>OX336392.1:479390020-480640020 GCA_946902985.2 Meconema thalassinum | reverse complement strand
TATCAAGGATAAGACAGTAATTACATAAGCTTAACTTAACCGTTCGGCGATGTATGTATGCCCATTTATGAAACGAAAGATCTTTACTATGATGATAGCGATATGAAAATGTAACAGTGATACTTTATTTAAGAGCATGAAAATTTGGAATTGTCAGTAGTTAACCAGAGAAGGAAGGTTGGATGATTGAGAATCATCACGAATTATGTAAATAACATAAGATATGTGTTAACAATATTTAAATACAATACTATTAATAACTAGGGGAATTTAACGATATAATAAAGTTAACTGAATAACTTTCTTAATAAACATCTGACCCTAAAACAATAATAATAATATGGTTTATTATTTGGATTAAAATGATTAATAATTATTTCTAATAATTAATAAACATTTAAATAACGAACATTTTACAAACTAATTAATAATTTAGAAATATTAATAGTCTTTAATTAAATTATTTAATAATAATTTCTACCATTAATCATTAAATAATTTTGGGAACCTTAGTTGACAATTAAACGAAAGTTTAATATACTTAAATGTTTTTAAACGTTTAAACCATAAATTGGAGTGACGTTTAAAGAACGTGACGACGTTCTTTAAATACAGTGAGGTTGTTTATTGTTGTGTAAAGGTGATCTCATGGAAGATCAGTATAAAATTAATTTCTATTAATTTTACCAATGGGGTACATTGGATTAGCAAGTAGAAATGTCATGGGAAGACATTGGATGTATTAAAATCGATCCTTGTTCATATATTACTAGGGAACAAGAGTAAAATTTAAGAGCTGTTATGCAAACAGCTGATTCATAATTTGTTTATTTAATTTTACTTAAGAAGGGGTGTACTTCTAACGTCCATGGGACGATAATTTAATTTCAGAATTTTAATATAGAAATTTTCGCAGAATCATTTGCGGATTACATGTAATTATTATGAAAATATTTACTAAATTGATTTCATTTATTATCACTTCGTTAATAAATTTATTTGTTAAATTTGTAACTGCGTGTTGATGATTTATATAAGTTATGAAGAAGGATTATGTTTTGGTGCATTTGAGGTTTTATTGAACCACTAATTTCGCCCACTTAACCGAGAATAGTTAGTATCTCGAGCTCTTCGTTTATTTAGTTTATATGCCCATTTTGCCTAACCAAAACATGATCTTAGAAAGTGTGCACTCCCCATTTAGCTATTGTTGGTAGGATTTCCAGGTTTTTGAGCCGGGGACCTCGAGATTCTACAATCCAGCTGATCTTCGGATACGACAAGCAGCTCAAATGGTTTAAACGGGTACAGTACCATTTCCTTGTTATATACAGACACGGATAGTTTTATTTACCATATCCGTGACTGTGATCCGTATGTCGTTATGAAACAAAACCCAAAATGGTTTGACACGTCCTCGTTTAGTGAGAAGAACCTGTTCGATATCCCCGTCTGAACAAAAAAGAAATTGGTTTAATGAAAGATGAGTGTTCAGACACCATGATGACTGAGTTTGTAGGTCTCGCTCCGAAAATGTATAGTTTTCGACAGGTGGATCGATGCGAATCTATGCGAGCCAAAGGGATTAGCCAGCATGTGGTTAAACGACTCTGTGTGAATGATTATTTACATGTCCTTCAGACCCACACAGCCATGGTACATAGTCAGTTTAGGATTCTCTCGAAAAATCATGATTTATTTTTAATGAAGCAGTGAAAACAAACACTCGCTTTGTTAGACGACAAGAGACAGTGGTGTCAGGATATGATGACAAGCGTCCCATTTGGTAACAACCAGTAATGGTTGTAGCTATTGTTGTCGTACAACACGGCAAGTGTTTGGTTTGGTTGCTATCAAATGCGAGATGCCATCTTGAGCCTCGGAATAAAAAAAAAATTGTAGTGTATCATATAATTTTTGTTTTTTTAACCTGTGTGCATGGATGTGTGAATGCCTGTAAATAGTTGTACATAAACTGTTTGTCTAGTGCTATTTGCCTGTCAACACATAAAGAGAGCCATGCATCAACGTTTGCATGGTTCACTGTGCACAGGCTAGATTAAAACATGTTGGCTTCTTTAGGTTAGGTTAGGAAAACAAACAAGTAGCCACCCTCACTATTGTTGTCGCTTAGTAGGCCTCATGTTTCAGCAAAGTGACCATTCACCCTCAGTAGGCATGCGGCTTAATAGGCCACACTAAGGTGTGGCTTAGTAGGTCTCATGCAAGAACAAAAGAATAATAATAATCTGCTGCTTTTACTGTGCACAATCTCTCACTTTATGGCTAGAGTTATGAGTGGTGATATATTTGAAAACAACACCAGTCCAATATCTGAACAGAAATTGTTTTTTTAACTTGTTGCATGTTATGTTTGCCGCCTACAGCTAAAGAAGTCAACAGACAGATGGTTATTTATTTGTGGTTTGCTAATTTTTTATTTTATTTTTGCCATTTACTTAGGGGACAGACAGTGTATATGGTACATAGTATTTTCTTTTATTTATTCACTTAGTAAACGGCAACGACTACTTTTCAGATTCAATGAGCCACGGTGAAGATTGTTTTATCGTCACAAAACACACCACGTTCAATGAATATGCCACGATGGTGTGTCATAATCCTCAACGTGTGGCCTATCCTTCAGAATATAGAAACACGAAAGTACGCATTGATACCACGTTTTATGACAGCATCATTAATCGTGATGATAATGATGATGATTTGTTTCATGACCCAGGGCATCACTTTTGTAAATCCTGTATGCTAAATTTTGGCTTTGAAAATAATGTATCCACGCAAGTGATTCATAAAGCATGGTACGGTTTAACCATGAATCAAGAGATTGTTAAATTAGCTGACGAGGATCATTTTGCAGATTTCTGGTGTACAATATGTACAAAACCCGTGTTTAATGTTTATTTTCCAATAACCTCTCAAATGTTTTGTTTTCATTTTTATAAATTTCCTGCTGAGGAACCAATCACTTCGTATCGACAACAAGCATTTCGCCAACTTTGTCTTAGCTTACCTATCAATCAATATTCGCCTCATAGAATTAGATTTGTTAGAAACTAACAATATTATGTCATGATTACGGCGTTTTTTGTTTACATTCGGCTTTCAGGTGCATACTTGACGTTTAGAATACATTTGGCTATTTTTTTGTTTGTTTTAGTTTATCGTTTATTCACGTTGATGAACACATATACACTGGTTTAAATTTGTAGTTTTGAATTTTGGTTTGTTGGATGTAGACATGGTTATTAAATGCATAGCGTGTTAACTTTGCCTTTCCAGCTTTTTACCTATTCCATACCTACATCTCCGTAAAAAGGACAATGAGACGAAAACATACTATCATACACGTCATCATCACGTTTTCCGTTTTCCGAAAATCGGCAAAAATGTGAAAAACGCATCTTTAGACCCAAAACCCTAAGTTCACCTTTTCGACACCTACATTCCCGTAAAGAGCACAACGAGACGAAAAAAACGAATCCAAGCACACCCTCCTAGCATGGCCCGTTTTCCAAAAATCGGCAAAAATGTGAAAAACGCATTTTTAGACCCAAACCCCTAAGTTCACCTTTACGACACCTACATTCCCGTAAAGAGCACGACGAGACGAAAAAAAAAACGAATCCAAGCACGCCCTCCTAGCATGGCCCGTTTTCCAAATATCGGCAAAAATGTGAAAAACGCATTTTTAGACCCAAAACCCTAAGTTCACCTTTTCGACACCTACATTCCCGTAAAGAGCACGACGAGACGAAAAAAACGAATCCAAGCACGCCCTCCTAGCATGACTCCTTCCATTCCAAGGTCGCAGGGGCTCACAACTTCCTAAGTGGAGCAGCTCTGTCACTACCACACTACTATCATTCTTTTCTTTCGTGCGTGTGTTGGTTTTAGTGAGCTGAAAAATATATAGACACATTAATAATAATAATAATATTTTTGCAAGAAATTTTAAAAATCTTACACTGTTGTAATTAGAAGATATTTTTTGGGGATCCAAGAGTTGTGAGTTGAATCGAATCCAAGCCAAGACACGAAGGCTCGGGTTCCTTTTCTACGTAGTACTTTGTCGACTAAGTAAATATTAGGATGTTTGGTTCGTTGTAACTCTGCTTCATAAAATGCCCCAAATATCGGCAAATTTGTATTATCTTTTAAAAGATATGTTCGCGGATTAGTATTTTGAACTTTATAAATTGTAAATAATTCCGTAGTCCAATTAGCTTCGTACCCTTTGCTGAAGTGTTTCTTGATTTTTGATATTCTTACAATGTCACCGATTTCATATTTTGGTTTTCTTAAAGTTTCAATATATTGTGTTGGCAAGCTGGGTGGATTGTTCCTTTTTACATAAATAGGTTTCATGTCAATGCTGCGATGGATTTTGTGATTATACTTTATTAATAACTCAGGCAAAATAAGTATCCATCGGTAAGAACCTCGTGTTGTGAATTCTTTCCACATCGATTCCTTAAGAGTTCGATTAAATCTTTCTACTACGCTTTAATGGAGCTCCCAGTGGAATAATGCTTTAGACTTTGTTTCAGAGACCATATTTTGAATTCACTGTTATAAAAATAATTGGGCATTGAGAATAAACAAATCAATAATGGTTAATATTTAAATCCATTATTCCATTTTGCATGTCCACAAGGTCTGCTTCATGGAGGTCATCGATTCCTTTGCTAATAACACGTCGTCTTTTAAACTTTTTTTCTAAGCGGTGCGTGAAGTTCTTTTGCAATTTCTCGTCTGATTTCGTTCATAGTTATTTTCCAAACAATGATTTATAACATACTGTGCATTGTTTTACAAACGTTTGAATTTTTATTCAATATATCCTGCATTTCTTAGTTCTTCTTCAATTGCAAAGATTTCGCTGTCGAGTCCTGTGTGACCTGCAGCTTTCGATGCAATTATTTTTTTAAGTCTTGATACCAATTTGTTTGGTTCATTCCAGTGAACGAATTCAATATTGTTTCCGCCTTCAAATTTCCAAATGGCTTGTGGTGTGATGTGTTTTTTTTTGTGGCCATATCCAGTATGCATCGTAGTATTCGCTTCTTCATTTTCATCTGCTGTTTTTATAATTCTATCTATGTCTTCAGTAAGAAGGGGTTCAATTATATGTCTATACTTATAAGATTGCGTACCTCTCAGAGTTGCATTGCTTGTATAATTTCTTTTGTGCACGTTTGAAACATTTAATAATTTCAAATATGAACTTAAATCACTCCTATCTATAAGAGTGGGGTCTGGTACTTTCCTTTGAATCAATTCAAGTAGACCTTCTGTTATAGGAAATTTTTCACCACCAACTTTTATCCACTTTTTAACAAAGAAAACTCGTTCACGTCCCAAGTATTGTTTATCATTTCTTATCGTTATACCATATGTTCTATCCACGTTTTGTTTAATGAACGGATCAAAGTAGCGGTTAAGTAGTGAAATTATTTTGATGCTATCTCCATCTTCTTCGTCTGAAGTAGCGGTTGATTCAGAATCGTCATATTTTCCTTTTCTTTTTCGATTTTCTTTATTTTGAGTTGACGTATTAGCAATAGCTACAAGTTGATTTAATGAATTTGTTACTGGTTTAAAGTTAGTCTCTATATCTAATTCTTTACGTCTAACATCATTTTGAAGTGAAAGATACTTGTCTTTAACATCTTTTTTTAAGCGAGAAAGTTTATCCTTTACTCGACTTTCAGCTTTAATCTTCGAGCTCTTCTCCATGACTAAACTGAAATTGTGGTTGTTTTACTTATTTATAGTACATTGAAAATCGATTTGAAGAGGAAGATCATTGGTTTTATGTCTTTTAGGGTCTCTAAGTCGAAACTGAATTTCATCTTGCTCTTCAACAACAATATCACTGCCATCCAGTTCAATCTCTTGACGTATATTTAAAATTGCATACACAATTGGAGATCTTGGTGAAACAAAAATTGGTTTTAATATGCCTTTGTAGGAAAGTTGGTACTGTATGTTATGATTATGAAGCGTGTATACTGGTGAATGGATTGATGGCGTGTTGGAGAATTTCAGAATAAATTTCGATAAGTTCTTTTTCTTTACTTCATCTTGTAATATACCATATTCTTCTTTGGATGCAGTAAAACTTTCGAGTGGTTCTTTGTTAACCAATTGCTCAGTTCCCCACAGTGCATAGACAAGAGTCCTATATATCAGATAGCATGTTTAATTATAACCATATAAAATGTGTACCATGTTATATTTATAATGATGTTAGGCCCCTTAAAACAACAATTATCATCATCATTGGTGCATTCTTGGAATACACGGTACCTGAGATTATAATTTTGAATGCTTTTGCACGTTCTTTCCTTCCTTTTTGTCAAACACCAACAGTGATCATTTGTTTTCTCCTTTATGTGCAAATCTCTTATATTTTGTATGAGTCTGTTCCAGATATATATTCTGTGACCCACCTAGCGTCATATAACAACGAATCTCTGAAGCTCTTCAACTCTTCCTCGCGCAAGAGGAATTCCATATCCATTTGGCTACCAGATACTGTTGTCAACTCTTTGAAGACCAGCTCAGCAAAAGAAGATTATTTTTTTTCTTTAAAGTTGGCAATGTTTATATGTTCTCCTTTTGTCTCCTACCCCCCACTCTTTTCCCCTTCCTCGGTCTCTCCGTGCTCCGTTGAGCTGCTCTCACTTCTCCGTCTGCAGTTGACTCGTTCAGTCAAAGCTCCGCTCGAGCTTGCCTCCTCAAACCAAGAGGCTCACCCTCTTTTACGACATGTTGGCTAAGTAATCATCAATAGAAACTTCACTTCGACATGCAACAAAGATAAGTACCTTCTTCAAGTTTTAACCTCATCTTCATGGTTTTAACTTCCTCGTGTTTTAAATGATACTTTTATAGACAGTGTGAAAGTATTTATTTTGGGGCAAAAATCATTCTTCGTGGGATTTGCCATGTTGAGCTTTTGCTTGTATAAGCCAACCTTACTAAATAAGAGCTTTTATTAAGCTATTCTAATGAGAAATCCTCTCTCTACGTGGGATATTATCTAATCACCCGCTGTCTATAATGCAACAAGTTAGTTCCTCCGCTGGATTTACATTAGCCCCATTTTACTGCTAAGATTGTTCTGGAACCTTCGAGATCTTGTTCTCTATCTGCGAGTCTTGCCGTCAAGTATTGTTCACGCACTTGTGAAAATGCTAGTTAAAATGAGGAATCTTCCTTATAAATTTTTGCAATAGCTAACTTTCCTCCACCGCTGGAACCTCTAGAACATTCTATGGCGCATTTAATTGTAAATCACAACTTTTTCAAGAAATAGACTCTCACCTATATAGTGCAATCAGTTATTTCCATAATTGCAATAACTTTTTTTTCTCATAAACTTCAGTGCTTCTATAGTGAACTTTGCATCCATCTTCATAGACTACAGTGATAAACAGTGCTTGCTCCACGTTTCTACCGCGTCGCGATCGTCCGGTTATATTTAAATACGGCCATAAACATTGATCCTATATCCCAATGATCTTTCCTCAACCTTCTACTAACAACCATTATTAATAAAATTGAAACTTTTCTATAAGGTGTTACTCACGAAGTGCCCTTCCAACTTGGCTAGTTTAACATTAATTAAATTCTGCATAATTGCTTGTGTGATACAAGTTTTAAATTCACGTTGTTCTTTTCCCATAATCAGGGAAAACAATTCTCTAAACTCTTGAGCGAGTCATGTTCTGGTTTCACGAAATGGAAACTGCCCCATTTGGCGAGTGATTCCTGCTCAAACTTGGGAAGTCTAGAACTTTCCCTTTCACTTTCTTCAGGTTTCACAGTAAGTGACCTGCCCTCTTTGTATAATTCTCATATATTAATTCTGTATAAATATAAGAAGTTGTAGGAACTTCTATCTTATTTTTCACGTTGTTATTATTGTTATTTTCAAAGTTGTCACTTTCTCTAGAACATTCTCTCCTGAATTTCTTAAGGTGCACTTTTTGTACTCCAATTCACGTTCAAGCTTTAATTATTTCATTGCTCATTTGTTTAAATCTTATAAAGATTTTAGAAACATGTAAGGTTTGAAACCTTGTAAATTGTCAATTGCCTGGAGCAACCGTTGAATGTTGTCGGAGGTCTGCGACCTCAAATTGTTAACAAGATTGGAAAATATTTAATTGTCAAAAATATTAACTTCTTTAAATTGTTAAATAAATTAAATATTTGTTTTTGGATTCATCATTTCTCTGATACTACAGTTAGGCAGGATCCTGGCTTTCCTAGCTCTTCCTAGGTTTATGCCCTCGTTCATGCTCAATAAAGCTTTTACTATCTGTCTGGCCAGATCATCACCCTTCCCTATAGTACTTTCATTCGTGCTTGGGAGGAAATACACTACAGGCTCTCTCTGGCAAACTGCCCAAGTCTTAGCTGCGGTTCCCGTCAGCCTCGACCAAGCTCGTTCCTATTTTAGGTATCAAGGTGTTAATTTTCAGTGGCAACTGCCTCTAAAGGTATTTAAAGTTGAACTCATTAATTTTGTGGGACTCTCCTCCTATTTTTCTATCCTTCTTTTCCAATCCAAAATCTACTTCCTTCTCTTAATCATCTTCCCTTGGTGGGTGGGTTATTCCCTAGCCTATAATCTACCCAATCATCATATTTATTATGTCTCATGTCTTTCTATGATAATCAATTCTGTTCGCACACACTAGTTTAAGAAAGGTCGGAACAATGTAACACATGTCTCTATAGCAGCTGATAACATAGGTCAATCACACGCCACCGGATACACTTTGCCAGCACAGCACATTGAGTCAGCAAGTAACACATCCCGAGCAACAAACAGGCCTGGCGCAACACGTGCCAACGACCATGCTTGCATAGCCAGGCGTGCTCTCGTACATTCACATAAAGGCCACGCGTAAGAACGCGGCAAGACTTACTTATAGTCAATGCCTACAAATACCATACTAATCACATTTTAGTCAGACGAGGAGCATGAACAACGAACATTTTTACCCACAATCCAGGTCCTTTCGTTGCCCGACGATAGATTCAATCCCTTACTGTAGGATACAGGACGTACAAATCCTTCCACACGATACCTATATACTTATGATATTACAGAAATCTGAATGGTCTATACACCCTTGAGTTGACCGATTGAAGATTACATTTCCTTCGTATCACGATTACCAACACACTACTGTATCACTACAGATACTTCTTAGTTTATGGCGATAGGTATACAATAGAGTTATTACAAGAGAGGGTAGGACGCGCAGACATTCTATCCGCACAAGCCCACGGGTTCACAACTCGCGAAAGCACATCCATCTCAGAAGAGATCGTGCCCTTCTTTAAAAGCATTTTCGCTTATTACCATAATATTTTGATAAGATTTATACCATACTCCGGCCATACATAAGTTACCATATGCGGTTTAAAATTCCTTGCGTGGACACCGCAATGGCACAGGTTAGCAGCATTACACACATACAGTGGCCTAGCATCTACAATAACACAGGTTAGCGACCTTTCGCTAATGCAACGAAATATTCGTTCAATAACACAGATTAGCGGCCTTTCGCAAAGGCACAGACATAGTCGTACAATAACACAGGTTAGCGGCCTTCCGCAACTGCAAATACATAGTCGTACAATAACACAGGTTAGCGGCCTTCCCTACAGGCCAAAGCGTATTAACACTAATGGCATAGTGTAGCGACATTCGATACAATTCCGCACACAATCTCACTATTACACAGGTTGGTTACTACCACTACGGCCAGCAGAATTCGATACAATTACACAGGTTATCATACCGTCCGAGCATTAGTCTCTATAGGTCATCTGAAAAAACAATTAGGAGACACTTGGAGTAAGGATAACTTATACTTACGTAGATTACATTTCACATACACTGTAATCCAGGCTACATTCTTTATTACATCTCAATCACTTCTCACACTCAGTACTGCAAACTGCTCATAAGCAGTGATGCATGCTCCACACACAATGCCGGAAGCGAGGATGCGCAACACAGCATCTCGACTTACGGGACGCAGGGACTCCAAACTCACACGTCACGTACGGCACTCATGCCGTTATCACATACTCCTTTTTATATTTTTTTCTCCTCACAGCGGATCTTTAATTTTTATTTCTAGTTAACAGTGGCATTGACCACACAATACCGTCATAGAGACAGACAGGATGAACAGTTTTCCCACGAGGCGACTTCATCATTAGTCGACGGAGTAGGGACTCCATTCAACTTATAATTATAATCATGTCATTCAAGCCGACGACCGACTGGACTCCTAGGTAATCTAGGGGATTGGGGCCACACCTCTAACAGTCAACGTAGGAAACCATTTATCATCCTTCCGCTAAGTATAAACTGTTCGTAATGATCTGCTATATGCCGACATGATATTCGATAATGAATTCACGAAGTCACTTCATAAGTGCCACAAGGCTCCAATGGGACCACAAGTCCTTATATAGATCCCCTTTAATTAATATCTACCCAATAGATACACACTTATAGTCAAAGTCATAAGTTGGCCAGATGGAAATTTCGTATTTTCGTTTTGAGGCAGCGTGACACAACGTGATACATCAGCGTCACATTGACGCCATGGCCCATAAATGTCCTAAAGTAAACCTAGGCGAGTTATTCCAAGGGTAAATTAACTTCTACCCTCCTAGGTCAACACTCTAGGATGCGTATCAGCCATGAGCGCATAGATAATTCAGGCAGCCACTACGTCAATGGTCAATAGTTGTCCTAAAATAAACCTAGGCTAGTTATGCCAAGGGTAAATTAACTTCTACCCTCCTAGGTCCACGATACAGAATAAGTATCGACCATGGGCATAGAGCTGTCAGATTTTATAGGACGCGGTTAACAAAGGCCCAATGATTTTATTTTATATAAACATTAAATATCCCCTTGAATCCGCACAAACATGGGATACGCAATAGGAATACATCATCTCCACATCAACACATTGCGTTATGGGACTACAACATATAGCTCTCACTTCCATACCGCAGGATGCCCGGTAAATGTAGCCCATTTTTGCTACTCCACGGACATTCCGACATTTGCGGAATACAATATTCGCTCTGGATATACATATTACTGCACCCCGCATTATTTTTTCATTTTCCCGAAGTGAGTGGGAGTAAACCACGGAAACACTTTTCTACAGATTGACACCCAGCATTTTTACATCCACATGGAGTCGCCATATGCTTCCATACATTCACAGTACACTCTAGTACACTCTGTACATTAGGTACAAGAAACCAAGTATTTTTTTCATATATCATTTTGCATTTTCCCGAAGGGAGTGGAATTAAACCACGGCAACACTTTTTCTACAGGGTGACACCCAGCATTTTACATCCACAAGGAATCGCCATATGCTTCCACACATTCACAGTACAGTCTAGTACACTCCGTAAATTAGGTACAAGATGATGATGATGATAATTGTTGTTTTAAGGGGCCTAACATCTAGGTTATCGGCCCCTGATGGTTTGGGTGATCGTGAAGATGAAAATGAAAAGCGAACTTAAAACTAAAACTAACTACTAACCTACATGCTAGAAGAAGAAATGGAAAAATAAAGGAGAGTAAGGCAAATAAAAGGACAGAAGGAAACGAAATGCCCTCAACCCTCGGAGAAGGCGGATTAAGGGACTTGGAAGGAAGGAGAGCCATGAAAGGCATATAGGAAAGTGAAAGAGGAGAGGGTCCGCCCCAAGGGTAAGGGACAAAAGGGGAAAAACGGACCCAGCTCAGGAATCCCTCGGGGTCGCCAACTCCCAAACTCACCAGCCGTGAGCCCCTGAGGGTGTAGCATTATCTAGGGTGCACCAGAAGTGGTGGGGCTACATACACCCTGCCTCCTTAAGGGCCTAGAGCACAAGGCAGGAGGTAAAAGGAAGAGAAAAAGAAGGCTGACCCCTCGCAGAAGGAGGGTATCAGAAAAGATGAGACAAGGGCCAATGAAGGCGGGAAAGGAAGAGACTCCCTAGGCCTCGGATACCCTAATACCGTCGGGGTCAGAAGAGAACAAGAGTTGACCAAGTGAGGTCGACAGGAAAGAAGACAGAGAGGAGCCCGGCACAAGTAAGCGGAAGCAATGCCGGACTCAGCTGGGGCCCTATGGTCGCCAACCCACGCCCACAAGATGTGAGCCCCTGGGGGATTAGGTACAAGAAACTAAGTATTTTTCTTATAAATCATTTTGCAATTTTCCGCAGTGAGTGGGAGTAAACCACGGAAACACTTCTCTACAGAGTGACACCCAGCATTGTTACATCCACACGGAGTGGCCATATGCTTCCATACATTCAAAGTACACTACAGTACACTCCATAAATTGGGTACAAGAAGCCCATTATTCTTTTATATATCATTTGCCCCATTTGAATACGATATGAAGACAGCGTCATCCGAACATTGTTCCCCACCGGAGGGACATGCTTTGTTCCCCAATACGCAGACGAGAAGTCACTGACTTACACCCAGATTATATCATACACAGGCTGTCTAGCATGAGACAATGCGTACATGACAAACACTCCAGTCGATGCCCAACACGTGCGTTTGACAGTTCATTCACTGCATGGCAACATACCGCCATGCTCTAAACTCACTCCTAGCGCTCAGGTCCAATCAGCGTAGCGCGCCGATAAACATTACTCCCACGGAGTACGCCGGCCAATAAGCACCGTAGGTTCCGCCTCGCGGTAGCCGATATCTGATACCTTACTTACACACACATTATCTCAAGTCACACCTCCCACGTGACAAGTAACCCGCAAGCAGCCATTATTTGTACTAACCAAACGCACTCTCGCGCGCTGAATTCAAATGACGGTGCGGTCGGAACATATGACTCTCGGAGTATACCATACCTACCTGGGTAACCAATAATTTTTATTTACGCTCAGCCCTTTCATCACTCACGACCTAACACCGGGCCAGCATATTTCACGGCAAGGAGCCATTGTTATCGGAGCTATACACGCAGCGCCTCATTACACAGATACACCTTATTTTATCTTTCATCGGGCTTCAGTAAACACTTGCCCTCGAAGACACCCTTATATAGACACCGCCCTCCGACATACGCAGACACGGGCACTTTCCCGTTACACTACAGATAAATGGATATACTTCCCACTTAGGAGGTTTTATTTTATTTTATTCGCGGCACAGCGATCTTGGGTAAGATATTCTCTTCCAGGCTCGGACGAGCAATCTCGTCTACAGCGGTGGCGCATTAATATTCCCGCCACGCGCATTTTACCCTTCTTGAATTCCCCAGTTAATACACCACATCTATTGGAATTTATAGCCCTATTTAACACTTAGATGGCATTCATATATACCGTCCCCCAGATACTAGAATGGCAATACACGCTTATGGATCCCCCACATGTCCGCAGGGCGGATAAGATATTTCTAAAGCAATAAGGTCCCCCCCCCCCCTATAGGACGGACTCAATCCACACATCCCGTGCACAATGGTGCAGCCTACTTTAGGATATATATAAGACAGAATATCTAGGTTAAGGGATTAGGTTATTTAATGGTACTAGAAGACCAGTTTTAGGATATAGGCTTCCTAGTATATAAGTCTAAAGCAGCGGTTCCCAAACTTTTTCTTTCCGTGACTCATTTTAGCCCATACGTTTTAGCCGCGACCCCCGTTTTAGCGCAGGTGTCTGTGAGGGGGGGGGGGGGGGCAAAGTGGAGGGATAAAATTACTTTGGAATTTAACTTAAGTGACCGGTACGTTATTCGTTTAACCCCCGTAGCGTGTACGGCGCAACGGTGCACCCACTAGCTTGCTACGTTCACAGAGTGTACGGCGCCAGGGTGCGCCGTCGAATTTGAAACGGCTGCTGCGTGGTTTTCGTAATAGTTATTTATTTGGTCGCAAGATGGCAGGAAGATTCAACTTTCAGCTACACTTTGAGCTACTTATTATTGCCAGCAGGTGTCGCATATCTTCACAGACATTTATTTTTCAGATCTCTGCACACGTGTTCCCGATCAAGCGGATCGTCAGTTTGCTTTTAAGCATGGCAGGTTTTAGCGGAGTTATTGATGACAAAGAAATAGCTTATTTGCTCGATAATAGTGCCAACGAAAGTGATTCAGAGTGTGACAGTGATATAGAGGATGAGTTTGCTATAACGTCCAGTGAAGAGTGTGACGCTGACGATGTAATTCATGATAACACGCCAAGAAATACGAACACATGGGGCGACTGTGATATCGTAAACCCGCCGATACCTTTTGATTGTGACAGTGTATGTGAAAATAAAATGGATCCAGCTGAAGGAACACCGATTGGCTTCCACGAAATGTTTATAGATGATTTACTAATAGGCCTAATCGTTCGTGAAACCAATGCGTACGCTGATAAATACTTACAGCAACATAGATTACGCCTCCAATTACTAAAGAAATCTCGGCTCTCCAACTGGACCCCTACTAATTCCAATGAGGTAAGGGTGTATCTTGCACTTCTTATACTGATGGGTATTGTTCAGAAGTCTAGCATAAAGCTATATTTCAGTAGGAAATACCTCGTTGAAACCCCTTTCATTCCAAATGTTATGTCAGAAGAGAGATTTTCCTTGCTCTCTAAATTTCTTCATTTCACGGATTCCGACAATAAAATTCAGAAAGAAAAGTACGGACGGATCTATACAATGATTCAGTAGTGCAACATTTTCAAAATAGGTTTCAGGGTAACTACAGTCCAGGAAGGGACATATCTGTGGACGAGTCCTTGTTATTATGGAAGGGAAGGCTGTCTTGGCGCCAGTATTTGCCACTAAAGAGCGCGCGGTTTGGTATAAAATTATGATGATGATGATGATAATTGTTGTTTTAAGGGGCCTAACATCTAGGTTATCGGCCCCTGATGGTTTGGGTGATCGTGAAGATGAAAATGAAAAGCGAACTTAAAACTAAAACTAACTACTAGCCTACATACTAGAAGAAAAAGGAAAACTAAAGGAGAATAAGGCAAATAAAAGGACACAAGGAAAAGAAATGCCCTCAACCCTCGGAGAAGGCGGATTGAGGGACTTGGAAGGAAGTAGAGCCAGGTATAAAATTATTTGAACTATGTGACAGCACTACCGGGTATCTCTGGAATTTTATAATATATACAGGTGCAGGGAGCATATTGCAATGTGATTTGACAAAGCCTGATGATCCACTATCCACTAGGGTTGTTTTGTGCCTGGCTGAACAATTATTAGATGTAGGAAGATGTATTTATATGGACAATTTTTATAGTAGCCCTGATCTGTTCTTGCGCTTGACTGACAACCGTACTGATGCCGTAGGGACTGTAAAGGTTTCAAGAAATAACATGCCACATATATTGAAGAAAAAGTTGAAAAAGGGTGAAACAGTGAGTGCTCAAAAAGGCAAGTTGATAGCGCTGAAATGGATGGACAAGCGGGACGTTGCAATGTTAACTACATGCCATGGGGACACACGCACTACCGTATCAAGGTATGTGAAGGGGGGACAAGAGGAGGTGGAGAAACCTAAATGTACTATTGGATACAATAAGTTTATGGGTGGGGTAGATCTAAAGGACCAAATTTTAGAGGCATTTCTTTTGGAAAAGAAACAAACTAAAGTGTGGTACAAAAAACTCTTCCGACACCTCATCAATGTATCGATACTTAATGCCTACATAATGTATAATAAAGCAGGATTCAAAGGGACACACTTACAATTCAGGATAACATTGGTGGACCAAATGATTGCAAAATACTTGGACAGGAATGTTGGGAAAAGGTCAGGCAGACCATCTGATGTGGACTCAGACGCGACACGACTTACAGGACGACATTTTCCGGCCGAAAACAATGGAACTGCGTACAAATCCATTGGAAGGAAGAAATGTGTAGTGTGCACAAAGATGGGACAGAGGAAGGAGACAAAGTATCACTGCAGAAACTGCCCAGGACAGCCGGGGCTTTGTGTGGACCCATGCTTTGAAATCTACCACACCAAGTCCCAGTATTGACGTGCCGCTGACCAGGGATCATCAGGTTATTGTAAGTTTATAATTTGTTCATAATGTTATGTTATATGTTGTTGTTATTGTGTGTTTTTTTTGAAAACATCTGCCTGTGCGTTTGGAAATTACAGCGAAATGCGTATGATGGAACGCTTACCATCGGGAGTAGGCTAGAAATAATGCACGCTGTGGGTGCAGCCCAGAGTTTCACAATATCACGCTTGAAGGGTTAAATGTTAATTTATTTACTTTGTTCAGATTTTAAAATTTTAATCTTATTCTGATGTTACTGACCTGTTTGATGTTTACTGAGAAACTTAAATGTAAAATAATATGACACAAAAAATAATATTTGGCGGTTCAATAGTATGATATTTAAATAAATTGTAGTAATTATTTTTAGACTACCAGGGTATTATTTTAAAAACGAAAAGTAGTAGTGCCTATAACCTGCTATTAACTTTTATAAATGCTTTTAAATAGTCACAAAGGAACCTAGTAGCTCGACTGTCTTGACTTGACTGTAGTTGTGACGTTAGTGACGTGTGGAGGGAGAAGGGCTCGTATGCGCATGCGTCAGCCGCGCTTCAAGCTGCCTGGCTTGTACTGTACGTCTCTTGTGTTTTGTTCGCTCGCGTATTGTTTGATTTTGTTCTAACTATGGATAAGTGTGTTAAGCGTGCAGGGCCTTCGACTTCTCATGATGATCATGAACAGAAGAGGGTAAAGGTGAGAAAGTATAGTAACAGTTATATTAAGTATCGATTTACGGTGCTCGGAAATCGGCCACAGTGTGTTATTTGCAGCGAGTTGTTATCGGCCGAGAGTATGAAACCTTCCAAGATGATTCGCCATTTAGAAAGTAAACATCCCAGTTTTAAAGATAAGCCGGCAGATTTTTTGAACGTAAGTTAACTGCTTTAGATTACCAGAGAAATGCAGTAGTTCAGTTAAGTGGAAATAATATGAGCAAAAGTGCTTTGCTAGCATCGTATCAAGTGGCTTTACGAATAGCAAAGAAAGGTAAACCACACACGATTGCTGAAGAGCTCATTCTACCTGCTGCTCAGGATATGGTTTCAACTATGATCAGCCCAGATGCAGCTAAGAAGCTTTCCACCATTCCTCTGTCGAACAACTCGGTGGGGAGGCGCATTACCGAGATGGCTCAAGACATAAAGGATCAGTTGAAAACAAAGTTGCAGAAAGTGAGTACTTTTCCATTCAAGTTGACGAGTCTACGGACGTGTCGAGTTTGGCGCAGTTTATGTGCTTTGTTCGTTTTGAGGGTGACGGTAGTGTGGAAGAAGACATTTTATTTTGCAAACCTTTCCCTGACCACGCAACAGGTGAGGAAATGTTTAAAATGTTCATGTCTGCAACCGATTCGCTTCAAATTGACTTTCAAAAGTGTATTTCAATCTGCAGTGATGGTGCCAAAGCAATGACTGGGAAAGACAGCGGTTTCGTGAGACGGATGAAAAATGTCATGCCTAATGCCACTTGGGTTCATTGTTTTCTGCATCGTCAGACATTAGCTACCAAGGTCATGCCAACTGAGCTAAAAACCGTGTAGAACGAAACTGTTAACTTGGTTAATTTTGTAAAAAGCCGGCCATTACAGTGTCGACTGTTATCACAGTTATGCGAAGAAATGGAGGCACAGTACAAATGCCTCTTGCTTCACACAGAGGCAAGGTGGCTGTCACGAGGGAAGGTGTTTTCTCGAGTGTTCGCTTTGCGTCCTGAGCTTAAGACATTTTTTCAAGTAGCAAACAGAGACCTTGCCGGTTTTTTGAGTGACAATGGATGGCTGTTAAAACTTGCTTATTTAGCGGACATATTTCATCATCTGAACGATCTCAAAATTTCCTTGCAGGGAAGACACAAAACCATACTTTTTGCACAAGACAAAGTAAATTCGTTTTTAAAGAAATTAGCCACTTGGTCAACCAGGGTTGAGAAGAATACATTTGAAAACTTTGAACTGACAAATGAGCTTATCACATCCCTTGATCGAAGCGATGAATATTATCCCGACATTGACAACCTGTCCAAACTGGTTACTACTCACTTGCAAGGTCTACAAGAGCAGATCCTTAGCTACATTCCCGAGGATCAACACACCGTTTGGAACTGGTTGCTTAACCCCTTCAACGAGCAGGCTGTGAACGAGGCAGACTTTAACCCACTGATTCATGACAAACTCATCGAGCTATCCTGTGACATGACTTTGCAACTGTCCTTCAGCACCCAAAATGTTGACAAGTTCTGGCTACAAAGAAGAGCTGAGTATCCAAGCTTAACATCAGTGGCTCTGAGAATCATCATGCCCTTTGCAACATCCTACCACTGCGAACTCGGATTTTCTACATTGGTCAACATTAAAACCAAGGCAAGAAATCGACTGGACGTAGAAGACGACCTTATTGTATGTGTATCTAAAACTAACCCGAATTTTAAGAAACTTGTTGACAAAAAACAGGCCCATGTTTCTCACTAAAGAAGTCTTTTTACTTAGAAATGTATTAACAATAGACTGGATCGGGGGGAGATGCCCATTGGGGGGAGATGCCTATAGCTTTGTAGTTCCTTCGGCTACCAACAGATCACGACAAAAACCGAGCGCGCGCGCCCGCATCAGGCGGCCGAGAATTCCAATGCGTATTACGCTGTGATGAACTGTTTCTCTGCTTCAGGATCAACATAATACAAGGTAAGAACAAAAATTAGCGTCTTGTTAATAAATCACAATTGTTTTCAAGTGCCTACGAGCTTGTGAAAAAAGTAGAACAGACAAATATTATTGTATGTGGAGCATGCTGAATACTTTGCAGTGTAGGTTGCCACCGGCACTTTCTCCGCAACTGCCATGTTGCACGTGTCACGGAAAGTGGCATCTTACCCCGACCCACGGGAGAGATGCCACATTTTGTGCGGGGTAAGATGCCGAATTTGAATCCTCACGCATACAATTTTCTTTTAATAGGAAAATGCCTAGAACGTACATTAGGACATCAAACAGGGGTCAGTGGTCTGAAGAAATTCTACAAATTGCCATGGAACACGTAAGGACCGGTGGGATGAATTGTTTTGCATCTTCCAAAAATTATGGCATCCCATACTGTACTCTGAAACGACTCTGCCGAAGAATGATGACAAGAAGCATGCCCTGGGCCCACAAAGTAAGTAATTTCTTATTAATTTTAATGTTTTCTTTGATTGTGGAGCAAAATGAGACTGGTTGTTTACCGTAACATTTTAAATAAAAAATAATTGTTCACATACAAATTTATCCACGTATTGCAGTTTATATTATTACTATCATCATCATTATTATAATTATTTTAGGCTTATTATTATTATTATTATTATTATTATTATTATTACTATATTTTATTTTATTTACAGGCTCCCTTGGTGAAGAGAACGAGAATCAGTTGGTCACCTACATAAGGACGCTACAGATTTCTCTGATGCAAGAGCCACGCTTACGGCTGATTTTATGTGATTGTAATGTACTTTTTATACTTTTATTGTATTAAAATCATAATAAATTTGCTTTGTGAATTAAGTTTAGCTAATTTTTACCATGGATACACAAAATTGGCACTTGAATCTCCTTCCAGAGAAATTGCCATCTCACCCCGATGGTCGGGGTGAGATGCCTAAATTCAAATTTTCATAAAAAAGTAGACAAATATAAAATTACTAATGGTATGGTAATGATAACTAGCCGTTATATAGAAAACACATGACAGAGAATACTAGTTCAGTATCAAACCAAAATTCTAAATTTTCACTTGCATTCGGATCCTCAAAACACTAAGTTAGGCATCTTCCCCCGATCCACTCTAACATATCAAAATTATTAAATGTTTCTGTTTTGTTTAGACAAAATCTGTAAAATATATTGATATTTTGTAAATGTACAAAGTTATTTAATTTAAAACTCCCGATGGCCATCTTAGTTTAAGTACATAGTTCACCATTATTTGTATACATCTCGCGACCCCTTTCCGAACGGCCCGCGAACCCCCTGGGGGTCGCGACCCCCCAGTTTGGGAACCGCTGGTCTAAAGTATATGTTATACGAGTGCAGACAGCAGTATATTATTAGTATGGCTACAGATGCCATACATCACGACTAATGCATCCAAGCTTAATAGCACGTCTTCCTCCCACCACACTTTGTTAACACTCTACAATTACACATTTTTACACTTGTTCCCAATTAATGCACGGCACTGGTAATCATGCAATTACCAGGGTGCGCGACATGCTTTATCGCTCATGGCTAAATGTTAATAAACATTCGGAATTATAAAGCTAACAGCTTAGCGTCCCAGGCATCACCTGCTAACACCAGTGCATGAAATGTTTTATTTTTACCCTGCATTTTTACCTTGTATGCGACTTTAGAGAATATATGTCACCCTACCTCCTTTAGTACGGTATCTAACAACCACACTGAACACCCAGTTCCTAACCCAATAAGATCCTCACCCGCACCGGTCGAGCGATCCTTCCATTTAACGTTTCCCGACATCCCCATAGGACCACGATTCCTTGGCCCTATCTCACCATCCATTTACCCGTTACTTACGAAATCTAACATGCTTACAGCTTCCCAATAACATGGAAACACCCTTCCAAGTCCTTCACTTACCCACTAACACGTGAGAGGGGATAATACGCAGCTGAAATTAGCTAGATATCTGAAAGCCAGGCGCAATGAAAATGCACTGTGCCACCACAGTCCCCCCCCCCGTATAACTATAACACCCCACACAAACACAGTACCGCTTGACACGATCTTTTTATGGTTTGTGCACGAAGGTGCACTGTGATGGATGTGAAACTATTTTCCCCAGGAAAATAGTAAGGAAATGGTAAGTTTAGACTGGGATGAAGGGCAAGCATAGCCCTTGACCTGACATGATATGACTTAGACGTTGACGAACGACGGAAAGTCATAACGGTGACGTGTTAGGGTGGGCAGGCGCTCGCGCTCGAGGATGTACCTAGCCTATCTTCCGCAGCGCGGGGCCCGTTATACCCATTCTATGCCCTAACGTCGTCTAAGCTATACCTACGGATGGAGGCTTGATAGTTAGGTGAGGGAATTGACTACCCCCGCATCGGGCAGGATAGATCCTCCATCCCAAGACGACCCCCTTTACTTGACGTTAGTTCGTATATAAGCACACGTAACAGCTTCATAGCGAAAGCAAGTCCTGAACACGAACGCAGGTGAATAACGAATCAAGAATATAGAAACACGAAGAAAGAAGAATAAACACACACGAAGAAATAATGAATATATGATCTCCCGGGCCGAGTATGTGGCACCGATGATCTCCTCTGTCCATGCCCCCGGAGAGTATCACCTACGATTTGCAATTTACGACACACCTTAGTACGTAAAAACACGTAAAAGCTTCATAGAGGGAGCAAGTCCTGTACACACACACACAGGTGGATAACGAATAAAGAATGAAGAAACACGAAGACATATGAAATTAGTATGTAAATAACACGTAATAGATTCATAGCGGGAGCAAGTCTTGTACACACACACACACACACACACACACAGGTGAATAACGAATAAAGAAGAAAGAAATTTATCAAGAAAGAAGGAAGAAATTTATCAAGAAAGAAGACAGAAATTTATCAAGAAAGAAGACAGATATTTATCACGACAGAAGAAAGAAGTTTACTAAGTAAGAAGACATTATGGAGGAATATCTTTGTATTGCCTTGACGAGGCGATATGTTGTGCTAAGCGCCCACATGCATAGTAGCATATTGTTACTATGGTCCAGAGTAACTTGCACGATGATGTATATGCAAATCATCCGTTCTATATCTATAAGCGATTTTTCGAGATACGATGCAGTATGAGTTTATATATATATATCTAATCGGCGATATGTGATTCTCCGATATACGAGGCACGTCCAGAAAGTAAGTTCCGTTTGGTAATAAAATAAAATTGTGTACAGATACAGAAAAAATATTTATTGCACAACATTCTACAGCTATTAAACTACTTTTCCACATAACTGTCGAACTTTTGCAGGCATTTGTCATAGCGTGGCACAAGTTTTTGGATACCTTCTTCATAGAAGTTTGCCGCCGACCCGTAAACGAGAGTGAAGACTCCCCTGTAAGATATCCTACCGTTTGGCCACAACTGTTAGGCAAATTGCGTGCTTACAAGGAGAACTGCGTATGTTTAGGAGTTCTCCTGACCACATACAAGGAGAACTGCGTATGTTTAGGAGTTCTCCTGACCACATACGCAATTTGCCTAACAGTGGTGGCCAAACAGTAGGATATCTTACAAGGGAGTCTTCACTCCCGTTTACGGTCGGCGGCAAACTTCTATGAAGAAGGTATCCAAAAACTTGTGCCACGCTATAACAAATGCCTGCAAAAGTTCGGCAGTTATGTGGAAAAGTACTTTAAGAGGTGTAGAATGTTGTGCAATAAATAATGTTTCTGTATCTGCACACAATTTAATTTTATTACCAAACGGAACTTACATTCTGGACGTGCCTCGTAGATCCGATATACGATCTGCGATAGGTAATCGGCCTCATCGGTCGAATCAATTCGGCAGTACAAGCCCGAACAACACGATCTCTACCGTTAGAACGCTTCCGGATGACCGCTCAGCGAGCGACATAGTCATTCAGTTCGAAGACAGGTGCACATTTTTAGGATGCTAGACAGGAGTATACATGAGAATGGCCAGAATTAATTTTAAGGATATCTTATAGATATATATTTGTGTCTTGATTTTTCAGCACAGGTTGCAAACCTGAGACGCCAACTCCCGACACAGCGTACCAAGTGGTGCATACTTTGCACATATGCATCGGGAGTAGCTCCATTTTGGGCACTCGCCAAGTTACCCAAATACAGTGTATGCGCATGGTATATCTTCACAATTAATATATTTTTGTGTACATCCACAGGTTCACCCAGATGCCGAGGGTGGACACCCTCTATTTTGATATTATTTGTATTTTTATCCCAACAGGTGGCGACATGATATAACCACTCATGTATGTGTCTTTTTATACACAAGTGTCACTCCCCAAATTTCACACTCACACGGCCCATACACGACGACCCCCCCCCCCCCCCCCGACACACACACACATGATGTACTTTTCCAGGTGAAAATCCGAACCACGGTGGAGATATACCTGTGGGATATCCCCCACTGGAGGTCGGATCAACGAAGAATATTTGCCACCAGCAATGAGAGGTGCACTACGGCCACACAACTCGCGCCTATTTTTGTGAAGGACGAGTTGTGCTGCCAAGATGACTTCGCTTTCCCACAGGGAGCGAGTCATATCGTAGATATATAGATACGCAACCTGCAGGTACCAAAGGATAATTCAGGTACATATTAATTAAGAGTGCACTCAGAATATTGTTGTAGTTGAGAGAGTTTGATGATGTTATAGTTCAGAGGATATGGTTTTATTATGGTATTGTTGTAAGTTGAGAGAGTTAGATGATGTTGTAGTTCAGAGGATATGGTTTTATTATGGTATTGTTGTAAGTTGAGAGAGTTTGATGATGTTATAGTTCAGAGGATATGGTTTTATTATGGTATTGTTGTAAATAGAGAGAGTTTGATGATGATATAGTTCAGAGTATATGGTTTTATTATGATATTGTTGTAAGTTGAGAGAGTTTGATGATGTTGTAATTCAGAGGGCATGGTTTTGTTATGATATTGTTGTAGTTGACAGAGTTTGATATTATTGTAAATGAAAGGGTACACATTGTTTTTCCTTTCTCTTGCTTTAAAACTCCCAGTTGTACAAATGTCGCATTTCTTCCCCACAAATAAACCATTTTACATATTTTCCCTTAAATTACACCCAGCGACATTTCTTTCTCTCCACCCTATCACTTTTATACACGTGCAGGGCACACGAGGGCAGTTTTTCATCCGCACCAGAGGTATGTTAATTGTATATCCCCCCCCTAGGATGTTTTTTTCCTCTCGTTGCGTTCATGCACCCCTTCAGATGCATTGGCGATGTTGAATGTTTTGATTATATATGTATCTTATATTTTGTTTTACATTGTAATATGGATGCATTTTGTATCATGGGATTATCCTTGCGTTATCGTCAGGATGACAATTGACATTTGTATACGTTTAAGCTTCACATCCCACTGTTTGCATATTTTGATACCACGTTGTAATGAAATATTGTTACCCTCACCATATACACATACACATGATCGCTGGACACTACCCGGAGAAACATATAATCTACAAGGCACTTCTGCGAATCCCCAACCTTCGACGCTAACTTCTCTAATGCACATTCTCTATCTGCCCCATAACTCACCCTTCCACACTTTATCTACCACGAGGCTACACACATCCCCGACGACGCCACCAACACATTTCCGGACGGAAATACCAGAAGAGAAGAACAGAAGAAAGAAGATATACAAGTAAGAAGAAGCCCTATTTTCCAAAAATCACCCCCACGTCTTCGTCCAGTTATCGAGGACGATAACTAACTCCACAAAGGGGGTTGTTGTACCCCTAGGGTACGCCACCATCATCCCCTAACAATAACACCCCCGGAAAATCAAATGCCACATACTTACTTCAAGAATCAACGGCTACATCTACATAATTACACATCTACGCAAATTATTACCTCAATGAACTCAGGTAGTCTCGTGTCCAAGCCCAACGACCCCAGGGAGGGCTATGACATGAGAGAAATGTGCAAATTCCGCAAAAAGCAGCGCGACGCTCCTATAAAACTCCGGGAGGTCATGCCTCCAGATCAGTCTGTCTCAGTGTTACCTGCGTGCCAAATCGCTGCTGGAAGCCGAAGGGTAAGTGTCTTAAGCGATCACTACACACACATTCAATTGCACTCCCATCCCCCTGTGCTTGGATTGTGAAAATTACTTATTTTTATTACCTGCACTGCTAATTACAGGAGTACTTCAAATCCGAAGTACCCATTAAACTCAAACATAGTAGAAGCCACTGGTCTTTTCATTTATTTAATTAGTTGATAAGATCCTACCCTCTTAGCTTCCCCGCTAGGTAGGATCTAGTATTAGCACTGTTATTTAATTGCTTCGAGACGTCAGCAGAGCGTCACAGCCACAGCGCTGACACCAGCAGGCTCGCTCCCAGCTCGCCTGCTTACGATTCACATCAGACCGCTTAGCGCCGATATCGCGCACAGAGCACTAAATAAACCACCCTTCCTTCCACACTCACACCCTGAACTACCCCGCCAAGCAGTACATTGGGGAGTTCTCCATTCAGATCGTACTGACGATCCCAAGCCACTAGCTAATCACCACCTCTTACACGTAATTGCCAAGCTTTCCCCCTAAATACATTTATTTCAACCCTTAGATTAATACTTTGTAGAGGCTACCCTCTCAGGTACCCTACAATATGCGAGATGAGAGATGAGCGACACGACATCCGAACTACGTTGTGCGATGATATACGATATATATATAACGAGCGACGATCTATGATCTATGATATGCGACGATCTACGATATCTGTTACGCGACGATCGACGACAGGTGTCCAGTCGACACTTGGAACATACACCTAGCTTACACTTATGGAGTGAGACATTTACACGGAAGAGATCACTCAGCGATCGGCCTCGGACTGCAATTTTTCGCAGCCGTGTAAGCCCGACAATTCGTTAATTTGGTATCACACACTGCGAGCATCTACCATTGTGAGATGCACATTGCATACTGAACACATGATTTCTTTTCAGGCAGCTATTCACCGGGCGACTACAGTTGGAAATAGTGAGTGCCCAGAGGTACTTTGTCCTCCGATGACAATACAGCGCGATCATATAAATATGATGATAATTGTTGTTATAAGGGGGCTAACATCGAGGTTATCGGCCCCTGATAAAATGAAATGGTGTGAAATGAATGGATGAAGATAAAAAACAGCTCACTGCTAGGGATAAAAAGAAAATGGTTTAGATAAAATAGACAGTGAGCCCCAACAACTATGCCTTATGTAGCAGGGAAAATACTTACAAAAAGGAACTCAGATTGAAACTACGCACCAAATGCTGAGCGGTAATACGTACATAAGGGAATTTCGAACGAAAATACTCACAAAAGGAATAGATTGAAAAATACGCACAAAAAGTAGGTTAATTCCAAAATACGTACAAAATGCAACGTACAGGCGAAATACCTACAAAATGCAAGTGAAATCAAAATACTTACAAAATGCAAATGAGATTGAAAATACGCACAAAATTTAATGGTGATTCAAAATACCCACCACATTGCAATTGAGACCTAACTACTTGAACAAAGCGGGGTAGCTTGAAAATACAAAATGCAATTGAAATTGCTTACAATATGTATGGTAGATTCAAACATCTCATTAGGAAAGAACAATACTTACAAAATGCAATCCAGATTGAAAATAATTACAAAATGTAATTTAGATTCAAAATACCCGCAAAATTGCAATTGGGACTTAACCACTTGAACAAAGCGGGGTAGGTTGAAAATACAAAATGCAATTGAAATTCAAAAAACTCACGGCCCGGATATTGAAAGACTTACTAAAAAGCAATTTAATTGTCAATCCTTACAAAATGCAATTGAGATTGAAAAACACTCACAAAATGCAATCTAGATCGAAAAGACTTACAAAATGCAACGTAGATTAAAAATACCTACAAAAAACATCGCTAAAAGGGAATTTAGATACACGGGGAACCAAGTCACCAAAACAGTGCGGAACCTGAAAGAGAAAAGGAAATATAAGGAAAAGAGGAGAGGATTGGAGAGGAGAGGGGACGGGAGAGAGGAGAGGGTCCGCCCCAAAGGGAAGGGACAAAAGGGGGAAAACGGACCCAGCTCAGGAATCCCTCGGGGTCGCCAACTCCCGAACTCACCTTTTGTGAGCCCCTGAGGGTGTAGCATTATCTAGGGTGCACCCGAAGTGGTGGGGCTACATACACCCTGCCTCCTTAAGGGCCTTGAGCACAAGGCAGGAGGTAAAAGGAAAAGAAGGATATGATGATGATAGTTGTTGTTTTAAGGGGCCTAACATCTAGGTTATCGGCCCCTAATGATCTGGGTGATAGCGAAATTTTATAATGAAACGGAAGCCAGAACGAAAATTAAGTGAGACGGAAAATACTTACAAAAAGGAACTCAGATTGAAACAACTCACAAAATGTTCTTACAGAAGGGAATTTAGAACGAAAAGATTCACAAAAGGAATAGATTGAAAAATACCCACAAAATGAAGGCTAGGTTCAAAATACGTAGAAAATGCAATGTAGCGTCGAAATACCTACAAAATGCAATTGAAATTCAAAATACTTACAAAATGCAAATGAGATCGAAAATACGTACAAAATGCAATTGAGGTTCAAAATACTTACAAAATGCAATTGAAATCGAAAATACACGATGCAATTCAGATTGAAATATCCCAGTTCCAATCCAAATTATACACAAAGTGCAATTGAAATTCAAAATACTTACAAAATGCAATTGAAGTTGAAAATGCTTACAAAATGTACGGTAGATTCAAACGACTCATGTGGATTGACAATACTTACAAAATGCAATTTAGATTGAAAATACTTGACAAAATTTAATTTAGATTCAAAATACCCACAAAATGCAATTAAGAACCATATTTGTGCAAAATGCCCACCAAACAAAATGCAATTTAGATCCAAAATTCGTGCGAAATGCGGTTTTGGTTGAAAATACTTACAAAATGCAATTGAAATTCAAAATTCTCACTAACAGGCCCGGCTACCTACATTGAAAGACTTACCAAAAAGCAATTTAGATTGTCAATCTTTACAAAATGCAATTGAAGTTGAAAAAAATCGCGAGATGTAATTTGATGATGATGATAATTGTTGTTTTAAGGGGCCTAACATCTAGGTTATCGGCCCCTATGGTTTGGGTGATCGTGAAGATGAAAATGAAAAGCGAACTTAAAAACTAAAACTAACTAATAACCTACATACTAGAAGAAGAAATGGAAAAATAAAGGAGAATAAGGCAAATAAAAGGACAGAATGAAAAGAAATGCCCTCAACCCTCGGAGAAGGCGGATTGAGGGACTTGGAAGGAAGGAGAGCCATGAAAGGCATATAGGAAAGTGAAAGAGGAGAGGGTCCGCCCCAAAGGTAAGGGACAAAAGGGGAAAACGGACCCAGCTCAGGAATCCCTCGGGGTCGCCAACTCCCGAACTCACCAGCCGTGAGCCCCTGAGGGTGTAGCATTATCTAGGATGCACCAGAAGGGGTGGGGCTACATACAACCGGCCTCCTTAAGGGCCTTGAGCACAAGGCGGGAAGTAAAAGGAAAAGAAAAAGAAGGCTGACCCCTCACAGAAGGAGGGTGTCAGGAAAGGTGAGACAAGGCCAAGTAAGGCGGGAAAGTGAAAGACTCTCTAGGCTTCGGATAACCTAATACCGTCGGGGTCGGAAGAGAACAAGAGTTGACCAAGTGAGGTCGACTGGAAAGAAGAAAGATAGGAGCCCGGCACAAGTAAGTTGAAGCAATGCCGGACTCAGCTGGGGCCCCGTGGTCGCCATCCCACGCCCACTAGAAGTGAGCCCCAGGGGGAGATCATATAAATAGTCCATGCTTATGATTTATATTTTTTTTTCTTTCCACAGTTGAATGTACACATTCTTACTTGTGTGATATAGGTCACCAGAGTGACACATGATGATCGATATGTGCATTACAGAGCCAGGCAGGAACCAGCCAGCGGGATGACTTACCGCCCCTTATCTTATTTCTCTCTCCCCACAGGTGGCGATGTTGTATATAGTCCCTTGTACATATCTTACCACCGCCCTAACACGCGCCAGTCGCATCCTCTTCCTTACACACTGAGCCGACACTCCCCCGGCTCTTACACCTTTTCCTCCCACTTGTATTAACGATTATTTCACAGCATCTCCGTCCCACGGTTAGGGGTAACTGTGGGATATCCACTCCCGCTGGACGGAAAAATTACACCTGAAATGAGAGGTGCAATACGGCGGCGAGGGTTGTACCCACAGTAAGTAAGGGACGACCTTCCTCGCTAGGATGGACCGTCCTCCCACAGGGGACGATCCATCGATTTATTAATGGTTTTGCCATGGCCTAGATTAGCTTCGACTTAATATGATAGTTTTAAAGGTACAGCGAGCTTTAGTTTTGTTTGTAAGATGTCCACATGGGTGGACATGGTTAAGGATAGTGTATCAGTTCAGATGTTGGTGCTACGGCACGAGACAGTCAGAGAGAGAGTTCCTTTGTGATTACGGTCCAGAGTACCAGGCCGACACTATTGCGTATTGTTTCCATTGTTTTCATTTCCCATGAATAATTGTTACACACGCCACAAGTGGCACCACAATGTTTTCTTTCTTTTCCTTTCGATCCTTCTAAATTCACGGTTGTAAAAATGCCTCGTTTTCTCCCCAACATAATAAACAAATGTTTCTTACCCCCTTAATGTACACTCAGCGGCATTTCTTTTCTTTTCCTCTTCTATTTGTTCTTTCCCTTTGTTCTTTAATTGATATATTGTCGTTACCTAAGGGCACTTTTCAACCCGTCCAGGTTTCAAAGGACGGAGGGTCCGATAGGCCCTAACGATGTTTTTCCCCTTGGATGGCCCACAGTGATGAAGATGATGATGATTGTTGATTGATAATGATGTTTGATGATGATGTTGATGATTTTCATGATGATGATGTTGATGATTAATGATTGTCAAGGGTCCAAATACCCGCCATATCTAGTACACAAATGGATAATGTCACTATGTTTTGTTCTTCTTATTGTATTTTACATTGTCTAATGTTTTGATTGATGGTATTTCATATTGTCCAAAGTTTTAATAATGCACATGATCTATGAATGAATTGATGTTCCTCCCCCTTAACCAAAACACCTACACTTGATCGCTGGACACAAACCCTAGGCAAAATTATTCTACCAGACACTGACCCCTCCATACTTCGAGCTACGATGCTACCCACTTCTCCATATGCCAGGCATTCACTTCGACTAATTACCTTACAAGGGGGGCTGGCCACTCACCCACTTCGACGTTCCCACCTTCTGTCCTAAGGGATTTCAAAGAAGAGAAGAAGAAACCAAGAGAAGCAAAGAAGAAAGAAGACACTTCAAGACAGAAACAGATGACCCTACACACACACCCATTGGAAAACCTACCCCTACGGCCTAGTCTTCGTCCCGTCATCGAGGGCGATGACTAGGTCCGTCGAAGGAGTTGCTGCATCCGGGGGGATGCACCCTCATCCCCCTATTATCTACAGGTACATCCATCTCCACACAAACGCCCTACAGAAATTCAAATACACAGCTCATAGAAACAACCTTTGATGACCCCGCAACTTGGACTTCAACGACCCCAGGCCAGCTCCTCACATCTTATGAAAACTGCCATTATGCACAATCACCAATAAAAAGCTATAAAACCGCAAAGGAGAGGTAACTCGAGGTCAGTCCGCCAGTCAGTCTACCTCAGTGTTACTTCGTGCTAGACCACTGCAGAACGCCGCTACGCCGAAGGGTAGGTGTCTCAGCGATCTACACTCCTCACACACAGTCACACTTTCGTCCCTTATTATTATCTGGATTGTGAAAGCATAAAGTTTAATAACTGCTCTGCAAAGTCTAGAAGTGCTCCCAGTTGGAAGCACCAATTAAAGCCATACCTTTTACAAGTATCTGGTCAATCCTACCCTTTATCCCCCGTTCCCGATAGGATTCAGGGAACACTTATTTAATTGCTCCGTGGCACGCGTAGTCAGTCACACGCCTACGTCATTCTTCGTTTGTCTTGCTCCTAGCGCGAGTCGCGCCCACGTTTGCATTATTCCAAGTAGCAGCCGCTCAGCTGATCAGAACCAAGCAGCCCTTAACCTCGCACCCGCGAACTACCCAAGCAGACAGTACAATTGGGAGTTCTCCTTTTCGAGCCCGTCCACGCTCTTGGACTGCTCAAACGCCCCCTTTTCCTACACGCTAATCTCCAGCATTCCCCCAAATTCCATTCTCTCCTTCCCCTGAACACTACATCGTAGAGGGCCCCCACTCAGCTCCCCTACAATCTCGTTATTGTATTTAAGGGTTCACTATGTTGCACTGAGTTGCTCCTTTCCTTTCCTCGCATATACTATGTTTTGAAAAGGAGCTTTTCTAGGAGTTCTCCCTCGGTTAGCGAATTTGAGTGCTCACACCGGTGTAATCTTTTTATAAGAGAGAGGAGAATTAATGAGCGGTATGAAGAACGTGCAGAATTTGAGAAAGCCAAGTACGTGACCCGCAATTGCGGAATTGGGCAAGACCAGAAATTGATTTCCAACATTATCAAAGTGGCGCATTAAAAAGGCTTGAAAAAGTCGGTGTGTGTCCCGACAAGAGTTGTGGCATCTGAGATGTGGGATGAACTAAGCTCCATGGGAGGGGTGAAATTCCATGTTCGAGGTATGCCTGTGGTGAATCCAATCAGTAAGATTACGGTCACGTACCACCAGACAGCCTTTCAGAAGTTACTAGAAGGAGAGGAGCCGCAGATGCTGGTGTTTGATGAGTCTCATTTCGACCAGCCAGCGACGTATGCATTTATAAAATGGTGGGAGAAGAAAGCAAAGATGCGACAGGAGTAGTGTGGTAGCGACAGAGCTGTCTCACTTAGCATGTTGTGAGCCCCTGCGACGTTGGAATGGAAGGAGTCATGCTAGGAGGGCGTGCTTGGATTCGTTTTTTTCGTCTCGTTGTGCTCTTTACGGGAATGTACGGGTCGAACAGGTGAAAATAGGGTTTTGGGTCTAAAAACGAGTTTTTCACATTTTTGCTAATTTTTGGAAAATCGAAAACGTGATGATGACGAGTGTGATGGTATTTTTTCGTTTCATTGTTCTCTTTACGGGCATGTAGGTATGGAAAAGGTAAAAAGCTGAAAAACATGTTTTTTGATGGAAAATGGGTTTTTGAGATTTTCCCTAATATTGCGAAAACTGAAAACGTGATGATGACGTGCGATAATATTTTTTTCGTTTCTTTATTCTCTTTACGGGGATATAGGTATGGAAAAGGTAAACAGCTGGAAACATGTTTTTTATGGAAAATGTGTTTTTGTTAATTTTCGAGTTATTTGGAAAACGAATTAGGCGATTTTTATGACGGGCATGTTGATGTATTTGTGTCGTTGTCCTCTTTACGGGAATGTAGGTATTGAAAAGCTGAAATCATGGTTTCCGTGTTTTTTTAGATAGTTGAGGAAAACGGGGAAAAAGTAAGAAACCAGATTTGAAGTCACGTTATGTTAAGCGCTATGATGTTGGTAAAACACATATGCATTATTATTATTATTTGACATGGCTCGCCTGAGCTCACTCGCAGAGAAAGGACTTGCTTGATGAAATGAGAATTGAAAGCTTTGAGACTGGCGCACGGCTAACAAGACAAGACAGTGGTCTTATCATCGTACGTGCCTCGCAGCCAGAGAGATAACAGCCAGTTGTTCGCATGCAGGTGCTGTTATCTGACCCAGACGTGTAACTCGATCTTGCAATGAAGGACATACAGCTCTGTCGAAAAGCTGATCATTGCATTCCCACGCACACACGAGCAGAGTTTGCAAAGCTTATGAGAATCAGTCTGACTTGTGCGTTCCACGACATCCTACACGTAGGAGCAAAAAAAGTAATGTGTTAACTTTGCATCTTGTTGAGGAGACATGTATGTCTGAGAGTAAGAGAGAGTCATCATTCTTGTGATCACCTTTGAAGACGACGGATGCAAGTGCCTTAAGCTCTTAGTAAAAAATTACGTGAACCGCGTCCATACTTGTAATAAGGTACGTTGATTATTGTTAATTATGTTATGATTGGTTTTATTATTATGTGTATGCGTTAAAAGTATTGTATTTTTTTGGGATTTCTTTGTTGCAGATTTTCAAAAAGCAAGAAAATTTAAAAAAAACATTAAGTCTGAGAATGCAGAGAGAGACACAGTGACAGTGGCGGCAAAGAGCACATTTGCTGAAAGCATTAAAATTCATTATATGGTGAGTACATGTTGTTCCATTACTTTTATTGTTGTTGTTAAATGTATGGCATTTATTTCATGGAAATTTATAAACTTATGGCGAGTATTTATTATTGTTTCAGAATGAAGACGTGTATGGAGTGAACAGGCTTTAACTACCGTCACGCTTGCAAAATTAAAAAAAAAAGGTGAGCTATGAATATAGATTAATTCTTTTCTTTGTAAATTACCTTGTTACTTTTCGAGTGAGCGTCTAATCTATGTGTGCACACTTGAAACCTTTTGTTTTAGCAACTCCTATGAACTAATGAATGAATGGATGAATGCACATGTTTAATGTATATAACCATGACTAATAACGGATTTTATTGGTTTGTTTTTCAGATAAATCGTTGGAAACAAAAACAACAGAAACCTTGTTGGTGGTCATCTCCTGCTGGGGCCAATTGCTACGACCATTGTGTGCCTGTGAGCGTGATTGTGTGCCAGTCAGTGAAGGCGATAAGTGTGGCCGTATGGAATTGTGGTTTTGGATTAACCTATTCTAAGGTAAGGTTTGCACGTTTATTAGTCCATTTTATAATCATGTCTATATCAGAGAGTGAAGTGTTAGTGTGGCAGCCTTTGGCCAAATGTTTCAAAACGCGAGTTTGCTCCGGCCGAATTTACAATGCGAATCACTGTCTGTCGCCTAAAGATTTTGTGGAATTATGTTTTCCCATTTTTTGAGTGAATGTGAACAAGGCTTAAGATTGCAATAGGCTTTAAAAATAAATTTTTAACTACTATGTGAATTTACATTGATAAAAAATAATGTTGAAGAGAAACACACCTTCAACCTTTGTACAAAAATGAAGAAAGTACTGATAGCCGATAATTTGGAAACGTGGTATCAGGAGAAAGCTATTCAAGCGATTATCACAAAATTTGTTAAGTTGCAGCAGGGTCCCAGTGGCTTGGCCCTCAATAGCATTTCCTATTGCAAATCAATATTTGTAAATACAATCCACTGAATGCAGGAAGTAGCTATATTCCCACACCGAGCTTTATCGCTTCCAGAAAGGCAGTGATCAACATACGCAACAAAGACGATTACTGCTTTTTGTGGAGTATAGTTAGCTGTCTGCAACCCTGTGAAGGCAGTAATTGTGATGGACCAGGGAAGTACAAAGAATTGTTTAACCACATGAAACAAACTCTCAATCTGGAGCGTGTTTCATTTCCCATGCCTCTAGATAAAATTCATTTATTTGAGAAAGATAATTCAAATTTCTCTTTCATGGTGTATGGCATTGAGGGATCCAATATAGTGGGCCCCTTGTATGACACCAAACAGGTAAAGCAACATCACATTCACCTGCTTTTCCTGTCTGATGGGGATAAAAATCATAATTGCTGGGTAAAGAATTTAGGAAAACTAGTAAGCATCGTTATTAGGATAGTGCCATTGTTCAGTGAAAAGCTACTCTTAAAGATTTCTCCAGACTGTCTCTAAATCAATCCATTAATGATTACCTTTTCAGGGACGTCTGTCTAAGCTACAACGAACGATTAAGTAAGTCAGTCAAAATACGGTTATGATGCCACATTACAAAATAATATTTTAGATATGTGGGATACCTCAAGTGACTGATTTACTGTAATTAGATGATGATGATGATGATAATTGTTGTTTTAAGGGGCCTAACATGTAGGTTATCGGCCCCTGATGGTTTGGGTGATCGTGAAGATGAAAATGAAAAGCGAACTTAAAACTAAAACTAACTACTAACCTACATACTACAAGAAGAAATGGAAAACTAAAGGAGAATAAGGCAAATAAAAGGACAGAAGGAAAAGAAATGCCCTCAACCCTCGGAGAAGGCGGATTGAGGGACTTGGAAGGAAGGAGAGCCATGAAAGGCATATAGGAAAGTGAAAGAGGAGAGGGTCCGCCCCAAAGGTAAGGGACAAAAGGGGGAAAACGGACCCAGCTCAGGAATCCCTCGGGGTCGCCAACTCCCGAACTCACCAGCCGTGAGCCCCTGAGGGTGTAGCATTATCTAGGGTGCACCAGAAGTGGTGGGGCTACATACAACCTGCCTCCTTAAGGGCCTAGAGCACAAGGCAGGAGGTAAAAGGAAGAGAAAAAGAAGGCTGACCCCTCGCAGAAGGAGGGTATCAGAAAAGATGAGACAAGGGCCAATTAAGGCGGGAAAGGAAGAGACTCCCTAGGCCTCGGATACCCTAATACCGTCGGGGTCAGAAGAGAACAAGAGTTGACCAAGTGAGGTCGACAGGAAAGAAGACAGAGAGGAGCCCGGCACAAGTAAGTGGAAGCAATGCCGGACTCAGCTGGGGCCCCGTGGTCGCCAACCCACGCCCACAAGATGTGAGCCCCTGGGGGTCTGTAATTAGATTCATAGATAACATTCTATTACTCTTCAGTCGGTCAGCGCATGTATGTCCAGATGGATGGGCTGTGAAGCAACGGTTGTGTTGTCACCCTGTTGCCTGGAAGATCTATACACTCATTAACACACTTCTCTAACACATGGTGGTTTTTTCTCTGCTCAAGTACATACCACGATCCGCACGTGTCCAGGGGATTGTTTAGTTTAATCAATGACGTGTGTTAATGGGGAGCGTGATGGCGTAGTGGCTTAGCTGCTCGTCTTTCACCCGGACGGCCGGGGTTCGAATCCCGGTGACAGCGGGGTGGACTTTTCACCTGAAAAATCACGTGGCATCAGGAAGGGCATCTGGTCTTAAATCCCAGGCCAAACCCAAAAAATGAGCCGGGTTGGCTCCGGCGACCCCAATTAATTGGGAACAAGCCGTAGAGAATGATGATGATGAATATGCAGCCAAGTGTCTAACCATGATGGTAAGAAACATATTTGAGAGCGTTGCCTTCAATATTTTACAACTGCTGATCTTTTGAAACGACATCCGGAAGACTGTGAAGGGCAGACGGCAGTAAAGCTAGTCTTGCCCTAAGGGAATGACGCAGTCTTAAAATTTAAGGCCACTAATAAACAATACATGGTACCATTTACTGTTTACGCTGATTTTGAGGCCCTTACTGTTCCCATTCAGGGATGTGAACCTAGCCCCCATACAAGCTAAACCTATCCAGTGCAGAAACATGAGCCTTTTGCTGTAGGTTATGTTGTCTGTCACTACGATCAATCACAATGTGAGTATGCAAGTCATGAAGGTACGGATTGTGCGCAGTGGTTTGTTGATCAAATGGCGGCTTTAGCGGGCAAAGTAGAAAACATTTTGGACAATCCTCTACCAATTCAAATGAATGATGTACAGCAAAGAGAATAAGATCAAGCCACCACCAGCCACATATGTGAAAAGCCAATCTTAGGCGGAGAGAAGAAAAGTAAGAGACCACTGCCACAGGACAGGGCATTTTAGAGGTGCTGCCCATAGCGAATGCAATTTGAAGTACTCTACACCTCGCTTCCCCCCTGTCTTCTTACACAATTTCTCCCGGTATGACCTTCACTTCATTGTTAAACAATTTGCTCATGTAGATTAGAGCAAATTCAGCATTTTGGCTAAGAACCATGAGAGCTTTACCTCACTGTGCCAGTCGTTTCGACTGACACAATGTTTTGTCCCCACCCCCCCCTCTCCCCCGGTTCTGTCGTCCCCGGGGAGAGAGCTCTATACATTTGAACATTTCTGAACTTTCAAATTCCCGCTTCCCCCTCTCCTTACTAGACTCTCTTTCGGCTAGAAAATGGCGGCTGTGGCCGTGTGTACGCGGTGACACATCCTGTTGGCTTCCTATTGGATCGGCCGTGCTCACTCTGTTACACAGTGGGTTGATAGTGAAGCATGTTTGGCGTCTGACGCCAAGAGTTGAACTTGGAACGATGTAACGAGAGGAAGTGTTCTGGTCGACTCCTCGGAAGTCGGCCAAGAGTGCAATTTATTGGCAAATGGGCCAATTACATGGTACTGTGGACTGTTTCTTTTAGTGCATATTACGCCATCCATTTTGAGCTATTTCACTCCCGATGGAGATTTTTCTTTATTTAAATATTTTGGTTTCAGTGCGGGTAGAAACAAAGCGTCCATAGACTTGGAACTTTCATATGTGGTACCACAAACCCAATATATTTGATTCTGCAATTCTCATCTTACTAGTTTAATATTCAACATATAATGAAGGGATTTTCTCCGTCTTATATCCGAAACTCGGGACTGTTTCGCATGTTGGCAAAATGCTACGCATTTTCTTCAGCACATGGTAGCCACAACGTAAGATGTATGCGGGACGCCAACCTAACTGTTTGCGTTAAATTATTTTTTGGTTTAAACTTCAAACGGACAAATTTGTAATACTATTACTCATGTAATTTTGGTGGGATTTAGTTAATTTGTCACGGCGGCATGCCCTTTGAATTGTCGCCCGTTATGGTCGGTCCATTGTTGGCGTGTTGCTGCACGCGGGCCTTGCCAACCCTAGTTTTCCTCCCCTCTCTTTGCGTTTGCTCGCAATGCTATTTTATTATGAGCCGTTTGGCGCTCAGAAACCTTCCTAGGTTATTTAATTTAAATGCTCCCCTTGATTGTATCACGTGCTCGTGATAACTGACTAACTTCTATGGCATTGGACAACTCGTTCTTGCCCGCTCGCTAGCCCCTCAGTTTGGGCATTTGATTAAACTTTTGGTCCGCTCTCCTGAGCCAATATTTTCCTTTTTGGTTAATTTAACCCTTAGGCCTCGTGAAAGACCAGCTCATTTAATGGGGACCTCCAAACCTTTTCTTAGGACAAGTGCTTCTATTTATGTGTGCCCCCGCCTTCTGTTGTATCCCTTTTATTTTAAATATACCTTGTTTATTTTGTTTTCTAATTTGACTACATGACTATTTCCTTGGCCAGTACTGAAAGCCACCCTCTAGGTTAACCAACCCAGCCTTCCGCTCCATGATCATTCTGATCAAGCCCCCTCTTTCCCTTGGTCTTCCAGGTAGCCTAAACATTTAGACCTTGGGTCACTTGGGGGGGCTGTCCTGTCTTCCTTTCGGGGGATTGCGGGACAGTAATTGTTAGCAGTACCATGGTTGTCGATTTTAGATTTCCGCTGCTGTGCCTGCCCTGTGTTCTCTTGGATGATATTTTGGTTACCTAACCTTGTTATCTTTCCTGTAGTCATGTTTTTATTGCTGGGGCAAGTAAATGTAACTTATGTAATTTGAAATCAGTAAGGATATGATGATGATGATAATTGTTGTTTTAAGGGGCCTAACATCTAGGTTATCGGCCCCTGATGGTTTGGGTGATCATGAAGATGAAAATGAAAAGCGAACTTAAAAACTAAAACTAACTACTAACCTACATACTGGAAGAAGAAATGGAAAACTAAAGGAGAATAAGGCAAATAAAGGACAGGAGGAAAATAAATGCCCTCAACCCTCGAAGAAGGCGGATTGAGGGACTTGGAAGGAACGAGGCCATGAAAGGCAGATAGGAAAGTGAAAGAGGAGAGGGTCCGCCCCAAAGGTAAGGGACAAAAGGGGAAAACGGACCCAGCTCAGGAATCCCTCGGGGTCGCCAACTCCCGAATCACCAGCCGTGAGCCCCTGAGGGAGTAGCATTATCTAGGGTGCACCAAAGTGGTGGGGCTACATACACCCGGCCTCCGTGAGGAAAAAAGGAAGCTTGTAGTTTAACGTGACCGTTAATCTGGAGATCATGAGCCACGGGACCTCCTTTTTACGTGGAATCCGAACCACAGGACATGGCATTTCACTTCGAAAATCTCACATGCATTGACCGGGAATCGAACCCGGACCGCCTTGGTGAGAGGCATACAGCTAGACCGCTGAGCCACCCCCCCCCCCCTCCGTGAGGGCCTTAAGCAGAAGGCAGGAGATAACATGAAAAGAAAAAGAAGGCTGACCCCTCGCAGAAGGAGGGAATCAGAAAAGATGAGACAAGGGCCAATTAAGGCGGGAAAGGAAAAGACTCCCTAGGCCTCGGATACACTAATACCGTCGGGGTCGGAAGAGAACAAGAGTTGACCAAGTGAGGTCGACAGGAAAGAAGACAGAGAGGAGCCCGGCACAAGTAAGTGGAAGCAATGCCGGACTCAGCTGGGGCCCCGTGGTCGCCAACCCACGCTCACTAGAAGTGAGCCCCTGGGGGTTCAGTAAGGATAGGAAACCCTGATATGTTGTATGTGTATGCCTTGTGCATTGTTTAATCTCTGTCTGTTTCCTTGTTTTCATGGTCTCGTGCCAAAATGATGCGCCACAAATGCCTTTGGCAAAAGCTGTGAAGCTTATTACATCTATTATGATGATGTGTAAATGAAGAAAGTCTCCCTAGAACTTGGTGAGCTCGATGGTTGCTTCTTTCTTTCTCTGCTGAGTTGCTTCTGCAACTGAAGACCTCGCTGTGGTTAGTCCAATATAGTACTAGTAGTTTTGCTGTGACCTGTAGACTGTTGTACCTAGTCTCTGCACGGTTAACAAGTATTGTGCTCAACTCCTCTCCTGTGTTTTGGTGTGTTCATCGTCTTCAGGCTAATCTGCCTGTGAAGTGGTCGTGCTGTCGCCCTGAATTGCTACGTGCTACGTTCTGTGAAATTAAGTGATTATTTTGGCCGTGATGTCAATTGTGATTTAGTGGAATGATATTTTTTCTGGCCATGTTGCCATTTTTCGGAAGTCGCAGTAATGTTTCTGCAGTTATCGAGCTGTATTTAAAGCTTAAGTGTCAGGCTGTGTAGCCAAGTGGCTGTGTTGTTGCCAAAGTTATGACCGTGTCTTGTCAATATATTATATCTGGAATTTGTGCCCAGATGTATCGCGGATTGCGCTGTTTATTGATATGTTCATACATTGACCTTGTTGTCACAGTAGGTTTTAAGTGAATTTTCTGGCATGTTGCCTCTTGAAATGAGAAAGCTATGTTTTAGCAGTGTTGCCAACTGTTTAAGGTTATCAGTGGTAATTATTCTGGCTGTGTGCCATATGATAGAAGCTGTAGTTCTTCTTAGCACACCGTTCTGTGCTGGTGAATATTTTATTGGTGTCATCCGCTAATTTTAAAGGCCAATATTAGTGTTATTATAGTGGTACTCCTGCCCTAACTAACGTAGTTGTTGCCAGTAGTTTTGATCCTGTAGATCTTGAAGTAGACCCTTCAGCTGTGTTTGCTGTGTCAAACGTTTATATTACAGGGAACGTGAATGTAATTTGATTATCTGTGTACATACCGTACACCTGCCAGCCAGCAGTGTCGATGCTGTGTTGAGAGCTACGAAGTGCTAACTACCTTGGAGTTGTAATATTTAATGCTGATGTGTTATATCCTTCCTTTGATAATTTCGAATCTCCTACTTATGACCTCGTGTGAGGTTATGTACTGCGTGAACCTGGAGTACCAAGAGTGTCTGTTGTGTTATGGTGAACCAGGTCTGCCAACTGCAAACATGGAAGCTGATTGTGTTCCTCTGAAACGTGTGCGTGATGATTAGTTTTGCTTTAATTGTTTCTGGGAAAGCAGAAATATGATCTGCGTTGTTATGTCAATTCTGGGGAAATATCTTAGGTCGAATTTCATTTAAATATTTATTTCAGGGTTTTGATTGTCTTGGCTACGTCGGTATGATTGTGTTCTCGCTGGAATACCTACTGTGGTTTGGGTCGACAGGGTCGCGTGACTTTTCTGTTCAATTCCAGGCTCAGGGTGTACATAGTGTGTGTTACCTGATTCGGGTCTCCTGAAGTGGCATGTTAGGTTTCTTCGATGTAAGGTGGCCTATTGATGAAGTTCTGTTTGGTGTCGAGGCTACAACTTCATGTTGTTTATTATTGGTCTCATTTTTAGGGTTGAGCTTCTTTATGGTATTTTGGCGAATCATAACTTCATCCTGTAGTTCCGTTATCTTTCTTTCAGTGGGAGGTTTCTTGTATTTCTGCTTCGGTCGTTATGGGTTGTATAACTGGGGCACTTGGGTGTGTTTTGAGACATGATTGGAGTATGCTACGTGTGTGAGCCGTTAGTACGAGTGTTCCTGCCTGGTGTGAGTGATGCAGATATTGTCAAGTTGGTACTTCTGAGTTGTTCTATTTCGATCTTGAGTTATTGTAATCTTTCCTGTTAGCCTGACGCAGTGCCGGCGAAGAAGTGTTGTTGCTTTCGGTCGTTCTATTCCGGGTTTTCTTTCGTGGAGCCCCGTGAACTTTGGTGCTTGACATCTACCTTGTCATGATCGGTAGTCGGTTCGACCTTGTGCTGGTGTGCTGTTCCTGCTGGATGCAGAGTGGACGTGAGTTCCTGTTCTTTCGGAATTATTGGGCGTAGAAAATTTATTTTTAATTTTCAGTCGGTGACACATGGAGTTGAGTTGTCAAATATTTTTATTTCAGCGGGCTGCATTTTCTGGAATTTGGATTTGTTTGGGGAGATGTTTGGAAGAACGCGCTGGGACCTGGTGTGTGTGAATGATTGTTGTTGTTGGTTATTTAGGGTTTTATCCTTGTGTTTTTGGACTTACCGTGTGTTGTCTTGGGTGGGTGCCGGTCTCCGTTTGGTCCTCCTGTGTCCTCCGGTTTCTTGGTGTCTATCCTTTTGGTCGACTGGCTTATTGCGTCCTTGTTCGTTATGCTCGGCATGAGGGATTCTCCCCTCTAGTGTGTAGGTGTCGGGCCTTCTTCGTTCATTTTGTTGTGGTTCCTGTCGACAAGCGTCGATTTGTTGTTGCTACCAGTGTTAGAGTGTTGTTTATGTTTTAGTGTTCTTGTGTTTTGTGTTCTGTGATTGGCTCCTATCGGCTAATGTCGATTTGTGTGTTGGTGCCTTGGTTCTTGATGTTTTCTGTGTTTGAATAAGCCAGGAGGATGTTTCCCTGTACTTTTATTTGGTCGTGTTGGCCAGTGCAGGAAGGTTTATTCCCTGTCCTTTTGTTGTAGCCCAGGATGGTCCATTCCCTGAGGTTATTTTGCGGTTCAGGATGGTTATTCCCTGACCTTAGTGGCTTGGTTGGTCGTGCGCAGGATGCTGAATTCCCTGTCGCAAGTTGGTACCCTTGTGAGGTCTTTTGTCGAGGTTAGGATTGCCTCATTTGGTCGTCAAGTGTGTATTGTGCGTCAAGTTGTTGGATCGTAGAGGTCGTACTTGGTCGGTGTGGTGAACCGTATCGAGTAAAGCGTTGATTGTATTGCCTGAGTTTGCTCGGTAATTCTTGTGGTGATTTAGTGTTGTGATCGTGTGGCCTGAGTGAGCTCGGCTACGCAAGATGTCTGTGGAGCAGTTTGATGGTGTTTCGGTGTTGGTGCTGATGACGCCTATTTTGATTTTAACCTAGCGGGAGTGGTCAGTATTTGTCTGCGTAGAACTCTGGTCCTTGCTGTGAAGGTTCGAGATGTCGTGTCAGTCCATGCTCTCTCTGACGTTTGATGTTGTTCGGGATGGAGTTTCACGTACATTGATATTTGTGTTTCAGGGTAAATTTTGAATTTTATTTGGCGTGCTGATATTCAGTGGTGGTCCTGGAGCGGTGCTTTCATTCTTTCTAAATTTTATTGCCTTGTAGGTACTGATCCTGTTTCCGTTATTTTTCGAGCAGCATTTCTTGATTTTGTCTTTGGGTCTTGTTGTATCTCCTTTGGTTTCTGTGCCCTCTTGATTGGCGTTCCTTGGAGTAAAGAGCCTGTTTGTTGTCAGTGCGTTTGAGACAACTACTGTTATTAAATGTAAATGACTGTACTATTTGGGTCACTCGGCAGGCATGTTGGTAAGTGACCCTGTGTTGGTCTACTGTAATGAGAGTCGAGTCACCCTGTCACTCTGGGAGCTTTCTGTATTTTACGTGGCGCATCCGCTAATTTCTTTTCTGATACTTAGCATGTGAATTTTAGTTGGTTGGGAAAATAGCTTGGTCCTTCAGACATTTAATTTAACTATGGTTTAATGATGATGATGATGATAATTGTTGTTTTAAGGGGCCTAACATCTAGGTTATCGGCCCCTGATGGCTTGGGTGATCGTGAAGATGAAAATGAAAAGCGAACTTAAAACTAAAACTAACTACTAACCTACATACTAGAAGAAGAAATGGAAAATTAAAGGAGAATAAGGCAAATAAAAGGACAGAAGGAAAAGAAATGCCCTCAACCCTCGGAGAAGGCGGAATGAGGGACTTGGAAGGAAGGAGAGCCATGAAAGGCATATAGGAAAGTGAAAGAGGAGAGGGTCCGCCCCAAGGGTAAGGGACAAAAGGGAAAAACGGACCCAGCTCAGGAATCCCTCGGGGTCGCCAACTCCCGAACTCACAAGCCGTGAGCCCCTGAGGGTGTAGCATTATCTAGGGTGCACCAGAAGTGGTGGGGCTACATACACCCTGCCTCCTTAAGGGCCTAGAGCACAAGGCAGGAGGTAAAATGAAGAGAAAAAGAAGGCTGACCCCTCGCAGAAGGAGGGAATCAGAAAAGATGAGACAAGGGCCAATTAAGGCGGGAAAGGAAGAGACTCCCTAGGCCTCGGATACCCTAATACCGTCGGGGTCAGAAGAGAACAAGAGTTGACCAAGTGAGGTCGACAGGAAAGAAGACAGAGAGGAGCCCGGCACAAGTAAGTGGAAGCAATGCCGGACTCAGCTGGGGCCCCGTGGTCGCCAACCCACGCCCACAAGATGTGAGCCCCTGGGGGATATGGTTTAATGATGATGATAATTGTTGTTTTAAGGGGCCTAACATCTAGGTTATCGGCCCCTAATGATCTGGGTGATAGCGAAGATGATAATGAAACGGAAACCAGAACGAAAATTAAGTGAGACGGAAAATACTTACAAAAAGGAACTCGGATTGAAACGACTCACAAAATGTTCTTACAAAAGGGAATTTAGAACGAAAAGATTCACAAAAGGAATAGATTGAAAAATACCCACAAAATGAAGGCTAGGTTCAAAATACGTACAAAATGCAATGTAGCGTCGAAATACTTACAAAATGCAACTGAAATTCAAAATACTTACAAAATGCAAATGAGATCGAAAATACGTACAAAATGCAATTGAGGTTCAAAATACTTACAAAATGCAATTGAAATTGAAAATACACAATGCAATTCAGATTGAAATAGGCCTTATCCCAGTTCCAATCCAAATTATTCACAAAGTGCAATCGAAATTCAAAATACTTACAAAATGCAATTGAAATTGAAAATGCTTACAAAATGTACGATGATTCCAACGACTCATGTGGATTGACAATACTTACAAAAAGCAATTTAGATTGAAAATACTTGACAAAATGTAATTTAGATTCAAAATACCCACAAAATGCAATTGAGAATCAAAATATGTGCAAAATGCCCCCAAACAAAATGCAATTTAGATTCAAAATTCGTGCGAAATGCGGTTTTGGTTGAAAATACTTACAAATTGCAATTGAAATTCAAAATACTCACTAAAAGGCCCCGCAACCTGCATTGAAAGACTTACTAAAAAGCAATTTAGATTGTCAATCGTTACAAAATGCAATTGAGGTTGAAAACAATCGCGAGATGTAATTTAGATCGAAAAAACTTACAAAATGCAACATAGATCAAAAATGCCTTAAAAATCGATAAAAGGGAATTTAGATACACGGTGATTCGAGTAACAAAAACAGTGCGGGAATCTGAAAGAGAAAAGGAAATAGAAGGAAAAGAGGAGAGGGGAGGGGAGAGAGGAGAAGGTCCGCCCCAAAGGGAAGGGACAAAAGGGGAAAACGGACCCAGCTCAGGATCCCTCGGGGTCGCCAACGCCCGAACTCACCAGCCGTGAGCCCCTGAGGGTGTAGCATTATCGACGGTGCACCAGAAGTGGTGGGGCTACATACACCCTGCCTCCTTAAGGGCCTTGAGCACAAGGCAGGAGGTAAAAGGAAAAGAACAAGAAGGCTGACCCCTCACAGAAGGAGGGTATCAGGAAAGATGAGACAAGGGCCAATTAAGGCGGGAAAGGAAGAGACTCCCTAGGCCTCGGATACCCTAATACCGTCGGGGTCGGAAGAGAACAAGAGTTGACCAAGGAAGGTCGACAGGAAAGAAGAAAGAGAGGAGCCCGGCACAAGTAAGTGGAAGCAATGCCGGACTCAGCTGGGGCCCCGTGGTCGCCAACCCACAACCCACTAGATGTGAGCCCCTGGGGGGAACTATGGTTTAAAGTGGGAAGTCCTCCATACCCCTAATTGATAACATAGTAATGTTTGGTCCTGAAGTTTTAACTGGTGTTAATTTCTTAAAGTTAAATTGTAACTTATCCTTGCTCAAGCGGTGCGTGCGTGTGCTTTGGTCATGCCAAGTGGTGACCCCTAATAGTGATGAGAGAGGCATTCGTCTCAAGTGAGCACATAGTGTGCTGTGCTCTTCTTCCAATAGAGTGTTGTTCCCAAGTGAGTTCTTCGAGTGGTCACGTGCACCCGTGACCCTCCCCCTACTAGCTCCGCTCCTGCTTGTGACAGGAGGAGTTCGGCTCGACTTGTCCTGTTGAGTCGCCTGCTGTGTGGAAACAGTCTGCTGCTGGTTTTTGGTTTGTTTCAGCAGTGGTCTTGTGTGAAGGGTGCAAACTTCACACTTATGGGGGCAGTGACCTGAGGCCAGGGTCGCTGTCGGCCTCTACGATTTTCTTCATCTGGTGGTGGATTCTGACGGCTGCTGGCGGTTCGGAAGAGGATACCTATCTGGTCGTCCTGGCCCTGCTGAGCATCTTGAAGATAACAACTGGACTGGTACACCGGTATAGCTGGCAATTTGGGAGGAACGTACTCTTGTTGGTGGAGCATGCGTTGCATGAGGACATCTGCGAGTGACTACACTACTGCTCTGTACAACCTTGAAGTGTACTCTAAGGGCACGCCCCCTTGTCAGCGTCCTCCCCTTCCACCCCTTGGTTTTCGTTAGCAGAGGGGAAGACTGTGCGAGTCGTTTCGACTGACACAATGTTTTGTCCCCACCCCCCACCCCCCTCTCCCCCGGTTCTGTCGTCCCCGGGGAGAGAGCTCTATACATTTGAACATTTCTGAACTTTCAAATTCCCGCTTCCCCCTCTCCTTACTAGACTCTCTTTCGGCTCGTAAATGGCGGCTGTGGCCGTGTGTACGCGGTGACACATCCTGTTGGCTTCCTATTGGATCGGCCGTGCTCACTCTGTTACACAGTGGGTTGATAGTGAAGCATGTTTGGCGTCGGACGCCAAGAGTTGAACTTGGAACGATGTAACGAGAGGAAGTGTTCTGGTCGACTCCTCGGAAGTCGGCCAAGAGTGCAATTTATTGGCAAATGGGCCAATTACAAGGTACTGTGGACTGTTTCTTTTAGTGCATATTACGCCATCCATTTTGAGCTATTTCACTCCCGATGGAGATTTTTCTTTATTTAAATATATTGGTTTCAGTGCGGGTAGAAACAAAGCGTCCATAGACTTGGAACTTTCATATGTGGTACCACAAACCCAATATATTTGATTCTGCAATTCTCATCTTACTAGTTTAATATTCAACATATACTGAAGGGATTTTCTCAGTCTTATATCCGAAACTCTGGACTGTTTCGGATGTTGGCAAAATGCTACGCATTTTCTTCAGCACATGGTAGCCACAACGTAAGATGTATGCGGGACGCCAACCTAACTGTTTGCGTTAAATTATTTTTTGGTTTAAACTTCAAAACGACAAATTTGTAATACTATTACTCATGTAATTTTGGTGGGATTTAGTTAATTTGTCACGGCGGCATGTCCTTTGAATTGTCGCCCGTTATGGTCGGTCCATTGTTGGCGTGTTGCTGCACGCGGGTCATGCCAACCCTAGTTTTCCTCCCCTCTCTTTGCGTTTGCTCGCAATGCTGTTTTATTATGAGCCGTTTGGCGCTCAGAAACCTTCCTAGGTTATTTAATTTAAATGCTCCCCTTGATTGTATCACGTGCTCGTGATAACTGACTAACTTCTATGGCATCGGACAACTCGTTCTTGCCCGCTCGCTAGCCCCTCAGTTTGGGCATTTGATTAAACTCTTGGTCCGCTCTCCTGAGCCAATATTTTCCTTTTTGGTTAATTTAACCCTTAGGCCTCGTGAAAGACCAGCTCATTTAATGGGGACCTCCAAACCTTTTCTTAGGACAAGTGCTTCTATTTATGTGTGCCCCCGCCTACTGTTGTATCCCTTTTATTTTAAATATACCTTGTTTATTTTGTTTTCTAATTTGACTACATGACTATTTCCTTGGCCAGTACTGAAAGCCACCCTCTAGGTTAACCAACCCAGCCTTCCGCTCCATGATCATTCTGATCAAGCCCCCTCTTTCCCTTGGTCTTCCAGGTAGCCTAAACATTTAGACCTTGGGTCGCTTGGGGGGGCTGTCCTGTCTTCCTTTCGGGGGATTGCGGGACACTCACTTTCATGGAGAAAAGGAAGCATGATTATTCGCTTTCACGACTCATTCAAGTTTACGCCTAGTTCGCTGGATAGTCTCGTGAAAGGCTTAAGCGAAGATGAGTTGAAACATAGCCATTCCCACTTTACGGATACAAATCAATTTAAATTGTGTGTTCGTAAAGGCCATTTTCCTTATGATTATGTGGGATGTTACGAGGTGCTTAAAGAAACGTCTTTGCCGCCAAGAGAAAAATTCTTTTCTCAGTTAACTCAAAGCACCATCAGTGAAGAAGACTATGCCCACGCACACCATGTTTGGCGAGTGTTTGGCATAGAAACCATGGGCCAGTATGCTATGCACTACTTAAAATTAGACGTGTTGTTGTTGACTGACGTGCTTGAAACGTTTCGTCAGCTATGTCACACGATCTATGGCCTTGACCCCGCCCACTACTATACCAGTCCAGGGTTAAGTTGGGACGCTGCCCTCAAATTTACCCACATTGAGCTCGATTTACTGACGGATCCCGATATGGTACTGAAGATGGAAAAAGGGATTCGTGGGGGGTTCGTATCGCTCAATCAGCGACATGCCAAGGCAAATAAACATTACATGCCTGATTATTGTCCCGAAGAACCTGAATCCTACCTAATGTATTTCGACGTAAACAATTTATACGGTTACGCTATGAGTCGACCACTGCCGTACAGAAACTTTGTCTGGCTGTCTGAGGATGAAATTCGAGATTTTAACGTGCATAGCGCCAGCAAGCAACAGGACGTAGGGTATGTTCTTGACGTTGACTTAGCTTATCCCCCCATCTCAGACAGCGAAATGGTGATTTCCCGTTTTGCATAGAGAAAATGGTGCCGCCCGGGAGTAAGGGAAATCATAAGAAATTGATGGATACCTTGTATGATAAAAATCACTATGTGTTGCATATTGACACGCTGGTAGAATGTTTAGCCCAGGGCTTTATCCTGAAAAAAATCCATAGAGGTATTTCTTTTTGTCAGAAACCGTAGTTGAAACCGTACATGGATTTAAATACCAGTCACAGACAAAGTGCCACTCAGCCATTTCAAATAAACTTTTCTAAACTGCTGAATAATTGTATCTATGGCAAGAGTTTGGAAAATGTACGGCAGTATAGGGACATTAAATTAGTCAATACATGGCATGGCAGATGGGGAGCTCAAAAATATATTGCAAAACCAAATTTCAAATCTTTGAACATTATTGATCATGATCTACTGACTATTGAACTTGCCAAAACTAAAGTGGTCATGAGTAAACCTAACTATTTAGGCCAAGTCATTTTAGACTTTTCAAAATTGCACATGTATAAATTCCATTATGGTTTTGCAATGCAGCGATTTGGTACCATTTCCTTGTTATATACAGACACGGATAGTTTTATTTACCATATCCGTGACTGTGATCCGTATGTCCTTATCAAACAAAACCCAAAATGGTTTGACACGTCTTCGTTTAGTGAGAAGAACGTGTTCGATATCCCCCGTCTGAACAAAAAAGAAATTGGTTTAATGAAAGATGATTGTTCAGACACCATGATGACGGAGTTTGTAGGTCTCGCTCCGAAAATGTATAGTTTTCGACAGGTGGATCGATGCGAATCTATGCGAGCCAAAGGGATTGGCCAGCATGTTGTTAAACGACTCTGTGTGGATGATTATTTACATGTCCTTCAGACCCACACAAGCATGTCACATAGTCAGTTTAGGATTCTCTCGAAAAATCATGATTTATTTTTAATGAAACAGCGAAAACAAACACTCGCTTTGTTGGACGACAAGAGACAGTGGTGTCAGGATATGATGACAAGCGTCCCATTTGGTTGCATGATGATGATGATAATGATAATTGTTGTTTTAAGGGGCCTAAGATCTAGGCTATCGGCCCCTGATGGTTTGGGTGATCGTGATGATGATGATGATAATTGTTGTTTTAAGGGGCCTAACATCTAGGTTATCGGCCCCTGATGGTTTGGGTGATCGTGAGGATGAAAATGAAAAGCGAACTTAAAACTAAAACTAACGACTACCCTACATACTAGAAGAAGAAATGGAAAACTAAAGGAGAATAAGGCAACTAAAGGACAGGAGGAAAAGAAATGCCCTCAACCCTCGAAGACGGCGGATTGAGGGACTTGGAAGGAAGGAGAGCCATGAAAGGCAGATAGGAAAGTGAAAGAGGAGAGGGTCCGCCCCAAAGGTAAGGGACAAAGGGGAAAACGGACCCAGCTCAGGAATCTCTCGGGGTCGCCAACTCCCGAACACACCAGCCGTGAGCCCCTGAGGGTGTAGCATTATCTAGGGTGCACCAGAAGTGGTGGGGCTACATACACCCTGCCTCCTTAAGGGCCTTGAGCACAAGGCAGGAGGTAAAAGGAAAAGAAAAAAGAAGGCTGATGATGATGATGATAATTGTTGTTTGAAAGGGCCTAACATCGAGGTTATCGGCCCCTGATGAAATGATGATGATGATGATAATTGTTGTTTTAAGGGGCCTAACATCTAGATTATCGGCCCCTGATGGTTTGGGTGATAGTGAAGATGAAAATGAAAAGCGCTCTTAAACTAAAACTAATTACTAACCTACTTACTAGAAGAAGAAATGGAAAACGAAAGGAGAACAAGGCAAATAAAGGACAGGAGGAAAATAAATGCCCTCAACCCTCGAAGAAGGCGGATTGAGGTACTTGGAAGGAAGGAGAGCCATGAAAGGCAGATAGGAAAGTGAAAGAGGAGAGGGTCCGCCCCAAAAGTAAGGGACAAAAGGGGAAAACGGACCCAGCTCAGGAATCCCTCGGGGTCGCCAACTCCCTAACTCACCAGCCGTGAGCCCCTGAGGGTGTAGCATTATCTAGGGTGCACCAAAAGTGGTGGGGCTACATACACCCGGCCTCCTTGAGGGCCTTAAGCAGAAGGCAGGAGATAACATGAAAAGAAAAAGATGATGATGATGATGATAATTGTTTTAAGGGGCCTAACATCTAGGTTATCGGCCCCTGAAAAAGAAAAAGAAGGCTGACCCCTCGCAGAAGGAGGGAATCAGAAAAGATAAGACAAGGGCCAATTAAGGCGGGAAAGGAAGAGACTCCCTAGGCCTCGGATACCCTAATACCGTCGGGTCGGAAGAGAACAAGACTTGACCAAGTGAGGTCGACAGGAAAGAAGACGGAGAGGAGCCCGGCACAAGTGGAAGCAATGCCGGACTAAGCTGGGGTCCCGTGGACGCCAACCCACGCCCACTAGAAGTGAGCCCCTGGGGGACCATTTGGTTACGAGTAATGGTTGTTGCTATTGTTGGTGTACAACACGGCAAGTGTTTGGTTTGGTTGCTATCAAGTGCGTGATGCCATCTTGAGCCTCGGAATAAAAATAAAAAATTGTAGTGTATCATATAATTTTTGTTTCTTAACCTGTGTGCATGGATGTATGCATGGATGTGTGAATGCCTGTAAATAGTTGTACATAAACGGTATGTCTTGTGCTATTTGCCTGTCAACGCATAAAGAGAGCCATGCATCAACGTTTGCATGGTTCACTGTGCACAGGCTAGATTAAAAAACATGTTGACTTTTTTAGGTGCGGCTTAATAGGCCTCACTAGGTTGTGGCTTAATAGGCCTCACTAGGTGGTGGTGGCTTAATAGGACTCATGTTTCAGCAAAGTGTGCACCCACCCTCAATAGGCATGTGGCTTAATAGGCCGCACTGGGTCTCATGCAAAAACAAAAAATAATCTGCTGCTTTTACTGTGGACAATCTCTCACTTTATGGCTGGAGTTATGAGTGGTGATATATTTGAAAACAACACCAGTCCAATAACTGAACAGAAATTGTTTTTAACCTGTTGCATGTTATGCTTGAGGCCTACAGCTATAGAAGTCAACAGGCAGATGGTTATTTATTTGTGTTATGCTTATTTTTTATTTTATTTTTGCCATTTACTTAGGGGACAGACAGTGTATATAGTACATAGTATTTTCTTTTATTTATTCACTTAGTAAACGGCAACGACTACTTTTCAGATTCAATGATGATGATGATGATGATGATAATTGTTGTTTTAAGGGGCCTAACATCTAGGTTATCGGCCCCTGATGGTTTGGGTGATCGTGAAGATGAAAATGAAAAGCGAACTTACAACTAAAACTAACGACTAACCTACATACTAGAAAAAGAAATGGAAAACTAAAGGAGAATAAGGCAAATAAAAGGACAGAAGGAAAAGAAATGCCCTCAACCCTCGGAGAAGGCGGATTGAGGGACTTGGAAGGAAGGAGAGCCATGAAAGGCATATAGGAAAGTGAAAGAGGAGAGGGTCCGCCCCAAAGGTAAGGGACAAAAGGGGAAAACGGACACAGCTCAGGAATCCCTCGGGGTCGCCAACTCCCGAACTCACCAGCCGTGAGCCCCTGAGGGTGTAGCATTATCTAGGGTGCACCAGAAGTGGTGGGGCTGCATACACCCTGCCTCCTTAAGGGCCTAGAGCACAAGGCAGGAGGTAATAGGGAGAGAAAAAGAAGGCTGACCCCCCGCAAAAGGAGGGTATCAGAAAAGATGAGACAAGGGCCAATGAAGACGGGAAAGGAAGTGACTCCCTAGGCCTCGGATACCCTAATACCGTCGGGGTCGGAAGAGAACAAGAGTTGACCAAGTGAGGTCGACAGGAAAGAAGACAGAGAGGAGCCCGGCACAAGTAAGTGGAAGCAATGCCGGACTCAGCTGGGGCCCCGTGGTCGCCAACCCACGCCCACTAGAAGTGAGCCCCTGGGGGATCAGATTCAATGAGCCACGATGAAGATTGTTTTATCGTCACAAAACACACCACGTTCAATGAATATGCCACGATGGTGTGTCATAATCCTCAACGTGTGGCCTATCCTTCAGAATATAGAAACACGAAAGTACGCATTGATACCACGTTTTATGACAGCATCATTAATCGTGATGATGATGATGATGATTTGTTTCATGACCCAGTGCATCACTTTTGTAAATCCTGTATGCTAAATTTTGGTTTTGAAAATAATGTATCCACGCAAATGATTCATAAAGCATGGTACGGTTTAACCATGAATCAAGTGATTGTTAAATTAGCTGACGAGGATTATTTTGCAGATTTTTGGTGTACATTATGTACAAAGTCCCTGTTTAATGTTTATTTTCCAATAACCTCTCAAATGTTTTGTTTTCATTTTTATAAATTTCCTGCTGAGGAACGAATTACTTCGTATAGACAACAAGCATTTCCCCAACTTTGTCTTAGCTTGCCTATCAATCAATATTCGCCTCATAGAATGAGATTTGTTAGAAACGAACAACATGTCACGATTATGGTTTTTTTTTGTTTACATTCGGCTTTCAGGTGTATACTTGACGTTTAGAATACATTTAACTATTTTTTGTTTGTTTTAGTTTATCGTGTATTCACGTTGATGAACACATACACACCAGTTTAAATTTGTAGTTTTTTTAATTTGTTTCTTTCTTGGTTTGTTGGATGTAGACATGGTTATTAAATGTTATTAAACTTTACCTTTTTATAGGCTACCAACAGCATTCAAATGTTTGCTCCTAGTATCTGTTGTAACTAATTATGTATTTAACAGAATGCAGTGTGAATTAGCACAACAGGGCAAACGAATACAAGTCATTCAACAAGGGGATTATAGGCTAATTCCCATTACCTCCAAGAGATCTTGAAAATGATTCACACTTAATTTTGATAAAACATCTTCTATTAAATAATTTCCAAATGGTTGTTTGACTGAAAACGATACAAACATTAATATATTTTTGTTAATTTATCCAATACTATCTACAACTTTAGGCCAAAAACGCGCAGGCTTAAAAACACACACACACACACTTTGATGTACAAAGTTATTGTTGTTGTTGTAATATAAGGACGAGAGTATTAGAAAGTAACACACTTTTCTTTGGTTATAGACAACCATGGACGCCTTGAACGCCATTGGTTAAGATTGCGGCTTTGCACGCAAGAAAATGAGTGAATTGCCTATGCAAACACCCTTTCGCATACATAAAATTCAAAAATTAAAAACCAAATTTGGTGAACGAGCTCTTTGCATTCGTCAAGACTTTGAGACATTTCTTCCCACACGATTTAATAACCTACCTGATAATGTCATGGAAGATGTCAATTCCAGTATTCACCCTGTCTATTTAATCTATGAGGGTGAATAAATAATCGATGCATGGTTCGTTTTGTAAAAATAGAAAATGAATAATCATTGTACGCTAGCCGTGACTTTTTGTTTATTTATGCCCTACTCTTTAGTAACTACCGGTATAATAAAATAAAATTATTTTTGGTGCTCAACAGGTTGACGTTTATTAATTGTTGCTCAACGTTTATGATGGAAAATAATAATAATAAATGTTCTTAACTTTTGCTTGATGGTAGAATTTTTTGTTTGTTTTTTGAACCGTAAGTCATGTCAATACAATGATGTCTATGATGAGCATAGGTGAATGCTAATTTTTGTAAGTTCTCTTAATTGGAGAATTTTTTTTAGCCTTAGGATACGTGAATAGAATCATGCCTATGATGCAAGCTTATAATTAGTTTACCTTTTTTACTTTTCATGTACATGAATAGTTTTTTTAAATAAGTTGAAACGTTACGCACTTAACGCTTGTTCATTCAGCACTCCCTCATGCACCACAGCCGCAAGTAAGAAATAAAAAAGTTAGAGAGACATATTTTTTAACAATAAAACTATTAAACACTATTTACTAAATAAATAAATAAATAAATAATTTAAAGTTAACGTAACATTGCATTTACTGCAGACATGGTTTTGCACAAAACCTTGTTTTTTTTCAAATTCTAATAACATGTTATTTTATTCAATAATAAGCGTTTAACAAAAACATGGTTCTAGAGTAGATAAAGATTTCATACGCCAGTATCACGTACTTTTAAAACATGATTTTGGTTTACCTGTGGAGTTGTTAGATCAACAACAAGCGATCCTTAAGCACATGACGTTTCAACTTACTTTATGAATAATAATAATAATAATAATAATTATGGACTCTTGTCTTTTTTTATTGTTTGTGATTTAAAATAGCATTTATAGCAATTTTTATACAATTTTAATTAATATTATTATAATGATATTACTATTGATGAATAATGATGGACTTTTGTCCTTTTTTGATTGTTTGTGATTGAAAAATAGATTTACTACAATTAGTAATTTTTATTTAATTTTTTATAATGATGCACTGCTGTCCCTTTTTATTGTTTGTCATTTATGTCATTTTATACATTTTATTTATAATTATGATGATGAAACTATTAGTGAATAATAATGGAAAAAACACAACATGGACTCTTATCTTTTTATTTATCTCTTGCCATGATAACAGTGAAATTATACATTCTTTTAAAAATAAATTCATCATGTTCGAGTCCACATCTAGATAAAAGTAATTTGCTCTTCATAGCACCAATCACTATAAATGCTGCCATTCGTTCTGATAGACTGGCATCTGAAGCTGTTAATCGTTGCTTGGCAATGCTTAACAAGACTTTGTCGGCAATGCGTCTTAGTGTGGGATCACTGTTTTCATAGGCTATATCGTGATTAAGGCATGCATGATCCAAAGCATTGATTCCCGTATCCCCTCTCCTCAAACGATCTTGAAGACGAGTAGCCGGGCCGGAGAAGCAGTAAGCAGGTAAGTGAGCTTCGAATGGTAAGTTTTTAATGATGTTATCAATAATTCCACGGCCAGTACACCTGGGACATAGAGGTTTCAATCGGTGAAAAACACTTTTTTGTTGCTGTTCTTCTTCTTCTTGCTGCTGTTGTTGTTGTTGTTTGTCGGCGGTTGCTGACGAGCATGGTAGGTGGTGGTTGTTTTCCGCAAGACAGCCATGGAATGATGAAACAATGTCTTTACATTGAGTTTTATGACCATGATATAATTTCATTAATTGACATGTGGCACACTGTCGAATGGAAGGTATTTTTGCCTTGGTTAACTGCTAGTGATGGGAAAAATGACTGCATGGTTGTAGTTCACTCAATACAGGGTCGTTAGTCCACTCGGCAGGCGCTTTTTCCCAAATTTCTTTGACAGCGTTGGCAGCAACATAAAAAAGAAATGATTTAGGTAGTGCTAATAATTCATGTTGTGTAAAGCTAATCAGTTTTTTCTTGCACACAAAGAACTTTACAATAGCCTTGTCGATTGTAGTGGCGTCCATGTCTATAACGTTGATGTTATCACCTCACGTGTACACGTCTCACTGCTATTATTGGACGATACACTTTCAGTTTTAATTTTATTGAACAACTCCCAGCATGCACTAGTGGTGAGCCAATGAAACAATTGCCATGCATGCGCTAAGGCTTTATTCTGAATATTGTCGCAAGGACAAGTGTCCATGAGCGTTCGCAGGGATGGACAACCCAGATCTAAAAGGTCAATACATTGACAGTGAGAGGGTAAAAATGGTTGAAGCCACTGGCGTTTTTTCACTCCCTTTAACAAATAAGACATTGGCCGCGGACAAATGGGCTTTCATGACGTCAAGATACTTGTAAGGAATATCACACTTTTCCATGCTAATTGCAAATGATTTTCAATCCATTGGCTCTGCTTTTTATCTTTTTCACAAAGCAACTCGAAAGCATAGGGAGGTTTAAACATCAAATGAATAGGGTAGGACACCCAAAACGTACTACAATCGATAAAAGCTACATCCTTAAATATAAATTTGTTGTCTGCAATTTTAAACCCCTGACAATCCACAATGAGTGTACGCATCATGCTTTTATTTTAACTTGTTACTTCGTTGATGTCTAATCAACAACTAACCCATGTCATGGTTTAACATGTCTTCGGTGGCGTAGTCGGTACCATGCTGAACTGCTATGCCCAAGATAGCGGGTTCAAACCCGGCCGAAGTCGTCGGATTTTTTTAAGAGCGTTAATAATCCTTCAGTATGCCTTCCTTCGGAGGGGAAGTAAAGCCGGCGGTCCCATGTCATAGATTTATGGCATGTAAAAGATCCTTTCACAGACTAAACTTGTGTAAAGCAAAATTTGTTAGGTTAGATTTCGTCAGAACGCTCTATCAAAGTTCCAACGTTCACCACTAGGTATCATTGATATCTGGTGGCGAAAGTTGGAACTACTTGAAATTGAGCGGAACTTGTAGCACACCCTTTAGGGTATCCGCTGGAAGCAGCTACATACTCAGGCGAGCGCAACATGTCCTCGGACACTCCCGGCACTAAAAGCCATACGATAAATAAATAAATAAATAAATAAATAAATAAATAAATAAACATGGCAAAGTCAAATGGACTTTAGGAAAAATAGAAACAAATGAATTGAACAACAGCTAAATATTTTTTGAGGTTTTATTCATAACATAAAAAACACTCACACTTTTATTACAAAGTTTGTTTGCTTATGATGATGATAATTGTTGTTTTAAGGGGCCTAACATCTAGGTTATCGGCCCCTGATGGTTTTGGTGATCGTGAAAAAAAAAGCAAAAGCGAACTTAAAAACTAAAACTAACTACTAACCTACATACTAGAAGAAGAAATGGAAAAATAAAGGAGAATAAGGCAAATAAAGGACAGGAGGAAAAGATATGCCCTCAACCCTCGAAGAATGCGGATTGAGGGACTTGGAAGGAAGGAGAGCCATGAAAGGCAGATAGGAAAGTGAAAGAGGAGAGGGTCCGCCCCGAAGGTAGGGGACAAAAGGGGAAAACGGACCCAGCTCAGGAATCCCTCGGGGTCGCCAACGCCCGAACTCACCAGCCGTGAGCCCCTGAGGGTGTAGCATTACCTAGGGTGCACCAAAAGAGGTGGGGCTACATACACCCGGCCTCCTTGAGGGCCTTGAGCAGAAGGCAGGAGATAACAGGAAAAGAAAAAGAAGGCTGACCCCTCGCAGAGGGAGGGAATCAGAAAAGATGAGACAAGGGCCAATTAAGGCGGGAAAGGAAGAGACTCCCTAGGCCTCGGATACCCTAATACCGTCGGGGTCGGAAGAGAACAAGAGTTGACCAAGTGAGGTCGACAGGAAAGAAGACAGAGAGGAGCCCGGCACAAGTAAGTGGAAACAATGCCGGACTCAGCTGGGGCCCCGTGGTCGCCAACCCACTTCTCACTAGATGTGAGCCCCTGGGGGAGTTTGTTTGCTTAATTTGGAACAGCATTCAAATGAATAGTTTGCACATACGGTCCACAGTAGTGATGTGCTTGAGCCCAGCTCGAGCTGCTCGAACAGATGACGTCAGAGTTCGAACAAGTTCGAGCTTTTGTGCGTGCCGTGACCTATCGGCGTGTTCTTATCACCCAGAAACCTCAAGAAGGCTGTTTTAGAGTATTGTGCTAGGCGGAATCGACTCGTCATGTTGTTTCTGTGCAATGCTGTATAGTTTGTGCATATAACTCCCTCAAACAGTATCTGTAATGTGGAGACAGCTACAATCTGTCTTTGTACGACGATCCGAGGCACATGTCTCCCCAGAATATACAAACTGCCTACAGAACATCATTGGAGCGCACAGAACAAAGGCGACGGGTTACAACACTTCCTTAGTTCAATGTTGCGGCAACAGTATGTGTACATATGCGATTAATTAATTATTTTTTTCTCAGTGACTCCTGCATCAGTGGACTATATTTTTAATTCAGATGTTAAATTATGAGACTATCTGTTCTCTTCTTTCTTTTCAATATTTCATTAATCCGTAATATGATGTAAGTGTGTACCATACCATTAATAATAATAATAATAATAATTTGTTCCGTTGCAGGAACATGTTTGCTACTATCCTCAACAGTATTACATCCTTCCCAGAAGCCAAAGGCGTATCAGAGATGGGGTATGAGGAAATAATCGTATTATTATTATTATGTACAATTTCTCTTTCCCTGCACAGAGCACCTGGTAGTCACCACTCCACCCACATCAATATACTGAGAGTAGTAGTCAAATAGGTTCATTCACACCGTACACAAGAGAATCCCTATTTAGTATAAAACAAAGTACCCGATTCTTGGATATCACGGGTAATCTCGAGGACTACTGGATGGATTTTGATGCGGCTTTCACCATTCTCTAAAGGTAATCTCGAGGAAGATTTTTGCAGAAAATACTTTATTTATGATCAAAGGGAGCCAAGCACAAACGATTTCAGATTTCATTGAAAAGGTCGAAAAAAGAACCTGGCGTCCGTGCGTTTTTAAGCTTACGCTGGTCAATCCGTTAAACATATCAATATACTATGAGTTTAAGAATTGTTCAGCATGCAAAATTCTACAAAAAAGTCCGCGAGAGCATATCTCTATCTTCGATACTTCGCCCACTATAAGTGTTTGTAGTTTGGACGGAAGGGGGATTTGTGTCTCGTGCACCTCGCCATTCTTAAATTACGTCTGACAGGAATTTCTTGCACATTCATAATTGTACCCGGGCGAAGCCGGGGTGGGTTGCTAGTGGTTCCATAAAGTATCGTCTGGGCGATCAGCGCTTCGCATAGTTTATGTGTGGGGTCCCTTGACAGTTCGAACAGGTTCGATTCCGTATCGAGCCTATGTTGCGTATTGGGCTGGCGCGACCCCGCTCGAACTTGTGTATCATACGCTCCTAGTAATGTGCTTGAGCCCAGCTCGAGCTGCTTGAACAGATGACGTCGGAGTTCGAACTGGTTCGAGCTTGGCGCGAGCTTTTCAGCGAACTACGACCTATCGGCGTGCTCTTATCACCCATAAACCTCAAGAAGGCTGTGTTTAGAGTATTGTGCTAGGCAGAATCGACTCATGTTGTTGCTGTGCACTGCTGTATAGTTTGTGCATATAACCCCTTCAGACAGTATCTGTAATGTGGAGACAGCTACAATCTGTGTTAGTGCGATGATTCGAAGCACATGTCTCCCCAGAATATACAAACTGCCTAAAGAACTTCATTGGAGTGAACAGAACAAAGGCGACGGGTTACAACACTTCCTTAGTTCAATGCTGCGGCAACAGTATCTGTAGGCCTGCATATGCGATTAATTTGTACCGTTTCAGGAACATATTTTTTTATATCCCTGGCAGTATTAACTTACATCATTCCCAGAAGCCAAAGACGTATCAGAATGGAGGGCGGTGAATAACCTATATTAATACAGTATTATTATGTACAATTTGGTTTACGTCGCACCGACACAGATAGGCCGTATGGTGACAAAGGGATAGAAGAGGGCTAGGCGCGGAAGGATGCAGCCGTGGCCTTAGGTACAGCCCCAGCATGTGTGTGGTGTGCAAATGGGAAACCACGGAAGACCATCAGCAGGGCTGCAGACAGTGGGATTCGAAATACTGATAGTCTAATACGTTCACATATACCGTACGCGAGCAAACGTTTGCAGAATATATCGTCTGGGCCGTCAGTGGGTAGATTATAGGCTAGGGAATAACCCACCCACCAAGGGAAGATGATTAAGAGAAGGAAGTAGATTTGGGATCGGAAAAGAAGGATAGAAGAATAGGAGGAGAGTCCCACAAAAGTTATTAATTTGACTTTTAATCCATTTAGAAGCGGTTGCCACCGCAAATATGTGCTCGGATACCTAAAGTGGCTACGAGCTTGGTCGAGGCTAACGGGAACCGCAGCTAAGGCTTGGGCAGTTTGCCAGAGAGAGGCTTTAGTGTGTTTCCTCCCAAGCACGAATGAAAGTACTATAGGGAAGGGTGATGGTCTGGCCAGACAGATAGTACAAGCTTTATTGAGCGCTAACGAGGGCATAAACCTAGGAAGAGCTAGGAAAGCCAGGATCCTGCCTAACTGTAGTATCAGAGAAATGATGAATCCAAAAACAAATATTTAATTTATTTAACAATGCAGGAAGTTTGAGGAAATTAACAATTATGCAATATAAATTTAATAAACATAGTTCATTTGAACTTTTTAACAAATAGGGTCGCAGACCTCTAAACATTAAACGGTTGCTCCAGGCAATTGACAATTTACAAGGTTTCAAACCTTACATGTTTCTAAAATCTTTATAAGAGTTAAACCAATAAACAATGAAATAATTAAAGCTTGAAGCCACGTACCCACTAGGGGACAAGTTGCGGAACATGTCGCGGGACATGTTCCGGGGCATGTTGCACGGAACATCTTGGAACAAAGCCGCGCGTCATGTCGCTCGTACACACTAGCCAGTTGTTGCAGAGATGTCGCCCGAAGAGGTTGTCTTGATCAGCGCTGCGTACATTATTCTAAGTGAATCGAAATGTAAGAAAAAGAGAAAGAGAAGGTGGTGGGTGCGGAACTACTTACTACAAAGACAAAGAAGAGAAGATATTTTAAGTGATCTTCGAATATCTGACGGATCATTTGTAAATTTTACTCGAATGACAACAACTGATTTTGAAACTTTGTTACAAATGATCGGGCCTTCTATAGCCAAGCAAGACACGAATTTTCGAAATGCTGTTGGCCCTGCAATCAGACTTGCTATTACATTGAGATACATGTCAACTGGAGATTCATATGCTTCTTTGTCATATACTTTTAGAGTGTCAAAGCAACTCATCAGTAGAATTGTACCAGAAGTGTGTAAGGAAGTGATCAATGCATTGAAGATGTATGTAAAGGTGAGTACAGAATCTATTTTCTTAAAGTTACATACATACATGATTAGGTCATCGTTCCGATATAGGTACGGTGAACAGCGTATCGTGATTTTTTTAGCGTATGGCTTTTAGTGCCGGGAGTGCCCGAGGATATGTTCGGCTCGCCAGTTTTTGTAGCTGCTTCGAGACGGACACCCAATGGGTGAGCTACAAGTACCGTTGGGGAGGGAAGTTGGAATGTAAGGACGAGGAGTTGGAAGGTAGCGGCTGTGGCCTATAGTTAGGGACCAACCCCGGCATTTGCCTGGAAGGAAGATGGGAAACCTCAGAAGACCATCTTCAAGGTTGCCGGCGGGGGGATTCGAACCTCCTCGCCTCCCGGATGTGAGCGACTGCCATCAGTCGAGGTGGGAAACCTCGGAAAACCACTTCGAAGATGGCTGAGGGGGAATCGAACCCCCTCTACTCATTTGGGCCACCCGAGGCTGAGTAGACCCCGTTCCAGTCCTCGTACCACTTTTCAAATTTCGTGGCAGAGCCGGGAATCGAACCCAGGACTTCCGGGGCGGCAGCTAACCATGCTGACCGCTACGCTACGGAGGCGACTCCTAATAATGATACGGTATTAAACAAGTTTGGATTGTATTCAAAAAATTAGCCTCAAATTTTCGCCAAACATTATCCTCAGCTTATCGGCTATCCGCACAGCCATGCAAACTATATCCACACGGCGAAACCTCTTGCGGATATCCGCAAGTTTATCCACGGATATCCGCATCCACGTAGGGCTTTACACATGAGTATAGGAAAAGGAGTGGAGCATTGCGAGTTATAGGAAACTATAGATGTTGTCACAACGCGGCCAAAAGTGGAGGTGTTCCAACAAGGAATTAATTTACGAATGCATCTTGTTTTGTAGCAGAATGCATATTTATAATAAAATAAAATAAAGTAACTGAAATAAAATTAAATAAATAAAATAAAATATATAAAAGGTATTATTGGCAACATTGTAGCAAGGATTTGTCTTAGGGACTGGCTACTTAAAATACAACCTACGCCTAATGACCACAACTATCATTAAAAAAAAGCCCTCCTGCCGGGTGACAAGCACTTGTAAGGGGCTGAAAAATCGAACACAGACCGCTCCCTTTGCTTGCCAGTGGGTATCCGTGGAGCGGCACTAACTTCGAGGATATACCGTACTCTAAATATGTCCAACCCATGTTGAACTTCGAGTATAATTAATTTTAAAAACCAACGTTAATATTTTCGCAACCAATGTGAATTTGGTCCCTACTATATCGTTTAAAAGCCCATAGTGCAGGATATAACTCGCATGTTTACGAAGCTACAATATAAAAATTAAAATGTGCAGATCTGAATAGTAACTGAGAAACACAAAGAAAATGACGGCACCTTTTATCTTTATCATGTGCAAGGGTAAAGAAATCCAGGAATCTGGAATAATACCAAAAGTTGCTAATGAGTAGTATCGAAAACGTATTTGAGATAACAAGAGTAGATAGTGAAGATCAGCACAGGTTGACACATTCCAAAATATATTTATACGTCCAGTTTGGAGTGTGGGGCAGTGAAACACGCCTCAGGCAACTTCCCCAATTAAGAATTTTCCTAGTTGCCACAATGGAAAGAACTCATTAGCGCATCTTGGTATCGCCCCAATTTTGAACACGAATGAAAGATTATAAGTTATTGAGATTTATTACAATTAAGTTACAATATTACAATATAAACAAAAACAATATTAACCTTTGAACTTTTTTTTTTCCTTACGGTATGTTTATATCAGACTCCGTAATATCTGTCATATTCAGACTGTTGCTAATACTTGATGATGCCATATTTCGGTATTTCCCCATGCGCATATCAAGTAATATATTATTGATATAGTATTTTGCCATGAGTATCGAGTGTTCATCTTTCATCTCGCGTAATTCTGACCCCACATACTGTCCATACACTGCGAATTCGTCCTGGGTTACTTCCAGCATTTTATTTTTTGCGCTGCGCATCACTTCGAAGGCCTCTTCTAATCTCTCTTCGTGTGGAGTCTTTCTTTTTTTCGAATGCTTGGACGTTGTAGGTGTCTCCACAGATGGGACGGTATCGTCAGTACTCCCTGTGTTGGGTGAATCAGGGAATTCGTCATTGGTGTTGTCCTGGCACTGTGTCTGAAATAAAAAAGTAAATCATAATTTCTTTTTCAGGTCCCAACCACTGCAAATGACTGGAAGAAAAAAGCACATAATTACGAAATATTATGGAACTTCCCGCATTGTATAGGAGCTATAGACGGGAAGCACGTTTTGATTCAGGCGCCTCCGAATTCCGGCAGTGATTTTTTCAACTATAAAGATCAATTTAGCATAGTGCTCTTGGCTATTGTAGATGCTGAATATAATTTTATATATGCGAATTGTGGTGCCAAAGGAAAGTCATCTGACAGTGGAGTGTTTCAAGAATCTTCATTTTATAAAGCTATGGCTGTAAACCAGCTCAATTGGCCAGTGCCGGAGCCTTTGAGATACGATGAACCGAACATGCCCTTTGTACTAGTGGGAGACAGCGCGTTTGCACTGACCGAAAACATGATGAAACCATATCCCGGTATCCACGCAGTGGGAAATATGAAGCGCATATACAATTACCGGCTTTCAAGAGCTAGAAGAGTTGTAGAAAATGTATTTGGCATTATGTGTGTTGTGTTTCGTATATTTCGCAATCATATTTCTCTCCAACCTGCAAATGCTGAAGTTGTTGTAATGGCATGTGTCTACCTACATAATTTTTTAAGGCGAAATAAGCAATCGAGAGCACTCTACACCCCACATGGAACTTTGGATGGCGAGGACTTAGATCATAACATCGTGGAAGGATCTTGGCGCAGAGAAATTGTACCTGGTATTATGTTGAATTTGGAAGCGGTAGGAAGACCACCCACTCACTCCGCTATGGCAATAAGAGATCAGTTCGCTGAATATTTCATTAGTGCACAAGGAGGTGTTCCTTGGCAGAATAATGTAGCTTAGAAAGAAACTGGTAACTTTGTAGATATAGAAAAATGGAATAGTAAATTAACAAATAATAAGTAATTAATGTACCTATGAAGTAGAGTATATCTGTTTAGTATGCAAATAATTTACGTATCATACACATTTATCCATATGTAGGCACTGTAATAAAAAATATCTTACATTAATTAAATGTGACTTACTTGTGTCTCCAATGTGTCTATGCTGCCAGAAGTTGTCGCTCCTCTCAGTAAGAACTTCATGGAATCCCAGGCAAACCATGAACTGGATTTCACGTCATCCCGACTAGTACCAGTGATTTTAGTACCAGCAATTTTCTTTTTTTCACGAATAAACTGTGAGCGGAGCGTGTGGACTTTGCCCTCTACATCTTTTCTTGCCAATTTTAAAGTATTGGCTATATCTTCCCACGCGTCATTTTTCTTAATCTTATTTTTATAGTCCCGGTTTGAAGTGTCCCATAACAATTCATTGTTTTGGTACAGTTCAATAAGATTGAGCACTGTCTCGTTTCCCCACACTGCGGACATGTTAAGCGGCACTTATTTAGCTTTCAGGACAGTCTACACTCACTCAAGACTGACGCCAGAATGTCGCGCGGCCCTGTGCGCTCGCTCGGGGTGCGACAACAAGCAACATGTCCCGCGTCATGCACAAATGCTGCACCATGTTGCATGCAACGTCAGGGAACAGTCCGCAACGTTGCGCGCGTCTATGTTGCGCGTCATGTTGAGGGACATTTGTCCCCTAGTGGGTACGTGGCTTGAACGTGAATTGGAGTACAAAAAAGTGTACCTTAAGAAATTCTTGAGAGAATGTTCTAGAGAAAATGACAATTTTGAAAATGACAATAATAACAACGTGAAAAATAAGATAGAAGTTCCTACAACTTCTTATATTTATACAGAGTTAATATACACACATCAAAAAAAGTTTTGCATCACCTCGGTTCCCAGATCTCCGGCATATAGACGTTGACTGTGTATATTGTATCCAAGATACAGTCCCTTTGACTGTTCATAGATGTCACTAAAACTGCTCAAAGATGTAAACAACCATGCATGAGCAGGGCCTATTAGACGGAGGGGGTACGACAGCCGATCAGTTCCAGTCATTCCACCAGGACGAAGGTACGCTGCTCATGTTGTCTGTAGTTCTACCATGCCTAGAAGGTCAATACCGCAGTTCGATCGCGTCCGCATTGTTACTTTGTGTCAAGAAGGGCTCTCAACAAGGGAAGTTTCCAGGCGTCTCAGAGTGAACCAAAGCGATGTTGTTCGGACATGGAGGAGGTACAGAGATACAGGAACTGTCGATGACAGGCCTCGCTCAGGCCGCCCAAGGGCTACTACTGTAGTGGATGACCGCTACTTACGGATTGCCGCTCGGAGGAACCCTGACAGCAATGCCACCATGTTGAATAATGCGTTTCGTTCAGCCACAGGACGTCGTGTTTCAACTCAAACTGTGCGCAATAGGCTGCATGATGCGCAACTTCACTCCCGACGTCCATGGCGAGGTCCAGCTTTGCAACCCCGACACCATGCAGCGCGGTACAGATGGGCCCAACAACATGCTGAATGGACCCCACGGAATTGGCATCACGTTCTCTTCACCGATGAGTGTCGCATATGCCTTCAACCAGACAATCGTCGGAGACGTGTTTGGAGGCACCCTGGTCAGGCTGAACGTCTTAGACACACTGTCCAGCGAGTGCAGCAAGGTGGTGGTTCCCTGATGTTTTGGGGTGGCATTATGTGGGGCCGACGTACGCCACTGGTGGTCATGGAAGGCTCCGAAACGGCTTTACGATACCTGAATGACATCCTCCGACCCATAGTGCAACCATATCGGCAGAATATTGGAGAGGCATTTGTCTTCATGGACGACAATTCTCGACCTCATCGTGCACATCTTGTGAATGCGTTCCTTCAAGATAACGACATCGCTCGACTACAGTGGCCAGCATGTTCGCCAGACATGAACCCTATCGAACATGCCTGGGATATGTTGAAAAGGGCTGTTTATGGACGTCTTGACCCACCAACCACTCTGAGAGATTTACGCCGAATTGTCGTTGAGGAGTGGGACAATTTGGACCAACAGTGTCTTGATGAACTTGTGGATAGTATGCCACGACGAATACAGGCATGCATCAATGCAAGAGGACGTGCTACTGGGTATTAGAGGTAGTGGTGTGTACTGCAATCTGGACCACAAATGCTGAAAGTCTAGCTGTATGATGGTACAACATGCAATGTGTGGGTCTCATGAGCAATAAAACGAGCTGAAATGTTGTTTGTGTTGATCTCTATTCCCTTTGTATTTAAAGGTTCCGGAACTCTTGGAACCGAGGTGATGCAAAACTTTTTTTGATGTGTGTATGAGAATTATACAAAGAGGGCAGGTCACTTACTGTGAAACCTGGAGAAAGTGAAAAGGAAGTTTCTAGACTTCCTATGTTTAATTAGGAGTCACGAGAAAAATGGGGCAGTTTCCATTTCGTGAAACCTGAACATGACTCGCTCAAGAGTTTAGAGAATTGTTTTCCCTGATTGGGAAGGGAGGAACAATGTAAGTTTGAAACGTGTGCTAGACACGTATCACAAAGATTATACAGAGATACTTAATGATAAACCAACAAAATGGAAGGGCACTTCTTGGAATGACACCTTATTGAAGCAAACCTAGATTGCAGATTGTTAGTGAAAGGTTTAGGAAAGAGAAATGGGAATTAAGGAAAATGTTCATGGCCGTATTTAATATAACCGGACGATCGCGACGCGGTAGAAACGTGGAGAAAGCACTTATTATCACTATAGTCTGTAAAGATTGATTCAAAGTTCACTGTAGAAACACTAAAGTTCATGAAAAGAAAGTTATTGCAATTATGGAAAGAACTGATTGCACTATATAGGTGAGAGTCTATTTCTTGAAAAAGTTGTAATTTACAATTAAATGCGCCATAGAATTTTCCAGAGGTTCCAGCGGTGGAAGAAAGTTAGCTATTGCAAAAATTTATAAGGAAGATTCCTCATTTTAACTAGCATTTTCACAGTGCGTGAACAATACTTGACGACAAGACTCGCAGATAGAGAACAAGGTCTAGAAGGTTCCAGAACGACCTTAGCAGAAAATGGGGTTGAGAAAATCCAACGGAGGATATAATTTTATAATTATAGGCAGCGGGTATTAGATAATATCCCACGTAGCGAGAGGATTTCTCGTTTGAATCGCTTAAGAAAAGCTCTTTTATAGTAAGGTTGGCTTATAAAAGCAAAAGCTCAACATGGCAAAACCCACGAAGAATGATTATTGCCCCAAAGTAAATAATTTCACACTGCCTATGATTAAAAGCACTTGGAAGTTAAAACCATGAAGATGAGGTTAAAACTTTTTTAAAAATGGTACTTATCTCGATTTCATGTTGAAGTCGGAGTTCCTTATGAAGACTATCTAGCCAACATGGCGTAGAAGAGTGTGTGTGTGCCTCTTGGTTTGAGGAGGCAAGCTCGAGCGGAGCTTTGACTGAACGAGTCAACTGCAGCCGAAGAAGTGAGAGCAGCTCAACGGAGCACAGAGAGACCACGGAAGGGGAAAGAGTGGGGGTAGGAAACAAAAGGTATACATATAAGCATTACCAACTTAAATACACCAAAATAATCTTCTTTTGCTGAGCTGGTCTTCAAAGAGTTGACAACAGTATCTGGTAGCCAAATGGATATGGAATTCCTCTTGCGCGAGGACGAGTTGAAGAGCTTCAGAGATTTGTTGTTATATGACGCTAGGTGGGTCACAGAATATATATCTGGAACAGACTCATACAAAATATAAGAAATTTGCACATAAAGGAGAAAACAAATGATCACTGTTGGTGTTTGACAAAAAGGAAGGAAAGAACGTGCAAAAGCATTCAAAATTATAATCTCAGGTACCGTGCATTCCAAGAATGCACCAGTCAGCGCTCCGCAAACGGTACTTAATGTGTGGGGTCGCCTGGCAGCTCGAACAGGTTCGATACAGTATCGAGCTTGCGTTGAGTCGAGCTGGCGCGAGCCCGCTCGAACATCAGTACCATTCACCCATCACTAGTCCACAGGTACCTCCTAGTTTTGCAGGGTCTGGTACAATAACAGGGTAATTCAAACTCCATGGAATATTGCCCACATCATAGCGATTGAGGTAAGGGCAGGATGGACTCCATCGATGATGATCGCTAAAGGATCGATCCCCCATTTCCCAGTTTCCAATTTCAATGTTGCAAAAAATACACTTGACCACATCCCCACGTTTTAAGTAATAAAATCCGCTCGCAGCCAATTCTCCCCAATCCATAAAGGGAACTCTCCATGTTTCAAAAGTTTTCAGACGATTAAATTCACATTTCAAATTCCATGGTTTGTCCGCCACGTTGTTGTTGTTGCTCTAGCTTATTGAGGGACACATGATGTTTGTTGTTGTTGTATGTGCGCACAGTGCCAGAGCGCAACATATACTGTGCATGCAGACGCTTATCATCAATCCTATGAATGATGATCTTTTTTTTCTTCACCTGACCACAAGTGGCTTACATGCTGGTGACATAATTGGACAAAGGATAATATTTCACTTGTCTGGCATGAATAATCCAAGAGTAGGCACGGGTATGGTCTGGAACATTTTCTTGTGTTTCAAAATCTACCCTTAAATCAATGGTGGTGATTTTCATAGATTCTTCTAGATACGAATAGCCGAAAACAATCAGTGGTGCTTTTGCTTTAAACCCTTGTGGCGACAACATAGGGCAATCCTGTTTTTCATAATAAGACTATTGAAATTTAGCAAACATGTTATAAAGGGGACCAAACTTATTTTTTGAAAAATTGAGTTCCAACCCCTCATAGGGAAAGCAAACATTATTTAAAAATAGTCGTATATTTCTCAAGTGAATGTGATCAAACAGGGTGACATATTTGCTTTGTTGGTATTTTACATTGGTTTTAAAACCAATAATAACATACAGGAATCTCTCGGTAGAGCGATCCGATTTGTCACTCCAACTATGTGTCTGTGGTAGGTAGCAAGGGGTATTTATGTAGACTCCACTTCGAAAGGCGATATGCAAGGCTTTATATTTTTGCACAAATTTAACATGCTTAGATTTTTACGATCCAATAGTGTCACATGAGGCACTTTCCATAGTAATCGAAGCAGTTGAATTTTTTAGTCTATCACTTGGTCAGAGGCTCCTTTTAGTGCATTATAATCACTGCGGTCTCTCACCAGATACAAACCTTGTCTTGCGTTTAAAATAATACGCTTGTGATCTTCGGCAAAGCCAAGGAGTAATTTTAAGGGTAGGAACCTGTAAAAGTGCCATCGGTCTGAATTAGCCAGTCATTGCTACTGTTGGGACACCATCCTGCCATAGAAAGCGTTTTACTTTCCTCCTCGCTGTAGGAAGGATATAATTTCATAAGACTAGTCATGCCCACATTTCGAGTCATATCTATTATGACAATATCATTTATCACATAACGTACTTCACAAAATAGAAAAGCCAATCCATGATTCGCCAACGCAGACGTTGCGGGTGTGCTGCCATCTGCTTTCATCAATTTACCCTCAATTTGAAGGACACTTTCATGAGATAGAGTAAAAATAGCTTGATTGTTAATGATGAATTGAATCTCGTCAGTGTTATTCAGTCCTGTTGCTTGAGGTTGATAGGAATGCATATCAATGCGCACGACGCCATCTTCCACTTGAATGGGATTCACCACATGAAACAGCTCCTTGTTCATGATTGGGGTGTAGCGTATAACCAATGCGTTGTAAGCGTTGTCGGTTTACTCGTGTCAACCGTTTCATAAACGGCGGGCAACTAACCGACCTCGTAGACGTTGTTGTTGCTTTAAAGATAAATTTCATAGCGTCTTTAAAACCAACTTGTAGGTCACAGGGGTGTTGGCGTCCAAAGCAATCAGTTGTTGCTTTCTATTCACTAAGCGTAAGGTAATATTACTAATATCGCTGACACACACAGGATGATATAGAACCACTGAAGGGTTTTCACGAATAATATAGCCACAGGGAGAGGTGACAATAAAATCATACAGGGAATGGCTTTGTTCTTGATTGGTAAATACATCTCTAATAATATTGCAAGTCACAGAAATGTGATGGTCCTCGATGAATTTCACTGGATAATCTGAATCATGGGGTTGGTGAGCTGCCAACACTCTTGGTTTAAATCCTAGTAAAGGACCAATAGAATGAACTCGTGTTTCAAAGTCAATGTTAAACGTAGGGAAAATACGACAGCGATGAGTAATCGTATTGGCTGTAAGTTCAAATCTGTGTGTCCCATCCGCAAATGGTTTGGCACCAAATTGTTTTATCATCGACACGCTAATGGCTTCATGCACATCGTCTATGGTATAACCTCCAGGGGGTAGTCTCAACATATAATCATCATAATAAAATTTGTCATTAATATCCAGTTGAATATTGTAAATTATGTTATAACTTTCCAAAGAAATTAATCCTAGCACATATCTTGGCATGGAACAAGAGTCCACACATAGGATGAAACTGTTGGCTTAACGCAACCTCTTATATAAAAAATGTGAACTCAAACGGCCACACTCTTGACTGTCAAAGGTTTGTTGACGATTCACATTATAGAATATCTTTACCCGGTTTCCCAAATAACGTAGCAACTCGATCGGGGGTGGTAAATTTCCATAACTGTCGAAGTACCATACTGTGGAACCTTGTTTCACATAGGCTACAAAATGGGTTCCTGGGCCTGCATCATCATCTAAATTCATCATGGCTCGTTCTTCTTTCCACGGTGCTTTTGGGTAATTCATTTCGCATAAATACACCTCGAAAATGAGAAATTTTTAGTGTTTAGCATAGCTTTCCACTTCTTCATGGGTCATGGCATGACGAGGCAGTTGCCTTAAGCGCATATCGAAGATGGATATTTTTTTTTCTTAGACGGTAAGCTTGTGGATAAAAGACTGGCTTTAAAGGATTGTCATTTCTGGCTCCCATCGCAATGGCTTCTAACGTTTTATTGTGTCGCTCGCTTTCTTTGAGTTGTTGCTTGCCTTGCTCGACGGCTTTTATGGTTTTCGTTACAGCACTGGCACCACCCAAAAGGGACCCCAAAGCTGCCAACCCTGCAAATAAAGCCGGCAACAAACCCCCACGCTTAGCAACAGGAATGACTCGCCCACGTTTTTTCTTTCTTTCTTTTCTTTTTATCGATATATGATGGTGCGATTTCGGAGCTGTAGACAATCGCACCGCTTGTAAAGCTTTTTCGATAGCCACTCTTTTTAGATTTGTTTTAGTTTTTTAAGTTTTAACACTGGGTGTGAGGCAGATCGACTTGGTTTCCGACCTGTTTTTTTTTCTCTTTTTGAGATATTTTTTTTTCATGTTCATGGCATATTTTTTTTCACCATGGTGCTACTTGGTGAACCTTTCACAGCAAACATTCGATAACAACTAACGTAGAGAACCTTATTTCATAGCAGTATTTTCCAATTCTATATAAACCGGAAAATCATTCACCGTTTTCCCAGCTTCCTTTTCCTCAAACGTAAGCATAAGATGAAAGGAAAATTGATCTCCAACATTCACTCTTTGATGGTTGTGGGCCAACACTCTATCACCGTTTATTTGTATTTTTAAATGTGTATCATCAGGCATGGCATATTTAATATGAATTACACCATCATAATGCAATGGATAACGACTTAAACCAGAAGCAAGCATATAGGTAAGATCATCATTAACCAGTGTTGGTGGGGAATGGTGTCTGTCATTGTCCAGTTTTTGATTTGACAGATACACTAAAAATACAGATGGGTCAAATTTATAAAGCCTTTTAATTTGATGGGTCACATATCGTTTCGTGCAGACATCATTTTCGTCTCGAGGCTCTTGCACATCAATAATACGATGATGATTGGCTGAATAGCCCTCAACGGTTAGTCTCGGGGCCCTGTGATAGACACTTTGCACTTTGCGATCGACATAGCTTTTTGTAGCCACCTCTCGTGACTGTTTTGAGAAAGAGGGGTCCGTGGCCATGGTTACACGAGCTCGCCCAAACACGTCCATGGTGATAGACGTTAACTATCTTATCCTACTCACCGCTTGCCTATATATATAAACCTTATACAGACAAGAAAAAACTCAGTCGTCGTCACTATGGAATTAATGAAACAACCCCATGCTTTGCCAGTCTCTGATTTGGTTTCAGAGCCATCACTGTCCGTGTGCGAACCTAAACGTCATGGCACCCTATTCCCATCTACCGTTCGATGTATTATGGTAGGGCCTTCGGGTTGTGGAAAGACCAATGTTTTGCTGAACATTATTACCGCGCCTCATGGCCTACGATTTCAAAATATTTATATTTTTGCCAAATCCCTGTACCAGCCTGTACGTGTATCTGGAACAAATTATGTCTTCGTTAAATAAAGAAGCTATGGGCTATTTTACATTCACCTCACCTCAAGATGTCATTCAACCAGACCACATTCAACCAGATTCCATTATAATTTTTGATGATATTGCCACTCAACGACAGGCCATTATTCAAGAGTAGTTTAGTATGGGACGCCATAAACAAGTGGATTGTTTTTATCTGGCTCAGACCTATTGCAAAATCCCCAAACAGTTGATTCGTGACAATGCCAATCTCATCGTTCTCTTCCGCCAAGACTCTAGAAATCTCTATCATATTTTTCAAGATCATGTGAATTCAGATATGTCCTTTACAGCTTTCAAGCAATTGTGTGCTTCGTGTTGGAACCAACATCCCCATGCCTGTTTGGTCATAAATAAACAGAGTGAACGATGTGAGGGACGTTATCGCTTGGGTTTTGATCATTTTATTTCTGTTTAAAAAGACCCAGGGTTTGACATTTCCTGTTAGTGTGTCTTTACCTTCACCATGGCGAACGCCATAGGGTACAAGAAACATGTTCAAATCATGCAGCGTATTATTGAGGCACGAAATACGATTCGACATAAATTTCGTGAATTGCAACGTTTAAAAAACGTCAATCCTTTACCCATGATAAAACATGCTCCATCATCGGTTGATCCCATGAGGTTCAAACCAAATGCTTCTGCTGCTGCTGCTACCTCTCAAACCAAACCCTTAACAAGTTCAAAATTTACTCAAACAGATTCCACACGACAGGTAAAATCCTCCTCCTCCTCCTCCTCTAATGTTAGCGAACATGAACATCAAGAAGAAGAAGAACAACAACATGAACAAAGTGAAAGTGAAAGCAAAAGCGTATTTAGTCCTGAAAGAAAAAAATCCTCACCCCTTCAACAGTTTTAAAAACATAACAAAAATCTTCCTCCACATCGTCTCCGTTTTGACTAGTCTTGGCAACCCCTCAAAATAAAGCTCAACTCAAAAACATTTTAATCAAACATTACGGGGCAACCCTGGAACCGTATCTGACCCTTCTATTTATTGGAAAGACAGATACCACGTATGGTGTTCGCTATGAGAATGATAGTTTTAAAATTGGGGATTCGTCCATTAAATTTGCTCGTACGAAAGCTGTCATTAAAAAGATCAACTATAAATTAACACCAGGTCTGTTAAAGCTGCTATTTTCTCGCACCCCCTCGCCACAAGATTTTACGTCCGAGGACCTTGCTAAATATAAATCAATTTTATTAGACACCAACGCTCACAAAAGAAACTATAAATCCTCTCAGCAGCTCAATGCCAATATATCCCAAAAATATAAAACAATCATTTAAAACATCTTTGGTAAGCAAAAACATCACTCTGCCTCTGGTGTAAGGTTTAAGAAATTAAAACCCTACATAGATATAACCTTTTGGAATAATCCCAATCAGTTAGTAGAGCGCTTATACTTGCTTCATGCATCAAAACAAGCTGGTCACACTGGACATGAGGCAGAAATCGCCCACATTGAACAACAACTCCGAGATGCTAAAATTGTCTTATAAGCCATCCCCCATCCAAGTGGGCATTGCTCATGAATTGCATAAACCAGCCCGAGGCATTTATGAACGCCGTCGTGTCATTTCCAAAGGAATCGATAAACTTTGGCAGGCAGACCTGGTTGAAATGATACCTTATTCTAACGTTAACGACGGTGTACGCTATATGTTAACCGTCATTGATGTCTATTCCAAAATGGCTTTAGTTCAACCAGTAAAAAATAAAACTGGTGTCTTAGTCACAAAGGCCTTTCAACATATTATTGAACAATCAAAACGTCAACCTCACTTGTTACAAACCGACCAGGGGAAAGAATTTTTCAACAAGGATTTCTCCAGTTTTCTCAAATCTAAGGATATTCACCATTACACCACCTATAGCAATCTCAACGCTAGCGTAGTTGAACGTATTAATCGAACATTAAAAAGTTATATGTGGAAAGAGTATACAATACATGGTTCCTATCGATGGATAGACTGGTTACCTCAACTTGTGTCACGATACAACACCATTCATTCCACCATCGGCATGACACCTCGCCTTGTCACCAAGAACCTACCCAGACTCAATAGACTGTTTAACCCTATCAAAAGGGTTGACCCAAGGCGACATCGCCTTAAAATTGGAGATTTTGTTCGCATCAGAAAACATAGAAGTGTGTTTTCAAGATCGTATACTCCACAATGGCCGACAGAAATTTTTAAAATTCGCCAAGTCAAGCTAGGTCAACCAGTGAAGAAGATCAGAGCGGTCAACCCATTCAAGGACGATTCTATTATGAAGAAGTGAAAAAACATTATATATATTGAACAAGTACGGTACTTAAAGTCAAAGATGCAAAATATTTTGTAAAGTGGTTAGGGTTTCCTTCCACGTTTAATTCATGGGTCAATAAACATATTTTTTTTGTAAGAAAACCCTACTTATTTAGCTATTTAGAAAAATAACCTTTCCAAAAAGATGTATCACATTGCCTTGGAGGCTGGATTTAGACAGCTCCTTAACCCGGTCCATGAGGCAATTATAATTGGCTACATGGATAATTCTTGCCAGGCGCGTCCACGTCGCGGGGGTGGGCAACGGTACTGTAATATACCATGGAACTACAGTACCGGCTAAGTTCTGGTGAGGACCCAGTCCTATTGGGTATAACATAGGCCCCGTGCACAGGGTTACGTGCGAAGACCTCAACGGAATCTGCAGCGGAGAAGATGGACTTCGAAACGGTGGAGATTGCGGAAGAGGCAACCCAGTACTCAGGGAATAGTATGAGTACAGCATCAATCGGCAGCGTCTGTTTCCCAGGTTAGGGGCGGCTGCAAGAGCATCTGTTTCCCATGTTAGGGGCGGCCTGTATAATAGCGGGCAGTAGCTTCATAAAATGCCTTTGGGAGTGGCGACCCCATCGTAATAATAGCCTAAAATGGAAATGGCACTTCAAATGATTCGGAGAAGGTTAGGGCGTACCCTGCAGGCGACGCGCAGTTCTTTTGGTACTGGGGGAACTGTGAGAAATGGGCGACCAGTAACCGAAATGAAAGTGGGAATCATGAATGGCATGACCCTGACAGGCAAGGTGGAGGAGGTGGTAGACTTCATGGAGAGGGAGAATGTTGGATTGATGGGGCTGAGTGAAGTGAAATGGAAAGGTAAAGGAAGGAAGAAATTGATGATGATGATGACGATAATTGTTGTTTTAAGGGGCCTAACATCTAGGTTATCGGCCCCTGATGGTTTGGGTGATTGTGAAGATGAAAATCGAACTTAAAACTAAAAATAACTACTAACTAAAGGAGAATAAGGCAAATAAAAGAACAGAAGGAAAAGAAATGCCCTCAACCCTCGGAGAAGGCGGATTGAGGGACTTGGAAGGAAGGAGAGCCATGAAAGGCATATAGGAAAGTGAAAGAGGAGAGGGTCCGCCCCAAAGGTAAGGGACAAAAGGGGAAAACGGACCCAGCTCAGGAATCCCTCGGGGTCGCTAACTCCCGAACTCACCAGCCGTGAGCCCCTGAGGGTGTAGCATTATCTAGGGTGCACCAGAAGTGGTGGGGCTACATACACCCTGCCTCCTTAAGGGCCTAGAGCACAAGGCAGGAGGTAAAAGGAAGAGAAAAAGAAGGCTGACCCCTCGCAGAAGGAGGGTATCAGAAAAGATGAGACAAGGGCCAATTAAGGCGGGAAAGGAAGAGACTCCCTAGGCCTCGGATACCCTAAGACCGTCGGGGTCAGAAGAGAACAAGAGTTGACCAAGTGCGGTCGACAGGAAAGAAGACAGAGAGGAGCCCGGCACAAGTAAGTGGAAGCAATGCCGGACTCAGCTGGGGTCCCGTGGTCGCTAACCCACGTCCCACTAGATGTGAGCCCCTGGGGGCGGAAGAAATTGAGGAAAGGATATACATTATACTGGAGTGGTGGCCAAGAGGCAAAAAAAATGGCGTGGGACTGATAACCTCGAAACAACTGGAGGAGTATGTTGAAGTGGTTGAGTGTGTGAGTGACAGAATAATGAAAATTAGAATGAAGATGAAATATGACGTGATGGACTTCATACAAGTGTATGCACCACAGACTGGAAACAGAGAAGAATATATTTTAGTATTCCTGGAGGATGTAGGAAGAGTAATTTCAGATGTAGAAATGGTGATCATGGGAGATATGAATGCACAAGTCGGAAACGAGGGACAAGGAAAGGAAGAAGTCATTGGACCATATCGATATGCGAAAAAGAACCGGGATGGAGAGGAACTTGTAAACTTTTGTGAAAGGAATGGACTGATAGTGGATAATTCATGGTTTCGGAAGAAAAACAGCAGGAAAATTACGAGATATGGTTGGGGCGATAGAAGAACAAAATCAGTAATTGACTACTTTCTGGTGGAAAGGACTAATCGCAGAAAGCTGATAGATGTGACAGCTTTACCAGGAGAAGCATTTGATAGGGACCATAGAGCTGTGGTGGCAAAATTAAGATGGGAAAAATTGGAAAACCTAAAGGAGATCAGAGAAAGTAAAATAAAAGTATGGAAATTGAAAGACAAAACTGTACAGGAAGATTTTCAGGAGAGATTGAAGCAACAAATCCCAGTTACTGAAGTGGAAAACATAGAAGAGGAATGGTCCCACTTTAAAAAGGCATTTGGTGCAGCAGAGAGTGCTTGTGGTAGGACGTCAACAAGAGTGAAAGAGAAGGAGACACCGTGGTGGAATGAGGAAGTGAGGAAAGCAGTGAAAGAAAAGAAGTCAGCATGGAAATAATGGAACCGAGATCAAACAGAAGAAAGCAAAAGGAAGTATCACGACAGCAAACGGAGGTGTAAGAAAGTGGAAGGAGAAGAAAAGAAGAAAAGTTGGGAAGAATTTACACGAAGAATGGAAACAGATGTAAGTGGCAGTAGAAGGATGCTGTATGGGCTTCTAAGAAGTAAGAGGAAAGAAAGAGTTACTACAAAGCTAGTGAAAAAGGAAGATTGAGAGCTGTTAACACACCCTGAAGAGATAAAGGGACGATGGAAGGAGTATTTCGATAAGCTATTGAATGTGAGCAATTGCACTGGTGAGATGGAAGTGACACAACCTGACGACTCTATAACAGAAGATGATATAACAATGCTGGAGGTGGAATTAGCAGTACAGAAAATGAAGATGGGAAAAGCAACAGGGGTGGATGAAATCTGTGTAGAAATGATAAAGGCTGCTGGACCTGTTGGTAAGCAATGGTTGTATCGACTGCTAAAGTGTGTGTGGAAACGGAAATGTGTTCCAGAAGACTGGGAGAAAGGGCTAATAATACCAGTGTTTAAGAAGGGGGACAAGAAGGTGTGTGATAACTATAGAGGGATCACCCTCATATCACAGCAAAAATACTGGAATGGATATTAGAAAGAAGAATGAGAAGAAAGGTGGAAGGAGAGTTGCAAGAGGAACAGTATGGCTTCAGGAGTGGAAGATCCACAGTGGACCCAATCTTTAGCTTGAGGCAGGTGATGGAAAAGAACTGGCAATATGGAGAGGATTTGATCATGACTTTCATAGATCTAGAAAAGGCATATGATAGTGTCCCCAGAGAGAAGGTATGGGAAACCATGGTTAAGAAGAGACTGGGAAGAGAAATGTTGGAAATGGTGCAAGCAATGTACAACAACTGTGTTAGCAGGGTACTGACCCCAGTTGGAAAGACAGATTGGTTTAGGAACAAGACTGGACTAAGACAGGGGAGTGTGCTGTCACCTCTCTTGTTCATAATGGTGATGGATGAAATTGTAAAGAAAACAAAGGAAGCATATGGACATAAAGAAATGAAGATACTGTTATTTGCAGATGATATTGTGGTCTGGGGAAGGAACACCGAAGAAGTGCAAAAACAACTAGATGCACTGAACGAAAATATTCAGAAGTACGGCCTGAAAATCAGTATAGAGAAAAGCAAGACCATGGTGAAGACTAGAGGGGAAAGACAAGGAAAGGGCACTGTGAAAATTGGAAGACAGAGTTTGGAAATTGTGGACACGTTCAAATACCTAGGAAGTGAATTGATGCAAACTGGTAGGTTGGACATGGAGTTTGGCAGGAGGGTACAGTAGAGCAATGCATTCTATCAAAGTGTAAGAAAACTTGTTTGGGATAAGGAAGTACCAAGGAAAAGCAAGGAGGTAATGTATAAAGTGTACTATGTTCCCATATTAACTTATGCAGCTGAGACTTGGACCCTGACAAGCAGGCAAGAGAGTAGAATCCAAGCCAGTGAAATGAAATTCCTAAGAAGTATGATAGGAAAGACAAGGAAAGACAGAGTGAGGAATGAAGATGGTACGAAGGAAGTTGGGATGGGAAAAGTAAATGAGAGAATTGAGAAGAATAAACTAAGGTGGTTTGGACATGTAAAGAGGATGGAGGAAAATAGAATACCAAGACAGACGCTGGAGGCAAAGTGCAAGGGTAAGAGAGCAAGAGGAAGACCTAGAACAAGGTGGATTGATTCAGTGAAGAACAGCATAAGAAAAAGAAATCTGGACTGGGACAAGATCGTGGAAGAGGAACAGTGGAAGGAAAGAGGAAAAGTGCCATAAATACCCCGACTCGGCAGGAGCTGGATAAGGGGAAATGATGATGATGATGAAAACCCTATTTATTTAGCTATTTAGAAAAAAATCCCTTTCCAAAAAGATGTATCACATTACCTTTCACTAATCCCACCCTTTCGTTTTTTTACATGTCCAATAACCTATTTGTTCAAGCCCATGCCAATATTTTATGATGTTATACACCCACCCATCGTTTCAAACTTTGCACTGCATGATAAGTCCATGATGAACCAACACTATGACATACTCAGTATAAAGCCACACACTGTATAATGATACCTGCCTCTTATCTCTCTGGCTGCGAGGCACGTACGATGATAAGACCACTGTCTTGTCTTGTTAGCCGTGGGGTAGTCTCAAAGCTTTCAATTCTCATTTCACCGAACAAGTCCTCTCTCTGCGTGTGAGACCAGGCAAGCCATGGCAAATAATAATAATAATAATAATAATAATGCATATGTGTTTTACCAACATCATAGCGCTTAACATAACGTGGCTTCAAATCTGGTTTCTTACTTTTACCCCGTTTTCCTCAACTATCCCGATAAAATAACGGAAACCATGATTTCATCTTTTCAATACCTACATTCCAGTAAAGAGGACAACGACTCAAATACTTCAACATGCCCGTCATAAAAATCGCCTAATTCGTTTTCCAAATAACTCGAAAATTAACACAAAAAAAACACCTTTTCCATAAAAAAACATGTTTCCAGCTTTTTAACTTTTCCATACCTATATCCCCGTAAAGAGAATAAAGAAACGAAAAAAATATTATCACACACGTCATCATCACGTTTTCAGTTTTCGCAATATTAGGAAAAATCACAAAAACCCATTTTCCATCAAAAAACCATGTTTCCAGCTTTTTACCTTTTCCATACCTACATCCCCGTAAAAAGGACAACGAGACGAAAAAATACTATCACGCACGTCATCATCACGTTTTAAGTTTTCCCAATATTAGGGAAAATCACAAAAACCAATTTCCCATCAAAAAAACATGTTTCCAGCTTTTTACCTCTTCCATACCTACATCCCCGTAAAGAGAACAATGAAACGAAAAAATACTATCACACACGTCATCAAGTTTTCGGTTTTGCAAAAATTAGCAAAAATGTGAAAAACGCATTTTTAAACCCAAAACCCTATTTTCACCTCTTCGACACCTACATTCCCGTAAAGAGCACAACGAGACGAAAAAAACGAATACAAGCACGCCCTCCTAGCATGACTCCTTCCATTCCAAGGTCGCAGGGGCTCACAACTTGCTAAGTGAGACAGCTCTGCCACTACCACACTACTGACAGGCAAGGATGATAGCCATGAGTCCTACTACTCATGTAGCTCAAGACCCGAAAACCAACTTTATGGTGAATGACCGGTAAAAAACAATGCAAGAGGTCCAAGAAGAGATCATGAACAACCCTGACAACAAGTACGGCTGGTTTCTCCCAAGCAGGAGAGAATATGAGAACATGGAGAAGACAATGAAAGAAGTCGCACCGGACCTGGCAATGCGTGTTCTATCCAGAAGCACATTTCAAGATCAGCAAAAAAAGGCTAAGGATATGGACACAGGTATAGTTTTCACAACCAACATAACGGAGGTGGGAGCAAATTACAGTGCGGATGTTGTGGTGGATAAGGGCACACAACTAGTTCCTGTAATAGATAATGATAAGGTGGTGCTGGGAGAGAAACCAACAACCAAGGCAGGGTTGATACAGAGGCGAGGAAGAATCGGCAGGCCAAGGCCTGCGAATATTGGCGTTTTGGAGATGAGGTAGAGAACCGAGTGACAACGCTACAGAACCCGTTGTCAACATACTGGATGGAAGGGCAAATAACGGCTAACGTGGTTGGCGCAGGTGACACCGAAAAGTGGGCCGATGAGCTTGCCTATGTCATCACGTTAGATCCCTCGCAAATGGAGGTAATCAGAACCCTGTACTTCGTTTGGCCAACGGACCAGACGAAGGACACTGATACCGTATTAAATATGTATGTATGGCTCACCCCCAAGGGTGTGAAGGCCAAGACGAATTGTACATGAACCTTGTGGCAGGTGAGTTCCCCTGCTCTACGGATGGATGTTCCTGTAAGACGCGAATGTATGCTTTCTATGACTTCAGGTGCCTTTGTTTGTTGCTGAGACGTTCTCAGGAGGAAACTTGGGGCCTATGGCCTATGGCACTGATAATCTTGCAATGTCTGTATTATAAATGTTTTCCAGTGTTCAGATGGGTGTGTCGGCCGGAAACATGATGCTGATGATGATAATTGTTGTTTTAAGGGGCCTAACATCAAAGTATCGGCCCCTACTGAAATAGCATGAAATGAAAGAATGCAGATAAAAACAGCTCATTGCCATGGACGAAACGAAAATGGTTTATATACAACAGACAGTGAGCCCCAACAAGTATGCCATATTTGAATAAAAATAGTAGATGATGATAATTATTGTTATAAGTGGCCTAACAGCTAGGTTATCGGCCCCTAATGGTTTGGATGATCGTGAAGATGATAATGAAACGTCAACTATAACTAAAACTAACCTATACACTAGAAGATGAAATGGAAAACAAAATGAGAATACGCCAAATAAAGAACAGGAGGAAAAGCAATGCCCTCAACCCTCGAAGAATGCGGATTGAGGGTCTTGGAAGGAAGGAGAGCCATGTAAGGCAGATAGGAAAGTGAAATAGGAGAGGGTCCTCCCCACAGGTAATGGATAAAAGGGGGAAAACCGAACCCAGCTCTGGAATCCCTCGGGGTCGCCAACTCAGAATCAGAATCAATTTATTTGGCGTTAAACACTAGAGTAGTGCAATAGCCATCGTCAGGTTAATAATACAAAACAATAAAATCAATCAATCCTACATTACTTAGCCTACTTATAACAGTATATACAAACAGCTTATTATCATTATAACAAAATGTAACCTACTTCTATTGTACTAAGTATTACACCAATCTGCTTCCATATATTCTTCCAGTGAATGCCATGGATTCACCAGCAACCACTTTTGAAGCTGTTTCTTAAAGATTTTGGTTAGTAGTTGTTGGAAAGACAAACTCAGTCTGTTAAATAAAAATATGCTAAGAATTTCATGACTGTTCTGTGTTTTTGAAAGCCGACACCATGATACCACTATCTGGTGTGAGTTTCTTGTGCTGTATGAGTGAACTGTTACCCGTCTGCCTGGCAATTCATGTGGATGTTTATTTTTCATATACATGAGGATATTTAAAACAAAAAGATTTATAACTGTTAGTATGGAAGATTCAATAAATAAAGGTCTACAGGGTGTGTTAGGAGGAGCATTTGCAATAATACGGATTGCCTTTTTCTGTAATTTTAAGATATTTACAATGTGTGCACTATTTCCAAAAAATATTAATCCATAACTAAAGAGACTTTGAAAGAAAGCAAAATAGGCTGCGTGTAAATATGTCGTAGGAACCTCATGTTTTTAATGACGGGAGTAGATACACCACCCTTGCAAGTTTTTTCGAAAGGTTATGAATGTGAGGTTCCCATGTTAATTTTGAGTCAAAATTCATTCCTAGTAGCTTAGCTTATTTTACTTATGTTTTAAGACTAAATATTACATTTTGAGTTTTAGTTAAGTGGAATCCATTCTCACTGAACCATTTCCTAGCTTCTAGCAAGCACTGACTTGATAAATTTTGTAATTCACTTATACATTTGCTAGAACACAAAAATGTAGAGTCATCTGCACAAAGAATTGTTTTTCCAGAAACATTTACTGCTACGTCATTCATCATAACGACAAAAAGAAATGGACCCAGAAACGAGCCTTGGGGTACACCATACCTAACTTCTAACACATGAGATTTCCTATCCCCATTCTCTACAAACTGTACTCGGTTTGTTAGATATGATTTAAAGACTTCATACTCTGATCCTTTAATTCCGTACAGTGCTAACTTTTGCAGAAGTATATCATGTGACACACAATCGAAGGCCTTGGATAGATCACACAGGAGTGCATCTACTGAGCTCCCTTCTTCAAAATGGTGCATTATGTGACAAACAAAATCATCCAGTGCACTAATTGTAGATTTTCCCGGAAGGAACCCAAACTGAGTTGGTGATAGAAGGTTGCTGTTGATGAAAAATTCATAAATTTGACCAACTAGAACATATTCAAAGACTTTTGACAGGATGGTTACTACAGAAACAGGCCTGTAACTATCAGGTTTAGTCTTATCCCCTTTTTTGCATACTGGAACAACCCTCGTAATTTTTAACTGAGGTGGTAAATACCCTACGCTAAGGCACTCGTTTATGCAGTGCGTCAAAGGAATTAAAATGCTGTCAATAATAGCCTTTAAAATGTTGTTCGTGAACCCATAACAATCCCTACTATTGGAAGGTTTCATATTTCTTACAATTTTCTTTACCTCACTACAGTTTACCTTCCTCCATTTAAAAGTATTATTTGATAAACTCGGAACTATTTTTTCTACTCTTTCAATTGCTGCTGTAGGCAGCTGTGAGGAAGGTGAGCAAATCCTTTCGACAGACTCAATAAAATGTTTATTCAGAACCTCAGGACTGATTTCTATTGTGGAACATTTATTTGCGACTCTAACATTGTTAATTACACTCCAAGCTGGTTTACAGGGGTTATTTGAATTTTCTATCTGACGTTTGCTTCAAGTTTAGCTTGCTTAAGGGCACATTTATACTTATTACGCATTTGTAGATAATTCTGTTTAGATTCAATAGATCCCTGTTCATTATGTATTACGTAGAAAAACATAACCTGTGATTTCATTTGTTCAAGCTCAGGTGTATACCATTTCATTTTATTTTTAGAATTACTCCTTTTCTTGGAACTTTTAACCTCCACCATTGGGCATGAAGTATCAAAGTATGAAAGAAGTATGTGAAAGAAATCATCAAAACATGTAATGGTAGAGTAGGAGTTGTCAGTAAATACCCAATCAGATAGGATACGCCTAAGGTATGAATTAAATAGCTGTAATCTGTCAGGGGAAATATGTCTAATATGAATTATTGTGGGTGATTTAGCTATATTCCCATTTGAAAAACTACTGGATTGCATCACTTGAAATAAAACTGCTGAATGATCTGACAAACATGGGGCAATAACTCACCAGCCGTGTGACCGTGAGGGTGTAGCAATATCCAGGGTGCACCAAAAGTGGTGGAGCTACATATACCCTGCCTCCTTGAGGGCCTTAAGCAGAAGGCAGGAGATAACAAGAAAAGAAAAAAGAAGGCTGACCCCTCGCAGAAGGAGAATATCGGAAAAGATGAGACAAGGGCCAATTAAGGCGGGAAAGGAAGAGACTCCCTAGGCCTCGGACACCCTAATACCGTCGGGGTCAGAAGAGATCAAGAGTTGACCAAGTGAGGTCGACAGGAAAGAAGACTGAGAGGAGCTCGGCACAAGTGGAAGCAATGCCGGACTCAGCTGGGGCCCCGTGGTCGCCAACCCACGTCCCACGAAATGTGAGCCCCTGGGGGCGAAATAGCAGAAGATGATGATGATGATAATTGTTGTTTTAAGGGGCCTAACATCTAGGGATGGTAAAAAACAATAAAACAAATAAGGCATACTGTAGTGAACAATAACATAGATGAACGCAATAAAAAACATAAAAACCGACTTAACTTGAATTAAAAGTCTTAACTCACATTAAAACTTAAAAAAGTAACCACTCTCTCTCATGAACCGGATGACGAGGTCTGCTGACGGCCCGTCATCACGGAGAATAAGGCAGAGGGTGTTAGGCAGTTTGAGAGTCCTTCGTAAATCGGCCAGGTCCACACACTCCAAGAGAATGTGTGCCACGGTGGTGGGCGCCGCAAGTACACACAAGGAGGTCTTCTCTCTTTAGCAAGTGGGAGTGCGTAGCAATCCCATGGCCAATCCGGAGTCGACAGAGTACCACAGCATCCTTCCGGAGAGATCGGGAGGAAGATTTCCGACCGGAAACAATCAATGTGGTCCAACCACAGCTAAGTGAGGAGAAGAACTGGGTGGCTTATGCAATAATGTCCATGATATGGATGGGGCTAAGTTCATTGGAGCCAACTGAAAGACACTATTTCTGGGACCAGTTGGTATTCAGGCTGCTCGCCCAGAGCATTTTTGGAGACAATACAAGGAGGGTTCAAAAATAGGCAAAAGTGCGCAGCTGGACGTGATAATAACAAGTCATAGTATGTCTGGGGGGTACTGGTTGCTGTAATGATTCTTATCCTGAACATGGAGACCGTGCAGTTGGTGAGGGACGCGGCACGGGAAGGCCTAAAACGTAGTGTGCCCTGATGGCGGCAGCTCTTGGAGGTGGGTGGCTTGTCAGCAATTTTGCGGGCGACGCGCCTTTCCTGTTATAGGAGTTGTGCGTCTTCGGCGTATTCATGTTGTGGACCAGATCATTATGAGACACCCTGTACTCGGGAACCACGGAGTCTGAAAGGATTCTAGGTTTAGAGTTGAAGGAAAATTTCTTGCGGGGCTGGCGAGTGGATGACGGTGGAGAGCTGTAAGACACCTGAGGCCTGATGGAGAACTTGCGAGTTAATTGGATACTGGTTGTGCCAGTCGTTTCGACTGACACAATAATTTTGTCCCCGCCCCTACCCCCTCCCGCCGGGCTGCTTTCCCCGGGAGTTGGCCCTCAGACTCTAATTTTCAAATATGCTAATCTCCCGCTATCCCTCTCTGCCCGGTGACGTATACTTCCGGCCTCGGAAGTAACGTGACGTCACCAGAAGCCACGAGATCCTTCTCGTAGGTTCAAGAAGGAAATTGAAATACTGGCCGCGTGACAAGTTGCCGCAATCTGATTGGTTGGTGTAGGCGCGCATGCGCGAAGTGCCTGTGTGTGTGCTAGCGTGCTGAGGACGCTATCTTTCTGCTTGGAACCAGGGGGCCGACAGTTCATAGGGAGCGCGTGGGTCGGGGTAAGGCCCTGTACTGTCTGTTCTGCCAACCAATGAAGAATTAATTTTAGCACTAAGGTTCCGTAGTTGGCACTCATGAACGTTCACATCAAACCGAATGGCGGAAGCGGGAATGGTCTGTTTTGATTGATTTTCCTCGTGGTGTTGTTGGTTGTTTTGATTTGTTCAGTATTTTCATTGTTTATTTGAATTGAGAGTCAATCATGCCACTGCAAGGGAGGAAAAATTGCCAAGCACCGGGATGTAAGAATTATAAAGATAGTAAGAACAATACGGCAATTTTCATCTTCCTGGTGTTGACCATGTGAAAAACTAGTGGGCAATATGGACTACTCGCGAATAAAAATATATAGAGAATAAATGTGTGCATTTCATCTCTTGTTTGTTTCCTTGCCCATTCTCCTTTGCATTGCAATACAATTTGTGGTTTAGGGCTACGGGGAGCGGTGGGTGGTTGCGGGCATGCTAGGCAAAAAGTGAGGTTATGGCAATGTAGTGTGTGCATTTGGACAATTTTCTTTATATTCATCGAATATCCCAACTATTCTGTAGAGTATGAGAGCATTTCTTAAATAGCCTAGAGGTGAATTAAGCTCTAGAACGGCATAACTGTGTCTTTCGTGACAAATCCATTGCCAACATTGATATATATATCAAAATGTATTCTTTTCCTATCTGGACGTATATTTCAGCACCTAGCGAAAGGCGCAGTTATGTTTGAGTTATATTCATCAATAATCAATAACTCGTCGCAGAACATACTGTTCATTTACGTGTAATAAAGGCTACATTCATATGGCTTTTTACTTTTTATGTTGCCAGACTTGGCAGTACAATCCATAGCCTCAGGCGGTGTTCTCTCTCGGAAATTCTATAACCAAAAGTGACAAATCTCTTATACTTACATGATCCTTGCTTGGAACGTTCAAACTGTACAGACGTGCTTGGTGAACAAGATGTAAGGCTTGTAAGAAAACGTGGCTTGGGTCCTCGGACCAAGCCCAATACATCGCGACACAAGGTACTGTTGGTTAAATACAATTATGAAACTGCTTGAGTATATTTTCTGATTTTCTTTCACTCCCGATGGAGTTTTATTTACTTTGTTACTTCTAGTGCTGGTTAGAAGCTTGCGTCCTGAAACCTTGGGACTCGAACATTTGTGGTACCACGTGATCAAAAGTATTTATTTCTTATTCAGTTTGATCTATAATTTCTGCAGATAATTCGCTCTTATCATACTTGAGCTGGGTGCGATATGGCACACTCAGAAGTGCTTCGCAAAATTTAAACATGTGGTCGGTCATGATTCATAACGACCGTGCTGTGGACGCCAACCTAACCATTTGAAATAACTTATGTAACCTCTAAATTCTTGTGGACAATACGCCATTACTTACGATGTGCATTGAAATATTTTTGATATGAATGTAATTTTGGATGGGGATTCTTTTAATGTAAATTTTTGACGACACAACCCTTGCAGTGTCGTCCCTTGGCCACGCCGTTGCGTTGGTGCCTCGGGCACTCGGCTCCTCAGGCCGCGAGCCATCAGCTCTGTTAATTGCTTGGTTGTCATGCAAGTGTTTTCCTTTCGATAGCTGCTGCTATCTAATAAGCCCTCCTGGACGAATATACATTAATTTTGTCTCTGATTTTTTTAAACACGTGCTCGTGTGTAAATGTAGTTTTCCGTGGTTCCTCAGGCCACGCTTCTCCACCCCTGCTGCCTCGGTTAGGCAGGTTGCTTGATGCCCGCTCTCCCGAGCCTATTTTATTAAAAGTTAGTTGTTCCTTCCGGGCTTGCCATGCCCGCGGTAAGGCCAGAATTAGGGGAACCTCCCACGTTTCTTCTTGGTCCCCAAGTGTGTTTTGATGCTCGCCCCTACTCTTGTGTAACCCCTTCTAGATCAATATATTTGTAATTTATTTTTGAAGTTAGAACATGATTTTCCTTAAAATCCAGCGCGTCCCTAAACCACCCTTTGAGTACGTCCAGCTTTCCACTCCATGGGTATTCTACCCAACCACCCCCCCCCCCTTTTCCCGGAGTCTTAAAGGTAGCATAAACAAATCTAGGCTTTGGGCAATTAGGCGGGGGGTTGTCCTGTGCTTCCTTCGGGGGGTCGGGACAGTAAGTGTTATCAGTGCGTTGGTTATCGAATTGCCGACGTGCTGCTAGCCACCCCCGTGGTCTTTTGGCTGGATTTTTAGGTTACCACCAAAGTTATTCTAACCTGTGGTCATGTTTTTTGTTTTGGGGCAAGTAACTTCATGTAAAAGTTAAAGTCAGTAAATTAGACACCTGTTGTGTGTGTTGGGAAGTGTGCTTATGCGTTTTCTAATCTCTGTTGTTTTCTGGTATTTTTCATGGCCTTGGGCTATATTGGAGCGCCACGAAGTTATTAAAGCAAATGTTGTGATGCTGAATTCATCAACTGTGATGTTGAGTTGAAACGAAGAACTCCCTAGGGCTCGGTGAGCTCTGGTGTTGCTGCCCTGCCTTTCATGTCTCTGTTTCGCTGTGTTGCTGCAGAAGATCCCACCGTGGTAAGTTCAGTTCAGTACAGTAGGGTGTATTAACCTGTAATCTTTTGTGCCTCAAGTTTCTGCATCAGTATGATGAGTATCGCGCTCAAAACTCCCCGTATTTTCTGTGTAATTGTTTTAAAATTTTCTCAGCCGTGTGGTGCTGTTTTCTTGCACTCAATTAATAGCGCAAAAGTTCTTCTTGTGAAAATTATTATTTTCCGACCGTGTACCTTTCAAAATTTTGAAAGCCTATGGTTGGCAGTGTGACTTGCAGTCATTGTTAATGTTCCTGGCAGTTGGTCGAATCGTAATTGTTGAACTAATTATTTTCAGGCAGTAAGCCAAGTTGAAAGCCGAGTGCTTAATTTTATTTTCTGCATGTGGAAGCCGTGAGTGCCTAATTATTTTCTTGCTGTGTTGCCAAGTTGAGTAAGGCTAATTCTCTAGCAAAGTGAAGCCGAGTGCTTATTAATGATTTTCTGGCCGTGGTGCCATTTGAAGGTTTTAGTAAAAAGATTTCTGGCCGTGGTGCCCATTTCGAAAGGTTCAAGTAATGTTTTCAGGCTGTGTTGCAGTTGTGGGACGTCAAGTAATGCCTTGCGCTAACTGTGGTCAAATTTGGATTTATTGTCAGGCCGAGTGCCATGTTCGTGAAGTGAATTCTTCTTAAATATTTTATCCGCATCATTTTTTTTAGGCCAACATTTGTGTAGTGGTACTCTCTTTCTACTAACTTGGTTGTAGACTGTAGCTGTAGAGCCTGTAGATCTCCCTTTTTGAAGTCGAGCTGTCTTTCAAATTTTATTGCTGTAACATTATGTGAAATTTCAGGGCACGTGAATTGTGAAATTATTTGTGTACGGTGGTACACCTGCCAGCAGTGTCTGTGCTATTCGGAAAGTGTGAAAAGTGAACCTGCTTTTGGATAAGTGTATGTTGTACTTCGACAACCTGTCGGTGAGGTTATGTTCAAATTGGCTATGGAGTGCCTTAGGAGTGATTTCAGAGTGTGCTGTGATGATGCGGCACAAGGTTGCCAACTGTGTCGGTGATATTGTGGATATCAGTTGCTGCGTGCAGTTCCAAATTTTATATTTCAGCTTAAGACGTGCTGTATGAACGAGTGATGTTTGTGCGAACGAATGGATGTGAGCAGTTAGTGGGTTGTCAACTGACCTATTTTCGATAGTTAAATTATTCCGTTATCATGACTGAAGCCGGTGTTAAAGTTTCAGTGATGTTACGTTGTTATTTTGGAACAGCTGCCTAGCTACTTCTGTGAGTGTCGAGAGTGTGTCGAGTGAATGTCAGTTAACTTTGAAATTTAATGTTGGTGAGGAAGCAGTATAGGATCTGCATTGAAAGTGTCTTTTGAGATTAGTGGACAGTTCGGAAAATTATTTATTTCAGTTTCTTGAATTTTAGTATTACGAGTCCCGTGAACATGGGTGAGGTGAACCTGGTCTGAGTTGTTCAGACATTGCTGCGACGTATCGCTTGTGTGCTGTTTGGTCGTATGCAGTCAGGAGAGTTCCTGTTTTGAAATTTCTTAGGTCAAACCATTTTTGATTTTCAGTCGGTGACCAAGTATGCTGTTTCGCAGGAGAATTTTTTTTTTCTGGCGTTTTAAAATTGTAGGTAGCTATAGTGTAGCTGTTGAGAAAGTGCTGGACCTCGTGTAAATGGTTGTTGCTGTTGCTTTATTTTCGTTTTCTTGTGTTTTCCCCGGACATTGCCTTCTGCTTCCTCGGGTTGGCACCTGTCTCCGGTTGTACCCCGGCGTCCTCTGGAGACATGGTGTCTCTCTTTGGTCGACTGGCCTGTGATGTCTTTTACGTCAACGTTCGGCAGGAGGAAGTGTTCCTTATGCGTCTGTGCCGAGCTAGTTCGTCCCCTTCTGTCATGTGATTCGGTGGATTCACCTTGTGGCAGGAGAAAATTGTAGTGTGTGTCTTAGACTTTCATTTCGGTTTTGGTGTTGAAGAGTTGGTACCTGTCGACGTGCTCGATTTGCTTGGTGGTGCCAAGTCCATAGGTAGTTGCGATGGAGTTGTATTGTGTGTATCGGGTATCTCAGAGTGGGATATTTGGGGTGAGAATTTCGGGATGATGTTTCCCCGCAATTTAAATTTTCAGGAAGGAGAATTCCCTGTGTTTTGTATATAGACGTTGCCAGGAGGTTTTTCCCTGAGCTTTTGTGAGGTTGGTTTTGGTAATTTCAGGAAGGTGCATTCCCTGATTTCTGGTGGACCCTGTGTCGGTCATATTTTATTTCAGGATGGGGTATTCCCTGTTTCTTTGGTGGACCCTGATACGGTCATTTGCAGGATGGTGAATTCCCTGTTGCCCGTGAGCCATTTTAAGCAACGTTGAATATGTGTGCCCCATGATTTTGCTCCATTGCGAGAGTTAGCTGGCTGGTACACAAGGTGTGGGAGTGTCATCAGAGACTGCTCGATGGCGCTACGGAAGCTGTGAGTTGTGAACGAGTGAAGTAGAGTAGCCTGAGTCAGCTCGATTATGCGTTATTTTGGCGGAGTGGGTAGCAATGGTCTGTTGACCTAGTTTGATTGCTGCTTTTATGTGTTGGTGCGAGTTGGTTGTACCTGGAGTGTGTTGCTCTAAGTGGTGCAAAATTTATTTCAGCAACGTTGAGTGAATGTTTGAGTGATGCTGTATGCCTGCGTGTTGCTGTCGAGGAGAGGTCCTGGCCAGTTGTTGGACTGACAAATTTGGTTAACGAATTCGATTTATTTTGAAAATTTTATTGTTCTACAATTTCTGTTGAGAAATTTTTCGCTTACAGGTTCTGTTGAGATGCTGTCGTTTTGGGCACCTTGCTGGGCGGTCTCTTGAGTAAGAGCCATACTTATTGACAGTGCGTTTGAAACGCTGTACTATTATTAAATGTAAATAACTGTACTGGCTGACTTCCCGGCAGGCACTTGTGCCTTGTTGACCCAGTGTTGGTCACACTAATATTATGAACAGAGTCACCCAGTCCCTATGGAGAGTTTCTTGTGTGCGTGGCGCATCCGCAAATTTAAATTCTGCTGGTTTAGAATGTTAATTCTAGGATTTTGGTTTGGGACAGTTGATTTGGTCCTTCAGACAATTTAATTTTGATATAAGTGGGTTCCTCCGCCCCCCCCCCCCTTTTTGGTAAGAGTATTATTCTCTATGGTTCTGGTGTGTCCTAATTTCGCTGGTGTTAAATTGATCTTTTAAGTAATGCTAACTGGTAATTCAAGCGGTGCGTGTGCGTCGAACAGTAGTAAATATTACCTCTCGTGATTTGAGAGAGTGCCTCGTCAGAATGAGCACCAAGTGTGCTGAGTCCTCCCTGAATAAAGTGTTCCCCTGAGTTCTTCGAGTGGTCACCGGTGTGTTGACCCCTCCCCTTCATCTACTGAAGTCTCCTGCATTATGGCAGAGCAGGTGTCGGCTCGGCTCGGCTCCTCCTGTCGAGCCAGCTGCTGTGTGTGGACGGTTCGCTGCTGGTCTCTGATTTGTTTTCAGCTTGGTCCAATGTGAGGGTGGCAACCCTCACACCTGGAGATGGTGGTGGCCTGTGCTGAGGTCACTGTCAGGACGATTTCCAACTTCTGGTGGTGGAGCTGGATGGGCTGCTGGCGGTCCTGATGGCGACACCTACCTGGTCGTCCTTATCTGGCTGGATACTCCGAGCTCCGGTGCTGGGCTGTTCCGCTGGTGACATCACTTACATCACATCATGAGGTGATTCTGGACGTGTGATATGGAACGAGAGACTGTACGAGAGCGACGAATTGACTGACTGTTGCCAGGTCAAAGGAGCGAGTCTTGCGGTCACTCACCTGTCATCATCGACCCCCCCCCCCATTTCTTCGATGGCAGAGGGGAAGACTGTGCCAGTCGTTTCGACTGACACAATAATTTTGTCCCCACCCCTACCCCTCCTGCCGGGCTGCTTTCCCCGGGAGTTGGCCCTCAGACTCTAATTTTCAAATATGCTAATCTCCCGCTGTCCCTCTCTGCCCGGTGACGTATACTTCCGACCTCGGAAGTAACGTGACGTCACCAGAAGCCACGAGATCCTTCTCGTAGGTTCCAGAAGGAAATTGAAATACTGGCCGCGTGACAAGTAGCCGCAATCTGATTGGTTGGTATAGGCGCGCATGCGCGAAGTGCCTGTGTGTGTGCTAGCGTGCTGAGGACGCTATCTTTCTGCTTGGAACGTTCGAACTGTACAGACGTACTTGGTGAACAAGATGTAAGGCTTGTAACAAAACGTGGCTTGGGTCCTCGGACCAAGCCCAATACATCGCAACACAAGGTACTGTTGGTTAAATACAATTATGAAACTGCTTGAGTATATTTTCTTTCACTCCCGATGGAGTTTTATTTACTTTGTTACTTCTAGTGCGGGTTAGAAGCTTGCGTCCTGAAACCTTGGGACTCGAACATTTGTGGTACCACGTGATCAAACGTATTTATTTCTTATTCCGTTTGATCTATAATTTCTGCAGATAATTCGCTCTTATCATACTTGAGCTGGGTGCGATATGGCACACTCAGAAGTGCTTCGCAAAATTTAAACATGTGGTCGGTCATGATTCATAACGACCGTGCTGTGGACGCCAACCTAACCATTTGAAGTAACTTATGTAACCTCTAAATTCTTGTGGACAATACGCCATTACTTACGATGTGCATTGAAATATTTTTGATATGAATGTAATTTTGGATGGGGATTCTTTTAATGTAAATTTTTGACGACAACCCGTGCAGTGTCGTCCCTTGGCCACGCCGTTGCGTTGGTGCCTCGGGCACTCGCGAGCCATCAGCTCTGTTAATTGCTTGGTTGTCATGCAAGTGTTTTCCTTTCGATAGCTGCTGCTATCTAATAAGCCCTACTGGGCGAATATACATTAATTTTGCCTCTTCATTTTTTTAAACACGTGCTCGTGTGTAAATGTAGTTTTCCGTGGCTCCTCAGGCCACGCTTCTCCACCCCTGCTGCCTCGGTTAGGCAGGTTGCTTGATGCCCGCTCTCCCGAGCCTATTTTATTAAATGTTAAGAGTTGTTCCTTCCGGGCTTGCCATGCCCGCGGTAAGGCCAGAATTAGGAGAACCTCCCACGTTTCTTCTTGGTCCCCAAGTGTGTTTTGATGCTCGCCCCTACTATTGTGAAAACCCTTTTAGATCAATATATTTGTAATTTATTTTTGAAGTTAGAACATGATTTTCCTTAAAATCCAGCGCGTCCCTAAACCACCCTTTGAGTACGTCCAGCTTTCCACTCCATGGGTATTCTACCCAACCCCCCACCCTTTTCCCGGAGTCTTAAATGTAGCATAAACAAATCTAGGCTTTGGGCAATTAAGGGGGGGGGGGGCTGTCCTGTAATCCCTTCGGGGGGTCGGGACACTGGTGCTGGCCATCGTATTGGTGGGGATATAGCTGTAGTGTTGGGCGTGAGGGATTATCAGAGGTGATGGTGGTTCAGCTGCCCAAAAGATCGAGGTGATACCTGAGATATCAGAGTCGGCGAAATTTGGAGAGACCTAGGGTTCACCCGTCAGAAGGTAGGCTGGGGGTTTATGTTCAAAGGGACATTTCTCGCCCAGTACCATATAACTAGTGGGACACCATTATTGTTCGGCGGCGAAGATTAGGATAGGGAAGCTGTAATGATAGATCCATTCAGAGATATAGCGACATACAAGGGAACAAACCAATTTATGACAGGAATTGCTGGAGAAGCAGCCAGAACTACCCAAACTAATGACTGACAAGAAGGCACAACCATAAAGAGTGATTGGTTACAGTGGACTGACCCAATAGAACGCAATTTCTTGCTTTAGAGACAAAAGACATGAAGCCAGGAATTAGCGGGATGACGGTGTATGTCATTCGAGAAGTTAGGCATGTCCCAATACGGATGGTAGCCACGTTGGCTTATGTGGGTGACATGACGGCCAACGTGATCCCCTCCGACCTTCTGGAGGAGGTGCAGAAGAGGCAAGAAGAAGTTGCAGAATTGGGGAAAGCCAAGTGTTCTCAAGTGCCTCTTTTTTTTAGAAAGTTTATGGTAGATGCAGATTATCACGCGTTTTCTCATAGAATCCTACTCTATTTTGAAAGTCACTGATACGAGATAAATACCCCAGTATCCTCTTATCACTAGAATGTTATTTTTGGGGGTATCCTTCTTTAGAACGTTTCTGGTATGTGCTGAATGTCTCAAGTTACTCCAAAAATCTGCTCTATTTACTGTATTTTAAGAACACACTGAATAATGGGGTAGGGTGGGGTTATTTCGCCCACGGAGTTTTTCTGCTCAAAATAAGCTCGAAGTTGTACTGAGCAGCCACCCTGCGCAGCTGAAATCTCCCTTTGAGTACAGTGAGACCTATAGTCTCTGTGCTACTAAATCCATGGTATGCTTGAAAATGACAGTTTTAATGCAGTAGAAAACAAAGTAAGAATACTATAAGGTACCTACCTTGTTTATATTAAAAAAGTTGTCTTCATTAATAAAACGTGGATGCAACTTAAGGAGTAGAGTCCACAGTTTTTTTTGTTCTTTCTCGGAAGCATGAAGCCTGGTAGTCCAAAGGTTCAGTTACATCCTGATGATGATGATGATTGTTGTTTTAAGGGGCCTAACATCTAGGTTATTGGCCCCTGATGATTTGGGTGATCGTGAAGATGAAAATGAAATGCAAACTTAAAACTAAAACTAACTACTAACCTACATACTAGAAGAAGAAATGGAAAACTAAAGGAGAATAAGGCAAATAAAGGACAGGAGGAATAGAAATGCTCTCAACCCTCGAAGAATGCAGATTGAGGGACTTTGAAGGAAGGAGAACCATGATAGGCATAGAGGAAAATGAAAGAGAGGGTCCGTCCCAAAGGTAAGGGACAAAAGGGGAAAACGGACCCAGCTCAGGAATCCCTCGGGGTCGCCAACTCCCGAACTCACCAGCCGTGAGTCCCTGAGGGTGTAGCATTATCTAGGGTGCACCAAAAGTGGTGGGGCTACATACACCCTGCCTCCTTGAGGGCCTTGAGCAGAAGGCAGGAGATAACATGAAAAGAAAAAGAAGGCTGACCCCTCGCCGAAGGAGGGAATCAGAAAAGTTGAGGCAAGGGCCAGTTAAGGCGGGAAAGGAAGAGACTCCCAGTTACATCCTGACATAGAATTTCCTTCGTCACAGCTCACACAACGCACGCTCTTGTAAATTCCACTATTAGGGGCTACTCCGCCCAGAAATATGGGGGCTACTCCATCCAGCCAAGATTTCTCTCTTGTTATAATATTTAACCGAATTATTTCATATAGCAGGTTAGTATATCTTTCCTGATACATTACACATGAATATGCTCAGGACAAATATGGACGGGGGAATAATTTGACCGAGCTATTTCAAATGTTTTACAAGGCGCCGTGAGCATAAGATGTGTAACTGGACGTTTCAAAGTGCCACGATATTTAGTTGCAAGGGGAAATGGAATTAGATACAAAGGAAGCCAGGAAACAAAGCACCTACGTCAGACATGAATTTTGAAAAGGCCAGGACAAAATGGAGCTAAGGGCAATAAAAGAAAGCTTCACGAAAACCATTTGGAGACATTTCCAACAAAAACAATCGGAGCCGACAGCACGTACGACCAAATGACATTGACGAGGAAGACACACCCTGTGGATATTTAGGTGTTAACCTTTTTATTCCGCACAATCATCATCAAAGGGTGGATGGATACAATGCCAAGACTGTGGAACATGGAATCATGATGTGTGTGTGTCGGGGTTACAGGAAGGAAAACCTTCATTTGTGGTCAATGTCGTTGAGAAGAAGACATTACATGCAGTGGGCAAGATAGCCCCAAGCTTGGGTGTAATAGCCCCCACTAAATTTGTAATTTCTCATTTTCGCTTAGATTTACATTTTACTTCAACAAGCTGGTACATTGGAATATCAGTATATATGCATATAATAAACAACAAATAAGGTGTGTTTTGCTGTGGTTTTCATCTTACAATAATTAAAGAGTTTTTAACATATAATGTTCACAATTTGAAATGAGCAGAGTTTCTCACAGGTCCTTTTTTTTGGAATGTTTGTGGTATCTGTTTATTCCCAGGATTATCACTAGATTTCTTCTACAACACAACACAATTCTAATTAGAAGGTTCACGAACAACTGAATAGATGATGATGATGATAATTGTTGTTTAAAAGTGCCTAACATATAGGTTATCGGCCCCTTATGGTTTAGGTCATAGTTAAAGATGAGATGAAAATGCAATGAAACTATAACTAATACTAACTACAGACTTACATACTAGAAGAAGAAGAAATGGTAAACAAATAAAAGAATAAGGCAAACAATGGACAGGAGGAAAAGAAACGCCCTCAACCCTCGAAGAATGAGGAGAAGGAAGGAGAGGCATGAAAGGCAGATAGGAAAGGGAAGGAGGAGCGGGTCAGCCCCAGATACAATGGAAAAAGGTCAAAAAATCAGAACCAGCTCAGGAAAAAAGGTCAAAAAACCAGAAACAGCTCAGGAATCTCTCGGGGTTGTCAACTCCCGAACTCACCAGCCGTGAACCCTTGAGGGTCATACTGAATAACACAGTATACTTAAAAGAGTTCATTCTCAGAAATATTCAGGGATATACCCCTAAACCAGATCTCCAAGAAGCCCTCTTCTTAAGAAATTTGCTGGTAGATATGTGCTGGGTGCCCCAGGATTAACCTGGAACAGATATCTCTTTGGAATGTTTCTGACACATGACTTTCCTGGATTCTTTCAGTTTCCTTTATTTCAAGGTTTCGGTTAGAGGCTCAGTAGTTTTGTCTTTCCTTCCTCTGGCAGCTGGTTTGAACTAAATACCCCGTAGTTAATTACTTAAAAGTTCTCCTGTAATGTGTTGAGCTTCACCCGGATTTTCATGAAATCCACTTTCCAAATGTTTCTGGATCATCCTGATACCATGTGCTGAATATCCAAGGATTCTTCCCTTTAGAAGGTTTCTTGAATTTGTTTATTATCCTAAAACACTCCTTCACATCTCTATTAAGAATGTTTCCGGTGCTGAATACCGTAGGGTTCAACTACCTAAAAAGCTTCTGGTACATTCCAAATATTCAGAAGTTCCCTTTCAGAACACAGCTCTATTAAGAATGTTTATTGTATTGCTGAATGACCTATGATTCTCCTAGAACACAATCTATCGAGAATGCCTGGGATGGGTGTGTATAGTCCCTTTCAAGAGCACAACCCTATTTAGAACAATTCTGATAAAATGTATTTTCAAAATCACCGTGTTCTATCTTGAGATGTTTCTTGCACATGATAAATATCCTTGGATATTAAGTAATGCTTGATGTTTCTGGTAAGTGTTTAATATTTCTGAAGAAAACAGCCTCATTTACAATGTTCTTGCAGATCATCACAGATGTTATGGAGATTCTTCCCTAGCCCTCTCAAGTACATTCTGAATATTCCAGGATTGCAGTGTATATTTTAGAATGACAATACTATATTACTCATCATCATCGTCGGCTTAAACTCGACTCCGAGCTTAAATCTTCTTCCTTCAGTCCAGTTTGTGGATGTGTTTACAGTGACTAAAGAGTCCAGTCCTGGCATGGAACAAGAGCCCACACAAGTCACATAGTATTGCTGGAGGACATGGTTGGGCTGCTCGAAGTTTCCTAGCTTGACGCTTGGCCTCTTCATGTGTGCGTCGATCCCTTTCAAACGTTTTTACAGTATCCGAGATGGTACGGCGCCAAGTTGAGCGGTCCTCAGCTACCATGTCCCAGGTTTGTGGATGTCAATTTCAGGGTCATCTTAAATTGGTCCTTGTAGCGCCTCTTAGGACCACCATGAGGTCTGGTGCCATAGCATAACTCACCATATACCATTTGACGAGGTAATCTCACATCATCCTCCCCCAGGGGCTCACATCTTGTGGGCGTGGGTTGGCGACCACGGGGCCCCAGCTGAGTCCGGCATTGCTTCCACTTACTTGTGCCGGGCTCCTCTCTGTCTTCTTTCCTGTCGACCTCACTTGGTCAACTCTTGTTCTCTTCTGACCCCGACGGTATTAGGGTATCCGAGGCCTAGGGAGTCTCTTCCTTTCCCGCCTTAATTGGCCCTTGTCTCATCTTTTCTGATACCCTCCTTCTGCGAGGGGTCAGCCTTCTTTTTCTCTTCCTTTTACCTCCTGCCTTGTGCTCTAGGCCCTTAAGGAGGCAGGGTGTATGTAGCCCCACCACTTCTGGTGCACCCTAGATAATGCTACACCCTCAGGGGCTCACGGCTGGTGAGTTCGGGAGTTGGCGACCCCGAGGGATTCCTGAGCTGGGTCCGTTTTCCCCTTTTGTCCCTTACCTTTGGGGCGGACCCTCTCCTCTTTCACTTTCCTATATGCCTTTCATGGCTCTCCTTCCTTCCAAGTCCCTCAATCCGCCTTCTCCGAGGGTTGAGGGCATTTCTTTTCCTTATGTCCTTTTATTTGCCTTATTCTCCTTTATTTTTCCATTTCTTCTTCTAGTATGTAGGTTAGTAGTTAGTTTTAGTTTTAAGTTCGCTTTTCATTTTCATCTTCACGATCACCCAAACCATCAGGGGCCGATAACCTAGATGTTAGGCCCCTTAAAACAACAATTATCATCATCATCACATCATCCATCCGATGGACATGACCATCTAAATTGGTGACCTATTATGGATGTTTCTATGCCGTTGAACAAGACCAGCAATATTGGTAATACGGTCTTCCCATTTAATCCGCAGGATTTATCGAAGTTTTTGTAGGTGGAAGCTCTCAAGCTCCCTAAGATCACGTCGGTAAAGGGTCCACGTTTCACAGCCATACAACAATGTAGAAATTACTGCTTTGTACACCATAAGCTTTGTACTCATGGACAGACCTTTATTCATGAAGACCCAGTCCGCTAATCGTCCATATGCTGCGCCAATTCTCTTATCCACATCCTGCTCACAGAAATGGTACTGCCCAGGTACGAGAAGTGGTCTACCTGTTCTAATGGCAAATTTGAGATGGAGATATTGAACTGAGGAAGAGGTGTGCCTGGTGAAGGTTGTGCCAAGACTTTAGTCTTATTGACATTTATGGTAAGACCAAAGCGATCACATGCACTTTTGTAACAATTAACTGACTCTTGCAGCTCTTTTGGTGTGAGAGTTGGTGCCGCAGCATCAGCAGCATACAACATATTATTAACATTAGTAACCTGAGTTTTCCTCAAGGAGCGGAGACGAGTTAGGTTGAAAAGCCCTCCATCAAAACGATGCTTCACCTCCACACCTGGGATGTTTGTGGGTGAATCATAAAGCATTGCAGCCAAGTACAGCGCGAAAAGCGTTGGAGCCAGTACACATCATTGTTTCAGTCCATGGGTAATAGGAAATTCATCGGACATCTTATTCTGATGGCAAACCTGACCTGTCATGCCATCATGGAGAGCCTTGATTAGATTTACAAAACGCTGAGGGCAACCAAACCGCTTCAGCACTGCCCACATGGCTGGTCTTGGAACCGAATCAAATGCCTTTCCCAAGTCATAAAAGACTAAGAAGAGTGGATTATTCTGTTCTCTACATTTTTCTTGTAGCTGTCTCACACAGAAAATCAAGTCAATTGAGCTTCTGGAAGCTCTAAATCCGCATTGTGACTCTGGGAGGATCTTCTCAGAGATAACCTTGAGGCGGTTAAGTAGAATTCTTGCAAGAATCTTCCCCACAATTGATAGCAGTGATATACCACGGTAGTTGCCACAAACACAGCGTTCACCCTTATTACAGATAGTGATGATAGTGGCATTCTTTAGGTCTCCAGGTACCTTTCTTGATTCCCATATTCTGAGGATAAGGGTGAAAATCCTTGTTTTGAGGGAATGACCTCCGGCTTGAATTAGTTCCAGAGGGATGGTATCTGGGCCAGGTGCCTTTCTGGGTTTCAATTGGGTGAGAGCTGCAGTGAATTCATGATAAGTAGGAGGTACTGCCAACCACAGTAGTTCAGGTTGTTGCGGCACATCACAAAGGAAGTCTTTAGCAGCTGCTGATGGACGATTTAGGAGACTGGAGAAGTGCTCCTTCCAGCATTCCAAGATTTCTCGACTGTCAGTAAAGGTAGTAGAATTATCAGCGCTTTTTAGTGTACCTGATGATGAGCGAGATGGTCCATATATTTCCTCGAGTACTGCGTAGAAGTTCTTCAAGTCTCGAGCATCCGATAGTCTTTGCAGTTCCTGAGCCTTCTGTTGCCACCAAGTATTTTTAATCTGCCTTACCTGCGTCTGACATTTACCCTTGAGTTCCAGCTTTTTATCTCTCTTTGTGTTGGAAGTTGGGTCTTGAAGATGGGCAAGATAGGCATTCCTTTTGGCATTGATGAGAGACAGAATTTCTTCATTGTTGTCATCAAACCAGTCTTGTCTTCTCCGCACTATAAAACCAATGGTTTCCTCAGCTGACTGTGTGATAATCTTCTGTAGTGTGGCCCATTCTTGCTGAATGTAATTCGTTACTGGGTTTTCTGATAACTGGGCGACGATCCTGTTTCCAAAATGTTTATAGATGGATTCATTCTGAAGTTTGGATGTATTAAACTTCTTTCTTGGCAATTTTTTTATGTTCCTAGGTGGTTTAGGTCTGATGGATATCCTGAGCTTACATATGAGAAGTTTATGATCTGTCTAACAATCATCTATATTCCTTGCTGTTCTGGTAATAAGAGTGTCCTCCTTATCACATTGCCGGGTAAAGATATAATCAAGAATGTGCCAATGTTTGGAGCGAGGGTGCATCCACGTGGTTTTGAAGCGGTTAGGTAGCCGGAACTGCGTGTTGGTAATGAAAAGTTCGTGTTCTGCACAAAGACCAAGAAGCAACAGTCTATTAGGATTACATTTTCCAAGTCCCTGTTTGCCCATCACATTATTCCGTAGCCTGTGATCTTTCCCAACTCTGGCACTGAAATCACCGAGGAGCAAGAGTTTATCTGCAGATGGTACCTTGAAGATGATTTCACTTAGCTGATCATAGAATTGAGCCTTTACTTCATCATCAGAATCTAAGGTAGGAGCATAATCAGAGATAAGTGTCATAAAGGAACCTCCTGAGAGTGGTATGCGGAGAGTAATGAGCCTTTCGCTGTTTGCAATGGGTGTAAGTTTGTGAAAATTTACCAGTTTGGTCTTCACAGCGAAGCCCACACCATGAATACGACATTCACCCTCCTCCTTTCCTTTCCAGAAGATGGTATATCCTGTTCCAGTTTCAGTAATCTTGCCTTCAGAAGACAGCCTAGTTTCACTGAGAGCAGAGATGTCAATGTTGAGTCTTGATAACTCATGGGTTACAAGAGCTGACCTCTCTCAGGTCTAACGTTATTGTCCATATCAAGCAAAGTTCTGATGTTCCATGATCCAATAATCAATTTGTGATTCTTTACTGTTTTTGAGTTTCGACCGCATGAGGGGTTACCTGCTGAGTGCGGTTGCCCAGCCGCACCAAGTTTGTGACTTCCGATGTTTAGCCACCTTTTCTAGGGCCTTCCCATGTGGGGTGGGCAACGGTGATCCTAAATAGGCCTGCTCAAACACAGATGCAGGACCAAATTCCGGAGTAGTCACAGAGTCTCTGGAAGACGACCATCACACATCTGGTGCCAACGTGCAGGTCCGAACTAGGGGCTTCCAGTTACACCCATAACCTGCCCCCACCATCCATATCCCATCGCCGTTGGACTTGAAATTAAGTTACGTTCGGAAGAAGTGCCACTGGCATGAATTTGTTTAGGGTGGATCTCAGCTTGCCAGGACGAGACCCACACAATATGATCTCCGAGCCTTATCCTGCGGCTCACAAATAATGAGACATGCAGGACCGAACACAGAGACTGCAACGAACTGCCGCATACTCAAGTACTACTGAGGTGCGCCTTTACAGCCAGTGCGTCTGGCCTGATCCCTTCCGCCTCCATGACCGTTGGGAGCCGTAAGGGTGATTGGCTCCTCCTCCGCTCATTTTGCCGTTGGGCCAAAATCTGCCCATCATAAATATGGACAATAGTTTGCCCTATTAAACCTGAGCAATAGGCTGCCTCATTCGCCAACCACACTGTGCCAGAGTTCACCTCTTCCACTACAGGTACCGTTGAGGACTTCACCGTAACCCTGGCAAGGGACCCTAACAAGGTACTACCAGCCGGGCCAGCTGGACCAAGGTTTTTTAAAGAGGTGTTACTCCTCTTATCACTCTCTACTTTATTCTACTGAGACTATCCCTGTATAACATCACACTTCCTTATGTAGGTTATGTGAGCACACTTGCTAGTGCCTATACTATACTACAGCTGCTGCTCCATACTGTAACACTGTATTATACGCACTAACTATATTACTATACTACATAATTTCAAATGATTCTCATGTTGATATTCACAGGTTATCTCAGGAGTCGTTCTGTGTAATGCATCTGGAAAATACTGAATAAACCAATATTCTCAGCAATTGTCTTCTTTAGAATCCTTCTGATATGTCCTAAAAATCCCATGATTCTCTTCTAGGAGCACTGTCCTAGTTAGAATGCTTCTGGCACATGCTAAATATCCCACGATTTTTGGGGATTCCTACTTGAGAATTTTTCTGTGTTGAATGGCCCAGGATTCTCCTAGAATGTTAATGGAACATGCTGAATAGCACTGGATTCTCCAGCACCACTCTGTTTTTGTCTCTGGAAAGTCTGGAAAATTCTAGGATGCTCAGGAATTTCCTTCTAGAAGAATGGTTAACAATGTTTTGCAACTTGCTTGATGTTCCCCGATGCTACCATGTAGAGTACACCTTTTTCTTGAATGTTACTTGTACATGCTGAATATCCCAGGATTATCAGAAGTTCCCTTCTATGAAATGGTGACTGGTATGTGCTGAATATCCCAGGATTATCAGAAGTTCCCTTCGATGAAATGGTGACTGGTATGTGCTGAATATCCCAGGATTCTTAGAATTTTCTGTAGTGATTTGAACACCATTCATCAAGAAAACACCTTTAAAATCTCCTGCACCTGGAACAAAAGGAAACGGCAACATGTTAGAGAATATTCCAACTTTATACCTAGTTCTTAGATAATCCTGACAACAAGAGTTTACAGGCAGGTTTTCATCCTTCATTCCTGGTGTATTTAGAGTGGTAAAACGTGAAGAAATTTCAATCTAATTACAGGGTCTATATGAGCCTATCGCCAATCCACAAGCAAGATGATGATGATGATAGCGGCTTCGGTGGCGTAGTTGGTAGCATGCTGAACTGCTGTGCCCAAGAAAGCGGGTTCAAACACGGCCGAAGTCTGATTTTTTAAGAGCGTTAAAAATCCTTCAGTATGCCTGCCTTCGGAGGGGAAGTAAAGCCGGCGGTCCCATGTCATAGATTTATGCATGTAAAAATTCTTCCACAGACTAAACTTGTGTGAAGCTAAATTGCTAGGTTAGATTTCGAAGTTCCAACATTCACCACTACGTATCATTGATATCTGGTGGCGAAAGTTGGAACTACTTGAAATTGAACGGAACTTGCAGCTCACCCTAAGGGTGTCCGGTGGAAGCAGCTACAGACTCAGGCAAGCCGAACATATCCTCGGACACTCCTGGCACTAAAAGACATACGATAAAATAAATAATGATAATGATTATGATAATTGCTGTTGTAAGGGGCCTAACATCTAGGTTATCGGCCCCTAATGGTTTGGGTGATAGTGAAAGATGAGATGAGAATGAAAACTATAACTAATACTAACTACAAACTTACATACTAGAAGGAGAAATGGTAAACAAAAAAGGATAAGGCAAATCAAGGACAGGAGGAAAAGAAATGCCCTCAACCCTCGAAGAATGTGGATTGAAGGACTTGGCAGGAAGGAGAGCCACGAAAGACAGAGAGGGAAGGGAAAGAGGAGAGGGCCTGCCCCACGGTCAGAGGAAAGGGGGACATAACGGACCCAGCTCAGGAATCCCTCGGGGTCGCCAACTCCCGAACTCACCAGCCGTGAGACCTTGAGGGTGTAGCACTATCCAGGGTATACCAGTAGTGGTGGGGGCTACAGACACCCTGCCTCCTTGAGGGCCTTGTCAGGTTGTCTACTGTAAGCATGAAGTAAAAATTAGTTGCTTTTTAGCTACCTTTTAGTTAATTTTAGTTACCTTTGAATTCTAGATACGTCTGCGGTCTGCAAGCAAAGGGGCTCATCACGCGGTGAAGAAAAACAGCAATGAACTGTGTTTAAAGCGGTAAATACAATTCACTTAGGGAGTTATAAAAAAATTAAAAATAATAAATAAATACTAGATATTTATTATCAAATGAGTTGTTTCAGGTAATATGTCGTCTTGTGCACAATGCGTTTTTATAATTGCCAAGAGGTGGCTTTGCTCTTGACCGTTTGGAGAGATATCCTTTGTCCCCGCGGTAGATCACGAAGAAATTTAAGGGACGTTACGTGATTGTAACGGAATTCTGTCTTCGCAGTCAAGTACGGAGAAATTTCGAGATGTTACACGATCGGCGCTGGTCTCACCCGTTTGTCGAGATTCCCGTAGTTTTCGCGATAGAACACGGATAAATATCGCGATTTTGATAATCGGTGTCACTTTTAGTCGTTCGACGAGATTTCCATTGTCCTTGAGGTCGGACACGAGAAAATATAGCATTATTACGCAATCGGCGCCACTTACTGTCCGTTTGACAAGGATCCAGTTTTCCTCGTCATTGAATGCGGAGAAATATCGTGATGTATCGCAATCGCTGCCGCTCTCGGCCGTTTTACCAGATTCACGTTGTCCTCGCGATATTATGCATACCGCGCCGCACCCGGCCTTTGAACGATTGTCTCTTCGTCCTGACAGAATGGTGGAGGCAAGCTCAGGGTTGGGTATGGTTAAAATTCACGAGTAGTTATGGACAAGTTGTATGGCCGGCGCCGTGATTCCCGCTGTCCCTATGCTGTGGTTGGGAGCTCATCAGTTCAGGGTGGATCACGAGGAGAAATTAGTATCGCAACGCTACGTAGGCTGTCATTTCCAAGTGGGTTGATGCACTTCTAGCTCTCCGTACACTTTTAAGTATACGGTCATGGGAAAAGTGGCGAGTAGGTTTCGGAATGTTTTTTTTTTTTTGTTTTGTTGTTTTAAGGGGCCTAACATCTAGGTTATCGGCCCCTGATGGTTTGGGTGATCGTGAAGATGAAAATGAAAAGCGAACTTAAAACTAAAACTAACTACTAACCTACATACTAGAAGAAGAAATGGAAAATTAAAGGAGAATAAGGAAAAAAAAGGACAGAAGGAAAAGAAATGCCCTCAACCCTCGGAGAAGGCGGATTGAGGGACTTGGAAGGAAGGAGAGCCATGAAAGGCATATAGGAAAGTGAAAGAGGAGAGGGTCCGCCCCAAAGGTAAGGGACAAAGGGGGAAAACGGACCCAGCTCAGGAATCCCTCGGGGTCGCCAACTCCCGAACTCACCAGCCGTGAGCCCCTGAGGGTGTAGCATTATCTAGGGTGCACCAGAAGTGGTGGGGCTACATACACCCTGCCTCCTTAAGGGCCTAGAGCACAAGGCAGGAGGTAAAAGGAAGAGAAAAAGAAGGCTGACCCCTCGCAGAAGGAGGGTATCAGAAAAGATGAGACAAGGGCCAATTAAGGCGGGAAAGGAAGAGACTCCCTAGGCCTCGGATACCCTAATACCGTCGGGGTCAGAAGAGAACAAGAGTTGACCAAGTGAGGTCGACAGGAAAGAAGACAGAGAGGAGCCCGGCACAAGTAAGTGGAAGCAATGCCGGACTCAGCTGGGGCCCCGTGGTCGCCAACCCACGCCCACAAGATGTGAGCCCCTGGGGGAGTTTCGGAATGTTTGGTGATTGGTGTCCTATCATCTTTGACGGGAATCCCGCAGTCCTCGTGGTCACAAGTTCACGAAAGGGGACGGGGTTTTATGATTTTACGCTACTGACGTCGATCTCGGTCCATTTCACGAGATTCCCGCAGGCAAGTTGTGCGGTCAGCCGGCCGTCTTGAGTATGAATGTTCGAAGTAGGTATCAAATATTAAGAATTATTCTGAGAGGATTGCATGAATAATACGACTAGAGGACACGATTTCTTTCGAATGCGAATCACGAATTATACAAGTTTTCGAAATAACCGGTTGGATTATAATACACACATCAAAAAAAGTTTTGCATCACCTCGGTTCCAAGAGTTCCGGAACCTTTAAATACAAAGGGAATAGAGATCAACACAAACAACATTTCAGCTCGTTTTATTGCTCATGAGACCCACACATTGCATGTTGTACCATCATACAGCTAGACTTTCAGCATTTGTGGTCCAGATTGCAGTACACACCACTACCTCTAATACCCAGTAGCACGTCCTCTTGCATTGATGCATGCCTGTATTCGTCGTGGCATACTATCCACAAGTTAATCAAGACACTGTTTGTCCAAATTGTCCCACTCCTCAACGACAATTCGGCGTAAATCTCTCAGAGTGGTTGGTGGGTCAAGACGTCCATAAACAGCCCTTTTCAACATATCCCAGGCATGTTCGATAGGGTTCATGTCTGGCGAACATGCTGGCCACTGTAGTCGAGCGATGTCGTTATCTTGAAGGAACGCATTCACAAGATGTGCACGATGAGGTCGAGAATTGTCGTCCATGAAGACAAATGCCTCTCCAATATTCTGCCGATATGGTTGCACTATGGGTCGGAGGATGTCATTCAGGTATCGTAAAGCCGTTTCGGAGCCTTCCATGACCACCAGTGGCGTACGTCGGCCCCACATAATGCCACCCCAAAACATCAGGGAACCACCACCTTGCTGCACTCGCTGGACAGTGTGTCTAAGACGTTCAGCCTGACCAGGGTGCCTCCAAACACGTCTCCGACGATTGTCTGGTTGAAGGCATATGCGACACTCATCGGTGAAGAGAACGTGATGCCAATTCCGTGGGGTCCATTCAGCATGTTGTTGGGCCCATCTGTACCGCGCTGCATGGTGTCGGGGTTGCAAAGCTGGACCTCGCCATGGACGTCGGGAGTGAAGTTGCGCATCATGCAGCCTATTGCGCACAGTTTGAGTTGAAACACGACGTCCTGTGGCTGAACGAAACGCATTATTCAACATGGTGGCATTGCTGTCAGGGTTCCTCCGAGCGGCAATCCGTAAGTAGCGGTCATCCACTACAGTAGTAGCACTTGGGCAGCCTGAGCGAGGCCTGTCATCGACAGTTCCTGTATCTCTGTACCTCCTCCATGTCCGAACAACATCGCTTTGGTTCACTCTGAGACGCCTGGAAACTTCCCTTGTTGAGAGCCCTTCTTGACACAAAGTAACAATGCGGACGCGATCGAACTGCGGTATTGACCTTCTAGGCATGGTAGAACTACAGACAACATGAGCAGCGTACCTTCGTCCTGGTGGAATGACTGGAACTGATCGGCTGTCGTACCCCCTCCGTCTATTAGGCCATGCTCATGCATGGTTGTTTACATCTTTGAGCAGTTTTAGTGACATCTATGAACAGTCAAAGGGACTGTATCTTGGATACAATATACACAGTCAACGTCTATATGCCGGAGATCTGGGAACCGAGGTGATGCAAAACTTTTTTTGATGGAACCAAAGTTCGAAGGAAGAATCGACATATAACGGAATTTCGAATTAACCATACTGGATGTCGCAAATTTACGAGACAGATTTTTAAAATAAGTTACAGCCTACGTATTTCGAAGCTTTCTCAAAATCCTTTTTCGAAACGGCAACATTTCGCAAGATAACGACATTAAATTATTTCGCGTTATTTCTGGACTTCAATTTGACGTAGTCTCCAAATAAATGCAAGAAATGCGAGGTTTCTGATTAATTTCAGAAGTTTTCGCGAATAAACGTCGCGCGAAAAGTCAGGTTTCCTAATAATACAGATAAAAATATTGCACACAAAACTAAAAAGTCATCTTGATGCCGAAAATATACGCTGAACGATGTATACCACTCAGGGTATCCTCAATATGCATTTCCTCGAGGTCGGGCACGGGGAAATATAGCTCATGCAATCGACGCCGCTTGCGTGAAACTCGCTCCATCGCAATCTCTGAGCCTAGAGGCGCGAGTTTAAATGATTCAATCCACCTTCGGAAAATTTTCGTTACCCGTATGTAAAATTCGTTACTTTTTCGTTACTTTCGTTACCCATTTGTAAAATTCGTTACTTTTTCGTTACTTTCGTTACCGGTAGACACCCTGCTTGTGCAGAAGGCAGGAGATAACATGAAAAGAAAAAGAAGGCTGACCCCTCGAAGAAGGAGGGTATCAGGAAAGATGAGACAAGGGCCAGTAAAGGAAGGAAAGAAAGAGACTCCTTAGGCCTCGGATACCCTAATAGAGAACAAGAGTTGACCAAGATAGTTCGACAGGAAAGAAGACAAGAGGAGCCCGGCACAAGTAAGTGGAAGCAATGCAGGATCAGCTGGGGACCACAAGCAAGACATGACATTGTGTTTCATTAGACTTGTTGCAGTATTTTCTGCTAACGACTCCGACTGTTCAAATACAAGCTGCAGCAGACAATGCTCCAGAAAGGTAAGACAAAAATCCCAATGATCAAACCCAGATGCTCGGTGTATGTGTTGACTGTCCAAAACAAGTTATCAGTCCAGCAGTGTTTACAATTATTAAATCATAACCAGTTGTTACAATTATTAAATCCGAACATGTTTTGTTCATTACAGAGATCATGATTAATACCATCGTGTACATTTGTCGATACAGAGGAGGTATGATTACCCACAACACACACAGCTGGCAGGAAATAATGTTCAACAAGACGTTGCCGAAAGAAGTTACATTTTGTTGTCCTAATACGGTCACACAACATGGCTTGTTAAGGTGGTTACAGACAGTGTGACAGACTCTGTAACATAACTACGTCGAGCAGTAAGGTTAACGCGTCAAGATTATGCACCGCGATTGCATGGTAAACATTTCACCGCACACTGCAGCCTGAAACCTACTCGTGTTCCGCAAGTTGAGATATTGCAGCTTTCAAACATTGAGATATGTGCAGCAGCCTATATTTATTTGCAAAATGTATGCAAACCAAGCAGACGTTCGGAGTGGAGAAAGCAACGACTTCATTATTTTCCAACATTCCTCGGCTGTTCGAGTTCAGCTCGGTCACCAGCTTCTCCTGAGCGTAATTCCTCAAATTTTCGTTGAAATGTCTGGGATGTCTGGCTAGCCACAAAATTTCTTTTCATCTGTACATATCAATAAAATGCAAGGTATTCTCGGTCCACTATGTTTACTGATCAAGCCGACAGAGGCAAATGGGTGTTTTACTCACCGAGGTTCTGTGTACGTTCAAGCTTCCTTTAACTTGCGCGCACGCAGCCCTTTCAGGTGATGCAGAAAAACCGACAAGCAGCCAACCTCGTTCCATATTGTTCATGTATCGGGCTAAGGTTACGCGACTAAGTCACGCGTACCCTCCAGATAGGAATGCGACACGGTTACGTTGAGAGGTTCAGTTGCAGGTCTGGATGCACTTTTATGTCTCTCAGCCTGGGACATAATACATCTGTCCAGTGGCCACATTAACCGTATTGTATACACTTAACTTCGTCTGGCAGTCTTGTTATACTTTGTGAAGAGTCTCCGAACATGTAGGCTATGTCGGCCAAGGGAGGTAGCCATGCGTGCTGTAGATCGTCGAGTTATGCCGCTCGTCTCTGGTGTCAAGAGCACAAGTCTCGATAGGGTGAAATACTTGTATGTTTATTTTTATTCCTACACTGAAGATTATGCCGAGTCATGTAACTTTGTTAATCAGCCCACAATTAACTAATGAGTGCCCCGAAAAGTGTCGTTGGGTGGCCCTCTCGGTAATAGGAGCACGCAGCCCTAGTGTGCTCGACGTTCAACAAGTGTGTGGTCATAGAATCTATTAGGGTAAATACACACCGTAGCTGTTTCATTCCGGACCATACTAACATTCGAGGGAGCGATACTGTAATACTGTGTGTATTTGTAATTTAGGTGAGGTTTGGGAAGGAGGTAGCCATGGATGTTAGGAACCAGGAGTAACCCAGTTCAAGATGGCTGAGGTGGGAGCCAAACACCCACCCCTTCTCGGTTGTGGACCCCGTTCCAACCCTAGGACCACAATTAAACTCCTTGGCAAATCCGGGAGTCAAACCCGAACCTCCAGGGTCACAGCAAAGATTTCTAGCCTCTTCAACACGAGGTGGTCAATGTACAGCATATAATAAGGTATTTATTGCAGCCAATGGCCATGAGGCAATATAAAAATAATAAAAACCCAAAATATTCAAGATCACATTCAACTCTCATTGACAACAAAAGCTATTAAGTGACTCAACCCTCTGTCCGCATGTCATGGCATAATACCTTTCACAGACACTTCCACACAATTTGCAAATGCATTCCATACCTGGCTCATGATACCCTTCCATTTTGCATAACTTGAAAAGGAATCCATGTATTGCGAAACGAGATCAGACAATCCAGCCGGAATGCGAAGAGAACACTCGGCTCACCATGCTAATTTGAAGATCCAAAACTACCTTCCAGCCATTAGTTCATCGCCAAGATCCACCCAACCAACAGTCATATTCAAACAACAATGCCCCACTTCAAACCGTTACCCATTATTTCAAGCCTCTTCCTCATTCCACTGCTGACCAAGGAAAGGAGCGGAACCCTTGATAATGCCGGACGCAGTTTCCGGTGAAACGTCGGGAGATATCCTGTCTGGACCATGGCCAACAAGCCCGAAAAACTTGTACTTAAATATGAACGCCGGCTGTGAAAGCCTAAGCTGTTAAACTTGTACAGTCCATGTGCACTCTCATTGTTTAGGGCACCCTCATCTTCATGCTGTGTTTTCCTAATCCTGATCTTGGTTCTGGCTTGCCTAGTACGGCCCTTTTGACCTCTCCAATGACTATCAATTATTTCTAGTGCTGAGGCCACATGCTCTCTTGGAGACATTCCAAAACACACTAAAACTTTACATGTGGATACAGTACCTTCCTTCAAGCAGACAACTGGATCCAAAACTATTTTAGGGTGGAAAGACCTACATCACCTTTTGGCACATATTACCAAATTGTGAGTATTACACACACTGCATGCAAAGTTAATCTTTTAATCTACACCTTTTCTTCAATGGATATATTTTCTGTAACTTGTAAACACCCACCACTCATACAAATTTATAGACCACACGTTTGTTTAGAAAGAGCAATCCAACTACACAGGCTGGCTCAACATTATTTAGGCCCACATTACTTTTACAAGGCTTTTGTAATTAATGAATTTCTTTTTTTTGATACACTAGTAGGTTACCTAAACCTAATAAGGAACCAAGTGGGGAGAAGATAAATTACTAAGCTCATTGTTTAGTTTCTTTTCAAAATAATAGCCGTAAAACTTGCATCTACCAGTGCCAAATACAGTCCTACCCGTAATGATTAGAAATACTGACACGCTAAATAGACTTGAATTACGAGTTGTTTTCATACAGTTATGTTATTTTAATGTGTATTTTATCATGTGTGCTGTACTAATTTTATGTCCCTCCTTTTGGATATGTCTGTTCATACATATATCGCCATATCATTCCACATTTGTATCACATTCATCCTCATCAATTTCTTTCACTCATTTCATGTTAGACTTAACTTTTAAGATATTTTTAATGATATTGATAAGCGTTTCTCAATGTATGGCTGATGAAGGGGCTAGCATAATCTCCGAAACATGTACCATATGGGTTTAATGTAAACCTTTAGAGTTAAATTAATAGTATTGATCAGGCGGATTCTCTCTTCCTTTTATTATACTTAAAGATGGATAGGTCGAGGTGTTCCAATTTCGAGGCCACCACGATCACCAGAATTAACTCCCTTCGACTTTTTCCTGTGGGGCCACATGGAGAACCTTGTTTACAAGACTCCTGTCCAGTCGGAAGAAGATCATATTGCATGCGTTCTGGAGGCAGCGCACATTATTGAACACACACTGGGTCTCTTGGGACGTGGGAATGACAACATGCTGCGCAGGTACACATTGTGTAATGAACAGCAGGGCTGCTACATGGAACAACTCTTGTAGTGCATACGTGTGTGTAGTGAAGAGGGAGATGTCCGATACATGTCCAGACATGGGTTCCTCATCAAAATGTGATCTTCTTAGTCCCCTCTACAATCCCCAGAAGTTTGTAGTGCATATGTGTGTGTAGTGAAGTGGGAGATGTGCAATAGAGTCAAACAGATTTGGTATCGAAACGACACATGTCCGGACATGGGTTCCTTATCAAAATGTGATCTACTTAGTCCCGTCTACAATGCCCAGAAACAGCCTGTATAATGAAAACAGCTTAATCAGAATAGAGGAATCTGAATTCAAGTTATTTAAACTACCGGTAACATTAGTTTGGTATTACAAACTGCAAATGAGTTGAAAAACGAAACTTGATATGTGGTTATTATATTCCGTATTCATCAAAATTATCTTTGTTTTTATGCTGCAGTCAGCTTCTGTTGGTATAAAAATGTTCATGCACAATTTCATAACTTCAAAAGATTGTTCGAGTAGTTTTTGCAAAAGATGAGGGTGATTGTTGTTTTAAGCGGCCTAACATCTAGGTTATCGGCCCCTAATGGTTTTGGTGATAGTGAAAATGAAAGATGATCAAATGAAGCCTACAAATAAAACCAACTACTGACTTACCAACTAGAAACGGAAATGGGAAACGAAAAGGAGAAGAATGTAAATAGAAGACAGGAGGAAAGGAAATGCCCTTAAACTATGAAGAATAAGAATTGAGGGCCTTAGAACGAAGGAGAGCCATGAAAGGCAGAGAGGAGAGGGAAAAGGCAATGGAAAAAGGGGGATTAGAGGACCCAGCTCACCAGCCATGAGCCCTTGAGGGTGTAGCACAATCCAGGGTGCACCATAAGTGGTGTGGCAACATACACCCTGCCTCCTTTAGGGCCTTCAGTAGAAGGCAGGAGATACCATGAAGAGAAAAAAGAAAGAGGTCTGATCTCTCCAAGAAAAAGGTTGGTCGGTTGGTTCCTCAGTTTAGAGGCTGTGACAACACGGTCAGGTAGCCCCGTGTACTTTGGGTGTGTGTAGAATCTGTATGATAACCGGTGTTAATTGTGATGGCTGTATTAGTGTGTATCTGTATTTTAATTGAAGTAAGAACTGCAACTTTGAATTTTTCAAATAGTTTCTACTTTTGCCGCCAAACGCCACCGTCAACGACTACTAGGCTAGTTTAGAACTTAGCTACTAGATGCCACTGCAGTCAGCTCTTGGCAACTAACGTAGGAACTTAAGAGCATTGTTTACATTCCTAACCTATACAATTTAGCTTCACACAGGTGTAATTAGTGGTAGGTTCTTTAACATGCCATAAATTTATGACATGGAACCGCCGGCTTTACTTCCCCTCCGAAGGAAGGCATACTGAGGGAAGTTTAACGCTCTTAAAAATTCCGACGGCTTCGGCCGGGTTTGAACCCGCTATCTTGGGCATAGAAGCTCAGCACGCTACCAACTACGCCACCGAAGCCGCTGTCATACCTACCTTAATAACATGTCAACATAAATTTACATCAAAAGGTTAGCGCCAACAAAGACCTACAGATTACTATTGCTCATTATAACAATCGACATCCTCGTGGGTAGAAACAATACAACATAGCGAGAAAATACTTCTAACTTCCAATTGTGATCCCCAGCAACGCCATATTATGAAAAGCTGGAAATCGATATGTGGATTGACGTAGGCCTAACGCGACCATAAATTCCATGTCGACCTTCATACTTCTTGATCAATGTGTGTAGGCTAAATCTACCGGTAGAAGGCAGGAGATATCACGAAAATAAAAATAAAAGAGGTCTGACCTCTCCAAGAAAGAGGGATCAGGAAAGATGATGATGATGATGATAATTGTTGTTTTAAGAGACCTAACATCTAGGTTATCGGCCCCTGATGGTTTGGGTGATCGTGAAGATGAAAATGAAAAGCGAACTTAAAATTAAAACTAACTAGTAACCTACATACTAAAAGAAGAAATGGAAAACTAAAGGAGAATAAGGCAAATAAAAGGACAGAAGGAAAAGAAATGCCCTCAACCCTCGGAAAAGGCGGATTGAGGGACTTGGAAGGAAGGAGAGCCATGAAAGGCATATAGGGAAGTGAAAGAGGAGAGGGTCCGCCCCAAAGGTAAGGGACAAAAGGGGAAAACGGACCCAGCTCAGGAATCCCTCGGGGTCGCCAACTCCCGAACTCACCAGCCGTGAGCCCCTGAGGGTGTAGCATTATCTAGGGTGCACCAGAAGTGGTGGGGCTACATACACCCTGCCTCCTTAAGGGCCTAGAGCACAAGGCAGGAGGTAAAAGGAAGAGAAAAAGAAGGCTGACCCCTCGCAGAAGGAGGGTATCAGAAAAGATGAGAGAAGGGCCAGTTAAGGCGGGAAAGTGAAAGACTCCCTAGGCCTCTTATAGCCTAATACAAGAGTTGACCAAGGGTGGCCGAAAGAAAAGGTGACAGTGAGGAGCCCGGCACAAGTAAGTGGAAGCAATGCCGGACTCCGTTTTGGTTTAGTGGTCGCCAACCCACATCCCACTGGTTGTGAGCCCCTGGGAGCTTTTGCTCAAACTGGATTTCTATAAATCAGTACGTATATACACTGACTGGCAAAAAAAAAAAAAAAAACGGTCACTTGAAAAATTCAATATTTCTTTTATTTAAATCGTAAATATGAATGCTCTAGGCCTAGTAGGCCTACATAAGTTACTGTTTATAGCACGGATGCAAGGTTAATTGTTTTCCTGGATGTACAGTATTATCATTCTTCATGTCATTGTTTCACTTAACAATAGCAATTCATTGACATGATGCTGTTTCCCGCGGAAAGATGTGCGCGCCATCATTTTCGATCAGACCCAATGCCCTGGCAACATCTTCAGGCCTCATTTCTGACTTGCACAAGAACAACTGAGGACATGGCCTATGCCAACAAGTGGCCAACATTGCGGGAAACAGCATCATGTCAAATGGTAATGCATCCAGGAAACCAATTTAACCTTACTTCCATGCTATAACTACTGTACTAGGCCTATACCGTTCATATTTATGATTTGAATGAAAGTAATGTTGAATTTTTCAAGTGATCTTTTTTTTTTTGGCAGGTCAGTGGATAAATGAGTAGTCCGTTTGCAAAGGCCGCTAAGTGCATTATAAACGAAACAGAGTAAATTACGAAAAACTGCTACGACCAAACTATTTTAGCTAATACCATATTTCCTACCCCTGAAAATCAACATAAAAACATTGATTATTCAGTTAAAATCTGTGAAATTTACGGTTGGATCTTCTGTCCCAAAACATAATTTAAAATATAGACTTACCGGTTTTTGCACACATATTGTGCAGTTAACGACATTTGCACCCGTGACGGCAGAGTCGTTAGTGGAACTAAGGTTGCAAAACCCGCTATGTTATTTTTTTACGAATGCCATTTCAATGAGATTTTTAATAAAGAACTATTTTCGTTTCAATTTGCTTTATTAGGAAAAGTATATTTTGAAAAAATAGACCACGTCGGGTGCAATAAAAAGAAAATTATTTAAAAAAAAAAACATCTTAAACACCGTGCAACGTTATTTAGACAGCATAAAAATTTACAAATTAAGAAAGTGCACAAAACAAGATAAAATGGCACTTAAGTTAGGTCAGGTCATCCTCGACACCTCTTGATGATATTGTTGCGAATGGCTTCTTGCTCCTGGAAAACCTCACTGAAGAATTTTTGGTTGCCATTCGCTGGCCAGTTTTCACCGAAATACAGCTCTAAAAGCAGTCAGACGTCTTGAAGTTAAGTTTCTTTGAGTGCAACACCTACTTGAATTGGTGAGGGACCCGTATGTTGGTTAATATTCGTTCCAGTTTTCATACTGAATACCAAAGAAAATCTTAGTAACCTAACAACTCGTAAAAATGTACACTCTTATGGCACAAGAAATAGAAATGATCTAGACTTACCCCATGTTAGGCCAAGGAAAACACAAGAAAACTACAAATACAGGGTCCGGCAAAAAAACCTCCCTGATTTCAATAGGCATTTGCAAAAAGAATAAGAAACATACAGAACAATTACTTATATTTGTGAATAGCCTATATGATGCCATTTGACATCACTTAGTACACTTTATTTGGTTTTGAAAATTATGTCCAATAAATGATGTCCCCCATTGTTAAGACATTCACGAAGTCTTTCCCTGAAGTTGTCCATAGTTCTTCGTGTAACTTCCCTTGGAATGGCTGCCACTTCCTGCCTAATGGCATCTTTTAGTTCTTGCAGAGTTCTGGGCGATGTTTGTACACTTCAGCCTTTAGGTAGCCCCACAGAAAGAAATCACAAGGTGATAAGTCGGGTGACCTTGGGGGCCAGGGAATGTCTCCTCTTGAAGAAACAAGACGTCCAGGGAACAACTCTCTTAACATTCCCATGGACCGCCGAGCAGTGTGAGCTGTGGCTCCGTCCTGTTGGAACCAAACTTCTTCTTCCTCATGGTCTAAAACAAACTGGTTGATCTTGGGTCGGAGAAATGTCTCTATCATGTGACAATAGCGATCGGCATTGACCGTTACTGTTTGTCCATCTTCTTCAAAAAAGTACGGTCCCCACACACCAAATTCCGCAACGGCGCACCAAACTGTGACTTTTGGGCTGTGTAGTGGTTGTTGGTGGAGTTCCGTAGGATTTTCTGCAGCCCAGTAGAGGAAATTCTGTTTGTTAACAGTTCCACACAAGTGGAAGTGGGCTTCATCAGAAGAAATGAAGACAGCATCTGGGGGAATGTTCTGCAAAATGTCATCACATGCAGCCCTGCGAGTTTCATAATCTGCTTCAAACAACTTTTGGGCAACCATTATTTTGTAGGGATGCAGATGAAGTTCTTTATACAGAATTCTCCTTACACTCCTTTCTGACAATCCCAGGGCAGCTGCATGTTTAACCGCTGAACGCTTTGGAGACTGTTGGATGGATGTTCTCACTCGCGCCACATTCTCCGGTGTTATTGCAGTACGAGGTCGGCCAGTTGGCTTTCTTTTTAGTGCTGACCCTGTTTGCCTAAAGTTTGACACCCACAGTCTAATCGTTTTCACGTCAGGAACACTATCACGTCGGCCAAGTTCGAATCCGAAACGCTCGTTGAGTAGAAATCACAGAACCGCCATTTTTAATAAACTCCTCCACAACAAACGCCCGATGCTCACCGAGCCAAGCCATGGCGAACACTGAAAATGGCACGTACGCCGCTACGGAACAATACCCCCTCCACATCTCTACCCCCACTACAACTCACGCGGTGGCTTGCTCAAAGCGGGGAGGTTTTTTTGCCGGACCCTGTATAATGGAATTAAATTATACAATAAACTACCTAATCAATTCAAGGATATGACCTTAAATAATTTCAAAAGAACTCTCAAAAAATGGTTAATATCCAACAGCTTCTATTCAGTACCTGAATTTGAAGAAAAAGTAACAGTCTTTGGTTGTGGCATCATACGCAACCATTAACCCGGCTCAAGGGAGATAGGGTCACCTTCCCTATTCTCCACTTGAGTAATTCTTGCCTGGCGTGTCCACGTCACGGGGGTGGGCATCCTATACTTCAGTAGGTCGGAGTGATAGGATGGCGGAGTTCAGGCAAGGACCCAGTCCCGTGGGGTATAGCACAGAACCCATGCCCAGGGTTACGGGTGAAGTCCTTAATGGCAGCGGCGGCGGAGGAGGAGACTTCGGTACGGCAAAGCTGGCAGACGAGGCAACCCTCCCTTCTGGGGATTAAATGAGAAGGGGAATTTTTCCTCAGCTTGTGTAGGTAGCAGTGAACGGCTTTGAAGGCGGATGAGGAACAAGTGTCCCAACGGCAGAGAAGGCGGAAGAACTGTCACCAGCAGCGTCTGTACTCCAGAGGAGCGGCTGCAAAAGGCGTCTGTTCCCCATGTTAGGGGCGGTCTAAAGTAAAAACCTGCCAGTAGGTTATAAAATGCCTTTGGGTGTGGCGAGCCCATCGAACAAATAGCCTATATTATGAAAGTTTGTGAATTGAGGCCTCGGAAACAGCTAGGGCGTCCCCCCGGAGGCGACGCGCAGCTCCCGGTGTCCTGGGGGAGCTGTGAGAAGTAGGCTACCAGACGTAACGAAGATTGGTTTCATTAATGTCATGACACTCAATAGAAAGGTAGAAGAGCTGGTTGATTATATGGAGAAGAAAGATATAGCGATGCTGGGAGTGAGTGAAACGAAATGGAAAGGGCGAAAAGAAGTGAAGAAAGGGAAAGGGTACAGATTATATTGGAGTGGAGGACAGAAGGCAACGAATGGCGTTGGTGTCATATTGAGAGAGGACCTAGACCAGTATGTTGAAAAAATTGACCCGATTAGTGACCGGATTATCAAAGTCAGGCTTGGACTTGAGAGTGGTACAAAAGATTTTATACAGGTTTATGCTCCCCAAACAGGGAAGGTAGATGAATGTCTAGAAGAGTTTCTAGAAGAGCTGGAAAAGTGTATAGAAGACAAAGAAGTGATAATAATGGGAGACATGAATGCACATGTGGGAACAGATAGACAGGGAAAAGAAGAGATTATTGGCCCGTTTAGCTATGGAAATCAGGATGAAGAAGGAGACCTGTTAGTAGATTTCTGTAGGAGGAATGGATTAATTGTTGGAAATACGTGGTTTAGGAAAAAGAACTCGCAAAAAATAACTAGGTATGGATGGGGAGACAGGAAGACAAAGACAATGATTGACCTTATTCTGGTGGAAAAGGATAAACAAAGACAGTTAGTAGATGTGACAGCTATGCCCAGAGGAGATTTTGAAGGAGACCACAAAGTGGTGATAGCCACAAAGTAAGGCTTGGTAAAATCACAAAACTAGTAGAAAAAAGGGAAAGAAAAATAAAGGTATGGAAACTAAAAGAGAAGGAGGTAATGGAAAAGTTTCAAGAGGAACTAAAACAGGAAATTCCCAAAGATGAAGCAAAAAGCATAGAAATGGAATGGACATGTTTTAAGAATGGATTTATGAAGTGTGCAGTAAACACTTGTGGAAGATTATCAGGGAGGAAAAAGGAAAGGGAGACTCCTTGGTGGAACAACAGGGTAAAGGAAGCAGTTAAAGAAAAACAAATGGCATGGAGAAAGTGGATATGCAGCAAAGATGCAGAGAAATGGCAAAAATATAGAGAAGCCAAGAAGGCATGTCAAAAGATTGTACAAGAAGAAAAAAGGAAAAGCTGGGAAAGTTTCACTGAAACTCTAGAGGAGGATATCAAAGGAAGTAAAAAGGTTCTATATGGGCTAGTAAAAAACAGTGTGAAAGGTAGGAAAAACACAAAATTTGTAAAAACTGAAGCGGGACAGATATTGTATGAAAGAGATGGTATATTGAAAAGATGGGAAGAATACTTCTCAAAGCTACTGAATGTTAAACACATTGAACTGGATGAAGAAAGGGAACAAGAAGGAACAATGGAGGAAGAAGAAGAACAAGAAAAGGAGATATCTATGCTAGAAATAGAGGAAGCCATAAAGAAGATGAAGAGTGGCAAAGCACCTGGAGTGGATGAGGTGACCACAGAAATGATAAAAGCAGCAGGACCAGTAGGGTTGCAGTGGCTGTATAGATTATTTAGAATAATTTGGAAGAAGAAAGAGATCCCAGAAGAATGGGGAAAGGGTTTAATTATCTAACTTTTTAAGAAAGGTGACAAAAAGGAATGTAACAATTACAGAGGGATCACCCTTATTGCCCATGTAGCCAAGATCTTTGAGAGAGTATTGGAAGGTAGACTGAGGAGGCAGACAGATGGAGAGATGGAAGAAGAACAGTATGGTTTTAGGAGAGACAGATCAACTTTTGATCTAATCTTTACACTAAGGCATATGATGGAGAAAAGATGGGAGTTTGGAAAAGACATGGTGATGACTTTTATTGATATTGAGAAAGCTTATGACAGTGTGCCTAGACAGGTGGTGTGGGATGTATTAAGAAAAAGGCAAGTTAACAGTGCAGAAGTGCAAATGGTGAAAGCTATGTACAAATATTGTGTCAGTAGCGTAAAGACCACTATAGGAGAAACAGAATGGTTCAAGGTGGAAACGGGTCTCCGTCAAGGAAGTGTATTGTCCCCCTTACTATTCATCATAGTCATGGATGAAATCCACAAGAATGTTAAACAGAGATTGGGACAAGAGGCAATAAAGGCCATGCTGTTTGCAGATGATATAGTGATATGGGGTGAGGATGAAAAGGAAGTACAAAAACAAGTAGATGTATGGAACCAAGAGATTGAGAAGTTTGGGATGAAAGTTAGCACAGAGAAGAGCAAGACAATGGTAATGTCAAGGGGAAGTAAGGAGGGAAGAGGAAAGATAGAAGTGAACGGAAAAATTCTAGAAGTAGTGAAAAGTTTCAAGTACTTGGGAAGTGTGGTCACCGAAGATGGAAAGATTACTGAGGAAATTGGAAAGAGAATACAACAAGCGAACAGCTTCTACCAGAGTGTTAGGGGTATTCTGTGGAACCAAGATGTCCCAAAGAAATGTAAGCAGGTATTATATTCAACCTATTATGGACCCGTACTAACATATGCTGCTGGAGCATGGACCACTACAAAAAGAGAGGAGAGTAGAATACAAGCAGCGGAGATGAAATTCCTAAGAGGTATAGAAGGGAAGACCAGAAGAGATAGAATCAGAAACGAGGAGATAAGAAGGAGGACAGGAATCTTGAAGCTGCAGGACAGGATAGAAACAACCAAGTTAAAGTGGTATGGACATATGATGAGAATGGGAGAGGAGAGAGTGCCAAAGAAAGCTTTTCTGGAAAAGGTTTCGGGGAAGAGACCGCGCGGAAGGCCCCGAAAGAGATGGGCAGATACAGTGTGGGAGTGCGTGGAGAAGAAGGGAGGAAAACCTGAAGATGTACTTAAAGGGGGAGAGGAGTGGTGGAGAGACAGGCAACGTTGGAGGTCCTTGATTCACAACCCGACCCAGGAAGCTGGAAGAGGGAAATGAAGAAGAAGATGTGAAAACTAATGCCATCCTAAATTACCAGAAATATATTGTATGGTAACTCCATAGATGGTTTCAAAGCTAAGTCTCGTGTAATTCTGTTGTAAAATTACTGTTCTGTTTTATGTTAGGTCTTGTATATAGTTGTTAATTTAATTTAGTGTACATATTTCATATTTATGATTTTGTATATTTGTGTGCATTCTGATTTTGTCCATTGCAATTCTTAATTGCCTAAAGACAATAAAATTATTCTATTCTATTATGATGTTCTTTCCCTCACCAACCTCAAAATTTTAGAACTGCTCCCCTCGGACCAGACATGTTATTTTTTTTGTTTTGCCAATAATTCTGAACACGATTTTCTTCACCATGCCATCCATATACGCTTTCTAATCCCTAACAGAACATTCATCTTGTTCCAGGCGAACTACTGTCGCAAATTTTCAATGTGCTTGATGTATCAGGAAGGATTTTCAAAGACACTCACTTTGCAAAGTTGCCGTTCAATATTTCCAAAAACTCTTGTCAGGTGAGATAAATGAGCGGCCCACAATTGGGAACCACTGCTGTATTACCTCTAGACATGTGGACGCTTCTAGCAGTAACCAGTGAGATAGGATGCTGATCATAGTCTTGTTTTTGTTCTGACCCCCATAGCCATCAGAGATTAACCAAAATATTTTGCACCTTAAACATTAATGCTGGCCGGTTTGTGAAGAAGTGTCGACACTATTTGGTTTCATCCTTTGGCATGTTGATGTTCTAACCAGACGTAAGAAGTTGTTCTCAACTCCAATATTAACGGGTTAAACTACTTCAACTTGCACTATTTCTCCCAATACTTCTGCCGTTTCTGTTCTTCCCTCCGCATTTGGAATATCCACAATAGTATTACAGTCCACAAATGCAATAACTGCTTCACTTAAATCAACAAGATCACTCATTTTTCTGGCTTGAAATGCCCACAACCAAGAAACAACCTGTCGATCAAATGAGCTTTTAAAAGGTGTATTTCGACAAGACAGTATGTCATTGTTGCGTACGCTTCCTTGATAGTGCAGCCAACTCAAATCTGAAACACGAAACTATCCTTCCCCATCGAAATAAATAATTATTTATTGTAAAGAAATTCAGTGGAAGGAATATTGGCAGTTCTTGTACCAGTTAGCGTGTTTTGCAGCCGTATGTGGCAAGGCAGACGCCATACTTACGGAACTTAGTGGTCTTTGGACACCTGGAACATTGAACTGGCTTGGCAACCATAGCCAACTTGCATTTAGCGGTTTATGCAAAAGAATGCGGCCTTGGAGGCTGGATTTAGACAACTCCTTAACCCGGTCCATGAGGCAATTATAATTGGCTACATGGATAATTCTTGCCAGGCGCGTCCACGTCGCGGGGGTGGGCAACGGTACTGTAATATACCATGGAACTACAGTACCGGCTAAGTTCTGGTGAGGACCCAGTCCTATGGGGTATAACATAGGCCCCGTGCACAGGGTTACGTGCGAAGACCTCAACGGAATCTGCAGCGGAGCAGATGGACTTCGGAATGGTGGAGATTGCGGAAGAGGCAACCCAGTACTCAGGGAATAGTATGAGTACAGCATCAATCGGCAGCGTCTGTTTCCCAGGTTAGGGGCGGCTGCAAGGGCGTCTGTTTCCCATGTTAGGGGCAGCCTGTATAATAGCTGGCAGTAGCTTCATAAAATGCCTTTGGGAGTGGCGACCCCATCGTAATAATAGCCTAAAATGGAAATGGCACTTCAAATGATTCGGAGAAGGTTAGGGCGTACCCTGCAGGCGACGCGCAGTTCTTTTGGTACTGGGGGAACTGTGAGAAATGGGCGACCAGTAACAGAAATGAAAGTGGGAATCATGAATGTCATGACCCTGACAGGCAAGGTGGAGGAGGTGGTAGACTTCATGGAGAGGGAGAATTTTGGATTGATGGGGCTGAGTGAAGTGAAATGGAAAGGTAAAGGAAGGAAGAAATTGAGGAAAGGATATACATTATACTGGAGTGTGGGCCAAGAGGCAAAAAATGGCGTGGGACTGATAACCTCGAAACAACTGGAGGAGTATGTTGAAGTGGTTGAGTGTGTGACAGAATAATGAAAATTAGAATGAAGATGAAATATGACATGATGGACTTCATACAAGTGTATGCACCACAGACTGGAAACCGAGAAGAAGATATTGAAGTATTCCTGGAGGATGTAGAAAGAGTAATTTCAGATGTAGAAGTGGTGATCATGGGAGATATGAATGCACAAGTCGGAAACGAGAGACAAGGAAAGGAAAAAGTCATTGGACCATATGGATATGGGAAAAAGAACCGGGAAGGAGAGGAACTTGTAAACTTTTGTGAAAGGAATGGACTGATAGTGGGTAATTCATGGTTAGGAAGAAAAACAGCAGGAAAATTACGAGATATGGTTGGGGCGATAGAAGAACAAAATCAGTAATTGACTACTTTCTGGTGGAAAGGACTAATCGCAGAAAGCTGATTGATGTGACAGCTTTACCAGGAGAAGCATTTGAAGGGGACCATAGAGCTGTGGTGGCAAAATTTAGATGGGAAAAATTGGAAAACCTAAAGGAGATCAGAGAAAGTAAAATAAAAGTATGGAAATTGAAAGACAAAACTGTACAGGAAGATTTTCAGGAGAGATTGAAGCAACAAATCCCAGTTACTGAAGTGGAAAACATAGAAGAGGAATGGTCCCACTTTAAAAAGGCATTTGTTGGTGCAGCAGAGAGTGCTTGTGGTAGGACGTCAACAAGAGTGAAAGAGAAGGAAACACCGTGGTGGAATGAGGAAGTGAGGAAAGCAGTGAAAGAAAAGAAGTCTGCATGGAAAAAATGGAACCGAGATCAAATGGAAGAAAGCAAAAGGAAGTATCACGACAGAAAACTGAAGTGTAAGAAAGTGGTAGGAGAAGAAAAGAAGAAAAGTTGGGAAGAATTTACACGAAGAATGGAAACAGATGTAAGTGGCAGTAACAGGATGCTGTATGGGCTTTAAGAAATAAGAGGAAAGAAAGAGTTACTACAAAGCTAGTGAAAAAGGAAGATGGAGAGTTGTTAACACACCCAGAAGAGATAAAGGGACGATGGAAGGAGTATTTCGATAAGCTATTGAATGTGAGCAATTGTACTGGTGAGATGGAAGTGACACACCCTGACAACTCTATAACAGAAGATGATATAACAATGCTGGAGGTGGAATTAGCAGTACAGAAAATGAAGATGGGAAAAGCAACAGGGGTGGATGATATCAGTGTAGAAATGATAAAGGCTGCTGGACCTGTTGGTATGCAATGGTTGTATCGACTGCTAAAGTGTGTGTGGAAACGGAAATGTGTACCAGAAGACTGGGAGAAAGGGCTAATAATACCAGTGTTTAAGAAGGGGGACAAGAAGGTGTGTGATAACTGTAGAGGGATCACCCTCATATCACAGATAGTAAAAATACTGGAAAGGATATTAGAAAGAAGAATGAGAAGAAAGGTGGAAGGAGAGTTGCAAGAGGAACAGTATGGCTTCAGGAGTGGAAGATCCATAGTGGACCCAATCTTTAGCTTGAGGCAGGTGATGGAAAATAACTGGGGATATGGAAAGGATTTGATCATGACTTTCATAGATCTAGAAAAGGCATATGATAGTGTCCCCAGAGAGAAGGTATGGGAAACCATGGTTAAGAAGAGACTGGGAAGAGAAATGATGGAAATGGTGCAAGCAATGTACAACAACTGTGTTAGCAGGGTACTGACCCCAGTTGGAAAGACAGATTGGTTTAGGAACAAGACTGGACTAAGACAGGGGAGTGTGCTGTCACCTCTCTTGTTCATAATGGTGATGGATGAAATTGTAAAGGAAACAAAGGAAGCATATGGACATAAAGAAATGATATTGTGGTCTGGGGAAGGAACACCGAAGAAGTGCAAAAACAACTAGATGCACTGAACGAAAATATTCAGAAGTAGGCCTGAAAATCAGTATAGAGAAAAGCAAGACCATGGTGATGACAAGAGGGGAAAGACAAGAAAACGGCACTGTGAAAATTGGAAGTCAGAGTTTGGAAATTGTGGACACGTTCAAATACCTAGGAAGTGAATTGATGCAAACTGGTAGGTTGGACATGGAGATTGGCAGGAGGGTACAGTAGAGCAATGCATTCTATCAAAGTGTAAGAAAACTTGTTTGGGATAAGAAAGTACCAAGGAAAAGCAAGGAGGTAATGTATAAAGTGTACTATGTTCCCATATTAACTTATGCAGCTGAGACTTGGACCCTGACAAGCAGGCAAGAGAGTAGAATCCAAGCCAGTGAAATGAAATTCCTAAGAAGTATGATAGGAAAGACAAGGAAAGACAGAGTGAGGAATGAAGATGTTAGGAAGGAAGTTGGGATGGGAAAACTAAATGAGAGAATTGAGAAGAATAAACCAAGGCTTCATAACTTAACATAACGAAAATGGTTGTTTGGGTAGATTATGTAACAAAATGGGTCTTGGCCACATTGTGGTCGTTACGTTTCATATCCGGAAGTCATTTGTATCGCATGGTAACGTTATTGGGCCATATAACGTTATTCTGATATTGGTTATCGTAGAAACGAAATAGTATTGTCCGACAGAAATAACGTTATTTGAATAAGTCTCTCGAAAAGTATCCCCTAATACCGTTATTCGGACTAATAACGTTCTTCGGATATCGGTTATCGTAGAAACGAAATACTAGTGCCCACCTGAAATAACGTTATCGGAATACATATCTCGAAAAAAATCTCCTAATATCGTTATCTGGACTGATAACGTTATTCGAATATTAGTTAACCAAGGAACGATATGGTAGTGCCCGCCTAAAATAACGTTATCGGAATACATATCTCGAAAAATATTCCCCCAATACCGTTATTAGGATTAATAACGTTATTCGGATATTGGTTATCTCAGGAACGAAATGGTAGTGCTCACTAGAAATAACGTTATTTGAATAGATCTCTCCAAAAAAATCCCCCAATACCGTTATTCGGACTAATAACGTTATTCGGATATCGGTTATCGCGGGAACGACATGGTAGTGCTCACTATAAATAACGTTATTTGAATACATCTCTCGAACATTATTCCACCAATACCGTTATTCGGACTAATAACGTTATTCGGATATCGGTTATCGCAGGAACGAAATGCTAGTGCTCACTAGAAATAACGTTATTTGAATACATCTATCGAAAAATATTCTTTCAATACCGTTATTCGCACTAATAACGTTATTCGCATATCGTTTATATATTACAAACGGCATCATCGATTGAGAATGGCACCATTTTGATACATTTTGCATTGGAGAACTCCATAGAGTAGAAAGAGTTGAAGTGTCACTTTGCGACCTACGTCGTGTTAGGTTCTGAGTTTAGCCTCGAGGTTAATAAATACTCGGAAGTGCTTACCGTGATAGGGTATTGTATTTTTAGCCTACTTTTCATATTTTGCAAAAATGAGGAAAGGTAGACTTATGAGATCGATCTGGGAAATTGTCTGTCTGTCTGTGCATGTCCCCCCCCCCCTTATCAACTCCTAAACGGCTGAAGCAATCAAAACCAAATTTGGTATGAGTAAAGATCTATATCTGAATATCTCAAGGCCATGAAAATGAAGTAAGTGCTACCAACTGCTGAAAAACCGCAATTGAAATTTGAGCTCCATGTTGGATATCTTGGAAGGTATGCATGGGAGCTATTTCAAAATTGGCACATAATTATATAGATAATACTGTTTCAGTTTAATTTCCAGGAGGCCATACATGACAGTGTTGGCAAAATGATTCTAAGCATGCTGATAGGTCAAATTTTTAAACTAAAAGAACTTCTACACTATCAATTGGATTTCAACCAAATTTCGTATGTAGTCTACTATGTGTACATAACCAGATATCACTATGCGTATTCTTAAGAGCAGCCAGCTGCTGACAACTGTTGATAATTGCTGTCTCTACTTTTTACCCTTATATTAATATATCAGAATGCATGCAAGCCAACAAATCTAAACTTTGCACACCTATAGTACCTGACATTCTAGATTAATTTGGAGCAACTAATATTATGCCAATGCCGCTAACATGATTCTAAGCCTGATGATAGGTTCAATTCTAAAATGCATGTAACTTCTATACATACAAATGGATTTTGTCCAAAATTGGCACAAAAATAGATCATAATATGTCAGATTATTTCTGACCAAGATATGCATGACATTGCTGCCAACATGATTTTACGCGCGCTGATAGATCCAATATCTAACTGCATGTAACGTCCACGTTATACATTGAACTTCAATCAAATTTTGTATTCTGTACCTTAAGAGATGGAACTAAGAATATATTAAGTCATCAGGGCTCCCAACTGTAGTGCAGGTAGCCTATATTTCGAATTAATTATAAATTTTGATATTACCAACTTAATTTCGTCATTAACTTAGATAGTTCCATATAGATTAAACATTGGCATGAATCTTTAAGTTTAAGGAAAATAGGCTTCTTAGTTTGTCACGGAACTGCTTGTTGAACTTGCGAAAGTGGCGAATGTCCGGAAAAACACTCTTAAATGCGCTTTTGAAGAAAGGAACAACAGACCGACACTAGTTGAAATACATAGGCCTAGGTGGATAGCGAACGACCTGAAGCTTAATAGAGATCAAGTACTAGCGAATCAACTAGACAACGGGGAAAGTTCAGTGTACATTAAATTAGTGCACACCTTACTTTATGAAAACATATTATCTCGACATGAAGGTGTGAAATCCTTCCGGCTAGCTAGCGGTAACACCACAAAGATAACTATCACTGCTTCAGACTCTTTAACAAAACGTGTGCGTGTCTGTTTAATCTCCTCCCGAAGTCAACAATGAAAGGCTCTCCCGCGTGCTTTCTACGCATGGAGTTCTCAAGGACATACCGAACGAGTGCTGGAATGAAGTATACGAATTTTCTGCTGTAAGTAATGGCATACGTATTGTAACAATTGATCTTAAATACCCCATTCCATCATATTTGACGGTCAATGATTGTAAAGTTTTGTTAACATATGAAGGACAAGCTAAGTATTGCTTTTATTGTAAAGAAACCTCCCACTTACAAATAGACTGTCCGAACAGAAGGAATCGCCCGTTACTTCATGTCAGACAACAAACCTACAGCACGGTGCTGGGCGAGTCAGATGGGAGTAGTAAGCTAAGCAACACTACCGACATGGAAACTGCAGTACCTTCCCCTGAATATCCAGCCATATCAGAGGCCTTTCATAACAGGCCCCATTCTACAAACACATATAGCATTGCGGAAGTAACTCAACCATCAGATAACGTAGCTGAAACATCCCTGACTACTTTACATAGCAATGAAGAGGGGACTGTGACGTCACGATCGGACAGCACGGGGAAGGGACACACCAGCAGGCAACACAGCAGTCTGTGCAGCAGCCAGATACTACTAAGACTAAATGTCCCGATTTTTAGTTTGTAATTCTGACATCGCGTAGTAGCACCAAAGTGAGACAATTTCTGTTTTAAGTTTTCTCTTGAATGAAAGCTCGTATTTGCGATGTCAAAACCACTATGTATACTAGAGTGCAATAGAATTGATATCAATTCAATGCATTTTCCAAAATGTAAAAAACAAAGACGTTACTAGCAGTTTTTTATATCTCTGCTTAAAATATGAAGAAAAACTGGTAATACGAAAACGGAGATTTATTTCCTGATTCCAATGCATTTTTCATAAATAAAATCGGGTGAATGGAATCGTCGACATAAATTTGGGAATTGTTTTGAAAAGGGTGGTAGGAGTAGCGTTGGGGCTACACAAGATCTCTAGCGCAAGGAAAATGATGAACACGCCGAGTTGACGAATATTGTAGTTCGGCGAGTTACATGTACAAGTGCCTAGGCGTGGAACAATATCTGAGCAATAAAATTATAGTAATGTCACGCGTATGTAACGTTGACACAAGGTGTTTATACAGATACTTTCTTACTTCCTCAAACATTCTTGTTCTTGTTCTTGTTGATAATAATACATTGTAGGGGCTTGGGACATCTTGGTCATCAGTCCCATGTAGTTGACTATGTGTGTTACTGTATTAGAGCCAGGGATGGGGCAGGTGCCCTGAGTCTTCAAGTAAGGTACTATCTCGGCATTTACCTGGAGGGAGTGTGGAAAACCCTGCGAAACACAAGACACAACTGAACTTCAGGTGCAACCACAATGGTAGGTTGATTGACAGGTGAACTAGTCAATGAGAGATGTTGGACTGATGACAGTTTCCTAGGAAAAAAATCATAAAATAAGAAGGAATTTCTGAATGGCAATAAACATCTGCTGTAAGAAACATTGTTTCAGTTCCTTACCTTTTATTTCGTTCAATACGCCAATATACAAGCTCTGCTGGAACTTTTCTTCGTTTTATGTGAGCGTACAAAGGAAGTGGATATTTATGCAGGACGCTTTCACCTAGAGAACTTGCGCTTGACTGTCGTCAGTATCTATGGAGACCAATTTTCCATTTTCACAATGGCTACGTCTTACTTTTCCACACAACGCATTGTTTCCGTTTGAATTCGAACTCTCTTCTCTGAAAAAAGTTGTCACTGAATAGTTCGTGGTCTTGTACTCTTACACTTATATATTAGAAGTTCAAAAAAAAGACTAAACCCGTGGTGCGACAGCCGTTGAAGGACCTAGTTCTACCAAGCAACCGCTGTTCAGCCATGTAGCTTGCAGATTGTGGGGTGACGTTTAGTCATCCAACTTGTACAAATAAATTTAAAGTGAAATCAAAACTGCTCAGTACTTTACACATTCTCTAATGCAAGCGTAAAGAAATATATAATTTCAAATATAAACTAGGGAAAAAATCTTATGTATGTGTAGAGGTTTTTCTTAGAGCCTGGCTTCCTTTTCTTGGTACAGTACTTACTGTCGACCAAAATATTATGTGCACTCGAGTTTGAAGGTTGTTTGTGAGTAACCAATAGACCTATATAAAATCCACTAACATAATCATTTTCGTCGTTCTATTTTACGTTAGTTCATGTAGGTTTGGAAATTTTTATTTATATATATATATATATATATATATTTTATCGCAGTTGAAACACAAAAGTTGACCGTTTTTAAGCGCGTTTCAACCATGCGTCACATTTAATAATTATTATCTCACAAACCCGTCATCAGATCGAATCCAAATTTTAGCACAATATACTTTAGAATGTTGTATAACAGGTTTATTAATTTCAAAATTTTGTGTTTTCAAGAACGAATTTTGTTATCATTTTTGTAAGGTAACTATTTCTCGGCTCGGGGTCGTTGTAAAATGTAGTTCTTGGTTGCGTTGTAATCCTTATACAACAAAAAGTTATGTTGTATGACTGTGAAATACGTAAATTAATTCACTTATTTTATATCGGTTTGTATTTGTACGGGGAATTAAGACATGGTTCACCAGCTAGACGCTCCGGGAAATTCTGTACAGCGTTGCTGGTATGGAGCCCATCACTTCCGAGCGAAGCGCGCCATGACGCGTGAGGGAGCCCATCTTGGCAACGCTGTACTGCCTTTACTGGAGCGGCCAACTGGTGAACAATGTCTTAATTCCCCAAACAAATACAAACCGATATAAAAAAGTGAATTAATTTACGTATTTCACAATCATACAGCATACCTTTTTGATGTATAAGGATTACAACGCGATCAAGAACTACATTTTCAAACCAACCCGAGCTGAGAAAAAGTTACCTTACCAAAATGATAACAACTTTGTTTCTTGGCCATACAAAATTTTAAAATTAATGAACCAGTTATACAACATTCCAATGTATATTGTGTTAACATTTGGATTCGATCTGTTGACGGTTTGTGAGATAATAATTCTTAAATGTGACGCATGGTTGAAACACGCTTAAAAACGGGCACTTTTTGTGTTCCAACTGCCATAAGAAATATTAAAATATAAAAAAACAAGGAGTTCCGTGACGAACTAAAGAGCCTACTTTTCTTAAAATTTAAGATTCATGCCAATCTATATGGATCTATCAAGAAAATAGCGAAATTTAGTTGGTAATATCGAAATTTCTAATTAGTTCGAAATATACCTGTAGCCTAATAGAGCACTACGGTTGGCAGCCCTGGTGACCGAATATATTAATAGTTCCATCTCTTGAGATACAGAATACAATATTTGTATGAACTCCAATGGATAGCATGGACGTTACATGCAGTTAGACATTGGATCTATCAGTGCGCGTAAAATCATGTTGGCAACAATGTCATGCATGCGTTGGTCAGAAATAATCTGAAATATTATGATCGCTTGTTGTGCCAATTTTGGATGAAATCGATTTGTTAGTATAGAAGTTACATGTATTTTAAAATTGGTCCTATCAGCAGGCTTAGAATCATGTTGGCAGCACTGGCGTAGGTCTATATTAGTTATTCCAAAATAATCTAGAATGCCAGGTACTAGGCTATACGTGTGCAACATTTTGAGCTATTGGTTTTCATACTTTCTGATATATTGATATTAGGGTAACAAAAATAGAGACAGCATTTATTAACAGTTGGCAGCCCTGGTTACTCTTAAGAATAGGCATAGTCATATCTGTTATGGTACACATAGCACACACGAAATTTGGTTGAAATCCAAATGATAGTATAGAAGTTACATGTATTTAAATTTGGACCTCTCAGCAGGCTTAGAATCATGTTGGTAGCACTGACGTATATAAGTTACTCCAAATTAATATAGAATGACAGGTCCTATACGTGTGCATAGTTTAAAGCTGTCTGCTTGCATACTTTCTGATATATTGGTATTTGGATAAAAACAATAGGGAGTGCATTTATTAACAGTTGGCAGCCCTGGTGGCCCTTAAAAATATGCTCATTGATATCTGTGTATGTACACATAGTACATACGAAATTTGGTTGAATTCCAATTGATAGTGTAGAAGTTATATGCATTTAAAATTGGACCTATCAGCAAGCTTATATTCATTCTGGCAACACTACCATGTATGGCCTCCTGGAAATTAAACTGCAATATTATTATCTATACGTGTGCCAATTTTGAAATAGCTCCCATTCATACCTTCCAAGATATCCAACACGGAGCTCAAATTTTAATTGCGATTTTTCAGCAGTTGGTAGCACTGACATCATTTTCAAATATGGCCGTGAGCTATTCAGGTATAGATCTTTACTCCTACCTAATTTTGTTTCGATTGCTGCAGCCGTTTAGGAGTTGATAGGGGGGGGGGGACACACACACAGCCAGACAGACAGGCAGACAGAAGGACAGACAGACAGACAGACACGCATTTGCCCGATCTCATAAGTCTACTTTTTCCTCATTTTTGCGAAATGTGAAAAGTAGGCTAAAAATCCAAACCAACATGAACTAACGTAAAACAGAACGACGAAAATGATGATGTTATTGGAATTCATGTAGGTCTATTGGTTACTTCACAAACAACCTTCAAACTCGAGTACACATAATATTTTGGTCGATAGTAGTCGCAATTCCCCCTGGGATTTAGTGGTATGCCCTTGAATCAGGGCTGGCATGCGAAACGAAATGTATGGCTGTGGGGGCGAACATATTTGAATTTTGCCGTGAGCGCGATACTCGGGATCGAAATGACGATTGTCGGCGGGAAATTAAATCGAAGCGAAACTTAATTCGAAGCGAAATGACGTAGCAAAATCAACGCGAAACTTAATAGCAACGCGAAATTACATTGTACAATTGAATAAAATTTCACTCACGGCGCGAAAAAAAAATCGTTACAATCTTTTAATTTCGATCCCGGCGCGAAATACAATTCATTACAGACTTTTAATTTCACTCGCGGCGCAAAATAAAATTCGATACAGACTTTTAATTTCGCTTCCGGTGCGAAATAAAATTCGTTGCAGTCTTTTAATTTCACTCCCGGCACGAAATACAATTCATTACAGACTTTTAATTTTGCTCGCGGCGCAAAATAAAATTCAATACAGACTTTTAATTTCGCTTCCGGTACGAAATAAAATTCGTTACAGACTTTTAATTTCGCTCCCGGCGCGAAATAAAACTCGGTTACAGACTTTTAATTTCGCTCCCTGCGCGAAATAAAATTCGTTACAGACCTTTAATTTCGCACCCGGCGTGAAATAAAATTCCCAAACGGTATTTAGTTTCGCCCTCCGAAGTGAATTTAAAATGAATGGAACATTTCATTTCGTTGTTGAAATTAAAATGTATTCGTTTCGAGAGTGAAATTATGTTCGGAGCGATTTTCAAAGTCCTGACGTTGGCAGCAGTAGCAATCTTATTACCGTTCACCGTCTGCACAATCTGCAGGGCTGCAACAGCAACGTGAGTCATTCAATGCTCATCACTCCAGTAGAGGAGAAAGTCAGTGCTATGGCATCAACATCATCGTCGTTGACTGCACCTCGGACTCGTGGCTGGGCCTCCCTGACGTTCATAACGCAGTGGGGCAACAAGTACCTTTACTTGTTCTATAGCGAACAAGAAGACGAATGTGCTGTGTGGACAGACATTCAAGATGTGAAGAACTCCAATTACAATACAAATTGTCAGTTTAACTCTTCAGTCAGTCAACACTAATTTGCCCAATAACTGGGAGGGGTACAATGTATATACAGTAATATGTAAATAACATTATATGTATTAGTTTATGGTCACGATTATAATGCAGCAATTTTAGTGATCTTAAAGCTAATACATGTATTTTTTTCAGGAGTGTTACTTACATCTTATATACGTTGTACCCCACCCAGTTATCGGGTAAATTAATGTTGACTGACTGAAGAGTTACAAATAACTTAAAATCGTCTGTGGTAGTACCGCGGCGTATATGGAGTTCTGTTTCGGAGGTGGGTTACTCGAACAACAGGGTTGAGGGGTCATTCCTCTCATTTCTACATTCTTTATTCTTACACTTCCGTAAATTTCGGGGGGGGGGCTTGGCATTCCTTACTACTTCCTTCTTACCATCAGCGCATTTATACTGACCATGGCACGAAAGCAAACCCCTGTGCCTCGTACAGTATTTCGTTTCGCACTGCAATTAGTGTTGCGTCGCCTTTCACTATGTTATTGTGCTTATAATTACATTTTGCTTCCATTTTAATTTTCGCGCTTACAATCAATATAATTTCGCACCCGAATATCACGCTCATGGCGAAATTAAAATGTTAACGGGTCGACAACCATTTTGTTTCGCATGCCAGACCAGATTTAATTTCAGACATGAAAGATATGTTCCATGCATTTTAAATTCACGCCGGGGGCGAAACTAAATGCTGTTTGGGAATTTTGTGTCATTAAAATAAACCGTGGCACTACATCCCATGAAAGGCCTAGGCCTACCAAGCGACCGCTGCCCAGACATCTGCAGATATTGGTCAGCGCATCGGGTTCCCTCGGCCGTTAATCTTGGATTTCGTGACTTTCAGACAGCTACTCTCGAGGCTGAGTGCACCCCGTTCCAACCCACACGTCCGTTTCTAAAATCACTAACGGAGCCGGGAATCGAACCCGGGGTCTCCAGGTGAGAAGCAGGCACGCTATCCCCAACACCATGGGGCCAGCAATTGTTGTCATACCAGGAGCAAAAATAACAGTCGTTAAAAATGTTCTTTCGCGCCGGGAGCAAAATTAAGAGACTGTAGCGGTTTTCATTTCGTGCCAGGAGCGAAATGAAAAGTCTTATATCGAATTTTATTTCAGGCCAGGAGCAAAATTAAAAGTCGGTAAAGAATTTTATTTCCAGCCGGGAGCGAAATTAAAAGTCTGTAATAAATGTTATTTCGAGCCGGAAGCTAAATTAAAAGTCTGTAATGAATTTTATTTCGAGCCGGGAGCGAAATTGAAAGTCTGTAACGAATTTTATTTCGTGCCCGGAGTGAAATTGAAAGTCAATTTTTTTATTTGGCGCCGGAAGCGAATTTAAAAGACTAACGGTTTTTATTTTACGCCAAGAGCGAAATAAAAAGTCTTTAATGAATTTTATTTCACGCCAGGAGCAAAGTTAAAAGTCTGTTAAGAATTCTGTTTGTAGCCGGGAGCGTACGAATTTTATTTAGCACCGGGAGCGAAATTAAAAGTCAGTAATGCATTTTATTTCGCGCCGGAAGCGAAATTAAAAGACTAATGAATTTATTTCGCCTCTGCAGCGAAATTAAAATTCTGTTACTAATTTTATTTTGCGCCAGGAGTGAAATTTTATTCCTTTGAACAATTTAATTTCGCGACGCTAATTTAAATTGATGATACATTTCGTTTTGCATGCCAGTCCTGCCTTGAATCGGTTTTGGTGGTGGCTCCATTTTTCACCTAAAATGTAAAACTAACTGCACTTGATGACCGTAATGCTCTCCATCAGTCGTACCTATATGTGCATCGTACATGTATATGATCTACCAGAGATACTGTCCAAAAATAAATTGCCGAAAATAGAACACCTAACGAACACTAAAAATAACGGTGTTGCAGGTAAAATAAACTAAGTAAAAAGTAATTAAAGGGTTCGATGAACTAAAAACAGGAAAAACAACATGAAAAATTAGAAGTCGTAAGTACAAACTGGTAAAATTTCAAAGGATCACTCAGAAATATCCAGAACTGAACAATAATTCAGAACTAGCCATCACAGTCACAGTCAATCGCAACATCGGACTAGATGCTCAGGAATCCCATACCGTCAGGTAAGGGATAAGGTCATCACTCTCTCACTTGACTTTCGATCCCCTTTCCTGCTGCTGCGGTGGCCTTGGTCGAGCTTGTGGCGCGCCGTGGCCGCCTGCTTTAAGCGTGTGTACAATCCTGTATGAAATATTACCTTATAAAAGATGCTGGAAGTGTCGTCCTTCCTGGGTTATACAGGCATTGTATCCGGTAACCACATTTTGGCTTTCGCGAGTGAGTTCTGCCACTGTAATGTTTCTGATTTTGTATTTTATGTTCTTTATTGAACACTGAGTCAGTAGGCCTAGTGGCAAACTTATTTACAATTACGTGAATCTGTGCTAGTGAAGGTGACACTTCATCAGGAAATTGCTGAACTTACCCACCGGGCCGACTTGTACTTAAAATAAGTTTTACATACAAAAATACGATGTTGCAATGATAACTGTTTGAACATGTTACCATCTGAGATTCACACTGGCGACTGACAACACCTGCACGCTTATTGCAAGGTCAAGTTTGTACTATGCGCGCGCTTTCAATACTACAGCAGGGGGCCGTGGGGCGCCAGAAACTCGGCCAAGCCCGCTGCAGTAGCGAATAACAAAACCGCCGCTCGTCGTTCTTACTTAATATGAAAGACCCTACATGTAGACCATAGAGTTATGTACTATTAGATGCCTATTATTGTGTAGGTTCATTATTCAAACGTTGACTCCTATCGCATGATTGGGACACAAGAAATAAAAAAATAATTTTAAAATTTTGCACAGCTGCCATCTTGAGTGTATGTAAACAATTTAACAAAATTAGATATCAGTTCATTACAATGTATATAAACAATTGCTGTACCAAGTTTCACTGCGTTCGGATGGTTAAATCGCCAGAAAAGTCTATTTAAATTTTCAAATTCACTTGGCCGCCATGTTCGTTTTGTAGTTAACAGGTTTATGAAAGTCACATAAGTGACTTTTATCACCGTACAAAATTTCAGGGTGATATCGGTGACAGTTTCGGAGATATAGAATAGCAGTGAGATATTTCGCACAGCCACCATGTTGAATTGGTGAAACATAATAAGCTTTGAAGGGCACGATCGGGGTCGGCCAAAATAGTATTGAGACCTTACCGAATTTCATTGAAATCGCTCCAGCCGCTTAGATTTTATCAGGTGGGGTGTGGGGGGATGAGGGGGGGAGGGGTGGGGATGCACTCCAAGGCCCGGCGTAGGTGCGTGACGTCATGTCATGTCAGTAGGTAATCTGTGTCCTTGATTCTCCCCGCCTGCCGCTAGCTGTGTATAGTATGTCGTGTTACCCTGCAAGCCAGGCAAGTGCTTTTAGGGCCATATGACCCAGGCGGCACACTGTCAGCATTGTCTACGCTGGAACTCGTCAGTTCAGGAGCGCGTGGCCAGCCTGTCGCGGCTGGATTTCTCGAAGTCGTTCTTCTCTTCTCTTCATATTATTATTATTATTATTATTATTATTTATTTATTTTACACGTTACAGGCCTATTAGACCACGCGAAGCAATCATGACTTTTTGTTCTTCCTGTCTTTCCAGTACTCTTTCATTCGTGCACTAAAGGCCCTCTTCCTTTCTTTGGTCCACTTTGGTCTTTGGGCTGTAGGTGCAGCTCTCTCTGACAACACTTCCCACTTGTATACTTTGTGTCTAAATACGCTTTTGTCTATGACGTCTTCTGGGTCGACCTGTGCTTTTACTAGATCAATTTTGACTTGCATCATCCACGGCGTAGTAATCTTGAGCCGCTGTATGTATCTAAGAATTTTGTTGGTGAGTCTGGTTTGTGGAAGTCTGCTGATGTGGCCGTAAAATTTTAGTCGCCTCTTTCTGATGTCTGCTGCGAGGTTGGACAATGTCTCTGTGGTGTCTCTGGAGTGAAGCCTGTATCCTTCATCTGTGTGCTTTGGTCCAATTATTTTCCTTATTATTTTTCTTTCATCTGTGAGGATTTTTTCCAAGTCGCCCTTAGTGTGTAACGTCAACGTCTCACTAGCATAAAGCACCTCATGTTTAATAACCGTGTTGTAATGACGAAGTTTAGTGAATGTGGACAGACATTTTTTGTTGTAGACACCCTGTGTCTTGGATAAGGCTCTCTTCTTTTTCATTACCCTAGTGTTCTGCGCGATTTTCTCTTTTCCCGTCGGTTCAAGCACTTCACCTAGGTATTTAAAGTGGGCGACTCTATTGATCTTGCCATATTTCGTGTTTAAATTCTGTATGTCGAATTTCGTACTGAAAAACTCTGTCTTTTGGAACGAGATCTGTAGTCCTACTGTTTCGGTGCACTCTTGGAGTACTTCTATCTGTCTGATTGATGTGGTTTCGTTATCTGAGAGTAGTGCCAGATCATCCGCGAAGGCTAGATATCCAACCTCCAGTTCGTCCTTTGGTCGTCCTAGTCCCACTGGCCTCCAGTAACCTTGAAGTCGCAGCTCTTTCTCCCATTCCTTGATAACTTTGTTCAGCACTAGGTTGAAGAGGAGCGGAGAGAGCCCGTCACCTTGGCGAACACCTGTATTGATCTGAAATGGTTCTGAGATTTCCCCCATGAATTTCACTTTTGATGTCGTGTCTGTCAGTGTCTGTTTGATCAATCGCAAGGTCTTGCTATCCAAACCTTGCTCGTGTAAGATTTTGAACAATGACTGACGGTCAATGGAGTCATAATCCCTTCTTGAAGTCAACGAAGGTACATATAACTGGAGTATTCCTGAGGGCTTTGATTTTCAATATACTTTTTAGGTTGAAGATTTGTTCCACGCAGGAGCGACCAGGACGAAATCCCGCCTGGTACTCGCCAATCTTGTGTTCCAGCTGGTCCCGAGTTCTTTGGAGTAGGCACGCTCAGAGGATCTTGTACGTAACTTGTAATAGTGAAATGCCCCTGTAATTGTTTACGTCAGAGCGGTCGCCTTTTCTGTGTAATGGGTGGATCAACGCACATTTCCACTCATCTGGTAGCTTTTCTGATGTCCAGATGTCAGTGATAATCTGTGTGAGTTCCCTAAGTGAGTGTGGCCCTAGGCTTTTCAGTAGTTCGGCCACTATGCCGTCTTCACCAGATGTCCTGTTGTTCTTGAGTTTGAGGATGTGCCTGTGAACCTCCTCTTGTGTCGGAGGTAATGAGTCCGCGTTCTTGACTGTAGGTTCTTCCTCTGAGAATCTCTCTATTGGTTCTGGACAGTTGAGAAGTTCAGAGAAGTATTGTGCCATCACCTTGCAATTCTCCTTATTCGTTAGTGCTAATTTTCCATAACATTTTCTGAAGCAAAGGTTTGGTGGTGTGTAGCCTCTGATGTGTCCTGCAAACGTTCTGTAGAAGTCCCTTACGTTGTAGTTACGGAAGTTTTCCTCAATGGAGTCCAACTGTTCCTTCAGGTATCTCCTCTTGGATTGTCTGCTAATTTTTGCAGTTGTTTTTCGTGTTTCATGGAAAGTCTGTAAATTTTCTGGGGATTTTTTACTGTTGTATTTCTGATATGCCAATTTCCTGGTAATGAGTGCATTCTCACAATCAACATCCCATCAAGGATGTTTGGAATTCTTCTTCAAAGGAATCAGAGCTTGTGCTGTTTCTATGATTTTTCGGTGGAAATTTTTCCAGTCATTGGTATGTTCTTTTTCCTAGGCTTCCTTCACTCCAGAGTCTGCGATCTTTTTTGTGTCAAATTTTGGTAAGGGGGTTTTCTTACAGAAAGTTCTCTTTGGGGTGAACTTGACCTTGACGCGTGTTAGGTAATGGTCAGAGTCAATGTTGGCTCCTCTACGCACCTGTACATCATGAATCTCCTTCTGTACTGGATATGAGATTGCCACATGGTCGATTTGGAACTCACCTAACTGCTGGACTGGAGAACGCCAGGTTTTCTGTTTTCTAGGGTGTTTTCTAAGAGATGTTGACATGAGCTTGAGGTTATTCTGCTGGCAGAGTTCTATGAGTCGAGTGCCATTTTTATTTGTGAATTTATGTGCAGGATAGTTTCCGACTGTTTTCCTGTACATCTTTTCTCTACCGATCTGTGCATTGAAGTCGCCCATGAGGAGTTTGACGTCATCCCTGGGGACTTTGGACATCACTGTATCATGGGTAGACCAGAATTTGTCTGCGGACTGTGGATCGCTCTTGTTACTTTGGTTAGTAGGGGCGTGTGCGTTGATCAGTGTGTATTTTTATTATTATTATTAGACTATTATTATTGGCAATAAAATGTTTTTGGATACCAATAGACTACGTCTCATACTGTTCCCGAGTACATTGTAGATCAATTCTCTATTATTGAATGGATTCATTTGATAGCAAAATTATGCCATTTATACTTAAGTTAGGCATACCCAAACACGATAAGTTATTAAAAAATGTTGATGTTGTTTCTTTCGCTTATTCGAAACGTACCACAAGCTTTTAATTCTCTTTTAAGCCTATCGTTAGCTCTAAACGACCTGTCTTGTTATGCCGATGGTTACTTCACATCTGATGGTGGGGTCCAGAATAAATCTTGTATCCTTCTTACGGCCAATAACAAATATTATTCTATTGTACTTTTGCTTCTAACACGAGGAAGACACGAAAACATGGATCGCGTAACATTTCTGAAATGTTACAGATGCATCTTAGATCTATGTCGGTGATTCCTAACGTTTGTAGTGAATCCCCTTCTTAATTTTGGTGTTTGAACGGAGCTAGGTTATCAGACACTCCACAGTGTTTGCAGCATACAGTCTCAAACAAGAGCAACCTTTGCCTCCACCTATTTGTGCTTGACTACTCCCTTTCATGTGTACTTCTGGATAAGTTGTTCTCCATAAAATATGGTGATTAGACACTTTCTCAATCAACCAGCAAGTTCATTTTGTTTTTTCCATGCATCCGCTTCAGGATTAATTCTCAAGTATTCCTTTGGTTCCTAACTAGTAAATCACTGTCTTCATCGTTACCACCATCTTCATCGTCATCACCGTAATGAAAACCTCATTCGTTGTACAAACACAAATTACGCACCATGTCACCTTGCCTTCAAGCAATTCTTGCACTCTCTGTATATATGTGGCACGGTGTCCCTACATGAAGATTACTATACTTTGGATGTCCATTCACTGAAAATGGCGAAATTAGCTTCGAGGTTTTCTTATGCCCAGAACATAGAATGCTATGAAAATCAAATGTTCTTAAATACGATGTGTGGATCACATATAAATATGCAATTGGATTAACTCACGACGGCTACTTGTGGCATTGGCCTTTGAGAATATTTTACGGAAGCTATTCTAACAACTCTACGAGGTGAGTTTCTCTCCGAGTTCCCATATGAATGTTCGAATTGCAGAATAAGAATGTAGAAAAAAAAAGGAAAACTTGTGCTCACTGATCTGGTGCAAGTCCTCGAAATGAACACCCCTTTGATGACTCACGTATCATCGATACCATTTCAATACCTCAAACCGAAATTAAATTTCTTGGCAGGCCAGGGAATCAAACCCGGACCACCGGGGCGACAGCCAAGAATGTTAGCCGCTACACCACAAGGTGATCTCTTTCATTTTCAGCGCAATCTATTGCACGATGCCATGTAATTTCAGCACGAACTAGAATAGTACACCATTCTTCGTATTTTTGGCATTACATTGCCCCTGGTAAGTTAGAGAGATGGTTCGCATACCATAACCAAAGAGCCGAATAGTTCCAAAAACCAACAAACAACCGAAAGAAATACCGACAAGCTGGTAGAAAGACAGACAACATATTTTGTAATTTTCAGAGCAAAATTGTTTTACAATGAAGAGCACTCTTGGTCTCCAAACTGTTGAAATAATGAAAATTGTCCTAAAACTTCAAAAGTTAGAAGGATTTCATGTCAACTTGCTTATTTTGCCGTATATCTTATGTGTAGGTAAATTCCTTGAGTTATTGTTTCTGGCGATGTTGAAAATACGAATAAAAGACATAAATTACCTCAGATTGCGACGGAATATTGTTCAGTTTAAAAACCTGATAAATTTACTAACGCACGTTTCACGAATTAACATATCCCTGAACAGCATCAATCTAATCAGTTGGTGAATTCAGAATCTTATTATTGAAATACTGTAGACTATAGCTTTATAGTCCTAATGTAGTTTTTTTTGTTCTACCCGTAATTATTTAGGTTGCTATGAGGAAGGGGATGTGGTGAGAAAGTTTCCTTGTGGGAATGATATAACGGATAGATGCCCTTCATGACGTCAATCTAATGAGAGGATTTAATGACAAATGAAATTAATGAGGCAAGGTATGAAATGGTTGTGTGTGGTATTTCGAGTTCGGTGTAGTCTGACCATGCACGTTAGCGTGTGTAGCTACGTCGGCTGGTTTGTGACATTATGTCAACAAATTAAAAAAATATATTTTAACACTCCTGATTCCATACCGGCCCCTGTTACTGTCACATGCATGATTACCAATATGCTTGATTCCATTTTTAGCCTACTTTTCACATTTTGCAAAAATGAGGAAAAAGTAGTCTTATGAGATCGGGCAAATGTGTGTCTGTCTGTCTGTCTGTCTGTCCTTCTGTCTGTCTGTCTGGCTGTGTGTGTGTCCCCCCCTATCAACTCCTAAACGGCTGCAGCAATCAAAACCAAATTTAGTATGAGTAAAGATGTGCACCGGAATAGCTCACGTCCATATTTGAAAATGATGTCAGCGCTACCAACTGCTGAAAAAAGGCACTAGAAATTTGAGCTCCATGTTGGATATCCTGCAAGGTATGCATAGGAGCTATTCCAAAATTGGCACACATGTAGATAATACTATTTCAGTTTAATTTCCAGGAGGCCAACCATGACAGTGTTGCCAAAATAATTTTAAGCCTTCTGATAGGTCCAATGTTTAAATGCATATAACTTCTACACTATCAACTGGATTTCAACCAAATTTTGTATGTAATATCTGTACATAAACAGATATGACTGAAAGTATTCTTAAGAGCCACCAGGGCTGCCAACTGTTAATAATTGCTCTCTCTATTTTTTTTATCCAAATACCAATATATCAGAATGTGTGCAAGCCGACAGCTTTAAACTATGCACACGTATAGTACCTGACATGTTTGATTAATTTTGGAGTAACTTATATACGTCAGTTCTACCAACATGATTCTAAGCCTGCTGATAGGGCCAATTTTTAAATACATCTAACTTCTATACTATCAGTAGGATTTCATCCAAATTTCGCATGTGCTATGTGTAACATATCAGATATGACTATAAGTATTCTTCAGTGCAATCAGGGCTGCCAACTGTTAATAAATGCTGTCTATATTTTTTACCCTAATATCAATATATCAGAAAGTATGCAAGCCAACAGCTCTATACTTTGCACACGTATAGCACCTGACATTCTAGATTAATTTGGAGTAATTAATACAAGGCAGTGCTGACAACATGATTCTATGCCTGCTGATATGTCCAATTTTAAAATACATGTAACTTCTATACTAACAAATTGATTTCATCCAAAATTGGCACAACAAGATATCATAATATTTCAGATTATTTCTGACCAGCACACGCATGGTATTGTTGGCAACATGCTTTTACGCGTGCTGATAGATCCAGTGTCTAACTGCAAGTAACGTCCATTGGACTTCAACCAAATTTTGTATTCTGTACCTTAAGAGATGGAACTAAGAATATATTCAGTCACCAGGGCTGCCAACTGTAGTGCTCTATTAGGCTACATTATACCAGGTATATTTTGAACTAATTAGATATTTCGATATTACCAACTTAATTTCGTCATTATTCTAGATAGGTTCATATTCTGTAGAATAATCATTGGCATGAAAAGTAGGCTGTATAGTTCTTAACGGAACTTCTTGTTAGGATTATTATATCTCGCTGCACCTGCTACATCACCCAAAATGTAGGGGCAGATGACCTCGTAGTTCCGCCCCTTAAAACAACAATAACTAACCCAACAAGTAGTTCCGTGAAGAATTATACAGCCTATTTTCATATATCCTACTTATGTTAATTGCCTCTATCAACATACAAAAGTTCAGATTGATTGCTGTAATAGATTCGCAGATATTGAGAACCGGCTAAATATTGCGCATGGTTGCCATGTTGGATTTTTATATCTGTAGGTCTTAGAGTTATGTACTCTTACGTGAAGTGTATTGTGTACGTGTAGTATTCAAACTTCAATCGCATGATTAGGACACAAGAAGTAAAAACGAGATTTTAAAATTTCACACAGCTGCCATCTTGTGGTTATGGAAACAAATGAAAAAATTAGATGCCAGTGGATTAACATTTGTAGAAGAATTTACTGTACCAAGTGTCACTGCACTCGGATGGTTAAATTGCGAGAAACGACCATGTGAATATTTATACTTCGCGTCACCGCCATGTTGGATTTGTGATCACCAGGTTATTGAAAGTCCTATAGGTGAACTTATGTTCATAGCCCCAATGAAAATTAAAAAATTTAGTTTGATTGCTGTAATAGATTCGTAGATATTGAGATCCATCTAAATATTTCGGATGGTCGCCATGTTGGATTGTTATATGTATAGGCCATAGAGTCATGTACCATTAAAGGAAAATTATTGCAAGGGTTCATTACTCAAACACTCACTTCGATCACATGATTACGACACAAGAAATAAAAACTTAATTTTAAAATTCGCACATTCGCCATCTTGAGGTTATGTAAACAATTGAACTAAATTAGATACCAGTGGAAAATACGTGATCCAGGTTGTCAAGTAAACACGCGCCATTTCCGAGCTCCACGGTTTTTGGATCCGTTACACCGTAAAATCATATCAGTGCAGCTTAAAAGTGAAAAAGTACCCGAGGAAGACGTAAGCAATGAAAGAAAACCAGGAATCACCCAAATTGGAGGTAAATGAGTAAATATCTGAATTTAATTACATCGCACAACAGAAGGAGATTAGTGAGGTTATATAGCACAAAGCTCACCAAAACACTAATCGCATACAGCAACAAAGAACCGCATGAATGCCTATCACAAAAATAACATGTGACCAGAAGAAACTCTGTATGGAGAATGAGACATACCGGTTACAAGACGCTGGCCTGTCAACAATGAAAGAGGACATTCGTCGCATAACGAACGTTTTACAGCACAAAGCACAGGCATAGTATCAGCTCACACAAGAAAACCAGCAACCTGCTACTAAGGTGTGAAGACTTTTAACAATCTACATAGACATATTTTAGCACTAAAATAGAAGCGAATGAGTGTGAGAGGAACTATATTGCAAATACGAAGTGAATGAAGCCAAAGCAGATTAATACACTACACGCGCCAAAAAGAGGAGTAAAATATATCAGAGTACGTAACTAGCAAATATAATAACATGCCACCCAAAACACAGCCCTCAACTAAAAACATAAAGCAAAAACAGAGAAAAAACAAAATATCAACCTCAGAAAGCTTGGGAGAAGAAGAACACACAAACAATGCAAAACCCCAAAGAGACGACATTAAAGGTATGTTTTCTGAAATACTATCAGAACTTAAAGATTTGAAAAAGCAAACTGAAGAGTTTAAACAAGAAACAAGAGAGGAAATTCAGTCCATGAGAAAGGAAATTAAAAAAAGAAATGAATACTGCGAAAGAGCAAATGAGTCATTAGAAAAAAAAATCACTAACATAGACAACACAATACAAGAAAAGATAGGAACATTATCCAAAAGAATAAGTGACCTAGAAGAACAAAAAGAACAACAGGCGAAAAGAGAAAGGAGGAACAACATAGTGGTAAAAAGTATAGAATTCACTAATGATGAAAGTAACAAAGACGAACTAAAGAAAAAAATCAAGAAGATATTGGACACGATAGAAAAAGAAGTGACGGCAGAAAAATCAACCTACGTCGGTAAAGACAGAAACAATAGAGGTATAGTGAAAGTCAGTTTCACAAATTTTGCAGACAAACTAAAAATAGTCCGAAACAAACACAAACTGAGAGGACAAGACATATTCATAGATGATGACCTCACAATAAAAGAAAGAGAAATCCAAGCATCACTCCGACAGAAAGCCAGGGAAGAAAGGGAAAAGGGTAATAACAATGTAAGAGTTGGATACCAGAAAATCCTGTTAAATGACCAGTGGGTGCATGGAATGACTTAACCTCAAAAAACGGGGAAGAAGAAATCAACACAACACAACGATGAAACAACCTTCACACAAGGAAGAAGAACTCATACTTGGTACACTAAACGTTAGAACCTTAAGAACCCAAGATAAAGAAATAGAACTCGAAAACGTAAGGTACGATATATTAGGCCTCAGTGAGGTGAGGCAATACGGCGAAGACATAATAGAGAAAACAAATGGGGATGTCTTTAGCTTCATAGGGGAAACAAAAGGACAAAAAGGGGTAGGTTTTTTGATAAAAAGACATTTAAAACACAATATAAAAGAAATAAAGGGAATCTCAGAAAGAATCATAGTATTATCCCTAAAATTAAATGACAACACATTCATAATAATTCAAGTCTATGCTCCCACAGAAGCAAGTACGGATGAAGAAATTGAAGACTTCTATATGCTCCTCGAAGACACACTAGCCGAGTACGAAGCACACACAACATTCATAATTGGAGACTTCAACAGCAAGGTAGGAAGAAAGGAATACGAAGAAGAAGAACCTATGGGCCTTCATGGATACGGAACAAGGAACGAAAGAGGAGAAAGACTAATACAGTTTGCACTGGGACAAAGACTTAAAATTGTGAACACATTTTACAAGAAAAACCCAGAAAGCAAATGGACATGGAAATCTCCGAATGGGAAAATCAAAAACGAAATAGACTTCATCCTAACCAATAGACTAACAGAGCTGAAAAACATACAAGTGATAAATGGTCTGAAGTTTGACACAGATCACAGAATGGTACGATTGAAAGTGAGAATAAAGAAGAAAAGGAGACACTACTTCAACAACAAAACCACACATCCAGGATGCATATACAGGGCGGAGTATGTAAAAGCACGACAACAAAACCTACGAGACTTCAACCAACAAACGGAGCAAAAAGTCCAACAACACTATACAGAGCTCGTAAATTGCAGCGCAGCCAAACAATCGTCAACACCTGGAAACAGTATGAAAAATAGAATAAAACTTAAGGATAGCACCAAATGTTTGATCGAAGAAAGAGAACACCTAAAATCACAAGCCATAGAAAACGAACACAAAAAGCATGAATGTGCTGAAGTCAATAAACAATCAAAAAGGGAAATCCGAAGAGACATCAGAGAACACAACACTAAAGTGGTCAAAGAAATCATGGATACCACAAAATCAATAAAGAAGATTAGAAAAGAATTAACTCCAGGCAAACATTGGATACTGGGAGTAAAAGACAACAACGAAAAAAGACAAGCCTCAAGAGAAGAGATAATGACGCAAGCGACAGAGTTCTATAGAACACTATACTCAAGTAACTCTCAAAGATCCAACTTGCATCAGGACCAGAATACATCAGAAGAAAACCTAGAGGAAGAAACACCTCCAATACTACCCAGTGAAGTAAGAGCAGCCATTCGACAAACGAAAACCGAAAAATGCCCAGGTGATGATGGAATTTACAATGAATTTCTAAAATGGGGTGAAGAAGACCTAATCCCAGTCATCACAACATTATTTAATACCATACTCACATCAGAAGACATACCAATGCAGTGGAAACAAAGCATTATCATACTTCTACACAAAAAGGGAGCCAAGGACGACATAAACAACTACAGACCGATCAACCTAATTGTAAACCTCTACAAGCTATTTATGAAGATCCTAACCAATAGAATGACAAAGGCACTGGACGAACAGCAACCGATAGAGCAAGCAGGATTCAGAAAGAGTTTCAGTACATCAGACCACTTGCAAACAATAAATCAACTCACGGAGAAAGTTCAGGAATTTAATCTAGAGGTGTATATGGCATTTGTGGATTACAACAAAGCATTTGACTCCGTAGAACAGGAAAGCGTCTTAGAAGCACTGGAAAAACAAGGCATCCCAAACAAATTCGTTAGACTCCTAGGCAAACTCTACGACGGTAACCAAGCCAGAATAAAGACAGAAAGAGAAGGATGTAACATCATGATAGAAAGGGGAGTAAAACAGGGAGACCCCCTCTCACCAAAATTATTCACCTGTTTGCTGGAAAATCAATTTAGAAAACTAGACTGGGAAGAAATATATGGCATCAGAATCAATGGGACAAGACTAACCCATTTACGGTTTGCAGACGACATTGTTTTGGTGGCTGAATCAGCGAAAGAGCTGGAACAAATGATGAAAGAATTAGACAAAACAAGTAAAGAAGTGGGCCTTACAATGAACCCGAAGAAAACGAAGCTGATGACCAATGCGTTAGAAGCCCCAATTAATGTGAACGGAGAAACACTGGAATATGTTGAAGAATATGTATATCTCGGTCAGAACATGTCATTTTCAAGTCGTTCAGAGAAAGAGGTCAAACGAAGAATAGGACAAGCATGGAAGAGCTTTTGGTCCCTAAAGTTTATACTGGCTGACAAGACCCAAAAACTCACTTTAAAGGCTGGAGTTCTAGAAAAATGCGTTATACCGGTGTTACTATATGGTTGCCAAACTTGGGCATTAACATAGAAACAAAGACAAATGATCCAGAGACGTCAACGGAAAATGGAAAGGAAGATACTTCATGTCTCATTGAGAGAGAGAATATGGAACGAAGATTTAAGAAGGAGAACCGGCATGAAAGACGCTATGACATCAGCAGACCAGCTCAAATGGAGATGGGGTGGACATGTAGCGAGATTAGATCCTAACCGATGGACGTACAAAATGACGATGTGGGACCCAAGAACAGGAAGACGAAACGTTGGGAGACAAAGAATCAGATGGGCAGACTGGTTCGTAAAATGGGGAGGAAAACAATGGACAAGAACAGCGAAGATGGGGCAGGAGTGGAAAGACCTAGGGAGACTCGCATGCAGTGACCAATAAAACAATGCATCAACTAGAAAGACACCGTTCAGTGGACATGCAGCAAAGCGGTACATATCTCTGGTGTGCAATAAAGGCTTCTCACAGAGCGGTGACCTCAAGAAGCACACTGTTGTTCATACTGGAGTGAAGTAATACACTTGTAGCACATGTGAGAAGTCATTTGCATGGCGGACAGAGCTAATGGAACATTTTGTCGTTCACTCAGGGATGAGACCGCATTGTCTCGCGCTCTAATTTGAGGAAACATCATCGTGTTCACCAGGGAAAATAACCTTACTGCATCACCTGTTACAAGGAATTCAAAAGGTTCGACTATCTTGCGAAACACTTGTTACTTCGTTCCGGGACCACATGTGCACAACATAGTGAATGATTTGTGGGATGTTAAAGAACGTGTATAGGTATCTGCATCCAAACTAGATGTTAAAACTCCACCGGTAAGGTTTTGTATTACATTTTAAAAAGACCTATTTGAAACGGTTCAATATACGTAGATTTTACTGAAGAGTGAAGACTTGGCAGTTCCTGTCATTGTTCAAGTGCTTAGACAGGGTAAGCTTTGTGCTTAGTGGCAATGGGAAGCTCCCAGATATTGGTTGATGGCTATTATGATTTCCGTAATACTAATGGATATTTGAGGCCTTGATATCGCCAGACTCAGAAATGAAGACTGTTGTAGCGAATGTTATGCCAGCGTAATATAATTTACTTAATCTTTAATCAGCTGCACATCTATATAGAAGGCCCAATCAGAAAGAATAACCCCGAATGCTCCTCAGGACTTGCTCACCTGATGAGTTAAAAGTGAGTAATTCCCTGCAAAGCAGGAGGCAATAGCCCTTATGGGATTTGTAAGGCTATTTATTATTATTATTATTATTATAGATACCAGTGCATTACAATGTGTATAAACATTTCCTGTACCACGTTTCATTGCGTTTGGATCATTAAATCGCGAGAAAGGTCTATTTAAAAATTTCAAATTCGCTTTGTTGCCATATTTGTTTTGTAGTTAACCGGTTATTGAAAGTCTTATAGTTGAAATTCCAGTAGTGCCCTTTATCTCCGTACAAAATTTCAGGGTGATATCGCTAATAGTTTCAGAGATATAGAATACCGGTGAAATATTTCGCACAGCCGCCTTCTTGAGGTTATGTAAACAATTGAACAAAGTTAGATGTCGGTACATTACAATGTTTATAAACATATACTGTACCAAGTTGCATTGCGTTTGGTTGGTTAAATCGTGAGAAACGTCTGTTTAAAAGTCGCAACTTTGCTTGGCCGCCATGTTGGTTCTGTAGTTATCAGGTGTTCAAAAAGCACATTGGTGAACTTCTAGTAGTTCCCTTTATCACCGTGAAATATTCCAGGGTGATATCGGTAATAGTTTCGTAGATATCGAATGCTGGTGAAATATTTCGCACAGCCGCCATGTTGGATTGGTATGATGTAACAAAATTGGAAGGGCAGGGTCGGGGTAGTGTGGAATAGTGCTATATGAACTTACCGTTTTTCATTGCAATCGCTCCAGCGGTTTAGAAGTTATTAGGGGGGGGGGGCTAAAAAGAATGCAACTTCTTGTATCCTTGTTGCAGATCTGGTTCATGTACGTCCAAATATCATGTTTTATACGTCTTCAGTGTGTTTCTTTAAGGTGTGACTTTCCCACTATGGTATTTTTGTGCTCCCCAGGCACAAAAGACGTTATGAGCACAGCAGACAACAAGCATATGACAAAATATTGGCTCTAATGCGCCTAGTGTCCAGGCTCTGTGCTCAGTACTAAACGCACTGCAGCACCCCGTCAAATGGACAGTGCTTGTGCGACTGAGCGCTGCAGTGCTAGTGTGATGTCGTGCTGCACTGCCCAGAAATAGGCAGAATAGGGCTGCGCTTCACATGCTAGCACTGCTTCACCTTGCCCATTGCATGGCCCTGGTGCACACACACGGACAAAAGGTGATCTCATAAGCCTATTTTTTCATAAATGGAAATAGGCTGAATACGAGCTTTTAAAATTTCGCACAGGCGCCATCTTGTGGTTATGAAACAATTCAGTTTGATTGCTGTCATTGATTAGTTGACATTGAGAATCGTCTAAATATTTCTAAATACGTGTAGACCATTGTGCTATGTACTATTTGATGACGATTATTGCGTACGGTAGGTTCATTGTTCAAACGTTGGCTACGATCACATGATTAGGACACAAGAAATTAAAACTTAATTTTTAAATTTCACACAGGCACCATCTTGCGGTTATGTAAACAATTGAGCTGAATAAGATATCAGTGCATTACAATGTGTATAACATTTGCTATACCATTTGACGGCGCTCGAATGGTTTAATCGCGAAAAAAAAAAAGATCTATTTTAATGTATCAACTTCGCTTGGCCCCCATGTTCGTTTGTTACTTAACAGGAATTTTGAGAGTCCCATCTAGTAGTTCATTTTATCATCGTCCAAAATGTCAGGGTGATATCTGTAATAGTTTCGGAGATATGGAATGCCAGTGAAATATTTCGCACAGTCGCCATGTTGGATTGGTGAGCTGTAATAAAATTTGAAGATCACGGTCGGGGTCGGACAAAATAGTACTATGACCTTAACGAGTTTCATTGAAATCGCTCCAGCCGTTTATATTTTATTAGGGGGGGGGGGGGGGACGACACACACATACGCACACACTCGGACTAAATGTGATGTCATAAGCCTATTTTTTTTTCATAAATAAAAATTATAAAGAAAGCTTTTCATTCGGTCTACGCGAATTTCATGTTGACCGACTGAATAGCTTTCTTCGTTAGAAATAACCATCACTGAAAAATGGCTTCTATCACTACTAAATGAAAATAGGATACCAAGTAAACGAAAAGCAAGAACGGGAGGTTTCATTTAGGAAAGAAATACTCTTATTGGTCACAAAGGAGTGAAAGTTTGGTGTGTAGGTTACACTCTGCCTTATATGGCAACACTCCGAGAAGGTGAGTTCGATTCCCATCTTAACTATCTTAGAGTGTTTTACTATGGTTTCCCACTTCCACTCCAGGAAAATGCGTGGATATTTCCTAAGTCAAGGCCATTGCCAACTCCAAAAATAACAAAGTTTATCAGACTTCAACTACATGGGGCTGATGAACAATAGGCTATGTTCCAAACCCCTATATGAAGCAACAAGAAATATTTCGAATCAATGGGATCCATCGTATTGATTTTAGGAAACATGTTTCTAACGTAGGCTACAATATGACCGCGATCGAAACGAGCAAGGTGCCTTGCCCTGTCTGATGGGGCACGCGCTCAGATTGAAATCATTATGTTGATTATTATTGATATTTCAAGAAGTAGTTATCCTATGTTTGAATAAATAATTGGCCTGGAATTACATATGGCCCAGCATCGTCAGTTCACGGTCACCTTCCATGCTTGTTCGAGTAGCGGGCAAATAGACACTTCCATAACGTTATTGACGAGATTCTTTTCTGAAATAACGGAATCAATTTCTCCGCTTAGAATAATGTTACTGATAGCGGATAGCTGGTAAAAATCGCCTGTATACCGTTACTAGACTTATAACGTTGTTGGTGGGTTCGCATTTCAAAATAACTGAATTAATTTTTCTGCCCTGAATAACGTTATTGATAGCGTATGGCTGGTAAAATTCGCTCGTATACCGTTACTAGACTTATAACGTTATTGGTGGGTTCGCATTTCTAAATAACGAAATTATTTTTCTGCCATGAATAACGTTATTGACAGCGCAAAGCTCGTAAATATCGCTCGTATACCGTTACAAAGCTTATAACGTTATTGGTGGGTTCACATTTCTAAATAACGGAATTAATTTTTCTGCCCTGAATAACGTTATTGATAGCGTATAACTGGTAAAAATCTCTCGTATTCCGTTACTAGGCTTATAACGTTATTAGTAGGTTTGCATTTTGAAATAACCGAATCGATCATTCTGCCTGAATAACGTTATTGATGGCGCGCAGCGGGTCAAAATCGCTGTCATACCGTTACTAGACTTATAACGTTAATAACGGGAGCGCATTTTAAGATAACGGAATCTTTTCCTCTGCTGGTTATAACGTTAATAGCACAAACCAGGGAAAATTATAACCCCTTATTTCGTTGCCGCACTAAAAACGTTATTCATATACCATTTGTTTTGGGTACGGAAGCAGTAACGTAACAAACATTAATTCGTTATTTCTGACAATTCTGTTACGTTATGAAGCCTTGGAATAAACCAAGGTGGTTTGGACATGTAAAGAGGATGGAGGAAAATAGAATACCAAGACAGATGCTGGAGGCCAAGTGCAAGGATAAGAGAGCAAGGGGAAGACCTAGAACAAGGTGGATTGATTCAGTGAAGAACAGCGTAAGAAAAAGAAATCTGGACTGGGACAAGATTGCGGAAGAAGAATGGTGGAAGGAAAGATGATAGGTGATGATGATAATTGTTGTTTTAAGGGGCCTAACATCTAGGTTATCGGCCCCTGATGGTTTGGGTGATCGTGAAGATGAAAATGAAAAGCGAACTTAAAAATAAAACTAACTAATAACCTACATACTAGAAGAAGAAATGGAAAACTAAAGGAGAATAAGGCAAATAAAAGGACAGAAGGAAAAGAAATGCCCTCAACCCTCGGAGAAGGCGGATTGAGGGACTTGGAAAGAAGGAGAGCCATGAAAGGCATATAGGTAAGTGAAAGAGGAGAGGATCCGCCCCAAAGGTAAGGGACAAAAGGGGAAAACGGACCCAGCTCAGGAATCCCTCGGGGTCGCCAACTCCCGAACTCACCAGCCGTGAGCCCCTGAGGGTGTAGCATTATCTAGGGTGCACCAGAAGTGGTGGGGCTACATACACCCTGCCTCCTTAAGGGCCTAGAGCACAAGGCAGGAGGTAAAAGGAAGAGAAAAAGAAGGCTGACCCCTCGCAGAAGGAGGGTATCAGAAAAGATGAGACAAGGGCCAATTAAGGCGGGAAAGGAAGAGACTCCCTAGGCCTCGGATACCCTAATACCGTCGAGGGCGGAAGAGAACAAGAGTTGACCAAGTGAGGTCGACAGGAAAGAAGACGGAGAGGAGCCCGGCACAAGTAAGTGGAAGCAATGCCGGACTCAGCTGGGGCCCCGTGGTCGCCAACCCACGCCCACAAGATGTGAGCCCCTGGGGGAGGAAGGAAAGAGGAAAGTGGAGAAGTGCCATAAATACCCCGACCCGGCAGGAGCTGGATAAGGGGAAATGATGATGATGATGCAAACGAATGCGATCTTTGTTGGCCATTTTCAACGGTTTTGAGCGGGATATGCACCCTGAAACTTATTCCATCGTGTAAAAGATGAACGAGACAGTATGCTCAACTCAAAATCGACAAAAAGTGCACTTAGCAGCCTTTGCATCTGGGCTACTCAAATGATGTTTAGAGAAAATAGTACACTAGATTTAAATATTCTGAATGCAAATCTGCTTTAGAAACACAGAAATTCTTCTCAGAGTGAAAATACCAACTGTACACTAGGATACAAATTGGTAACATACCTTAATGGTATGGATGGCAAGAACATCAGGCTGGAGAATTGCTCATTCTGGAGATTAAAGGTTTCACTCTGGTCCCAACAGTGGCCATCCCCTGTGGATTTGCATTTGGAACTCCTTATTTGACAACCAGGGCCACTTTCTCCAACCATACCTGAAAATAATATTCCAATTACATGTTGGTGTAAACACTAAAATAACACACCAACTCACAACACACACAGTACATAGGTTACAGGAAACAGAAAATGGAAAATGACTGTTCCTAGCTTCCCCAGAGAAACAACACGAGGAGGTGATCGTACTACATTTCTCATCACAAGTTAGCTGACCGGAAACATACCTTAATCTATAGGTTTTCTCAATATGTGAATATGTAAGGTGTGTTTTCAAATGACACCTTGGACTGAGAGCTAGACTAGAAGGCAAGGGATTTTTGAGCATACAAGGGAAGATATTCACGGGAGATCGAGTTGAAATTATGCAAAGTCTATGGAATAACTGCGGCAAGTATTCCTTTGTGAGGAGGAGCGGAAATAGAACAGAACTGTTTGGCAGGAGACAATTTCAGCCGTAAGTGTTTGGAGGTCAGACTGTGTCAACTAAACAAGAAGTAGTTGTGTTTATTATTTATTTACATAGTTTACGCCCACATTGGAGCACTTAAATCAATCCATATACACTACAGTCTTAACAATATTAGTTGTAATGGCTTCTCAACTTCCTCTTCTCCTTCCAGAGCTTCTTTAATCTCTCCGACCTGGCCGCCCACTCTTCATTTGTAATGGTGTACTGTTTTCGTTTGACTGTTTTTAATTTCAATCCTGTATCCCTACTTCTCAGAATCCTCTTCTCTTCTCTCTCTGCAATTTGTTTCATTGTAATATTTAGCTGGTCTAAATCATTCTGACCTCAACGAACCAGTTGTTCTTGGTTTTACTTTTCCAAAAGAAATTGAATAATTGTTTCAGTAGTCTGGTGTCTGGTAGTCTTAGTATATGGCTGAAAAAGGCAATTCTCCTTTTTCTCATTGTATCCACAATTGATTCATTTTCCCGATAGACTATTTCATTAGGCAGCAGTCTCCATTGTCCATTTACTTGATGTTTTTTATTGTTGATTGTCCTGATGATCCTTCTGTCTATTTTTTGGATTTTATCTGTTGTTGCTTTGGTATTCATCTTAAACAGGGTTTCACTTGCATAAGTTGCTTCAGGTTTAACTACTGAACCATAAATGTTTGAATTTGGCGTTCATCGAGAGAGATTTCTTCTTATAAGTTGACCATGTGACTCCTCGTGCTTGTCTCAGTTTTGTTGTTCTGTACTCTATTGCGGCTTTCTCATTTAAGTTCCAAGTTATAGTTTCCCCAAGATACTTGAACTTTTTTACAACCTTAATTTGTTTGTTATCATTTAGTTGAAGGACAGGGGTGTCCACCTCGAAGGTAGGCATAATCTCTATCTTTTCAAATGAAATTTGTAATCCCACTTTTGCTGCAATGTTTTCCAGTTGTTCAATTTGGACTTTAGCCTCTTCCACATCATTTGCCAGTAGTGCAAGATTGTCTGCAAATGCCAGGCAGTTTAGTTTAATATTTCTACCAATCTTGATGTTTGGTTGGCATTTCTTTCTCCATTCTCTCATGACCTTCTCCAGTACACAATTAAACAAAATAGATGAGAGACCATCCCCTTGCCGAAGGCCGGTTGTAATTGTAAATGGTTTTGACAATTCTCCTCTAAATTTAACTTTTGCTTTAGTATTCTTGAGAGTCATTCCAATAAGGTTGATCAATTTCCTGTGAACACCAAATTCTTGAAGAGTATTCAGTAATGACTTCCGATGAATACTGTCATAAGCTTTTTTGAAGTCAACAAAAGTGATGACTAGGTTCTTACTTCAAGCTCTGTGATGCTTCATAATCCACTTAAGACTGATGATTTGATCTGGACAACTTCTGCCTGGCCGAAATCCTCCTTGGTTCTCTCCAAGTTCTTGGTCCAGTTGTTCCTGTATTCTTGAGTGAAGAATTTTTGATAAGATCTTATATGTGACATCAACAAGGGATATTCCTCTATAATTATTGGGATCTTACCTATCACCTTTCTTGTGTAGGGGGTGGATTATTGCTGTGTTCCATTCCTCAGGCATTTTTTCAGAGTTCCATATGCCAATAATACGTTTATGTAAGTTTAGGAGAGTAACGGCTTTGATCACTTCCTCATATGTTGGTGGAATAACCTTTTCTAGTGGTGTTTTGTTTTTAGGTTTGGGGTCAAACTCCAGATTTTCTCTTGGGTCTTCGCAGTTGGGTAATTTTTTGAAGTAGACTGCCAAGATATTTGCAATGTCTTGATTGTTATGTGCCATTTTCCCATTTTCATTTCTCAGCATAAGTGTAGGTGGGGTATACTTAGACTGATAGTGTTTAAACGTCTTGTAATAATCCCTTGTTTTATGTTGCTTGAATGATTCATCTATTGTTCTGAGAATTTAATTCTGATGATTCCTTTTAATTCTTAGAATTTCTTTAGCTACTTGTCTTCTAGCATTAGTTAGTTCTGTTCTGGATTCGTCGGTTTTTCTTTGTTGATCATTTAACCATGCTTTGTGCCTCATTTGAATTGCCTTTATCGCACTCCTCGTTCCACCAAGCATGTTTCTTCCTCCTTTTAATGGGAGCAAGTTCTTCAGCTACTGATTTCAATTTATTAATTATCACCTCTAAGTCATCACTTAGTTGTGTTTTAGATCTCTCCAAGTATACTTTATTGTTCATTAAATAAGTGGGATCATCATTTTTCTTCCTATTGGATTAGGCAGGCTTACGCTTTCTCTTAGGTGTTAGCTTTATTTTTATTTTGGACAAGCTGTACCCGGCATGCGTTGCAATGCCAATCAAAGAAAGTGTTGGCGTTGAAATTCTGTTTCTTGAAGTGCTTCTGGATACACAACATGTTAACTGCCTCTAAGCTATCGTAAAATGGATTTTCTAATTTAGAACCATTCGTGGGAGCGTGCACAACAACTTTCAAAAGTTTCATCGCTGTCACTCATTTGTTGAATCTACTCGTACGCTACCTATTGTGAAATGGATTTACTAAGTCGAAACCCTTCCCTGGCGTGTACACAATAACTCATCAATGATTCATCGCAATCGGATGAATGGTATATGCACGTATAGGGGTTTTTGTTTAAACGATTCGTGCGCTGTCACTCATTTGTTGAATCTACTCGTGCGCTACCTATTGAGAAATGTATTACTAAGTCGAAGCCCTTCCCTAGCGTGTACACAATAACTCATCAAGGTTTCATCGCAATCGAAGAATGTTATATGAACGCAATAGAGGATTTTGTTGAAACGCTTCGCGCGTCGTCACCCATTTGTTGCATCTACTCTTGCGCTACTTATTGTGAAATGGATTTACTAAGTCCCCTTCCCTGGCGGGTACACAATAACTGATCAATGTTTCATCGCAATCGGATGAATAGTATATGAACGCATACCTGATTTTGTTTAAACGATTCGCGCTCCGTCACTCATTTGTTGAATCTACTCGTGCGCTACCTACTGTAAAATGTATTTGCTAAGTTAGAAACCGTCACGTTAAGTGTCCACAACATCTCACCCAAGTTTCATCGCTATCGGACTAATGGGATATGAAGACATAGGGGACTGGATTGAAACGCTCCGCGTGTCGTGGTTCATTTGTCGAATCTACTCGTGTGCTACCTACTATGAAATGTATTTACTAAGCCAGAAACCTTCCTTGGAGTGTCCACCATATTTCACCCAAGTATCACCGCTAACGGCAGAATGGTATATGACCTTATACGGGACTTTGTTGAAACGCTTCGCATGTCATCGCTCATTTGTTGAATCTACTGCTGCGCTACCTCTTGTAAAATGGATGAACTAAGCCAGAAACCTTCCCTGGAGTGTACACAACAGCTCACCCAAGTTTCATCGCTATCGGATGAATGGTATATGACCTTATATGGGACTTTGTTGAAAAACTTCGCGCGTCGTCGCTCATTTGTTGATTCTGCTCCTGCTCTTCCTATTTTTAAAGGGATTTACTAAGCCAGAAACCTTCCCTGGAGTGCACACATCTCAGCCTAGTTTCATCGCTATCGGACGAATGGTATATGAATGCATACGGGACTGTTTTGAAACACTTTGCGTGTCGTCGCTCATTTGTTGAATCTACTCGTGCGCTATCTACTGTGAAATGTATTCACTAATTTCGAAACCTTCACGTAAGTGTACACAACATCTCACCCAAGTTTCATCGCTATCAGACGAATGGTATATGAACACATACGGGACTTGTTTGAAACGCTTCGCACATCGTCACTCATTTGTTGAATCTACGCGTGCGCTACCTATTGTAAAATGGATTTACTAAGTCAGAAACCTTCCTTGGAGTGTACTCAACATCTCACCCGTTTCATCGCAATCGGATGAATGGTATATGAACGCATAGGAGACATACCCACAGACAAACTATCACGTTACATTGATTTTTATATATATAGATATGTAATGATCTGAATCAATGTCCACTCCACGAAGAACTTTGACATTATAAATTTCCTTATGATAATTTTTATCCATGGCAACATGATCGATTTGGAATTCCCCCAATTTTATGTTAGGACATTTCCAGGTCATTAATTTGTGTGGTCGCCTCCTAAATCTGGTAGTTTCCAAAATAAATCCATGGTCTGTACAAAATTCAATTAACCTTTGACCATTCTCGTTTGTTAATTTATGAGCTGGCCATTTTCCTACTACTGGGCGGTATCGCCTTTCTCGTCCTATTTTTGCATTAAAATCTCCAAGCAAGATTTTAACATGTGCATCAGGGATGTTTGATATCATATGGTCGAGTTCCTCCCAAAATTTGTTCACTTCTCCTCTATCCTTTCTGTTTTTATCATTTGTTGGTGCGTGTACAATTATCAAGGTGTAGGTTTTGTTTTCAACTTTAATTGTTAAAACTCAGCAATTCTTCTAGGTTTGTGCCGTGTCTTGTGTGGGGTTTCGCCTAGGACACCAAGCTAGGCTCATCGGCGGGCTCTTGGTGTCCCCGCCCGGACCCCCACTGGAGTAGCAAACTGCGTGCCACCTCCCTTTATATAAGGTGCAACTGCACCACTTGACTGCGAGAACTAAAAGCTCAAGCAGCCTTAACCTCCCTATGAAGGCTTCCAAAAAGATGGTATATTGGCTTTCACGGCCGGTGAATTAAAACTCAGCAATTCTTCTAGGTTTGTGCCGTGTCTTGTGTGGGGTTTCGCCTAGGACACCAAGCTAGGCTCATCGGCGGGCTCTTGGTGTCCCCGCCCGGACCCCCACTGGAGTAGCAAACTGCGTGCCACCTCCCTTTATATAAGGTGCAACCGCACCACTTGACTGCGAGAACTAAAAGCTCAAGCAGCCTTAACCTCCCTATGAAGGCTTCCAAAAAGATGGTATATTGGCTTTCACGGCCGGTGAATTAAAACTCAGCAATTCTTCTAGGTTTGTGCCGTGTCTTGTGTGGGGTTTCGCCTAGGACACCAAGCTAGGCTCATCGGCGGGCTCTTGGTGTCCCCGCCCGGACCCCCACTGGAGTAGCAAACTGCGTGCCACCTCCCTTTATATAAGGTGCAACTGCACCACTTGACTGCGAGAACTAAAAGCTCAAGCAGCCTTAACCTCCCTATGAAGGCTTCCAAAAAGATGGTCCGGGCGGGGACACCAAGAGCCTGCCGATGAGCCTAGCTTGGTGTCCTAGGCGAAACCCCACACAAGACACAGCACAAACCTAGAAGAATTGCTGAGTTTTAATTCACCCGCCGTGAAAGCCAATATACCATCTTTTTGGAAGCCTTCATAGGGAGGTTAAGGCTGCTTGAGCTTTTAGTTCTCGCAGTCAAGTGGTGCAGTTGCACCTTATATAAAGGGAGGTGGCACGCAGTTTGCTACTCCAGTGGGGGTCCGGGCGGGGACACCAAGAGCCCGCCGATGAGCCTAGCTTGGTGTCCTAGGCGAAACCCCACACAAGACACGGCACAAACCTAGAAGAATTGCTGAGTTTTAATTCACCGGCCATGAAAGCCAATATACCATCTTTTTGGAAGCCTTCATAGGGAGGTTAAGGCTGCTTGAGCTTTTAGTTCTCGCAGTCAAGTGGTGCAGTTGCACCTTATATAAAGGGAGGTGGCACGCAGTTTGCTACTCCAGTGGGGGTCCGGGCGGAGACACCAAGAGCCCGCCGATGAGCCTAGCTTGGTGTCCTAGGCGAAACCCCACACAAGACACGGCACAAACCTAGAAGAATTGCTGAGTTTTAATTCACCGGCCGTGAAAGCCAATATACCATCTTTAATTGTTAAGGTTGCTGTCCTCGCCGTGCTCGAGGAGAAGTCCTCTATTGAGTCTATTATACTATTATGCACCAGAAATCCCACTCCGAATTGCGGGACATTCTTCATTACCCTTTTCCCTGGGGATCCTTTATATAGACGATATCCTCCTGATTCAATTGGATCCTGATCTGTATTTCGAAGTACTTGAAGCGCTGTTATTAAGATTTTTTGTTGATCCATTATATCTGTTAAGTGTTTCAACTTACCAAGTTTCAGTAGTGAGTTAATATTTAATGTCGCAAAGTATGAAAACTTTCCTTTCTTGTTGAATTTAAGTTTCATTTGTTGGGCTTTCAGGCTCACCTTGATCTTCTATGTGGCACCCCACCGTATTCCGAATGGTGCCTTGCTTGGATCTTCGATGTTGCATGACCAAGCCGGTGGATTTATGTGTTAGAAGACTCTTCATGTTTGATTGATTGTCTGATCTTGACGATCGAAACAGTTCTGACCGAGGCCAGGGTTTACAATTCCAGATGTAATCTGGAAAGGGTGATTGGTGAGATATGGATTGGTGATTAATGAGATTGTGAAGTTTGTGTTTGGTCCGCGAGAGCTATTTTATTTCACTCAAGTCCGCCGGTATGCCGGTGAGGACCCCCTATCTGCCACCTGGGACGCGCCACGACAACGTAGTATTTATTTATTATTTTTGAAAATTTAACTGAATCATCTTCAAGTATGGTATATTGTATAATTAATGTGATCTTGCCACAATGGACTGTGTTCCCATTTGCGATTCTCCAGAAAAGGGCAGATTTCAGTCCTCGTGGGAGTGAAATATTATTTAATATTTGAATTTTTATTGCTTACTATTATACCAATAGCGTCTTAAAATATTTTTAATTTGGTTTAAAACTTAAATCCAACACCATTTTAAATTATTTTTATGGTGTAAACCTCAACTCCGTGACTGTCCCCTCCCACGATTTCAAATGTCTTTTAAAAAAATATATTTATAAATCATATTTGTATTTTCACAGAAATTTCAGTAATACTAAATTAGATTAATATTTAAAAAGTTATTTTTCAAAATAATAAAATATGAAACAAAGTAACTTTTTTTTCTTTTAGTTTTTGTCCTTGAGGGCAGTTCTCAACTCCGTTACAACTGATTATAGTTCAAAGAATTACTCACAGGTAGCAGCACTAGTCCCTTTTCTTCACTAAGCATAAAGAAGGCAGCCATTTAGTAAGTGAGTAGAGAAGCTGTGTGTTTTTGAGAAGTGTATAGCCTAGTTGAGAGATTAGTCGACATAAGATTCAAAGTTCACTTGGACATTATAACTTTTCAACTCCGTTACCTAGCTTGAGAGGTAAGTGACAAATATTAATTGCTTTTTGTTTGTCTACATGAATAAGACATTGAACCTGCACATTCAGAGCTAAGACTTTAGTTACTAACCTCAATTGATGCCATGTGGTCCATCATTTTTCACAAATCCCTCAACTCCGTTACTGATCTAAGTGTTTACAACTTACTTTTACTATTGTGTGTTCCAAAAACTATTGACACCTTTGTTTTTAGGAATTGTTGAATCAACAGTTGGGGAATTTGTTACTGTCAACTTCATGAACAAAACTGGAGAGAAAAACAAGAAATAACAACCAGTGAAATATTCTGTCTTCCCAGAACCAACTATTCCTGTGTCGAACCGCCACTTCAAGCTAAAACGCTTAAGTGACATTGATAAAAGAGTTAAAATGTTTTTGAAGTAAAGATCAGAGAAAAATGAAGTGTTTACTCTATTTTGATGTTTATTAGGCCTTTGTTTGTAATATAACTGCCTTCTTTAAAGAAACTCAATGCCGTTACTTTCGCCTCTGTTACCAACAAACATTTAACAAGGATTTTTAAACTAAAATTTTTATTTACAGAACCATTTATGAAATAGTACAATATCGTTAATACTATGCCCCATAAAAAATTATAACAACAATATGAACGTTTTGGATTGTTATAATTTTGCAATCAAATCTGTCCTTCTCTAGAGAATGTCCCATATAGTACCATATATAAAAAACACCCCCAGTGGATTTATTTATTTAGTGTATGGCTTTTGGTGCCGGGAGTATCCGAGGCCATGTTCGGCTCGCCAGAGTTTGTAGCTGCTTCTATGCAGACACCCATGGGGTGAGCTACAAGTTATAAGCTGAAATGATTGAAGATGAATGAGCAAGTTCAATTTCAAGCACTGTAGTTCCAACTTGGGCTACTAGATGCCACTGACACCTAGTGACGAACAGTGGAACTTAATAGAGCATTTCTAACGAAACATAACTTACAAATTTGGCTACACACTCGAGCATTTGTAGTGGTAGGTTCTTTAGCACGACATGGGCCTGCCGCCTTTACTTCCCCTCCCCGAAGGAAGGCATACTGAAGGACTTGAACGCTCTTTAATAATCCGAAGACTTCAGAAGGGTTCGAACTCGCAATCTTGGGCATAGCAGTTCAGCATGCTAACAACTACACCCCGGTGGAAGACTGCCACAAGTCAAAAAGTCAATGCTTCTGGAGAAGAATTTAAAGATTGAATTGTTATGAAAACTAGGTAATATGGAACATCTAACATTCCTCAGTATAATACAATGAACTTGTGGTGTATTATGTTCATTTTTTTAAATTAACTTATCTTAATAATAATAATAATGAAATACGCCGAGCAACCACCAGAGGGAGAGATAGTGTGTAATGGTGCTGCGGCTTATATACACCTATACTGAAGACCTACGTTTCTTTTGTGGCTTCCAGTGAATATTTGTGGCTTTGTTTTGGGTGCTGAGTTTGTGGTAGTGTTGTCCAGAGAATCTACTCTCTTTTGATAGTATTTTAGGATCATATTTATTATTAATTTTATGCAGTAAGTGTCAGCCATCTTGTCAACTGCTACAATAAGTTCCATAGAAACCACTATCTTGAGAGTCGCTCGTTATCTGAGGCTAAAATCTTTGCCCTCACTTTCACCCATTTTGTTTCTTTTGCCATCACTACCATAGAAACTATGAACAAGATATGCAATCTACTTAATATTCTTGGCGTTGCCTAGGTCACACAGCCGGCCTATTTTGTCAGCCATCTTAAAGACCGACAATGTGAGGCTTATGTACTGGACAGCATATGGCACTATTACCCAGTCAGCTTGTGTGGGGGTTTAGCTCTGAACTGAGTAAGGGCTAAACACAACCCTGCGCGAGACACTGGGGTAAGGGGCCTCAACCCCGACACGGCACGTCCGAATGGCTGATAGGGGACATCCTGTAGATATATAGGACAGGTGCGAATAAGGCATGACCAAATAAGCATCCGCGGATCAACTGAGGCAAAAAAAAGTAAACGGTCAACGGTCTCCAAGGCGGAAGAGGAAGACTCCCAACGGTTTGGAGGGCGGAAGAACCAACACCAAAACTCGGGGGCTTACAACCTCAGTTTTAATTCTGGGGGAACAGGCAACACCTGCCCTCCCAACTAACTTCAACATAGGGCATGATGGAAACACCTTCAGGAAAGACTACTCCAGGGGGCAGCCGGCAACGGAAATCCCCCACCGCCAAAAGCGGTGCAACCAGGCCTTTGGATTCTGGAGAGCCTGGAACGTCATGCAGGGAAGAGTCGGAGCTTCCCAGAACCTCATCACAGAAGATACGAACCAAGCAAAAACATCTGCTGGGAACTCTGAACATCAACACGCTCCTGAAAGTTGGCAAACTAAAACAACTGATCAAAAGTTTTGAAGGAAAAAGACATCAGCATACTGGCACTACAAGAGACAAGATACCTAGACGAAAATCCCATGGAATCTGAGGGTTACAGAATCTACAAGGGAAAACCTGCGATAAAAAACAAATCAAATGTAACGATCTTAGGTACGGCCTTCGTAGTTAAGAGGAACATCACTGAGTCCATCCTCAACTTCACCTCACCATCCGAGAGAATCTCTCTTCTCTCCTTTAGATCTGGAAATAAAGCATGTACAATTATCAACGCACACGCCCCTATTAATGAAGATAACAAGAAAAATCCTGAGAAGGTGGATAACGTTTGGCAAACTCTCGAAGACACAACCTCCAAAATTCCACAACATCATGTAAAAGTTTTGGTTGGTGATTTCAATGCCCAGATAGACAAAGAGAGAAGATATAGAAAAATTGTGGGGGACTATCCAGCACATAAAAGAACGAACAGAAATGGAGAAAGACTAATAGGGTTTTGCAGACATTTCAACCTGAAACTCATGTCCACATACTTCACGGCACTCCCAAGCAAGAAGAAAACCTGTGTATCTCCTAACACGATGCTGGGAGAGTTCCAGATCGACCATGTCGCAATAACGACCAAAAACCGAAAGGAAATCCTGAATGTTAAAGTAAGGAAAAACCTAAACATCGACTCGGATCACTACCTCTCTGAGATTAAAGTAAAATTCCAGCCAAACAAGCCCAAACCGAGAACCAACAGGAAGCCCAGAATTAATACAGAGACTCTGAAACAGAACAAGGAAAAATACTGCGAAAACCTATCAAAGCTGAACATGAACAGCTGGGAAGAGATCAGAGAAGCAATGACCAAAGCAGCTGAAGGTTTGGGAAATCCAGCGAGGAAACTAAAACATAGGTGGTGGAATGAAAAGTGTGACGAAGCTCTTGACAGAAGGCTACAAGCCTGGAAGAGATGGCACTCCAACAAGACCGAGGAGAGGTGGGAAGATTTCAGGGAAGTAAGGAAGAGAACTGCTAAGATCATAAGATCAGAGAAGAGGAACTACGACAGAAGTAGGGTGGAAAAGTTAGAAGAAGATTTTCGAAAAAACAACACGCGAGAGTTTTACAGAACCTTCAAAGAGGAACTACAGGGATATCAGTCACAAAGTCTGTGCTTCAAACGGAAAGATGGTAGTATAGCGACGAACGACAAGGAAAACTGTCAACTTTTGGCGGACTATTTCAAAGTGCTGCTGAACTGTGAAGAACCTGTGGAAAGATTGAATACTCAGAATCCATCCTATGAGAACCCGGACCAAAACCCACCAAGTTTAGAGGTAAAGAGCGTAATAAACAAGCTTAAAAACAACAAAGCACCAGGCGAAGATGGCATCGCTGCAGAAATGTGGAAGTTCGGAGGAGAAGTGGCAGCAGAAAAAAATAAAAAACACGGCATCATAGAAGAAATCTGGAAAACTGAAATGATCCCGAAAGACTGGAAATGTGCCCTTATACACCCACTTCACAAGAAAGGTCATCGGACGAACATCGACAACTACAGAGGAATCTCTCTACTTCCAGTCGCATACAAGATACTCTCCAAAGTACTGCTGAACAGAGTACCTCATAGGTGAATACCAAGCTGGCTTTAGAAAGGGGAGAACGTGCGCAGAACAAATATTCAACCTCAAGAGCATCCTCCGATCAAGAGCTTTGAGAAGCCAGAACACTGTAGTAATATTCGTTGGCTTCAAGAAGGTGTACGACTCGATTGACAGGCAGACTTTATTTAACAACCTAGAGGAGTTCGGAATTGACAGGAAGACGAGAGAAATAATCAAACAAACTCTTAACGGATACCATGTCAAAAGTGAAGTTCTTCGGAGAAATCTGATCCTTTTGAAATAAAAACAGGAGTCAGACAAGGAGATGGCTTATCACCTATCCTCTTCAACATTGTTCTGGAGAAAATCATGAGAACATGGGAGAAAGCTTTGGACATGAAGGGAGTAAGGGGGATACATCTGGGAAGGAAAGGACAGAACCTGGAAATTAAATGGTTGGCTTTTGCTGAAGATCTTGCCCTCTAAGCCCAAAGCCGAGATGATGCCCAAAAAATGCTGGATACTCTGCACGAAATCGCTGAGAAAACGGGTCTTAAAGTCTCCTATGAAAAGACAGAATACATGGAATACAGACACCTTGGAGAGAGACACATAAAAGTGAAACATGGGACTGTCAAAAGAACTGAGAAGTTTAAATATCTAGGTGAATGGATAGAACCCAATGGGCTGGATAAAGAGGCAAATAGGGCAAGAGCTAGAAAATTGGATTTGGCTTATAGGTTAACACAGAACAGATACAACAAACAAGCAATATCCTACAAGGCAAAACTCAGACACTACAGCACAGTAGTAAAGCCAGAGGGTCTGTACGCCTCGGAGTGCTTGACACTGAATAAAAAAGGGGATCTTCAGGAACTGGAAAAAAAGGAGAGGAAAATTTTTGCGGAAAATTTTAGGACCACAGGAAACTGCTGACGGGACATGGAAGAACAGAAAGAATGATGACCTCTATAAACACACTGAAAAAATTACTGTCACAATGTGGAAGCAAATGTTGAAATTCTACGGACAGTTGGTGAGAATGGACGAGAACCGACTGACTAAGAGGATATTCAAGTATATTACAGAGCTGAAGGCTACAACTAAGTAGGTAGAAGAGGTTAAAAGAGACGCCAAGGAAAGTGGACTCACAGTGGATGTGATCCACAACAGAAAAGAGTTTAGAAACCGAATTGACAACATCAAGATGTTCGAGGAGAAAACACCTAGAATTAGAGCCAAACTGGTAATATCCGAGGAGGAGCGAAAGATCAGAAGTGAACGAATGAAGAGGTTTCGGGAAGAGAAGAGGAGATTAACCAGAAAGCCTTAGGTTCAATGCGGTCCACAGGCAGCCAAATTCGGAAGAAGAAAAAAAATAATGAAATATGGCAGTTTTCTATTCAGCATTTCTTAAATTGTGAAGAGTCCACTGCTGACGAACGAAAGGGACACACTTTTGTACATAAAAGAGTGTTATTTTGAGATAAATATCTTACGAGTATTTTCATGTTAGGGCACATAAATACTTGTTTTCCCGCCTAATGTAATTTGTGTTGACGGACTGAAAAGCTTTCATTATTAGAACAAGGCAACACTGAAACTGTAAGATAATCGCTGCTCCAACCATATATCGCAGCTTATCCACAAGTATTTGACGGTCCATCAGGTCGAAGGCCTTCACATAGTCTAATACAACGTGCAACTTCCCTCTGTGATGCCGGATGGCCTCCTTGATATCTTCAATTAGGTCATTTATTGCCTGAAGTGTCGATCGGCCATCCCAAAAGCATATTGCTGCTCTGGTAATTTGTCCATTGTATCTATGGTCAGTCTATTGCATAGAACTTTGTGAATACGTACTTTGAATATAGTGTTCTCTAAGGAGATTCCTCCGTATGAATCCAGACAGTTTGAGCTCCTTTTACATTTGTACAGAATTTTGAGGGTCGTGGTCCTCCGGTTCAGTATTTTGTTGGTTTCCAGGCACTTGTTGAGAAGGGCTGTCCATAATGCTCTCGATTCGGCAAGGCCTCTTTCAGATAGTCGTTAAAGGACTCATCTGGTCCGGTAGCTTTATTGTCTTTCATTTCATATACTGTCTTCTCTACCTCCTCTTCTGCGACTCGCAATTACATGTGTCGGTACTGTTCTTTGTGTAGTTTGACAGTTGTAGATGTTGGAAATGAGGATTCCCATGTATCCATTGCAATAGTTTGTGCAACTTTTGGTGTCCTGGGTTTTAAAGCCTCAATGTGGTTTTCTGATGCCTTTCTCACCATTCACATCCCTTCGTCTTCTACCCAGGTGGCTCTCTTCTCCTTGAACAGGCTTTTGTAACTGCGCCTCTGGATGCAGTATGACTGCAGGTCTTGTTCGGATTAGGTGGTTCTAGCTATGTGTAAAAGGTCTCGCCTTTTGCCATAGCAGGCGGCGTCGAACCATGGTTTTAACTTCGTTTACATTTTGTTTCCCATGTTTGTGCCTCCTTTATAAAGTTTTCTAGCTCCTTTGCCACGCTGTCTATCTTTCCCTGTCTTATTTCTTCCAAGATTTTACCTACTGATCAAGTGTTTTCCGAGGTGTCCAGGTTCACTTGCTAAAAACACTCGGCTGTTCCCCAACCATAGTCTATGGTTATTATATAGTTAACTTAGCATACACAAGTATGTGCTTTCTTAATGGAGACACATCCAAGTTTATAAGCGTCTTTATGTTGATGGATTTTACGTTGGAGTTCCAAAGATCAGGTCAATTGTGCCGATAACATTGTGGCATATAGGCCTATAAGTTAGCATTTGTGGATTGCTTAATTAATAATAGGAATATTCAAATTCATTATGATTTTTGCAATATAAAGGTTTTTGTCATACTTAATGGTTTACTAGGGCGAGGTCCTCCATTACATGGAATTCCCGAACTGAACTGCTTTTTAAATTATATTTTGGTAAAACTTTTGGAGTGGTATTCCTTTGTATAAAATGTTTTAACTTCTGAAATTAATGATTTTACCTGAAACATTAGTCTGGAAAATATCTGGAGATGATTTAGTACAGTGGCCTAAAGATAGGAAGTTGTCACGCAAGGGGTGGAAGCACAGCCAGTGGAGGGGGCCCCACGCCCAGTCAGCTCAGCTCGGCAATGCGTGTACAGTCCCATTATTTGATAAGTTGACCTACCACCACCCCTCCAAATTTGTTTATTCTGTGGGGCCGTGACATATTTCACATTTATGAAGTTCATTTATACAACGTAGAAAACAAGGTATTTGTGTGCATTATGTATCATAACGGAGCCAAGGAGCCGTTAATAACAGTAAACGATATTTTAAGAAATACTTTGACTAAGCCGTGGGCTATTTGAAATGGCTTTTGTTGTATATTTTAGGGGCTGCGACATCGTGGTCATCTTGCCCTGTGTATTTCACGTGGGTGTGTGTGTGTGGGATTTGAGTGATAACCTGTGTTATGGTGATAGCTACACTAGTGTGTGTATTTGTAAATTGGTGGTAGGGTTGGGAAGGAGGCATCCGTGGCCTTCAGTTAAAAACCATCCCAGCATTTGCCCAAGGTAGAAGTGGGAATTCACGGAAAACCACTTCCAGGATGGCCGAGATGGAAATCGAACCCAGACCTCCGGGGTGAAAGCCAAAGCCGTTACACCACACAGCTTTTATGATTAAACAATGATCATTGTAAATAGGGAATGAAGTACTAAGTGCAAATATCACTATGTAGTTCACAACACATGTACTGTACACAAATAATTATTTATTCACATTATCACTATTATACCCCAGGGGCTCATAACTATACAATTTGAGTATTATCACCACAACACAATTTAGCGAAAAAATGACTGAAACCATTATTTACAGTCCGTCCAAGGCAACTCCTCCACTCCCGATGAATCACCATCTGAATCTCCATTATTTTTCTCCTTCTCCTCCTTCTTCGCTACTGTCTTCACCTAACTTAATTAAGCTTTCCACCACTTCTTCAATTATGGGCTGCTGCTGTAACGTTCCCGGTCCATCTAAGTGACCAAAGGTTACGTTCCTGGCGGGGCTCCAATATTGCGTTCTCCTGGAGTACAGTAGAAGAATCGCAACAAGAACAAGCACCGCTTTACTCACACCACCAATAGCATACTTACCTCTTACCTGTTCATTAGCAATGATTATAATCAGCTCGTGTGGGCGCCAGGACACCTAACATTTACTTTAGATGTGCCAAAGTATTTAATTAAAATAGTGATAGAGCACTCGAAATGTCTTTCTCTCAAGCCGTGGTATAGCTGAGCCATTAACCAATTGTCTTATCGCTACTGGGAGAAGGTATGCATTATGTCTAAAGCTAGCTACTGGAAATGAAAGTCCTACCATTACTTAAGAACAAAATTTAATTGATCAAAATTTAAAGCAGCAAAAGACGTAAAAAGAGAAACAAATGAATTTAAAAAAATCTGGAAGTTATATTAAATTGGCGAGAGTTACAAAATGGAATATGAATTAAATTTAAACAAAAGCTGGATTCTAATTTGCCATAAACAGAATTACAGAGACTTGATTGGATTTAGTAAAGGAACTCACGGCCGTCTTCTTCATAGTGGTAGTCTGGTTTTCCCTCTGATCTTGCTGGCGGATGTTGTTTGGTTCTGCCTCAATATTGTATAGATCCTTATCTTGATACGGGCAGGGAACCAATTTGTCCCGTCTCCCGACTGACATATGTGAATGGCTTTGCTCCAAAATTCACTTTTGTGAATATGATCAAGGACACGATCATATTCACGTCAGTAGTATTAATTTTAAAACTTCTTGAACTGATAAGTTGCGATCTCGCAGCGAAGATGTCTGATAGACGTGAAGATTCAGAAAATCTGAGAAGATTGGGGCTTGAGAGTAGATGACCATTGGTTTTTATGGAAGATGAACTTCCCCACTCTGCAGTATTTCTCGACCAATCAATTAGGTATCCTGATGACGTAGCTCCCCACTCCAGATCCCTAAGTTCTGATCATGCCTCTTCATTAGTTGGGTTAACCACGTGGGGTTGCTTCTGAAGTAATTTTAAATCAGCGTCCTGATGCGATGTTCTTCCGAGAATTCGTGACGTCAGCGCTAACTGACCAACTTGCTTTGTCTAGAAGCCTCGCGTCCCCGGAATGTTTGTACATATATCTCGAAAGTCAAGTCTATTTTTGGCGGACTACCCGTGGCGAAACTGACGACACGTTGAACGACATATTTCCCAATCAAGTCTTGTATAAAATATAACCTATAACGAATCTAACTAAAATCTCCATTTTATAACTTCCGCCAAACAATAATTAAACCCCTTCTATATATATAAAGAAATTATGGAATAAATCTAGAATCGATATGATAATTAAAATATACATAATAATAATAATAATAATAATAATAATAATAATAATAATTAATTTTGCTGCTTATAAAACATATAAATTAAGGGGAAGTATTCGGACTGTTACATCGCCCTTAGAATTTTTTGTCCAATCTTAGATTTGGGCGAACAAATTATATACACATTTAACCTAACAATTAACAGCATCATACAAAATTATACCCTTCAACATTAAAAATATACATATATACCCTTCAATATTTACAACAATGAATACTTTGTTGTTGCTTTAAAGCGTCAATGTTCATTTCTTTCTTCCTGATATGTATGATTTCATTCATACTAACACTCGTTTGTTAGGCTGATATTCTGAGAGACTTGTATCGTTTTAATTCAAATCGTTATTTTTCTTGTCTCCAGAATAATTATAATAAATATTGCCTTCACTAATTCATCACACGACACATCACACGCATGTGATAATCCTGCATACTTGATTCCTCGCAAGTACTCTGTAATGAATTTACAAAATTTTACCTACATCACATAAAACAAGAAAGCATAGTTTTATACATAGGCATAATATTTGAGTGCAAGTTACCCCATTAATTCCAAAATATAAGGTACTAGGTCACCCTTCGCTTATCTGATTCAGATAACTCACTCATTCCAGTATATGTGTCAACAGTCGGATATGCCTCTTGTAAACTTAGTTACCTATCTCTTTAAAACTACTAATTGTATACCAGGGCATTGACACATGTTGTTCCGTTACACACGAGTCCTTACCTGACTCATTCCACGTATTTTCTTAAAGGGTGTACTCATCTTTAGGTACGGTACTTAAGGAGTTAGCATATGGGCTTAAGGATGGTTCAATGATCTTATCTCTTAACATGTCGTCAATCTGCTGTTGTACTGCCTCTTGGTATTTAAATGGGATAGGGTATCTATTACCTACAAAGACTTTGCGATCAATTACATTTAATGAGTGTGTGTAGCAATTGGCCTCGCCAATCCGATTCTCAAAAACTCTACTATTCCTTACTAAAACATCCAATAATTGATCCCTCTGATCAATGCCTAAAGAACTTTCTTCCACAGCCTGACATAATGCATCCTCTAGATTGTCATTAGTCAGCAAACTGCCAATAAAATTAAAACCATCGTCACTACTTCCCACCTTATTGTCACCTGACAAAATCACTTTAATAACGCACACTCTTTGAGAATAATCACTCTTACCTGGCTCATTAAATGCAATAATCACAGCTTTCTTCCCCCATTTCATTCTAATACACCTCTCATCGTAACACACCTGAACCTGATTAGAAATGACATGAGACTTTTTACCTACAGCTGTTATTACAAAAGTTGATTTGATAGGGATTTCTTGAAATATTACACCTTCGTCTCTCATCCTATTATAAAATGACAAGCTAATGCAACTCTTGACACACCCTGTATCTATAAGCGTATCTATACGCGCCCTCAACACATTTATGCTAATGACGGAATTTAAATTTTCAATATCACTAGGTTTTGTCACCTTTTCATCATAATCGCACAAGAGATCATCTCTTACATTTAGGTCATAACCACTAAATAGAGTATTGGCTGGGAATATCAACGACTGGAAATCTGACCTCGCATTACATGAATGCCCTACCGTGCCTTCCTAACTTTTTATCATCCTCCTCTTTTTCTTTCTCTCGTTTCACTGTAATTATTTCTTCTCTTCTAAGAACGATAGTTTCTCCCTCCTCAGTACTACTCTTATCAACCACAAAACTACACTTCCCCTCTCCCCTAGTTTCACCTACCGTAGCCACTACTGTAAGCCATTGCATTCTATATTCTTTATCTCTTTCTTTCAATCTTCCTTCCATTTCTTCTAGCATCGTAATCTGTTTCTCTACTTCCTTTCTACTCCTAGGACTTCTAACTTCGATAATCTGCTCGTTACTTACCTCTAAACTCCTCTTTCCAACATCCAGCATTTCTTCATCCTCTACACGATTTTTCTCTAACGTCTTCGTTAACTGCTGCTCTTTTTCTCTACTCTCATCTATTTCCTGCCCCTCCTCAACATCTATTCTATTTTCAACTAATGTCTTCTCTACCGTAATATTCTGCTTTTTCTCCTTCCTTCCCTTCCTGGCCTTCCCCCCTTCCACCTTCTGTTTTTCGTGCTTGTCTGAGACCCCTTGTTGCATTCGATCCAACATACGTTTCTCCATCCCAGCTAATTTAATGTTCATTCTTTCATCTACCATTCTCTGAAAGCTCTTCCTCATCTCCTGCTGTGATTCCTTTATGCTAACATTGAATTCTTCTTTCGTCCGTCTATTTTCTTCATCAATGGCTTTCTGCATTTTCATCTCCTGAGTATTTACTACTTTCCTTATCCTCGTTATTTCTACTCTTATCTTTTCATTAATTCTCTTCTCCTCTCTCTTACTATGCTCTTTTATCTCAACCGTTACTTCCTTAACTTTCTCCCCTATCTGCTGGTTAAGCTCCCTAATTTCATTTCCTACCACCTGTAACTTTTGTTCAATTTCTACCCTTATTTGACCTGCTTCCACCTTCATGTACCTCTGAATGTCTTCCTTCACTGTTTCTTTAAATGTTATAATATCTTCTTCAAGCTGCTCATACATCTTACCTAACCTCTCTGTCTCTTTGACGACCTTATCTACTTTCTGACTATTATGCTTTAGTCCCTGATTTAATTTCGTCATCTCCTGTTTTAATTCTTTATTTAATTTTTGATTATTACTTTCCATCTCCTGTTTTAATTCTTTATTTAACTTCTGACCATTATTTTCCATCTCCTGTTTTAATTCTTTATTTAATTTTTGATTATTACTTTCCATCTCCTGTTTTAATTCTTTATTTAATTTTTGATTATTACTTTCCATTTCATGTTTTAATTCTTTATTTAATTTTTGATTATTACTTTCCATTTCATGTTTTAATTCTTTATTTAATTTTTGATTATTACTTTCCATTTCATGTTTTAATTCTTTATTTAGTTGCTCAAATTTATTATTATTTTCCTGTCTCATTTGAACTAATATACTCAAAATGCTATCCTGTGCTGACATCTCCGATGAACTACCCTCTACACTAGTCGCATTAGAATTTACCTCCGCTAAATTCCTAGCTTCGTCTATCTCCATCTCCAGATTCACGCTACTACCATTCTCTTCACCATCTCCCGTCACCTCTATACCACTTCGCAGCTTCATCTTATCTTTATCCGCCATACCGACACACACAAAAAACTTATTATTACCCCCAAAAATACTTGCACTGAAATATATCCTTTTCCCTTCACGACAAACAATTGGTTTTCGGGCCTACGCTTGTGGCGCCAAATGTAACGTTTTCGCTCCACGTTGAGCGCACAAATGTAACGTTTCGTTACCAACCTTGCAGGTAAACATACATATATCAAAATCTCCACAGTTGGGCGTCAAATGTAACGTTCCCGGTCCATCTAAGTGACCAAAGGTTACGTTCCTGGCGGGGCTCCAATATTGCGTTCTCCTGGAGTACAGTAGAAGAATCGCAACAAGAACAAGCACCGCTTTACTCACACCACCAATAGCATACTTACCTCTTACCTGTTCATTAGCAATGATTATAATCAGCTCGTGTGGGCGCCAGGACACCTAACATTTACTTTAGATGTGCCAAAGTATTTAATTAAAATAGTGATAGAGCACTCGAAATGTCTTTCTCTCAAGCCGTGGTATAGCTGAGCCATTAACCAATTGTCTTATCGCTACTGGGAGAAGGTATGCATTATGTCTAAAGCTAGCTACTGGAAATGAAAGTCCTACCATTACTTAAGAACAAAATTTAATTGATCAAAATTTAAAGCAGCAAAAGACGTAAAAAGAGAAACAAATGAATTTAAAAAAATCTGGAAGTTATATTAAATTGGCGAGAGTTACAAAATGGAATATGAATTAAATTTAAACAAAAGCTGGATTCTAATTTGCCATAAACAGAATTACAGAGACTTGATTGGATTTAGTAAAGGAACTCACGGCCGTCTTCTTCATAGTGGTAGTCTGGTTTTCCCTCTGATCTTGCTGGCGGATGTTGTTTGGTTCTGCCTCAATATTGTATAGATCCTTATCTTGATACGGGCAGGGAACCAATTTGTCCCGTCTCCCGACTGACATATGTGAATGGCTTTGCTCCAAAATTCACTTTTGTGAATATGATCAAGGACACGATCATATTCACGTCAGTAGTATTAATTTTAAAACTTCTTGAACTGATAAGTTGCGATCTCGCAGCGAAGATGTCTGATAGACGTGAAGATTCAGAAAATCTGAGAAGATTGGGGCTTGAGAGTAGATGACCATTGGTTTTTATGGAAGATGAACTTCCCCACTCTGCAGTATTTCTCGACCAATCAATTAGGTATCCTGATGACGTAGCTCCCCACTCCAGATCCCTAAGTTCTGATCATGCCTCTTCATTAGTTGGGTTAACCACGTGGGGTTGCTTCTGAAGTAATTTTAAATCAGCGTCCTGATGCGATGTTCTTCCGAGAATTCGTGACGTCAGCGCTAACTGACCAACTTGCTTTGTCTAGAAGCCTCGCGTCCCCGGAATGTTTGTACATATATCTCGAAAGTCAAGTCTATTTTTGGCGGACTACCCGTGGCGAAACTGACGACACGTTGAACGACATATTTCCCAATCAAGTCTTGTATAAAATATAACCTATAACGAATCTAACTAAAATCTCCATTTTATAACTTCCGCCAAACAATAATTAAACCCCTTCTATATATATAAAGAAATTATGGAATAAATCTAGAATCGATATGATAATTAAAATATACATAATAATAATAATAATAATAATAATAATAATAATTAATTTTGCTGCTTATAAAACATATAAATTAAGGGGAAGTATTCGGACTGTTACACTGCTTCAAACGTTTTGGCTTTCTCACACTTCTTCAACCAAGAGAGTTGTGAGATTTCATCAAACTTCTGTGTTGGCAATGCTCAAACGTCCTCCATTTTGAATGTGGTGTTGTTTGCAGCAATCCAATTTTTTAATTCGGCCCAGACAAGCTCTATGGGGTTGAGTTCTGAGTGATACAGTGGCAGGCATAGAACCGTGTGACCATGTTGTTTCAGCAGAGAGTCTATAACATATTCTTTATTCAGCCTTACTAACTCAAGTAACTGTACTTTCACCATGTTGTCGGTAAATGAGATGTTATTACACCTTAACCACTCCTGCTGGACAGTCTTTCTGGAGTTGCTTGTGGGACATTTGTTAGATTGAACGTTGTGATAAGGGGCGCTATCTATCACAAGCCACTGTTTTTAGGGAGATTAGGGATTAACTTCTCTTCGAGCCATTTGCTGTAATTATTATAATTTCCTGTCGATTGTGACGATTGCCACATTCTTTTATTCTTCATGGGCTATTAAAATAAATTTCTAATTTTCTTTTTCTCAATTTTTCTTCAGGTGTATAGGCCGATCACCCAGAACTGTATCATGTCATAGGCGCATTGCATTCAAATCGTTTCCACGTAAGTCCGCTTTGCTCAGGGTAGTCCTTAAGACTAATTATTTGTATTTTTCAATATGGGTTCAAATTTTCAACCACCGGACGATTCTCATTTCAGGTCCGTTAAGAAGATAATACAAGACAGCAAATCCACTTTATGTTCTAATGCAAATTTAAAGTCAACAAGCCAGGACACGTCATCCCTGTTTTCATGGTGCCAGCAACATATTTATAGTCATATTCCAGCGCACTTTTAAATAAAGTGCTGAAATCAAAGTTTCCACTTTGTCATCACTTATCCAATATTACTACGAGCTGTTGAGTTACATAGGCTCATGGACACGAACAAAATACTCATATCTTCTCCCAACATATAAGTTTAATTTTGACTGTGTATTTTAACCATCACGCACTTACAAAGAATGTGTCATAACAGCAATTACATATCAATGTTGCTGTAAACAATAGGAATGTTTCAATTGTTCTGAAGTTTATCATGCTGTAATTTTAATAGTTTTTTTAAGGGTTTTAATATCAATGTATAGTTGTGTTTTGACATTGACGAGGTCAATTTTGTCTGTGGAATGGTGTTTCTTAACATAAATGTAAAGGGCTGAAGAAGGAATTATTAGAAAATTACGAAACACGTACCCATGAGACGATAATATAGCATCAAATTGTGTTGATTAGGCGGAAACTTTGTATTTTTTGTTATTGTCATTTCTAAACGTCAACACGGAACCTGCAATGAATTCTTCTTCGAATAGATTGCCACATTGTCAAACAACGTTCAATAAACCCCATCTCCCCTCCAGCATGTATTATGATGAATTTTCCTCCTTTAGAATTGGGTGTAAACATGCCTTCAGTCGAGTCATCTGACCCCGATTTTGGAATAACGTGTGTGGAATGAATATTTGTTTCATCCATATACACCACAGGTCGGCCTTCTGATCTGAATCTTGTGACGTTATGCAGATAATTATACCGATGAAAAGCGATCGGTTGCCTTTTAACGAGCACGTGCCTATTGTTCCGAGTTTTCTTCCATTTGTAGCCTAACTCTTTTTGTTCTCAGGCTAGTTTTGCCGCCTGGAAACCCTAAATCCTTCACAAGCCTCACATGTAGTTTAGGTATTGTCAGTACACATTTCTCCGTTAGATAAAAGTTGTTCATCACTCTCCTTATAACACCTTTATCAAAACCATCCAGGCCTGTGACCGAATTGGTTGTTTTTCGTTTTTTATTAGGAGTGTCAAACAGTGGCTCACCTTCATTTCTTTTCCTCTTGGCCTCATGACTTATCCTCGTTTAAGTCATTTTAGAACATCCAACTGCAGCCGACACTCTTTCTCGCACCTTTTTCACATCGATCGCAAATAAGTTACACCTGCTTCACTCTCCTTTTTCATTAATTCCATCACGTTATTAATAACCTCACAAGTTTTACTCTTGATAACTTTGCGCGGTAATTTACAACTCATCTTAACACAACAACAAATAATTCTCGTAAACGAATTAATTTATTTCCAGTTCACTTAGAGACGGAGACAACAATAAAACACTTGGCTAAGCAGAATGAGTTACTACTTTGCTGTGGAAACGAACTGTACTGTTAGCTGGCTGCCAACAGCGCTCGTGGCGGGGGACTCACTTTGTGTGCGCATGCGCGAACCAGGCAGCTTGCTATCTTGAGACCACTGTAATAGATGTTTACTCCTCTGCTATCCGAGACCCACCCAGCCATCCCTAAAAGGATCACGACTTATATAGTTGAAATTGCAGCTCTGACGTCCATCTTTGTCAAGGAGTCAATAATGCCAACCCCACGCATTTGGTACTATTTCGCACCCAGTATAGAAAAACAAAGGAGCGTCGTGAAATTGATCCTGTAACTCGTCCAGATCAATGGTTATAACAATGGTTACAGCCTGACACGTCCAGATGAATGGTTTTGACAATGGTTACAGCCTAACGCGTCCTAATCAATAGTTTTGTGAAAGTGATACAAATCTGAAGGAATACCTCTCATGAAGAATTAATTATATTTTTCCATGTGACAGTTGATGATGATGATAATTGTTGTTTTAAAGGGCCTAACAGCTAGGTTATCGGTCCCTAATGGTTTGGGAGATCGTGAAGATGAAAATGAAATATAAACTATAACCAAAACTAACTACTAACTTACATACTAGAAGAAGAAATGGAAAAACAAAAGGAGAATAAGGCAAATAAAGGACAGGAGGAAAAGAAATGCCCTCAACCCTCGAAGAATACGGATTGAGGGACTTGGAAAGAAGGAGAGCCATGAAAGGCAGATAGGAAAAGGAAAGAGGAGAGGGGTCCGCCCTGCAGGTAAGGGAAAAAAGTGGGAAACCGGACCCAGCTCAGAAATCCCTCGGGGTCGCCAACTCCCGAACCCACCAGCCGTGAGCCCCTGAGGGTGTAGCAATATCTAGGGTGCACCAGAAGTGGTGGGGCTACATACGCCCGGCCTCCTAGAGGGCCTTGAGCAGAAGGCAGGAGATAACAGGAAAAGAAAAAGGAGGCTGAACCCTCGCACAAGGAGGGTATCAGAAAAGATGAGACAAGGGCCAATTAAGGCGGGAAAGGAAGAGACTACCTAGGCCTCGGATACCCTAATACCGTCGGGGTCGGAAGAGAACAAGAGTTGACCAAGTGAGGTGGACAGGAAAGAAGACTGAGAAGAGCCCGGCACAAGTAAGTGTAAGCAATGCCAGACTCAGCTGGGGTCCCGTGGTCGCCAACACACGTCCCACTAGATGTGAGCCCCTGGGGGACATGTGACAGTTGAAGTCGCCCACTAATAATGGAGGCTTCCTTGTGTGTAAGAAGTTTAAGCACGTCTGTTATGTCCTGCTCAGAGATGTTTGGTTGAAAGTACGCAGCAATAATAGCCTACTCAGTCCTTTTGCCTTTATACTATGTGGCGAAAGACAAGGTTTGAGAAGACAGGTTATGACTCCACTTGGACGTACCCGTTCTCCCTGAGCTACAAAGGTGTGGTTATTGTAATAACCATCGATATCGATGTGTCCGGTCAAGAGAGTTTCGGTTAGTACAATGATGTCCACCTAAAATAAGTCTGATGGGCCTAGGTTCAGGATGGTATTCAGGCTATGTGATGTTAATGTTATTGGTTTTAACTACTGTGGCTTTTAGGCACACCATGTAGCCTACTGGAATTTCGCACCGAAGGGGATCTTTAAACGTGACAGTAAATCTACTGACACGGCTCCCTCGTATTTCCGTACCCTCAAATGCCAACTGATTGCGCCAGGATTCGATCCTGCAACCTAGGGCCCAACAGGCGAGAACATTACCGCTGAGACACGCAGCCACTAGTCTGTGGATTTTATTCTTATGTTCAAAACTCTGTTCATCGGAAGTGCCTGTTTGTTCAAGCACATTAGGGTAAGATGATCTCGTAGTTCCGCCCCTTAAAACAATAACTAACTTGTTCACGCACGGGAGAGACGAAAAGGCCTAACGAGAATGTCTTGTGGCCAGAATTTAGGACCAATAAATAAAAACACATATTTACGTAATTTAGCACATATTTCCGCTAGAGTGATGTACTGTCAAATATCACTGCTGCACATTGAAAATACGGTAACAATTCAAAAACACCAGAACCGGAGAAAAAAATTCTTAACACGTCATCACACGCCCCCATTGCAGTTTGCCAGGTTTGAACAATAATGCAAACATGTTCCTTATTTGTTTCCAGGAAGAAAAGGGCAGTCTGGTATTCCTCACCCCACATCTATGTATAACGACCGTGGCCTAAACCATTTTGCCACTGAATTCTGTTGACGTCAGTTCACACTTGTGTTGGTGGTGTCACATTGTGTGAGCAGTTTGCTAACGCGCATACTATCACGTACAATAATATTTTCAAACCAAAGTGAGCATATCGCTAACGGGCGTGTTCTCGAGTGTATTTAATATGAAAGAGTTGTAATATTTCTGTTTTCTTGTTTGTGCCAATACCTGGAAATGGATCCGTACGCAGTACAACAAGCTACAGTGAGAGATTTAGAGGACAGTGTTCCAGAATGTCATTCAAGTGAATTAGGTAAAGGCAATTCTGATTACAGTGACGTTGATGTAACAGACATGTTAGAGCACGTTGATAGTGACTCCGAGGAGAGTGTTTCTAAAGAAATATTGCAGCCGTGTGAAGATAGTGTGATCAACAACCCCCATCCAATAAAGAGGCACTGACCCTCAGTAGGCACTCAGCAAGAACCTCACCATCAGTGTCGTTTGCTTGAATTCGCATTCCATTACTCTACATCCTAAATATTAACATTTTTTACTGCAGTAAATCATTTTTTAATTTCAATACTTATCGTGTAATGACAATGTCTTGTTTTAAAATAATGGAATTTATTCGAAAATTATATACAGTATATACAGTACATTGCAGCAATTTGCTAACGGGTCGTGCTTTGATATTAATTGGAGGATTATCCATTTCGTAAGGTCCGTATTGACGTGTACAATAACAATTTTAATGGGTTAAAGGGTTAAAATTATTGGGCGGAGACCCCTTTTTAACCCATTAAAATTGTTATCGTGCTTTAATGTCACATCACAGCGTGCTCTCGCGTTTGTGAAATACTTGATAGTTCTTATAATGATTTCAAGTTCTAAATAGCATTTTATGGTAAATAAATTTTGTTTCTAAAGATGATATTAAAGTTTTAGGATTGTATTTTTCACTTTAAAATTATAGCTACAATTTATCACGTATGTGAGCAAATTGCCGTGGGGCGTGCTCTTGTGTAAAAACGAGGGGGTGTGTGATGACTTGTTAAACTAGGCTACTGAAATTAGCCAAAATACCTGTAGTCGATAATATTTATCCCAGCCAATGGTTTTGCCCTTTATTTATTTTTTCACACAATTACAAAGCGACGTGTGTCGTGCGGTGTATTTTGTATCGGACATGTTGGCAACAGTGTTGAGACATCATGGAGGAAAGAATAAGAGGAGATGCCCTTAGCTCGTTTGAGTGAAGCCAAGCGCTGCGTCCAAAGTGGGCGTAACCTTAACTTGTATTCGGTGTTCCATGACTTGCATGAGGCATTGTGCATGGTGTTTTCTGAGTTATCCTTGCAGGATATCTTTCCAGCCTTTTCTCACCTTAACTCATGCTGGAGCAGTAGTGATGTTATAAAAAAAGAAAAAACTATTCAATTCTAATCTCAGCATGTGTAAATTTGGTGTAAATGCCAAAAAAGGTATTACTCTGCAAATCACAAATTATCAAACAGCTATCGGTCAATAATTACGGTAGGCCTACGTAATGCATCTATTCAAGGCTAATCGCCAAGTTTCTACCCCCACAAACAAAATACCGCACGGTACCGAAAAGTATAGGCTATACCGTATTTTTATGCAAATATGCGTCCAAGTGTTCTGTTTATTAATTTTAAGGTTCGTATTCTTGAATATCAAAATGTGTACGACCAATGAGTGAAAGTGGCTGTGCTCGGAATTAGGCCTAAAAACAGATGAATGCCTGAACACCAATAAGAACTTAAAACTAAATTTGGTGTAAATATCGTAATTAGTTCGGCATCATTAGTTCCCAAGTTGTTCCTTCTTTGGAATAACTCGCACCTTCCGACACCTGTATTCAACTGAATCACTGTTTCAGCGTATTATTACGTTTTGCCAAGTCTTTCGTATCAATACTAGCCTTGAAAGGTGCTCTCATATTTCTATTTAAATTGGCTTTAAAAACGATGACGCAGCTTATTTGTGCCAAGTACCATGATGTACGGAGTGTATTCTTCCTATCCAAGAAAAAATCTTGACTTGTCATTGCAGTTTTATGTCACTAAAATCCATTACTAGTTGGAGTGGTTTACGGCTTTAAGCATAGGGACAGCCATTTTCTCGCTAACCAAAGTGGGCGTGCCGTTTGGCTTCAACAGCTAGGCAGCGCAGCGAATGCATCTCCTTCCTTTTTTTTTCCCTCCATATGAGACATAACGCAAAGCCTCCGTGGCTTAGGCGGCAGCACGCCGGCCTCTCACCACTGGGTCCGTGGTTCAAATCCCGGTCACTCCATGTGAGATCTGTGCTGGACAAAACGGAGGCAGACAGGTTTTTCTCCGGGTACTCCGGTTTTCCCTGTCAAAATGTTCATTCCAGCAACACTCTCCACTATCATTTCATTTCATCTGTCATTCATCTAATCATTGCCCCAGAGGAGTGCGTCAGGCCTCGGCAGCCGGCACAGTTCATATCCTCACCGCTAGATGGGGGCTTCATTCATTCCATTCCTGACCCGGTCGGAGACTGGAAGCAGGCTGTGGATTTTCATTTTTTCATGAGACATAACACAAGATGATGAAATATGACGTCAATCAAACATATCTGCCCTCGTTGAACAAGCACAAATAAAAACCTTCATTTAAGCAATATTAGAAATATATCCAGTGCAGCAGTGATCTTTGACAGTATTTTCGGAAGTGGTTTTCCGTGGTTTTACACTTCTACTCCAGCCAAATGCCGGGATGGTTCCTGACTTAAGTCCACGGCAGTCTCCTTTCAAATCATCTGAATTACAAATACACAATAATACAGCCATCACAATAACACATGTTATCAAATTCCACACAGACCCAAGTACACCGAGTTACACGACCAAGAAGTCGGAAGGCCCCTGAATCAATCAACTACAATACACCATATCAAATCATTAAAATAATGATCCAGTTTGTAAATACGAGAGCGAGGGTTTCAAAAAGAAAATCCCCCTAAGTAACATAATAATTATTCTTACATAATGTAACTTAAAATCATAAATGAATAAATTACAAAATAACGTGTGGGGTGGAAAACACCCTACGGGTATTCTTCAGGTTTAATAAATGAATAAATAAATATACCATACTTACATTTCCTTCAGTGCATCATTCAGTTTCATTTTCAGGTTTCATGTCGAAAGTATGTGATATTAATATGCCATGTCATGTTGCTGTAGCCCATCCGGTTGGCGATTTAAAACGGAAAGACAAAAGTCTACCACGTCCGGAATTGTTCTGACAACATTATGGTGTTTAAAGCCATTTGCAGTGTTTCTTTAGAAGACGAAAGTTGTTCTGACAATTGGCAACTCCAGCTATCTGATATGACATCTAGCGGTAAAAATGAGAAACTTACCAAGTAGGGTACATTTGTCACGTGGTGACTGTCTGTATATGGTTTCTTGTATTGGTAAACAGATCGTGGTAAATTGTTCGTGTCTTTATACATAAGTAATAAGTTTTACTCGTTGATAGAGTGAAAAATGAGTAAAAGCAAAGTGTATTGCTCAGTTTACGGCTGTAAGTCGATGTATAAGAGGGCTGCGGATATACGTTTTCATCACTTTCCAAAAGATGCAAATAGCAATAGCCAAAATGTGATGATACCTAATAATACCTAATAATAATACCTTTCCACCCCGGGAAGGATCTAACACTTGTCGAGGTAGACAGAAGACCTGCGACGTAAAGCCAACGAAGGTTATTCAGTTTAAAAACAGCTGTTACGATGGGCGCGCTGGTAAGATTGAAGTTACTTGAAAAATTAATTAAATAATTCATTATTGGCTGCTTGGTAGGGAGAAGGGATGAGTTTAACTTGTATTAAAACTCGTGGGCTGACAGGAATTGCTTGATTTGGATGGTTAAAAGGTGGGTTTGGTGTTGAATATTTGAATGGTAGCGGAATCACTCATTCTACAGTGCCCACGGGGAAGGCAAATTAGGCCTATATGACTCGTAGTGGAATAGCTCGAATATCGAAGAACTTAGCGATTACGAGGTGTAGGCTTGGCAGAAAGGCTGGCGGATCATCAGTTTGACATCAATTCACGATATAAGTCGGAGCTTGGAACAGTGGCGTCTGGTTTGCGTGGATGCTAGTCTCGGAATGATAAACGTAGCACAGCTTCGGTGTGTTATTTATTTGTTTATGTACCGTATTTCTCTATTTGAATGTCCTCGGCGTTGACTCAGGATCGACATTTACATTATATTGCGCATAATAGTACCGAAATAATGTCCGAAGTGTAGCCCTGTGTAAATTTGAATCAGCTGATCTACATCAACCATAAAAACTGATGCTTGATAATATGCAAATGACACCAAAAATCCATTGGAACACACAAATTAGATCACGTGTATCGCACAGTTATACATATATACAATTAAAAATAACACTGTCATTACTTTAGAGACCACATTTACTGATTATAACCGAAAAATAAAAAGTGTTCCATATCAAACGCGTGTTATTGAGTATTTTAAACCCTACTTATCCAGACCGACCGCAGCGCCCCAAGTGTTAGTTTGAGTTGCCAATTCTGCACACCAACCACTGTGCTGCACAAGGAGGATATATGGGTAGAGCTGCAACTTAATGCAAAATTTTGACCCCAACCTATTGCTCGACGCAAATAGTTCCAACTGACAATATGAGATGGCGTGACGATGTACTCTCGAGCGCGATCCGTCCCCGACCTGGCCTACTCGCTCCTCTCCCCTCCCGGCCCGTGCCTACCCCACCCTTTCCCCTACTCTATTTCCCCCCCACCTATACTTTATATTCCTTTCTTTCTTTCATATTTTAGTAACTGGTCTAATAATAGGCGATTTCTCCCCCCTGTGATATAAGGTAGAGAAGAAAACATAAGCTCTATCAGAATAGTTGTGGTTGTTTCCACAAAGCACATAGCATGACATAGGCCTACCCCACAGATATGTACAAATAGAAAGAGTAGGCTATTGAAAATGAATGGTAAGACAAAATTACAGCTGCACTTATCACACACCAGTATTATTTAATTGTCCGTGCGGTACTTCCTATCAATCGAATTAAGAAATATCACGTTTGAATTACGGGAAGCGTTGGAACAACCAGCCACCAGCTCTTACTTTGAATTATATCGATAGTATCTGATATCGTTTTCGAGCGCAGTGTATCGACTAAAATCGATGTGTGATTCAATATAATTCAATTTCATCGTATAATATTGTTCGAAACCGATTGTATTCCTTTCTAAGCACTGCAATATGTATTTACTATTGATATATATTCAAATATTAATTAAATATACAACATTAACAAGAATACTCACCAATTTTCCTATTTTGCTGCCATCTATAGAAGTACAACTCAACTACATCGTCGTACGCGATGACTGCTAGCGTTTTTAACGTTGTCAGCAGGTACTACTACAAGGCAAGCTAGCGTTGGTACCAAAACACCCTATAAAGTTTCACCCGGTCGGGTGCTGCACCCGGCTGCACCAAGCATCAAGCATAGCCGTTTCGGAACGAATGTTCACGAGTACATCCGAACAGATCCGAAGATAGAGAAAGCCAAACGAGACACACGATACACAAGACGAGGTCTGTTTATTTTTTTTCTTTTCTTTCCTTTTCTGTTTGTCATCTGTTGAGTGAAGTGCACAGCTCCCAGGGGGGAGGGAACGCTGCGGCTTGTCGTTGCGTTGGTTGCTGCCTAACCGTGCGTAACGTCAAATTATATTACATGATCCTTGCGTCATCTGGTGAGACAAAAAGAGGGATGTTCTTGGAGAGAAATATGAATGTGCTGGCGCTCGCATGTCAACTAATCTACTATATATAGCTCAAATACTACTGACTCATTCATTCATCACGAAATCTCTGAAACCACCAAACGGATTGGAATGAAATTTGGTATCCAGCTTCCTCACAGGCCGCAAACGCCCACTAAGAAAGGATTTTTGGATATGCAGGTTCTAAAGGGGTGTTAAGGGGGTAGACCTGCATTTCATTGAATAGCAATATCTCCCGATTGGTTTCATTGGGGGATGTGAAACTCGGCATATAAACTCATCATTAAAAATAAGAAGACACGTGTCTGAGGGTTTTTCGATGTGGTGTATATTATGAGGTGAAAGGGGTGAAAAGTGGGGGTTGAAGGATTCCTAACGGAGCGTGTATCTCTTAAACGACATAGGCGATGAGTTTGGAACTCAGCCGAAAAAATCAGCATTAAAAATAACTAAACAGGTGTTTGACCGTTTTTTTTTCATAAATCCAATTTAAGGGGCCCATGGGGAGGGGTGAAATTATGGGGGGGAACGTAATATGTCTGTATGTTAAATTATACATGGCCTATGTTGTAGACAATAACACATTACATCTTTTTTGTCTCTTGCTATTGCATCATACGACGAATACTTACGGAGTTATTAACGATTTTGTACTTTTTGGCCGGAAATTTCTAAGTCCCAGGAATGACATAAAAATTGATTGGAATGAAATTTCAAAAAATAGTTTTTTTTATACTTTTATTATATTTTTCACGTCTTTTAGGGTCCGAAACCAACATGATATTTTGATGTTTTTATTCGTCCCATGCATTTTTGGTTTCAGGTGATAGAATTATTTTCCATTAGGACCCATGCTTATCTATCTATATAACTAATGTTATAACGGGATTCCAAATGTTATTGCGGGCGAAGCCGCGGGTAACAGCTAGTAGCCTATAAAGGGCCCCTGTCTGTAGGCCTACATCTCCTGTCAGGAGACTAATAAAATATAACTCCAAAATGAAATGTTGAAAATCGATCAGTGAGGTAAACAACATTGAACCAAGAACTAAACGGTTATCGCCTCGGTGTCCCAAGACAGACTACTCTATTGCCACCTCGTAGTGTAGTGGTTAGCATTCAGAGGTCCGGGTACACTATGCCTCGTGAGGCAAAGCTGAGAAGATGTGGGTTCAATTCTCACCTGACTTTCCGTGGTTTGCCACTTCTACTCCAGGCAACTGCTGCGATGGTTCCTAACTGAAGGCCACGACCGCCTCCTTCTAAATCCTCATCTGATTTACACACACACCACAATAACACAGGTTACCAGACAAATTTTACACACACCCAAGTACACAATGCCCAAGCTCCCCAAATGAAACAACAGTTATTTTGCGACCTGCGCTCAACTGAAGCCCACTATTTCTTGAAAAGTAGTTTTAGTTGTTGTGGATTCATTTAGGGGCTTTGCGACATCGTAGTCATGTAGCCCCGTGTACTTGGGTGTGTGTGGAATTTGTCTGATAACCTATCTTAGTGTGGTGGCTGTATTAGTGTGTATATTTGTAATTTAGATGAATGGGAAGGAGGCGGCCGTGGCCTTAATTCAGAATCCATCCCGCCATTCGCCTGGAGTAGAAGAGGGAAACCACGGAAAACCACTTCCAGGATGGCTGAGGTGGGAATAGAACTCTTCTCAGTTTTGTCTCTTGAGGCTGAGAGTATCCCGTTCCAGAATTAAATTCCTTGGCAGAGCCGGGAATCGAACCCGGGCCTCCGGGCTGACAGCCAAATGATGTTTATGATGATAATTGATGTTTTAAGGGGCCTAACTTCTAGGTTATCGGCCCCTAATGGTTTGGGTGATCGTGAAAGATGAGATGTGAATGAAAACTATAGCTAATAGCCTACTAACTACAGACTTAGGCCCACATACTAGAAGAAGAAATGGTAACACAAATAAAGGATAAGGAAAATAAAGGACAGGAAGAAAAGAAACGACCTCAACCATAGCCACCTATAAGGAAGGCCGTGCCCATAGCAGAGCGGCAACACCGCACACTCGTCTATATGAGGCGAGCGGTAAGCATGGTGATAAATGATGCTGAACGTGCCACTCCGTACTAAATTGCTTATATTCTTTTAACACTCGCACGTTTGACAATAGTGTTTAAAGTAGACCCAAGAAGGAAGGCTAATCATCTGGTAAACGTACGCACTGCTCCTAACTCAACCTCGTTATTCTATAATATTAAATACTGTAGTAGAAGTAAGCTCTCGAATCTTATTACACTTGGTTGCTCTTCTGTGTTGTTTATGGTAACAACAATCGTACGTTGATACTAGTGGGGTCTGATAACCAGTGGCGTAACTAGGGGGGGGGGGGGGGTGATCAGGGGGATCAATCCCCCCAGAGCCAAATAATAAAACTATTAAATTTGTTGAAGTTTTTAATTTTGAATAAAACCAATCTTCGGACTGATGACTAATGATTGGAAGATGCAACTTAATGCTTACAAATTTGAAAGATTCTTTTTTCACTCGTTTGACATATTCAGCGCTACTCTAACTTTAAATAAATAAATAAATAGCCTTACAAATCCCATAAGGGCTATGGCCTCCTGCTTTGCAGGGAATTGCTCAGTTTTAACTCATCAGGTGACCAAGTCCTGAGCAGCATTCGGGGTTATTCTTTCTGATTGCGCCTTCTATATAGATGTGCAGCTGATTAAAGATTAAGTAAATTATATTACGCTGGCATAACATTCGCTACAACAATCTTCATTTCTGAGTCCGGCAATATCAAGGCCTCAAATATCCATTAGTATTACGGAAAATATACGAGGCACGTCCAGAAAGTAAGCTCCGTTTGGTAATAAAATTAAATTGTGTACAGATACAGAAAAAATATTTATTGCACAACATTCTACACCTCTTAAACTACTTTTACACATAACTGCCGAACTTTTTCAGGCATTTGTCATAGCGAGGCACAAGTTTTTGTATACCTTCTTCATAGAAGTTTGCCGCCGACCCGTAAAAGAGTGTGAAGACTCCCCTGTAAGGTATCCTACTGTTTGGCCACCACTGTTAGGCAAATTGCGTGCTTACCAGGAGAACTGCGTATGTTTAGGAGTTCTCCTGACCACATACGCAATTTGCCTAACAGTGGTGGCCAAACAGTAGGATACCTTACAGGGGAGTCTTCACACTCTTTTACGGGTCGGCGGCAAACTTCTATGAAGAAGGTATACAAAAACTTGTGCCACGCTATGACAAATGCCTGAAAAAGTTCGGCAGTTATGTGTAAAAGTAGTTTAAGAGGTGTAGAATGTTGTGCAATAAATATTTTTTCTGTATCTGTACACAATTTAATTTTATTACCAAACGGAGCTTACTTTCTGGACGTGCCTCGTAATAGCCATCAACCAATATCTGGGAGCTTCCCATTGCCACTAAGCACAATGCTTACCCTGTCTAGGCACTTGAACAATGACAGGAACTGCCAAGTCTTCACTCTTCAGTAAAATCTACGTAGGCTATATTGAACCGTTTCAAATAGAAGGTATTAGCCTACTTTCGATTTTTGCAAAAAATGAAAGTAGACTTATGAGATCAACACAGGGCGAAAAAAGTGTGTCTGTCTGTGTGTGTGTATGTGTGTGTGTGAGTCTGTGTGTGTGTGTGTATATGTGTGTGTGAGTCTGTGTGTGTGTGTGTCTGTGTGTGTGTGAGTGTGTGTACTCTGAATGTCTGCCCCCCCCCCTATCAATTCGAACACGGTGAATGCGAATTGAACGAAATTTGGTACAAAGGTAGCACTAGCAAAGGACACCTCAGTGTCATGTTTTATATCGCCGCCATCTTTACCAAAACTGAATGGCGGCCACTCAAACGTTCAAAACGTAAAATCAAATAACGACTAACCAAATCATCCGATCTCTACCAAATTTGGTAACAACATACCTTCGTATAGGATGCGTCTTGTGACCAAACTACAAGGTCGTCCGCCATACCATTTCAGGATGGCGGCCGTGCGAATTATGCAAACTTTATAATCCATATCATGGGACCCACCAGTTCCGATTATCGAGCCGAGAATCGTTTTAACTGTTCTAAAGGAAGAGGCACGTTCGAAATTAAAAGTTTATTTTGTAATACTATAGTGCAGACGTGATTTTAAAAAGCTGAACCGATTCAGTAATGAGACAAGATGGCAGCGGATATCTTGTGCCTGACTTATATTTCACTAATTTGAGTATTGCATGCAATAATAGCGTACTGATACAAAATAAATAAACGTTGTATGAAATGCTTTATATATAAATAATATACTCCAGTGATGAAATCGTTTAGTATAAATCATTATTTGCTAACAAGTTCTATGTAAGTCATTTTATATAGAACGATATTCGTTGACACAATTAGCTCAGTGGTAGAGCGTTAGCCTGTCGCTCAAATGCCTATGGTTCAAACCCGATCAGAGCTAGGTTTTTTGCTTGAAATGTTATATGTTTATTGTTTTGTAATGACTCAGATGTTTTAAAATTAAGCGTTATATTGTGCATATTATGGTGTAAAATATATATTTAATTAAAACATAATTCGCCAGCAGATTTACTCGAGACATCTAGCTGCCAAAAAGGTAACTGCACGCAGACCTACTTATTAACTTCCAGATTTTATTGAAAAGTTTCTTCTTCTGGCCGCTAGAATGCACTCGCTCTGTTAGGATTATATTGTTCGATATTTCACCACTAGATGTCACGACTAGTCTACGTGGGGCTCCATTGATTACTATACCATTGGCATTCTATGCGCATCGAATTTGAAGAATGACAAGATGATACTACGATACATTTTTACTTTTTATTTTAATGGGTTTGTAACAGCCTATTGTGCGTTATTTGAAAATGTTAATTGAAGTAAAGAACAAAACGATTTCACATAGTATCTGAACTCTACCGTTGGTGCTAGTTCAGGATATTAATGAATACTTTTATTTCAGCCAAATAGCAATCGAAAATATCCACATAGTTGGTATACACACGTCTCTGTAGGGTCATGGAAAGATTTGTTAATTCAATTAGGGTTGTGAGAGTCATATGCAGCCAGACGTGTAAAGACATGCCTCAACTCAAAGTTGGATGTTGCCCGCGTCAGGCCGATTATGTAATAATAATAATAATAATAATAATAATAATAATAATAATAATAATAATAATAATAATAATAATAATGTTATTGGTTTTACGTCCCTTTTAACTACGGTACTGTTGCTTTTAGAGACGCCGGGGTGCCAGAATTTTGTCCCGAAGGGGATCTTTAACGTGCCAGTAAATCTACTAACACGGCTCCCTCGCATTTGTGCACCAGGATACGAACCTGAAACATACGGTCCAGCAAGCGAGAACGTTACCGCTGAGCCACGCCGCCAGTCCGGTCGATTATGTCTCCAGATCCATAACATTCTTTAGATACTTCTTATCTTTCTTTCTTCAATGATGGTAGCAGTTTTTATCTAGGTTGTGGCGTTTGGTAGAGGTAAATCGTTTCTAAGGTCTTCAACAAAGAATAGTTCTATTATACTCTTTGATAATAACAACGAGTTATAACTATACTCATACATTTAGGAGAAAGTAGGCTATATGTTCTTTACTGAACATCTTGTTTTTAAAATGCAATACCTTACCAGTGGAGTTTTAACATCTAGTTTGGATGCAGATGCAGATACCTATACACGTTCTTTAACATCCCACAAATCATTCACTATGTTGTGCACATGTGGTCCCGGAACGAATTAACAAGTGTTTCGCAAGATAGTCGAACCTTTTGAATTCCTTGTAACATGTGATGTACTAAGGTTATTTGTTCCCTAGTGAACACGATTGTTTCCTCAAAGTAGAGCGCGAGCTGAATCGCTTTGGGCGCAACAAACAGACAATGCGGTCTCTTCCCTGAGTGAACGGCAAAATGTTCCATTAGCTCTGTTCGCCGTGCAAATGACTTTTCACATGTGCTACAAGTGTATTACTTCACTCCAGTATGAACAACAGTGTGTTTCTTGAGGTCACCGCTCTGTGAGAAGCCTTTATTGCACACCAGAGATACAGTATGTACCGCTTTGCTGCATGCCCACTGAACGGTGTCTTTCTAGTTGATGCATTGTTTTATTGGTCACTGCATGCGAGTCTCCCTAGGTCTTTCCACTCCTGCCTCATCTTCGCTGTTCTTGTCCATTGTTTTCCTCCCCATTTTACTTAACACTTACTAAATGAGCAAAACAGTCAGCTGTTCAGTTATCCAGAGAGGAAGCAGTGAGGTGGGTGAGCAGTATTTTTCCTCATCCCTAGCCAAAAATACTCCACTTGTCAGTAGCCTTCATGTTGGCATCCAAGTGTGAGTGTCATTTTGGAAAGTGAATACCGGTATTATTGTGTTAAACTTTAGTCGGAAACATTTATTTATCAATGCTTGCCACGGTGGGTGAGTGGTTAACGTGTCGGATTACCAACCCCAAGCTTGCAGGTTCGCCCCTGGCCGTGGTGATTTTTGAAAGGCGACAAAAATCACGACATGGATGTCATACGTTGTTGGCATGTTAAAGAACCCATTTGAATTCAGTAGGCAGTGTTCAATGGCAAAAATTAATCTCGGGATTTTCCGCCAACACAAAGTTCCTCCATTCTCTACTAGAAAGCGCTGTAGTGTCAGGGGGCTTAGTTATCTAACCTCCTTGACTTTCATAGCGTTCAAAGGAACGACGAAATTCGACATGCAAGCTGCCCTCTGGGTGTCAATTAACAAAGCTTGCACCCGAGGCCATACGAAATTATTATTATTATTATTATTATTTATCAATATTTATACAATGTGGGGAAGAAAACTGGTCATTATAATTTAATACAGTACCAACAAAACTGTTAATTTTCGATCATTTGTACATTGATAAGTAACAAGTAGTTCCGTGAAGTACTCTACAGCCTATTTTCATATATCCTACTGATGGCAATTGCCTCTATCACCATACCCAATTTCAGTTTGGTTGCTGTAATAGATTAGTAGATATTGAGAACCGTCTAAATATTTCGGATGGTCGCCATGTTGGATATATATATGTCTATATACACACATCAAAACAAGTTTTGCATCACCTCGGTTCCAAGAGTTCCGGAACCTTTAAATACAAAGGGAATAGAGATCAACACAAACAACATTTCAGCTCGTTTTATTGCTCATGAGACCCACACATTGCATGTTGTACCATCATACAGCTAGACTTTCAGCATTTGTGGTCCAGATTGCAGTACACACCACTACCTCTAATACCCAGTAGCACGTCCTCTTGCATTGATGCATGCCTGTATTCGTCGTGGCATACTATCCACAAGTTCATCAAGACACTGTTGGTCCAAATTGTCCCACTCCTCAACGACAATTCGGCGTAAATCTCTCAGAGTGGTTGGTGGGTCAAGACGTCCATAAACAGCCCTTTTCAACATATCCCAGGCATGTTCGATAGGGTTCATGTCTGGCGAACATGCTGGCCACTGTAGTCGAGCGATGTCGTTATCTTGAAGGAACGCATTCACAAGATGTGCACGATGAGGTCGAGAATTGTCGTCCATGAAGACAAATGCCTCTCCAATATTCTGCCGATATGGGTGCACTATGGGTCGGAGGATGTCATTCAGGTATCGTAAAGCCGTTTCGGAGCCTTCCATGACCACCAGTGGCGTACGTCGGCCCCACATAATGCCACCCCAAAACATCAGGGAACCACCACCTTGCTGCACTCGCTGGACAGTGTGTCTAAGACGTTCAGCCTGACCAGGGTGCCTCCAAACACGTCTCCGACGATTGTCTGGTTGAAGGCATATGCGACACTCATCGGTGAAGAGAACGTGATGCCAAATCTGTGGGATCCATTCAGCATGTTGTTGGGCCCATCTGTACCGCGCTGCATGGTGTCGGGGTTGCAAAGCTGGACCTCGCCATGGACGTCCGGAGTGAAGTTGCGCATCATGCAGCCTATTGCGCACAGTTTGAGTTGAAACACGACGTCCTGTGGCTGAACGAAACGCATTATTCAACATGGTGGCATTGCTGTCAGGGTTCCTCCGAGCGGCAATCCGTAAGTAGCGGTCATCCACTACAGTAGTAGCCCTTGGGCGGCCTGAGCGAGGCCTGTCATCGACAGTTCCTGTATCTCTGTACCTCCTCCATGTCCGAACAACATCGCTTTGGTTCACTCTGAGACGCCTGGAAACTTCCCTTGTTGAGAGCCCTTCTTGACACAAAGTAACAATGCGGACGCGATCGAACTGCGGTATTGACCTTCTAGGCATGGTAGAACTACAGACAACATGAGCAGCGTACCTTCGTCCTGGTGGAATGACTGGAACTGATCGGCTGTCGTACCCCCTCCGTCTAATAGGCCCTGCTCATGCATGGTTGTTTACATCTTTGAGCAGTTTTAGTGACATCTATGAACAGTCAAAGGGACTGTATCTTTGATACAATATACACAGTCAACGTCTATATGCCGGAGATCTGGGAACCGAGGTGATGCAAAACTTTTTTTGATGTGTGTATATGTAGGTCTTGGCGTTATGTACTATTACATGAAGATTATTGTGTAGGTGTAGTGTACATACTTCAATCACATGATTATGACACAAGAAATAAAAACGAGATTTTAAAATTTCGCACAGCTGCCATCTTGTGGTTATGAAATCAATTGAAATAAATTAGATGCCAGTGGATTAAAATTTGTATAAGCATTTACCGTACCAAGTTTCACTGCGCTCGGATGGTTAAACCGCGAGAAACGTCTATTTCAACTTCGCTTGGCCACCATGTTAGTTTTGTATTTTACAGGTTTTTGAAAGTTACATAGATAAACTTCTAGTAGTGCCCTTTATCACCGTAAAATATTTCAGGGTGATATCACTAATAGTTTCGCAGATATAGAATGCAGGTGAAATATTTCGCACAGCCATGTTGGATTGGTGAGACGTAATAAAATTTGAAGGTCGGGGTCGGCCGAAATGGTGCTATGACCTCGCCGAGTTTCATTGAAATCGCTCCAGCCGTTTAGATTTTATTACGGACACACGCAGACGGACAAAAGATGATCCCATAAGCCTATTTTTTCACATATGAAAATAGGCTAAAAATACAACGTATCAAATGCTAATGAAATAAAACATTAAAAAAGTGTAGGTATAAGGTTTGATTTCATTATGTTCGAGTCCCAACCCCGCAATGTAATTTTCACTCAGCTCATCTCCCTCCACAAGCCAACACTAGTTACGCCACTGCCGACAATCCTCGTCAATATTTAATAATTTCAGTCGATCATGACCTACGATAGCTACTTTTCTCATGTCTACGTTGAAATTTCAGCAGTGCACGTAAAACAGATACACATAAATCATTGATATGGGCGTACTAATTAGTCAGTAAAAATAGATAGCGATTTATTGCATGAAGTGTTTTCTTGACACAGTTATTTCGTCACGTCGTTGAAGATACGTGTATCTGTGGCAATAATTACAATTGGATCAAACAGTCTTCTCAGCAATTACTCTAAAATGATGACAGACCCATTGAATACTTCAAAAAATTAAGAAACGTAATCTGTTAACTCTTGTACGATGTACTGTACCCGATTGTCATCATGTGGACCATGTGTTCGTATCCCAACTAACTCACGGTCTTTCGAGGTATGGGACGTTCCTGCCCACTATACGACCACATGCTCAGGATTTGAGTCTACCAGGTAACTACTCTACAGGAAATACACAACATTTTCCTAAAAATAACACATTTACTGGTCTAAAATCATGGCTATACAACAAATACAAAACAAAGGATAAATTACATTTAATTCCCACAAATAAAATAGGGTAATTCTGTGAGCTTTCTTCTTAAAATAGTGCTACACTGCACTCAAATCTACTTCTAGCATCCTGTCAATGATATTTTCAGACTTCCATGGGTTTCCATAGTGTTCATCAAGTGACACAATTTTAGTTAATGGGAGTACCATAACACAAAAATCACATATCACATAAAAATGATACTAATAAAACATTATTCCATTTCTTATGGCATTTATCTTGATTAACATGAATTCATTATTTTCTGCAATCATTAACTAATATTTGTTGTGTTGTGTGAATCATCTTCCCTCCTTCCATCCATATGAACGCCTTAAGAAAAGTGGTACTTAATTTTATAGTTTCACCATATAACGATTTTCTGGGTCTTGTCGGGCTTATCATCGTTACAAATGTGTCATGTTCTGGGAAAACACATACCCGTCTGCATAAATTAGCAGGAATGGCAAAATGCACTCTAAAAGAAGATGCCTACATTATTTTGGTTCAGCTTTTCTCCTCAGAGGATAACTGAGCCAAATATTATCTGATTTCTATGATTCAACAACGTATGTGAGTTGCAACCCACCGTTCAATTCACTTGGCATCATCAAAATAATCATATCTTAATTGCATATTTAAATATCGAGATTCCTCAGTGTCCTATTGTGACTCTAATTTACAAGGGACCGATCGAACGACCTTCCTTCCCCCTCAGCAGGCAATAAAATTCGTTCTAGCTGGCTATCCAAGATGGCCGCTGCAGAAGTGGTCTACAATTCCCCCTCTCTCTCTGCTGTCAAGATCAAGGTCAGGTTTGTTTACAAAATGCAGTACTGGCGTAACACTGAGTGTGGCTCCTAAATAATTGAGTCATTTAAATATTTAACACCTATCCTTATAGTGTCTTGGGCTCAACTGGCTCCTTAATTAACATTCATGGCTGGGGTGGAATTCTAGTGATAGCCTTGCCGTTCTATGGTGAATACTAGTGGCTTTTAGACGCGCATCATAGTGAAAATCCACGACTTTCACCAGCAGCTGTCAATACAATATAAGGAAATCTGCGTTCCTAAACGACGAATATGATCATTACCTCACAGGGTATGTCATTAATACACACATGCTCACAGCGTCTCGACGGACGTCAATAGTGGCATAATTCAAGCAAGCGTTGGATACAGACAGGCTCTGTCCAATTCGCTGCGAAATAATACAGTATGCTCAAAGGCGATACTGCTCGTAGATTTAGCCAACTTCTCACCTCACGCGCAAGCTATACTAGTTTGTCCCCGCAATATTTATTACGTAAATCACTGGATTCTACGTTAATTCTGCACGCTTACATGCGGCTTCACATATATGACTCCATTATTAAGGCACCCGCGTTCTCTCTGCCATACCACTTAAGCCAAAGCTTTACATAGCTCCTAACAAATGTAATAAAATTTACTGGCTTACTTTACTTTAATGGTCCTCAAACATAATCCTAAGGATTGACCATATCAAATATTCATTCATATTTCACTGACACTGAAAAAGCTCTCGTATTTCTCTATATTTCACGTTATACTCTTACTGTTTATCAAATACAGTATCTTTACATTAGACATGACACTATTTGAACGTTATTTAGGCCAAAAATGCCTATTACTTTACTGTTGCCAACCCATAATATTATTATTATTATTATCGATTAACGTTACCGTTACATCCATCACTATTTTTGCCTGAATGGCCTTAAACAAATCACCTTCCAAGCCATATTTTATTCAAGACGAGTGGTGAAAACTCGTTCAGTAAGTGACTATTACATCTTATTCTCAAAGTGACAAATCGTTACATGGTGAACTACTTAGTTATAATTACATTATAAAAAAATGGGTACTCACTTTTTCCTCTTTGCTGGATAGTAGCAGCGCCTCAGCTTTAGCGCTACCATGACGATTGAATTAAGCCATCATGTTATCCTTGACACAACACTTAGATTCATACACTTTCCACATGATACACATATTTTTATCAGTGGCTTTTATCATTGCAATACACTGCATATTAATCACTATACACATGAACACTTTAAATCACTATTTCACAATTTATATACATTTATCCACTACTTCACATGTTGATCCTTAAATTGCACTTCTCCTACGCCTGATCTCAGAGATGCGCTGCAATTATGACAACCGCTGGTCTCCGTGACAATCTAACAGCGTTTTACGGACATTCGATCCTCGTTCCCTGCAATCTTGTTCAGCTCACTATCCAAATTAGGTGGCGATGGTTTCCAAGCTCCCATTATTGTAGTGTTTCTGATGATGCTGTCATATATAATTCTGACAATACCTCCCGGTATCAGAACTGTTCAAAAACCTTATAAGTTCCTTTTCGCTGTGGCGAATTTATATTTGCGTCAGATAATAGGTAAATATCTGTAATAATTTACTTTCGACGCACTTCATGATTACTTATGAAGCTTTATAACTTGCTTCTGTTGTTCTCCAACGGCGACGCGTTGATACTTTAACATTTGGCGCGCTACTAGCAGCGTCTTAGTTACGTGTATACTGTAGAATAACTGTAGAGGACTGTAGAAGACTGGCGAACGACTGGTGAAGAACTGAGATGAACTGGCTTGGCTTGCCTCGCTCCCCATATATAAAGGCTTCTCGTACAAAATAGTCCACTGGACACATGAGAGCGACTCCTTTCTTGAAATAATACCTCTTCAGCCGAAATGACATCTACATCTTGTTTATTTAGGTGTGGAGGTTTCAAAAACATTCGCGTGCCGGCGATCGCTTCGGCCAATTAATTACAATTAATTGCCTTAGTTCAGCGCGTGGGCACGCCATCGTGGTACTTCCCCGTTGACTGGTCACCAAGTCAATGCTCTTGAGCGTAGGCTAGGTTGTAATGCATTCATTTGGAGATATAGGCCTTAATTTAGGTGAAAAACCACTTCTAAATTACCTCTCCGTGAATATATTCACCTGGGTGTATATTTCAATGCATTTCAATGCTCCACTTAGCTGTAATTAATTAATTTCCATGAGCCATCATCCCCACTCTAAGTTTCACCGTTGTCAAGCGGTGGATACCCGGGTCATTAATTCTGAGCTGTCTTCCTGCTCCAGACGTAAATAGTTCGGTCGGCGCCTAGGCTTCTCCGCCCACTTGCTAAGGGTCATTTGTAAAACTTCAAACTGGCCTTCTCTCATTTTCGTATGCTCTGAAAATGTATATTTCCTTGCATTTGGCTACAGTTCTTCCCTTAAATTGCTATGATATTCACCTATAGATCGTGAAATCACGCTACCTTCTTATATGTCAGTATACCTCTCATTGCTCTTTGGGTTCCCAATAATTGCTCCCCCGCAGAGATCAATGGTTCGACTCTAGGCATAACCATGTGCCTGGTCTTTTCTGATGAGACCTGAGTTCGATGCCAGACTGCCGTGACCAATTGGGCACATCTTTCCCCTGCTAAGCTCGGAAAATTCATTTCATAAGTGAATTTTTCGGGCCTTTCAGATGGCATCGACTCCATGCAGTATTTACTTTAAGCGGTCAGTGCTCTCGGCAATGGGATCTCTCGTTCCCCACTCCACTCTGTCTGCTTTCTCGTAGACTCTCGTTCTGCCTTCGCAATTGTTCATTCATCCCCTCTAGCTCCGCAGCGGCTTCCCTCAACTGGTCATAAAGTTCCTGCAGTTGACAGCTGCATTCTCCCTTCGTATCCGTTAGGTCTGCGAGCTGGTCGCTTCGCTCCATCCCTTCCTGAGACTGCAAGCTTTTCTCAAGATTCTTTCCGTGCATACGTAATGATTCCCCGTCCACTTGGGTGTACAATGCTTGCTCCTCTCTTGTATCATAGTCTTCTGGTGGACTATATAACTTCAAATTAGCTGCATTTACAACAACTTCTCTACCTGTTGCTTCGTCTTTGATCCGATATGCATTATTTTGCAGATCCCTTATAATCAGGTAGGGTCCGTGATAAGCATGCTGAAATTTCTTATATTTCCTGCTCTCTGGATCTGAACTGGCGGGTTTCTTCAATAAGACGTATTCCCCTACGAGTAACGGTCTGTGATAGCGTTTCCTCCTGTTTCTCCGCTGCCGTCTATCTGCTTGTTTCTTGAGATACTCGAACGTTCTCTGGATCCTCAACTCACGTCCAGGTTGTGCATCGATGGGTGTCCGAATGACATTATTCCATGGCCTCTCGGGTCTTCTATCGAGATGTAGGCTCACTGGCACCTCTCCTGTCGCTTCGTGTACGGTATTGTTAATACAGTATTCAATAATCTCAAGTACGTCAATCCATTTCCAGTTCTCAGTAGAGCAATATATCTTCATGTACTTTTGCAGTTCCCTCATAACTCTTTCTGCGGAATTCGACTCCGGGTGTCGAACTGTGGACAAAATCTGTCTTATGCCCAGATTCTCCAACTCCCTGCGAAATTCTATGCTGGTAAAACAACTCCCATGATCCGATAAGATGTTCTCTGGCTGTCCTAACATAGGAATGATTCTTTCCTTCAGCCTCTTAAGTACCTGTTTTGTACTGGTTTTCTGAATTGGACACAGGACTACCATTTTGGAAAACACGTCTAGTGCAACTAGGATGTGTCTATTTCCTCTTCTAGCTCTAGGAAGCGGCCCAAAGTTGTCCAGTGCCAGAAGCTGACATGGCTTCTCTGGTAAGAGCGGTATAGGTTTCTGCCTCATTAAATACGAGTTAGGCTTTACTCGTTGGCACATATCACATGTCCTGATAGTATTCCTGACTGTCTCTCTAAGTTTTGGCCAAATAAATGCTTCTTTAAGCAGGGCAACAGTCTTATCCACACCGGAGTGACCAAAAGCTCGGTGTGCTAACCATACTAGCCTCCTCTGCAATGCTGGTGGTACGACTATCCTAGGTTTGGTGTGATCTGAGTCGCTCCATTTATGTAACATCTGGTTAAACCATAGATATTCCGTTGATAATACTTCAGCTTCCACATACATCGGAGTTCCTCTATCCAGCTTTCCCTCGAAGTAATTAATCATCAACCGTATCCAGGGATCTTCACGTTGAAAAACGGTGATGTTCCTCAGATCATCTAAGGTCTTCTGATCTCTATCTTCTATCTCGATAGCTAGAACTTCTTCTTCATCAGCTGTAGGGTATCTGCTCAGCAAGTCAGGTATGATATTGTCCTTCCCCGGGCAATACTCTATTTCCACTTGAAATTGCTGTATGTACAGGGACCACCTTGTCAGTCTTTGACTCGACAAGTCAGTTTTCAGCAGGAACGTTAGGGCTTTATGGTCTGTTCTCAATATAATTCTAAAACCATAGACTAGCTTTCGCCAATACTGTAAGGCATACAGTATCGCGAGTAATTCGATCTCCGTGACCGTATAATTATTTTCATTAGGCTTCAACCTTCTGCTGATAAATGCAATGTAAGTTTTCTCATCTGGCCTGTCCATGTTCTCCTGATATAACATAGCTCCGATCCCTATAAATGATGCGTCAGTCTGGATAATACATTTCTGAGTGTAGTCAGGATATCCCAATTTCACATAATCTAACATCTGTTTAGATTTCACGAAGGCTTCCTCGCATTGTTCCGTCCAGCGCCATCTTCCTCCCTTCTTAAGTAAGTCTTGGAGTGGTGCTACGGTCTCGGTATACTTTGGACAATGGTTTGAAAAGAATCCAATAACGCCTAGATATTGCCTGACGTTCTTTACCTTCGTTGGTCTCGGGAAATGTTTAATGACTTCCAATTTTCCCGGATTAGGTCTGACTCCTTGTGCATCTATTACGTGGCCTAGAAATTTAACTTCTCTCTGAGCAAAGTTAGATTTCTTTATATTGACCTTAAAGTTAGCCTGACTTAGGTCATATAACAACTTGCGTAGATCTCTGACATGCTCTTCGACAGTTTCAGATGTCAGTAGTATATCATCTACGTAACATATGGTTGTAGCTTTTACTTCTTCGGATAGATTCCGATCTAGCGCTCGTATCAATGCTGAACCTGCTGTTTTTAATCCAAATGGAAGACGCACGTATGAATATGTGTGCTGGTCAAATAAAAATCCAGTTAACAAGCATGTTTTCTCTTCCAAAGCAAGATGGTGAAAACTTGCCGTCAGGTCAAGATTTGAGAACACAGTCTTTCCTTTGAACCTCCTGAGTACTTCCTTAATGGGCGGCACTTTATCAAATTCCGGTATGACCTTGGAATTCAAATTTCGTAGGTCCAGGCATATCCTCACACTTCCGTCCTGTTTAGGTACAACTACCAGTGGGCTGACATAGGGTGTGGCTGTCTTTACAATGACGCCTGCTTCTAGCATTTCCTGTATCGCTTCTTTAACCTTTAAATAATGTTTCTCAGCTACTGGATACGGCTTCTGTTTAAATGGTGTCCAATCGCTGACTTGGAACGCATACTGGAAATTCTTGATCCGGCCAGGTCTCGAATCGAAGACTCCTTTATACTCAAATAGCAGTTCCCTTAGCATTTGCTTATATTCTGGACCAAATTTAGCTTCTTCAATCTTCTCTTCCAGGCATTCTTCAAATTTTGGTTCGAGATCCTTTTCAATGTCTGCGGCCAGTGTTGCCAACTCTTCCTCGATGTCTTCTGTTGTCGACACTGCATCCCCAGTCATATCTCCGTATGTATGCCATACGTATTCTTCTGGTCTCGTTTCATTATGCTTCAATGAGAGTTCTAACTCTTCCTTTCCCTCACTTGCGCGAAACATCACAATGTCTTGCGAGAGATCTATAATAACTTTATACTCTCTTATGAAATCCATCCCAACAATGATATTAAAAGGCAGCTTATTTACAAGTAGGAAGCTCTGTGAGAATGTAGAGTTCCCTATATGCACATATAAAAATACTTGGTATTTGCATATCATAATTTTATCTGGTATGACACCTTTTATTTTCACGCTTGAAATAGGTATTTTCAATACGTGAATTTTACTCAGGATTTCACTGTATAATGCCTGGGTTATCAAACACACTGTTGACCCTGTGTCAATGAGACTTCTTATCTTCATACCCGCAATGTTTACAATAATAATGGGTAGTTCCCTTCTTACATTGACCGTCCTTTCATCGAGGTCTTCGATAAGCTCCTCAGGTTTGGCAATCCAGTTAACAACATTCACTGTATTCCATCCTGAACTTATCTCTCTTTGGCCATTTAAATTTGGTGTTTTTTTTCAATTGCTCCATTCTTTGTGGAGTTCTTCTGTCTGTCTTCATGCTGCTGAAGCTCCAGACTTTTGGCACCGTCATCATTTTTATATATGTCGGGTGACCTTCTATTCCTAATCGCTTCAACCCAATGAACTCGCGATTGTCTTGGATCATCTCCGCGCTCTTCCATGTATCTTAAAGATGCGTGATAACGTTCTTCCGCCTCTTCATCGAACCCGCGACTCTGCTCTTGGGATCTCCATCCTTGGTTGTTCCCATTTCGGCCGTAACTCCTTCTGTGATCAAGCTGCTGGTCTCTGGTACCACGCTGATTCCAGTTTTTCCTTCCTCGGTTACCACGGTTCGATCCTCCTCGATATGCTGGCCTCCAATTTTGGTTTTCGCGTCCTTCGCGTTGCCAGTCGGATTTTTCTGTTTCGGTGCTTGTAGATTTGCTTTTTGTCTGCACCTTGGTTGGCTCAATCGGTGTAGTCGTCATGTTAACTTGTTCCGCATTTCGACTTTGTCTTGTGTGCTGCACTGTGGTTAGATCAAGTTGTCTCAGCACCTCCTCCATATCGATTGCAGTTTTGGCGTTTGCCGAGATTAGCAGACGTTGTACTTCATACTGTAGCTGCTTGGCTATTGCTATGCACAAGTCTGACTCTCTAAGCCCTTCATCAAGCTCTCGAAAACGGCACAATTGATTCACAAAGAATTCCCCGTACTTAGTCGGATTACTAGTACTGTAACGCCTGGAATACAAGTCCAATCTGAGGTTCTGTTGTACGCTCGCGTTCCAGTATCTGCTTAAAAATGCTTGGCGAAATTCTTCAACGGTGTCGAACGTGTACCGAAAACTCCTAAACCATAGGGCACACTCCCCCTCGGTTAGTTTTTCAATCGCTCTCAACCTGCGCTCTGGCGGTACTTTCGCGTCATTCAAGTACTCGGAAACTTCTTTAAGCCAGTACTTGGGTGTCATGTTAGAATTACTCCCAGAGTATTTCTTTGGTTTCTCATCACTAGCCCTTATAACTGTGACTATTTGACTTTGAACAGCATTTTCATGCGGTGTTGACATGGCAATTGGCATACAAGGTGTGGTATACGGACTGTCATTTGGCATGGCTGCATTCTTTGGAGTGGGCTGTATTTCTATCTCTGCCCATTTGTTTCTCCTATTCTCGTCTATACTTCCTTCGCTAGACCTAGGATTCCGCAACATAGATTCCTCCTGCGCGATCATTCTAGTCTCGATTTGACTGTGTCTATTTTCTGCCCTTTCCAAACGAGCTAATACCTCTCGTTCTATTTTCTCTAGGCGATCTCGGTTTCTTTCTGCCATAGAAAATACCTTTTCTTTATCATCCTTAAGGTTTTCCTTCAGGTGGATAATTTCCCCTGCTAGACTCTCTCTTACTTCGGCAAGAGTCTTATCACTGGCTTCAGTCTTTAAACCTTCTCGAAGTTCTAATTCTTCTCGTAAGCCTGTGACTTCCTTTTGAATGTGACCTTGTATATGAGAGATTTCAGTCCTTATTTTCGTGATTTCTCCCTGGTCCTCGTCTTGTCTTTTATGGATAACTGCTAAGTCGTTCTGAGTTTGTTCCAACTCTTTCTGTACTTTCCCGACTTGTCTCTTCATATTTGACATTATCTCCTTATTCTCTTGATCAGAAGTTTTTATTTCTTGTATTTGCTTGCATTGGTCAAGGATATTCTGATCCTGTTTTCTTAAGGCTTCGTCTACCGCCTTGGCGTATCCTGCCATTCGCGTATTCCATTTTATATCGATATCCTCGAACCTTTGATCCACGGTCTGAGTGAACGTATTAAACTGCTCTAATTGACGTTTAGTATTAGCTTCATTCTGACTCTGAATGTCTTTAAGCTCCATGGACATACTGCTTAAATTATCGTTTATTTCACGCTGTGACTCTCTGCACGCTTGCAGATTATTCTCTAATTTTAACTCAATAGACTCAAAGCGTTTATCGTTATCATCTTGCATTTCTGAGACCACGCTAACAATATTCTTAGTCACCTCACGCTGGACCGACTCTTTAACGTCATCCATTTTCTTATTAACCTCTATTAGGTTTGATTCTAACTGCGTGTTTATTGTAACTTGATTAGCCTCTAATTGAGTATTGACTGTAGCCAACATCTGGCTTACCTCAGTTTGATTAGCCTCTAGTCTAGTGTTTACTTCGGCTTGATTAGCCTCCAATTGTACATTTATTGTAGCCAATCTATCTGCTATTTCATCTTTAAATGCTTTAGATTCTTCCTTATTCTTAGCATTAGAATTATCAAAATGCTCCTTTAACTCAGCAATACACCTGAGTACGTCTTCAGTTCCAGCCATCCTGTACTTCTTAATTTGAGATTCAGGTAGGCCGCAGCTGAATATGCTGGCGCGTTCTATTGGAAAGGAAAGGATTCCGATCCCACGACAACAACAACAACATATTATAAAATGTCAAAACCAACTATGGAATGGGTATAGACCCTCGTACCCGTCTGACAGCAATGTCTGACGTCTGAATATCATCTAGAAAGACTCACAATCGCTCAAACAAAGTTTGAGGAAAAATATCATTTCTATGGTTTTCCCCATGAAAACCATGCTATTATTTTGGGGTTTATCTGAATCCCATAAGCCACTCACGTACTGGGCGCCATGATAATGATGATGGGTTATGCTCATGTGCCTATGGTGACCCGTAATTTCAACAGGCCCCACTCACGGGCGACATGATAATTATGAGGAGTATCCATGCTTTGTGGTAGTTGCCCTGTCCAGTTTGCGCAATGCCAAGATCGCTCATATTGCACAGATGCAGGCGGTTCCATAATGAATTAATACCGTCCCACATTGCTTGGGCCATGCTAATAAAAGGGGTTTGTGTAAGTTACATTTACATTTAAGCATGTTTGATGGAGGATTATCAATAATTTATTTTACGCGATGGCTTATTAACAAATAGGACGCGGCCTTTCCTATTCTGTCCTAATTTCTACGCTGTATTTGCTTCTACCATTAATATCTTGGCCGACTTCAGCAGTACCAGTGACTCAATCCCAGTACAGAGACATCTCCTCCATGTACCCGATTGTCATCATGTGGACCATGTGTTCGTATCCCAACTAACTCACGGTCTTTCGAGGTATGGGACGTTCCTGCCCACTATACGACCACATGCTCAGGATTTGAGTCTACCAGTTAACTACTCTACAGGAAATACACAAAATTTTCCTAAAAATAACACATTTACTGGTCTAAAATCATGGCTATACAACAAATACAAAACAAAAGATAAATTACATTTAATTCCCACAAATAAAATAGGGTAATTCTGTGAGCTTTCTTCTTAAAATAGTGCTACACTGCACTCAAATCTACTTCTAGCATCCTGTCAATGATATTTTCAGACTTCCATGTGGTGCATTCTTGGAATGCACGGTACCTGAGATTATAATTTTGAATGCTTTTGCACGTTCTTTCCTTCCTTTTTGTCAAACACCAACAGTGATCATTTGTTTTCTCCTTTATGTGCAAATCTCTTATATTTTGTATGAGTCTGTTCCAGATATATATTCTGTGACCCACCTAGCGTCATATAACAACAAATCTCTGAAGCTCTTCAACTCTTCCTCGCGCAAGAGGAATTCCATATCCATTTGGCTACCAGATCTCGTTACTATCGTCAGCTATTTTCTCCTTGAGCAAGAGGACTACGTCTACTGTTTCACTCACCATGCTGCGCTAATATCGCCTACTATCAACTCTTAGAAGACCATCCATCAAGAAGAAAATTTATTTTTGATAAGTTGGTTATGCTGATATGTATACCTTTTGTTTCCTACCCCCACTCTCTCCCCTTCCTAGGACCTTCCGTGCTTCGTTGAGCTGCTCTCACTTCTCCGTCTGCAGTTGACTCGATCAGTCAAAGCTCCGCTCGAGCTAACCTCCTCAAACCAAGAGGCACACCCTCTTCTACGCCATGTTGGCTAAGTAATCATCATCGAAATCTTCGACTTCAACATGAAATCAAGATAAGTACCATTTTTAAAAAGTTTTAACCTCATCTTCATGGTTTTAACTTCCAAGTACTTTTAATTATAATTTATAGACAGTGTGAAATTCTTTACTTTGGGGCAATATCACTCCTCGTGGGATTTGCCATGTTGAGCTTTTGCTTGTATGAGCCAACCTTACTAAAAAGAGCTTTTCTTAAGCTATTCAAAGAGAAATACTCTCGCTACGTGGGATATTATCTAATACCCGCTGTCTATAATTATAAAGCTAGTTCCGCCGTTGGATTTTCTCAACCCCATTTTCTGCTAAGGTCGTTCTGGAACCTTCGAGATCTTGTTCTCTATCTGCGAGTCTTGCCGTCAAGTATTGTTTACGCACTTGTGAAAATGCTAGTTAAAATGAGGAATCTTCCTTACAAATTTTTGTAATAGCTAACTTTCCTCCACCGCTGGAACCTCTAGAACATTCTATGGCGCATTTAATTGTAAATCACAATTTTTTCAAGAAATAGACTCTCACCTATATAGTGCAATCAGTTCTTTCCATAATTGCAATAACTTTCTTTTTTATGAACTTCAGTGTTTCTATAGTGAACTTTGCATCCATCTTCATAGACTACAGTGATAAACAGTGCTTGCTCCCCGTTTCTACCGCGTCGCGATCGTCCGGTTATATTAAATACGGCCATGAACATTGATCCTATATCCCAATGATCTTTCCTTAACCTTCTACTAACAACCATTATTTATAAAATTGTAACTTTCTATAAGGTGTTACTCACGAAGTGCCCTTCCAACTTTGCTAGTTTAACATTAATTAAATTCTGCATAATTGCTTGTGTGATACAAGTTTTAAATCACATTGTTCCTTTCCTATAATCAGGAAAAACAATTCCTTAAACTCTTGAGAGAGTCATGTTCAGGTTTCACGAAATGGAAACTGTCCCATTTTGCTCGTGATTCCTAATTAAACATAGGAAGTCTAGAAACTTCCTTTTCACTTTCTCCAGGTTTCACAGTAAGTGACCTGCCCTCTTTGTATAATTCTTATATATTAATTCTGTATAAATATAAGAAGTTGTAGGAACTTCTATCTCATTTTTCACGTTGTTGTTATCGTCATTTTCAAAATTGTCATTTTCTCTAGAACATTCTCTAAAGAATTTCTTAAAGTACACTTTTTGTACTCCAATTCACGTTCAAGCTTTAATTATTTCATTGTTAATTGGTTTAAATCTTATAAAGATTTTAGAAACATGTAAGGTTTGAAACCTTGTAAATTGTCAATTGCCTGGAGCAACCGTTTAATGTTGAGAGGTCTGCGACCCTATTTGTTAAAAAGTTCAAATGAACTATGTTTGTCAAAATTATATTGCACAATTGTTAATCTCCTCAAACTTCTTTGCATTGTTTAATAAATTAAATATTTGGTTTTGGATTCATCGTTTCTCTGATACTACAGTTAGGCAGGATCCTGGCTTTCCTAGCTCTTCCTAGGTTTATGCCCTCGTTAACACTTAATAAAGCTTTTACTATCTGTCTGGCCAGACCATCACCCTTCCCTATAGTACTTTCATTCGTGCTTGGGAGGAAACACACTAAAGCTTCTCTCTGGCAAACTGCCCAAGTCTTAGCTGCGGCTCCCGTCAGCTTCGACCAAGCTCGTACCTATTTTAGATATCAGGAGGTTAAGTTTCTGTGGCAATCGCCTTTAAGTGTGTTTAAAGTGAAGCTTATTAATTTTGTGGGGCTCTCCTCCTATTTTTCTATCCTTCTTTTCCAATCCCAAATTTACTTCCTTCTCTTAATCATCTTCCCTTGGTGGGTGGGTTATTCCCTAGCCTATAATCTACCCAAAAATTGGTACCAGAAACCCGGGAGAGCCCATTTCTTCTTTTCTCTCTTTAAAAAAGTGTCATTTGACAATACTTTGCATATTTCTAATATCTGTGTTGAATATTTCAGCTATAACCACATCGTGCAAAGCCTGTGAACGGGAGGGAGGCCGCTCCTGTCTCCTTTGGTGTGTCCTGTTCTTTCGACCCATTCTCTGCTGCAAACTTGACAGCATCTCCAAGGTTCTACAGTTTCGTGAGTTTTATTTCAATTTATTCTTTTTGTCATGGCTCCTGCTGAAAAAGATGAAGCTCTCATTGCTAGACGTTCTTCCTATAAAGGGCAACTCACTAGATTCAGAAATTTCATCAACAAGTTAAATCCCGCCGAGTGTGATTTAGATATCTTAACACATCGCCTTAAGTTGTACGAACGGTCTTATGATTATTATGACCAAATTCAAACCGAGATCGAATCCGCTTGTCCAGACCTTCAATCGGATCGGGACGAGGTCGAACCCTTGTACTTTGAAGGAATTGCAAAGGCCCACCAATTGATCCGCAATATCTCAGAACCGGACACTAGGGTCATCAATCCGGCCCAGTTAGCACCCGCTTCAGTTCACGAGAACAAACCGAAACCGTTACTTCCCAAGATAAGCCTACCGCACTTCTCAGGCAAGGAAGGTGAATGGTATTCTTTTTACGAACTTTACTGCTCTTTAATTCATGAAAATATCGAGATCCCAGACATACATAAATTTTACTTCCTCCGTACGTCTTTGGAATCTGAGGCCTTGGCCTTGGTGGAGTCACTGCCTTTAAGCGCAGACAACTACCACATCGCCTTTAATCTCCTTAAAGAGAGATATGGCAATTTACGTTTGAGTGTAGCTCGTCATATCCGCTGTCTCTTCAACTTACCAGCCGTCAAATCTAATGACGTCACATCTTTAAGAGACCTCTTAGATTCTATGCAGTTAAATGTCAGAGCGTTATACCAACTAAAACAGCCTGTCCAAACATGGGACACCATACTTATTCACTTAGCTACATCAAGATTCGATTTTTCGACACTGAAGGCCTGGGAGATCGAACTCGCCTGCAACAAGGAACATTCGTTCGAACACCTTATCTCGTTTCTCAACAGTCGATGTCAATTCCTTACAGCACTCGCATTTCAGTGCGAAAAAGTCGAAACGAATCCTCAGTGTCAAATTTTTGAAAAAAAAACTTGCTTCTTCAAAGGGACATCAGCCCCCATTTGTCGAAAACAAACAAACCCGTTCTTCTTTCAATCATTCAAGAGAAGATATCAGGCCGCTTAACAAATCGTTAAAATGCACGCTCTGTAAAAAGCTTCACACCTTGTATTTGTGCAAATCCTTTAAAGAATTGTCTGTCGAAGATCGAAGAAAGTTTGTCTTGAATAGCAAACATTGTTTCAACTGCTTATCACCTAAGCATTCTTCTTCGAACTGTACGTCATCAAATCTCTGTTTCCATTGTAAAAAACCGCATCATTCTTTATTGCACGTTCACGATAAATCGAGGTCATCAGCACCCGCCTCTTCAAGCTCCATGCAGAGCAGCTCCGAACAAACTAATGCTTCTTCCTGCATTTCCAACGCCGAAACTTTTCACAGTGCGCAAACCCTGTTGACCACTGTACAATTTGAAATCCAAGATAAATTTGGAAATTGGTTCAGAACCCGTGGTATTCTCGATTTCGCTTCAACTCATAACTTTGTTTCGCAATCGTTGATTAAAAAACTAGGTCTTTCGTCATCGCCTACTTCTATCAATGTGACCGGCATTGACAATTTGAAAACTCAAGTTTTGCAGTCTTCAAAATTGAAAATCAGAGACGTTTGCCAAAGAAACACCAATCTTAATTTAAACTGTCTCATTCTTACCAGTATTGGTAAAGACACTCCAAGTCACTCCATTAATACTTCCGGTTTAAACATTCCCTCGCAATTAAGGTTAGCCGATCCTCAGTTTAATGCTCAAGGTCCCATTGATGTGCTTTTCAGTGCCAATGTTTTTTGGAATTGCATTCGCAAACAAACACGCAAGTTATCTTCAACCGTGGTCGCTAGAGACACCGATTTTGGTTGGGTTATTACTGGTGAAATCAAACATACCAGTGTTCAAACCAAAGCGCAATGTCATTTCGTTACAGCTGACATAAATCCCATTTCTGAAAAAAAGAACGCTCATGTTTCAGATTTCAATATTTTTGAAAACCACTTGTCGAAACGATGTCTTATCGTGAACAACTACACTACCTCTGTAAGTTGTTTAAATAGTTTTTCCTTCTTCCCGCACAAGATGGCCATTCAAGTTCGCCTTGCTTTGTGTTATTTCGTTTATCTTCTTATGTCATTTTTTATAGCAGTTAATTGCTTAAACTTTTCCTCGAAAACTATCTTCCCCTTGTGTAAAACCATGGCTATCAGTCACCATCACTTTGCTGTACGCTATGTTTCACTTCTTTCGCTATGTAGAAGGATGGCCACGGCCGGCTCCTCCCCCCTTCCTCGCAATTGGAAGTCGCTTATGAAACCGCTTGAAACTCTGAATTCTATAGCATCTAGAATAACTATTCTTATGCATAACCTTCTTCTCAATGTCCCAGCTTGTCTTCTTTGCTCGGAAGAATTAAGCTTCTTTTTGTTGAAAATTGTCCGATTTCGTGATCCTCTCAATTATGCGAAATTGATTTCCTACTTTATTTCATATAGCTTTAAATTGCTTTTTCACGTCCAAGTTACGATTGACTGCATGCCGTCCAAACTGAATATCTGCTTTAAGTTACAGCTGATTCAGCTAGTGTGTGTGTACTTCAAACTGCTTGTTTGTCAGACTTGTTTGGATACTAGTCTGAGGAACGCCAAATTGTTGTTTATTTCCTGTACGCTTGACACAGTTCAAAGCAAGTTTCTCTTATCTCAACTTTGGCTGATTGCCAAGCATTGTCTGGCGAGTTGCTACTACAAGTACAGAAGTCGCTCACCTACTTCCCAAAATAAACTTGTTCTAGTTAAGGACTCTCTCAGCTATTTATATGTCTTATCTCGTTGTACTATGTGTGTCAAGGCCGTGCTTGTTTACGTTTCTCACTTACTCATGCTCGTATTCTATAACTGCTTCGATCCCTGTTTCAAAACTTCGTTGCGTATTTCTCACGCGCTTATGTATTGCAATTTGCTTACATATTTTGCGATCTTAATGTTCATTGATGAACAAACTTGTTTTTTCTCGTTGTCACATTCGATGTGTTTTTGTATTCATACTTGTCATGTCACGTTTTTCGCTGACTTAAGTATTTTTCTGAGTAAACCCTTTGATACTCATTATAACTTGAGGTTATTGTTTATGGCTACTAGTTTGTTACCTATGGCGTTCTTGCTTTCTACTCGCATAGTTCCTTTGTTTATTTGGTATATTCTTGTCTTGAATAGATGTACTTGTTTCTATACGCTTTGTTTAAACTTGCCAATTCTTCTTTCTCATCGTATCGTAATCTTTACTAGTGCTTTATTTCCCTCAGCTTCTAGTTATTTCGTGATTGAAAGTGTCGATAATTCTCGCCTTTTAACTCCGCTTTCCAATGACCCTGATGACCTCCTTCCACTTTCACCTGGTCGCTTCTTTACACGCCCTTCTCTCTCTGCCCCTCCTCCCCTTCCCAATTCTTTCAGGGATTTTGATTTACCTATTGTTGGGCGTAAACTTGAAGCCCTCAGTAATTCTTTTTGGAAGAGGTGGAATTTGGAATATTTAACTTCCTTACAACGGAGACAGAAGTGGTTTCTTTCCAGTCCCGACATTAAAGTGGGAGACTTGGTCTTGGTTAGGGATGTTTCACCCCCCCCTAGTCTGGCCCTTTGGAAAAGTGACCGAGTGTTACTCTAGAAGAGATAGGAGAGTCAGGGTATTCAGAGTCGTGACCACTAATGATCAGATCACAAGACCACTTCTCTTCAATTACTGTATTACTCTTAAATGTTTAATTGCTTATTTGTTCCCTGTTGGTGTCTGCCCCTCCCAGTATGGTGCATTCTTGGAATGCACGGTACCTGAGATTATAATTTTGAATGCTTTTGCACGTTCTTTCCTTCCTTTTTGTCAAACACCAACAGTGATCATTTGTTTTCTCCTTTATGTGCAAATCTCTTATATTTTGTATGAGTCTGTTCCAGATATATATTCTGTGACCCACCTAGCGTCATATAACAACAAATCTCTGAAGCTCTTCAACTCTTCCTCGCGCAAGAGGAATTCCATATCCATTTGGCTACCAGATCTCGTTACTATCGTCAGCTATTTTCTCCTTGAGCAAGAGGACTACGTCTACTGTTTCACTCACCATGCTGCGCTAATATCGCCTACTATCAACTCTTAGAAGACCATCCATCAAGAAGAAAATTTATTTTTGATAAGTTGGTTATGCTGATATGTATACCTTTTGTTTCCTACCCCCACTCTCTCCCCTTCCTAGGACCTTCCGTGCTTCGTTGAGCTGCTCTCACTTCTCCGTCTGCAGTTGACTCGATCAGTCAAAGCTCCGCTCGAGCTAACCTCCTCAAACCAAGAGGCACACCCTCTTCTACGCCATGTTGGCTAAGTAATCATCATCGAAATCTTCGACTTCAACATGAAATCAAGATAAGTACCATTTTTAAAAAGTTTTAACCTCATCTTCATGGTTTTAACTTCCAAGTACTTTTAATTATAATTTATAGACAGTGTGAAATTCTTTACTTTGGGGCAATATCACTCCTCGTGGGATTTGCCATGTTGAGCTTTTGCTTGTATGAGCCAACCTTACTAAAAAAGAGCTTTTCTTAAGCTATTCAAAGAGAAATACTCTCGCTACGTGGGATATTATCTAATACCCGCTGTCTATAATTATAAAGCTAGTTCCGCCGTTGGATTTTCTCAACCCCATTTTCTGCTAAGGTCGTTCTGGAACCTTCGAGATCTTGTTCTCTATCTGCGAGTCTTGCCGTCAAGTATTGTTTACGCACTTGTGAAAATGCTAGTTAAAATGAGGAATCTTCCTTACAAATTTTTGTAATAGCTAACTTTCCTCCACCGCTGGAACCTCTAGAACATTCTATGGCGCATTTAATTGTAAATCACAATTTTTTCAAGAAATAGACTCTCACCTATATAGTGCAATCAGTTCTTTCCATAATTGCAATAACTTTCTTTTTTATGAACTTCAGTGTTTCTATAGTGAACTTTGCATCCATCTTCATAGACTACAGTGATAAACAGTGCTTGCTCCCCGTTTCTACCGCGTCGCGATCGTCCGGTTATATTAAATACGGCCATGAACATTGATCCTATATCCCAATGATCTTTCCTTAACCTTCTACTAACAACCATTATTTATAAAATTGTAACTTTCTATAAGGTGTTACTCACGAAGTGCCCTTCCAACTTTGCTAGTTTAACATTAATTAAATTCTGCATAATTGCTTGTGTGATACAAGTTTTAAATCACATTGTTCCTTTCCTATAATCAGGAAAAACAATTCCTTAAACTCTTGAGAGAGTCATGTTCAGGTTTCACGAAATGGAAACTGTCCCATTTTGCTCGTGATTCCTAATTAAACATAGGAAGTCTAGAAACTTCCTTTTCACTTTCTCCAGGTTTCACAGTAAGTGACCTGCCCTCTTTGTATAATTCTTATATATTAATTCTGTATAAATATAAGAAGTTGTAGGAACTTCTATCTCATTTTTCACGTTGTTGTTATCGTCATTTTCAAAATTGTCATTTTCTCTAGAACATTCTCTAAAGAATTTCTTAAAGTACACTTTTTGTACTCCAATTCACGTTCAAGCTTTAATTATTTCATTGTTAATTGGTTTAAATCTTATAAAGATTTTAGAAACATGTAAGGTTTGAAACCTTGTAAATTGTCAATTGCCTGGAGCAACCGTTTAATGTTGAGAGGTCTGCGACCCTATTTGTTAAAAAGTTCAAATGAACTATGTTTGTCAAAATTATATTGCACAATTGTTAATCTCCTCAAACTTCTTTGCATTGTTTAATAAATTAAATATTTGGTTTTGGATTCATCGTTTCTCTGATACTACAGTTAGGCAGGATCCTGGCTTTCCTAGCTCTTCCTAGGTTTATGCCCTCGTTAACACTTAATAAAGCTTTTACTATCTGTCTGGCCAGACCATCACCCTTCCCTATAGTACTTTCATTCGTGCTTGGGAGGAAACACACTAAAGCTTCTCTCTGGCAAACTGCCCAAGTCTTAGCTGCGGCTCCCGTCAGCTTCGACCAAGCTCGTACCTATTTTAGATATCAGGAGGTTAAGTTTCTGTGGCAATAGCCTTTAAGTGTGTTTAAAGTGAAGCTTATTAATTTTGTGGGGCTCTCCTCCTATTTTTCTATCCTTCTTTTCCAATCCCAAATTTACTTCCTTCTCTTAATCATCTTCCCTTGGTGGGTGGGTTATTCCCTAGCCTATAATCTACCCACCATGGGTGTCCATAGTGTTCATCAAGTGACACAATTTTAGTTAATGGGAGTACCATAACACAAAAATCACATATCACATAAAAATGATACTAATAAAACATTATTCCATTTCTTATGGCATTTATCTTGATTAACACAAATTCATTATTTTCTGCAATCATTAACTAATATTTGTTGTGTTGTGTGAATCATCTTCCCTCCTTCCATCCATATGAACGCCTTAAGAAAAGTGGTACTTAATTTTATAGTTTCACCATATAACGATTTTCTGGGTCTTGTCGGACTTATCATCGTTACAAATGTGTCATGTTCTGGGAAAACACATACCCGTCTGCATAAATTAGCAGGAATGGCAAAATGCACTCTAAAAGAAGATGCCTACATTATTTTGGTTCAGCTTTTCTCCTCAGAGGATAACTGAGCCAAATATTATCTGATTTCTATGATTCAACAACGTATGTGAGTTGCAACCCACCGTTCAATTCACTTGGCATCATCAAAATAATCATATCTTAATTGCATATTTAAATATCGAGATTCCTCAGTGTCCTATTGTGACTCTAATTTACAAGGGACCGGTCGAACGACCTTCCTTCCCCCTCAGCAGGCAATAAAATTCGTTCCAGCTGGCTATCCAAGATGGCCGCTGCAGAAGTGGTCTACAATTCCCCCCCTCTCTCTCTGCTGTCAAGATCAAGGTCAGGTTTGTTTACAAAATGCAGTACTGGCGTAACACTGAGTGTGGCTCCTAAATAATTGAGTCATTTATATATTTAACACCTATCCTTCTGTAGTGTCTTGGGCTCAACTGGCTCCTTAATTAACATTCATGGCTGGGGTGGAATTCTAGTGATAGCCTTGCCGTTCTATGGTGAATACTAGTGGCTATTAGACGCGCATCATAGTGAAAATCCACGACTTTCACCAGCAGCTGTCAATACAATATAAGGAAATCTGCGTTCCTAAACGACGAATATGATCATTCCCTCACAGGGTATGTCATTAATACATGATGATGATGATAATTGTTGTTTTAAGGGACCTAACATCTAGGTTATCGGCCCCTGATGGTTTGGGTGATCGTGAAGATGAAAATGAAAAGCGAACTTAAAAATAAAACTAACTACTAACCTACATACTAGAAGAAGAAATGGAAAACTAAAGGAGAATAAGGCAAATAAAGGACAGAAGGAAAAGAAATGCCCTCAACCCTCGGAGAAGGCGGATTGAGGGACTTGGAAGGAAGGAGAGCAATGAAAGGCATATAGGAAAGTGAAAGAGGAGAGGGTCCGCCCCAAAGGTAAGGGACAAAAGGGGAAAACGGACCCAGCTCAGGAATCCCTCGGGGTCGCCAACTCCCGAACTCACCAGCCGTGAGCCCCTGAGGGTGTAGCATTATCTAGAGTGCACCAGAAGTGGTGGGGCTACATACACCCGGCCTCCTTAAGGGCCTAGAGCATCAGGCAGGAGGTTAAAGGAAGAGAAAAAGAAGGCTGACCCCTCGCAGAAGGAGGGTATCAGAAAAGATGAGACAAGGGCCAATTAAGGCGGGAAAGGAAGAGACTCCCTAGGCCTCGGATACCCTAATACCGTCGGGGTCGGAAGAGAACAAGAGTTGACCAAGTGAGGTCGACAGGAAAGAAGACGGAGAGGAGCCCGGTACAAGTAAGTGGAAGCAATGCCGGACTCAGCTGGGGCCCCGTGTCATTAATACACACATGCTCACAGCGTCTCGACGGACGTCAATAGTGGCATAATTCAAGCAGGCGTTGGATACAGACAGGCTCTGTCCAATTCGCTGCGAAATAATACAGTATGCTCAAAGGCGATACTACTCGTAGATTTAGCCAACTTCTCACCTCACGCGCAAGCTATACTAGTTTGTCCCCGCAATATTTATTACGTAAATCACTGGATTCTACGTTAATTCTGCACGCTTACATGCGGCTTCACATATATGACTCCATTATTAAGGCACCCGCGTTCTCTCTACCATACCACTTAAGCCAAAGCTTTACATAGCTCCTAACAAATGTAATAAAATTTACTGGCTTACTTTACTTTAATGGTCCTCAAACATAATCCTAAGGATTGACCATATCAAATATTCATTCATATTTCACTGACACTGAAAAAGCTCTCGTATTTCTCTATATTTCACGTTATACTCTTACTGTTTATCAAATACAGTATCTTTACATTAGACATGACACTATTTGAACGTTATTTAGGCCAAAAATGCCTATTACTTTACTGTTGCCGACCCATAATATTATTATTATTATCGTTTAACGTTACCGTTACATCCATCACTATTTTTGCCTGAATGGCCTTAAACAAATCACCTTCCAAGCCATATTTTATTCAAGACGAGGGGTGAAAACTCGTTCAGTAAGTGACTATTACATCTTATTCTCAAAGTGACAAATCGTTACATGGTGAACTACTTAGTTATAATTACATTATAAAAAAATGGGTACTCACTTTTTCCTCTTTGCTGGATAGTACCAGCGCCTCAGCTTTAGCGCTACCATGACGATTGAATTAAGCCATCATGTTATCCTTGACACAACACTTAGATTCATACACTTTCCACATGATACACATATTTTTATCAGTGGCTTTTATCATTGCAATACACTGCATATTAATCACTATACACATGAACACTTTAAATCACTATTTCACAATTTATATATATTTATCCACTACTTCACATGTTGATCCTTAAATTGGACTTCTCCTACGCCTGATCTCAGAGATGCGCTGCAATTATGACAACCGCTGGTCTCCGTGACAATCTAACAGCGTTTTACGGACATTCGATCCTCGTTCCCTGCAATCTTGTTCAGCTCACTATCCAAATTAGGTGGCGATGGTTTCCAAGCTCCCATCATTGTAGTGTTTCTGATGATGCTGTCATATATAATTCTGACAATACCTCCCGGTATCAGAACTGTTCAAAAACCTTATAAGTTCCTTTTCGCTGTGGCGAATTTATATTTGCGTCAGATAATAGGTAAATATCTGTAATAATTTACTTTCGACGCACTTCATGATTACTTATGAAGCTTTATAACTTGCTTCTATTGTTCTCCAACGGCGACGCGTTGATACTTTAACATTTGGCGCGCTACTAGCAGCGTCTTAGTTACGTGTATACTGTAGAATAACTGTAGAGGACTGTAGAAGACTGGCGAACGACTGGTGAAGAACTGAGATGAACTGGCTTGGCTTGCCTCGCTCCCCATATATAAAGGCTTCTCGTACAAAATAGTCCACTGGACACATGAGAGCGACTCCTTTCTTGAAATAATACCTCTTCAGCCGAAATGACATCTACATCTTGTTTATTTAGGTGTGGAGGTTTCAAAAACATTCGCGTGCCGGCGATCGCTTCGGCCAATTAATTACAATTAATTGCCTTAGTTCAGCGCGTGGGCACGCCATCGTGGTACTTCCCCGTTGACTGGTCACCAAGTCAATGCTCTTGAGCGTAGGCTAGGTTGTAATGCATTCATTTGGAGATATAGGCCTTAATTTAGGTGAAAAACCACTTCTAAATTACCTCTCCGTGAATATATTCACCTGGGTGTATATTTCAATGCATTTCAATGCTCCAGTTAGCTGTAATTAATTAATTTCCATGAGCCATCATCCCCACTCTAAGTTTCACCGTTGTCAAGCGGTGGATACCCGGGTCATTAATTCTGAGCTGTCTTCCTGCTCCAGATGTAAATAGTTCGGTCGGCGCCTAGGCTTCTCCGCCCACTTGCTAAGGGTCATTTGTAAAACTTCAAACTGGCCTTCTCTCATTTTCGTATGCTCTGAAAATGTATATTTCCTTGCATTTGGCTACAGTTCTTCCCTTAAATTGCTATGATATTCACCTATAGATCGTGAAATCACGCTACCTTCTTATATGTCAGTATACCTCTCATTGCTCTTTGGGTTCCCAATAATTGCTCCCCCGCAGAGATCAATGGTTCGACTCTAGGCATAACCATGTGCCTGGTCTTTTCTGATGAGACCTGAGTTCGATGCCAGACTGCCGTGACCAATTGGGCACAGTACATATTTGTTTCTTGCCATGTTCTTGTATTTGATTAATTGTTAAATAACTTACATCAAAATCTCCATTTGTCACTCATACGTAACTACCCCGTCTATACATATTAGTGAACTTCTTTTCAAGAATCCGATATCAAATTAGAATATTAAGAGACAGCCTAGGCGCTCGGTCGAACGTATGAAGCCAGCGAGACGGTTTTGCAATTCGGTCTGGCCACGGCCTGGTTATAGGTAGCTATGCCTCAACCCTCGAAGAATGAGGATTGAGGGACTTGGAAGGAAGGAGAGCCCTGAAAGGCAAAGGGGAAAGAGGAAAGAGGAGAAGGTCCACCCCAAAGTCAGTAGAAAAAGGGAAAAATCGGACCCTGCTCATGAATCCCTCAGGGTCGCCAAATCCTGAGCTCACCAGCCGTGAGCCCTTGAGAGTGTAGCACTATCCATGGTGCACCAGAAGTGGTGGGACTACATACACCCTGCCTCATTGAGGGCCTTGATCAGAAGGCAGGAGATACAATGAAAAGAAAATAAGATACGAGCCTTACAGTAGTCGCAAATGATGTGTAACATCTGACATGTTATCCAGTGCCGGATTAAGGTAAAATGAGGCCCAAGTCCCTCAGATTTTGGGGCCCCTTTATTTTGTTCAAATATTTTTATTTTTAGCACCTGTACATTTAATAAAGTATATAGCCTACTAGAGCTTTTTTCTCAAGATCAATAATACACGGTTTATTAAATCATATAGACTATACATGCATTTCAATTGAAACCATCATCGTTATTCGAAAACATTTCAGATGCTTTGATGAACAATTTAACAAATCATACTATTTTTTACTGTGTTACCCTTTTGGGGGCCCAGATAATTGGGGGCCCTAGGCCTGGGCCTAGTCGGACCTAATGGGTAATCCAGCACTGATGTTATCCTACTATGAAATTGAGATGAAATGTATGTGAAGTCATCTGACATGTTATCCTACTCGTATACTACACAGCTTGGACATTGTTAAAATGTTAATTTACGCTCCTTTTTCATACTGGTACTATGATGAATGTATAGATTGAATTGGAGATATCCTACTGTTACACTTGTTTGAACAAACATCACATATTATATTGTAAATTAAGAGGAGGAATTAAACCATAGGCTCTAGCCCAGTGCTTGATTTGTAAACAAGTAGTTCCGTGAAGAAGTATACAGCCTATTTTCATATATCCTACGTATGTTAATTGCCTCTATCAACATACAAAATTTCAGTTTGGTTGCTGTAATAGATTCATAGATATCGAGAATCGACTAAATATTGCGGATGATCGCCATGTTGGATTTATATATATAGGTCTTAAGAGTTATGTACCCTTGTGGGCGTGGGTTGGCGACCACGGGGCCCCAGCTGAGTCCGGCATTGCTTCCACTTACTTGTGCCGGGCTCCTCTCCGTCTTCTTTCCTGTCGACCTCACTTGGTCAACTCTTGTTCTCTTCTGACCCCGACGGTATTAGGGCATCCGAGGCCTAGGGAGTCTCTTCCTTTCCCGCCTTAATTGGCCCTTGTCTCATCTTTTCTGATACCCTCCTTCTGCGAGGGGTCAGCCTAATTTTTCTCTTCCTTTTACCTCCTGCCTTGTGACCTAGGCCCTTAAGGAGGCAGGGTGTATGTAGCCCCACCACTTCTGGTGCACCCTAGATAATGCTACACCCTCAGGGGCTCACGGCTGGTGAGTTCCGGAGTTGGCGACCCCGAGGGATTCCTGAGCTGGGTCCGTTTTCCCCTTTTGTCCCTTACCTTCGGGGCGGACCCTCTCCTCTTTCACTTTCCTATATGCCTTTCATGGCTCTCCTTCCTTCCAAGTCCCTCATCCGCCTTCTCCGAGGGTTGAGGGCATTTCTTTTCCTTCTGTCCCTTTATTTGCCTTATTCTCCTTTAGTTTTCCATTTCTTCTTCTAGTATGTAGGTTATTAGTTAGTTTTAGTTTTAAGTTCGCTTTTCTTTTTCATCTTCACGATCACCCAAACCATCAGAGGCCGATAACCTAGATGTTAGGCCCCTTAAAACAACAATTATCATCATCAGTTATGTACTGCTATAGGAAGATTATTGTGTACGTGTAGTATTCAGACTTCCATCGCATGATTAGGACACAAGAAGTAAAAACGAGATTTTAAAATTTCGCACAGCTGCCATCTTGTGGTTATGGAAGTAATTGAAAAAATAGATGCCAGTGGATTAACATTTGTATAAGGATTTACTGTATCAAGTGTCACTGCACTCGGATGGTTAAATTGCGGGAAACGACCATGTGAATATTTATAATTCGCGTCGCCGCCATATTGGATTTGTGATCACCAGGTTATTGTAAGTCATATAGGTAAACTTATGTTCATAGCTCCTATGAACATTAAAAAAATTAGTTTGAATGCTGTAATAGATTCGTAGATATTGAGATCCATCTAAATATTTCGGATGGTCGCCATGTTGGATTGTTATATGTATAGGCCATAGAGTCATGTACCATTAAAGGAAAATTATCGCGTAGGTTCATTATTCAAACTTTCACTTCGATCGCATGATCACGACACAAGAAATAAAAACTTAATTTTAAAATTCGCACAGCCGCCATCTTGAGGTTATGTAAACAATTGAACTAAATTAGACACCAGTGCATTACAATGGGCATAAACATTTGCAGTACCAAGTTTCATTGCATTTGGATCATTAAATCGCGAGAAACGTCTATTTGAAATTTTCAACTTCGCTTGGCCGCTATATTCGTTTTGTAGTTAACCGGTTTTTGAAGGTCTTATTGATGAACTTCCAGTAGTGCCATTTATCTCCGTACAAAATTTCAGGGTGATACCGCTAATAGTTTCAGCGATATAGAATGCCGGTGAAATATTTCGCACAGCCGCCATCTTGAGGTTATGTAAACAATTGAACGAAGTTAGATGTCGGTGCATTACAATGTGTATAAACATATACTGTACCAAGTTTTATTGCGTTTGGTTGGTTGAATCGCAAGAAACGTCTATTTAAAAGTCGCAACTTCGCTTGGCCGCCATATTAGTTTTGTAGTTACCAGGTTTTCAAACGTCACATAGGTGACTTTTTAGTAGTTCCCTTTGTCACCGTAAAATATTTCAGGGTGATATCAGTAATAGTTTCGGAGATATTGAATGCTGGAGGAATATTTCGCACAGCCGCCATGTTGGATTGGTGAGACGTAACACAATTTGAAGGGCACGTCGCGGTCGTCCGGAATAGTGCTATGAACTTACCGAGTTTTATTGAAATCGGTCCAGCCGTTTAGAAGTTATTAGGGGGGACACACACCATGACACACGCACACACAGACACGGACAAAAGTTGATCTCATAAGCCTATTTTTTCATAAATGAAAATAGACTAAAAGGAGGTTCCGGTACTGTGGGCTACCGGGTGGTGGTGGTAGGGGGGGGGGCTAAGAGATGGAGGGGGGGGGGGGGCTTTATGCAATATTGAAATACAGAATTCTAAAAACTATATTTTTACGCTTTTCTGAACAATTTTAAAAATTTAATCACTGGACAAAATAGCAATCTAATTATGATTTCAAATTTAAATTACATTGAGACTGCTGTAGCAACATTTTTCTTACCATAGCCGTTGGCCTATATTAATTTTTAATGTAGGCCAACTATACTCTGTGAGCTGCCAGAATAGGATTGACAGTTCTCGTCTGGTCATGTGGTCTGAGAACGAGATTGCCAAACTGTACAAGCCAGAGTTACAGCTGACCAGTGGCGTAGCCAAGGGGGGGGGGGGGGGGGTAGAACCCCCCCCCCCCCCATTGGAAAATCGTCAGGTTGTAATTTGTGTCTGTGGTGATGTACTGTTGTCGCCTTACGGCCCGGGTCCCCATTTGTGGCTACACACGTCTTCATGACAACGTATAACCACAGTCTACCTACAGAACGCGAAGCTTGGCTCATATTTTTCTACCGCCAGACAACAATGCTCTCATGCAGCCAGCAAGAATGTGCCGACTGCGCTATGTTGGTGTATGCTTTTGTTGCTGGATTTACTGTATGTGAGCATTGTGAAAAGGTTATATCTTTAATTTAACATGTGCTTTACAAGAGGAGATGTGCAGTTCAATAAACAGATCTAATATTAGAAGAAATATTTCAGTGTTGCTAAGTAACCTATAAGATCGCTTTTCAGTCGGTCAACACGAGTGTACGGTGCCCAATTAGATTAGGTGGGCAGTGATAATTTATCTCCTAATGCCTGAAATGAAAAACATACATGAATCGTTTATACACTTAATAAAACACTTCTCACAGAAATGGGATGGGTTGTATGAGAAGCGTTCTATTAATTGTAAAAATAATTATTGTATTATGAGACCAGGAGATACAGGGCGTTACCAAATCGACTTCATTATGGTCAAGCAGAGGTTTCGAAACCAGATTTTGGATTGTAAAACATATCCTGGTGCTGACATAAACTCTGACCACAATCTGGTTGTAATGAATTGCAGATTAAAGTTGAAGAAACTGAAGAAAAGTCAAAAGCCAAAAAGGTGGGCAATAGACAGACTGAAAGAGAAGGATGTAAACGAAAGATTCAAGAAGAGTATAAAGGAAGGACTAATGAAAACCCCTAAAAAAAACTTCAATTGCAGACGAATGGACACTTTTGAAGAATGAAATGACAAAATCCGCAGGAGAAAACATTGGTAGGAAAGAAAGAATAGGGAGAAAACCGTGGATCACTCAGGATATACTAGAATTGATGGATGAAAGGCAGAAACACAAGAATGTAAGAGATGAAAAGGGGAAAGCAGAATACAGACTTCTGAGAAATGAGGTTAACAAGAAGTGCAAGGAAGCGAAAGAAGAATGGTTGAAAGAGAAATGTGCAGGTATAGAAAATTGTCTGAAATTAGGAAAAGTAGACACAGCTTATCGAAGGATTAAGAATACTTTTGGGGAAAAGAAGACTAAGTGCTGTAATATTAAGGACACAAATGGAAAGCCCCTAACAGATAGGGAAGAAAAGGTTGAGAGATGGAAAGATTACATCGAGAGTTTGTATAATGGAAAGGAGATTGAGAATCATGTAATGGAAAGGGAGGAGGAAATTGATGAGGATGCGGAAGGAGATTTAATATTGAGATCAGAATTTGATAGAGCTTTGGAAGACTTAAGCAGGAACAAAGCACCAGGCATAGATGATATACCGATTGAGTTGCTACGCTGCATAGGAGATGAAGGTCTGATCAGGTTATTTCACTTGGTGTGTAGGATTTATGAGACAGGTGAGGTACCCCTTGATTTCAAGAAGAATGTAATCATCCCTATACCAAAGAAAGTGGGAGCTGACAGATGTGAAGATTACCGTACAATCAGCTTGATTACTCATGCTTCAAAGATCATATCTAGAATAATTTACAAGAGGATTGAAAGCCAGATAGAAACGGAGTTGGGTGAAGACCAGTTTGGTTTCAGGAGAAATGTAGGAACAAGGGAAGCTGTACTAAGTCTTAGGCTGATTTTGGAAGGTAGAATAAGGAAAGATAAGAGAACGTTCATGGCTTTTGTAGACTTAGAAAAGGCTTTTGATAACGTTGATTGGACTAAATTGTTTGACATTTTGAAATCGATTGGAATAAAGTACAGGGATAGGAGGGTGATATACAATCTGTACAGAAACCAGACAGCAGTCATTCGAGTTGAAGGACATGAGAGAGAAGCTGGAATTCAGAAAGGTGTAAGGCAAGGCTGCAACTTATCACCCATACTTTTCAATCTTTACATTGAACAAGCAATGAAGGAAATTAGAGAAAAATTTAAAGTGGGAGTGAAGATTCAAGGAGAAATAATTTCAACTCTGAGATTTGCTGATGACATCGTCATCTTGGCCGACAAGCCTGAGGATTTGAATGAGTTTTTGAATGGTATGGACTCCGTCTTACGGAAAGAATTCATGATGAAAATTAATAAATGTAAAACAAAAATACTGGAATGCAGCCGAAATAAATCAGAAACCTCTATGGAGATCAAATTGGCAGGTGAAAAGCGGAAGGAAGTAGGAGACTTCTGTTACTTAGGAAGCAGAATAACCAGTGATGGACGAAGCAAAGAGGATATAAAAAGTAGGTTGGCTCAGGCAAAGAAAGCATTTCTACAAAAAAGGAATCTACTGACATCGAATATAGATTTAGGTATTAGGAAGTCATTTTTGAAAGCCTTTGTCTGGAGCGTGGCGCTCTATGGAAGTGAAACTTGGACTATTGGTGCAGCAGAAAAGAGGAGAATTGAAGCATTTGAAATGTGGTGTTACAGGAGAATGATGAAGATCAGATGGGTAGATAGGGTTACAAACAAAGAGGTATTAAGACGAGTGGGAGAGGAGAGATGTTTCTGGCGACTGTTAATGAAGAGAAGAGATAGGTTGGTAGGACACATACTAAGACACCCAGGAATAGCAAGCTTAGTTATGGAAGGAAGGATCAAGGACAAAAACTGTAGGGGTAGACCAAGGTTAGAATATGTTAAACAGATTGCCTCGGATGTAGGGTGTCGGAGCTATGTATAGATGAAACGATTAGCTCAGGACAGGGAGGCATGGAGAGCTGCATCAAACCAGTCAAAAGACTGAAGACTCAAACTACAACAACAACATTATGAATTACACAGGGAAATCAATTGTTACTCCTCGCCCAATCTAATCGGGTGTATTCGTGTTGACCGACTGGGAAGTCAGACTGTTGAAATAGCAAGACGACACCCGAGTTTCCAAAGGACCCTAGAAGGTAAGATTTTATCTATGGATTTTAGGCTAGTATTATAAAGCTTTTCAAGGGGAAGTGATGGTGCAGTGGCTTAGCTGCTCGTCAATCACCCGGACGGCCGGAGTTCCAATCCCGGTGACAGTGGGGTGGAAATTTCACCTGAAAAATTACATGGCGTCAGGAAGGGCATCCGGCCTTAAATCCCCGGCCAAAACCCAAAATGAGCCTGATTGGCTCCGGCGACCACAATTAATTGGAATATGCAGTGGAAAGTATTATAAAGCTTTTCAATCAAACAATGGAACTAGGTCTTTAACTGGTTATAAATCAGTAATAATGTTATTGGTTTTAGGTCCCTTTTAACTACTGTGGATTTTAGAGACACAGGGGTGCCGGAAGTTTGCCCTGAAGGGGATCTTTAACGTGCCAGTAAATCTACAGACACGGTTCCATCGCATTTATGCACCCTTAAATGCCAGCTGACTGCCTCAGGATTAGATCCTGCAACCTTGGGAACAGCAGGGAGAACGTTACCGCTGAGCCACGGAGCCAGTCGGTTATAAATCAGAAGCATGTCTCGGTAGGATATCTATGCATGGCTTTGGTGGCGTAGCGGTAGCATGCTCAACTGCTATGACCAAGTTCGGGGGTTCAAACCCAGTCGAAGGCGTCGGGCCCATGTCATAGATTTATGACACATAAATGAACTTACAACTACAATTGGTAGTGTGTAGCCAAAATGTGTAGGCTATTGGGTTAGACACGCTCTATCAAGTTCGCTTGGTATCTTCAAGGGGCCACTCAGCGTAAGCTTAAAAGGCGCACGGATGGTAGGTCTCAGTCGCAATTCAGAAAAGCAGAGGTGAACAGTGAAACTCCAAACACTTATAGTCTACACTTCTTTGAAAGTCTTAACTCGACACGACTCGCCGGAAGCTTTTCTGTTCCCTGTGTTTTATTGCCCTTATTCTTTATTTTTTTACCTCGTCTAGTATGTAAGTTAGATTTAAATTAGTTGGTAGTAGTTGTGTTTTTATTATCATCCGTACCGTATAATTACGGGCAAATGAGCTAGACATTTCGTCCCTTGAAAACAATCAACCCCACCACCATGTATGTTTCGCTTTCCTATAAATTGAAAATTTGCCCGTAAGTATGTGTCTGAATTAATATCATATTCTTCATGCTGATTGAATAACAAAAGAACTAACTTAATGCCATGTTTTTGCGTCTTTTCAATCTCAATATTAAGCCTCCAAAGTTAAATACACTTCGTTTTGTATTTTTCGCTTTCCTTTATACTGAAAATTTGCCCGTAAGTATGTGTCTGAATTAATATCATATACTTTATGCTGATTGAATAACAAAAGAACTAACTTAATGCCATGTTTTTGCGTCTTTTCAATCTCAATATTAAGCCTCCAAAGTTAAATACACTTCGTTTTGTATTTTTCGCTTTCCTTTATACTGAAAATTTGCCCGTAAGTATGTGTCTGAATTAATATCATATACTTTATGCTGATTGAATAACAAAAGAACGGTTAACACCTATTTACTTATTTTTATGCTGATTTTTTCCGCTGAGTGTCAAACTCCTCGCCTATGTCGTTTAAGAGATACACGCTCCGTTAAGAATCCTTCAACCCCCACTTTTCACCCCTTTCACCTCATAATATACACCACATCGAAAAACCCTCAGACACATGTCTTCTTATTTTTAATGATGAGTTTATATGCCGAGTATCACACCCCACAATGAAACCAATCGGGAGATATTGCTATTCAATGAAATGCAGGTCTACCCCCTTAACACCCACCCCTTTAGAACATGAGTATCCAAAAAATCCTTTCTTAGTGGGCGTTGTGGCCCTTGAGGAAGCTGCATACCAAATTTCATTCCAATCCATTCGGCGGTTTCTGAGATTTCGTGATGAATGAATGAATGAGTGAGTGAGTGAGTGGTATTTGTCAAATATATAGTAGATATATTGACCTATTAATTTTTGTTTAAACATATGCATTGATGACTCCATGTTGGATATTAATGACGATTGTTCGTGAAAAAAATTAGCTCTGTGTTTAAAAGATTTCGTTTGAGTTTTCTTCTGGAACAACATCGTGAACGCACTGGCTACCAAACAATGAACGAAGGGAACAAAGCACTGGTTAACGAATTGGTTATGGGAAAGAGCAGTGAATCACTGGTCAAAATGGAGACTCAACGTACTTTACAAGCTATAACTTGGAAAGTGACGACCTGAGCAATAGGTTTCAATACCTGTTCTCTTTATTTCAACTTAGTGGTCGCAGTAACAGACCCGACAGCAACTTACCGTGTTGGACTTAGCGTATTTGAGGCAAAGAATTGCCGAGCAATACGCCATCACACCTAGATTTATGACTGAAGCTTGTAGTTTGAGCCCTGACCCCACACTGGTACAGATTGCAGGGTCAGTAAATGTCCCGCCCGAACCATTAATTAGGTTCTTCAATGGACGTGGGTGCTTTGAATCCAACGACACTCAGTTTATACCAGCATTGCCAAAGGACAAGTTAGTGAATGGGCCGTTTCAACCCTGACCCTACACTGGTACAGATTGCAGGGTCGGTAAATGTCCTGCCCGAACCATTAATTAGGTTCTTCAATGGACGTGGGTGCTTTGAATCCAACGGCACTCAGTTTATACCAGCATTGCCAAAGGACAAGTTAGTGAATGGGGCGTTTCAGCCCTGACCCCACACTGGTACAGATTGCAGGGTCAGTAAATGTCCTGCCCGAACCATTAATTAGATTCTTCAATGGACGTGGGTGCTTTGAATCCAACGGCACTCAGTTTACACCGGTATTGCCAAAGGACAAGTTAGTGAATGGGGCGTTTCAGCCCTGACCCCACTCTGGTACAGATTGCAGGTTCAGTAAATGTCCTGCCCGAACCATTAATTAGGTTCTTCAATGGACGTGGGTGCTTTGAATCCAACGGCAGTCAGTTTATACCAGCATTGGCAAAGGACAAGTTAGTGAATGGGGCGTTTCAGCCTGACCCCCGCACTGTTACTTACTGAACTTAAGGAAGACTGTCGTTGCATTGGATGATGTGCGCACGCCTGCTGCTGTTCGTGCTGCTTTCTACAAGCACCTGCCACTGAATGGGGAGGGCCTCCGGGAAATCCATTATTGGTCAATGCTGATGACGTGATACCGGCCAATTACACCTTCGACGACCTTCGGACTGACATCCAGTTGCTCGGCATGGTCACCGAACGGCCTGCCCGGAAAAGGCCAACATTTATCACGCATCCTGAATCATTGCACGGGCGTGGATCAAAAGCTATGCTAGTAGCAAACGAGATGACGAACCTACGATATCCTGATCTCAATCCAGGAGAAAGGCTGTCAGATTATTATCGTCGCCTTGCTTTGAAGGGGAATATTGATGCGTTCTGGACGTTTAACACCTTGGATACTCGTGAAGAGTTGGATGGCATCCTTGGACTGTATGGTGAGTTACCATCTACACCACAACGACGTTCTGTTCTTGACACACCTACCAGGAGTTGGAGTTAGACATATAAGTACAGTCTATCGAGTTGTTCAGACTGTTCTGTACAACTGATGAAGGGGTAACATCAGGATGAGCGGAGTGACGTAAACTCTCTGCAGATAAGGTACTAATATGTGACGAAGACCAGGCACCTATTTCCGTCCCGGCTAAAATAAGACGGCACCAACATCAGAGTTGTTACGGTTATATTTGACGTCCTAATTTATTTGTTTAAATCACATGCTGCTTTTGATTCTCGAATATGTAGAACTTGGCTCCACCTATGAGGCGGTTAGGAAACCCTACGGAGTGTATTTGTTTACTGTTGCCCCACCTAGCAGGTAACTTGGAACTGACCTTATGTAATACTTAAAGTTCCGCTAGATGGCTCGTGCTGCTTGAAAAACGATAGCCTTGTGTTGATCGCATGATCCAGTAAGTATCGACTTGGTTCGAGATTATCGATTATCGGTTGCCCATAGCGACGAAACTCGAGACTTTGTTGCCGTTAATTATTATGACTTGGAACTTCGAAGAAGAAACATGAACTGACCATTTGGGAAGAGTTTATAAGCTCAGGCTAGCTTTTTAGGCTACGCCGTAGACTACTCTGCTTTGCATTGAATACTGTATAAAGAAAAGATCCTCGTCAGAATGTTATATTTTATATACAATTATATATTTTTAGCCTACTTTTCACATTTTTCAAAAATGAGGAAAAAGTAGACTTATGAGATCGATCGATGTGTGTGTCTGTCTGTCCTTCTGTCTGTCTGTCTGTCTGTCTAGCTGTGTGTGTGTGTCTCCCTATCAACTCCTAAACGTCTGTAGCTATCGAAACAAAATTTGGTATGAGTAAAGATCAAAACCTGAATATCTCAACGCCGTATTTGAAAATGATGTCAGTGCCACCAACTGCTGAAAAATCGCAATTGAAATTTGAGCTCCATGTTGGATATCTTGGAAGGTATGCATGAATTTGAATTTGAATTTGAATTTATTGTTTCTCTTATACAGGCCACTGAGGCTACAAAGCCTCTTTATGCAGCTCTCTTCATTCAGAGGGCGGTTACATACAATAGAATAAATTAAGAAAGAAAAAACTTAACCTATACATACAGTTGACAATAAAAGTTCTTGTTATTACATCCGTTCACCTTGAACATGATAATTGTATAGCTGATAGATTACAATGAAGGGAGTGATTTATCGCTCTGATAGGAAGTCCTGAATACTGGTGCAATTTATATTTATTCCAGAGAATACTAGCTGAAATACGGAATGAACCTTTGCAATTTTCGGTTCTGTGATGAGGTATCTGGAGCATTTGTGCAGTGTGTATTTTCGCACGGTTATGCACTGATTGCATGGGAGTTAGTGTGCAGTAAATATAAGACGGAATTTTGAATTTTAGAATTTTTATCACAGTCAGAGCCATGGCATACTGTCTTCGTTCCTTTAACTTTAGCCATCCAATCTGGACGTAAAATGGAGTTATATGAGACTCTCTTGGCACATTGAGAACAAACCGCAAGCAAGCATTTTGCATTCTTTGCAATTTTGTATTGAGGACCTCTCCCATATCATGGTAAATTATAGATCCATAGTCAAATATTGGTAGTATCAAACTCTGTATCAGTATCTTTCGTACATTTTGAGGCAAATAGAAGCAAGTTCGCCTAATTTGATATAATGACGATGCAACCCTTTTCAGAATCATGTTTGTGTGATCCTGCCACGATAATCGAGAGTCAAAAATAACTCCCAGATTTCTTACTGCTGACTGGTACGGAACTGTTTGGGATGCAAGCTGTAAAGGTGGTACTGGGTCAGGTAGGGAACTGAGTAATTTGATATAGCCGATGACGATCGGTTGCGTTTTTTCGAAGTTAAGTATTAGATTATGATCGAGTGCGTACTGAGATAGGCTTTGAATGTCACTGTTAATTAGAGCTACCTTCAAATGAATGGATTTCAGATCCGTGTGTAGATATAGCTGAAGGTCATCTGCGTACATATGATGTTGACAAAATTTAAGGACAGATGGAAGGTCATTTATATACACGGAGAACAGGAGTGGACCAAGGACCGAACCCTGCGGCACACCTGTTGTTACTTCACACCATTCTGAACATTGTCATCTGCTAGGACTACTCTCTGACATCTGCCTGTTAGGTAAGACCTAAACCAGTTCGTTACTGACTTTGAAAGGCCTAGATTTCTTAATTTAACTAGTAGGATCTCATGGTGAACTCTGTCAAAAGCTTTGCTGAAATCGAATAGAGATAATATAGTTATTTCCTTCCGGTCCATTGCTAGACGAATGTCGTCTGTGACTTTGATAAGGGCTGTCAGAGTACTATGTTTTGATTTATATCCAGATTGGTTCGGGTTTAGGATATTGTTGGAATTTATATATTCATAAAACTGAACAAAAACAATCCGTTCTAACGCTTTCCCAATTGCACACAATATACTTATTGGTCTAAAGTCACTACAGTTTAAGGCGTTCGAGAATTTTGGTATTGCTTTGATGTTGGCTTTTTTCCATTGTGTCGGATAAATACCCATTTGCAGGCTATAGTTAAATATATGCAATAAAACTGGCATGAGGAGGTCCATATTCCTTTTCAATAGCGTAATAGATATATGATCTGGTCCTATGGCTTTTGAAGTTATCCTAAATATGGCTAAATGAATGTCCTCTGGATATATATAGCCAAAATGAAATTCTTCCCGTCGGTCAGTAAATTTTTCCCTGTAGTTAGCAACAGTTGACAAAACTCTATTGCTGTCTACAACGGTTGATACGTTTAAATAATGCTTATTAAGCTCATCAGCGCTCATTGTTGGGTTATTGCTTTTGTGTCTGGATTTTCCAACACCGATAGTTTTTATAGCTCTCCACAAAGCCGAAGAGTTTTAGCTGAATTAATTAGCGAATAAGTGTAACGTATCTTTGTATTACGAATAACTTGCTGGGTTCTGTTGCGTAAGCTTTTGTATTCTACAATGTCCTCGGGTTTCTGTGTTCTGTTGCACTTCTTTCTGGCTCTATTTCGAGATCTTATTAGATCTTTTATTTCTGTGTTGATCCAGGCAGCTGGTGCGTGCCTCACGTTAGCTGAGCGCACTGGGGCATGGCGATCATATAAATCAATGAAAAATGTGTTGAATGTTTCGACCTTCTCATCTATAGTTTGCTGCTCGAGAACAGTGTGCCATGGAACTGAGATGGCATCAGCCTTAAACCTTTCATAATTAAACCTGCTGAAGTCTCGAAAAGTTCGAATACTGGGCTTATATTTTGGAGTTGACAGGGTATATACTGCGTATAAGAGATCATGTGCTGAGAAGCCAGAAGCAGCTGTTTGGCCAAACTCAATCACGTGCTCATTGCAGTTGGATGCTATTAGATCCAGAGTAGAAGAGGAGGTTGCAGTGTGATGTGTATCTTGATACGGGAGCCACGACAGATTGCAAGTATTTAGAGTTTCTACTATGTTTTTCGTTTCAAATGTAGCCGACCCAAAATGGGCATTGAAATCACCGGCTAATATTACATATTTATAACTAAAAATGTGTGAAAGCATGTCATTTAATAGTAGTTCCATAAAACCGACTTTGGGTGCTCTATAAACACAAATAAATAATACTTTAGTATCTTTCAGGCAAATCTCTACGAATAGGTACTCAGGTCTGAAATTCTCATTATTTGGGGATTTGCAGATAACCCGGCACTTAATGTGCTGTCGAACATACACTGCTACTCCACCCCGTTCTCTACGTTGTCTGTCATTGCGGTAGATATTATATCCTGGCAAGGTTACAGATGAATCAGTAATGGACTTATTGAACCATGTTTCACTAACAGCGATTACATCAATACCGGAGTTAACAAATGTGTATTCAAATTCTGCGAAATGTTCTAGCATTTTAAGTGACTGCGTGCTCAGGTGAGTTACTTTAAAATCATTGGGTAATCTATCAGCTATATCACAAAGATAGGCATGCGTATCATACTCATTGGTACTAATATCCATGTAAAAGATAATTGAAAGTTATTGTAAAATTGTTAAACAAGAAATATAAAAAATTACAAAATCTAAAACTTAAGCTATTTTCTAAATATTAATCAATAATATCGGCTTGTATTTTGGCTAGACACTGTAGTTAAAGTTCCACCAGTAACCATATTACATGTTTGTGCTTACACTTGTAACTTTGATCAGTTGAGCCCCCTCACACTGGCACGTATGAGGGTCCTTTACGTACGAGGAGCGGGAAACTTTTTCTTCAAAAAGTCCAATTCTCGGAGTGTTTTCACACGATGCCTCGTGTCATCAATGCGGATCAGAACAACGCCATCTACAGTCCAGACACCGTGTAACCCAAAGTGGCTTACTGCTTGTTTTACAATTTCAGTCCGGGTTTTCGTCAGATCTTCTCTTACAGTTATGCCGGTATTCCTTAAGTATTTCTTCGACCTGAAGAGTGCTGCTCGATCTGCATAGGACACGAACCGCACTATTATTGGCCGCTTCTTTCCAGCATCCCGGAGTCCTACACGATGAGATCGGTCTATTCTTTGGGGATCGATTGTCACATTCAACTTGGCAGCAACATCCATTACACACCTGTTGGTGTCCTCACCTGGAGTTTCTGGAATACCAAAAATTCTCAAGTTATTTCGACGCTGGTACTGCTCAAGTTCATCAGTGCGGTCATTCAGTTGCAGCTCAAGTTGATTTATAGTGTCGTCTCGCCTGGTAAGTTCCTGTCTGAGTTCATTGATGACCTGGGTGTTAAAATCTATTGTTTCTTTTAGTTTATCAATCACCTTATTAGCAACTCGATCCACGAGCTCCTCGATTAGGTTCGTATTACTCAGCAGGTTTAAAATGTCAGCTTAGTCTCGGCGCACATCCTGCGTAGCTTGGTTGTGGTCCGCTGAAGAAAAAGTAGTGCCACTGTCCTTCCAGTTTCTTTTTGAGCCGTCAGCTTCGCTAGCATTGCGACAACCCCCACCCTGACTGCGATCCACGGTCTTCAATTGTTCTCCCGAGCTGCTACCTGCTCCGTTCCTCTCTAGGGCGCTAGGGTCGTCTACTTTCACTTGCTTGCGCTGTCCACCCTTCGTTTGTTCACGAACTCCGCGCTCCCCACTGCGGTCGACGGCCTTCTTTTGTTTGTCTTTGCCCGACATTTTGTAGTTTTCAACTCTAACCTCTCACACACTTTAATACTTGTTTATCAAAATAACAGCAATATTTCAACTTACTGCGTTTATCACCGAACGTTCTGCTGTTGATTTACTTCTCACTGATCACTCTTGCAATGCACTGCTTCTACTTTGTCACCTTCTAAAAGCAATTCTGGCTAGGAACTATCACTCACGTTTATACCGTCATGTGGTTGCGCGGAGAAGGCTATGGGAGCTATTTCAAAATTGGCACACGTATAGATAATATAATTTCTGTTTAATTTCCAAGAGGCCATATATGACAGTGTTGCCAAAATAATTATATGTCTGCTGATAAGTCCAATTGTAAATGCATTTAACTTCTACACTGTCAATTGGAATTCAACCAAACATCTTGGATAACAACAGGGATTATAAATTCATGTCAAAGAAAGAAATTCCAACACAAATTATATAAACAATGCCACACAACACCTGAATTCAATATATACTAAAAACTACACTAGCATATTAAGTAAGGTAATAAGACTAGCAAAGAAAATGCATAATGGTAATTTTATTTCCCAATCATCTAATAAAACAGGTCTATGTGGTCCGTGATAAAGAAATAAACAGGAAAATCTGCAAAAATACAAAGGAATATTACATTGGCCTTCACTAATAAAGTGATTAATAATCTAGAGGAAATAGCAAACACTTTTAATGACTATTTTTTGGAAATTCCACACAAATTATTAAATAAATCACAGGTAAATACACTAAATTCTAATAATAAGATAAATATATGCAGTGATTCTTTATTTCTAAATCATGTCACAAGTGAAGAGGTAAGAATAGTTATAAAAGAGCTAAAACATACTTCTGTGCTGGAATTGATGGCCTCCCTGATGAAATTTTAAAGAAATGTGCAGAAAATATAATAAATCCACTTACGCACTTAATAAACAGTTCAATTCTCTCAGGAACTTACCCGGATTCCTTGAAGTTATGAAAAGTAATTCCAGTGCACAAAAACGGTTCAAAAGATTAATTAGATAACTATCGTCCTATTACCTTACCAACTGGTAATGCAAAAATTGTGGGGAAAATCATGTATAAGAGACTGTTAAGTTTTATTTAAAAAAATACTATCAAACTCACAACATGGATTCAGGACGGAAAAATCTACACAGACAGCAATTTATGAATGTAGTAATAGTATTCTTAAATTAATTGACAATAAGGAACATGTAACTGGCCTATTCCTGGAATTATCGAAGGCATTTCATGTTGTTGACCATAAAATCATCCTTACAAAACTAAATCAATATGGTATTAGAGGTCTAGCTAATAAATGGATGGAGTCTTACTTAACAAGGCGTAAACAAATAGTAAGCTTGAGACACAACGATGATGGAATCAGATTACTTAATGAAACATTGTCCAATGAGGGTATTATTAAATTTGGACTACCCCAGGGATAGGTATTGGGCCCACTACTCTTTCTTCTATACGTTAATGATATAACACAGAACGTTGATTCTCATAAGGAAATTTTGTTTGCGGACGATACAACACTCGTAATAAAAGGCGAAACTAAACAGGTCTTACAGCAGTCTGCTGACTCCGTTACAGAAGATTTAACCAAATCGTCACAAGATAATCGCCGCATAATAAACTATTAAAATAAACAGTATCTCTAAATATCCACACTATACAGAATAGGAATCCTGCGACGCCCAATATAACATTAAATGGTCATCAAATAGAAAATAAATCAGAAACAAAGTTTTTAGGACTACGGATACAACATGACTTGAAATGGAATAAACATATACAATATCTGAATACTTAACTGAAGTCGACCTGCTTTGCGTTACGTATTTTAAAAACTTGCACTAGCATGCAAACATTAAGAAACACATATTTTAAATATTTCCATTCATACTTAAGATATGGGGTCATATATTGGGGTGTGTCACCAGATGTACTAAGCACGTTTAGGATACAATAGAGGGCAATTAGAATAATCATGTAGAGAATCATGTAGACCTCTGTTTAAATATTTAAACATTCTCCCACTGCCCTGCATTCATATCTTTGAAAGTATTATGTTTTTTTGAAATAATTTAATGAAAAAGGACGTTTTTCTTAAACAAACAATGATGTTCATAGGCATAACACAAGACGAAATGAAAACATTCATATTTCACACACAAACACACACACAAGCATATATCAAAAGGAACTTTTCACACAGGAGTTAAATTATACAATAAACTACCCCAGTATATAAAATTTGCCACAAAAATAAAAACCTTTGAAAGAATGTTGAAAGCTTACCTGCAGTGCCATTGTTTTTACTCTGTAGTTGTATATCTTAGCGTATAGGAGCGATGGCATCTATGATTGTTTTACTTTTCTATTTTAATTGCAAGTTGTTGTATTTATAGAATTAGGTTTTCATAGTGTGATAATAGAGTAAGGTGTAAATAGTTGTCCAATAAGATTGTATCTCTTGAGATCTGTTATTATAATAAGTTATAAATAGTTATAGTATTAGTAATATATACCTGCAAGTTCTGACATGTTCTATATCACAAATGTATTGTATACATGTAATTGATCAAATGGATAAATAACAAGTAGTTCCGTGAAGAACTATACAGCCTATTTTCATATATCCTACTTATGTTAATTGCCACTATTTAACATACACACTTTCAGTTTGATTGCTGTAATAGATTCGTAGATATTGAGAACCGACTAAATATTTCGGATGGTCGCCATGTTGGATTTTATATATGAAGGTCCTAGAGTTATGTACTGTTACATGCAGATTATGTGAACGTGTAGTATTGAAACTTCAATCGCATAATTAGGACACAAGAGAAAACAAGGAGATTAAAAATTTTTTCACAGCTGCCATCTTGAGGTTATGGAAACAATTGAAATAAATTAGATGCCAGTGGATTAACATTCGGATAAAGATTTACTGTACCAAGTTTCACTGCACGCGGATGGTTAAATTGCGAGAAACGTCCATGTGAATATTTATAATTCGCGTCACCGCCATGTTGGATTTGTGATCACCAGGTTATTTAAAGTCCTATAGGTGAACTTAAGTTCATAGCCCCTATGAACATTAAAAAATGCAGTTTGATTGCTAAAATAGATTCGTAGATATTCAGTATCGTCTAAATATTTCGGATGGTCGCCATGTTGGATAGTTAAATGTATAGGCCATAGAGTCATGTACCATTAAAGGAAAATTATTGCGTAGGTTCATTATTCAAACTTTCACTTCGATCGCATGACTACATCACAAGAAATAAAAACTTAATTTTAAAATTCGCACTGCCGCCATCTTGAGGTTATGTAAACAATTGAACTAATTTAGATACCAGTGGATTACAATGTGTATAAATATTTCCTGTACCAGGTTTCAGTGCGCTTGGACCATTAAATCGCGAGAAAGGTCTATTTAAAATGTTCAAATTCGCTTGGCCGCCATGTTCGTTTTGTAGTTAACCGGTTTTTGAAAATCTTATAGATGGACTTCCAGTAGTGCCCTTTATCTCAGTACAAAATTTTAGGGAGATACCGCTAATAGTTTCAGAGATATAGAATGCCGGTGAAATATTTCGCACATCCGCCATCTTGTGATTATGTAAACAATTGAACGAAGTTAGATGTCGGTGCATTACAATGTATATAAACATATACTGTACCAAGTTTAATTGCGTTTGGTTGGTCAAATCGCGAGAAACGTCTATTTAAAAGTCGCAAATTCGCTTGGCCGCCATGTTCGTTTTGTAGTTACCAGGTTTTCAAAAGTCACATAAGTGAACTTATAGTAGTTCCCTCTATCACCATAGAAAATGTCAGGGTAATATCGGTAATAGTTTCGGAGATATTGAATGCTGGTGAAATATTTCGCACAGCCGCCATGTTGGATTGGTGAGTCGTAACAAAATTTGAAGGGCACGGTCGAGGTCGCCGGGAATAGTGCTATGAACTTTCCGAGTTTCATTGAAATCGCTCCTGCCGTTTAGATTTTATTAGGGGGGGACATACACACGAATCACACACACACACACACGCACACACACACGGACAAAAGGTGATCTCATAAGCCTATTTTTTCAAAATTGAAAATAGGCTAAAAATCCTATCTAATCTATTGGGCTACACTATTTCAGTTGTATTTCAAACTGCAGTATGTATAAATGTTAGTATTACCAACTTGATTTCGTCATTATTCTAGATAGGTCTATGTAGATTGGCATGAATCTTTCATTTTAAGAAAAGTAGGCTCTTTAGTTCGTCACAGAACTACTTGTTCTTCTTCTTTTTGAAAGTCACAGACACTTAGGAGTGGAGTTTATTTTGTTTTGCTTCTGAGAACTTGGACACATATTTGGTGTAATTTGAAGGGCCTGTGTGTTGCTCAGGGTTTGTGTTTATTTGTTTATATTATTTAACGTCAGTGTGTTTGTTTTGATTTTGCTTGTTTATTTAAGGGGGCGTCAATTTTTTTCGATTTGCTGGTGTATTAATTGTGTTGTCCTTGGTGCAAAGTAGTAGATTGAGTTACTGCGAATCCACACTTTTTGTTTGACCCACTTCTATGTTTGGAAGTTGAATTGTTTTTTAACTATCGGTTTTAAAGTGTGGAAACATTATATACGGTATATATAAATTTAATTAAGATGAATTCTATTATTGAAAAGTTGACAAATTGGGAAGAGCAGAAGTTTACGAGAGTTGAGGAATCTGCGGCACAAAGACTTGCTGAATTAGAGAGTCATGTATATGGGAAAATTAAGGAAATAGATGAAAAGGAAAAGATTCATTCCATTGAGTTGGAAAATAGAATATCTAGCAATCTATATGGGGTTATCTTTTTTAAAGTTAACATGGATGCTCTCCAGCAGTTCAACAAAATAGGGGACAGAGGCTGGGTTGGAAACAAGGAGACTAAGGGATATTCCAGTCAACCAGCCGTACTCCGTAGAGAGCCTGCAGAGGATTGACACATGATTTGGCACCAGACTTATTTGCCACTGCCAAGAGTTTATGGTGTGTTTACCAAGTCGGTTTGCCAGCATATCTAACGAGATGCTGGCAGCGTTAAATTCACGCACCTTGGTGTTGAAGTATTTAGGAATGCACAATAATGCATGTCTAGTCCACTTTGAAGAGGATAACATTTAACTCTCCTGTCCCCAACAGTTTTTAACTTTTTGTCACATCGTGTTTGAGCAGATGACCTCGCTGTTCCGTCACTTGAAGAATCAATTTAATACTAGAGATATAGTAGTTCACAGTTTATTGTTATTATTATAATTATTATCAGTTTTTTTTTAGAAATTGACTTCATGGCGCCACTTATTTGGGGAAATGTTCGTGACTGCTTTCAAACACGACTGTGCAGTGGGAGAATATACAGTATAATGTTACTCTCTTTGTACAGACCAGAATGATGATCACGCCAAAAGAGAGTTGATGCGATTGAGATTGTGCGCAGCACTTACACCTATATATATCAGCATCGTGGCTGTGCTCACCGGTGTGGAAGGGGATATAATTACGACAAAGTTGCTTACCCGACATTAAGCTATGTCCTGTATTGCACCAGAATCAACCTCTAAAATTAAAAAAATGGAAGTGTGTTGCATATAATGAATTTATGCACACAACACTATTTCTTTCTTTTATTATCCAGTAATAACCTTCAGAAGCCTTTGGATATATATATATATATGTGTAAGGGAGTCAGGCCAGTCCTAGTTGGACATTCGCTGGTGTGGTGTGCTAGTAAACAACCGAGCGAGATTTTGCTGCTATATATTTCTTGCGTTTGTTGTGGGGTAAATATATTCAGTTCTTATCTTTCACTGGTACGCATTCAAGCAACAATGTTTGGTGAGTACTATGGCTAACCAATCTCAAACTTTTAGAGAACCCTTTGCTACACCAAGTAACTGGATATATGCAAAAAACATGGCATTTGCAGCCAAATATATAACACAACATATAATGAATTTCGAACAACATCCATATACACTAACTACTTGAACAGTACTATCAAGAATGGCCATTAAACTATGTTTTATCACGTCACACAACTAGATTTGACTACAAGCTACATTACTCTATGGGGCCAGACACCAACATTTTTCCACGACCATTCAAAGAGTTTCAGTGTGTTACGTACATTAATGAATATCACATCCCTGTCACAAACGATACATACGAGAATAGTGAAGGAGTAATTGAGTACATTAATTGTCATAGGATGTGTCTAAAATGTTTTGTTTTATGACAAGGATTAGCACTTGCTTTAGAAGAAGTTATTATGTAAAGCACAAAAATTGGAAGTATCTCTTTGACGATTTAAACGAGGAAGATATATTTTGGTGCCATAAATGTACAACACAGAAATTTGTTACTAAATGTGTGACACGGTACGGAAGTAAAACTGATATAATATATCCAAACACCCATGATTTCCTTTATTATTCATACATTTCTTCAGTTGGTAAATTTAGTTTACATCCCACGAGCCAACTAACATCACTCAGAAGTAGATATCGCCCATACTAAAAGGTATATTTATTATGTGCCACATTTACCACACACCTTCCACACTAAAATTGCATTAGCATTTTCTCTAAAATTGAATTTCATTCCAGTGCAAACAGCAACGACGTGGGAGATATTATAGAAGAAGGGGTAGTAACAACTAGTGCGCTTTCCACTAGTATTGTTCCAGTGAGGAGTCCAACTCATCAATACACCATGCACATCGCAACACCATCCACATCGCAATAACTTTAAAAACTTATATAGCAGAAGGGACAGCACTCACGTTCTAAATATGCCGAGTCATGCTGACGTCAGCCGTAGGTGCAATGGCTAGATCATCCGACACCAGTGGAAGTGCGAGCGAAATTTGTATTAGGACCATGAGAGCAATTTAGATCCCCCCCAAACACACTACTGCACAGTTTTTGTCCTAGGGACCTGAACTTTATTTTCTGGGTAGAAGGGGTAAAGACCTTTCATTTACGTTAAACAAACTCTTTTGTAAAATTCTTAGTTCCCAAAATATACACAATTTTGAAAATTGGACTTTTTTTGGAAAAACTGAAAAAATGTTAAGTTTTGTTCTACCAATTGAGGACATAAAAGCCATTGGTTTGAGTCTATATATGACTTCTTAGGATGATTAGTTTTCAAAATATCGCCTACTTTCCAAATTGAACTTTTTTTATTTTATCCCAGAGACCTGGGACTTGGATTGTGGGTAGTGGGGGTAAATACCTGTCATTTACGTTAAACAAACTTTTTTGTAAAATTCCTAGTTTCCAGAATGTCAAAATGTCAAAAATTCCATATTTTGTTCTTACGATTAAGGATATAAAAGCCATTGGTTTGAGTCTATATATGACTTTATAGGATGATTAGTTTTCAAAATATGGCCTACTTTCCAAATATTGTTTTGTAAAAATTTGAAGAATATTATATTTTTTGACTGAGAGTGGGATAGACGTAGGTGTTGGAGTTATCATATGATTTGATATGATTTTTAGTTTAAACATATTGTGACCGTTTAGTCGAGTCAACAACCACGATGACTTTCCTAACGTCCCATAAGTCGAATAAAATTACCGAGAGGATCAGGTGACCTTCCATAAAGGCTAAAGCGGCACGAGAGTCCGTAGTCCACAGGGATCGTGGTACATGGTGACGATGGTCATAGACCGCCTAAGGAAAGGTTCACCTTAAAACTAGACTGAGGAAATAAACATCCAGACTTATGTAAAACACCGTGAAAATTTATTTATAAAATTCACAAGCCCCTAGCCTAGTTCGGAGGGTTATAATCGGCTAGCCCGCAAACTAATAAATAAACAAAAATAAAGAGCAGGTCCCTACCTGAGAAGTCACGGAAAACCCTCGCCAAAGATCTAACTCACAATAATAAAGCAACAACAGCAACGCTAGGAATATGGTACAACGCAAGTCCCTAGTTCAAATTACAAGATTAAGCTAATATCTGAATTTACATTTAACAGGGTAGCAAAACAAATCTAAGTTAGGATGGTACCATTTCGACATTTACATTTAACGTTAATTCATCTAGCTAAGTCCTATCAATTAACAAAATTTACGGCGATGACGTCCGTAAAAGAAAACAATTACATCCAAAAGCTAAGTGTACAGCCATGAAAAACAAACAATTTAATTATGCTTAATAACTATGTGCTAACAGCACACAACAGGTAACATGTAGGATTTATACACTTGACATCATAAATAAGTAATGAAATAAACACAGTAGTTTTATTAAAAATTCCTGCCTGCACCTTGGTTTACTCTTTGTAAACCATAGTCATCTAATGTGTATAATTACGGTGACGAATGCGTATTTGAGACCACGTCTGACATCGCATGGCCTGAGCTCCACAAGCTACGAACTCTAGGTTCGCGCATGCTTCAGGTCGCTACAAAAATGTCAACTGTCCTAGTCATTTCCTCACAAGGAAATTATCTTCAACTGCACGGCTATGTCAGCAGTTCCAGAATGCAAAGAACAAAGTTAGATAGAAAGAATCGTTAGTTAGCTTTGTTTTACAACAATTATGCGTCTTATTATTAAGATGTCGGTTTATAGGTTTATCGTAGGTTTATGGCGAATAACATTGACAATAGCCTGGGCACGGAGTGTCTCCACTGAGATCTTTCTCCACCAAAAAGCCTCGACTCAACAGTCGGAATATAATCAACGAGTACAACAACTCGGACACACAATAACACGGGTTACCAGCGGCGCTAAGCTCGCGTTAAATAACTCTTACAACAGTTACCTTCCAATAACATCTAGTCAACGGGATCAGTCCCGGACAAGGCATACTCAAAATACCTTCATACAATAACATCCTGCTATAACAGGGTAGCCTTCACCATACTATAGAAAACCTGACATAACTGTACCTGTCAAACGACAGTACACGCAACAGAGCGTTTAACTAACAAAAAGCGATCTATAAAACATGTGATCAAATACAAGAGTGGAAACTAATTTCCATAAGCAAAATAGCAATGAAAGGAAGAGCGAATACAAATCGTACTCTGTCCTTGTCAATAGTAGTTTTGTCTCACAATGAAGCAGGCGTGCTTACAGGTCACTGGGTTAGATAACCAGTTTATGTCACCAACAGGTTACCACATTCCTGTGTTGGTCGACACAAAGCACACATTATTCAAGGCCGGCGATTTAATCAATATAAAACTACACCTGGCCAGGTTAAGAATTTCTAAAGAGTCCGTGTATAAAACACACTCAATAAATCTGAATATAATAATATAATTCCGTCTTTCTAACAAAGACGTCTAAATGAAAGTAATCTTACAATAACAAGAGCTCTTTGCTTTTAAAAATACAACTCAATAGTTGCTAGTACATCAAATAAAAACGTGTCTCACATGACACAAGCAAAAATGATAATTGTGGCGCAGATTCACACACTAGATCTGCATAATGATACGTTGGGAACTGGGTTCGATGCTAGGCAACGAAACATTCCTTCTAGTTGTTAGGTTCAAACTTGACCAAGAATAGCTATCTGAGATTATTCAAAATTAAATATAATGCATTTACAAAACAAGATGTTCAGTAAAGAACATATAGCCTACTTTCTCCTAAATGCATGGGTATTGTTATAACTCTTTATCCTTTTCAAGGAGTATGATTGAATGTTGGTTGTAGTAGCTTGTTGAAATACAACATGCTATAGGGATATTAAACATGAATATGAGGTGCCCTTTGCTAGTGCTACCTCTGTACCAAATTTCGTTCAATTTGGTTTCACCGTGTTTGAATTGATAGGGGGAATCGATTTGCACACATACTTGGCCACCATCTGCAAACTATTGTGCTGATGTTCTTGCAGTTTGGTCAGAATATTTTTCCCACATAAAGATATGATGTTGCAAAATTTGGTAGAGACTAGATTATTAGGTTGGTCGTAATTACATTTTAGCTTTTAACATTTGGGTGGCCGCCATTACGTTTCTGTCAATATGGCGGCGATATTAATCATGACACTGACATGCCCTTTGCTAGTGCTATCTCTGTACCAAATTTCGTTCCATTCGGTTTCACCGTGTTTGAATTAATAGGGGGAATCGATTCTGACACAAAGATGGCCGCCATCCGCAAACTATTAGGCGAATGACCTATTAGATTGGTCAAAGGATGCTCCCTCCACAAAGGTATGTAGTTGCAATATTTGGTAGAGATCGGATGATTAGGTTAATCGTAATTTGATTTAAGCTTTGAACATTCGTGTGGCCGCCATTACGTTTCAGTCAAGATGGCGGCGATATAAAACATGAAACTGAGGTGCCCTTTGCTAGTGCTAACTCTGTACCAAATTTCGTTCCATTCAGTTCCACCGTGTTCGAATTAATAGGGGGAATCAATTTTGACATAAGGATGGCCGCCATCCGCAAACTATTAGGCAAATGACCTATTAGATTGGTAAAAGGATGCTCCCTCCATAAAGGTATGCTGTTGCAAAGTTTGGTAGAGATCGGATGATTAGGTTAATCGTAATTTAACTTAAGCTTTGAACATTTGTGTGGCCGCCATTACGTTTCTGTCAATATGGCGGCGATATAAAACATGACACTGAGATTCTTTTTGCTAGTGCTACCTCTGTACCAAATTTCGTTCCATTCGGCTTCACCGTGTTTGAATTAATAGGGGGATTGATTTTCACACAAAGATGGCCTCCATCCGCAAACTATTAGGCTAATGACCTATTCATTTGCTCAAAGGATGCTTCCTCTATAAGGGTATGTTGTTGCAAAATTTGGTAGAGATCAGATGATTAGGTTAATCGTAATTTGATTTAAGCTTTGAACATTTGTGTGGCCGCCATTACGTTTCCGTCAAGATGGCGGCGATATAAAACATGACACTGAGGTGCCTTTTGTTAGTACTACCTCTGTACCAAATTTCGTTCCATTCGGTTGCAACGTGTTCGAATTAATAGGGGGAATCGATTTTCACACAAAGATGGCCGCCATCCGCAAACTATTACGCTGATGACCTATTAGATTGGTCAAAGGATGCTCCCTCCATAAAGGTATGTAGTTGCAAAATTTGGTAGAGATCGGATGATTAGATTAATCGTAATTTGATTTAAGCTTTGAACATTCGTGTGGCCGCCATTACGTTTCAGTCAAGATGGCGGCGATATAAAACATGACACTGAGGTGTCCTTTGCTGGTGCTACCTCTGTACCAAATTTCGTTCCATTCGGTTCCACCGTGTTCGAATTAATAGGGGGAATCAAATTTGACATAAAGTTGGCCGCCATCCGCAAACTATTAGGCTAATAACCTATTAGATTGGTCAAAGGATGCTCCCTCCATAAAGGTATGTTGTTGCAAAATTTGGTAGAGATCAGATGGTTATGTTAGTCGTAATTTAACTTAAGCTTTGAACATTTGTGGGGCCGCCATTACGTTTCCGTCAAGATGGCGGCGATATAAAACATGACACTGAGGTGCCTTTTGTTAGTACTACCTCTGAACCAAATTTCGTTCCATTCGGTTGCACCGTGTTCGAATTAATAGGGGGAATCGATTTTCACACAAAGATGGCCGCCATCCGCAAACTATTACGCTGATGACCTATTGGTTTGTTCAAAGGATGCTCCCCCGTAAAGGTATGTTGTTGCAAAATTTGGTAGAGATCGGATGATTAGGTTAGTCGTAATTTGATTTAAGCTTTGAACATTTGTGTGGCCGCCATTACGTTTCCGTCAAGATGGCGGCGATATAAAACATGACACTGAGGTGTCCTTTGCTAGTGCTATCTTTGTACCAAATTTCGTTCAATTCGCATTCACCGTGTTCGAATTGATAGGGGGGACAGACATTCAGAGTACACAGACTCACACACACACAGACACACACACACACACACACACAGACTCACACACACATACACACACACACACACACAGACTCACACACACACAGACAGACACACTTTTTTCGCCCTGTGTTGATCTCATAAGTCTACTTTCATTTTTTGCAAAAATCGAAAGTAGGCTAATACTTTCATTTTTTGCAAAAATCGAAAGTAGGCTAAAAACTGGTAGTTACAGTCGACTACCTAAATGATACGACCGTTCTAACGACAGTCAGGGGTATAACAAAGGATGGCTGCAAGGAATGCAGTTAATTAATAACCATGGCATCTGATTGCCATAACTAAAGTCAGCAAAGACTTGAAAATTACCCCAAGTAGGGTTGAACGAAATAGCCTCAAAATGACTACAGTCAGGTTCAGCAAAAAGTAGGCATTGACGTTCTACGACGTTCATCAAGCTGCACCAGGGCTGACCAAAATGTCTGACCCAAGGGTGTCTCACTCTAAACTGAAATAAATGACATCTAACTAATCTAGTTACATCCCTACATAGAAAAATGGCTGACACTGAGTGTGGTTGGTTCACAAACTACATTAAATCTACTATACCACCAGAAACTAGAACAAGGAAGGGGTGTAGCAAAAACTCACGAAATGGAGGAGCTCTCACTCAGCTCTCTATTCCACAACAAGGGTTGTACAAAATCCTCTCTGGCTCTCTGGTACGGTATCCTCCTCATCAGGATTCCCATCTGGACTCCTCCAAAGACCAGGGTTCGATTTGTCCCTGTCGACAACTTCGTGGATATGCCTGGAAATGGCATTTTTGGCTCCTTCCTTCTCGTTCGTTGTCCTGGAAGTTCCACCATCATGCTGGTTCCCGTAGAAACGTCACCCTCATACCGGGATGGTATTAGTCCATGGTGACTGCTTCAATCATGGTGAAGAAAAGTCCAATCACGTGGGTAGTGAAATAAGTTGCGTAATAATTCATCCTCTCACTTTCAAAATTATAATGTTCGTCGTGAATGTTATAGGCTTCAATTGTAAAATACGACACAGCCTTAATCTCGTAGATGTGGATTAGCATGTGAGCTAACACTGTTTTATAATTCTGCACGTGCTAGTGACGCTACTTTTGTATCACGCAGCATCCGTGAATTATACGTCGTTTTTAAAATGAAATTTTCACTTTGGCAATTTAAATATCTACAATTATAATCACACTTATTCAGGATAATTGTAACACTATTACATGTATATTTCCACTAGGCATCTGCCCTCCACATACGCGTGGGTAAAAACGTGTTGTTACAGCAATGTTGTGCAATACACTATACTTGCCAATTATTATCTCCCAAGCTTCTTCTTTAGTTCACTGGGCTTCAACAACAGTGAATAATAGTATTAGCGTGCTCGATGGCACCTTATAATCACTTTCAACGCTCAACAGCGGATATTCTTCTGCGTCTCGTAGGACAAAAGCAATTCCACGCCTACACAAGGCGGATTCTCCAGACGCAGTGCAAGGTACTGGGTGTCTCTAGAAAGTAGGTCGTCAAAACGAAATCGTTGAGCGACTACTTACGTTCCTTTTTGCGTATCTGCAAGGGTATTACCTTACCTAAAGTAAAAATAAACATTCTCCAAAATGTTTTAATAATGCAGCATGACGAAATGGAATATTCTGAGTCTTGTGGAAAGATAAAAATTAATTAATAAGACCTCAGATAAATAATTAGCAGTTTTCACCAAAGTCAAAAGTGCGATTCACCGCTACTTCAAAAAGTATCGCGTGATCTCTCAGCTTCACGTGGCTTCCTGGGTGTGTTCAAAAGTACAACATCCCATCATAAATGCTCTGTCATAACAAAAATATCACATGAACCATAGCTCAGCGGGTTCATCTTCCTCTCCGTCGTTTCAAATAAAATGTTGGGATAACATTTTTATTTGCTTTGAAATTCATTCAAGAGTGATATTTTTTTAGATTGGCTGCATTAAAGGTTCCAATGCGCTCTCCTGTCTTAATGTCTTCTATTACATAACTTCCATTGTTCAAAGGCTGTCGGTGATTTCTTGATTGTGCCTGCTGCTTCCATCTCATGGATCTTCTTAGCAGCTTCTTCGAGATGTTTCTCGGCAATCGGATAGATCTTTTTCTGGAATGGGGAATCATCCAGTAACACAAGATCATACTCGTAGTCTAATATCTCACCAGGTGTGGTGTCGAATATATCCCTGTATTCGTTCAATATTGCCTCAAGATCCTCACGTATGGGTGCTGATAACGATTCTGCCTCTTCGTCGGCATCTAGTGTCTCCTCAATTTCCTTGCCATTTAATTCTTCGACTACGTCGACTTCGGATAGGAATTCCGGTTCTTCTTCAATTAGGCTCATCTGAATGGGTTCGTTCGGCTTGAACTCTACCGTATTCCGTACCATGTCAATGATTCCATCATATTTTCTAATGAAGTCTGCGCCTAAAATGGCATCATGATGCAGGCCCCTCATTACAAGAAATTCGTGCAAGTACACGTGGCTCGAAATCTTCAGAGTACACAGAATCTGGATTTTGCACGTTACAACGCGGTCAGGTATGACACCTCTGACTCTTACAGCTGAAATGGGCAGCTCTGTCACCTCAGAGTTTGCTTTCAGTCTGGCATGGCAATCGGCGGAAATTACACTAATCATCGCCCCAGTATCGATGAGTATGACTACACTGACTTCATTCAAGGTGGCTACGATCTTGGGTAGACGTGTCAATTCATAATTGTGGTTCGTCGTTCGTCCAACAAGTCTTCTTGGATTGGCTCCCAGAGTAATATGGTGGCAGTTACTCGGTGCTCAACCGAACAAGAATCTATTGATTTTTCGGCGTTTTTTTCTGTCCTGGCGAGAAGTACTGGGCTGGTTCTGCTCCGTCTCCTGCGCCGAATTTCTATTTTCCCTCGAAGTAGGGTTCCGTTCTCCCTCTTCTTGGATCTGCAATTCTCTCAGTTGTTTGAGGTACTCACGGCTCTCCCGTGCTCTTCCTTTCCAATCCCTGTCTGGCTGGTATCTAGGGTCTCGATTTCTGTCGTATCCCCTGCTATATCGATAGTCTCTACGGATACTTCCGTGTTGTTGGTTTCTTCCTTCATTCCCTCGGCGGTTGTTTTCATGACGTCGGTTGTCGTCCGTCCTTCGGTCGAATCGCCGGTTCCAATGACTTCGCCGGTCATCTTGTTGATTTCGAGTATAAGGAGTGTTGTTCCATTCTCTCCTGTTATAACTGTAGTTATTATCACGTCGCCCAGAGTCCTCTGTGGTTTGCGTTTGTTGTGGCGTCTGGCTCACTTTATCAACAGTCGTCAGATTTATATGTCTATCCTCGCGCCTATCAGCCTTCTGCTGACGGTGTGTAGGGAACTGTTCTGTGTTAGCATCCAGCCTTCGCAGTATCTGGTCACACTGCTGGAAAGTGGATGCCCCTGCAGCGATCAACACACGTTGTACGTCCGCAGGGTACTGCCAAACAATTGTGTTCACTAAATCTTGCTCGGACAACGGAGGCTGAAGACAACGAAGCTTCGCAAGCTGTATTGCGAAGTAATTCGCATAACGAGTAGGTGTATTGGAACTGTACCTTCGAGTGTACATCTCAGCTCGGATGCTCTGCTGGATGTCGCTCGACCAATATGTTCTTAATAATGCTTCCTTAAAGTCCTGGTAGCCTGTAAATGAGTATCTGAATGCTCTGAACCAGGTACCGGCTTGTCCCTCTAGCAGTCGCTCTATAACTCTTAGTTCCCTCTCTGGAGTTACCATAGTATCACGTAAGTAGCTCTCGACATTGGCTAGGAATTCCACTGGAGTAACACCACTTCCAGTTCCTGAGAAGCGAGCTGGTTGCTCCTCTCTTGAACGAATTATGGTGACATTTCCCTGCGAATGCGCGGGTCTGAACGTATTTTGCATGTAACTCTGCGTAGAAGTGTTAGTCTCATGACTAATTCGATTAGATGCTGGTTGAAACGGATGAGCGTCAAAGTTCAAGGTCTGACCTTGCGCTGAACCAGTGAATTGTGACGGTTGCGATTCCATAGGCGCGCTGGGTTGGAAATGGGTAGGCATCATTCCTCCTGATTGAGATATAGGCGTTTCCTGAGATTCTCCCATCTGTGGGTGTACGTGTCTCTCTCTAGGAATCGTCTCGAGTCTGTCCAGACGTCTTTCTATTACTTCAAGTCCTGGGATGGTTCTGGCTGCGACTTTATTGCCTAAGTCGTTCAATTGCAGCTCGATCCTGTCAAACTTTCCCTTGAGGTTTGTGTCTACCTCGCGTATGGCCGTCCTAAGGTTATAACTGAGATCTAACCTCTCGGTCACCACGACTTCCTCAAATCGTTTTTGTAAGGAATCGATCTCTCCTTCAACTCTGGACATATTTTCTTGGATTTTACCCACATCGTCTCTAACCTCGGCTACCTTAGCCTCGACTGTGGTCTCGTGTTCGTTGAGGTCACCTCTCAATAACATGAGGTCAATTTTGTGTTCCTCACGATGAACATCAACTGTCTCACGTAGACTGGCTACGGTTTCCGTCAATTCAGAAATGTTTCTCCTGTTGGTGTTGAGTTCTTCCTTAACCTCCATCATGCCATCAACGATAGTCTTCACGTTGTTATTAACGGCATTGGCAGCTCCCCTCATCAAGATTAAACCAATGTTCATGGTTGCCATGTCCTTTTTCACATTGCCGATAAATCCCTCGACGTGATCTAGTCGAGTCCCGAATTCTTCCCTAGTATGTTCCAGATCTGCTCTCAGGTCTATCTGGACTCTATTCAAGGTTGTCTGAATTTGAGCTGTGTGCTCCTCCAATCGGTTTTGCACATCCTCCCTAGCTCTATTCATCTGGTCGGTTAAGCAATCTACGCGCTGGTTAGCCTCCTGATGGTGTCGTATGACATCAACCCTAACAGCTGCTAAACCTGCCGTCAGATCATTTCTCGCTTCGACCCTATATGCGTCCATGTCTGCCCTGACTTGAGTTAAATCAGTCCTAACATTGTTAACATCTAGCCTTACTTGATATACATGACCACTAACATTGTTGACTTCCTTTCTAACCTGGTCCACATGACCACTAACATTATTTATAGACTGAGTGTTAATCTCTAAGTCCTGTCTTACATTGTTGACTTCCTGTCTAACCTGGTCCACATGACCACTGACAGTATTGACAGCCTGAGTATTCTGACCTAAGTCAGCAGTAATCTGTTGAAGATTGGCATTCACACCTGCCAACATCTCTCCAAACACACGACGAATAGTTTCCTCATCCATAGATAAGAAATATATGAGAAAGTGAGGGATCAATTTCTACTGGAACTTACAGCTATGATTAGTTACTTGGTGGTATAAAGCTTGCTTCATTTATATAAATATCACGAGTACAGCTGGAGTATGCAAACTAAGTGCTTCTACATTTACAAAGACAACGGTGAGCAAAGCAAAGTATTACATTTACTTAGGATTGAGGCATCATCAAAGAAAATCCTATCCTTCATTTATCCAACACTAAAGCCTCACCCCATGGACTTCTATCAAACATGAATGCCATGCGGTCAATTGATCTGCGTTCGTCCCAGTCCTGTCAATTTACCGTTAATCAACATTAAGATCCTAAAAAGTAACATGGTACTGAGGGTCACCACGTTAACGTCGGCACATGAGTTGGGCGCCATTTTATGTGACCGTTTAGTCGAGTCAACAACCACGATGACTTTCCTAACGTCCCATAAGTCGAATAAAATTACCGAGAGGATCAGGTGACCTTCCATAAAGGCTAAAGCGGCACGAGAGTCCGTAGTCCACAGGGATCGTGGTACATGGTGACGATGGTCATAGACCGCCTAAGGAAAGGTTCACCTTAAAACTAGACTGAGAAAATAAACATCCAGACTTATGTAAAACACCGTGAAAATTTATTTATAAAATTCACAAGCCCCTAGCCTAGTTCGGAGGGTTATAATCGGCTAGCCCGCAAACTAATAAATAAACAAAAATAAAGAGCAGGTCCCTACCTGAGAAGTCACGGAAAACCCTCGCCAAAGATCTAACTCACAATAATAAAGCAACAACAGCAACGCTAGGAATATGGTACAACGCAAGTCCCTAGTTCAAATTACAAGATTAAGCTAATATCTGAATTTACATTTAACAGGGTAGCAAAACAAATCTAAGTTAGGATGGTACCATTTCGACTTTTACATTTAACGTTAATTCATCTAGCTAAGTCCTATCAATTAACAAAATTTACGGCGATGACGTCCGTAAAAGAAAACAATTACATCCAAAAGCTAAGTGTACAGCCATGAAAAACAAACAATTTAATTATGCTTAATAACTATGTGCTAACAGCACACAACAGGTAACATGTAGGATTTATACACTTGACATCATAAATAAGTAATGAAATAAACACAGTAGTTTTATTAAAAATTCCTGCCTGCACCTTGGTTTACTCTTTGTAAACCATAGTCATCTAATGTGTATAATTACGGTGACGAATGCGTATTTGAGACCACGTCTGACATCGCATGGCCTGAGCTCCACAAGCTACGAACTCTAGGTTCGCGCATGCTTCAGGTCGCTACAAAAATGTCAACTGTCCTAGTCATTTCCTCACAAGGAAATTATCTTCAACTGCACGGCTATGTCAGCAGTTCCAGAATGCAAAGAACAAAGTTAGATAGAAAGAATCGTTAGTTAGCTTTGTTTTACAACAATTATGCGTCTTATTATTAAGATGTCGGTTTATAGGTTTATCGTAGGTTTATGGCGAATAACATTGACAATAGCCTGGGCACGGAGTGTCTCCACTGAGATCTTTCTCCACCAAAAAGCCTCGACTCAACAGTCGGAATATAATCAACGAGTACAACAACTCGGACACACAATAACACGGGTTACCAGCGGCGCTAAGCTCGCGTTCAATAACTCTGGGATAGGCCTGTACACAACAGTTACCTTCCAATAACATCTAGTCAACGGGATCAGTCCCGGACAAGGCTTACTCAAAATACCTTCATACAATAACATCCTGCTATAACAGGGTAGCCTTCACCATACTATAGAAAACCTGACATAACTGTACCTGTCAAACGACAGTACACGCAACAGAGCGTTTAACTAACAAAAAGCGATCTATAAAACATGTGATCAAATACAAGAGTGGAAACTAATTTCCATAAGCAAAATAGCAATGAAAGGAAGAGCGAATACAAATCGTACTCTGTCCTTGTCAATAGTAGTTTTGTCTCACAATGAAGCAGGCGTGCTTACAGGTCACTGGGTTAGATAACCAGTTTATGTCACCAACAGGTTACCACATTCCTGTGTTGGTCGACACAAAGCACACATTATTCAAGGCCGGCGATTTAATCAATATAAAACTACACCTGGCCAGTTCATAAAAAACTTTACCATAGGTTAAGAACCTCTAAAGAGTCCGTGTATAAAACACACTCAATAAATCTGAATATAATAATATAATTCCGTCTTTCTACCAAAGACGTCTAAATGAAAGTAATCTTACAATAACTAGAGCTCTTTGCTTTTAAAAATACAACTCAATAGTTGCTAGTACATCAAATAAAAACGTGTCTCACATGACACAAGCAAAAATGATACTTGTGGCGCAGATTCACACACTAGATCTGCATAATGATACGTTGGGAACTGGGTTCGATGCTAGGCAACGAAACATTCCTTCTAGTTGTTAGGTTCAAACTTGACCAAGAATAGCTATCTGAGCTTATTCAAAATGAAATATAATGCATTTACAAAACTGGTAGTTACAGTCGGCTACCTAAATGATACGACCGTTCTAACGACAGTCAGGAGTATAACAAAGGATGGCTGCAAAGAATGCAGTTAATTAATAACCATGGCATCTGATTGCCATAACTAAAGTCAGCAAAGACTTGAAAATTACCCCAAGTAGGGTTGAACAAAATAGCCTCAAAATGACTACAGTCAGGTTCAGCAAAAAGTAGGCATTGACGTTCTACGACGTTCATCAAGCTGCACCAGGGCTGACCAAAATGTCTGACCCAAGGGTGTCTCACTCTAAACTGAAATAAATGACATCTAACTAATCTAGTTACATCCCTACATAGAAAAATGGCTGACACTGAGTGTGGTTGGTTCACAAACTACATTAAATCTACTATACCACCAGAAACTAGAACAAGGAAGGGGTGTAGCAAAAACTCACGAAATGGAGGAGCTCTCACTAAGCTCTCTATTCCACAACAAGGGTTGTACAAAATCCTCTCTGGCTCTCTGGTACGGTATCCTCCTCATCAGGATTCCCATCTGGACTCCTCCAAAGACCAGGGTTCGATTTGTCCCTGTCGACAACTTCGTGGATATGCCTGGAAATGGCATTTTTGGCTCCTTCCTTCTCGTTCGTTGTCCTGGAAGTTCCACCATCATGCTGGTTCCCGTAGAAACGTCACCCTCATACCGGGATGGTATTAGTCAATGGTGACTGCTTCAATCATGGTGAAGAAAAGTCCAATCACGTGGGTAGTGAAATAAGTTGCGTAATAATTCATCCTCTCACTTTCAAAATTATAATGTTCGTCGTGAATGTTATAGGCTTCAATTGTAAAATACGACACAGCCTTAATCTCGTAGATGTGGATTAGCATGTGAGCTAACACTGTTTTATAATTCTGCACGTGCTAGTGACGCTACTTTTGTATCACGCAGCATCCGTGAATTATACGTCGTTTTTAAAATGAAATTTTCACTTTGGCAATTTAAATATCTACAATTATAATCACACTTATTCAGGATAATTGTAACACTATTACATGTATATTTCCACTAGGCATCTGCCCTCCACATACGCGTGGGTAAAAACGTGTTGTTACAGCAATGTTGTGCAATACACTATACTTGCCAATTATTATCTCCCAAGCTTCTTCTTTAGTTCACTGGGCTTCAACAACAGTGAATAATAGTATTAGCGTGCTCGATGGCACCTTATAATCACTTTCAACGCTCAACAGCGGATATTCTTCTGCGTCTCGTAGGACAAAAGCAATTCCACGCCTACACAAGGCGGATTCTCCAGACGCAGTGCAAGGTACTGGGTGTCTCTAGAAAGTAGGTCGTCAAAACGAAATCGTTGAGCGATTACTTACGTTCCTTTTTGCGTATCTGCAAGGGTATTACCTTACCTAAAGTAAAAATAAACATTCTCCAAAATGTTTTAATAATGCAGCATGACGAAATGGAATATTCTGAGTCTTGTGGAAAGATAAAAATTAATTAATAAGACCTCAGATAAATAATTAGCAGTTTTCACCAAAGTCAAAAGTGCGATTCACCGCTACTTCAAAAAGTATCGCGTGATCTCTCAGCTTCACGTGGCTTCCTGGGTGTGTTCAAAAGTACAACATCCCATCATAAATGCTCTGTCATAACAAATGTATCACATGAACCATAGCTCAGCGGGTTCAATATAGTCTACTTCCCCAATTTACCTTTTTTGAAAAATTTGAAAAATATATAATGTTTTGACTAGGCGTTGAATGGAGTTGAGAGACAATCATTAACCTTAGAGTACTTTGGATTCTTGGAATTTAGTGTGTTGTTGTTGCTTACAAACATGGCGGTAAGCATTATGCTACCATAAAAAGGGTTGAGATACTTTCCAAGACCAAGAGAAAAATCCTCTAAATACATTGACAAAAATAACTTGTCAAATAATCCATTACAAATAAGGTATTAACGTAAACCACCAAAAATAAGCCACCAACATATGCCACCACTATAAACCACCATAAGCCACCACCATAAGCCACCACCATAAACCACCAACATAAGCCACCAACATAATCCTTCATCATAAGCCGATTGTAAAATGTTAAACACTTGCATACTATTACATTTTAGGTAATGCAACATTCCCATACAATTGTGCCATGTAACTTTTTGTTACATTACTTAAACAAGATATATTTGTATTAAACGATAAAGTAAACCCGCTGTGTGTATTGTTAGTGGATATGAGCAAATGTGTTCATTATTGGAATGCATACTAGTAGTTGAGTGGGTTGTCATATCGACCGGTAGGTAGCATGCTGGTAGTTGAGTAATTTTTTATATCGACCGCTAGATAGCATGCTGATCGTTCAGTAATGATATGGAGCGCTAGGTACCATGCTGTCGTTCAGGGGCGAGGCAATCTAAAAAGTAAAAATGGAAAGGTTTTAAGTGTGAGTGTTCATTAATCTAGTGCTCCAAAAAAAACCACGGTTGCTGTTTACAAAAAATCATGAAAATGCTAAAAAGCAAGTTCAAGAAAACGATATTGCTACTCAAGATAGTGCAGTGTGTGTTCAAAAGTACGTATCATGTCCTCAAAAAGTCATGTTAGGACAGTTGTTAACGTCTAAGAAACCCTCAACACTATCAAAGCCAACACAGACTATGGGAGAGGTCTCTGTAGAAAAGAAACAAAAGCAATTGAATAGTTTTATTGATGTTGAGGATAATGTTGATCGCAATGATGGTGATTATAATAATAGTGATAAAAATGCTGAGGATGATAATGATAAAGATTATGGTAATGCTTTGTTTACCCCTAAAAAAGTCATTTGTTAAATGTATTTATTGGAACAATCCCAGTAAGCTAATCCAGCGGTTTCAGCACTTGCTTGCCTGTAAACAGGCTGGTTATACTAAATATGAGGAAGAACTGTTGAATATAGAAAATGAGCTTCGTCATGCCAAAATTATTACGTAATGGATCCAAATAACCGCTTAAACCTTTTCTTAACAATACATGTAATATTTTCTACCACTTTGCTATCACTTTGCTCTCACTTTTGCTGTCACTTCAAACTGTGCATATTAAATATATAAGCCAACGCTAATTCATTCTATTACCAGAACAGTTATAACCTTTGTAGTGTGCAAATCATACTAACAGGTTAGTTGCTACTATGGAACTTACTAAAACTAACCGAGGTAAACAACGTGTACTCTATAAAGGCTACTCTTATAACTATAGACGACAAAATGTAAAAGGAATAATATTCTGGCGATGCTCAAAACAGAGGTCAACAAGATGTCGAGGCAATATGAAAAGTAGAAATGGTGTGGTTTTAAGTGTGAGTGATCATCAATGTAGTGCTCCAGGCAAAACATTAGTGTTGACAAAAAATCATCAGAATGCTAAAAAGTTAGTACAAGAGAAAGATGCTGCTACTCAAAATAGTGTATCGTTTATTGAGCAACATTTAACCCCGGTTGTAAAAGTTATGTTTAATCCATCTTCCACGTCTTAAGAGTCATCAACATCACAGACTATGCAAGAGGTAGTGTTGTTGTTGTTTTAAGGGGCTGAACTACAAAGTCATCTGCCCTTGATATGCAAGTGGATTGAAAAGAACTAGATAGTAATAGACAAAGAGAGTTGTAGTTTGTATATAACTATTGTACAAGTACTTACATTAAATAAATAAAAATAGTGTATGTGTATTGTCTGTTTTTCTTAATTGCTATCCCCATGTCCCACTATTAATGCAATTGTTAACCATCAACAATCTCTGACTATGTTCGGAAAGAGAGTGACCTTAAACAATACACTCTATCTATGGTTTTACTGCAGCGTTAGTCATAGCAACAGAACTGTGCGCTCTCTGCCATGTCTGTAATATGACATAGGAAATAACAAGACGTCTTACTGCACGTACCAACTCCTCAGTTTTAACATCTTAAGAACAAGTATTATTCTCTTTCAACTACAAATGACTCGTTAGAACACATCCATCCATCAAGTTAGATCCCTTGACCTACTCTCAAATGGCATGTGCCTCGTGCACTAGGGTGTGTGCATTAGCCCTAACGTTACGTACGAACTAAACAGAATGTGACTTGATAGCTCTTATCGTGCACGTGCACAGGTGAACACTTGTGTGTTAGGTCATATTACACATGAACTTGCATTTTCTCACGTAAGTGCATTTTTTCTGTTCCACAAGTTACAAATTTGATTGCTGGATTGTATCCTGCACTGTTTATGCGATATAGCTTTGCCAGTTCATAAAATCGCTAGGTAGTTCTCTACATATAGCAATTTTACCACTGCTCTACCTACGCCTGTTGCTCTTTTGGCTTTCTTACAGTCTAGTGTGTGATAGACAGCATTAACTGTATATCAAACCCAGTTCACCTTTGTATTTGTAATCCAAGTAATAATTTGAAAGACACAAATGTAATCAGTTTTAAACGTTTTCTCTGTTTTTGTTTTGTTTAATATGTTTATGACATGCATATTAACCTGAAATCGAACCCTGGTGAAAAGGCTAACAGCTTAACCACTGCACCACCATGCCCTTGTTTCTTAGTTTGACTCGTTCTAGGCCTCAGACCTGGAAATCGAGTTAAGACCACCAGTACAAGAGCTAAAAGTGCTTACCACTGCCCCCCAGGGGCTTACATCTAGTGGGAAGTGAGTTGGCGACCACGGGGCCCCAGCTGAGTCCGGCATTGCTTCCACTTACTTGTGCCGGGCTCCTCTCTGTCTTCTTTCCTGTCGACCTCACTTGGTCAACTCTTGTTCTCTTCCGACCCCGACGGTATTAGGGTATCCGAGGCCTAGGGATTCTCTTCCTTTCCCGCCTTAATTGGCCCTTGTCTCATATTTTCTGATTCCCTCCTTCTGCGAAGGGTCAGCCTTCTTTTCCTTTTCCTGTTATATCCTGCCTTCTCCTCAAGGCCCTCAAGGAGGCCGGTTGTATGTAGCCCCACCACTTTTGGTGCACCCTGGATAATGCTACACCCTCAGGGGCTCACGGCTGGTGAGTTCGGGAGTTGGCGACCCCGAGGGATTCCTGAGCTGGGTCCGTTTTCCCCTTTTGTCCCTTACCTTCGGGGCGGACCCTCTTCTCTTTCACTTTCCTATCTGCCTTTCATGGCTCTCCTTCCTTCCAAGTCCCTCAATCCGCATTCTTCGAGGGGTGAGGGCATTTCTTTTCCTCCTGTCCTTTATTTGCCTTATTCTCCTTTCGTTTTCCTTTTCTTCTTCTAGTATATAGGTTGGTAGTTAGTTTTAGTTTTAAGTTTGCATTTCATTTTCATCTTCACGATCACCCAAGCCATCAGGGGCCGATAGCCTAGATGTTAGGCCCCTTAAAACAACAATTATCATCATCATCATCATCATCAGCTTACCACTGCAACACAAAAAATGGATAGCTGGTAACATTAGACAACCGGAAATGATTATATTTCTGTTAGCAATGCATTTCGTCATCAGCCTACTGTCTGAGCACTGACAGCAACACAGTTTAGTTTAGAACAAGCGAGTATGTGAGTGTATAGATTATTAGCCTCAAGTATTTAAAGCTTGTTGTGTGTAGCGACCATTTTGTCTCGGTAACCACTGAGCATTTTTGTGTTTTAGCTATCATCTTTAACCAATCAATTAAAGATAGTCTACTCTTAATTCTTGATAAATCAGAGTTTGCGTACACCGTTTCGCATTTATTAACCCATACCTGCAACCTATACTCTCTCTATACTGCAGTTTGATCTGAAAACAAGTTTCAATGGTAAAAGACTTGTCAGTCACCATACATGTAGCCTACACTAATTCTTTTTCAACCTAGCTATATTTCATCACGCATGGTAAACATCTCACATGCCCGTATCCGATTATTAGTTTATAAAATCTCAGGTTATGACCTTGATGTATTGGGTATTTTGGGTAAATTCATTGGCCATGGGAAAGGGTTGACCATTCTAAGTCCTATGACACCTCGCATGTTGATATTCGATTATTAGTTTATAAAATCTTAGGTCAATGACCTTGCTGTTTTGGATTTTTGGAGTAAATTTATTGGTCATGGGAAAGGGTTAACCATTCTAAGTCCTATGACACCTCACTTGACCCTCTCCGATGGTTAGTTTATAAAATCATAGGTCAATGACCATGTTGTATTAGATCTTTTTGGTAAATTCGTTGGTCATGGAAAAGGGTTGACCATCCTGAGTCCCATGACACCTCACTTGACCCTCTCTGATTATTAGTTAGCGAGATATTAACAAAAGTGTAGTTAGGCCCTTTTGACAAAAAATAAATAATACATTCAAAAACAGAATGTCACCTCAAGTCCAACGACCTCTCATACAAGTCCCTAGCCTTATTGGTTCATGAGATATTAAAAAGCTAATGACCTATTAGTTTTGGATCTTTTGGTAATTTTAAAAAAGTAACTTATCTATAAATCATTATTCAGAAAGCCCGTCCGCTTATAAAAAAAACAAGTACGCATGCGTAAAAAAACATGTTAATTCATAGTAGCAATCGGCTCTTCACATGCGTTTCATGTGGAACAACGTTTAATTTCATCATAGCATTAGGGGTCATGGGCCAGTTCATAGGGACCAGCCCAAAGGGACCGGTCCAAAGGGATCAGTCAAAAGGGACTCATCAATAAGGACTCGTCCACAAGGACCTGTCAACAAGGACCCGTCCACAGGGACTCGTCAACAAGGACCAGTCAACAATGACTCGTCAACAATGACCCATCAACAGGGGCCCGACAACAGGGGCTCGTCAACAATAACAGGGGCTCTCGCCTCAAGGCCTAACATGCCCCTATTTGATTATTGGTTTGCGGAACAACGTTTAATTTCATATTGGCATTCAAACTCTCACATGTTGCACTTGAAAAGCGAGATTCTCTAAAAAATTACAATTTAACCCCCTATTAGGGGTAGGGTTTATTTTGGGGTGGAAATATGTTGTCCATTGGAAAGGGGGTATCAGCCCGAGTTCAATGACACCTCATTTGTCAAAATCCGACCATGCGTTCGAGAGATATAGCACCGCTGCCATTTTGTGTGGAGGAATGTGGAGGCGGAGTCGCTAGAACCGGCCAAAACACACTACTGAGGAGTAATTTACCATTTTAGGGTAACTCCAACGGTATACGCCAACAGCATGGAATTGTCCAACCGACACTACTACGTACAAACCATGTACGGTTTACTAACTGATGACCACGAGGACAGGCTAAAATCCATAGCCTTACCCATTATAAAAATGCTTGGAACCTTGAAGGCATTTAACCCATTCCAATGGGAGTTCTGGAAGGTGATCTACCACATCATGTAACCGTGAATCATGTAAACATTGTAAGAAGTTTATCCAAGTCGAAGTAGTAGTGATTGCATTGTATTTTGAGCCGAAATGTCATGAGATTTGACCACTTAGGTAGGAAATGTGTGTACTTTATTTCTTTAGTACTGGGACAATATTTCAGTGAGACACCCCAAGTCCGTGTATTTTACGGCAGGTGCAATCTTCATGCATTTCAGAGAATTTTATGTCAGAGTAAAGGACGTCTTCAACTACAAGAGATGCAGACTTTTGTGAAAGTAGGGGGAAAGCCCATAGTTAGGTCCCATCTTTAATTTGAGAGCTTAATCTCGTATCATTTTTCGGCCGACCGTTGCTGTAACATTTTTTGTACCATTTATTTGTCATTTTCGTGAGTACACTTTTACCACGTGTAGTTCGAGAGGAACGATGATGATGATGATAATTGTTGTTTTAAGGGGCCTAACATCTAGGCTATCGGCCCCTGATGGTTTGGGCGATCGTGAAGATGAAAAATGAAATGTAAACTTAAAACTAAAACTAACTACCAACCTACATACAAGAAGAAGAAATGGAAAACTAAAGGAGAATAAGGCAAATAAAAGACAGGAGGAAAAGAAATGCCCTCAACCCTCGAAGAATGCGGATTGAGGGACTTGGAAGGAAGGAGAGCCATGAAAGGCAGATAGGAAAGTGAAAGAGGAGAGGGTCCGCCCCGAAGGTAAGGGACAAAAGGGGAAAACGGACCCAGCTCAGGAATCCCTCGGGGTCGCCAACTCCCGAACTCACCAGCCGTGAGCCCCTGAGGGTGTAGCATTATCTAGGGTGCACCAGAAGTGGTGGGGCTACATACACCCTGCCTCCTTAAGGGCCTTGAGCACAAGGCAGGAGGTAAAAGGAAAAGAAAAAGAAGGCTGACCCCTCGCAGAAGGAGGGTGTCAGGAAAGATGAGTCAAGGGCCAATTAAGGCGGGAAAGGAAGAGACTCCCTAGGCCTCGGATACCCTAATACCGTCGGGGTCGGAAGAGAACAAGAGTTGACCAAGTGAGGTCGACAGGAAAGAAGACGGAGAGGAGCCCGGCACAAGTAAGTGGAAGCAATGCTGGACTCAGCTGGGGCCCCGTGGTCGCCAACCCACGCCCACTAGAAGTGAGCCCCTGGGGGGTCGTGAGGAACGAACTCATATACTGTTAGATGGATGAACTAAACAATCCCGTATCATTTAAAACATCACAGCAGAGGTGAGATGTTTAATTTTTGTTGTGGAGAATGCCAAACCACACTTATCAAATCCTACATGTACATTGAACGAGTGACATATATTCAGATATCAGTGCAGTCAGAATGCACGAGTGTTATGTCTTAAAATTTATACTCTTTGAACATTATGCTACGTTATATCTTTTTAAAGGGAATGTAATCCCAGGAAACAATATTAGGGAGTGATGAGACATTGTTAGATAATCTGTAGAGCACTACAGGACTTTATTTCGTGCTCCTACAAGAGTATAAAATGATCATTTCAAAAGCACTATTTTTTGCTATGCTAAATGAGCTGCACGCGAAGCAGACAGGCTTGCTTGCGCCCAGCTGATAACCGGTTTGCCCGGGAAACAAAAATGAGACGACTTGGATGACCACTTTTTGTGTGCTACATTATGTCACGAGCCTAGGAAATTTGAAGGTCACATGTATTAATAACCATGCTATGAGAGCAGCTTAGGGAGCTGTCAACACCTGTTATTGTTATGAAGTAACGAAACGCACGTCGATGCGAATTCCTTAAATGTTTTAGCCGACGACTTTGATCGCCTGGCGCGTTGTAGTAAGGTTTAGAATATCGTGTTAATTGACCCAGCTTTGTATAAATTAGGCTAGCCAGTGTAATTGTTGTGTCCGTAAACACATTATTTGGTATTTGGCAGGACGGAATGATGATGATGATGATAATTGTTGTTTAAAGGGCCTAACATCTAGGCTATCGGCCCCTGATGGTTTGGGTGATCGTGAAGATGAAAAATTAAATGTAAACTTAAAACTAAAACTAACTACCAACCTACAAACTAGAAGAAGAAATGGAAAACCAAAGGAGAATAAGGCAAATAAAGGACAGGAGGAAAAGAAATGCCCTCAACCCTCGAAAAATGCGGATTGAGGGACTTGGAAGGAAGGAGAGCCATGAAAGGCAGATAGGAAAGTGAAAGAGGAGAGGGTCCGCCCCGAAGGTAAGGGACAAAACGGGAAAACGGACCCAGCTCAGGAATCCCTCAGGGTCGCCAACTCCCGAACTCACCAGCCGTGAGCCCCTGAGGGTGCAGCATTATCTAGGGTGCACCAGAAATGGTGGGGCTACATACACCCGGCCTCCTTGAGGGCCTTGAGCAGAAGGCAGGAGATAACAGGAAAAGAAAAAGAAGGCTGACCCCTCGCAGAAGGAGGGAATCAAAAAAGATGAGACAAGGGCCAATTACGGCGGGAAAGGAAGAGACTCCTTAGGCCTCGGATACCCTAATACCGTCGGGGTCGGAAGAGAACAAGAGTTGACCAAGTGAGGTCGACAGGAAAGAAGAAAGAGAGGAGCACGGCACAAGTAAGTGGAAGCAATGCCGGACTCAGCTGGGGCCCCATGGTCGCCAACCCACTTCTCACTAGATGTTAGCCCCTGGGGGAAGGACGGAATGAATGTTCGCCTTACCCTTGGTTTATTCCGGCGTTCTTGAGCTCTGCTAAGACGACCGATGCACCGCGCGCAGTTGGTGTAAGACGCGCTAACCTGTGTTATTGTCTGACTTGTTGAAGTCAAGGTATTGGAGTGAATCTCCAGTGAGATCACCTATTGCAGCCTACGACTGGTGTCATTAATACAACCAACTAAACCACATTTAAACCTACAACCTAAATCAAAGCATAATTATCGACGATGATGATGATAATTGTTGTTTTAAGGGGCCTAACATCTAGGCTATCGGCCCCTAATGGTTTGGGTGACCTTGAAGATGAAAATGAAAAGCGAACTTAAAACTAAACCTAACTACTAACCTACATACTAGAAGAAGAAATGGTAAACTAAAGGAGAATAAGGCAAATAAAGGACAGGAGGAAAAGAAATGCCCTCAACCCTCGAAGAAGGCGGATTGAGGGACTTGGAAGGAAGGAGAGCCATGAAAGGCAGATAGGAAAGTGAAAGAGGAGAGGGTCCGCCCCCAAAGGTAAGGGACATAAGGGGAAAACGGACCCAGCTCGGGAATCCCTCGGGGTCGCCAACTCCCGAACTCACCAGCCGTGAGCCCCTGAGGGTGTAGCATTATCTACGGTGCACCAGAAGTGGTGGGGCTACATACACCCTGCCTCCTTAAGGGCCTTGAGCACAAGGCAGGAGGTAAAAGGAAAACAAAAAGAAGGCTGACCCCTCGCAGAAGGAGGGTATCAGGAAAGATGAGACAAGGGCCAATTAAGGCGGGAAAGTGAAAGACTCCCTAGGCCTCGGATATCCTAATACCATAATTATCCTAAACCAACGGATTAATTAATTATTATAAATAATTTACAGCTATAATTTTGCAATCATTTGCTTGTTGTTAGCGACACCGTGACTTCAATGCATTTCCATGTGGGAGATGACTTTTAAATGAGCTGACACTCCTTGTACCGACGACATTGGATCTACGGGACCGATAGTCAGTAACTTGCGGCCCGCATGATCTGAAGCTTGTAAGACGCAATTGTAATTGCGCTTTGCAAACGTAACTTACATGCCAGAGATGACGATTGACCACAACAGTATGTCAATTCGCGAAGGTAGGCTAGTATAAGAGTGTTTACTTTATTCCCTAGTGCATTTATTCCCATTGTTTCCTTATTAGACATAATGGTGTTTATGCAATGTTTTTTTTGATAATCAGTGGTCAAACTATCATTAGCTTTGGTAATAAGCATTTGTTTACGACGCATCTCGTCGTAATACTTTCGTTCACATAGGCATTAGATAAAATTATAAATGTAATTTAAATGTGGACGTGGTACCATCCTAACCTAGGGATTGTACTTGCTTTATGTTAAACTAGCAGAAGTACCCGTTTTTCGAACGGTGTTATATATTAACACCAGACATTATCAATTGAGCTACTGTTGCAATGGTTAGCGGTTTGTCATTCCTTCATAAGTTTATAAGAACGAAGTTAGTTTTCAGGGAATATCACACAAGCTGTTAATTTAAGGGCCTTAAAATGTGGTTTTCGGAGACCCCTTATAGACTCGCGAATTTTGTGTCTCACAATGAGAAGCGCAACATATGCTTTGATCGTCCTTCTAGGATCATTTTTATATTTCGCCTATTTTAGCATGTATTTTGAGAAGGTTTTCCCTATATCCACCCTTCTACTGTATGAAAAGTACGGTGAGGAGTTTTATAAATGATTGGTGTATTGACTTATGTTTAGCATACCTAATTTTACGATGCACCAAGCATCCGAAGACGATTTATAGGCGTACATAAAGATACACAGAAAGACAGACAGACAATTCTATTGTCTACAACATATCACCCAGATATCCAAATATGGGTGTATATACGATACGTATCAAACAAAATCATCCTTACGATGAACCCGTATGTCGAAAAAAAAAAAAGATTAGTTAAAATGTGCTCTCAAACTAAATTCACCTAACGTGTACTTCCTGACGTGAAATAGATTTGAAAGCCTTGTAGACGAAACGCAATACACCTCACATAAAAAATGACCCTCTACGTTGCGTTAGGTCCCCATACACAGGAAGACCTCTTCATAAATTATAAAGGCTTGTGGTGCATGAAAATTCAGGTTCTTTAGCCTCAAATGGCCCAAATTCCTAAAAGCCGCAATAAATGCTGCTTCAATTCAGGAATTTTTGAAAATAATGTTTCTGTTTGTAGATATAATAGACATTCTGTACTATATGTCGCACGTGAATTTGCATTAAAAAATTCTGACCCCCTTAATTGCATTGACGAATTATACAGTCTACATTGGTTCCGTGATAACCTTATAGCCATTTGCAAACTTTCACAGAAATGTAATAAATGGAGTAGCCTAATAATAATAATAATATCGTATGGCCTCGGTGCCGGGTGCAAGCTTAGAAATTTGACACCCAGAAGGTAGCTTGCATGTCGAAATTTCGTTGTTCCTTGAATCACTATGAAAGTCAACGGGGGTAGATATCTAAGCTCCTTGAACACTATAGCGCTTCCTAGTAGAGAAATGAGGAACTTTGTGTTGGCGCAAACTCCTGAGGTTAATTTTGCCATTATGAACACGGCCTACTGAATTCAAATGGGTTCTTTGACATGTCAACATCGTATGACATGCGAGTCGTATTTTTGCCGCCTTTCAAAAATCACGTACAGGCCGGACGTTTGTTTTAGACGATTGCCCTTGACCTTGAAGCCTGCGGGTGAGCCTGTACACAGTCACTCTCTCACCCTATCACTTCACATTTGTCACCACCGATCTGATGTAATGGAATTCCAGATTTGAGCAGACAGTACAGTCCACGTCGAAGTATTGTGTGACACGGAAGTACACGTTACGTAGTTACGAACAGAACGTCATTATATTTGCCAGTGACTATACTTCAGCAATAGTGTGAAACAGCTTTATCAATCATCGGAGCGCTTGGGGCAGCTGATAACAACACAGGTACTGTAGTAACTCGCCTCCAGGCTTCCATTAAGATTTTTCACTCGTCTAAAACAAACGTCCGGCCTGTACCACGGCCAGGAGTGAACCTGCAATCTTGGGGTTAGTAGACCGACACGCTATCCACTCACCCACCGTGGCAAGGTAGAAATGGAGTGATATTGCTTCTTACAGAAATAGATGGAAAGTTGGATGCCACCCCTTGAGATAATGTTGGCATGGTTACCGATTTCCATTTCTTTATTAGTTTGTTAAGTTAAATTAAATTAGTTTTCTGGGAATATTTCAGATACTGTTGGTTTTAGAGCCTTATAATGTAGTTTTCGAGGCCCCCAAGTTTTGTTTCTGGCACCGAGGGGCTTTCTCTCCTCGTTGTACGCCATAATATAATACTACTAATAATAATATAATATAGGGATAGGAATATAATAGACCTGCCGTACCACACCCGCAGGTGTAAATCACGTGAAAAAATTCCAATGTACCCCTTGACCCCCTTAAGCGCATTATACGTATTGATGAATTTTACAGTTTAATTTGGTTCCGTGATAACCTTCTAGCCGTTTGCAAACTTTCACACCAATGTAATTAAATGGAATTGCAATGCGTCTTACAGCAATAGATGGACCTCTGAGAATCTGTTGCCATGGTTACCGGCTTGTATTCGTTCATTAGTTTATTAAATGAAATTAGTTTTCTGGGAATATCTCAAAAATGGTTGGTTTTAGGGCCTTAAAATGTGGATTTCGGGGACCCTTTAGGACCCCCCGAGTTTTGTCTCTCACATTGAGGGGCTGAAAATGATCTTTGTCTCGTCCTTTTACTCCTATTTCAGCATGTATTTTAAGGGGATAGGCCCTCTTTTATGAGAGGTACGGAGAAGGGGTACATCAATGATTAGTGTCGTGCCTCTGATGGATATCTGTACCAAATTTTACGTTGATACACCCAGCCGTTCTCGAGTTATAAGGGAACAAAGTTGTCCACAGACAAACAAACAAGCAGACAGACACACCAAAAAATTATTTTCGCGCGCATCCATAATAAAACAGTCTTAAACGCGTAAATAACTCAAATTTCCGTATAAATTGCGAAAAAACATACAAACTTTAATTTTTATGTACGTAGAGATATACTGCACCGCTCGGTGTTGACCGTGTTTTATTGCACAAATTTAGGTTTTACTCGCTAACCGTTGGAGATACACGAAAAGTGATAAAGACCTATTGGATAGAAAATTAAATGTTAAATCTCGTGTATGCATAAAAAGTTTGCTATTTCTTAGCGTTCTCTTTTTATTTGAAATGGAAATATGAAATTTTGAAACCAAAGGGTGTAGTGACGTCACATATGTGGGTTTTACTCGCTAACCGTTGGAGATACACGAAAAGTTATAAGGACCTTTCGGATAGGAAATTAAATTTTGAAGCTCGAATGTGCCATCAAACGTTTGCTATTTCTTAGCGTTCTCTTTTTATTTGATATGGAAATATGAAATTTTGAAACCAAAGGGTGTAGTGACGTCACTAAAATGGTCGCCATTTTTTAATAGTGCAAAATATCGAAATTAAAAGTATCCTATATGTAAACATGGTAAATCAGCTACATCCATGCAAAATGTCATTTAAATCGGACCAGTGGTTCTTGCGTTATTGAGTAACACACAGACAGACCGACAGACAGACAGAAAGACAGACACACACCATCTCATTTTTATATATTAGTATGATGTAAATTCTGCCGAGTCACTTGTTTGTAAATTTGCAACGCGTTAATTATTCATGTACCACGCGCCTAGTTTGCTATGCTATTCTTTTCATGTAACTAGGATTTCGCGGGGGTCATTAACGTCAAAATAGGAATGACTTATAATTGTATTTAGATTAGGGAATTAGCCGATTTCGACCCTCGGAAATGATTAGGGGTCTTACTTGAATAGCCCCCAGGGGCTCACATCTAGTGGGATGTGGGTTGGCGACCATGGGGCCCCAGCTGAGTCCGGCATTGCTTCCTCTTACTTGTGCCGGCTCCTCTCCGTCTTCTTTCCTGTCGACCTCACTTGGTCAACTCTTGTTCTCTTCCGACCCCGACGGTATTAGGGTATCCGAGGCCTAGGGAGTCACTTCCTTTCCCGCCTTAATTGGCCCTTGTCTCATCTTTTCTGATTCCCTCCTTCTGCGAGGGGTCAGCCTTCTTTTTCTTTTCATGTTATCTCCTGCCTTCTGCCCAAGGCCCTCAAGGAGACAGAGTGTATGTAGCCCCACCACTTCTGGTGCACTCTGGATAATGCTACGCCCTCAGGGGCTCACGGCTGGTGAGTTCGGGAGTTGGCGACCCCGAGGGATTCCTGAGCTGGGTTCGTTTGCCCATTTTGTCCCTTACCTTTGGGCGGACCCTCTCCTCTTTCACTTTCCTATCTGCCTTTCATGGCTCTCCTTCCTTCCAAGTCCCTCAATCCGCCTTCTTCGAGGGTTGAGGGCATTTCTTTTCCTCCTGTCCTTTATTTGCCTTATTCTCCTTTAGTTTTCCATTTCTTCTTCTAGTATGTAGGTTAGTAGTTAGTTTTAGTTTTAAGTTCGCTTTTCATTTTCATCTTCACGATCAACCAAACCATCAGGGGCCGATAACCTAGATGTTAGGCCCCTTAAAACAACAATTATCATCATCATCATCATCACTTACTTGAATAAATCATTCACGAATCTAACTTAAGACTGGATTTATTTTTATTGCTAGCTTTGTTTTTTGGATGTATTTCTTTGGGGCGGCTTTGACTGTTTCCGTGCCCAATGAACCCGATCCCCTGGATCAAGCCCCTCGTGCTCAGCTAGCCCACAAAGAAATGCACTCGATCCTCAGGAGTTTGGGTTCGAAGGACGGGGTCTTTCGAAGTGCAATCTTTTCGGCGGATGGTACCCGAAATACCTCCTATAACGGGCTCAATACAGAATAGGAATCCTGCGAGGCCCAATATAACATTAAATGGTCATCAAATAGAAAATAAATCAGAAACAACGTTTTTAGGACTATGGATACAACATGACTTGAAATGGAATAAACATATACAATATCTGAATACTAAACTGAACTCGATGTGCTTTGCGTTACGTATTTTGAAAACTTGCACTAGCATTCACACATTAAGAAATACATATTTTGAATATTTCCATTCATACATAAGATATGGGGTCATATTTTGGAGTATGTCGCCAGATGTACTAAGCACGTTTAGGATACAATAGAGGGTAATTTGAATAATCATGTAGAGAATCATGTACACCTCTGTAAAATATTTAAACATTCTCCCACTGCCATGCATACATATCTTTGAAGTATTATGTATTTTTAAATAATTTAATGAAAAAAAGACGTTTTTCTTAAAACAAACAATGTTGTTCATATGCATAACACAAGACAAAATCAAAACATTCATATTTCACACACACACACACACACACACACACACACACACACACACACAAGCATATATCAAAAAGGAACTTTTCACACAGGAGGTAAATTATACAATTAACTACCCCAGTATATAAAATTTGCCCCAAAAATAAAAACCTTTGTAATAATGTTGAAAGCTTATCTGCAGTGCCATTGATTTTACTCTGTAATTGTAAACCGTAGCGTATAAGAGCGATGAAATCTATAATTATGTTTTACTTTTCTATTTTAATTGTAATACCTAGCTGTAAGTTGTTGTATTTATAGAATTACGTTTCCATAGTGTGATAATAGAGTAAGGTGTAAATAGGTGTCCAATAAGATTGTATCTCTTAAGATCTGTTATTATAATAAGTTATAAGTAGTTATAGTATTAGTAATATATACCTGTAAGTTCTGACCTGTTCTATATCAAAAATGTATTGTATACATGTAATTGATCAATTGGATAAATACAAATCTAATCTAATCTAATCTATTAGGCTACACTATTTCAGGTGTACCGTATTTCAAACTGCAGTACGTATAAATGTTAGTATTACCAACTTGATTTCGTCATTATTCTAGATAGGTCTATGTATATTGGCATGAATCTTACATTTTAAGAAAAGTAGCCTCTTTAGTTCGTCACGGAACTACTTGTTATTCTTCTTCTTGAAAGTCGCAGACAGGAGTGTGAGTTTATTTTGTTTTGCTTCGGAGCAATTGGACACATATTTGGTGCAATATGAAGGGCCTGTGTGTTGCCCAGGGTTTGTGTTGATTTGTTTATTTGTTTATATTAGTGTATTTGTCAGTGTATTTGTTTTGATTTTGCTTGTTTATTTAAGGGGGTGTCAATTATTTTTGCGATTTGCAGGTGTATTAATTGTGTTGTCCTTGGTGCAAAGTAGTAGATTGAGTTACTGCGAATCCACACTTTTTGTTTGACCCACTTCCTTGTATGGAAGTTTTTATAACTATCGGTTTTAGAGTGTGGCAATATTATATATATATATATATAAATTTATTAAGATGAAATCTATTATTGAAAAGTTGACAAATTTGTAAGAGCAGAAGTTTACGAATGTTGAGGAATCTGCGGCACAAGGACTTGCTGAATAAGAGAGTCAGGTATATGATAAAATTAAGGAAATAGGTGAAAAGGTAAAGATTGATTCCATTGAGTTGGAAAAAAGAATATCTAGCAAACTATATGGAGTTATCTTTTTCAAAGTTAACATGGATGCTCTCCAACAGTGCAACAAAATAGGGGCACAGGTTGGGTTGGAAACAAGAAGACTAAGGGATCGTCCAGTCAACCAGCCGTACTCCGTAGAGAGCCTGCAGAGAATTGACACACGATTTGGAACCAGACTTATTTGCCACTGCAAAGAGTTTATGGTGTGTTTACCAAGTCGGTTTGCCAGTATATGTGACGAGACGCTGGCAGCGTTAAATTCACGCACCTTGGTGTTGAAGTATTTAGGAATGCGCAATAATGCATGTCTAGTCCACTTTGAAGAAGATAACATTTAACTCTCCTGTCCACAAACTGTTTTAACTTTTTGTCACATCGTGTTTGAGCAGATGACTTCGCTGTTCCGTCACTTGAAGAATCAATTTAATACTAGAGATATAGTAGTTGACTGTTTATTGCTATTATTATTATTATTATTATGCTTTTTTTAGAAATTGACTTCATGGCGCCACTTATTTGGGGAAATGTTCGTGACTGCTTTCAAACACCACTGTGCAGTGGGCGAATATACAGTATACTGTTACTCACCTTGTGAAGAGCAGAATGATGTTCACGACAAACGAGACTTGATGCGATTGAGATTGTGCGCGGCACCTACACCTCTATATATACCAGCATCGTGGCTGTGCTCACCAGTGTGGAAGGGGATATAATTACGACAAAGTTGCTTACTCGACATTAAGCTATGTCCTGTATTGCACCAGAATCAACCTTTAAATTTAAAAAATGGAAGTTTGTTGCATATAATGAATTTATGCACACAACACTCTTTCCTTATTTTATTATCCAGTAATAACCTTCAGAAGCCTTTGGATATATATATAAGGGAGTCAGGCCAGTCCGAGTTGGACATTCGCTGGTCTGGTGTGCTAGTAAACAAACGAGCGAGATTTTGCTGCTATATATTTCTTGCGTGTGTTGTGGGGTAACTATATTCAGTTCTTATCTTTCACTGGTACGCATTCAAGCAACAACGTTTGGTGAGTACTATGGCTAACCAATCTCAAACTTTTAGAGAACCCTTTGCTACACCAAGTAACTGGATATATGCAAAAAACATGGCATTTGCAGCCAAATAAATAACACAACATATAATGAATTTCGAACAACATCCACATACACTAACTACTTGAACAGTACTATCAAGAATGGCCATTAAACTATGTTTTATCACGTCACACAACTAGATTTGACTACAAACAACATTACTCTATGGGGCCAGACACCAACATTTTTCCACGACCATTCACAGAGTTTCAGTGTGTTACGTACATTAATGAATATCACATCCCTGTCACAAACGATACATACGAGAATAGTGAAGGAGTAATTGACTACATTAATTGTCATAGGATGTGTCTAAAATGTTTTGTTTTATGCCAAGGATTATCACTTGCTTTAGAAGGAGAAGATACAGATAGCGACAGCACAAACGACACGCTTCCCCTCCCTAATAATACCCACAATCAAAGTTATTATGTAAAGCACAACAATTGGAAGTATCACTTTGACGATTTAAACGAGGAAGATATATTTTGGTGCCATAAATGTATAGGACAGAAATTTGTTACTAAATGTGTGACACGGTACGGAAATAAAACTGATATAATATATCCAAACACCCATGATTTCCTTTATTATTCATACATTTCTTCAGTTGGTAAATTTAGTTTACATCCCACGAGCCAACTAACATCACTCAGAAGTAGATATCGCCCATACTAAAAGGTATATTTATTATGTGTCACATTTACCACACACCTTCCACACTAAAATTGCATTAGCATTTTCTCTAAAATTGAATTTCGTTCCAGTGCAAACAGCAACGACGTGGAAGATGTAATAGAAGAAGAGGTAGTAACAACTAGTACGCTTTCCACTAGTTTTGTTCCAGTGAGGAGTCCAACTCATCAAGACACCATGCACATCGCAACACCATCCACATCTCAAGAACTTTAAAAACTTATATAGCAGAAGGGACTGCACTCACGTTCTAAATATGCCGAGTCATGCTGACGTCAGCCGTAGGTGCAATAGCTAGAAAATCCGACACCAGTGCAAGTGCGAGCGTGCACGTGATATGCCAGCAGTGTTCGCGTGATCCAACGCGTGACGTTGAGTTGTTATTTTGATAGTTAACGTGATCGAGGTTGACCATTGACCGTTTGAAGCGATAGTGGTAAAAACGATGAGTGTTGTTATCATAGGCTTGTTTATTGGATAGCTAATTGGCTTTATTTGGCTAATTAGTGCTATGTGATAAAACATTGACCTTTGACTGCTTGAAGCGATAGTGGTAAAAATTAATGAGTGTTGATGGCATAGGCTTGTTTATTGGATTGCTAATTGGGTTCATTTTGCTAATTATTGTTATTTGATAAAACATTTGACTGTTTCAAGTGATTGTGATAAAAATTAATGAGTGATGATGTTATAGGCTTGCGAATTGAATTGATAGTTGACATCATTAGATTCTGTTATTTTAATGAGACAACGTGATTTAGTTTCATTTTTCTACGGTTCAACTGACAATGGTTAAAGACTATCTGTTGGTTTTTATATTATTTTGTTATTACATATAAGTGTATCGTTCTTAGGAAGCAATAATTAGTTGGCAATATTTTACACAGAGTTAGATCACGTAATATGACAGCAGTGTTTGCGTGATCCAACACGTGACGTTGAGCTTTTATTTTGATAGTTAGCGTGATCGAGGTTGACCATTGACTGCTTGAAGCGATAGTGATAAAAAATAATGAGTGTTGATGTCATAGGCTTGCTTATTGGATTGTTAATTAGTGTTATTTGGTAAAATATTCACCCTTGACCGCTTCAAGGGATTGTGATACAAAGTAATGAGTGATGATGTCGTAGACTTGTTAATTGGATTACTAGTTGACGTCATTAGACTCTGTTATTTTAATGAGATAACTTGATTTAGTTACATTTTTCTACGATCAACAGAAAAAGTTTAAAGACTGTCTGTTACCTTTATTATTTTGTTAGTATATATAAGAGTATCTTTCTTAGGAAGCAATACTTAGTTGGCAATATCTTCCATGGCAATGGCTTCAGTGTTTGATAGTACCATTGAAATTTGGAACGTTTAAAAGAGGCAATTTTAATGTGTGAAAGAGCGCGATTTTTCACAAGGCTTAAACAAATAGTAAGCTTGAGACACAAGGATGATTGAAACAGATTACTTAATGAAACGTTGTCCAATGAGGGTATTATTAAATTTGGACTACCCCAGGGATCGGGTTTGGGCCCACTACTCTTTCTTCAATACGTCAATGATATAACAAAGAACGTTGATTCTCATAAGGAAATTTTGTTTGCGGACGATACAACACTCGTAATAAAAGGTGAAACTATACAGTTCTTACAGCAGTCTGCTGACTCCGTTACAGAAGAGTTAAGCAAATGGTCGCAAGATAATCGCCACATAATAAACTATAAAAAAACAGTATCTCTAAGTTTCCACACTATACAGACTAGGAATCCTGCGACGCCCAATTTAACATTAAATGATCATCAAAAAGAAATAAAATCAGAACAAAGTTTTTAGGACTATGGATACAACATGACGTGAAATGGAAAAAACATATACAATATCTGAATACTAATATGAACTCGATGTGCTTTGCGTTACGTGTTTTGAAAACTTGCGCTAGCATTCATACATTGAGAAATACATATTTTGAATATTTCCATTCTTACTAAATCAATGGGGTAATATTTTGGAGAATGTCACCAGATGTACTAAGCACGTTTAGGATAGAATAGAGGGCAATTGGAATACTCATGTAGAGAATCATGTAGACCTCTGTTTAAATATTTAAACATTCTCCCACTGCCCTGCATTCATATCTTTGAAAGTATTATGTTTTTTTGAAATAATTTAATGAAAAAGGACGTTTTTCTTAAAACAAACAATGATGTTCATAGGCATAACACAAGACAAAATCAAAACATTCGTATTTCACACACACAAAGCATATATCAAAAAGGAACTTTTCACACAGGAGTTAAATTATACAATAAACTACCCCAGTATATAAAATTTGCCCCAAAAATCAAAACCTTTGAAAGAATGTTGAAAGCTTATCTGCAGTGCCATTGTTTTTACTCTGTAGTTGTATATCTTAGCGTATAGGAGCCATGAAATCTATAATTATGTTATACTTTTCTATTTTAATTGTAATACCCAGCTGTAAGTTGTTGTATTTATAGAATTAGGTTTCCACAGTGTGATAATAGAGTAAGGTGTAAATAGTTGTCCAATAAGATTGTATCTCTTAAGATCTGTTATTATAATAAGTTATAAATAGTTATAGTATTAGTAATATATACCTGTAAGTTCTGACCTGTCATATATCAAAAATGTATTGTATACATGTAATTGATCAAATGGATAAATAAAAATCAAATCTAATCTAATCTATTAGGCTGTTTTAGGTGTATTTCAAACTGCAGTACGTATAAACGTTAGTATTACCAACCTGATTTCGTCATTATTCCAGATAGGTCTATGTAGATTGGCATGAATCTTACATTTTAAGAAAAGTAGGCTCTTTAGTTCTTCACGGAACTACTTGTTTATCTTCTCTATGAAAGTCACAGACACTTAGGAGTGTGACCTTATTTTGTTTTGCTTCTGAGCAATTGGACACATATTTGGTGTAATTTGAAGGGCCTGTGTGTTGCTCAGGGTTTGTGTTTATTTGTTTATATTATTTAACGTCAGTGTATTTGTTTTGATTTTGCTTGTTTATTTAAGGGGGTGTCAATTTTTTTGCGATTTGCAGGTTTATTAATTGTGTTGTCCTTGGTGCAAAGTAGTAGATTGAGTTACTGCGAATCCACACTTTATGTTTGGCCCTCTTCTTTCTATGGAAGTTGAATTGTATTTTAACTATCGGTTTTAAAGTGTGGAAACATTATATATATATATATATACATTTATTAAGATGAATTCTATTATTGATAAGTTGACAAATTTGGGAGAGCAGAAGTTCACGAAAGTTGAGGAATTTGCGGCACAAAGACTTGCTGAATTAGAGAGTCAGGTATATGGGAAAATTAAGGAAATAGATGAAAAGGAAAAGATTGATACCATTGAGTTGGAAAAAAGAATATCTAGCAAACTATATGGGGTTATCTTTGCCGACAGCAGTGGCTCAGCTGGCTAAAGCGCAGCGTTGGGTCATGGGACCAAGCTCTCTGCTGACTCGGTAGACGCGTGGGTTCGAGCCCCACCGTCGGCCGTCCTTGAAATGGTTTTCCGTGGTTTCCCATTTTCAACACCAGGCAAATGCTGGGACGGTACCTTCTGATAGGCCACGGCCGATTCCTTCCACATCCTTGCCCAGTTTCATTCATCTTCATCCATTCCATCTCTCATCCCGACGCGCAGGTCGCCCACGGGCGTCGAATAGAAAGATCTGCACTCGGCCTCTGAGGAGGCCACACGACAAAAAAAAATATCTTTTCTTAAGTTAACATGGATGCTCTCCAACAGTTCAACAAAATAGGGGCACAAGCTGGGTTGGAAACAAGAAGACTAAGGGATCTTCCAGTCAACCAACCGTACCTGTAGAGAGCCTGCAGAGAATTGACACGCGATTTGGCACCAGACTTATTTGCTACTGCCAAGAGTTTATGGTGTGTGTTACCAAGTCAGTTTGCCAGCATATCTAACGAGACGCTCTCAGAGTTAAAATCACGCACATTGGTGTTGAGTATTTAGGAATGCACAATAATGCATATCTAGTCCAGTTTGAAGAGGATAACATTTAACACTCCTGTCCAAAAAAAGTTTTTAACTTTTTGTCACATCGTGTTTGAGCAGATGACCTCGCTGTTCCGTCACTTGCAGAATCAATTTAATACTAGAAATATAGTAGTTGACTGTTGATTATTATTATTATTATCATCAGGGTTCTTAGAAATTGACTTCATGGCGCCACTTATTTGGGGAAATGATCGTGACTGTTTTCAAACACGACTGTGCAGTGGGCGAATATACAGTATACTGTTACTCACCTTGTACAGAGCAGAATGATGTTCACGACAAATGAGACTTGATGCGATTGAGATTGTGCGCGGCACATACACCTGTATACATATCAGCATCGTGACTGTGCTCACCAGAGTGGAAAGGGATATAATTACGACAAAGTTGTTTACTCGACATAAAGCTATGTCCTGTATTGCACCAGAATGAACCTCAAAAGTTAAAAAATGGAAGTGTGATGCATATAATGGATTTATACACACAACACTCTTTCTTTCTTTTATTATCCAGTAATAACCTTCAGAAGCCTTTGGATATATATATATGTGTAAGGGAGTCAGGCCAGTCCTAGTTGGTCATTCGCTGGTGTGCTGTGTTAGTAAACAACCGAGCGAGATCTTGCTGCTATATATTTCTTGCGTGTGTTGTGGGGTAGCTATATTCAGTTCTTATCTTTCACTGGTACGCATTCAAGCAACAACGTTTGGTGAGTACTACGGCTAACCAATCTCAAACTTTTAGAGAACCCTTTGCTACACCAAGTAACTGGATATATGCAAAAAACATGGCATTTGCAGCCAAATATATAACACAATATATAATTAATTTCGAACAACATCCATATACACTAACTACTTGAACAGTACTATCAAGAATGGCCATTAAACTATGTTTTATCACGTCACACAACTAGATTTGACTACAAACAACATTACTCTATGGGGCCAGACACCAACATTTTTCCACGACCATTCAAAGAGTTTCAGTGTGTTACGTACATTAATGAATATCACATCCCTGTCACAAACGATACATACGAGAATAGTGAAGGAGTAATTGACTACATTAATTGTCATAGGATGTGTCTAAAATGTTTTGTTTATCCCAAGGATTATCACTTGCTTTAGAAGAAGAAGATACAGATAGCGACAGCACAAACGACACGCTTCCCCTCCCTAATAATACCCACAATCAAAGTTATTATGTAAAGCACAAAAATTGGAATTATCACTTTGACGATTTAAACGAGGAAGATATATTTTGGTGCCATAAATCTACAAGACCAAAATTTGTTACTAAATGTGTGACACGGTACGGAAGTAAAACTGATATAATATATCCAAACACCCATGATTTCCTTTATTATTCATACATTTCTTCAGTTGGTAAATATAGTTTACATCCCACGAGCCAACTAACATCACTCAGAAGTTGATATCGCCCATACTAAAAGGTATATATATATTATGAGTCACATTTACCACACATCTTCCACACTAAAATTGCATTAGCATTTTCTCTAAAAGTGAATTTCGTTCCAGAGCAAACAGAAACGACGTGGGAGATGTTATAGAAGAAGAGGTAGTAACAACTAGTACGCTTTCCACTAGTTTTGTTCCAGTGATGAGTCCAACTCATCAAGACACCATGTACATCGCAACACCATCCACATCGCAATTACCTAAAAAACGTATATAGCAGCAGGGACTGCACTCACGTTCTAAATAGCCGAGTCATGCTGACGTCAGCCGTAGGTGCAATGTCTAGATCATCCGACACCAGTGGAAGTGCGAGCGAGCACGTGATATGCCAGCAGTGTTCGCGTGATCCAACACGTGACGTTGAGCTGTTATTTTGATAGTTAACGTGATCGAGGTTGACCTTTGACCGCTTGAAGCGATAGTGATAAAAAATAATGAGTGTTGTTGTCATAGGCTTGTTTATTGGATAGCTAATTGGCTGTATTTGGCTAATTAGTGTTACTTGATAAAACATTGACCTTTATTGATTGAAGCGATAGTGATAAAAATTAAAGTGTGTTGATGGCATAGGCTTGTTTATTGGATTGCTAATTGGGTTCATTTTGCTAATTATTGTTACTTGATAAAACATTGACCTTTGACTGTGTCAAGTGATTGTGAAAAAATTAATGAGTGATGATGTCATCGGCTTGTAAATTGGATTGATAGTTGACATCATTAGACTCTGTTATTTTAATGAGATAACATGATTTAGTTTCATTTTTCTATGGTTCAAGTGAAAAAGGTTAAAGACTATCTGTTGCCTTTATTATTATTTTGTTGTTATAAGTATATCGTTCTTAGGAAGCAATACTTAGTTGGCAATATTTTACACAGAGTGAGATCACGTGATATGCCAGCAGTGTTCGCGTGATCCAACACGTGGCGTTGAGCTTTTATTTTGATAGTTGGCGTGATCGAGGTTGACCATTGACTGCTTGAAGCGATAGTGATGAAAATTAATGAGTGTTGATGTCATAGGCTTGTTTATTGGATTGCTAATTGGCTTCATTTGGCTAATTAGTGTTATTTGATAAAACATTCACCCTTGATCGCTTCAAGCGATTGTGATACAAAGTAATGAGTGATGATGTCGTAGACTTGTTAATTGGATTGCTAGATGACGTCATTAGTCTCTGCTATTCTAATGAGATAACGTGATTTAGTTACATTTTTCTATGGTTCAACTGAAAAAGGTTAAAGACTATATGTTGCCTTTATTATTATTTTGTTGTTATTTATAAGTGTATCGTTCTTAGGAAGTAACACGTAGTTGGCAATATCTTCAATGGCAATGGATTCAGTGTTTGATAGTACCATTGAAAATTTGGAACGTTGAAAAGAGGCAATTATAATGTGTGAAAGAGCGCGATTTTACACAAGGCATAAACAAATAGTAAGATCGAGACACAAGGATGATTGAACCAGATTACTTCATGAAACGTTGTCCAATGAGGGTATTATTAAATTTGGGCTACGCCAGGGATCGGTTTTGGGCCCACTACTCGTTCTTCTATACGTCAATAATATAACACAGAACGTTGATTCTCATAAGGGAATTTTGTTTGCGGACGATACAACACTCGTAATAAAAGGTGAAAATAAACAGGTCTTACAGCAGTCTGCTGACTCCGTTACAGAAGATTTAACCAAATGGTCACAAGATAATCGCCTCATAATGAACTATAAAAAAACAGTATCTCTAAATTTCAACACTATACAGAATAGGAATCCTGCGACGCCCAATATAACATTAAATGGTCATCAAATAGAAAATAAATCAGAAACAAAATTTTTAGGACTATGGATACAACATGACTTGAAATGGAATAAACATATATAATATCTGAATACTAAACTGAACTCGATGTGCCTTGCGTTACGTATTTTGAAAACTTGCACAAGCAAACACACATTAAGAAATACATATTTTTAATATTTCCATTCATACTTAAGATATGGGGTCATAATTTGGGGTCTGTCACCAGATGATCTAAGCACGTTTAGGATACAATAGAGGGCAATTAGGATAATCATGTACAGAATCATGTAGACCTCTGTTTAAAGATTTAAACATTCTCCCACTGCCCTGCATTCATATCTTTGAAAGTATTATGTTTTTTTAAATAATTTAATGAAGAAAGACGTTTTTCTTAAAAAAAACAATGATGTTCATAGGCATAACACAAGACAAAATCAAAACATTCATATTTCACACACACACACAAGCATATATCAAAAAGGGACTTTTCAAACAGGACGAAAATTATACAATCAACTACCCCAGTATATAAAATTTGCCCCAAAAATCAAAACCATTGAAAGAATGTTGAAAGCTTATCTGCAGTGCCAATGTTTTTACTCTGTAATTGTAAACCGTAGCGTATAAGACCGATGACATCGATAATTATGTTTTACATTTCTATTTTAATTGTAATACCTAGCTGTAAGTTGTTGTATTTATAGAATTACGTTTCCATAGTGTGATAATAGAGTAAGGTGTAATTAGGTGTCCAATAAGATTGTATCTCTTAAGATCTGTTATTATAATAAGTTATAAATAGTTATAGTATTAGTAACATATACCTGTATGTTCTGTCCCTTTCTATATAAAAATGTATTGTATACATGTAATTGATCAATTGGATAAATAAAAATCTAATCTAATCTATTAGGCTACACTATTTCAGGTGTACCGTATTTCAAACTGCAGTACGTATAAATGTTAGTATTACCAACTTGATTTCGTCATTATTCTAGATAGGTCTATGTATATTGGCATGAATCTTACATTTTAAGAAAAGTAGCCTCTTTAGTTCGTCACGGAACTACTTGTTATTCTTCTTTTTGAAAGTCACAGACACTTAGGAGTGGAGTTTATTTTGTTTTGCTTCTGAGTAATTGGACACATATTTGGTGTAATTTGAAGGGCCTGTGTGGTGCCCATGGTTTCAGTTTATTTGTTTATTTGCTTATATGATTTAACGTCAGTGTATTTGTTTTGATTTTGCTTGTTTATTTAAGGGGGTGTCTTTTTTTTGCGATTTGCAGGTGAATTGATTGTGTTGTCCTTGGTGCAAAGTAGTAGATTGAGTTACTGCGAATCCACACTTTTTGTTTGACCCACTTCTTTGTACGGAAGTTGAATTGTTTGTATAACTATCGGTTTTAAAGTGTGGAAACATTATATACGGTATATATAAATTTATTAAGATGAATTCTATTATTGAAAAGTTGACAAATTTGGAAGAGCAGAAGTTTACGAGAGTTGAGGAATCTGCGGCACAAAGACTTGCTGAATTAGAGAGTCAGGTATATGGGAAAATTAAGGAAATAGATGAAAAGGAAAAGATTGATTCCATTGAGTTGGAAAAAAGAATATCTAGCAGACTATATGGGGTTATCTTTTTTAAAGTTAACATGGATGCTCTCCAACATTTCAACAAAATAGGGGCACAGGGATCTTCCAGTCAACCAGCCGTACTCCGTAGAGAGCCTGCTGAGAATTGACACACGATTTGGCACCAGACGTATTTGCCAAGAGCTTGTGGTGTTTTTTTTTCAAGTCGGTTTGCCAGCATATCTAACGAGACGCGTTAAATTCACGCACAATAATGCATGTCTAGTCCACTTTTAAGAGGATAACATTAACTCTCCTGTCCCCTTACAGTTTTTAACTTTTTGTCACATCGTGTTTGAGCAGATTTCCTCGTTGTTCCGTCACTTAAAGAATCAATTTAATTCTACTTGAATGTTTATTATTATTCTTCTTTCTTCGATTCGGCCGACTAGGGGCCACGTCTGTTCAACTGTCTCTTCTTCCGAGCTCTAACTACCGCCCAGTGTTCCCGCATTCGTATTTGGTGTTGTTCTTTTCTCTCTTGGGACCAAGCCTTCCCTGTCTTCAGCTTCGGCTTTTCCTGGAAACCTTTGTGCGTACGTAGTTTTTCCTGAAGTGGAACACGCTATCTTTAGGGCAAATTTCCATTTCACGTAGATCTTTCTCAACTTCCGTAAACCATGCCCCTTTGGTTTTCTTATCTTGGAAGTACGTCAATATCCGATTTGATATCCTGCCTGGGCTCATTCGTGTCACGTGGCTATAAAAGGCAATCCTTCTTTTTCGAATCGTGTCACTGATCTTCTCCACGTGCTTGTACAATTCGTGGTTGTGACGCCTTCTGTACTCGCTGTTTTCTTTGATGGGACCCAAGATTTTCCTCAAAATCTTCCTTTCTTTAGCCTCTAGTTTTTCCATCAGACCTTTCTTGTTCATTATTAGAGTCTCAGCCGCATACAGAGCCTCTGGTCGAATAACAGTGCAGTAATGTCTAATTTTGGCGTTTAAGGATATCGATCTCATATTGTAGATGTCTTTAGTCAGGTTGTATGCCATTTCCATTTTATTAATGCGTGACATGAAGGCTTCCTTCTCTGATAGGTTAGGATCTATCCATTCACCGAAGTATTTAAAATTTTCTGCCTTCTGAACTTTTCCTAGTCCGACCTCCAGTTCCCTGGGCGCTGACTTTATATTTGTCATGAATTGTGTCTTTTCAAAGGAGATTTGAAGCCCAGCCTTCAGTGCTCGATTTTTCAGCTGGTTAAGTCGTTCTTCTGCCATACCAATGGAATTTGAAAAGATCACTAGATCATCTGCAAAGGCTAGTCAGTCGATTGTAAGATTCATATACTTGTACCCTAGCCTTACGCCATTTTCTACCCTTGAATTTTTCATTTCCTTCCGCCATTCTCGGATGACCTTTTCCAAAACACAATTGAAGAGAAGCGGTGATAGCCAGTCTCCTTGCCTCACTCCTGTCCTGATTTCAAAGGCATCAGACATCTCTCCTCTGAACTTCACTTTGGAGGTGGTGTTGGTCAGGGTTTGCTGAATAATTGATTGTGTCTTGTTATGAAAGCCGCATGGGCTTTCATATTGCCGTGGTAGGATTTTTCGAGATCTCGGAAACTACGCGTCGCCCAGTGTTCAAACCTATACCAATCGAATCAGAGTCGAAAAAAAAAAAAATTCAAAAAAAGTCTGTCTGTATGTACGTACGTGACTGAGACGAATCCTTTTGTTGGGCGTTAAAATCGGTGCAGGGCCGGATCTTTTTTGGGGGCCCTGAATTTCTAACTGTTTATTGGAATCGATATATCTCGGAAACGGTTGGTCGTATCGAAAAATGTTAAATGTATAGGTGTAAGACCTCCTCGGTATGCAACATTTTTACTCATAACGATTTTTTGATATTTCTCACCGTTTTCTTTTTTTGGGGCCCTGAAAATGTCCATTGTGCGTGACATTTTTCGTTTAGCTAAGTACTGGTCGCAATTTTCAAGATATTAGGCTGAAATTTGGTACGATGAAAGAGTTAGTGACTGTGACGAATCCTGTTGTTGGCCGTTAGAATCGGTGCAGGGCCGGATCAATTTTAGGGGCCCTGAATTTCAAACATTTTTTGGAATCGATATATCTCGTAAACGGTTGATCGTATCAAAAATTGTTAAATGTACAGGTGTAAGATCTCCGCGGTATGCAACTTTTTTACTCAAAACAATTTTTTGATATCTCTCACCGTTTTCTTTTTTTGGGGCCCTCAAAATGTCCATTGTGTGTGACATTTTTGCGTTTAGCTAAGTAGTGGTCGCAATTTTCAAGATATTAAGCTGAAATTTGGTACGGTGAAAGAGTTAGTGACTGTGACCAATCCTATTGTTGGGCGTTAAAATCGGTGCAGGGCTGGATCTTTTTTGGTGGCCCTGAATTTCTAACTGTTTTTTGGAATCGATATATCTCGGAAACGGTTGGTCGTATCGAAAAATGTTAAATGTATAGGTGTAACATCTCCACGGTATGCAACTTTTTACTCCAAACGATTTTTTGATATCTCTCACCGTTTTCTTTTTTTTGGGGCCCTGAAAATGTCCATTGTGCGTGACATTTTTGCGTTTAGCTAAGTACTGGTCGCAATTATCAAGATATTAAGCTGCAATTTGGTACGGTGAAAGAGTTAGTGACTCTGACGAATCACATTGTTGGGCGTTAAAATCGGTGCAGGGCCGGATCTTTTTGGGGGCCCTGAAATTGAAACGTTTTTTTGGAATCGATATATCTCGGAAACGGTTAATCGTATCGAAAAATGTTAAAGGTATAGGTGTAAGATCTCCGCGGTATGCAACTATTTTACTCTAAACGATTTTTTGATATCTCTCACCGTTTTCGTTTTTTGGGGCCTGAAAATGTCCATTGTGCGAGACATTTTTGCGTTTAGCTAAGTACTGGTCGCAATTTTCAAGATATTAAGCTGAAATTTGGCACGGTGAAAGAGTTAATGACTGTGACGAATCCTATTGTTGGGCGTTAAGATCGGTGCAGGGCCGGATCTTTTTTGGTGGCCCTGAATTTCAAACTTTTTTTTGGAATCGATATATCTCGGAAACGGTTGATCGTATCGAAAAATGTTAAATGTATAGGTGTAAGACCTCCGCGGTATGCAACTTTTTTACTCAAAACGATTTTTTGATATCTCTCACCGTTTTCTTTATTTGGGGCCCTGAAAATGTCCATTGTATGTGAAATTTTTGCGTTTAGCTAAGTACTGGTCGCAATTTTCAAGATATGAAGCTGAAATTTGGTACGGTGAAATAGTTAGTGACTGTGACGAATCCTATTGTTGGGCGTTAAAATCGGTGCAGGGCCGGATCTTTTTGGGGGGCCCTGAATTTCTAACTGTTTTTTGGAATCGATATATCTCGGAAACGGTTGGTCGTATCGAAAAATGTTAAATGTACAGGTGTAAGACCTCCGCAGTATGCAACTTTTTTACTCAAAACGATTTTTTGATATCTCTCACCGTTTTCTTTTTTTGGGGCCCTGAAAATGTCCATTGTGCGTCACATTTTTGGGTTTAGCGAAGTACAGGTCGCAATAATCTAGATATCGAGCTGAAATTTGGTACGGTGAAGGAGTTAGTGACTGTGACGAATCCTATTGTTGGGCGTTAAAATCGGTACAGGGCCGGATCTTTTTTGGGGGCCCTGAATTTCAAACTTATTTTTGGAATCGATATATCTCGGAAATGGTTGGTCGTATTGAAAAACGTTAAATGTACAAGTGTAAGACCTCCGCGGCACGCAACTTTTGGCTCAAAACGATTTTTTGATATCTCTCACCGTTTTCTACTTTTTGGGCCCTGAAAATGTCCATTGTGCGTGACATTTTTGGGTTTAGGGAAGTACAGGTCGCAATTTTCAAGATATCGAACTGAAATTTGGTGCGGTGAAAGAGCTAGACCCTGTGAGGAAACCTATTGTCGGGCGTAAAAAACGGTGCAGGGCCGGATCTTTTTGGGGGGCCCTGATTTCAACCTTTTTTTTGGAATCGATATATCTCGGATACGGTTGGTCGTATAGAAAAACGTTAAATGTACAGGTGTAAGATCTCCGAAATATGCAACGTTTTTACTCAAAACGATTTTTTGATATTTCTCACCGTTTTCTATTTTTCGGGCCCTGAAAATGTCCATTGTGCGTGACATTTTTGGGTTTAGCGAAGTACAGGTCGCAATTTTCAAGATATCGAGCTGAAATTTGGAGCTGTGAAAGAGTTGGACCCTGTGAGGAAACTAGTTGTCGGGCGTTAAAAACGGTGCAGGGCCGGATCTTTTTGCGGGGCCCAGAATATCAAACTTTTTTTTTGAATCGATATATCTCGGAAACGGCTGGTCGCATCGAAAAACGTTAAACGTACAGGTGCAAGATCTCCGCGGTATGCAACTTTTTTACTCATAACGATTTTTTGATATCTCTCACCGTTTTCTTATTTTGGGGCCCTGAAGATGTTATTAAATGTTTTTGGTTTTTGAAAAAAAAATGGGGCCCAAATGTATATAATAATTGGTAAAAATTTAAATGATGGTCTAATTGAATTCTACGGAAAATTATCTATAATAAATCGTTTTAACCTTTTCAATAAGTTGAATCATGTATTTACAGCAGTAAGATATTTTCCATTTCCGAGGACGACCGGCTTTCATAACCATGTGATGATGTCAGCATTGCCTAGAATAACATTTTATAATTTTCCTACATTTCCTGGCAATAGGGTCGAAGGTCCGAAATGCAATTCCGCAGGCCTTGCCGCCAACGAAGTTGTTGTTTGAGATTATAACCCCTCTTGCTGGCCCCTTGCTGCTGCGCCACCGTCTCATTAAAAGCAGGTCGTTGCACGTGGACTCCTACTTGTTATGAAAGCCGGATCTAGATCCTATAGACTTTCATATAGCCGTGGTAGGATTTTTCGAGATCTCGGAAACTAAGCGCCGCCCAGTGTTCAAACCTATTCCAATCGAATCAGAGTCGAAAAAAAAAATTCAAAAAAAGTCTGTCTGTATGTACGTACGTACGTACTGTGCCCGTTTCTCCAATGGGACAGGCGATCACCCGGCTAACATCCCGGCCCCATCAGAAGAAACAGCCAAGGGAGTGGGTACAAAAAAAAATTAGGGCATGAATCTTGGTTCATACAGACAAGACTGAAAGAAAAGCTCCAGCGAGCTAGAGACAAAGGGTCTCGGGTCGTTTACGGGTTGGGATGGCAAATAGACTGAACCAGGATTCACAAGCAAAACCCTAACTTGAACTGACAAACAGAAAAGAAAGGAAAAGCCCTCGTAAAATCACATCTGCTCCTTTATTTGCCAAAGGATAAATAAATATGCAACCTGCCTATCACGCACGAGTATAAAGTTATGGCGGGACAAAGTCCGAGAAAAAAAATAAAGTTCATAGTCCCTAAACAAACAAACAAACAAAAATATACTTATTCAAACTCGTGGGTGTCCTCTCTTAAAGTTCCGACAAGGAGATCGCCTTTCAAAAGCTAAATTAATCTTAATTTATCGGTGCACACGCATGTAACATCACTAGCCACTTATCACAAAGTTCACCTGCGGCAAAAATTCAAAGAAAATGTCGAATATCTATGTAAATTACAACTGTCTACCCTTATACAGCAATGGACGGATCTCCTCTATCGAACTGCAAATTAATAATTAAAGAGCATCATATTACATCCAATAGCACTCAAACATCGACTCAGCTTCACATAACATGACATTTCAACAATTAATTATAACCTATCATAAATTATTAACACACCCAGATTGTGTTTACATATTTACACTACTAATTCTTATTATTAGTAATGATTTATCTCCGCCTTTCCAACAACCCCCCCCAGGGGCTCACATCTAGTGGGTTGTGGGTTGGCGACCACAGGGCCCCAGCTGAGTCCGGCATTGCTTCCACTTACTTGTGCCGGGCTCCTCTCTGTCTTCTTTCCTGTCGACCTCACTTGGTCAACTCTTGTTCTCTTCTGACCCCGACGGTATTAGGGTATCCGAGGCCTAGGGAGTCTCTTCCTTTCCCGCCTTAATTGGCCCTTGTCTCATCTTTTCTGATACCCTCCTTCTGCGAGGGGTCAGCCTTCTTTTTCTCTTCCTTTTACCTCCTGCCTTGTGCTCTAGGCCCTTAAGGAGGCAGGGTGTATGTAGCCCCACCACTTCTGGTGCACCCTAGATAATGCTACACCCTCAGGGGCTCACGGCTGGTGAGTTCGGGAGTTGGCGACCCCGAGGGATTCCTGAGCTGGGTCCGTTTTCCCCTTTTGTCCCTTACCTTTGGGGTGGACCCTCTCCTCTTTCACTTTCCTATATGCCTTTCATGGCTCTCCTTCCTTCCAAGTCCCTCAATCCGCCTTCTCCGAGGGTTGAGGGCATTTCTTTTCCTTCTGTCCTTTTATTTGCCTTATTCTCCTTTAGTTTTCCATTTCTTCTTCTAGGATGTAGGTTAGTAGTTAGTTTTAGTTGTAAGTTCGCGTTTCATTTTCATCTTCACGATCACCCAAACCATCAGGGGCCGATAACCTAGATGTTAGGCCCCTTAAAACAACAATTATCATCATCAACTTTCCAACAACCTTGATCCACGCTGTCATATTTGTCATTGTAATTCAATTATAGCATTGTCTAATGTTTATGAAAGGTTAAGAACCTCGTAATAAGGCGCCCTAGCGTCTTTCATACTCACAACAAACATTTAATCGTAACCCTTCCGCCGAACACTCTGTGTGAAGATCCAAACAACCTGACTGTCGAGCGCACCATCAATTACACACCTGCGCTATTCAATACAACTCATCAATGAACGTAGCACGTTCGTCAAGAGGACTCCGTCCTCAAAAATTCAATTCAACGGACATAATGTCGCCCCGTGAATAACCTCGTCATAATTGACGGAATAATACCATATCTAATTACCACATAATTATCACATAAACTTTACACAACATCATTACAAAATAAATCATGCATTATTAGCATGTCTCAAGAACCCACACTAACAGAGCGTATCAACTTTATCGGGACCACGAGGTCGTATGATAATATGGCATCCTATCCAAGGAACCTTACTCGACAATCTCCAACCATATTCATTTGCTATAAAAATCTATGCATTCCGTGACCAACCTTTCAGAATAAAATTCGAATAATGACCTCTGAGATCGACATGCTAGAATCTCCCAGCAAAATGGGCATCTCCTATTCTCGTTACTCAATTTCAAATTATTATTATTATTATTATTATTATTATTATTATGTCTCAGAGACTAAATACATGTCTTACTCCTACCTTTGATGCTGTAAATTTATGTAGGTCAAATGACCCGAAAAGGAGGACAAAAAAACATCTGCACGACCCTATGAAAAAAAATGATGCTCTTATTCAACCTGGAATAAATGATTATAAAGGGCGTTAAGTTACACGATCTCATGTTATCTCATGGCATGGCTATCCGAGGTAGAAGTTCTCTTCTTTCTGATGAACAAGGATGGAAATGAAACTTCTTACTTTATATCCGGTGTCCTCGGAAATCCATGGCGTCGGCGTCATCGTCTGCGGCATCAGAGCAGCGTCGGTCCTCCAGCGTCTCCGCGATGTGGTCTCCCAGCGTCCTGGTAGAGGTATCCGCCCCTGGCACCTCTAGATCTCCTGGCGACGCCCATGTCTGCCCACAGGTTGTCCCCGGTCACTTTCAGCAGCGGCGTCTCCTGACGTCCAAACCATGGTCCACTCGTCCATCTCGTTGCGACCGTTCACTCCATTATGGCCCCTTTAGAAGTTCAGTGCAGCATAATTTGCGTGTTAGTATGCATGTTGATTCCCAGAGTAGCCTATTTGAGTCCATGGTTATTAAGTTCATGCTGCCGTGTGGCAATATTACATCTCACTATATCAGAGCACTCTCACGCTCGCGCACTATAGCGTATAGTTCCTGGTTTACTTGAGTTATATGTCTTCACTTTCCTTTAACCCAGTGACACACTTCCTTCCACGAGGAGCTATTTCGAGCTGGCCTTGACCGACATATCAAGTTGCCTGCGGCCTACAGTCTTCCAACACAAGCTTAAAGTAGATGTGGCCTTCCTTACTGCGTTCTCACTGCGTTTCTTAAAATGCCACACTGCTATGCTATTTCCGAATGGATGTCTGTTACAATATAGGGCCTCGCGATAATGCTTCGCCTCGACTATCGTTATATAGTTCTTCCCCTGATACTCGTAATTTTAAACACCTCCTGGTATCAAGCTTTAATGACCATAAATTGTCGGCATTAACGGACTTCCTTTATCAGTTCTAACTGTTTCCTCATATACTAGCGAGTCCGATATCGTCTTGAAATTCATACTGTTCGACAAACAAACTGACATACTTCACTGTAAAAAAAACTCACTGGCAATACATGCACGCTAGTTTCAGGCTTCCTGGCCTGCTGGTCACTCACGAAAACCATTCAAGTTCCCAATGTAAAATCACTGTCTACATGACATGGGCTACTCTTCCGTGCTCCGCTGTATTACATACTCGTCCACACACTATTGACTCACACACTGCTGACTCACATACTGAACATTCCGGAAACGCGTCCTTCTTCGAGAAAAAAAAAGTGGGAGGGGTTGGAACCTTCTGGAGCATTCCCCTACTCTCGCGGTTGCCTCGCCGCGTCATGCCATGACGTCATACTGACTCTCCGGTCACCTTCCGATCTTCTGTCATCCGGGGCCGGTAATTGACCCTGACTGGATCGGTCACAGTACGTACGTATGTGCGTGACGTTTTTGCGTTTAGCAAAGTACAGGTCGCAATTTTCAAGATATCGAGCTGAAATTTGGTACGGTGAAAGAGATGGGGCCTGTGACGAACCCTATTGTTGGGCGTTAAAATCGGTGCAGGGCCGGACCTTCTTTTGGGGCCCTGAATTTCATCCTATTTTTTGAATCGATATATCTCGGAAACGGTTGGTCGTATCGAAAAATGTTAAATGTATAGGTGTAAGATCTCCGCGGTATGCAACTTTTTTACTCAAAACGATTTTTTGATATCTCTCACCGTTTTCTTTTTTTGGGGCCCTCAAAATGTCCATTGTGCGTGACATTTTTGCGTTTAGCTAAGTACTGGTCGCAATTTTCAAGATATTAAGCTGAAATTTGGTACGATGAAAGAGTTAGTGACTGTGACGAATCCTATTGTTGGGCGTTAAAATCGGTGCAGGGCCGGATCTTTTTTGGGGGCCCTGAATTTCAAACTTTTTTTTGGAATCGATATATCTCGGAAACGGTTGATCGTATCGAAAAATGTTAAAAGTATAGGTGTAAGATCTCCGCGGTATGCAACCTTTTTACTCTAAACGATTATTTGATATCTCTCACCGTTTTCTTTATTTGGGGCCCTGAAAATGTCCATTGTATGTGACATTTTTGCGTTTAGCCGAGTACTGGTCGCAATTTTCAAGATATTAAGCTGAAATTTGGTACGGTGAAAGAGTTAGTGACTGTGAGGAATCCTATTGTTGGGCGTTAAAATCGGTGCAGGGCCGGATCTTTTTTGGGGGCCCTGAATTTCTAACTGTTTTTTGGAATCGATATATCTCGGAAACGGTTGGTCGTATCGAAAAATGTTAAATGTACAGGTGTACGACCTCCGCAGTATGCCACTTTTTTACTCGAAACGATTTTTTGATATCTCTCACCGTTTTCTATTTTTGGGGCCCTGAAAATGTCCATTGTGCGTCACATTTTTGGGTTTAGCGAAGTACAGGTCGCAATAATCAAGATGTCGAGCTGAAATTTGGTACGGTGAAGGAGTTAGTGACTGTGACGAATCCTATTGTTGGGCGTTATAATCGGTGCAGGGCCGGATCTTTTTTGGGGGCCCTGAATTTCAAACTTATTTTTGGAATCGATATATCTCGGAAATGGTTGGTCGTATTGAAAAACGTTAAATGTACAAGTGTAAGACCTCCGCGGTACGCAACTTTTTTACTCTAAACGATTTTTTGATATCTCTCACCGTTTTCTTTTTCTGGGGCCCTGAAGATGTCCAATGTGCGTGACATATTTGGGTTTAGGGAAGTACAGGTCGCAATTTTCAAGATATCGAACTGAAATTTGGTGCAGTGAAAGAGCTAGACCCCGTGAGGAAACCTATTGTCGGGCGTTAAAATTGGTGCAGGGCCGGATCTTTTTGGGGGGCCCTAAATTTCAACTTTTTTTTTGGAATCGATATATCTCGGAAACGGTTGGTCGTATAGAAAAACGTTAAAGGTACAGGTGTAAGATCTCCGCAGTATGCAACTTTTTTACTCAAAACGATTTTTTGATATCTCTCGCCGTTTTCTATTTCTTTGGGCCCTGAAAATGTCCATTGTGCGTGACATTTTTGGGTTTAGCGAAGTACAGGTCGCAATTTTCAAGATATCGAGCTGAAATTTGGAGCTGTGAAAGAGTTGGACCCTGTGAGGAAACCAGTTGTCGAGCATTAAAAGCGGTGCAGGGCCGGATCTTTTTGGGGGGCCCAGAATTTCAAACTTTTTTTTGGAATCGATATATCTCGAACTCGGTTGGTCGCATCGAAAAACGTTAAATGTATAGGTGTAAGATCTCCGCGGTATGCAACTTATTTACCCAAAACGATTTTTTGATATCTCTCACCGTTTTCTTTTTTTGGGGCCCTGAAAATGTCCATTATGCGTGACATTTTTGCGTTTAGCTAAGTAGTGGTCGCAATTTTAAAGATATCGAGCTGAAATTTGGTACGGTGAAAGAGTTGGGCCTGTGACGAACCCTATTGTTGGGCGTTAAAATCGGTGCAGGGCCGGACCTCCATTTGGGGCCCTGAATTTCATCCTATTTTTTTGAATCGATATATCTCGGAAACGGTTGGTCGTATCGAAAAATGTTAAATGTATAGGTGTAAGATCTCCGCGGTATGCAACTTATTTACCCAAAACGATTTTTTGATATCTCTCACCGTTTTCTTTTTTTGGGGCCCTGAAAATGTCCATTATGCGTGACATTTTTGCGTTTAGCTAAGTAGTGGTCGCAATTTTCAAGATATTAAGCTGAAATTTGGTACGATGAAAGAGTTAGTGACCGTGACGAATAGTTTTGTTGGGCGTTAAAATCGGTGTAGGGCCGGATCTTTTTTGGGGGCCCTGAATTTCAAACTTTTTTTTGGAATCGATATATCTCGGAAACGGTTGATCGCATCGAAAAATGTTAAACGTATAGGTGTAAGATCTCCGCGGTATGCAACTTTTTTACTCAAAACGATTTTTTGATATCTCTCACCGTTTTCTTTTTTTGGGGCCCTGAAAATGTCCATTGTGTGTGACATTTTTGCGTTTAGCTATGTACTGGTCGCAATTTTCATGATATTAAGCTGAAATTTGGAACGGGGAAAGAGTTAGTGACTGTGACGAATCCTATTGTTGAGCGTTAAAATCGGTGCAGGGCCGGATCTTTTTTGGGGGGCCCTGAATTTCTAACTGTTTTTTGGAATCGATATATCTCGGAAACGGTTGGTCGTATCGAAAAATGTTAATGTACAGGTGTAAGATCTACGCGGTATGCAACTTTTTTACTCAAAACGATTTTTGATATCTCTCACCGTTTTCTTTTTTTTTTGGGGGCTCTGAAAATGTCCATTGTGCGTGACATTTTTGCGTTTAGCTAAGTACTGGTCGCAATTTTCAAGATATTAAGCTGAAATATGGTACGGTGAAAGAGTTAGTCACTGTGACGAATCCTAATGTTGGGCGTTAAGATCGGTGCAGGGCCGGATCGTTTTGGGGGGCCCTGAATTTCAAACTTTTTTTTTGGAATCGATATATCTCGGAAACGGTTGATCGCATCGAAAAATGTTAAAAGTATAGGTGTAAGATCACCGCGGTATGCAACTTTTTTACTCAAATAGATTTTTTGATATCTCTCACCGTTTTCTTTTTTTTGGGCCCTGAAAATGTCCATTGTGCGTGACGTTTTTGCGTTTAACAAAGTACTGGTCGCAATTTTCAAGATATGAAGCTGAAATTTGGTACGGTGAAAGAGTTAGTGACTGTGACGAATCCTATTATTGGGCGTTAAAATCGGTGCTGGACCGAATAGTTTTTGGGGGCCCTGAATTTTTTTTTTGAATCGATATATCTCGGAAACGGTTGGTCTTATCAAAAAACTTTAAATCTACATGTGTAAGATCTCTGCGGTATGCAACTTTTTTACTCAAAACGATTTGTTGATATCTCTCATTGTATTGATTTTTTGGGGCCCTGAAAAAGTCAATTGTGCATGACATTTTTAGGTTGGGCGAAGTAAAGGTCTTAATTTTCATGATATCGAGCTGAAATTTGGAGCGGTGAACGAGTTAGACCCTGTGAGGAAACCTGTTGTTGGGCGTTATAATCGGTGCAGGGCCGGATCTTTTTTGGGGGCCCTGAATTTCAAACGTTTTTTTGGAATCGATATATCTCGGAAACGGTTGATCGTATCGGAAAATGAAAAAGGTACAGGTGTAAGATCTCCGCGGTATGTAACTTTTTTACTCAAAATGATTTTTTGATATCTCTCACCGTTGTCTTTACTTGGGGCCCTGAAAATGTCCATTGTGTGTGACATTTTTGCGTTTAGCTAAGTACTGGTCGCAATTTTCAAGATATTAAGCTGAAATTTGGTACAGTGAAAGAGTTAGTGACTGTGACGAATCTTATTGTTGGGCGTTAAAATCGGTGCAGCGCCGGATCTTTTTTTGGGGACCTAAATTTCATTTTTTTTTTGGAATCAATATATCTCGGAAACGGGTGGTCGTATTGAAAAATGTTAAATGTATAGGTGTAAGACCTCCGCGGTATGCAACTTTTTACCCAAAACGATTTTTTGATATCTCTCACCGTTTTCTTTTTTTGGGGCCCTGAATGTGTCCATTGTGCGTGACATTTTTGCGTTTAGCTATGTACTGGTCGCAATTTTCAAGATATTAAGCTGCAATTTAGTACGATGAAAGAGTTAGTGACTGTGACGAATCCTATTGTTGGGCATTAAAATCGGTGCAGGGCCGGATCTTTTTTGGGGGCCCTGAAATTCAACCTTTTTTTGGAATCGATATATCTCGGAAACGGTTGATCTTATCGAAAAATGTTAGGAGTATAGGTGTAAGATCTCCGCGGTATGCAACTTTTGTACTCAAAACGATTTTTTGATATCTCTCACCGTTTTCTTTTTTTGGGGCCCTGAAAATGTCCATTGTGCGTGACATATTTGTGTTTGGCGAAGTACAGGTCGCAATATTCAAGATATCGAACTGAAATTTGGTGCGGTGAAAGAGTTAGACCCTGTGAGGAAACCTATTGTCGGGCGTTAAAAACGGTGCAGGGCCGGAACTTTTTGGGGGGCCCTGAATTTCAAACTTTTTTTTGGAATCGATATATCTCGGAAACGGTTGGTCGTATCGAAAACGTTAAATGTACAGGTGTAAGATCTCCGCGGTATGCAACTTTTTTACTCAAAACGATTTTTTGATATCTCTCACCGTTTTCTTTTTTTTTTGGGGCCCTGAAAATGTCCTATGTGCGTGACATTTTGCGTTTGGCAAAGTACCCGTCGCAAATTTCAAGATATAAAGCTGAAATTTGGTACGGTGTAAGAGATAGCGCCTGTGAAGAACTCTATAGTTGGGCTTTAAAATTGGTGCAGGGACGGATCTTTTTTGGGGGCCCTGAATTTCATCCTATATTTTTGAATCGATATATCTCGGAAACGGTCGGTCGTATCGAAAAATGTTAAATGTATAGGTGTAAGATCTCCGTGGTATGCAACTTTTTTACTCAAAACTATTTTTTGATATCTCTCACCGTTTTCTTTTTTTGGGGCCCTGAAAATGTCCATTGTGCGTGACATTTTTGCGTTTAGCTAAGTACTGGTCGCCATTTTCAATATATTAAGCTGAAATTTGTTACGGTGAAAGAGTTAGTGACTGTGACGAATGCTATTGTTGGGCGTTAAAATCGGTGTAGGGCCGGATCTTTTTTGAGGGCCCTGAACTTCAATCTTTATTTTTGATTCGATATATCTTGGAAACGGTTGATTGTATCGAAAAATGTTAAACGTATAGGTGTAAGATCTTCGCGGTATGCAACCTTTTTACTCAAAACTATTTTTTGATATCTCTCACCGTTTTCTTTTTTTGGGGCCCTGAAAATGTCCATTGTACGTGACATTTTTGCGTTTAGCTAAGTACTGGTCGCAATTTTCAAGATATTAAGCTGAAATTTGGTACGGTGAAAGAGTTAGTGACTGTGACGAATCCTATTGTTGGGCGTTAAAATCGGTGCAGGGCCGGATCTTTTTTGGGGGCCCTGAATTTCAATTTCTTATTGGAATCGATATATCTCGGAAACGGTTGATCGTATCGAAAAATGTTAAACGTGTAGGTGTATGATCTCCGTGGTATGCAACTTTTTTACTCAATACGATTTTTTGATATCTCTTACCGTTTTCTTTTTTTGGGGCCCTGAAAATGTCCATTGTGCGTGACATTTTTGCGTTTAGCTAAGTACTGGTCGCCATTTTCAAGATATTAAGCTGAAATTTGGCACGGGGAAAGAATTAGTGACTGTGACGAATCCTATTGTTGGGCGTTAAAATCGGTGCAGGCCCGGAACTTTTTTGGAGGCCCTGAATTTCAAACTTTTTTTTGAATCGATATATCTCGGAAACGGTCGGTCGTATCGAAAAATGTTACAGGTATAGGAGTAAGATCTCCGCGGTATGCAACTTTTTTACTCAAAACTATTTTTTGATATCTCTCACCATTTTCTTTTTTTGGGGCCCTGAAAATGTCCATTGTGCGTGACATTTTTGCGTTTAGCTAAGTACTGGTCGCAATTTTCAAGATATTATGCTGAAATTTGGTACGGTGAAAGAGTTAGTGACTGTGACGAATCCTATTGTTGGGCGTTAAAATCGGTGCAGGGCCGGATCTTTTTTTGGGGCCCTGAATTTCAAACTTTTTTTGAATCGATATATCTCGGAAACGGTTGATCGTATCGAAAAATGTTAAAGGTATAGGTGTAAGATCTCCGCGGTATGCAACATTTCTACTCATAACGATTTTTTGATATCTCTCACCGTTTTCTTTTTTTGGGGCCCTGAAAATGTCCATTGTGCGTGACATTTCTGCGTTTAGCCAAGTACTGGTCGCCATTTTCAAGATATTAAGCTGAAATTTGTTACGGTGAAAGAGTTAGTGACTGTGACGAATCCTATTGTTGGGCGTTAAAATCGGTGCAGGGCCGTGTCTTTTTTGGGGGCCCTGAATTTCAAACTTGTTTTGAACCGTTATATTTGGGAAACGGTTGGCCGTATCGAACAAAGTAAAATCTACAGATATAGGATCTCAGCGATTAGCAACTTTTTTAACTCTTATGATTTTTGGTATCTCTCACCATTTTCCTTCTTTGGGGGCCGTGAATTTCATTCTTTTTTTGAATCGTTATATCTTGGAAAGCGTCGATCCTATCGAAAAAAGTTAAATCTACAGGTGTAAGATCTCAGTGATTTGCAACTTTTCTACCCCTTATCATATTTTGATATCTCTCACCGTTTTTATGTTATTAAATGTTTTTGGTTTTTGAAAAGAAAAATGGGGCCCAAATGTATATTATTACTGTTAAAAATTCATCTGATGGTCTAATTGAATTCTACGGAAAATTATCTATAAGAACTCTTTTTAACCTTTTTCAATAAGATGAATCATGTATTTACAGCAGTAAGATATTTTCCACTTCCGAGGACGTCCGGCTTTCATAACCATGTGATGGTGTCAGCATTGCCTAGAATATTTTATAATTTTCCTACATTTCCTCGCAATCGGGTCGATGGTCCGAAATGCAATTCCGCAGGCCTTGCCGCCAACGAAGTTGTTGTTTGAGATTATAACCCCTCTTGCTGGCCCCTTGCTGCTGCGCCACCGTCTCATCAAAAGCAGGTCGTGCTGCGTGGACTCCTACTTGTTATGAAAGCCGGATCTAAAGATCCTATAGGCTTTCATATAGCCGTGGTATATTGGAAAAAGTCGGTCTGTATGTATGTAAGTATGTATGTGCGTGACGTTTTTGCGTTTTGCAAAGTACTGGTCGCAATTTTCAGGATATCGAGCTGAAATTTGGTACGGAGAAAGAGTTGGGGCCTGTTACGAACCCTATTGATGGGCGTTAAAATCGGTGCAGGGCCGGATCTTTTTTGGGGGCCCTGAATTGCAAACTTTTTTTGGAATCGATCTATCTCGGAAACGGTTGATCGTATCGAAAAAAGTTAAAGGTGTAGGTGTATGATCTCCGTGGTATGCAACTTTTTTACTCAATACGATTTTTTGATATCTCTTACCGTTTTCTTTTTTTCGGGCCCTGAAAATGTCCATTGTGCGTGACATTTTTGCGTTTAGCTAAGTACTGGTCGCCATTTTCAAGATATTAAGCTGAAATTTGTCACGGGGAAAGAATTAGTGACTGTGACGAATCCTATTGTTGGGCGTTAAAATCGGTGCAGGGCCGAAACTTTTTTGGGGGCCCTGAATTTCAAACTTTTTTTTGGATTCGATATATCTTGGAAACGGTTGATCGTATCGAAAAATGCAAAAGGTATAGGTGTAAGATCTCCGTGGTATGAAACTTTTTTACTCAAAACTATTTTTTGATATCTCTCACCGTTTTCTTTTTTTGGGGCCCTGAAAATGTCCATTGTGCGTGACATTTTTGCGTTTAGCTAAGTACTGGTCGCCATTTTCAAGATATTAAGCTGAAATTTGTTACGGTGAAAGAGTTAGTGACTGTGACGAATGCTATAGTTGGGCGTTAAAATCGGTGCAGGGCCGGATCTTTTTTGAGGGCCCTGAACTTCAATCTTTATTTTTGATTCGATATATCTTGGAAACAGTTCATTGTATCGAAAAATGTTAAACGTATAGGTGTAAGATCTTCGCGGTATGCAACTTTTTTACTCAAAACTATTTTTTGATATCTCTCACCGTTTTCTTTTTTTGGGGCCCTGAAAATGTCCATTGTACGTGACATTTTTGCGTTTAGCTAAGTACTGGTCGCAATTTTCAAGATATTAAGCTGAAATTTGGTACGGTGAAAGAGTTAGTGACTGTGACGAATCCTATTGTTGGGCGTTAAAATCGGTGCAGGGCCGGATCTTTTTTGGGGGCCCTGAATTTCAATTTCTTATTGGAATCGATATATCTCGGAAACGGTTGATCGTATCGAAAACTGTTAAATGTGCAGGTGTATGATCTCCGTGGTATGCAACTTTTTTACTCAATACGATTTTTTGATATCTCTTACCGTTTTCTTTTTTTGGGGCCCTGAAAATGTCCATTGTGCGTGACATTTTTGCGTTTAGCTAAGTACTGGTCGCCATTTTCAAGATATTAAGCTGAAATTTGTCACGGGGAAAGAATTAGTGACTGTGACGAATCCTATTGTTGGGCGTTAAAATCGGTGCAGGCCCGGAACTTTTTGGGGGGCCCTGAATTTCAAACTTTTTTTTGAATCGATATATCTCGGAAACGGTCGGTCGTATCGAAAAATGTTACAGGTATAGGATTAAGATCTCCGCGGTATGCAACTTTTTTACTCAAAACTATTTTTTGATATCTCTCACCGTTTTCTTTTTTTGGGGCCCTGAAAATGTCCATTGTGCGTGACATTTTTGCGTTTAGCTAAGTACTGGTCGCAATTTTTAAGATATTATGCTGAAATTTGGTACGGTGAAAGAGTTAGTGACTGTGACGAATCCTATTGTTGGGCGTTAAAATCGGTGCAGGGCCGGATCTTTTTTTGGGGCCCTGAATTTCAAACTTTTTTTGAATCGATATATCTCGGAAACGGTTGATTGTATCGAAAAATGTTAAAGGTATAGGTGTAAGATCTCCGCGGTATGCAACATTTTTACTCATAACGATTTTTTGATATCTCTCACCGTTTTCTTTTTTTGGGGCCCTGAAAATGTCCATTGTGCGTGACATTTTTGCGTTTAGCTAAGTACTGGTCGCCATTTTCAAGATATTAAGCTGAAATTTGTCACGGGGAAAGAATTAGTGACTGTGACGAATCCTATTGTTGGGCGTTAAAATCGGTGCAGGCCCGGAACTTTTTGGGGGGCCCTGAATTTCAAACTTTTTTTTTGAATCGATATATCTCGGAAACGGTCGGTCGTATCGAAAAATGTTACAGGTATAGGATTAAGATCTCCGCGGTATGCAACTTTTTTACTCAAAACTATTTTTTGATATCTCTCACCGTTTTCTTTTTTTGGGGCCCTGAAAATGTCCATTGTGCGTGACATTTTTGCGTTTAGCTAAGTACTGGTCGCAATTTTTAAGATATTATGCTGAAATTTGGTACGGTGAAAGAGTTAGTGACTGTGACGAATCCTATTGTTGGGCGTTAAAATCGGTGCAGGGCCGGATCTTTTTTTGGGGCCCTGAATTTCAAACTTTTTTTGAATCGATATATCTCGGAAACGGTTGATTGTATCGAAAAATGTTAAAGGTATAGGTGTAAGATCTCCGCGGTATGCAACATTTTTACTCATAACGATTTTTTGATATCTCTCACCGTTTTCTTTTTTTGGGGCCCTGAAAATGTCCATTGTGCGTGACATTTCTGCGTTTAGCCAAATACTGGTCGCCATTTTCAAGATATTAAGCTGAAATTTGTTACGGTGAAAGAGTTAGTGACTGTGACGAATCCTATTGTTGGGCGTTAACATCGGTGCAGGGCCGTGTCTTTTTTGGGGGCCCTGAATTTTTAAACTTGTTTTGAACCGTTATATTTGGGAAACGGTTGGCCGTATCGAACAAAGTAAAATCTACAGATATAGGATCTCAGCGATTAGCAACTATTTTAACTCTTATGATTTTTGGTATCTCTCACCATTTTCCTTCTTAGGGGGCCGTGAATTTCATTCTTTTTTTGAATCGTTATATCTTGGAAAGCGTCGATCCTATCGAAAAAAGTTAAATCTACAGGTGTAAGATCTCAGTGATTTGCAACTTTTCTACCCCTTATCATATTTTGATATCTCTCACCGTTTTTATGTTATTAAATGTTTTTGGTTTTTGAAAAAAAATGGGGCCCAAATGTATATTATTACTGGTAAAAATTCATCTGATGGTCTAATTGAATTCTACGGAAAATTATCTATAAGAACTCTTTTTAACCTTTTTCAATAAGATGAATCATGTATTTACAGCAGTAAGATATTTTCCACTTCCGAGGACGTCCGGCTTTCATAACCATGTGATGGTGTCAGCATTGCCTAGAATATTTTATAATTTTCCTACATTTCCTCGCAATCGGGTCGATGGTCCGAAATGCAATTCCGCAGGCCTTGCCGCCAACGAAGTTGTTGTTTGAGATTATAACCCCTCTTGCTGGCCCCTTGCTGCTGCGCCACCGTCTCATCAAAAGCAGGTCGTGCTGCGTGGACTCCTACTTGTTATGAAAGCCGGATCTAAAGATCCTATAGGCTTTCATATAGCCGTGGTATATTGGAAAAAGTCGGTCTGTATGTATGTATGTAAGTATGTATGTGCGTGACGTTTTTGCGTTTAGCAAAGTACTGGTCGCAATTTTCAGGATATCGAGCTGAAATTTGGTACGGAGAAAGAGTTGGGGCCTGTTACGAACCCTATTGATGGGCGTTAAAATCGGTGCAGGGCCGGATCTTTTTTGGGGGCCCTGAATTTCACACTTTTTTTGGAATCGATATATCTCGGAAACGGTTGATCGTATCGAAAAAAGTTAAAGGTGTAGGTGTATGATCTCCGTGGTATGCAACTTTTTTACTCAATACGATTTTTTGATATCTCTTACCGTTTTCTTTTTTTCGGGCCCTGAAAATGTCCATTGTGCGTGACATTTTTGCGTTTAGCTAAGTACTGGTCACCATTTTCAAGATATTAAGCTGAAATTTGTCACGGGGAAAGAATCAGTGACTGTGACGAATCCTATTGTTGGGCGTTAAAATCGGTGCAGGGCCGGAACTTTTTTGGGGGCCCTGAATTTCAAACTTTTTTTTGGATTCGATATATCTTGGAAACGGTTGATCGTATCGAAAAATGTTAAAGGTATAGGTGTAAGATCTCCGTGGTATGAAACTTTTTTACTCAAAACTATTTTTTGATATCTCTCACCGTTTTCTTTTTTTGGGGCTCTGAAAATGTCCATTGTGCGTGACATTTTTGCGTTTAGCTAAGTACTGGTCGCCATTTTCAAGATATTAAGCTGAAATTTGTTACGGTGAAAGAGTTAGTGACTGTGACGAATCCTATTGTTGGGCGTTAAAATCGGTGCAGGGCCGGGTCTTTTTTGGGGGCCCTGAATTTCAAACTTGTTTTGAACCGGTATATTTGGGAAACGGTTGGCCGTATCGAACAAAGTAAAATCTACAGATATAGGATCTCAGCGATTAGCAACTTTTTTAACTCTTATGATTTTTGGTATCTCTCACCATTTTCCTTCTTTGGGGGCCGTGAATTTCATTCTTTTTTTTTTTTGAATCGTTATATCTTGGAAAGCGTCGATCCTATCGAAAAAGTTAAATCTACAGGTGTAAGATCTCAGTGATTTGCAACTTTTCTACCCCTTATCATATTTTGATATCTCTCACCGTTTTTATGTTATTAAATGTTTTTGGTTTTTGAAAAAAAAAATGGGGCCCAAATGTATATTATAACTGGTAAAAATTCATCTGATGGTCAAATTGAATTCTACGGAAAATTATCTATAAGAACTCTTTTTAACCTCTTTCAATAAGATGAATCATGTATTTACAGCAGTAAGATATTTTCCACTTCCGAGGACGTCCGGCTATCATAACCATGGGATGGTGTCAGCATTGCCTAGAATATTTTATAATTTTCCTACATTTCCTCGCAATCGGGTCGATGGTCCGAAATGCAATTCCACAGGCCTTGCCGCCAACGAAGTTGTTGTTTGAGATTATAACCCCTCTTGCTGGCCCCTTGCTGCTGCGCCACCGTCTCATCAAAAGCAGGTCGTGCTGCGTGGACTCCTACTTGTTATGAAAGCCGGATCTAAAGATCCTATAGGCTTTCATATAGCCGTGGTATATTGGAAAAAGTCGGTCTGTATGTATGTATGTAAGTATGTATGTGCGTGACGTTTTTGCGTTTAGCAAAGCACAGGTCGCAATTTTCAGGATATCGAGCTGAAATTTGGTACGGAGAAAGAGTTGGGGCCTGTTACGAACCCTATTGATGGGCGTTAAAATCGGTGCAGGGCCGGATCTTTTTTGGGGGCCCTGAATTTCAAACTTTTTTTGGAATCGATATATCTCGGAAACGGTTGATCGTATCGAAAAATGTTAAATGTGTAGATGTATGATCTCCGTGGTATGCAACTTTTTTACTCAATACGATTTTTTGATATCTCTTACCGTTTTCTTTTTTTGGGGCCCTGAAAATGTCCATTGTGCGTGAAATTTTTGCGTTTAGCTAAGTACTGGTCGCCATTTTCAAGATATTAAGCTGAAATTTGTCACGGGGAAAGAATTAGTGACTGTGACGAATCCTATTGTTGGGCGTTAAAATCGGTGCAGGGCCGGAACTCTTTTGGGGGCCCTGAATTTCAAACTTTTTTTTGGATTCGATATATCTTGGAAACGGTTGATCGTATCGAAAAATGTTAAATGTATAGGTGTAAGATCTCCGCGGTATGCGACTTTTTTACTCAAAACGATTTTTTGATATCTCTCACTGTTTTCTTTTTTTGGGGCCCTGAAAATGTCCATTGTGCGTGACATTTTTGCGTTTAGCTAAGTACTGGTCGCAATTTTCAAGATATCGAGCTGAAATTTGGTACGGCGAAAGAGTTAGTGACTGTGACGAATCCTATTGTTGGGCGTTAAAATCGGTGCAGGGCCGGATCTTTTTTGGGGGCCCTGATTTTCAAACTTTTTTTGGAATCGATATATCTCGGAAACGGTTGATCGTATCGAAAAATGTTAAAGGTATAGGTGTAAGATCTCCGCGGTATGCAACTTTTTTACTCATAACGATTTTTTGATATCTCTCACCGTTTTCGTTTTTTGGGGCCCTGAAAATGTCCATTGTGCGTGACATTTTTGCGTTTAGCTAAGTACTGGTCGCCATTTTCAAGATATTAAGCTGAAATTTGTTACGGTGAAAGAGTTAGTGACTGTGACGAATCCTATTGTTGGGCGTTAAAATCGGTGCAGGGCTGGGTCTTTTTTGGGGGCCCTGAATTTCAAACTTGTTTTGAACCGGTATATTTGGGAAACGGTTGGCCGTATCGAACAAAGTAAAATCTACAGATATAGGATCTCAGCGATTAGCAACTTTTTTAACTCTTATGATTTTTGGTATCTCTCACCATTTTCCTTCTTTGGGGGCCGTGAATTTCATTCTTTTTTTTTTTGAATCGTTATATCTTGGAAAGCGTCGATCCTATCGAAAAAAGTTAAATCTACAGGTGTAAGATCTCAGTGATTTGCAACTTTTCTACCCCTTATCATATTTTGATATCTCTCACCGTTTTTATGTTATTAAATGTTTTTGGTTTTTGAAAAGAAAAATGGGGCCCAAATGTATATTATAACTGGTAAAAATTCATCTGATGGTCTAATTGAATTCTACGGAAAATTATCTATAAGAACTCTTTTTAACCTTTTTCAATAAGATGAATCATGTATTTACAGCAGTAAGATATTTTCCACTTCCGAGGACGTCCGGCTTTCATAACCATGGGATGGTGTCAGCATTGCCTAGAATATTTTATAATTTTCCTACATTTCCTCGCAATCGGGTCGATGGTCCGAAATGCAATTCAGCAGGCCTTGCCGCCAACGAAGTTGTTGTTTGAGATTATAACCCCTCTTGCTGGCCCCTTGCTGCTGCGCCACCGTCTCATCAAAAGCAGGTCGTGCTGCGTGGACTCCTACTTGTTATGAAAGCCGGATCTAAAGATCCTATAGGCTTTCATATAGCCGTGGTATATTGGAAAAAGTCTGTCTGTATGTATGTATGTATGTATGTATGTGCGTGACGTTTTTGCGTTTAGCAAAGTACAGGTCGCAATTTTCAGGATATCGAGCTGAAATTTGGTACGGAGAAAGAGTTGGGGCCTGTTACGAACCCTATTGATGGGCGTTAAAATCGGTGCAGGGCCGGATCTTTTTTGGGGGCCCTGCATTTCAAACTTTTTTTTTGGAATCGATATATCTCGGAAACGGTTGATCGTATCGAAAAATGTTAAAGGTGTAGGTGTATGATCTCCGTGGTATGCAACTTTTTTACTCAATACGATTTTTTGATATCTCTTACCGTTTTCTTTTTTTGGGGCCCTGAAAATGTCCATTGTGCGTGACATTTTTGCGTTTAGCTAAGTACTGGTCGCCATTTTCAAGATATTAAGCTGAAATTTGTCAGGGGGAAAGAATTAGTGACTGTGACGAATCCTATTGTTGGGCGTTAAAATCGGTGCAGGGCCGGAACTCTTTTGGGGGCCCTGAATTTCAAACTTTTTTTTGGATTCGATATATCTTGGAAACGGTTGATCGTATCGAAAAATGTTAAAGGTATAGGTGTAAGATCTCCGCGGTATGCAACTTTTTTACTCAAAACGATTTTTTGATATCTCTCACCGTTTTCTTTTTTTGGGGCCCTGAAAATGTCCATTGTGCGTGACATTTTTGCGTTTAGCTAAGTACTGGTCGCAATTTTCAAGATATCGAGCTGAAATTTGGTACGGTGAAAGAGTTAGTGACTGTGACGAATCCTGTTGTTGGGCGTTAAAATCGGTGCAGGGCCGGATCTTTTTTGGGGGCCCTGAATTTCAAACTTTTTTTGGAATCGATATATCTCGGAAACGGTTGATCGTATCGAAAAATGTTAAACGTATAGGTGTAAGATCTCCGCGGTATGCAACTTTTTTACTCATAACGATTTTTTGATATCTCTCACCGTTTTCTTTTTTTTGGGGTCTGAAAATGTCCATTGTGCGTGACATTTTTGCGTTTAGCTAAGTACTGGTCGCCATTTTCAAGATATTAAGCTGAAATTTGTTACGGTGAAAGAGTTAGTGACTGTGACGAATCCTATTGTTGGGCGTTAAAATCGGTGCAGGGTCGGGTCTTTTTTGGGGGCCCTGAATTTCAAACTTTTTTGAACCGTTATATTTGGGAAACGGTTGGCCGTATCGAACAAAGTAAAATCTACAGATATAGGATCTCAGCGATTAGCAACTTTTTTAACTCTTATGATTTTTGGTATCTCTCACCATTTTCCTTCTTTGGGGGCCGTGAATTTCATTCTTTTTCTTTTTGAATCGTTATATCTTGGAAAGCGTCGATCCTATCGAAAAAGTTAAATCTACAGGTGTAAGATCTCAGTGATTTGCAACTTTTCTACCCCTTATCATATTTTGATATCTCTCACCGTTTTTATGTTATTAAATGTTTTTGGTTTTTGAAAAAAAAATGGGGCTTAAATGTATATTATAACTGGTAAAAATTCATCTGATGGTCTAATTGAATTCTACGGAAAATTATCTATAAGAACTCTTTTTAACCTTTTTCAATAAGATGAATCATGTATTTACAGCAGTAAGATATTTTCCACTTCCGAGGACGTCCGGCTTTCATAACCATGGGATGGTGTCAGCATTGCCTAGAATATTTTATAATTTTCCTACATTTCCTCGCAATCGGGTCGATGGTCCGAAATGCAATTCAGCAGGCCTTGCCGCCAACGAAGTTGTTGTTTGAGATTATAACCCCTCTTGCTGGCCCCTTGCTGCTGCGCCACCGTCTCATCAAAAGCAGGTCGTGCTGCGTGGACTCCTACTTGTTATGAAAGCCGGATCTAAAGATCCTATAGGCTTTCATATAGCCGTGGTATATTGGAAAAAGTCTGTCTGTATGTATGTATGTATGTATGTATGTGCGTGACGTTTTTGCGTTTAGCAAAGTACAGGTCGCAATTATCAGGATATCGAGCTGAAATTTGGTACGGAGAAAGAGTTGGGGCCTGTTACGAACCCTATTGATGGGCGTTAAAATCGGTGCAGGGCCGGATCTTTTTTGGGGGCCCTGAATTTCAAACCTTTTTTGGAATCGATATATCTCGGAAACGGTTGATCGTATCGAAAAATGTTAAACGTGTAGGTGTATGATCTCCGTGGTATGCAACTTTTTTACTCAATACGATTTTTTGATATCTCTTACCGTTTTCTTTTTTTGGGGCCCTGAAAATGTCCATTGTGCGTGACATTTTTGCGTTTAGCTAAGTACTGGTCGCCATTTTCAAGACATTAAGCTGAAATTTGTCACGGGGAAAGAATTAGTGACTGTGACGAATCCTATTGTTGGGCGTTAAAATCGGTGCAGGGCCGGAACTCTTTTGGGGGCCCTGAATTTCAAACTTTTTTTTGGATTCGATATATCTTGGAAACGGTTGATCGTATCGAAAAATGTTAAATGTATAGGTGTAAGATCTCCGCGGTATGCAACTTTTTTACTCAAAACGATATTTTGATATCTCTCACCGTTTTCTTTTTTTGGGGCCCTGAAAATGTCCATTGTGCGTGACATTTTTGCGTTTAGCTAAGTACTGGGCGCAATTTTCAAGATATCGAGCTGAAATATGGTACGGTGAAAGAGTTAGTGACTGTGACTAATCCTATTGTTGGGCGTTAAAATCGGTGCAGGGCCGGATCTTTTTGGGGGGCCCTGAATTTCAAACTTTTTTTGGAATCGATATATCTCGGAAACGGTTGATCGTATCGAAAAATGTTAAACGTATAGGTGTAAGATCTCCGCGGTATGCAACTTTTTTACTCATAACGATTTTTTGATATCTCTCACCGTTTTCTTTTTTTGGGGCCCTGAAAATGTCCATTGTGCGTGACATTTTTGCGTTTAGCTAAGTACTGGTCGCCATTTTCAAGAAATTAAGCTGAAATTTGTTACGGTGAAAGCGTTAGTGACTGTGACGAATCCTATTTTTGGGCGTTAAAATCGGTGCAGGGCCGGGTCTTTTTTGGGGGCCCTGAATTTCAAACTTTTTTGAACCGTTATATTTGGGAAACGGTTGGCCGTATCGAACAAAGTAAAATCTACAGATATAGGATCTCAGCGATTAGCAACTTTTTTAACTCTTATGATTTTTGGTATCTCTCACCATTTTTCTTCTTTGGGGGCCGTGAATTTCATTCTTTTTTTTTGAATCGTTATATCTTGGAAAGCGTCGATCCTATCGAAAAAAGTTAAATCTACAGGTGTAAGATCTCAGTGATTTGCAACTTTTCTACCCCTTATCATATTTTGATATTTCTCACCGTTTTTATGTTATTAATTGTTTTTGGTTTTTGAAAAAAAAATGGGGCCCAAATGTATATTATAACTGGTAAAAATTCATCTGATGGTCTAATTGAATTCTACGGAAAATTATCTATAAGAACTCTTTTTAACCTTTTTCAATAAGATGAATCATGTATTTACAGCAGTAAGATATTTTCCACCTCCGAGGACGTCCGGCTTTCATAACCATGTGATGGTGTCAGCATTGCCTAGAATATTTTATAATTTTCCTACATTTCCTCGCAATCGGGTCGATGGTCCGAAATGCAATTCCGCAGGCCTTGCCGCCAACGAAGTTGTTGTTTGAGATTATAACCCCTCTTGCTGGCTCCTTGCTGCTGCGCCACCGTCTCATCAAAAGCAGGTCGTGCTGCGTGGACTCCTACTTGTTATGAAAGCCGGATCTAAAGATCCTATAGGCTTTCATATAGCCGTGGTATATTGGAAAAGTCTGTCTGTATGTATGTATGTCTTGTACAACCCCCAGGGGTCTGCACCCCCTGGAGGCCATCCCCCCATCATCTATTCAAACTACCCCTAACTGGCAAATCCTGTAAGCCCAGTCCAACATCTATTAACACGCAAGGGCAGCTAGCCAGTCTGGAAAGCTTACCCAATAATTGCATCACTACCACAAACAGCGACACACAATTAACTAGGACATCTATTCAGCACAATGCTGACAGCACAACGCCGGAGAATATAAAAAGGAGCCTTAACTAGGACAGGCTCTCTCTCAATTACCAGTCTTACAGTGCATCGGCCGGAGGCTATCGCTGGTATCATCAGGTGAGTCAGCAAGTGTTCAGAATCCTGTACTTTGTAACCTTTACCCACAAGTTTGTACACACACATTGTAACACCACTACATCCCTTAAAAGGGACTCATAATTCCATATTACTGACCAATAAATACTTGGTCAGTACATTACACCTGCATTACTGTTTACACGTTTCTTTACGCCCTAACTCCCTTCCTGACTCCTCCGTCACGATTAGACGTGACGCACAGTAGCCAGGCACTTGCTAGCTCAGATAGCATTGTGATCACGCAGCGGCCCGACTACCAGAGACAACACGCGCCATAAGGCTGACGCGTGCACATCCGTTATATAATTGGTCAGCCAGCTGGACGACCAGCACGTTGACCCGGACACTAAGTTCCATCCCCTAAAATACACCTACATCTTTTATAGGAGCACCCCCTAGTATCCTAACACTACACAACACTCTACACTGGTCAGCTTGCCCGACTACGGGAAGCTACCCCCTTTTAGGCACCTCTTTATAAATTAGCACAATAACTCTTCCGTTTTAGATCCAACCACCCCCCAATAAAGGGATCTAAAACAGACGGTGGAGGCCGGGTACCACGCATAGTAAAATAAGACTCATACAACGAGTTTTCGTGGTCAAAACGGCCCGTACCGCACATAGCCAAGCGAGACTGAAAAAAAAAATTTTTTTGACCTCATATTACGTCACACATTTATATATATATATATATATATATATAGGAGTTTGTATTATTACACCAACCCCCATTCGCCCCATAGTGTAAACTCGGTAGAAATTAGATGTCCACATTTAGAACTACACTGAGAGACTTTGCGCACCATTTGTCGGCTAGTACGACTCCACTCCTGCCGAAACTAAAAATTAAGAACGGTGACTTGATAACTGACCAGACCGCAGTACAACTTCTCAGGGACCTTGAATTCAAAACATCACAGATCCGTGCTCAACACCCTACCGCCGCAGCACAAGTTATACATTTTACACGATCCCAGGCCAGTGAACACACACAAGAGTCACCAGTATCCAGCGCTAGTGAAGTAGATTGCCTGCCAACACTCCATCCCCTATTGTTGCAGCAACTGCAAATCACAGAGCAGAAAACCAATAATCTGCTCGAGCGCATTACAGAGCTACTAGAGACAGACACAGATACGGGCATTCCAAACAAAAATCGGGGCAATACAGGGCAAACAGCCACACACTCCGTCAGAGGGGAGGACAGCGCGATTAAGATGCGCACATAAGCACTTGAGGCACATACATGAACACCTCAATAGGATCCATACCCAGAGACACAGAATACACGACCAACTGATCACCACACATGGTCCCGTAATAAATAATGCAACCCTCGAGAGGTTGAGGGTCCACTACACGACTTTACACACTCAGTACAGGGAGTTAATTCGCGAGCAAGCGTTTCTCCAACTAGCGGCCACAGAACTATACAGAGCACAAGCACACTGGTACAACAGTTTGCCAGCAGGCCATGAGCCTCAACAGGCAGTACGCCCAAATTTGGGACGAACATAAGGAACTCCGGGCTCACTAGGCCATTTTTGAGTTCATGGCAGGGCCACCAGCCCAGCCGAGAGAGAGGACATAAGCGTAGATACGCTAACTCGGCAATTTGCGTGGATGTCCCTCTCGCCATGTACTGCCACACATGGGAAGGAGGTAACCATGGCCACAGTCCAGAAGACGGCCAGGTTAGACTCCAATACACTGCGGGGACAAGCTTACACCAATGCATATCCCTTAGCTCCGGTTCGGAAGGCAATTTTGCCAAACCGGGCGGCAGAACCTAGGCCAACCCCCTCGCAACGGACGAACGAGAGGGAGTTGAAGCCAGGACCCTCAGACACACATAGTATGACAGGGAGACAACGGGAGGTAACCACGTCATGGGCTGAGGACGTAGAGCCCGCCCTACAGAACATTGAGCCTACACACACCCACACAGATAGGCAAACGCAATGGCAGGAGTCTACCGTGGCCACAGGCCAGAAAGCGGTCAGGCTACACGCCACCACATTGCCAGGGCAGAGACAGGCAATTAAGCGGCCTTTACCGCCAGTTCAAAGGGCAAGTTTGCCAGAACGGAGGCGAACACCGGCATCCGTACCACAGGTGCGAAGGCATAAGAGGGTGTTGCATTCAGGCCCTCAGGATGCACGATACACGCCTGCACATTTTGACCAGGCACCAACACACGGTACACGGGGTATAGGAAAGGTGTTATTACCTACCCCACAAAACCCCTCAGTCAAAAATACACACACCCCCGTAAACTCTACTAGGGTAGCGCAGAGAGCAATTAGGCCCTCGACTACAGGCACACTCAAACCTACAGACACGCGCTACGGTGGAAGTAGGCCCAGGCTTACTTTGCTAGAAATTCCGCCGGAAAATAGCAAAGGGGCACCTCAGTGGATCCCACGGGCCTACACCCTAGTGACAGGGCGACGGTATCCACCTTCCCGAGCACTGACGCTGGAACAAGGATAACGACTTTCACTAGGAATACAACATATTCCAACGTCTCTTGCACCAATATTATAGTTACACGTAAGTTCTTTTACACGTGGGAAATACGACAATAGACGAACAAGTACTCACAAATATAAACTGCACATTTTTTTCTCTCTCTCATGTATATGCAGTGCAACATGGCTAAGTCAGTAGCATATAATTCTAAATTCTTCTGGATTTTTTTTGGCCCCTAGCATTTTTTCTTCTTCACAGGCCATCCATGGTTATTGATCATGGTTGGTCCATATTATAACTTGGATAACGTAAAGTTGCTAATATCCAAAGCCAAGTGGAAGCCCATCAGGTGAGCCACGCGGCTTAAGGCCGGAAAGAGATATTCCGAACACAGCTTAAGCATCAAATCACAGCATAGAGCTTAAGCGGGTCTTTCTAGGTGGAAATGACTAAATGTTCTATGTTCCGGTCCCACAGTTTGATAGATTCTCTTGGGGCGGGCTAAAGCCCTGATTATGGCAAGAATTAAGAATCGCAAACTATTTTTCAAAAATTTGGTGAGGTGTGCATTAACCAACTGAAGAGCCCAATTGCACACCAGGGCGAGACACGTCATTTTGCTGAGTTATGTCGGAACATTTAGCATAATTTGTGCTTAAACAGATAATGGCTCAACGGATAATACACATTTTCCTTTTGAAAATATATATTCAATGGCAAGGTAAGGTTATAATTGCCTTGGAGCGGAGTTTCGACTCCCATAGTGCACTGGCTTTGCTCATGACGTGGATACACATGTATCAAATACGTCTTGCAATGACCTTCCCAGGGTGTCCTAGACAGTGTCGGTAGATTCTCCTGAGACGTAACTAGATTACTGCAGTACTAACGTCACCAATTAGGTGGATAGTACGCTCAGGACCTACTTACCATTTTTAAACAATTTTTCATATTGTTTACGACACAATTTTGACAGACTATCGCCGTTGGGCAACCCGCTTTAATCAGCATAAAGCAGGGTGCAGGCGAGATAAATATATTTTTTATACCTTTTCAAAGTGCTCTCTTAATACGGAGCGGGGCATAGCTCATTTTTTTTCTCCCTGCCTCAGTCATTAGGCCCGATGAAGGAAAAATTGGCCAAGTTGAACTATATGTATTGCATCCATAGGCAGACGTGACACGTTACACTGCCTATAACATGACTTTTTTTTCACTTCCATAACAACACGCAAACTAAAACGCAAACACACTATAGGGTGAAAATCCCAGACTTTGGGAAACCCTACATATTTTTGGAAGTCTCACAATCAATTTACATTGCCACATGACAGCAATACACCACCAAAAGAAAAGGAAATGATCCCACTGGCAGACGTGGAAAGAAGGCCAAGAAATAGCCTTCGGACCTCACTGACCGCGCCGGGATACGATCCTAACACTCGACAGAACTGTCCCGGAGACACTGCCTAGAATGGCGCCAGAAACAATTACTCTGGGTAAAAGACGGTCTCAAAACCCGCAACCTTCTGAATACCAGGAATATCAGGTCGGGTAGCTATCCGGTTGCAGGATAGAAGAGTAGGCAGCTAAGACAGATTGGGACAGTTCCACTAAAAGAGGTTCATAAATGAAAAACAACAAAATCGCCTCCGGCACATAGTCACCAAACACGTGACTAGCGGCCCGGAGACACTCGTGTATAACGACATTTTGTACAATGGATAGGGATCTGCATGTACTTTTTACACGAAGGTAGTTATTGAAAGGTTCTTTTACAGTACGGAAAGCACTATTCACAGTCACCGAGAGCAAGCCGATTAGACACACATGTGCCGGACACAGAGCATTATCAAAACAAGTAACAAGCGAGTGCGCACGACATTGTAATTCAATACTGCCACACTCAGCGATAACACAAGTCTCATGGGTAACCTGCACGCTTACAGACAGCAATATGCTAGCAGCTCTCAGAGCAGAACACATGGCATCATTTAAGCCGAGTTTAAAATCACACAACTCCCCAAATTACACTACGAGGAGAATTCAAAAACACACAAACTCTTCGCAGGAATGCGTACTTTCATTTGCGCATTGCAAATACACGGGGCAGGTGCCATAATATATACGGCACAGATAGCGGCATACCAAGTCTTTACAGCACCCCGGGTCCGAACCCATGATCACACACCACACTAGTACCAAAAACTAACTAGCCAACGGTATTTTTGGTACGAGAAACACAAGCAAAAAAAACCACACTGAGGACACCTCAACCCCTGAAACACAACGCAGACATAGAACACAGAGAATGACATGAGATCACGGGTCCCAATCCCAGCGAAAATCGGACACCATGGTAAACAACTATCCAGGCTTCCAAGCACACCGACATTGGCCCATACAACTACCGAACCAGATAATACCACATTTCCTTCGGCCAAAAGCCAGGCATAAAATTTCAATTACACCGGACATGGAAAATATATTTCCCAGACACAAGTATAGAAATTTCGTACGACAAAAGTCTTATGGAATAGTGGCCACACAACAGTACTAGCTAAATAGGGCAAATTCCTACATTGGTCCGCCCGGAATCTAGAACAATGGCAACACTCACATACTGGCGAAAAATCACGTACGGAGACAAATGTAAACACAACATGACGAAAATACTGACTTGCACATCTCGTCACACTGCAATACTGCTGGTGACAGACACTATTGTTGTATCGGCAGTGGCCGTGAAATCACAAACGCAAAACAACCACAATACCACACATTTTTTTAACACTGCAAAAACATTTAGCAAATGGACAAGACGTGACAGACCGGAACTTATCTTGGGCCCATAGGAGCACGTTCTCAGAGACGTTGACAGGCCACGGGCACCTCCTGCCCATACACGCGATACATATTAGGACTTACCCTATAACAGACCAACCGTCCGCATGGTGTAGCGGAACATAGTCACACACACACGTGCTCACTAACCAGGAGCGAACACAGACAGGGGCTCTGAGAAAACAAGACCTCCCCCCCCTAACAACTTCCTTTCGCGATTTTATTTCTAAAATAAATCATTCCAGGCGATTAGGACACGGCCAGTCGCACTACGACCACTGGCCACATTCACACTACAAATGGCTGACCAGATTAAGTCGTGACGTCACAGCGTCACGACGCTTTACTATCCCAAGAAACGGATAGCGAGCAGACATGGACAAAGGGAGGATGACAGGAGCACAGGCTACCACCTTACTCCCCTCCAATAACCTTCCCACATCCAACATGACCAACGCAGACACATGAACACGATCAAAACAGCTACACTACATTACAGAGTATACACAGGGGTTGATAGACTTCATGCGTTTAAAGAGAAGGCTTACTACGCCTTGGCTCTCGATGCTACCACCTGAGTATTAGGGGTGGGTCGGCAAACAACAATTAAGCATAATGCGCATCTCCAAATGAGAGATGAGGCCACAATTATATATTAACCTTTTTTTTGTTAATTAAATACTCCCGCATGACAGGAATATATTATTATTACGCATCACCCTACACCTATCCTTACATGAGTGCAGATGCCTCATATCCAGACACATGCATGAGTATCCCAGCCATTTACCAACGGTATTACTATCATACCTGCATGGAATTTTCATATTTTTGCAATCCCGGGAATTACCCTCCCCAGTCCACTCATTGTAAGAACAATCCTAGCAGCATTACCGGCTCAAGGCCACCATTTATTGGAGCCCAAAGATGCGCAACCTCTTCCTACCATGCTTTCAGCCCACTCTACGAATAACTACCCCCAGATCCTAATAACAGGGTACCTGACGTCATAGACCCTACTAACACCTCCATGAAGGGTAACGGAGCATTATCGCTGGAAAGCTGACGTAGCAGCAGTAGACCTGAAGTAGTCTATGCACTTAGAAGCTCTACAACCCCACAACACTTGAAATATTTTACATTTTACACAAAATAAACTATTTACAAAGGTTACGCCCATATTTTTTTTACATGAAAAGGAATCTGAAACACTCTGATTGGTGATAGCGGCACAAGCCGAAGGCAAGAGGCACCACACTGGAGCAGAGATGGGGAAGGTGATGGTGACCCTTACCCCAGTTGGCTCAATAACTTAACATACCGACCCGACCGAACAGACGAACCACGTAAGGTTGAAGCATTCGGGATCTGGCACGGGCAAACGTCAAGATCTAGGGGTGCATCTAGCCTATCCCCCTTGTCGGAGACAGTTACACCCACTATGTGCCACGGTCGTCGAAGCCAAGACCTGCAGGGAAGTCTTTCTGAGGATGGTGGGAGAAATAGCTCACTCCGCGCCGGACTCAGGGGATGACCCTAGAGACGACCCAAACTATGACTAGACTTTTAGTTAAATTTAAGTAGGTAGGGCTTCTATAGCGGGAAGCAAGACTCCTGTGTGCTGGAGTGAAATATTACTGCGAAAAGCATACTACTGCGGCCGATAAAGGCGAAGAGAAATATTACTGCGAAAAGCATGCGAAAAGCATACTACTGCGGCCGATAAAGGCGAAGAGAAATATTACTGCGAAAAGCATGCGAAAAGCATACTACTGCGGCCGATAAAGGCGAAGAGATTCTTACACTGCGAAAAGCAGACTACGATTGCCAATGAAGGCGAAGATAACATTATGCCATTGTACGATGTCCAATGCCCACATAAATGGCGACGCATCGGGCAACCTAAGGGCATTAAATGGGTAGCATAGCGAGCAACCCACAGGGGTTAAGTGGGCGACCCAACTACGACTACATACGCAAAGGCAAAGGTAAAGAGCTGATAAGTACAGCGGGCGAAACGGTTTATTCAGGGGCACCGTAAGCCGCCTGCGACTAGGTTAATACTAGTTGATAAACGTCGACATTAGGATTAAAATGGAGGGGACTACGAGACATTGTTGGGTTCCGGTCCCAACAATGTACTACAAGGGAACCACCGCGAGAGAAATCGAACGGACAGCCTCTATCTAAATTTTAGTATTTAAGTTACAGTGCCATTTTTAAGGTCACTTAGATATAAGCAAATTCAACCAGCGCTGTTGCTAAAACTGGGCGCAGCACATTTCGGCTTTAGAATAAGGTTTACTTGGCTTGTTTATACAGTATAGTTTTACAATTAAGGCAATTTTTTCTAGATTAAGGTAGAATATTTCGGCTCCTGATGACCGCCAAACCCGGCATCAGGGTAAGTCCGATAATACACTATAATACAGGATAGTACATTATAATATAGTAGAATAAGTATAATTAAGGTGGAATATATCGGCACCCGGTATCCAAAATTCCGCTACCGGGGTAAGACCGACAACACATTAAGAAACGACATTACGGCACCGTATAGGGTAAGCCCGGCAACATATTAATATCAATAGGATTAAGATTAAGCCGCTCGGCACCTGGTGGCTAAAAATCCGTTACCAGGGTAAGTCCGACAACACTAGGCTAAAATAGACCAACCTAGGTCCACCTAGATTAAGTTAGACTTCAGTGGCGCCACACTTAGTTTTACAAATTAAGCGCTACCAATGAAATGTTATATATATACATGTAATGTATTGCAATGTATTGTAATATCTTATTAATCATTAACCCACTTTCACCCACACAGGAAGACCACGGAGCAACGAAGAGATGAACATTTTTACATTGATACATTTTTTGATTTATAGATAACTAGGAGCATGAATATGTCTGTTGTAAATATATTACCCAAACCAAAATACACATACCTTCATCTATGTCACACACATACACACTACTCATCGATTTTAGTTGCACCCTTAAAGGTGACAACGTCAGTGGTCAGCGGTGGACAGCATACGTGGGATGATGAACATCGCTGAACGCAAACACATTCAGCATACGCAAATGAAGCGTTACTTCAGGATCGAAGGGCGACACGGAGGTTGTAAGTGCCGAACCTTCGACCCTAAGGTGGAATTCCGACCCACGACGGAAAACCACGAGGTTATATGATAAGTACAAGGAGGGAATAGTGGATTAGCCACTAAACCGCACCAGAAACGGCCGAATAGAGAGCGGTAATCAAGGCATGATGGTAAGGTGCGCACAAAGAATAAAAGGTACACAATAACTGGCCACGTAAAAGTGCTCTACAAGGTATATATCATAGTGATAATTATAAATTGTAAATTATTTTGTATTTTCTCGCCATATCATACAATTAAAGGGTTCCACATGGGTGACCAACATACCTATACATACAGGGTACCAACATGGCAACCATTATTTTTTCTATGTTCATCATTATTACTATGTTTACTATGTTTACTTATAAATCGTCAGGAATATTACAAATGTAATGATTATTATTATTATTATCAGGTCATATCTGTTATCATTATCATGACCACCAATGTACACAATGTCTATGATTCGTTTTTCTTTCATTTTTCTTTCTTCTAACTTCCCCATTTGTCAGGGTGTTCCGTTTTATCCCAAATCAATAAATGCACTTTGAATATTTCCCTTAAATTATACCCTGGAACACACATTTTTGTCTATTTCTTCCCTCATTCTCGTTGCAGGGAGCACTTTTTCCCTAAGATTGGGCGGACGACGCAATCATCCGTTCAGCCCTGGGTTTTTTTCCTCCCTGCACAACAATGTACCGAATAGCTGTCAGAACTATATTTTTTTAATGCAAACCTGCAATATGACAATTTCGATTTTTTTTCTCATGCAATGTCAAATGTTATATATATGTATGTCTATCCCATAACCCACCCCTCTGAACACGAGCTGATCTCACACCTACACATCTACACGCCATCACCAAATCCACACGACGACGAAGGACGACACCAACAGAAGATACGAGGGGGCTTCAAGAACTTCAAGAACTAACTGCTGGATCAACATCCCCAACCCCAAGTTCCGTTCCCGTTCGCGGGGACGCGAACTAAATAGGGGAAGAGGCTTGTACAACCCCCAGGGGTCTGCACCCCCTGGAGGCCATCCCCCCATCATCTATTCAAACTACCCCTAACTGGCAAATCCTGTAAGCCCAGTCCAACATCTATTAACACGCAAGGGCAGCTAGCCAGTCTGGAAAGCTTACCCAATAATTGCATCACTACCACAAACAGCGACACACAATTAACTAGGACATCTATTCAGCACAATGCTGACAGCACAACGCCGGAGAATATAAAAAGGAGCCTTAACTAGGACAGGCTCTCTCTCAATTACCAGTCTTACAGTGCATCGGCCGGAGGCTATCGCTGGTATCATCAGGTGAGTCAGCAAGTGTTCAGAATCCTGTACTTTGTAACCTTTACCCACAAGTTTGTACACACACATTGTAACACCACTACATCCCTTAAAAGGGACTCATAATTCCATATTACTGACCAATAAATACTTGGTCAGTACATAACACCTGCATTACTGTTTACACGTTTCTTTACGCCCTAACTCCCTTCCTGACTCCTCCGTCACGATTGGACGTGACGCACAGTAGCCAGGCACTTGCTAGCTCAGATAGCATTGTGTTCACGCAGCGGCCCGACTACCAGAGACAACACGCGCCATAAGGCTGACGCGTGCACATCCGTTATATAATTGGTCAGCCAGCTGGACGACCAGCACGTTGACCCGGACACTAAGTTCCATCCCCTAAAATACACCTACATCTTTTATAGGAGCACCCCCTAGTATCCTAACACTACACAACACTCTACACTGGTCAGCTTGCCCGACTACGGGAAGCTACCACCTTTTAGGCACCTCTTTATAAATTAGCACAATAACTCTTCCGTTTTAGATCCAACCACCCCCCCCCCCCCAATAAAGGGATCTAAAACAGTATGTATGTGCGTGACGTTTTTGCGTTTAGCAAAGTACAGGTCGCAATTTTCAAGATATCGAGCTGAAATTTGGTACGGTGAAAGTGTTAGTGACTGTGACGAATCCTATTGTTGTGCGTTAAAATCGGTGCAGGGCCGGATCTTTTTGGGGGCCCTGAATTTCAAACTTTTTTTGGAATCGATATATCTCGGAAACGGTTGATCGTATCGAAAAACATTAAAGGTATAGGTGTAAGATCTCCGCGATATGCAACGTTTTTACGCAAAACGATTTTTTGATATCCCTCACCGTTTTCTTTTTTTGGGGCCCTGAAAATGTCCATTGTGCGTGACATTTTTGCGTTTAGCTAAGTACTGGTCACCATTTTCAAGATATTAAGCTGAAATTTGGTACGGTGAAAGTGTTAGTGACTGTGACGAATCCTATTGTTGTGCGTTAAAATCGGTGCAGGGCCGGATCTTTTTGGGGGGCCCTGAATTTCAAACTTTCTTTTTGAATCGATATATCTCGGAAACGGTTGATCGTATCGAAAAATGTTAAAGGTATAAGTGTAAGATCTCCGCGATATGCAACTTTTTTACTCAAAACGATTTTCTGATATCCCTCACCGTTTTCTTTTTTGGGGCCCTGAAAATGTCCATTGTGCGTGACATTTTTGCGTTTAGCTAAGTACTGGTCGCAATTTTCAAGATATTAAGCTGAAATTTGGTACGGTGTAAGAGTTAGTGACTGAGACGAATCCTTTTGTTGGGAGTTAAAATCGGTGCAGGGCCGGATCTTTTTTGGGGGCCCTGAATTTCAAACTTTTTTTGGAATCGATATACTCGGAAACGGTTGATCGTATCGAAAAATGTTAAAGGTATAGGTGTAAGATCTCCGCGGTATGCAACTTTTTTACTCAAAACTATTTTTTGATATCTCTCACCGTTTTCTTTTTTTGGGGCCCTGAAAATGTCCATTGTACGTGACATTTTTGCGTTTAGCTAAGTACTGGTCGCAATTTTCAAGATATTAAGCTGAAATTTGGTACGGTGAAAGAGTTAGTGACTGTGATGAATCCTATTGTTGTGCGTTAAAATCGGTGCAGGGCCGGATCTTTTTGGGGGGCCCTGAATTTCAAACTTTTTTTGGAATCGATATATCTCGGAAACGGTTGATCGTATCGAAAAATATTAAAGGTATAGGTGTAAGATCTCCGCGATATGCAACGTTTTTACGCAAAACGATTTTTTGATATCCCTCACCGTTTTCTTTTTTTGGGGCCCTGAAAATGTCCATTGTGCGTGACATTTTTGCGTTTAGCTAAGTACTGGTCACCATTTTCAAGATATTAAGCTGAAATTTGGTACGGTGAAAGTGTTAGTGACTGTGACGAATCCTATTGTTGTGCGTTAAAATCGGTGCAGGGCCGGATCTTTTTGGGGGGCCCTGAATTTCAAACTTTCTTTTTGAATCGATATATCTCGGAAACGGTTGATCGTATCGAAAAATGTTAAAGGTATAAGTGTAAGATCTCCGCGATATGCAACTTTTTTACTCAAAACGATTTTCTGATATCCCTCACCGTTTTCTTTTTTGGGGCCCTGAAAATGTCCATTGTGCGTGACATTTTTGCGTTTAGCTAAGTACTGGTCGCAATTTTCAAGATATTAAGCTGAAATTTGGTACGGTGTAAGAGTTAGTGACTGAGACGAATCCTTTTGTTGGGAGTTAAAATCGGTGCAGGGCCGGATCTTTTTTGGGGGCCCTGAATTTCAAACTTTTTTTGGAATCGATATACTCGGAAACGGTTGATCGTATCGAAAAATGTTAAAGGTATAGGTGTAAGATCTCCGCGGTATGCAACTTTTTTACTCAAAACTATTTTTTGATATCTCTCACCGTTTTCTTTTTTTGGGGCCCTGAAAATGTCCATTGTACGTGACATTTTTGCGTTTAGCTAAGTACTGGTCGCAATTTTCAAGATATTAAGCTGAAATTTGGTACGGTGAAAGAGTTAGTGACTGTGATGAATCCTATTGTTGTGCGTTAAAATCGGTGCAGGGCCGGATCTTTTTGGGGGGCCCTGAATTTCAAACTTTTTTTGGAATCGATATATCTCGGAAACGGTTGATCGTATCGAAAAATATTAAAGGTATAGGTGTAAGATCTCCGCGATATGCAACGTTTTTACGCAAAACGATTTTTTGATATCCCTCACCGTTTTCTTTTTTTGGGGCCCTGAAAATGTCCATTGTGCGTGACATTTTTGCGTTTAGCTAAGTACTGGTCGCCATTTTCAAGATATTAAGCTGAAATTTGGTACGGTGAAAGTGTTAGTGACTGTGACGAATCCTATTGTTGTGCGTTAAAATCGGTGCAGGGCCGGATCTTTTTGGGGGGCCCTGAATTTCAAACTTTCTTTTTGAATCGATATATCTCGGAAACGGTTGATCGTATCGAAAAATGTTAAAGGTATAAGTGTAAGATCTCCGCGATATGCAACTTTTTTACTCAAAACGATTTTCTGATATCCCTCACCGTTTTCTTTTTTGGGGCCCTGAAAATGTCCATTGTGCGTGACATTTTTGCGTTTAGCTAAGTACTGGTCGCAATTTTCAAGATATTAAGCTGAAATTTGGTACGGTGTAAGAGTTAGTGACTGAGACGAATCCTTTTGTTGGGAGTTAAAATCGGTGCAGGGCCGGATCTTTTTTGGGGGCCCTGAATTTCAAACTTTTTTTGGAATCGATATAACTCGGAAACGGTTGATCGTATCGAAAAATGTTAAAGGTATAGGTGTAAGATCTCCGCGGTATGCAAATTTTTTACTCAAAACTATTTTTTGATATCTCTCACCGTTTTGATTTTTTGGGGCCCTGAAAAAGTCAATTGTGCGTGACATTTTTGCGTTTAGCTAAGTACTGGTCGCCATTTTCAAGATATTAAGCTGAAATTTGTTACGGTGAAAGAGTTAGTGACTGTGACGAATCCTATTGTTGTGCGTTAAAATCGGTGCAGGGCCGGATCTTTTTTGGGGCCCTGAATTTCAAACTTTTTTTTGGAATCGTTATATCTCGGAAACGGTTGATCGTATCGAAAAATATTAGAGTTATAGATGTAAGATCTCCGCGATATGCAACTTTTTTACTCAAAACGATTTTTTGATATCCCTCACCGTTTTCTTTTTTTCGGGCCCTGAAAATGTCCATTGTGCGTGATATTTTTGCGTTTAGCTAAGTACTGGTCGCCATTTTCAAGTTATTAAGCTGAAATTTGGTACGGTGGAAAGTGACTGTGACGAATCCTATTGTTGGGCGTTAAAATCGGTGCAGGGCCGGATCTTTTTTGGGGGCCGTAATTTTCAAACTTATTTTTGGAATCGATATATCTCGGTAACGGTTGGTCGTATCGAAAAATGTTAAATGTACAGGTGTAAGATCTCTGCGGTATGCAAATTTTTTACTCAAAACGATTTTTTGATATCTCTCACCGTTTTCTTTTTTTAGGGCCCTGAAAATGTCCATTGTGCGTGACATTTTTGCGTTTAGCTAAGTACTGGTCGCAATTTTCAAGATATGAAGCTGAAATTTGGTACGGTGAAAGAGTTAGTGACTGTGACGAATCCTATTGTTGGGCTTTAAAATCGGTGCTGGGCCGAATCTTTTTTGGGGCCCTGAATTTCAAATTTTTTTTGGAATCGATATATCTCGGAAACGGTTGGTCTTATCAAAAAGCTTTAAATCTACATGTGTAAGATCTCCACGGTATGCAACTTTTTTACTCAGAACGATTTTTTGATATCTCTCACCGTTTTGTTTCTTTGGGGCCCTGAAAAAGTCAATTGAGCGTGACATTTTTGGGTTGAGCGATGTATAGGTCTTAATTTTCATGATATCGAGCTGAAATTTGGAGCGGTGAACGAGTTTGACCCTGTGAGGTAACCTGTTGTCGGGCGTTAAAAACGGTGCACGGCCCGATTTTCTGGGGATGCCCTGAATTTCAAACTTTTTTTTGGTATCGATATATCTCGGAAACGGTTGGTCGTATCGAAAAACGTTAAATGTACAGGTGTAAGATCTCCGCGGTATGCAACTTTTTTACTGATAATGAATTTTTGATATCTCTCACCGTTTTCTGTTTTTGGGACCCTGCAGATGTCCATTGTGCGTGAAATATTTGGGTTTAGCCAAGTACAGGTCGCAATTTTTAAGATATCGAACTGAAATTTGGTGCGGTGAAAGAGCTGGACCCTGTGAGGAAACCTATTGTCGGGCGTTAAAAACGGTGCAGGGCCGGATCTTTTTTGGGGGCCCTGAATTTCAAACTTTTTTTTGGAATCGATATATCTCAGAAACGGTTGGTTTTATCGAAAAATGTTAAATGTACAGGTGTAAGATATCCGCGGTATGCAACTTTTTTACTCAAAACGATTTTTTGATATCTCTCACCGTTTTCTTTTTCTTGAGGCCCAGAAAATGTCCATTGTGCATCACATTTTTGGGTTTAGCGAAGTACAGGTTGCAATTTTCAAGATATCGAACTAAAATTTGGTGCGGTGACTAGAACCCTATTCTTGGGCGTTAAAATCGTTGCAGGGTTGGATCTTTTTTGGGGGCCCTGAATTTGAAACTCTTTTGGAATCGATATATCTCGGAGACGGTTGGTCATATCGAAAAAAGTTAAATACACAGGTGAAAAATCTCCGCGGTATGCAACTTTCTTACCCATAACGATTTTTTGATATCTCTCAGCGTTGTCTTTTTTTGGGGCCCTGAAAATGTACGTATGTACATGACGTTTTTACGTTTAGCAAACTACAGGTCGGAATTTTCAAGATATCGAGCTGAAATGTGGTACGGGGAAAGAATTCGGGCCTGTGAGGAACTCGGTTGTCGGGCGTTAAAATTGGTGCAGGGCCGGACCTTTCTTTGGGGCCCTGAATTTCATCCTCTTTTTTTACCCCTGATGATGGTTTGATATCTCTCACCGTTTTCCTTTTCTGGGGCCCTGAATGTCTTCCTTTTTCGAACCGTTATATCTGGGAAACGGTTGGCCGTATCTAACAAAGTCAAATCTACAGGTGTAAGATCTCAGTGATTAGCAACTTTTTCAACCCTTAAGATTTTTTGATATCTCTCACCGTTTTGATTTTCTGCGGCCCTGAATTTCTTCCTTTCTTCGAACCGTTATATTTTGGAAACGGTTGGCCGTATCGAACAAAGTAAAATCTACAGATATAGGACCTCAATGAGTAGCAACTTTTTTAACTCTTATGATTTTTTGATATCTCTCACCATTTTCCTTTTTTGGGGCCGTGAATTTCATTTTTTTTTCGAATTGTTATATCTCGGAAAGCGTCGATCCTATCGAAAAAAGTTAAATCTACAGGTGTAAGATCTCAGTGATTTGCAACTTTTCTACCCCTTATCATAATTTGATATCTCTCACCGTTTTGATGTTATTAAATGTTTTTGGTTTTTGAAAAAAATGGGGCCAAATGTATATAATAACTGATAAAAATACAACTGATGGTCTAATTGAATTCTACAGAAAATTATCTATAATAACTCGTTTTAACCTTTTTCAATATGTTGAATGATGTATTTACAGCAGTAAGATATTTTCCACTTCCGAGGACGTCCGGCTTTCATAACCATGTGATGGTGTCAGCATTGCCTAGAATAACATTTTATAATTTTCCTACATTTCCTCGCAATCGGGTCAAAGGTCTTAAATGCAATTCCGCAGGCCTTGCCGCCAACGAAGTTGCTGTTTGAGATTATAACCCCGCTTGCTGGCCCCTTGCTGCTGTGCCACCGTCTCATCAAAAGCAGGTCGTGCTGCGTGGACTCCTACTTGTTATGTAAGCCAAACTCTTCAAGGATTTGCAATAGGGTGGTTTGATCAATTGAGTCGTACGCTTTCCTGAAATCAACAAAGGCCATCACGAATTCCCTGTTCCTGAGTTTCAGATATGAAAGGTTGGACTTCAGATTCATAATCTGCTCAGCACATGATCGTCCCTTTCTGAAACCTCCTTGGTATTCCCCCAGTTGTGGATCGATTTGTTGTTTCGCCCTATTCTGCAGAGCTTTTGAGAGGATCTTGTAAGTTATTGATAGAAGAGAGATGCCACGGTAATTGTTCACATCGGGTTTCTCCCCTTTTTTATGTAGTGGATGAATTACGGCAGAGGTCCATCCACTTGGGAGTTTATCGCTCTCCCAGATATCTTGAATAATTGCAACAAGCTTGTCGACTGCTTTTTCCCCTGCATGTTTCTACAGTTCAGCAATTATCAAATCTTCACCCGGTGCCTTGTTGTCCTTCAGCTCTTGGGTGATCTTCGTGATTTCAGCCTTCGTAGTGTACCCGTTCGTCCTGGGGATGCGATGACCCATCTGCTATAACATCGCATTCCTGGAGTTCCGGGACAGAGCGGAGTTAAATGAACCTCTAGTCAAATAAGGAATGTGTCGGAAATTCAGCTGAGTTCTCGAAAAAGCAGTGGGTATCACGAGACAAAGTATCTCTAGGGTCGTTACGGGCTTAAGTTTAATAGAAATAATGCAAATATAAATGGGCGCCATCAACTGAATTCCTAGCAAACCACTTCCTTTCCGGATAAGCCTTACTCAAGACAAGGAAAGAAAAAGGAACATCACACCATCATCAGATCACAACTAAGATAAAAACAAATTTATTTTACTTTGATAGTCAGACTCCTACCTAAGAGTATGGTCGAATGCCAAAGTTAAATTGTCATTGTCCAAAAATCGAACCATCTCTTTTCTAATCCAAAATTATTTTTATCCACATAACAAGAAAAATCTATAAGTTCTCTTGGGTTCTCAAGATCACTGTAGCACTATGTCTTTCGTCACTGACATTTGTGAAACCTGAGACCTAATTTCTCTTTAATTTAACATCAATGTGGATTTAAAAATGTTATTAATCTGTCTAAACATACACATATTATAATCACACATATTAAATATCACGTAATTTATGGTTTGCATGGCATAATTTGAATGTTGAACATGTTAATCAAATGCTCCTAAACATCGAATAATTAATTTACACTATTTACATCGTCATTCATAATCTCTTATCTGTGAATTACAGAAAATTCATATTCTCATTGGTCATCATTATCGTCATCATCAAAATTAAATATTTCTCACATTAATTCTCACTTCAAAATTCTACATATTTCTGTCAGAATCATTAATTCATCACCATAACATCATTTAAATTCTCAACTCAAGTTGCAATTCCTTCAAATTATATCTCAATTAAATTTATTTAATTCCATATAAATTCATTAATCATCAGCTTCATTAGTTAATTATCACCTTCTAATTCAGTTATTCATCATCATTACAATCGTCTATTAATTTATTTCAATCAGTTTATTTATTCAATCTTTAATTCATCCATTTATTTAATTCATCGATTTATTCCAAAATTTAATTTATCAACTTATTTAAATTTCAATCATCTGGTTATATAGTTTTTCATTATTTCATCTAGTCATTCTGATTTTTATTTCATTAGGTCAGATCGTTAATATGCTTAAATCTCAGATTATTATTTCGTTAATTATTATTTTCAGAAAATCTTGTATTATCAACTTCATTTATTTGTTTAATTTCCTAACAAATTGTTTAATATGGTTTATAGAACGTTGTCTTACAGTTTTATTACTTCCAAGTTATATCTCGTATTTAATTTATCATGCCAAAAATATTATTGCCTCCACGACATCACGTTGGATCTAACTATCCACAACGACATTACATTTCTTCAATACTTCAAATATCACATTTGAATACAATAATTACTCCACAAAACTCCATAAATATTCAGCACATACAGCATGAATCTCAACAATTACGCTAGACTGGGTACGACGACCTCATGTCTGCCTCAAAATACATTATCAACGTTGCAACTATCACATGGCAAATTCCACAAAATGCCTATCACAAACTTCACTTAACCATGTTGCATGATCTACAAAAAATATATAACTGGCTTCAAATTATCAACGCACACAATCTCTAATAACTGTAATTACTCTGATCACATCTAGACAACTTCTTAAACAATTGGAAAAATATTACTTCAGTAATTTAAGATCTGCTTTCAAATAGCATAAATTCTCTTACAATTCTCATAACTCACATCACAGAAAAAAACACCAATGTGCTATAATCTCTCATATCAAAATCTGCAATACTGATCTGCCTTAAAATAAATCTGACCATTAATGATTAATCTTACAAGATTCAATTACTTTAAATCCTTCTCAAAGGTATCAAACACAATTATAAAAATCATCAAAGCATCAGCTAAAACAGCTGTTAAACTGAAATTACTCTCAAAAGAGTATAGCAACAAAATATTGGATTGGCAAACAAGAATTACTAAATGCAATCCTGTTGACATTTATCGTTACTTTATTTAACAAAATTTCGACTGATATGTGACTAGTAGTTCCTTGTTTGATTCACTTACATCTCGTGTATACTCGGATGATAAAAATGAGTCCCTCAATGGCGAGTAAGATGTGTAACCACCGTACAGTCGTATAAATACGAAAGACCTCGCCCCGTCGACTTGGACGATAGTTCCCTGAACGATGGGTAAGATGAGTAGCCACCATACAATCGTATAAATACGAAGGACCCCATCTCGTAGTCTATATGAGTGAATGTACCAGATAGGAATCAACAAGTTTCTAGTTGTCATATAAAAGCGATGTTCATTCACTAAAGTGAATAACTTCTTAATATCTCCAAACAATCCAATGGAAAAAATCCCTACTGATGAATAATACACACTCGCTAGTATGCAATTAACTGACGAAGTAATTTTTGATAATCAATTGCAGATCACGAGTTCGAAATACTCGTTACACAAAAAAACTATTCATGAAAAATATCCTAGCTGGAAAAATGTCTAAAAGACCAAACATCTGCTTAATAAAGCCAACCAATGGTGAGAATTTCGTATAATGATGCCTGCCATATCATATGGTCACTCCATATTCTAGCAAATTCGAAGTATATAAATTCAAACCATGTCTTAATAATCGTATCACTCCTATTAGAAAAATATACATGTGTGCCCAGTATTCATAAAAATAATCGTATCAGGTAGTTATAACTCTTACAGTACCTTTCATAATCAGCTGTAATTAAATTTCCAAGATCGTCGATTTTCCCTACATAAAGAATTTCTCGAAAGATCGGCGTGAATATCATTCCATCCATGAAATGACGATTGCCTTCGAAATCCCAAGTGAATCAGCTGGTGGACTCCTCTCGTCAGGAATCGAATCCATCGCTCTGCGGTGCCATCTTGTCTCTATTTGCGTCTACTCTGACATGTTGAACTTCGGATTACCCATAGCGGATATTGTCCAACTCCTCTCGAAAAAGTTCATGGAAACAGCGGACCCCCTACTCCTCTTCTAAGTTACGCCACTGTTCCGTTAAATGTTCAGTTTGAGTATTGAAAGTTCAATCTCAAATGACTGCTAAGTCTCACTTTCGTAAAATAAAATTTTACTTGAGAATGTTCAAGTTTACGAAACACCCTGTAGTTGTCGGTATTTGGTAATTCATGAAACTGCATAAGAAATAAGTCTCATTAATGCACGATCTAATGTTTATCAGTGCCTATGCTAACAACATTCCGTTTACTTGAAATAGTTAAAGTAGCTTTGAATGCGTTATAGAAAAGCATAGTCACAAAGTTATTCATAAAAGCTATGTTCAAACTGCGTTGAAATGTAGCTTGTAATAAAGTCTCCAACTACTTGCAGTGCGGTTCTAACATATCCCGGCCGTCTGTGATTGCTTCCTCGGCCAGCCCGCCTGGATCAATGACCCGCTTGGCCTTCGCTGCTCGGCGATGCAGGAACTGTCGCCTACACTCTGCCGTGACAGTTTCGGTATGTTACGTGACCTTCACTGTGCGTCTCGCTTGCGCTATAGAGCTTGCTCCTACCTGCTCGTCTGTCAGAGCTCAACTGAACTTGCTGGCACTGTCTTCTCGCTTATGTGCTTGGCGCAGGCACGTGGTGTAGTCCCCCACCACTGTGCTCTCGCGTCACGATCATAGTCTCGAACCCAAATCATCTCGGCTATTCCGTTATAAAATAACTTAAGGGTTATCGGACTTCCATAAAATTATTTCCACATATAATGCATGTTATATATCCTCTTCTAAGATGTTTAATTGCTATATTCCATATATATTTCAATAAAACTTCACATCTCTATCCATAATTCCATCTTCTCACAGATGTCAATGCCTCCTTGATTCTAGACCTCCTACGTTATCTTGACATTCTTCTTGACGCGATCGGTGCGCTATCTGTTCCTAACTCTTCCCAAAACCTCAACTACAGCTTAATGTCTGCTGGCGTAGCCGATAGCCTAAACTAGGTATCGGGTACATCTATCCCGTACATCTCCTTTTTTATCAGGATTGAGAAAAAAAATACACTCTCAGGCATTCTATATATAATACATGTACACGATAGCTCTACAATTCCCTTACTCAGCATGATGGTATTTCCTGATGCTAGCTGCATTAAAAGTTCCTACAACTTCATCAGTATCCATTCTGACAATCTTGTAGCTATTATTCTGGTGTGTTTGTTCAATACGGAACGGACCAGCGTACAATGGAGCGAATTTATGGTAGATCTTCAGCTGAAGGTTCGAAGTGACTGGCTTCCTAATCAGCACCTCATCATTTTTTAAAGTTAAACTATTCTCTAATCTAGTTAACTTGTTTTCTAATTCAGTGTTAGTTTCTTCACTACGAGACTGTAATTTCTCTTCCAATGACTTAAAGTTATCTTTCAAGTTAGCTTCACTAGCTTTTAAATGACCTTCAGTACTAGTCTGTAATCTAGTTTCTAATGACTTCAACTCATCTTTACTAGTTGACTGTAATAATTTTACATTAGCTTCGTTACTAATCTGTAATGATTTTAAATTTTCTTCATTACTAGTTTGTAATGCTTGTACATTCTCTTTACAATTAGCTTCTAATCTAGCTTCTGAATTATTAATTTGTTCTTTAACTTCCGTTTCCATCTTAGAAATAGTTTCTGCAATACCAGACATACCCGTCTGTAACTCTCCTAACACCTTCGCTAAATCTTCCGGCAACATAATTATATTTTCAATATAGGTTTTATATAGAGACGTTAGACAACAACACATCACAATGTCTCAATTCCTGCATTCACTTGGGTATAGGAAAAATGTCTTATAACTAACATGATATTATACTAATACGATTAACATGAACACTGGATTGGGCACACAAGTACATTGTCTGACTAAGTTTAATAAATTTTGTAACACAATTAAATGAACTTGAGATCAATCTCTCAGTAATCTAAATCTGATGTGATTCCATAGAATAAACAAAATCGAAGCCCCACTAGTTGGATAGAGCCAATTCTCCCTCTTTCTCTGTACCCGTTCGTCCTGGGGATGCGATGACCCATCTGCTATAACATCGCATTCCTGGAGTTCCGGGACAGAGCGGAGTTAAATGAACCTCTAGTCAAATAAGGAATGTGTCGGAAATTCAGCTGAGTTCTCGAAAAAGCAGTGGGTATCACGAGACAAAGTATCTCTAGGGTCGTTACGGGCTTAAGTTTAATAGAAATAATGCAAATATAAATGGGCGCCATCAACTGAATTCCTAGCAAACCACTTCCTTTCCGGATAAGCCTTACTCAAGACAAGGAAAGAAAAAGGAACATCACACCATCATCAGATCACAACTAAGATAAAAACAAATTTATTTTACTTTGATAGTCAGACTCCTACCTAAGAGTATGGTCGAATGCCAAAGTTAAATTGTCATTGTCCAAAAATCGAACCATCTCTTTTCTAATCCAAAATTATTTTTATCCACATAACAAGAAAAATCTATAAAGTTCTCTTGGGTTCTCAGGATCACTGTAGCACTATGTCTTTCGTCACTGACATTTGTGAAACCTGAGACCTAATTTCTCTTTAATTTAACATCAATGTGGATTTAAAAATGTTATTAATCTGTCTAAACATACACATATTATAATCACACATATTAAATATCACGTAATTTATGGTTTGCATGGCATAATTTGAATGTTGAACATGTTAATCAAATGCTCCTAAACATCGAATAATTAATTTACACTATTTACATCGTCATTCATAATCTCTTATCTGTGAATTACAGAAAATTCATATTCTCATTGGTCATCATTATCGTCATCATCAAAATTAAATATTTCTCACATTAATTCTCACTTCAAAATTCTACATATTCCTGTCAGAATCATTAATTCATCACCATAACATCATTTAAATTCTCAACTCAAGTTGCAATTCCTTCAAATTATATCTCAATTAAATTTATTTAATTCCATATAAATTCATTAATCATCAGCTTCTTTAGTTAATTATCACCTTCTAATTCAGTTATTCATCATCATTACAATCGTCTATTAATTTATTTCAATCAGTTTATTTATTCAATCTTTAATTCATCCATTTATTTAATTCATCGATTTATTCCAAAATTTAATTTATCAACTTATTTAAATTTCAATCATCTGGTTATTTAGTTTTTCATTATTTCATCTAGTCATTCTGATTTTTATTTCATTAGGTCAGATCGTTAATATGCTTAAATCTCAGATTATTATTTCGTTAATTATTATTTTCAGAAAATCTTGTATTATCAACTTCATTTATTTGTTTAATTTCCTAACAAATTGTTTAATATGGTTTATAGAACGTTGTCTTACAGTTTTATTACTTCCAAGTTATATCTCGTATTTAATTTATCATGCCAAAAAATATTATTGCCTCCACGACATCACGTTGGATCTAACTATCCACAACGACATTACATTTCTTCAATACTTCAAATATCACATTTGAATACAATAATTACTCCACAAAACTCCATAAATATTCAGCACATACAGCATGAATCTCAACAATTACGCTAGACTGGGTACGACGACCTCATGTCTGCCTCAAAATACATTATCAACGTTGCAACTATCACATGGCAAATTCCACAAAATGCCTATCACAAACTTCACTTAACCATGTTGCATGATCTACAAAAAATATATAACTGGCTTCAAATTATCAACGCACACAATCTCTAATAACTGTAATTACTCTGATCACATCTAGACAACTTCTTAAACAATTGGAAAAATATTACTTCAGTAATTTAAGATCTGCTTTCAAATAGCATAAATTCTCTTACAATTCTCATAACTCACATCACAGAAAAAAACACCAATGTGCTATAATCTCTCATATCAAAATCTGCAATACTGATCTGCCTTAAAATAAATCTGACCATTAATGATTAATCTTACAAGATTCAATTACTTTAAATCCTTCTCAAAGGTATCAAACACAATTATAAAAATCATCAAAGCATCAGCTAAAACAGCTGTTAAACTGAAATTACTCTCAAAAGAGTATAGCAACAAAATATTGGATTGGCAAACAAGAATTACTAAATGCAATCCTGTTGACATTTATCGTTACTTTATTTAACAAAATTTCGACTGATATGTGACTAGTAGTTCCTTGTTTGATTCACTTACATCTCGTGTACACTCGGATGATAAAAATGAGTCCCTCAATGGCGAGTAAGATGTGTAACCACCGTACAGTCGTATAAATACGAAAGACCTCGCCCCGTCGACTTGGATGATAGTTCCCTGAACGATGGGTAAGATGAGTAGCCACCATACAATCGTATAAATACGAAGGACCCCATCTCGTAGTCTATATGAGTGAATGTACCAGATAGGAATCAACAAGTTTCTAGTTGTCATATAAAAGCGATGTTCATTCACTAAAGTGAATAACTTCTTAATATCTCCAAACAATCCAATGGAAAAAATCCCAACTGATGAATAATACACACTCGCTAGTATGCAATTAACTGACGAAGTAATTTTTGATAATCAATTGCAGATCACGAGTTCGAAATACTCGTTACACAAAAAAACTATTCATGAAAAATATCCTAGCTGGAAAAATGTCTAAAAGACCAAACATCTGCTTAATAAAGCCAACCAATGGTGAGAATTTCGTACAATGATGCCTGCCATATCATATGGTCACTCCATATTCTAGCAAATTCGAAGTATATAAATTCAAACCATGTCTTAATAATCGTATCACTCCTATTAGAAAAATATACATGTGTGCCCAGTATTCATGAAAATAATCGTATCAGGTAGTTATAACTCTTACAGTACCTTTCATAATCAGCTGTAATTAAATTTCCAAGATCGTCGATTTTCCCTACATAAAGAATTTCTCGAAAGATCGGCGTGAATATAATTCCATCCATGAAATGACGATTGCCTTCGAAATCCCAAGTGAATCAGCTGGTGGACTCCTCTCGTCAGGAATCGAATCCATCGCTCTGCGGTGCCATCTTGTCTCTATTTGCGTCTACTCTGACATGTTGAACTTCGGATTACCCATAGCGGATATTGTCCAACTCCTCTCGAAAAAGTTCATGGAAACAGCGGACCCCCTACTCCTCTTCTAAGTTACGCCACTGTTCCGTTAAATGTTCAGTTTGAGTATTGAAAGTTCAATCTCAAATGACTGCTAAGTCTCACTTTCGTAAAATAAAATTTTACTTGAGAATGTTCAAGTTTACGAAACACCCTGTAGTTGTCGGTATTTGGTAATTCATGAAACTGCATAAGAAATAAGTCTCATTAATGCACGATCTAATGTTCATCAGTGCCTATGCTAACAACATTCCGTTTACTTGAAATAGTTAAAGTAGCTTTGAATGCGTTATAGAAAAGCATAGTCACAAAGTTATTCATAAAAGCTATGTTCAAACTGCGTTGAAATGTAGCTTGTAATCAAGTCTCCAACTACTTGCAGTGCGGTTCTAACATATCCCGGCCGTCTGTGATTGCTTCCTCGGCCAGCCCGCCTGGATCAATGACCCGCTTGGCCTTCGCTGCTCGGCGATGCAGGAACTGTCGCCTACACTCTGCCGTGACAGTTTCGGTATGTTACGTGACCTTCACTGTGCGTCTCGCTTGCGCTATAGAGCTTGCTCCTACCTGCTCGTCTGTCAGAGCTCAACTGAACTTGCTGGCACTGTCTTCTCGCTTATGTGCTTGGCGCAGGCACGTGGTGTAGTCCCCCACCACTGTGCTCTCGCGTCACGATCATAGTCTCGAACCCAAATCATCTCGGCTATTCCGTTATAAAATAACTTAAGGGTTATCGGACTTCCATAAAATTATTTCCACATATAATGCATGTTATATATCCTCTTCTAAGATGTTTAATTGCTATATTCCATATATATTTCAATAAAACTTCACATCTCTATCCATAATTCCATCTTCTCACAGATGTCAATGCCTCCTTGATTCTAGACCTCCTACGTTATCTTGACATTCTTCTTGACGCAATCGGTGCGCTATCTGTTCCTAACTCTTCCCAAAACCTCAACTACAGCTTAATGTCTGCTGGCGTAGCCGATAGCCTAAACTAGGTATCGGGTACAGTAGGAGGGGACGAATCAGGGTGGATGTTTGGATTTATTTCATAAACAAAAGGGGTCTCAGGAGCCTCACAGTTGAGGAGTTTTTCAAAATAACTTGCTAGAATCTGACAATTATCTTTATCATTGTGAGCAAATTTCCCGTTGGAATCTTTAAACTGTAGACTTGGGGGGTTGTATTTGTTCAGACTGTACTTGAAGGTTTTATAGAAGTTACGTGTGTTATTTTTCTGGAAGTCTTGCTCAATCTGTACCAACTGTTCTTTATTAAACATACGTTTCACGCCACGGATGGTTTTTGATGCAGATTTTCTCGCGTTTAGGAAGTCGACCCTGTTCTCTTCATTTTTGTGACAATTCCATTTCTGACACGCAACCTGTCTTAGCTGAACTGCTGTATCACATTTATGATCCCACCAAAGATGCTTTCTTGATTTTTTGAGTGGGACAGTCTCCTTTGCTGTTCTGACTATAGCCTCTTGTAATTGTTCGCAATTCTCTGGATTTAAAGTTTCCAACTTGTGGGTGAATTCTTGGTTGCTCCTTAGCTTGTCTCTGTCAAACTTATCAGATTTTCTTGGAGTAATCTTCTTGTTATTTCTTGGAATTAGACTAACTTTGATCTGCGATAGGTAGTGATCCGAGTCTAAGTTGCCACTTCTCAGAACCTTTACGACCTGGATCTCTCGTTGCGCTTTCCGTGCAATGGCGACATGATCAATTTGGAATTCACCAAGGTTGGAGTTTGGAGAAATCCAGGTCTTCTGTTTTCTGGGTAGGTGCTTGAACGCCGTTGACTTTAGGACCAGATTGAATGCTCTGCATAACTCCACAAGCCTCTCTCCATTACGATTAGTTCTCCTGTGAGCTGGGTAGTTTCCAATAATCTTCTGATATTTTCGTTCTTTGCCAAGCTGGGCATTGAAATCCCCTAGCAGAATGATGGTATGTTTGTCAGGTACCTTTGAGAGGATATATTCTAGCTCCTCCCAGAATGCGTCTGTTCCTTCCGGGTCCTTCTTATTCGCCTGATTGATTGGCGCATGTACGTTCACCATTGTGTAAACTCTATTTGTACACCGAAAAGAAAGAGTAGAGACTCGGCTGTTAGGGGATGTGAAGTCCGCAATCAAACCCAATATCTTCCTGTTGACAATAAATCCTGTGCCTAAGTGTGGGATGTTTTTTTACTACACGTTTACCGGTCTTGCCTTTGAAGATTCTATAACCTTGTGACTCGAAGCACTGTTCATCCGTGCATCTTGTTTCCTGAATTGCAGCGATCAATATCTGATATCGGTACAAGACATCAGTAACCTGTTTCAGTTTGCCGGTCTTAAGAAGTGAGTTTGCGTTGAGAGTAGCAAAAAAATTCCGGCGTTTGAATCTGATCTTTCCTGGAGTCTCCGATACCTCCACGCATGTCTGCGCAGGCTCCCCAGAATCCGAAGGCCTGCATGCTTCACTCAAGGTGAAGGTGGATTGGTTACCACCTGGGGTAGTAGCTTCTGCTGAATTTTTCTCCATGCTTTAAACATTTGAAAAACTGTAGATTGGGGTCAGTGATATTTCGCACTGACCAAAATACTACCAAGGTTGTGAGCCTTGGAGGGCCTCATGATTTCTTCCGGCTAAGAGCAGGCATTTCCTCGTACTCGAAAAAGGTGTGGTTTATTATTATTATTATTATTATTATTATTATTAAATTTATTATTATTATTATTATAAGTGTTTTTTAGAAATTGACCTCATGGCGCCACTTATTTGGGAAAATGTTCGTGACTGTTTTCAAACACGACTGTGCAGTGGGCCAATATACAGTATAATGTTACTCACCTTGTGCAGAGCAGAATGATGTTCACGCCAAAAGAGACTTGATGCGATTGAGATTGTGCGCGGCACTTGCACCTGTATATATACATGCACGTGGCTGTGATCACCAGTGTGGAAGGGGATATAATTACGACAAAGTTGCTTACTCGACATAAAGCTATATCCTGTATTGCATCAGAATCAACCTTTAAAATTAAACAAGATGTTCAGTAAAGAACATATAGCCTACTTTCTCCTAAATGCATGGGTATTGTTATAACTCTTTGTCCTTTTCAAGGAGTATGATTGAATGTTGGTTGTAGTAGCTTGTTGAAATACAACGTGCTATAGGGATATTAAACATGAATATGAGGTGCCCTTTGCTAGTGCTACCTCTGTACCAAATTTCGTTCATTCGGTTCCACCGTGTTCGAATTAATGGGGGGAATCAATTTTGACATAAAGATGGCCGCCATCCGCAAACTATTAGGCTAATGACCTATTAGATTGGTCAAAGGATGCTCCCTCCATAAAGGTATGTTGTTGCAAAGTTTGGTAGAGATCGGATGGTTATGTTAGACGTAATTTGATTTAAGCTTTAAACATTTGTGTGGCCGCCATTACGTTTCTGTCAAGATGGTGGCGATATAAAGCATGACACTGAGGTGCCCTTTGCTAGTGCTACCTCTGTACCAAATTTCGTTCCATTCGGTTGCACCGTGTTCGAATTAATAGGGGAATCAATTTTGACATAAAGATGGCCGCCATCCGCAAACTATTAGGCTAATAACCTATTAGATTGGTCAAAGGATGCTCCCTCCATAAAGGTATGTTGTTGCAAAGTTTGGTAGAGATCGGATGGTTATGTTAGTCGTAATTTGATTTAAGCTTTAAACATTTGTGTGGCCGCCATTACGTTTTTGTCAATATGGCGGCGATATTAATCATGACACTGAGATGCCCTTTGCTAGTGCTATCTCTGTACCAAATTTCGTTCCATTCGGTTTCACCGTGTTTGAATTAATAGGGGGAATCGATTCTGACACAAAGATGGCCACCATCCGCAAACTATTAGGCGAATGACCTATTAGATTGGTCAAAGGATGCTCCCTCCATAAAGGTATGTAGTTGCAAAATTTGGTAGAGATCGGATGATTAGGTTAATCGTAATTTGATTTAAGCTTTGAACATTCGTGTGGCCGCCATTACGTTTCAGTCAAGATGGCGGCGATATAAAACATGACACTGAGGTGCCCTTTGCTAGTGCTACCTCTGTACCAAATTTCGTTCCATTCGGTTGCACCGTGTTCGAATTAATAGGGGGAATCAATTTTGACATAAAGATGGCCGCCATCCGCAAACTATTAGGCTAATAACCTATTAGATTGGTCAAAGGATGCTCCCTCCATAAAGGTATGTTGTTGCAAAGTTTGGTAGAGATCGGATGATTAGGTTAATCGTAATTTGATTTAAGCTTTGAACATTTGTGCGGCCGCCATTACGTTTCCGTCAAGATGGCGGCGATATAAAACATGACACTGAGGTGCCTTTTGTTAGTTCTACCTCTGTACCAAATTTCGTTCCATTCGGTTGCACCGTGTTCGAATTAATAGGGGGAATCGATTTTCACACAAAGATGGCCGCCATCCGCAAACTATTACGCTGATGACCTATTGGTTTGGTCAAAGGATGCTCCCTCCATAAAGGTATGTTGTTGCAAAATTTGGTAGAGATCGGATGATTAGGTTAGTCGTAATTTGATTTAAGCTTCGAACATTTGTGTGGCCGCCATTACGTTTCCGTCAAGATGGCGGCGATATCAAACATGACACTGAGGTGCCTTTTGTTAGTGTTACCTCTGTACCAAATTTCGTTCCATTCGGTTGCACCGTGTTCGAATTAATAGGGGAAATCGATTTTCACACAAAGATGGCCGCCATCCGCAAACTATTACGCTGATGACCTATTGGTTTGGTCAAAGGATGCTCCCCCATAAAGGTATGTTGTTGCAAAATTTGGTAGAGATCGGATGATTAGGTTAGTCGTAATTTGATTTAAGCTTTGAACATTTGTGTGGCCGCCATTACGTTTCCGTCAAGATGGCGGCAATATAAAACATGACACTGAGGTGTCCTTTGCTAGTGCTACCTTTCTACCAAATTTTGTTCAATTCGCATTCACCGTGTTCGAATTGATAGGGGGGACAGACATTCAGAGTACACACACTCACACACACACAGACACACACACACACACACACAGACTCACACACACACATCCACACACACACACACAGACTCACACACACACATACACACACACAGACAGACACACTTTTTTCGCCCTGTGTTGATCTCATAAGTCTACTTTCATTTTTTGCAAAAATCGAAAGTAGGCTAAAATGGAAGTGTGATGCATATAACGAATTCATGAACACAATACTATTTCTTTCTTTTATTATCCAGTAATAACCTTCAGAAGCCCCTAGATATATATATGTAAGGGAGTCAGGCCAGTCCGAGTTGGTCATTCTTGGTGTGGTGTGTTAGTAAGCAACCGAGCGAGATTTTGCTGCTATATATTTCTTGCGTGTGTTGTGGGGTAACTATATTCAGTTCTTATCTTTCACTGGTACGCATTCAAGCAACAACGTTTGGTGAGTACTATGGCTAACCAATCTCAAACTTTTAGAGAAACCTTTGCTAAACCAAGTAACTATGCAAAAACACATGGCATTCGCAGCCAAATACATAACACAACATATAATGAATTTCGGACAACATCCATATTCACTAACTACTTGAATAGTACTTTCAAGAATAGCCATTAAACTATGTTTTATCACGTCATACAACTAGATTTGGCTACAAACTACATTACTCTATGGGGCCAGACACCAACATTTTTCCACGACCATTAAAAGAATTACAGTGTGTTACGTACATTAATGAGTAGTAGAGAACTTAACACTTTGGATATTGCGTAATCGCGATGACGTCATAGCACTTTGGGTGACGTCATGGGCCCTTAGAACGAGCACGTGGTCCAAGGGGGATCAGGTGATTGCTTAATGGCTTGTGTTCGCATGGAGAGGTCAGCTGTGCATCATGGCTATTAATTATTGATTGGTTTGTATTTAGGTGTTTGCACAAGTGAGTGGAGAGATACTTGGGTGTTATAACTTTTTGAATGGGACTGTATGAGCGAGGCGGCCAACATAGCTAGCTCGCTACCCGCCATGTGGGCGCGCAGCTGTTAAAGTTTTTTGCTCGCGCTTGCTAAATAAGTAAAGTGGTGTCGTAATGCTAGTCTGTGTTTAAGTACATCACATATCACCAGCGCGTGGGAGTGAACTTGGGTTACTCGTTGTCGCCAATGATATGTCTGTTTAATTTTAATGATGTTAACATTTTTTGTGTCCTGACTTGCTTCATGCTCTCAATCTGGTTACACTGTTTTATAAGTCAAGTGTGAAATGAATCATGGCCTGTTTGTTTTAGATTCTCCCCCCAGGGGCTCACTTCTAGTGGGCGTGGGTTGGCGACCACGGGGCCCCAGCTGAGTCCGGCATTGCTTCCACTTACTTGTGCCGGGCTCCTCTCTTTCTTCTTTCCTGTCGACCTCACTTGGTCAACTCTTGTTCTCTTCCAACCCCGACGGTATTAGGGTATCCGAGGCCTAGGGAGTCACTTCCTTTCCCGCCTTAATTGGCCCTTGTCTCATCTTTTCTGATTCCCTCCTTCTGCGAGGGGTCAGCCTTCTTTTTCTTTTCATGTTATCTCCTGCCTTCTGCTTAAGGCCCTCAAGGAGGCCGGGTGTATGTAGCCCCACCACTTTTGGTGCACCCTAGATAATGCTACACCCTCAGGGGCTCACGGCTGGTGAGTTCGGGAGTTAGCGACCCCGAGGGATTCCTGAGCTGGGTCCGTTTTCCCTTTTTGTCCCTTATCTTTGGGGCGGACCCTCTCCTCTTTCACTTTCCTATCTGCCTTTCATGGCTCTCCTTCCTTCCAAGTCCCCCAATCCACCTTCTTCGAGGGTTGAGGGCATTTCTCTTCCTCCTGTCCTTTATTTGCCTTATTCTCCTTTAGTTTTCCATTTCTTCTTCTAGTATGTAGGTTAGTAGTTAGTTTTAGTTTTAAGTTCGCTTTTCATTTTCATCTTCACGATCACCCAAACCATCAGGGGCCGATAACCTAGATGTTAGGCCCCTTAAAACAACAATTATCATCATCATCATCATGTTTTAGATTCTTAGCCGTCATTAGTCAAGTCTGTAATTTTTAATGAGAGAACGAGATTGGATGTCGGTTCCCAGAGCTTCATGTGAAATGTTTTAAAGAGCTTTTTGCTGCTTTAACTTCATAGTATAAAACACCGAGTATTATATCATGATGCACTAGTTCACCATGTCTTTGTGCTACACTTTGCTACAGAAGTTGAAGGAGCTCAAGGAAATCAGGATCCTAGCAGAGCGAGCGAGGCAGATGAATTTCAACGTCTTTGCGTCTGCAAGTAAAGCGGAAGAAGATATTATCTTCAGACGCTTCAGCGCATTGGAGAAACAAATGATAAACATTGAAATGTCGGAAATTTTTCAAGATGAAATCTACTGTCAAGAAATTTTATTTAACGGTTTTACAAACATGATTTTAGATGTGATGATAAACAGACTGACAATGTTCAGCGACGATGATTTAAGTCGAGGCTGCATGATGTGATGGCTCATTTTCCTCCCCTTCTAGCTGAAGAAGAAGAAAGAGAAGAAGATGGGAGTGATGGGGAGAGTGTGAAAGAGGGTATAGAAGAAGAACAAGTGGACGATGAAGTGCAGATTATATGAATGAACAGTGTGTGAACAGTGTTTTTATGGTTTATTACAAAATGTAGATATTTTTAAAAATATATTTATTTTGATAATTTGTGGTTTACAATAATTATATAATATGAAATAGTGAAGCTGCTGAGAATTGAAGATGCTGTCTGCAGAGTTGAATATGCTGCTGTTCTTGTGTGGGAGGTAAGTAGAATCATTCTTTTCTATCTTGAGTGTGTTGGTTTTAGAGAGCTGAAAAATATATAGAGACACATTATTATTAATAATAATAATATTTTTGCGACGAATTAAAAAACAAAACTTACATGGTTGTAATTAGAAAATATATGTGTTGGGGATCCAAGAATTGTGAGTTGAATCGAATCCAAGCCAAGATACGAAAGCTCGGGTACCTTTTCTACGTAGTACTTTGTCGACTAAGTAAATATTAGGATGTTTTGTTCGTTGTAACTCTGCTTCATAAAATGCTCCAAATATCGGCAAATTTTTATTAACTTTTAAAAGATATGTTCGTGGATTAGTATTTTGAACTTTATAAATTGTAAACAATTCCGTAGTCCAATTAGCTTCGTAGCCCTTGCTGAAGTGTTTCTTGATTTTCGATATTCGCACAATGTCACCAATTTTACACTTTTTTTTAGTTTCATTAAATTGTGTTGGCAAGCTGGGTGGATTGTTTCTTTTTACATCAATAGGTTTCATGCCAATGCTGCGATGTATTTTGTGACTTTACTTTACTAATAACTCAGGCAAAATATTTACCCATCGGTATGAACCTTGTGTTGTGAATTCTTTCCACATCGATTCCTTAGGAGTTCGATTAAATCTTTCTACCACGCTAGCTTTCATGCTGCTCCCAGTGGAATAATGCTTTAGAGACCATGTTTAGAATTCACGGTTATAAAATTCCGTTCCTCGATCAGTGTGAAAATAATTGGGCAATCTTTTACTTTGAGAATAAACAAATTTTAAACTTTTTACAATCTCAGTTCCTTTTTTGGTTTTAAGGGGAATTGTCCATGCATATTTTGAGTAAACGTCAATAATGGTTAATAAATATTTAATCCATTATTCCATTTTGCAGATTTGGACATATCCACAAGGTCTGCTTCATGGAGCTCATCGATTGCTAATAACACGTCGTCTTTTAAACTTTTTTTCTAAGCGGTGCGTGAAGTTCTTTTGCAATTTCTCGTCTGATTCAATATTGTTTCCTCCTTCGAATTTCCAAATGGCTTGTGGTGTGATGTGTTTCTATTGACCATATCCAGTATGCATCGTAGTATTTGCTTCTTCATTCTCATCTGCTATTTTATAATTCTATCTATGTCTTCAGTAAGAAGGGGTTCAAATTATATTTCTATACTTATAAGATTGCGTTGCTCTCGGAGCTGCATTGCTTATATAATTTCTTTTGTGCACGTTTGAAACACTTAATAATTTCAAATATGAACTTAAATCACTCCTATCTTTTAGAGTGGGGTCTGGTACTTCCCTTTGAATCAATTGAAGTAGACCTTCTGTTATAGGAAATTTTTCACCACCAAATTTTATCCACTTTTTATCAAAGAAAACCTGTTCACGTCGCAAGTATTGTTTATCATTTCTTGTCGTTATACCAAATGTTCTATCCACGTTTTGTTTAATGAACGGATCAAAGTAGCGGTTAAGTAGTGGAATTAATTTGATGCTATCTCCATCTTCTTCGTCTGAAGTAGCAGTTGATTCAGAATCATCATATTTTCCTTTTCTCTTTCGATTTTCTTTTTTTTGAGTTGACGTATTAGCAATAGCTACAAGTTGATTTAATGAATTTGTTACTGGTTTAAAGTTGGTCTCTATATCTAATTCTTTACGTCTAACATCATTTTGAAGTGAAAGATACTAGTCTTTAACATATTCTTTAAGCGAGAAAGTTTATCCTTTACTCGACTCTCAGCTTTAATCTTCGAGCTCTTCTCCATGACTAAACTGAAAATGTGGTTGTTTTACTTCTTTATAGTATATTCAAAATCAATTTGAAGAGGAAGATCATTGGTTATATGTTTTTAGGGTCTCTAAGTCGAAACTGTATTTCATCTTGTTCTTAAACAACAATATCACTGCCATCCAGTTCAATCTCTTGACGTATATTTAAAATTGCATACACAATTGGAGATCTTGGAAAAACCAAAATTAGTTTTAATATGCCTTTATAGGGAAGTTGGTACTGTATTTTATGATTATGAAGCGTGTATACCGGTGAATGGATTGATGGCGTGTTGGAGAATTTCAGAATAAATTTCGATAAGTTCTTTTTCTTTACTTCATCTTGTAATATACCATATACTTCTTTGGATGCAGTAAAACTTTCGAGTGGTTCTTTGTTAACCAACTGCTCAATTTTTTCTAGTTCAGTTTTTAACTTGCTATATTCATCTTTGGATGCAGCAGCATAACTTTCAAGATCTTCATTTTTAACAAAATTGAGATTGTTAACAACACCCTCAATACGGGTTTGTAAATTGCTTAAAATTTCTTTTAGTTGATTAACTTCAGTTCGTGAAGCAGCATAGTGTTCTACAAACCGTTTATTTGTCACATCTTGGTCGTTAACAGGTAACTCAACATTTGTTTGTTTTTGATGTTGTCGATTGTTTACAGTTTGTTTCAATTGTTCAAATTCATCTCGTGAAGCGGCATATTGTTCAGAAAATGTCTTATTTGCAACATCATTATCGTATATGGGATTGTTTACGTGAGTAATTCGTTTACTCATCATATTTTAAGTTCCACCATCGTCTACGTTTAAAAAGTTTTGTTTATTAAATTTAGTGATTAAGTCTTCTAGATCGTTTCTAGAAGCAGTAAATTTTCTAAATAATATTTGTTTATTGCATCTAACGAATCGATTGGTTGAGATATGTTTGTTATTCTTCTATTTAACATATCTACAGTTTCATCATCTCTGTTTATATTCAAAAGAGATTTTTTAATTTCATTGAGTTCTTTCGTTACATGAGTCTTAAGAAAAGAGTACGATACCGCATCTTGATTTTGAATTGGTTTTTTAACATTTCTTATTCTTTTGTTACCCAAGCCGAGAGTATCATCATCATACGGAAAGTGATCTTCTGAAAATTCACGCACTAAACTCGTTGTAACACTTCGGTTATTCGGTTGTTTAGATATTTTTAGCCTACTTTAGATTTTTGCAAAAAATGAAAGTAGACTTATGAGATCAACACAGGGCGAAAAAAGTGTGTCTGTCTGTGTGTGTGTATGTGTGTGTGTGAGTCTGTGTGTGTGTGTGTATGTGTGTGTGTGAGTCTGTGTGTGTGTGTGTGTGTCTGTGTGTGTGTGAGTGTGTGTACTCTGAATGTCTGTCCCCCCCTATCAATTCGAACACGGTGAAACCTAATTGAACGAAATTTGGTACAGAGGTAGCACTAGTAAAGGACACCTCAGTGTCATACTTTATATCGCCGCCATCTTGACCAAAACAGAATGGCGGCCACTCAAATGTTCAAAACGTAAAATCAAATTACGGCTAAACTAATCATCCGATCTCTACCAAATTTGGTGACAACTTACCTTTATATAGGACGCGTCTTTCACCCAAAATTCAAGGTTATCGGCCATGCCATTTCAGGATGGCGGCCGTGTGAATTATGCAGCCATTTTAATAAATAGCTTAAGACCCACCAATTCCGATTATCGAGCCTAGGGGGGTTTAAGCTATCCTGAAGGTCGTGATCCGTTATTTATTATAATTTAATATTATAATATTATACAGTACGAGTGGCTTAAAAGAGCTGAGCTGTTTGTGTCACACGACAAGATGGCAGCTGTCCTCATGTGCCTGTCTTATATTTCAGTAGTTTTAGTATGTTGTATGTGATATACCGTACTGATACAATAATATAAACTTTGTATGAAATGATCTTTAATGAAGATGTACTGCAGTGAAGAAATCGTTTATTTAAAGTCATTATTTGCCAACAGTTTGTATCTAATATGTCAGTTAAGAACAACTGACGTCATGGATACGGTTAGCTCTGGGCTAGCATGTTAGTCTGACACGCAGTTGACTGGGGATCGAGAACTGCTACAGTTAGGTTTTTTTTTCTTGAATTCTTTTACAAATGATGTGCACGAGCTTTTCCCACAGATACTGAATTAAATGTCATTTAGCTCAAAGGAGAGGATAAAGTATACACTCGTATATTAATAAAATCACAGTCCCAGCATCGCACATAAACAGAAGACATTAGAAAAAGGAGAATAGAAGAACTAGATACACGTTGTCATTAACCACAGCCTTCTTAATGCCTCTGTACGGTGCTGTCCTCTTGTGGGTTATGTGGGTAATATTGTTCCAAACATAACGCTGTGTAAATGCCTGAGCTGGCCTCCTGAAGTATGGCAATTTTGTAATACTGGTAGTTCAACTATTAGCCACGATCGCGCTCCGAATACCTTTAAACACTGCCAGCTGGATCGCCTCCCTCTTGGCTACTTTAAACTGCCTACTCATTCAACACCCATAGAACACTGCCATCGTAGTACATTACGATGGCAGTGCATAGGCGTACAAGATAAAGATTAATTCACTGATAGGTCGCAGCACCACCTACTGTGATTGGGGCGGAAGATTCTTAATTTTGCAGGCTGGCTTAATATAGAGATTAACGGACGTGAATGCATTACAATAAGTTAGTAGTTTTGTTATTCAATCATCATAAAGTATATAATATTGATCTTGACACTTACTGGCTTATTATCAATATAAAAGAAAACAAACAATACATTGTGGTTGGGGTGATTGTTTTAGGGATGAGGACAAAGAGTCATAAAGATACCCATACATTTAGGAGAAAATAGGCTATATGTTCTTTGCTGAACATCTTGTTTTATATTTGATATATGTTGCTGCATTGCAATAAGTTTTACTGCATCATTTGCAGATGATGGTAAAGCTAAGCCCGCGAGATGTTTGTTTTGAAAGTCAAGTTCTTTTTTCTCTATTTTACAAATTCAAAAAAATAAACCTTTAAGGTCGTTAAAGTTTCGTTTTATGTCTTCTTTTGACTCAATTTTATTTAGCTCATTCAATAACTTCAGTACATAACCTTTGTTGCAAGCATCTTCAACATGTATTGGCGTTCCAACAGTTTTTAACCGTTTGCCGTTAATACTTCGATGCCCGTCGCTTGTTGTTGTTGTTAGTTGATTTCCATATTTCACTAGCTTATCATCAACATACGATTTAGTTGCAATATCATGTCGCGAAGTCGGTCGTCCGATAGACACATTATTGGTTTTGTTAATCGATGTCATAGTTAAGTTGTAATCCACACAAAATGTATAACACGAATGAGCATTTAGCTCTTTTTGAAGTGATATTTATAACTGAAAATAATCATCAAATCCATTGCGATATCGACCATTTTGTAAATTGCTATCTTTATCGATAACCAAAAAGCCAAAGTTAGAGTTTTGCCAACAATAAGAACAATTATCAAAGAACTGATCACAGCTCATATCTGTATTTACATGATCGTTATATTCATGACGCAAGTTTGTTCCGTCTTGCTTAAAAAGAATTAAAAAATTAGCGTTATCTCTAATTAGATGTTTAGGTATACAAGAATATGTTTGACAAAGATAAAATACGTCAACATCATGATGACGACCTCTACTGATATAATCTTTCATGTGTTGTTGTTTATTGCTGGTTACATCATCAAAAACAAATATAGAGTTTTTTCTAGCCATTTCTGGAGGCATAACTTCATCATTATCAGAAAAAAAATCACTTTTTATTTCTTTTATGGAGTCCAAAAACTTTTTAATTCAACATATTTACTTTGAGCAAGTGATTTAGAATAAATATAAACGTTTTCAAAACGAACTCCATTTTTATGACACAATAAATTTAGCATTACGTTTGTTTTGCCACAGTTTGATGGACCGCAAATGATACATCGAATAGTGTGTGGCAGTACCACACTATGCTTTCTTTTTTCACTTTTAATTTGGTTTTCACCATTATTAAATTAAATTACTGGTAGAGTGTTTGACTGCTTAACAAACTTCAGCATGTCTACGTTTACGTCTGAGAATGCACACTGCACAAAAAATCACATCACATCAACATATATTGTTTCCACACGTATCATAACCTGTATTATATGGAATAATAGTAGGATTTTCAAGATTTAAATCAACGTGTTTGACGCTCTTAAATATGGACAATATGGCGCCCATTTTTTATTAACATTTAAAGGAATATCGTTTTCTTTCCAATTTTCAATTTCAATCTTACAGAATATACGTTTATCCTTATCACCATGATCAGTATAATATAATCCTGCTGATGCTAAACAAAATTCGTTTGGACAAGGAACAGGCCAATTTTGAAAAGTTTTAAGTCTTTCATATTCAGATTTTAATTCCATGCTAGGGGAAATATCGTTTACGTAAGGGCAAGAAGGAACCCATTTCGTATGCTCTTCAAACGGATCATCATCTTCTTCCCAATAACTAAGTTGCAGATTACAGAAAGCACACCTGACCATATCCTTATATCCATAATAGTAATATCCTGCAACTGCTAACCATGCAGTGTTCGTAAAACTGGTTGATGACCAGTTCTTAAATGTTTTTAGCCGATCTCTTTCAGATTTTAAATTTATTTCTTTTTGACTCAATATCATTTGCATTAACTGTTTTTTGGAATACTTTACACAATTAAAATACTTCATGATGCTGCTTTACTTCACAAAAAAAAGGTGTTGACCATATGAATCAACAAAACACACTGAGTAATATGCATGTTTTGCGTGTGTTGGGATGGCCGAGCGGTCTAAGGCGTTGGACTTAAGATCTAATTTTCAGAAATTGAAAGCGAGGGTTCGAATCCCTCACCTGACAATATTATTTTATATACATGTGGAGTGAGGAGGTATTTGATCATTAAAAAAACTTTAATATGAAGTGGTACAAAGACCTTTTCTTCTTTTTTCATTCATTTAGAATTGCAATTAATACAATTTTATTTCTTGTATGAGTGTTGAAGTAATCTCATTCTGTTAGTTGTCCTGATGAGTGTGTGTTGAGATGATCTTGTTCTTTTAGTTGTCCAGATGATTATTTTCTGTAGACAAAAAATACACTGTGTTAAAAAGCAAATAAAACAAAATATGTGTAGGTGTCAACAATATTAGTAGATTTAATTAATTACCTTTTATGGATAGCGATTACAGTTATCACATTTGCAGCGAACATGAAACAGTTGAAATTTTCTCTTTAGAAGATCTGGTAGATGAGCAGACGAATTCGTTGTGGGTCATATATAGTCAGTACGTTTATAGGAAAGTTGATCCAATCAAACTTATTAAAACGTTGAAGTCCATTGTTTCGAAACTTGTTTATTATCGAACACACGATTTTCATGATGCCATCAGAAGAATTTAACCAATGTTGAACAGCATTAACATTGAATTTTGCAAGAGAAGGTAAATGTTTTGGACAATCTGTAGGTAAACGATGGCTATGCTTCAGCATTAGATCTGACATTCCATCAATCGTATTAAGATCGATTAATGACCCAGGGGAAAGTGTTTTTAGTGCAAACAAAGAAAATTTATGTGGCAAATTATATACAACTAAATATTCATATTTATTTTAATAGAGTCAAAAAAAGAAGAAAGAGTTTTTTCACAATACGCTGCGACCCATCTGAACACAGGACTGAATGAAGGTATATTGCTGTTATTTAACATACAGTAAGCAAGTTCCAAACTGCCGTTTGGTAGCTTGCGAATGTCTGCAACTATTGGCTGCTTCTTATTCCACGTGCCAGCATCAGTAGAAGGAGAGTTTGTTGTTGTCAATTCCATGATTGCAACTAAAGTGAGAATACTTGTTTACTTGCTTGCTTATAACTTAGCTAATAATGTTTTAGATAATTACTTCATTAGTTAATGGTCTGTAAGATATTTGACGATAATGACTAAGAACACAATAAAGAATTGTATCTTCAGGTATATTCTCACTTGTCTCGATTTCAATTCGCACATCGACTGAAGATGTCTTCACTGCTTCCACTTGCTCGAGACAATTAATTACAATAATCGGACAATGAGACTTAGATTCATCTCGTGAAACTAGTGTCTCTGAACGAAAATCATCGATCTGATAATATACATTACGAAATTAAACAAACATGTCATACAATTCTCTGTAGTCATTTATAGCAATTTCAGAAGTTGGCAATTCATAGGGATAAAAAATCGAATTTAAAAAAACTCTTATAGATTTAATGTTACAATGGTCAAAATAGGAAGAACACGTATTTAGTAGATTACTTTTAGTTTGAAAACCTAATAAAAATTGGCGTGGTTTTTGAGTTTCAGAAGTTGTCATTACAGTCCAACTATATTTAGTTGTTCTAGGAAGAGAAGGCAAGACATGAACATCCCATGATCGAAAACCAACCTGAATGGGAATATTTTTCTGCATTAGTTTTAATCTTTTAATTTATTCTTCGTCCGATAACAATAAAACAGGAATTTTTAGATAAACTTAAAATAACTTGACCTTAGAAAGATCATTTTCGGTTGTCGATTGCAACGCACGTGCGTCACTTGACGATCGGAGAAGTATTAGCTTATGCTTGCAGTGTAAAATCGGCTTTGTATAATCCTCTGCTAAACCTAAAAGGTTATTAAAGGGAGTATTACATGAAAACTTTTTGTGATACAATCAACAATATTTGCTTCACTTGCTGGTGTTGTTAAAGAGAGAAAATAACCAGCATTTTGTAAAGCTGTATATTCGTTTTTTGAATATGATGCAAAGGTTTGTATAGAAATTGTTATACTTAGATGGCGTGTACGATCAATTTCTTTACCATTTATCGTAACGCGAATTTCGCTAAAAAGTTTAGCCCCATAATTTTGGTCAGGATGTGCTGTAGTAGAAGCAGCTGGATTTGTTAGACGTAATAATTTGTCCTTCTAAGAAAAGAATACCTTCTGATAATAAATCTATGTTTTCTTAATTTTGAATTGGTATTCGAATTTAATCATTGTTTTCGAATTTATTAGCTGAATAAGGTTGATAAACTCTTTCTTCTCGTCGCACAACTCTGTTGTCAACCTCTCTTTTATATCCGTTATGTTGAACATGTTAAACATGTTAACAGCTTCAAATATAGATAGAAACTAAAGAAGATTAACAATTGCATATATATTTATATTGAAATTAAAGTATGCGATAGCCTAAAGACTGTAAGAAATGTTTGTTGTTACTCGATAACTGTTTCTTAGATTTAAAGGTGCGATGTCGTTGTTTGTTTTTTTTAGAAATTTTAGCTGATTGATTTATATTACTTTTTCGAATCAGAGTCGACTTCTTTCTTTTCAAACTTTGAGTATTATATAGTATAACCATATTTGTGAATATTTTCTAGTAAGCTTACTAAAGTAGAATGAAAATATAACAGTATTTCATTAGTTTATATAGTAAGATATCGTGGTGGACGAATAATTAATTCTACAGTTAAATCTTCATCTTGCAAATCAATGAGCTGTTGAAGTTGATCTTCAAGTTGCACAGATACATTTGAATAACCTTGCTGTTCAGAAGCAAAAAATTAATTGTTGTTGGTTGTACAACAATCGGATAACCAGCAGGAACAAGAGCTTTAAAATTATATAAAGAGTGTGTTGGTTTATGGTTCAAATAAGAACTCGTACTGCCCCCGTAATTGAATTATGTAGAGACCACGGTGGCTATATTAGAAATTATGATTAGAGTTATGGCTGTCATAGTTATGACGTGGGTTAGCATGACGTAAGCACGGATGACGTAAATGTTATGCCAGCAAGCTACTTGAGCTGAGATTCTCAGTGACGTCAGCATTTTTGTCCAGAATGTTCCAAGATTTACGACGCAGTCGCAGGAAACGAGGAATTCTGCTGAGGAAGAAACTATGCTATTGGAGGAGAGGCTTGAACCAATCAACGATAGTTTAAAGGAAGACGGAGATTGCTGAAACTATGGTAATTTTATTACTTTTGGAATGCAGAATTGTGGAAATCCATTTGCAGTAATAGCATTGATTTGGAATTTTGATGAAATTTATTTTCAGTTTTTGAATTTTGAAAATCCGTCATGAATTAACGAAGTTGGAACTTCTAGCGATGACGTAGTATCACGCTTTGGAAGGGATGGAAACGCCCCTCGTGAAGTTAATAAAAGGGCTTGCGCAGAAGAGAGGAGCCTCTTTCGTTCTCTGATCATTCTGAGATCTAATGCTCAGATCATCGAAATATATTTGTGAAAGTTCTTTTCTTATACATTCATTATAGTGAGACGTCGAAGTGAACAGCAAGTGAAAAGAATCGTTTTTATAACGCGTGGCGAGGCCACTATATTAACAAGATCCAGGTCAAACTAGGTGAAGTTGAAACGGACCTTAGAAAGCTTCTACAAGTTTAGCTTCAAACAATTAGCGGTCTCCGATAAGATAATTGTATTGTGCAGTGCTATATGCAATTATAGAGAAAAGCTGAACAATTTCGACCGATTAGTTTACAAGATATTAGCAGTTTTATACGACTGACAAAAGTGATTATCTCACCACTAGAGAAGCACTTTTTGTTTAGCCAGAATCAACGCAAGGCTGACGCTGTGAGTGGAGTAGAAAGACTTCAGATTGCTTGGTTACAGAACGATACAGTATAATGGAGCAATTGAATACGGCAGTTTGTTCTTCTGACACTACAACCGAAGTGCAGATGGAAGGCTAAGAGGGCTTATTGCAATTGGGACATACTTCAATGGAGTAAGATAGCGACATGGAACTTCGCTAATTGCTATTCCACACAAGCGAACATGCGGTGAATACCATCTACACCCATGTTTCGTAAGTAAAGGCTGAATACCATCGAACAGCCATAGAAACAATTTCATACTCTGAATATGAATAATTTCTTCGGAAATTTCTACAAAACTTCATGACGATTGTCTACTGGAACTTCAGGGAATTTTTCAAGAGAGGTCAGGGATATCCCGACTCACAAAGAAGATTATTGCCGGAAGGATGTCTATTCGTCTTCGAGGAGCAGAGCGATTCACGGAGAAGGAAGCAGTTCGATTCTCCGAGGGTGCTATTTCCTATTTCGAGGATGGAGCTCAGCTGTTACGTGGTGAAATGGATCCATCAGCAGTCTTCTTTGGGGAATTTTCCTCTGGAACGTCAATCGGCAGATAAGGTAGTCGTGAACGTTTATTGTATTTGAGAATCCTAATAATGTTTGAGCAACCATTTTTCCCATATTTTTTTTAATCCTCATGTTTTGCCCTATTTTCTTGTTGAGATTCTTATTCTCAGTACACCTTGATGAATTTTGCATTTTTCGACGATTTATTAAGACATTGTTATGTCATGGGCATAGTTAACGATTTTGAATCAGTTGAGACTGATATTTAGATTTTTCAGTAATTAATAATTTTTGTAGTCACGATTTGACTGTAAGTTAATGATTTTTATGGCAGATTTAAATTTAGACAGCGTGTCATTTTTATTAAAGTAATTCTACCCCAGTTTAATTACTTTGAACAATTTTCTGTCATCATCAAGAAGGAAGAACATTTAAATGATTTTAGAGCGTTAAAATCTCTTACGTTATCGACGATCTTGGAAATACTAGTCGTTATTTGTATTGATTGCAACACAGACATTTATCGTCAGTTATGAATGAACATTGCATCATAGACACTTTTGTGAAAGAGTAATGTTAATAATGAATTATTGAATGCATTAAAGTCAAGTACTTTTGTTAGGAGTTTTTCTCAATTAGAGAATTATATAACGATGTTTGCATTCCCCAGTCTAATTGGATTCTATTCGACTACTTTGCATTTTAGTCGCACTTTATTTGAAGATAGTATTTTCATACTACAATTTCTTTTAAGATGTTAATCTTAAAATTTTGATAGACCAGACAGGCGTATATAAGCGTATTCACTATTAAATTTGTTTGTGATTGGCAAGTTTTGACTTCATTTCGGTTCATGAATGAAATCCACGAAGGTTAAAGAAAAACAGTTTTGAAACTATTAATGATTATAAAAATTTTTATGTGGAACTATGAATGTATAATCGCTAGTGCAGCGCGTGTTGAAAGTCGCTGAGATATAATGCCCTTGAATATGAAGGAGCTTCCCACAGGAATTAATGTTAAAGAATTATTTGTGGAAGTTTTGTAAGTGATGTGAAAGTTTTAAATGCCATATAGATTAATATATGATGATTTTGGGCATATTTTTAATGCAGATTGTGCATTAACTTGTTAGCGAAGGATTTTCCGCTGGAGTAAGATTGTCATAGTTCGTTGAAAATTAATCAAGTGATTTACTGTTATAATTAACACGAGTTTTGAAAGAATTTGAGACAAGATTTTGAATGAAGGTTGCCGTCACAAATCATTATTAAAACCTTTATTAAACCAGATTGTGACATTAACATGTATAACTAACCTTCATTGGTCGATTATATTAAACAGGATTATGAAAATTATCAACCGAATGAACATGTGGCTAATGTATTTATTAAATTAATAATTTAAACAATTTAAATGTTAATATTGTAAATAATTGTTGTAAATATTTTTGAAAATAATGTGAAACGAGAGTGATGTTAAAGGCGTGCTTATAATATTTTTATTGTCTTTGACAAATATTATAAACAATTTCTAATTGTTATAAATAATTTAAGTGATTTTGTTATAAACATTTAAGAGCTAATTAAACATTTGGATTGAAGTTAACAAGTTTAAGAAATTAATATAATGATCCAATAGGATGTGTGCAAAGTACTTGAAAGATTTGCGTAAATATAATGTGAGTTGTCTTGTAAGACATTTAAAAGCTTGAGAGAACAAGTTGTATTCTTACGTAACATAGCGTGTGAGAAGGGAGTGCATTTGACCAGTATGCAACAGGCTGGAAGCTAGCCCGCAGCTGTGTCAACATATGGTTTTCAGGGAGTGAGGTCGTACACTCTGGCCTTGCGACTATAAATACCATTCTCTTGTTTATTAAAAGGAAACAAAATGCTCTATATATGTCACACCCTGACGTCCTTTTCCAATCCAATAGTGTTATGAATATTACGTTATTTGGAGCTCTTGGGAGCTAAAATGTTTAATATCATGTTGTATATTATTTTTGCAAGTCCTACTGGAGGACGTAGTCAGATTGACTTGGGCTACTGGTAGCCACGTATATTTTGTTGTGTTAGGAAAATCATACCCTTTATTAGAAATAAAGCTTTTGTACAGTTCAAAGTTCTCGTCTTCGTTTCTGGTTCATTTTTAAATGTCATGGCGGAGATTATTGTGTGAACAGACTTTTAGTGATCCTGTTGTCAACTCAAACCCCGAGATAATTAAGAGGTAAGCAACGGTAAGTATAAACCCCCGTCTATTTTGGTGTGTTCCACAATGATTTCCTGTGAATTTCTGTGCTCTTATCTCGATAGTATCTGTCAGTGCCATTTTCATTGATGTAACTGTGCCGGTGCGATTGATAATTGGCAATCCGATTGAGGGGGCGGATATCTGACAGCCTACTATCCAGGTAAACGGGGACAGAAAGATTGGCGCCGTCAACGTGTGGGGCGTGTTCAACAACACTGGATCACCAGGTTGAACACCAGAAAGATTGGCGACCCAAGAGCGTGGGGATGAGTCAACAGAAAGATTCGCACCTAATACGTGGCTCGAATTCGACAAAACTGGATTACCAGGTTGAACAATAGAAAGATTGACAAACCTAAAACGTAGGGTTCGATTAGACTCAAATAAAGAGGTTGATTCTTTGTTAGATGTCTAGGCCAATTGTAGTAGTTAAGAGTGTGATTATATAGGAATTAAATGTTGTATTGTGTTAGGAAAATTACACTCAGAAAAGATCAGATCTTATACAACTTGAGAAAGGTTAAATGGGCAGGAAACTTAGAAAAATCGCCTATAATCTGGAATCTTATTTTATTTGACCGGCTTATGACATTTTAGTCATATTAAAGATAAAATTAAATTATTTGGATTGTAAATGTAAATTATTTGTGTTAGGATATTTTAAAATGAGCCAGAGAAATTTGAACATGTGCTTGAGTTTGTTTCAACATGAAGTATCTTCGAAGGTTAATTATAAGGTAGTTATAAGTTAGATTTAAGACAGAAAATTGATCAAAAATTATATATGGTGAAAAGTGTTGCTCAAATGTTGTTATTTTGCTCTTTTGATGTATGTCCCTACAGCAATCCATTTTGAATAATATTGTAATGGCAGATGAAAGTTTGAAGAAAATGTTAGAGGAGATGTCTGCTAACATGAAGCAGATGATGGAGGAAAATAATAGTAATTTGTCTGCTAGCATGAATAGTAGTATGAAGCAGATGCTGAATGAAAGCATGAAGGAGAATAATAGTCGAATGGAGGAGAATGCTAGTACTTTGTCTGCTAATTTGAAAGCTAGCATGGATGAAAGTTTGAAGGGTATCCAAACTAGTGCTGCTAATTTGGAGGATAATATGTCGCGTTTACAGATTAATACCCTAGGAATTGAAAATACTGTAAGTGACATCCGCACAAATGTGTCTGATGTTAAAAATGATGTGTCTAAGGTACAGAAAGACCTTACAATGTTAAATCTAGATGTAGCTAATGTCCGAGGGGATATTTCTTGTGCTAGAGCCGAAGTTGTTGTTGTCAAAAACGATGTAGCGACTGTCCAAGACAAGGTCGAGGAAGTCCAAAAAGAAATTCAAAAAGCTAGAACTGATGTATCCAATGTTCAGGTAGACATTAATAACATTCATGCGGATATAACTGAGGTGCAAAGTGACATAACTAAGATTCAGGTAGAGGTCAACACAGTTTTCGTAGATATCACTAAAGTCCAAACTGATGTAAATAAAGTCAGGGAAGAAATCGAAAACTCAAAAACTCTTTGTACGCGTAATATAACTGCATTAACGACTAGGTTAGTCGACGAATCGGTTAGAACAACAACGTCTTTAGCAGAGTTGAAGTATGACGTAGAGGTCATGAGAACACAGGTATTAGACCACAATAGAGTATTAAAAGAGGATATCGAAGTAGACATAGCCGAAATGTTAACAGCAAACGTAGCGGTATGGAAAGACGAGTGGAATAAGTCAAGTGGGGAACATGTAACCCAAATTCAGGAAAGGATTGAAAGAAAACTTGCCAGTACGCAGGTAGAAATTAACAATGAGGTAGTACAGATTAGAAAAGATTTAAGCGTCAGGATAAATTCGCTATCCGAAAAACAAGTTGACGATAGAACACAACTAGATCAGGATAAGCAAACTTTAAAATCTACATTAGAGGATCAGATGCATAAAGTTGTCTCGGATGTAAACGAAACGACGAGTAAACTGAAAAATTTGAAGTTAGGAGAGGCTAGTTTAATGGAAAACTACAAAGAAGAGATAGTCAAGAAAGTCTTAACAGAAATCACCGACAAGGATACAGAAGGCTTAGCTTGCGAATTGAATAGGAAGTATACCAGAAGATGTAACCTAGAGCCAGAAGAAAGAGACGTGACTCCTGAAGAACGTGTATCCAGATTCAGAGAGGAGGATGACGAGAGGAATATGGAATCTGAGTGGAATTATCGAGATAGTGGGAAAAACTATCCGGATTCATATCCGAGGAACGTGACGGTCATTAGGAATTTCGAGGACAAACCACAAAAATTCAGTAACACTGATAGTTTGACACCTATAGAGTATGTAAGGAATCTCAAAGATTACTTCATCGAAGCTCACATTCCCAGAGAGAGAGAGATGAAGATAGTAGAGAGATATCTGATTGGAGGACCCCTTGAATGGTTTTGCGCATTTAGATACACATTCAGCAACTTTGACGAGTTTGCAGAGGCATTAATCAAAAGATTTTGGTCCATAGAAGCGCAGAATTCGTTAAGAGCGGAGGTGTATTCAAGAAAATACTCAGGTACTCTTCCAACGAGGTACGCTGATTTCTTTACGAGTCAGTTGTCCCGCTTGAGATTTTTGCAACCCCCATTGTCCACGGAGCAACTAATAGATGCGATTTCTCGTATGCTGCCAGTTGAGGTGAGGAGACTTATAATTTCGTCCAACATCAGGGATTTATCCAGCATGGATGAATTACTAAGAAGGTTAGACTACACAAGTCCAATGCCTAACGTAGTCCAGAAAGGTCAAAGGCAAGAGTATAAGGAAATCAATACGGTATACATGGACCAAGTCCAACAAACTGACAAGCCAGAGGAGGAGAAAACTGACAATGTAGGTCCTCACAGGAATAATCAGTTTAGAAATTACAGATCACAAGGTTACCGACCGTATCAACAAAGAAGAGGTTGGAACTACAACCGAGGAAACTACAATGGAAGAGGCAGATATTACAACAACAATGGGTATAATCGTAACTATAATAGGAATAACCAAAACCAAAATAGAAACCAGAATACTCAAAGTCAGGTTATGACACCTGATCAATATCAGCAAAGAGAAAAGGAAAGCCAGCAATACTTAAAAGAATTAAGGGATAAAGAAGCTGACAATCAAAAGAAAAGGCAGGATGTTGTAATCGATCCTGGGCCTTCTACGAGCCAACAGAATTTTGAGGTCGGTAACACAAAAAAAAAAAAAAACGCCGATTTCTCAACGTCAGTGAGAACCTGTAAATACATTGCCACACCACACCTGATTACGATTAATGAGATATACGAAGTTACCGATGAAGATTTACTAGAAGAGAGGGGTATTGTTAAAGAGGAAAGACCATGTGCCTTACCGATTATTGCTGTACGGATAGATGGACAGCAGTACAAAGCCCTGATGGATACTGGTGCTATTATTTCCATCATTTCAGAGGAATGTTATCAAAGTCTGCTAAGAGGAGAGAACATGACAGTTCTACCTGTTTCTACCGTCAAAGTGAGAGGGATATTCCAAGATAAGGCAGTGAAATGCAAGATTCAAGTGTTATTGAACTTTGAGATCAATGGAAGGAATTATGAACAGATCTTCATTGTGGTGAGCAAGATCAATTTTGATATGGTGCTTGGAATCGATTTTATATCGAAGGTCGGAGCTATTATTGACATGAAGAACAGAAGTATTAGCTTTAATGATGGGTACATAATCACAGAAGAGATAGAAGAACAGGACATGAAAAACAGTCTGGAAATAGACCTTAGGGAAGAAACTTTGAATACAATAATTAATGAAGTAGAAAATTTAGAAGAAATACCCAGTAGAAAAACTGAAGGATTTGAAGAAATTCAGGGGGAATTTGAGGATCTGATAAAGGAATTCCAAGATATTTTCGATGAAAAGCCTGGATTGATTAAGGATTATAAGTACAAGATAAGACTGACAGATGAAACCCCTTACCAGAAGAGAATATACCCCATTCCTGAGAAATACTATCAAGAAGTACGAGGGTTAATCAGAAAAATGGAGGTAGACGGGATTATTAGAAAACAGGCGTCGTCTTATATAAACCCCATCACAGTAGTGAAGAAAAGTAATGGTCAGATACGTCTTTGTCTCGATGCCAGGACCATCAACTTGAAGATTCTTCCAGAAAACGACAGACCACCCAAGATTAGAGATCTGCTTCGGAAATTCAAAGGGAGAGCTTGTTTCAGCGTTCTTGACTTGACGTCTTCATTTTATCAAGTTCAATTAGAAGAGGATAGTATGCAGTACACTGGATTCCTATTTGACCAGACGTCATGGGTCTTTGCCAGAATGCCTTTTGGAATGGTTAACAGTGGACCAGCACTTATTCGAGCACTTGATAGTAAGCTCACTGACGAAGTGAAAGAAAATGTAATCTGTTACATTGACGATTTAATCGTATCTTCACCCAGCGCCGCAGAACATTTAGTGCACTTGAGAAAGTTGTTCGAGAATTTAAGGGAGGCCAATATAAAGGTGAACTTTGGAAAATGTCAATTTTTGAAGAAGGAGATAAATTACTTGGGGCATACTATTGATAAAGATGGATATCATCCAAACATGAAAAAAGTAGATGCGATCACGAGATTTCCAAAGCCAACTAAGGTGAAACAAGTCAGAGAATTTGTAGGTGCATGCCAATTTATTAGCAGCCACTGTCCAAGATACTCGGAAATTATGGCTCCTCTGTATGACTTACTCAAGAAGAACAACAGATGGAAATGGAGTACCGCTGCAGACAAGGCTTTTGAGAAAGCAAAAGAGATGCTCAAAAATAATGTAAAACTGGAGTACCCAGACTTTGAGAAGGTGTTCTATATTGAGTCTGATGCATCGAGAATAGGCATTAGTGCAGTCTTATACCAGAAAGACGAGGCAGGCAACAAGCACTACATTGCGTTCACTAGTCGGAAGTTGAAAAAGCACGAGGAAAACTACTTCACGACAGAGCTTGAAGCGTTAGCTTTTGTGACAGCTTTACAAGCCTGGAAGAAAATCCTGCTGGGACATAAGGTCATCATTATTACTGACCATAAAGCACTACAGTTTATGTTGCAAACTGACATGTCAAGTGATAGATTGACACGTTGGGCTTTGTTCACCCAACAGTTTAACGCTACTATCGTCCACCAGCCTGGGAAAGATAACTTACTGGCTGATGCTCTATCACGTAACCCTATTAAAAATGTGCAGATACACCATGTACAATTGGAGCAAGAAGATGAAGAAACCGTTAGGAGGTTAGCCCGAATCGGTGTGTCACAGAAGAGACACGCTCCCATAAGGAAAATGTACAGGTTCCTCAAGGGTTACATGGACAATACAGATGTTGACTATGAGACTACACGGAGAAATTCACGACACTTTGTCTTGAGTGGAGACATTGTATGCAAGTATGCTGACTCTGCGCATACAAAACTTCGAATAGTCGTGCCACCTAAACTTGTTGTCAATTTAGTGTGGGTAGCTCATCACGCAACTGGACATGCCGGTTTAGATAAAACTCTTAATACACTTAAAGAGAGATTTATCTGGACTAACATGCGTTCCAGTATTGCCAAGGTCATTCGATCCTGTGACAAATGTCAAAGAGCAAAGTATGCTTCTGCTTTATTAAAGGGAAAACCGAAGGCGATGATTCCTTCTAAGCCAAACGAACTCATGGCGACGGATATATTTGGCCCCTGTCCGAAGGGATACCAAGGTAACCAGTACTTGTTGGTGACCGTGGATGTTTTCTCAAAATTTGTTACAATGAGTCCCATGCAGAAAGCTAACACGAGGAACGTAGTAAGCAGACTGGAAAATGCTGTATTTCCTAAAGCTGGTATACCGGAATATCTACTGTCGGATCATGGAACGCAGTTTACGTCCGTGGAATTTGCAGCGGATATGGAAAGGCTTGGCATTAAGCACTTATTTTCAAGCGTGCGGTACCCTGAATCGAATTCCTCAGGAAGATATATGGCTGAATTTTCGAAATTCTGTCGAATTTTCTGTCCTAATGATCATTCTGGTTGGGTGAGATTTGTACCCCTTATTGAGGAATGTCTGAACTCTACAGTGCAGGAGAGCACAGGAGAAGTGCCAATGCGACTTCATCTAGGAAGAAACCCAGAAAGGCCGTGGGATAATCTTTTCAACCACATACCGAGAGATCCCGACATAGGAAGACAGCAGAGGATTGACAAGGCAAAGGAACAACTCCAGAAAGCAGCAGAGAAACGATTGAAGAGAGTAGCTGGAAAACGTTTTGGTACACCCTTTCAAGTTGGAAATCTTGTATTATTACGCAGACCTGTCAAAGCTGATATGACCAAGAAAATATACCCCAAATTTGGATTAGTGTTCCTGGGGCCGTTTAGGATTACGAACGCTTATGGAAACAACTGTTATGAACTCTACGATGATGAGAATAATGTCGTTTACGGCAAGTTCAATGCTGGAAATTTAAAAAGATACTATCCTAGAGTAAGCCAGTAATAATTCAATTTCGTGTTCAAGAGAATTGAGATACTTGTAACATTGAGTTTAAAAACAATTTGCAACTGTTTTTAAAACGTGGTGAGAGGAGAATGCCCCCGTAATTGAATTATGTAGAGACCACGGTGGCTATATTAGAAATTATGATTAGAGTTATGGCTGTCATAGTTATGACGTGGGTAGTCATGACGTAAGCACGGATGACGTAAATGTTATGCCAGCAAGCTACTTGAGCTGAGATTCTCAGTGACGTCAGCATTTTTGTCCAGAATGTTCCAAGATTTACGACGCAGTCGCAGGAAACGAGGAATTCTGCTGAGGAAGAAACTATGCTATTGGAGGAGAGGCTTGAACCAATCAACGATAGTTTAAAGGAAGACGGAGATTGCTGAAACTATGGTAATTTTATTACTTTTGGAATGCAGAATTGTGGAAATCCATTTGCAGTAATAGCATTGATTTGGAATTTTGATGAAATTTATTTTCAGTTTTTGAATTTTGAAAATCCGTCATGAATTAACGAAGTTGGAACTTCTAGCGATGACGTAGTATCACGCTTTGGAAGGGATGGAAACGCCCCTCGTGAAGTTAATAAAAGGGCTTGCGCAGAAGAGAGGAGCCTCTTTCGTTCTCTGATCATTCTGAGATCTAATGCTCAGATCATCGAAATATATTTGTGAAAGTTCTTTTCTTATACATTCATTATAGTGAGACGTCGAAGTGAACAGCAAGTGAAAAGAATCGTTTTTATAACGCGTGGCGAGGCCACTATATTAACAAGATCCAGGTCAAACTAGGTGAAGTTGAAACGGACCTTAGAAAGCTTCTACAAGTTTAGCTTCAAACAATTAGCGGTCTCCGATAAGATAATTGTATTGTGCAGTGCTATATGCAATTATAGAGAAAAGCTGAACAATTTCGACCGATTAGTTTACAAGATATTAGCAGTTTTATACGACTGACAAAAGTGATTATCTCACCACTAGAGAAGCACTTTTTGTTTAGCCAGAATCAACGCAAGGCTGACGCTGTGAGTGGAGTAGAAAGACTTCAGATTGCTTGGTTACAGAACGATACAGTATAATGGAGCAATTGAATACGGCAGTTTGTTCTTCTGACACTACAACCGAAGTGCAGATGGAAGGCTAAGAGGGCTTATTGCAATTGGGACATACTTCAATGGAGTAAGATAGCGACATGGAACTTCGCTAATTGCTATTCCACACAAGCGAACATGCGGTGAATACCATCTACACCCATGTTTCGTAAGTAAAGGCTGAATACCATCGAACAGCCATAGAAACAATTTCATACTCTGAATATGAATAATTTCTTCGGAAATTTCTACAAAACTTCATGACGATTGTCTACTGGAACTTCAGGGAATTTTTCAAGAGAGGTCAGGGATATCCCGACTCACAAAGAAGATTATTGCCGGAAGGATGTCTATTCGTCTTCGAGGAGCAGAGCGATTCACGGAGAAGGAAGCAGTTCGATTCTCCGAGGGTGCTATTTCCTATTTCGAGGATGGAGCTCAGCTGTTACGTGGTGAAATGGATCCATCAGCAGTCTTCTTTGGGGAATTTTCCTCTGGAACGTCAATCGGCAGATAAGGTAGTCGTGAACGTTTATTGTATTTGAGAATCCTAATAATGTTTGAGCAACCATTTTTCCCATATTTTTTTTAATCCTCATGTTTTGCCCTATTTTCTTGTTGAGATTCTTATTCTCAGTACACCTTGATGAATTTTGCGTTTTTCGACGATTTATTAAGACATTGTTATGTCATGGGCATAGTTAACGATTTTGAATCAGTTGAGACTGATATTTAGATTTTTCAGTAATTAATAATTTTTGTAGTCACGATTTGACTGTAAGTTAATGATTTTTGTGGCAGATTTAAATTTAGACAGCGTGTCATTTTTATTAAAGTAATTCTACCCCAGTTTAATTACTTTGAACAATTTTCTGTCATCATCAAGAAGGAAGAACATTTAAATGATTTTAGAGCGTTAAAATCTCTTACGTTATCGACGATCTTGGAAATACTAGTCGTTATTTGTATTGATTGCAACACAGACATTTATCGTCAGTTATGAATGAGCATTGCATCATAGACACTTTTGTGAAAGAGTAATGTTAATAATGAATTATTGAATGCATTAAAGTCAAGTACTTTTGTTAGGAGTTTTTCTCAATTAGAGAATTATATAACGATGTTTGCATTCCCCAGTCTAATTGGATTCTATTCGACTACTTTGCATTTTAGTCGCACTTTATTTGAAGATAGTATTTTCATACTACAATTTCTTTTAAGATGTTAATCTTAAAATTTTGATAGACCAGACAGGCGTATATAAGCGTATTCACTATTAAATTTGTTTGTGATTGGCAAGTTTTGACTTCATTTCGGTTCATGAATGAAATCCACGAAGGTTAAAGAAAAACAGTTTTGAAACTATTAATGATTATAAAAAATTTTATGTGGAACTATGAATGTATAATCGCTAGTGCAGCGCGTGTTGAAAGTCGCTGAGATATAATGCCCTTGAATATGAAGGAGGTTCCCACAGGAATTAATGTTAAAGAATTATTTGTGGAAGTTTTGTAAGTGATGTGAAAGTTTTAAATGCCATATAGATTAATATATGATGATTTTGGGCATATTTTTAATGCAGATTGTGCATTAACTTGTTAGCGAAGGATTTTCCGCTGGAGTAAGATTGTCATAGTTCGTTGAAAATTAATCAAGTGATTTACTGTTATAATTAACACGAGTTTTGAAAGAATTTGAGACAAGATTTTGAATGAAGGTTGCCGTCACAAATCATTATTAAAACCTTTATTAAACCAGATTGTGACATTAACATGTATAACTAACCTTCATTGGTCGATTATATTAAACAGGATTATGAAAATTATCAACCGAATGAACATGTGGCTAATGTATTTATTAAATTAATAATTTAAACAATTTAAATGTTAATATTGTAAATAATTGTTGTAAATATTTTTGAAAATAATGTGAAACGAGAGTGATGTTAAAGGCGTGCTTATAATATTTTTATTGTCTTTGACAAATATTATAAACAATTTCTAATTGTTATAAATAATTTAAGTGATTTTGTTATAAACATTTAAGAGCTAATTAAACATTTGGATTGAAGTTAACAAGTTTAAGAAATTAATATAATGATCCAATAGGATGTGTGCAAAGTACTTGAAAGATTTGCGTAAATATAATGTGAGTTGTCTTGTAAGACATTTAAAAGCTTGAGAGAACAAGTTGTATTCTTACGTAACATAGCGTGTGAGAAGGGAGTGCATTTGACCAGTATGCAACAGGCTGGAAGCTAGCCCGCAGCTGTGTCAACATATGGTTTTCAGGGAGTGAGGTCGTACACTCTGGCCTTGCGACTATAAATACCATTCTCTTGTTTATTAAAAGGAAACAAAATGCTCTATATATGTCACACCCTGACGTCCTTTTCCAATCCAATAGTGTTATGAATATTACGTTATTTGGAGCTCTTGGGAGCTAAAATGTTTAATATCATGTTGTATATTATTTTTGCAAGTCCTACTGGAGGACGTAGTCAGATTGACTTGGGCTACTGGTAGCCACGTATATTTTGTTGTGTTAGGAAAATCATACCCTTTATTAGAAATAAAGCTTTTGTACAGTTCAAAGTTCTCGTCTTCGTTTCTGGTTCATTTTTAAATGTCATGGCGGAGATTATTGTGTGAACAGACTTTTAGTGATCCTGTTGTCAACTCAAACCCCGAGATAATTAAGAGGTAAGCAACGGTAAGTATAAACCCCCGTCTATTTTGGTGTGTTCCACAATGATTTCCTGTGAATTTCTGTGCTCTTATCTCGATAGTATCTGTCAGTGCCATTTTCATTGATGTAACTGTGCCGGTGCGATTGATAATTGGCAATCCGATTGAGGGGGCGGATATCTGACAGCCTACTATCCAGGTAAACGGGGACAGTACCAAGCACAGGGTTGCAACATACTCGAATACTATTAACAGTGTTAATTTTAATCATATATTCCGAATAATGAGTTGTGTTTGCCTCGAACTTTTTATGAGAAAATCCTAACAAATCTGCAATAGAATCTGCAACATCAGAATCTATAGCAAACTTTTTCGAATGTAGTTTACAATGATAAAAGGCTTTATCATAATTAATATCAAAATGAAGGAAATTTGTCTTTTTCGCCTAATAAATGATCTACTAATAATTCATTAATCTTTCAACTTAATTGTTGTAACGTATTATTAAAATTATTGAAATCGCTGTATCCACTTCGTTCATATTTATAGCTAAAACGTTATTATTTGTACTAATTATTACTTCATTTTCGATTCTCTTTCGATCAATTTTAATTTCTCTTTTATTCTCTTTAGGGTAAACTTTCTTTTCAATACCTAAAGGCCCTGCTACACTGTTGGCTACAGTGAAATCAATATTAAACGGAGAAGACAAAACAAGACGGTTGCGTCTTTTTACGTCTATATCCTCTTCCACATATATATTTGTTTTTTCTAAATGTTTTGGTATAAGTTCCCACAATGAGCGATAACTAAGTAAATCGTCAAATGTTGAGGCTAGATCTTCAAATTCATAAATACCCGGTGGTACCACTAAATCAATTGATAAAAATTAGTAAAATGAATGCGAAATGTATTATTTCGGTTGGTAACATTTCTAATAGAATTAGATGTATACAATCCTGCAAGTCCTATTTCAAAACCTCTGCTCCTACAAGATGAATCGGGTTCTCCAATGTAACCTCAATCTTTGAGCCTTTACCTTCAACAGTTATCCGTCTTTCGAAAGCCATCTTTGAAATGTTTAAAAACGGTCTGTGTTTCCCTTATTTATACAATACAAGAAGACTAAACATAAATGTCCACAAATCGAAGAAGTAATTAATTGATATGAATGAAAATTATATTGTAGATAGCAATTTTTAAGATATGTTAAAATTTCTAATGGTGGTCTTAAATTACCAATACTATCAAAATAATTCACGTATTTACCTCGTTTACTGAAAGCCACCCAATGTGAACCAGATTTATCCATCGGTTCAAGGTTAACAATACAGTTTTCATTTTTTCGAGGATATCTTGGTAATGTATCTCGCATAAAGACTCCTCTAAAATTTGGAATCTTTAATTGATGTGCGTATTTAGCAAAATCGAAATTACTTAAAGCTTTATTTGGTATTTGGTTAATTATCTTTTGTGTGCAGGAGGATTTAAATAAATGCCTTGACCTCCTTTTCCTAGCATTGCTTCTATCATTCGATTGTGTCTTTTCATTTCTTTTAATTCTTCTTGAGCAGCTTTCGCTTTGTTTATAGCAGACGCTACCCCGGCTGCTCCGCCTGCTAGACCCCCCAAGCCCGACAAGGCTGCAAATATCGGAAGTAGGGGTAAAATACCACCTTGCTTTTTCGATGTTCTTTTTTTAAATCTTTTCTTGTTTTTAAAAATTTAAGTTTCGCTTACCTCCTCCAATCTTAGACCTAGGTTTCATTATGCCACCGACTGTTAGTGCAGCCGCTCTCTCTCCTAATGATGCGTCACGGAATTTTACACGTGACCAAGCTTTTGAAGCTAAAATTTCATCAGCCTCTCTTCTTTTGTTTGAATCTTTATGCTTTGCGTAAGCAATGTCGTGCTCTTTGCACGCATTATCTAATATATTTATTCCTGGATCACCACGGCTCAATCGCTTCTCTAATTTTGTTCCTGGTCCACAATATTCATATCCCGGGATGTGTAATTCCACGGGTAAATTATCAATAGTTTTATTAAGTACACGACTAATTAATGATCCACTTCCTGATCGTTTATATTGAGTGGTAGAGTTGCTGCTCTTACAACGCACCATTACTAAATGATAAGTAATATAAAGTAATTATCTTTATATACATAATTCTTCGACACGTGTGTATGTCACTGAACTCCTTCTAAATGACTGGACCGATTTTGATGAAATTTGGTATGAACATTTGGGTGGGTCCATGTATGGTTCAGATTCACAATCTGACCCGGTAGGTGGAATGAACACAATTTTAGAACCACAATTTTCACACAATTTTAGAACCACGATATACAGTCTAAAACAGTCGTCATGGAAACCTTGGCCTTGGTGAAAGCCGATGTCTTTGGACGGTTTGTCTCTGCACGTTAGAGCCACCTGGTCTCAACCTGTGCAACTACCGCCTTAACATACACTCCGCACGTGGCGGAAAGTTGTGTTTGATACCAAAGGTGGCAGTGATGTCAAATTCTACTGTTTGTCTCTGCACGTTGGAGCGTTTCAAAGTCACGTATGCGTTCATATACCGTTCATCCCATTGCGATGAAACTTGGGTGAGATGTTGAGTGTACTCCAGGGAAGGTGTTTGGCTTAGTAAATTATTTTACAATAGATAGCGCACGACTAGATTCAACAAATGAGTGACGACACACGAAGCGTTTCAAGAAGGTCCCGTTTGCGTTCAAATACCATTCGTCCGATAGCGATGAAACTTGGGTGAGATGTTGTGTAAACTCCAGGGAAAGCTTCTGGCTTAGTAAATTCATTTTCTAATAGGTAGCGCACGAGTAGATTCAACAAATGAGCAACGCGCGAAGCGTTTCAACAAAATCCCGTATAAGTTTATATACCATTCATCGATTGAGATGAAACTTTGGTGAGTTGTTGTGTACATTTACCTGAAGGTATCTAACTTAGTAAATCCATTTCACAGGAGGTTGCGCACGAGTAGATTCAACAAATTAACGACGGCGTGCGAAGCGTTTCAACATATGCGTTCAAATATCATTCGTCCGATCGCGATGAAACTTGGGTGAGATGTTGTGTTCACTCCAGGGGGAAGCTTCTGGATTAGTAAATCCATTTCACCATAGGTAGCGCACGAGTAGATTCAACAAATGAGCGACGACGCGCGAACGTTCAACTAAGTCCCGTATGCGTTCATATACCATTCATCCGATTGCAATGAAACTATGGTGAGATATTGTGTACACTTACGTGAGGGTTGTGATGTCGGGAATTGGTTTTGTAAAGTATGTGATACGCCGGACTATTTGAGGGTGCCAATCAAAGCAAGGGATCAAATAATACAGGAACTTAGAACAAAGTTTCGTGAATCAGAGGAAACGGTGAAGGATGTGACTGAACGGCTTTCTACTGGGATCAGTGTGGAAGAGGGCGTGCAGGAGCAAACTGAGGATGACGTTATCATAATGGGTGATTCTATGATACGATGGAGTGCGAATATCTCGAGGAAATCAGGTGCGAAAGTGCGGTGTTATCCGGGGATTAAAATTGACCAGCTTGCCCAACAAGTGGAAGAAGAAAATGGGTAGGACAGTGACAAAGTTAAAGTGTTGTTGCTCCATGTAGGGACGAACGATTTGAAGAAGAGGGCTACAGCTGATTACATCTTGGGGGAGCTCTACGAACTAGGCAGAAAAGCTAAAAGCAAGTTTGGAAATGCAAAAATTATAATGAGTGGCATTGTTCGGCGGGGAGATGTTCCGTTAAGGCGAGTTAAGACTGTAAATGACCGCATGGACTGGGTTTGTGCACAACTGGGATTAGTGTACGTAGATGCTGACTGCTGGATTGGTGGCCGTGACTTCGCCCGAGACGGGTTGCATTTAAATCGACGGGGCGCTTTTAACCTGGGGAGCCTACATGACAGGGTCATCGGTTCGTGCCGGCCATTGTGAGGAGGAGCAGGTCCAGAGGTTGCCAGGCGACGGGAAGTGAAGGAGCTACTTCGTGATATTTGCTGCGGAGGTAAGACTCTAAGATTACTGCAGGTTAATTGTCAGAGTTTAGGAAATAAATTAATTGAATTTTGGAATCTTGTAGAGACGTATTCTCCGGACATTGTCATTGCTACTGAATCTTGGTTATATGAGGATATAAATAGTAATGACATAATTCATGGGACCTACGAAATGTACAAAAGGGATCGGGGGAAGCGAGGTGGTGGGCTATTTATTTGTGTGCGCAAAAATATAGCTAGTTTCTTAAAGTGGGTTGATAGGGATCATGAAATGTTATGTGTACAAATTTCGGATAAAGGGAATAAATTCCCTCTTCAGGTGATAGGGGCGTATAGAGCACCGAAAGATAACTTTTCGCTTCTCGACACACTGTATGATAAAACTTGTACGGGTAATGCTATGAAAAAGAGCATAATAATTGCTGGAGATTTAAACCTCCCCAAAGTAGACTGGTCTGGTGAGTCAACTAGCTGTGGTCAAGCTCAGAGCGGGACAAACAACTTCTTAAGGGAGGGGGGATTTTCCCAAGTAGTTGACTTCCCAACTAGAGGCAATAATACCTTAGATGTTTATCTCGTAAGGCCTGTAGAGCTGTATATTAACTGTCTGAAAGTACCAGGAATTAGTGACCATTCTGGGGTTGAATTAAATATTAGATACGGTGACATTACAAAATTAGTCTCTGATGTAGCAAATAAGTTCATATTCCAGTATCGCAGGGCGGATCAGGGCAAATTTTAGGGGTATTTGAGTGAACTATTTGTAGGATGGGCATCGAAAGGAAATGACATTAATATCCTGTGGACTAACTTTTTGAAAATTTTAAATAGCGCTATTGATAAATTTGTTCCATTTAAATTACTGAAACAAAACCCAGATCCTGAGTATTACACACGGGAAATCAGGAAAATTAGGAAATTATACAATAAAAGACATGATAGTGACAAGTATATGTTGAAATTTAAGTCCTTATCAAGAGAGCACGTCTTAAAAAAGAGGGCTGCTCATGACAATTATATGCAAGGTTTACTTGGTTCGGGAGGCGATGGGTGGAATTTTTTTTGCAGGTATGTCAGGAGAAGAAAGGGAAATTCAAATAATTTGTCGATGATAATGTCCGGTGACGGTAAATTAATTACTGAGAAGCAGGCCATTGCTAATGAATTAAATGTGTTTTATGGTAGTGTGTTCAATAAATCCAATAGCTGTGTGTTGGACCTTAACGGTGAATCAGGGGCTCCACTTCTCCAAATAAACCAGTCAGCAATTGTAAAGCTAATACAAAAATTACGTTACAATATATCGAAGGGTCCTGATAATATTGTTAGTGAAGTACTTAAACTAGGAGGTAGGGCCGTGGCACGATACTTAGAGGTGATGTTTAATGTGTCCATAAACAATGCGCAAATCTCGGATGACTGGAAAAGAGCTACGGTAGTCCCAATATTTAAGGGAGGGAGCAGACTTGAATTGGGCAACTACAGGCCGGTTAGTCTTACGTCCATCGTTTGTAAACAGATGGAGCATCTCATTTGCGACTACTTGAGGGAACAGTGGGAAACATTATCATGGTTTAATGATAGGCAACATGGATTTAGGAAAGGTTACTCATGCGAGAGTCAGATGCTATCACTTTTTCAAGATATTAGCGAATCGTTAGACGATGGAGTTTCAGTCGACGCCGTAGTTATAGATTTTGTGAAGGCATTTGATGTCGTGCCGCATAACATGCTACTCCATAAATTAGCTTCGACGAGGATTGATAGAAGAGTAATTTTATGGATCCAAGAATTTTTGACGGGTCAGAAAGTGAAAGTTGAAGGCCGATTCTCGGATGAAATGACCGTAACGTCGGGTATCCCTCAGGGCAGCGTAATCGGAACTTTGTTATTTTTGGCGTTTATAAATGACTTACCAAATGGGATTCGCAGTGACTGTCGATTGTTTGCGGATGATTGTGTAATATATCGAAAGATACATGACTCACAAGACAATGCAGTACTTCAAGATGACCTGAACCTGGTCTATAAGTGGGCGATTGAAAATAAAATGAAAATAAACACAAGAAAATGTAGTCTAATAAAAATAGGGAAAGTGCGAAGGCAAGATTTTCAATATAAAATTGGCTCGGAAATTCTTGAAGAAGATTCTTGCAAATATTTGGGCGTTCACGTAAGAAATGATATGAAATGGAGTAGTCATATAGGATGTGTAGTTTCTAAAGCTTGCTAATCTCTGCACTTTGTAATGAGGGTATTAAAAGGAAGTAGTACCTCTGCTAAAGAATTAGGATATTTGTCACTTGTAAGACCTATTCTGGAATACGCCTCGGCGGTTTGGGATCCATATCAATTAGGGCTCATAAATGAGTTGGAAATGGTACAAAGAAAGGCCGCTAGATTTGTGCTCAGTGGCTTTAATCCCAGGAGCAGTGTGAGCCGTATGTTAAAGAAACTTGGGTGGGAATCACTTGAGGCTAGGAGGATGAAATCTAGACTCTGCGCTATGTACAACACGTATACAAATCAACCAGCATGGGGTGAGCTTAGCAAACGTATGGAAAAGCCTACTTACATGGGTAGGAGCGATCACCCTTTCAAAGTTAAGGGCCGACCACAGCGAACAAATTATGGTAAATATTCTTTCGTAAACCGTGCCATTGATAATTGGAACTGTCTACCTGCCGCAGTCTTAGAGCCTTTTCCCAAACATATAGGTGTGTTTAAGAAAAGACTGACTATTTGTGTAAATACTCCAGTTTAATTGTTATGTATATCTAATTTGCCACCGGAGGACACACCCCCAATTGCAAATAAACGAATGAATGAATGAATGAATGATGAGCATAGGTGAATGGTAATTTTGTAAGTACTCTTAATGTTTATAATTAGTTTACCTTTTTTACTTTTGATGTACATGAATAGTTTTTAAAAAATAAGTTTAAACGTTACGCACTTAAGGCTCGCTTGTTCATTCAGCACCCCCTTATGCACCACAGCAAAAAAAACAGTTTGAGAGACTTTTTTTAAGAAAACAATTTAACGCTATTTACTAAATAACTAAATAATAATTTGAAGTTAACTTCACATTGCCTTTACTGCAGACATGGTTTTGCACTAAACCTTGTTTTTTTTTGAAAATCATAATAACATGCCATTTTATTGAATAATAATAATAATAATAATAATAATAATAATAATAATAATAATAAGCGTTTTACAAAAACATGGTCCTAGGACTAGATAATGATTTCATACGCCAGTATCACCTACTTTTAAAACATGATTTTGTTTTACTTATGGTTGCAGTGCATGAGGGGGTGTAAGATCAATAACAAGCGAGCCTTAAGCACATGACGTTTGAACTTACTATATGAATAATAATAATAATAATAATAATAATAATAATTATGGACTTTTGTCCATTTTTATTGTTTGTGATTTAAAATAGCATTTATAGCAATTTTTATACAATTTTTTATTATAATAATAACGTTACTATTGATGAATAATGATGGACTTATGTCCTTTCTTATTGCTCGTGATTTAAAAATAAGTTAAGTACAATTAGTATTTCTTTTGTAATAATCATAATGATACTATTGCTGAATAATGATGCACTGCTGTCCTTTTTATTGATTTTATACAGTTTATTTATAATCATAATGATGAAACTATTGGAAAAAATCACAACATGGACTCTTGTCTTTTTATTTATTTTTTGAAATGATAACAGTGATACTATACATTTTTAAAAATAAATTCATGATGTTGAAGTCCATATCTAGATGAAAGTAATTTGCTCTTTATAGCAACCAGTCAACCAGTGACGTATCTTTTAGAGGATCAAAGCGGTCAACCCATCAAGGGACGATTCTATTTTGAAGAAGTGCAAAAAATATTATATCCCAACGATTATCTAATTGAACGAGTAATTAAAGTCAAAGGTGCAAAATATTTTGTAAAGTGGTTAGGGTTTACAGCCACGGTTAATGCATGGGTCAATAAACATGATTTTTTGTAATAAAACCCTATTTATTTATTTAGTTATTTAGAAAAATTTCCCTTTCCAAAAAGATGTATCACATTACCTTTCACTTATCGCACTCTTTTTTTTTTACATGTCCAATTACCTCTTTGTTCAACCCCATGACAATATTTTATCATGATGTTATGCACCCACTCATGGTTTCAAACTTAGCGCTGCTTTATAAATCTATTATGGAGCAAGGCTATGACATACTCAGTATAAAGCCACACTGTATAATGATACCTGTCTCTTATCTCTTTGCTTGCGGACTACGCAAAATGATAAGAGCACATGCCTGCATGCCAGCCCACAGTGGACGGTCTCAAGCCTGCAAATCTCTTTTCAACAAACTAACTCTCTGTGTGAGAACCAATAACAATTTTAGCAACATGACAGCGCCTGACACGCCAACACAACGTGACTTCAAATCTGGTTTCTTACTTTTTTCCCGTTTTCCTCAAATATCAGCAAACATAACTGGAAACGCACTTTTTAGACCAAAAAACATGATTTCAGCTTTTCAATACCTACATTCCCGTAAAGAGAATGACGAGACGAAAACACCAACATGCCCGTCATAGAAATCACATGATTCGTTTTCCAAATATCTTCAAAAGTAACAAAAACACATTTTCCATCAAAAAACCATATTTCCAGCTTTTTACCTTTTCAATACCTACAAGTCCGTAAAGAGGACGAGGAGACGAAAACATCAACATGCATGTCATAGAAATCACATGATTCGTTTTCCAAATATCATGAAAAATAACAAAAACACACTTTCGATTAAAAAAAAACATGTTTCCAGCTTTTCACCTTTTCAATACCTACATCCCAGTAAATAGGACAACGACATCAAAAAATAACATGACACACGTCATGATCACTTTTTCGGTTTCCCAAAAATTAGGAAAAATGTGAAAAACGCATTTTTAGACCCAAAATTATATTTTCACCTTTTCAACACCAACATCTCCGTAAAGAGCACAACGAGACGGAAAAAAAGAATCTACGCACGCCCTCCTACCATCACTCCTTCCTTCCCAAGGCCGCCAGGGGCTCACAACTTCCTATGTAAAGCAGATCTGTCATCATCCCATTACTTACGCGACATAATCTGGTGGCAGCGGCTTGGATCAAAAGAAGATTCTTTTACGGACTTGGTCAAATAACACTAGTCACAACTCTATTTTTCGTCGATCTACATCGAGGTGTCTGATCATCAACCTCTTCACTGGTCCTTTCCACCTGAGAGACCAAGACATCTTTATTCCTCTAACCGGAGGCCGACGCAGACCTTCCGCCTTCTGGCGTCGAGAAAACCAAAAACGTCCGAACGAGCACCAGTTGGGGTCCTCGAGGGGACACTGATCAACCCAGCAAGCCTGCAGCGATCCTTCTTCGCGGTGGTGTTCGTCATCGGTGGCAGCTCCGAGGAGTGATCTTCTCCCTTCCATCTTTCAAGTAAGTCCTCAACATTGTTGTATCTGGTACTGTTATTAGAGTTTGTTAGAGAGTGCAAGTAAAGTAGACACATTAAAATGCCTGACAATATAGTGGGAAGTTCAGCTCCCAGGAAGGAGGAACAAGCGATTAAGTATAGAATAGTCTCTGTAGATACTGCAGTTAAATTATTGAAAACCACCTTCAGTGGAAATCCTAATGAACTAAAGGAGTTCATTGATAATGTCGTGAATGCTTATAGCATTTTAAATCCCATAGATCACTCAACGTTTCTAAAATTTGTATTAGCTCACATTACTGGAGATTCTAAAACTGTTCTCAGTTTTCGCACCATACCAGAAGATTTTCAGACATGGGAAACAATTAAAGATATACTTGAATTAAATTATTCAGTCCAAAGAACTCTTGATTCCTATGCAAACAAGTTATTCACTAGTAAACAACAACATCTCGAAAATGTAACTCAGTGGGGTAACAGAATTGAAAAACGACGACAGAATTAAATAAAACCCTCACTAGGCAGATGATAACTTGGTCACATGAAATGCAAGACGGAGGAAATAGGACTATTTCTTTGTTAAGTAAATGTTGTATTATACAAGGAGTAAACGATGAAACAGTTAAAACCCTACTTAAAATAAAATCAGAGGATAAACCTTTAAAACAGTTGATTGAAATCGCGGTAGAAGAAGAAAGCGCTAGAAAATCTAGGGATCAGTTCAAGGCATATAATGGGAACGATAGGAGAAATAGTTTAATGGGGCATGGTGGAAGATCCCCGACACAGAATTTGCGAAGTGGAGGTGGCATTAGCACACATTCTGTGAATGCGAAAAAGGAACCAGGAGTGAATGCGTCTTCAATGGTCACCTGTTACCGTTGTCAGAAACCTGGTCACATTTCGGAGGAATGCAGAGGGAAAACGTTTGTGCAAAATGTAAAAGGAGTGGACATGTAGCTAAGATTGTCGTAGTACTAGCAATCAGGGAAACTAGCAGCTGGACTGTCTAAGCGACCCAGTTACAGTTCAACTTGTCAAAACAATAGCGGTTGCAAACCAGAAGCAGAGGCTCGTAGGGCTAATGATGTTTTGAAGGCCGTCAGAGCCAGTTTGAAGGCTATAAACGCCAGTAGTATTGATGATGATGATGATGATAATTGTTGTTTTAAGGGGCCTAACATCTAGGTTATCGGCCCCTGATGGTTTGCGTGATCGTGAAGATGAAAATGAAAAGCGAACTTAAAACTAAAACTAACTAATAACCTACATACTAGAAGAAGAAATGGAAAACTAAAGGAGAATAAGGCAAATAAAAGGACAGAAGGAAAAGAAATGCCCTCAACCCTCGGAGAAGGCGGATTGAGGGACTTGGAAGGAAGGAGAGCCATGAAAGGCATATAGGAAAGTGAAAGAGGAGAGGGTCCGCCCCAAAGGTAAGGGACAAAAGGGGAAAACGGACCCAGCTCAGGAATCCCTCGGGGTCGCCAACTCCCGAACTCACCAGCCGTGAGCCCCTGAGGGTGTAGCATTATCTAGGGTGCACCAGAAGTGGTGGGGCTACATACACCCTGCCTCCTTAAGGGCCTAGAGCACAAGGCAGGAGGTAAAAGGAAGAGAAAAAGAAGGCTGACCCCTCGCAGAAGGAGGGTATCAGAAAAGATGAGACAAGGGCCAATTAAGGCGGGAAAGGAAGAGACTCCCTAGGCCTCGGATACCCTAATACCGTCGGGGTCAGAAGAGAACAAGAGTTGACCAAGTGAGGTCGACAGGAAAGAAGACGGAGAGGAGCCCGGCACAAGGAAGTGGAAGCAATGCCGGACTCAGCTGGGGCCCCGTGGTCGCCAACCCACCCAACGTAGACTAAGTGTGCAGACAAATAATCCGTATATAGTATATGTATTAAACGATCATTTCACAGATGGTTATGGAGAAGCATTAATTGACACAGGATCACAGGTACCCTTAGTTAAAAGAGACAGTTTAATGAATATTAAAATAAAGCCTATAATTGTATATTATCAAAGTGTAACTGGTGAAATATTTCCAGTCAGAGGAGTAGTTAATTTGAGTATTAATAATGTAATGGACGAAAAAGAAATGCCATTCTTTGTTGTCAATGACTTACCACATAAAGTCGACATGCTAATTGGACAACACTGGTTAGATATTCATAATAGTGAAATTAAAATACCCTGGAAGGATAATTTAATAAAATTGAAACCTTTAAGTGAGACAATTGTACAGTTTCCAACATCAGAACAAGGAACGCGACATGGTCAAATGCAAATGATAGGTGACAATATAATTTGCGCAGATTGCATAGTTTAGTTCGATAAGAACGAATTTAGTTGTTTAATAATTAATTGTAATGAGGAAGAAACCTGAATTGAAAAAGTACCAGAGCTAACAACCATTAGCCTAAAGGAGAAGACTTGTGTATTAAACACGAAGGACAGAAATAATTTACTGTTAAGTAAATTACGTTTCTCATACATAAACGAGAAATTGAACGAATTAAAAGAGATTTGTTCTGAATACAATGACATATTTCGATTACCAGGTGATCGATTAACAGCAACAAAATCAGCGGTACAATCAATACCAACCCCGGCAGGGCAATAACCCTTAAGAATTATAGAATTCCTGAACAACATCAGAAAGAAATAGATAAACAAGTAGAGGAAATGATAGAACGAAAAATCATTGAACCTAGTAAATCCCCTTGGAATTTTCCTATTCTAGTACTACCCAAGCAGCTTGATACCGCAGGTATTAAGAAATGGAGGATTTTCGTAGATTTTCGAAAATTAAACGAAATAACGATAGGAGACAGCTATCCCTTACCTAACATTCAAGATATATTGGATCAATTAGGTAGAGCAAGATATTTTTCAGCATTAGATTGTGCGAGTGGATATTGGCAAGTGCCAATAGCTCCAGAATATAAATGTAAATAAGCTTTTACCACCCGGAAAGGACATTTTCAGTTCCGAAGAATGCCCTTCGGTTTGAAAACAGCTCCTTCGACATTTCAAAGATTAATGAATACTATTTTGAATGAATTAATAGGATTACGTTTGATGGTTTATTTGGATGACGTAATTATTTTTGCTGAAACACTCGAAGAACACCATAGTAGACTTCGACAAGTATTCCAGAAGTTGAGAGAGAATAACATTCAGTTAGAACCAGACAAATGTGAATTTCTAAGGACGGAATTACAATACTTAGGTCACATAGTAACCGCGGATGGAGTAACTCCAGATCCTATAAAAATTGAATCTATAGTAGGATTTCCAACCCCAAAAAACACAAAAGGATGTTAAATCGTTTCTAGGACTATTAGGTTATTACAGAAAATGTATACCTCTGTTTAGCAGAATATCTAAACCTCTTAATGATTTATTAAAGAGAGATCAATTTGGAAATGAGAAGAAGAACAAGAAGAAAGTTTTCGAAAAACTAAAATTTAAAGATCAGATAACGACACCCCCAGTGTTAAAGTTTCCAGACTTTACGAAACCATTTGTATTGACTACAGATGCTAGCAATTATGCGCTAGGCAGTATATTAAGTCAAGGAGAAATTTGAAAAGATCAACCACTAGCGTTTTCAAGTAGAACTTTAAATAAGGCAGAAATTAATTATAGTACAATTGAAAAAGAATGTTTAAGATTAGTATGGAGTTGTAAGCATTTTAGACCTTGTTCACTTGGAAGAAAATTCACAATTGTGACAGGTCATAAACCACTACTTTGGATCTTCAATGTAAAAGACCCGAGTTCACGATTGATAAGATGGAGATTATTATTAGAAGAACATCAGTTCGATATAGTCCATAAGGCAGGCGTTAAGAACGTAAATCGTGACGCACTTAGTAGGTATCCTACTGCAATTAGTATTCAACCTGCTATCCAAGAAATATCAGAAGAGCGGAAAAGAAAACTATTAAGAGAAATGCATGAATGCCCAATACGTGGACATCAAGGAGTACATAGAACATATGAACGGTTAAAATTACATGTTTCTTGACCTAATATGTTTAAGGACATAGAATCTTATATTCGCAAATGTCCAGTTTGTCAAATAAATAAGCAAACACTTCCGAAAATAAAAGCAGAATTGCAAATAAGAGATACACAAGATAGACCATGGAGCAAGATTTATGTGGACATCGTAGGACCATTCCCGAAGTCAAAGAAAATTATAAATATAATCTAACGTGTCAAGATAATTTAAGTAAATATATCATTGGAATTACAGTTGAAGATATGACAGTAGAAGCGATAGCTCACAGATTTGTATTCGAAATAATTTAAAAGTACGGAATACCAGATGAGTTATTAACGGACTGTGGAACGCAGTTCATGAGTGATTTATTCACAAACTGTTGTAAATTGTTAAAAATGAAGAAACTTAAGACGAGTGTATATCACCCAGAAATTAACGCTAGCTTAGAGAGATCACATAAAGTTTTAGTAGAGTATCTTAGATGTTTTGGAAACAAGTTTCAGAACGATTTGAATCAGTGGACCCCTTTCGCTTGGTTTACTTATAACACATCACCAAAAAGTGTTACAAAATTCACACCGTATGAATTGTTGTTTGGTAGAAAGGCTAATATACCAGGACAATTACAGCAAAGTCCTCAACCATTGTATAATTACGAGAATATAGTGTATGACATTAAACAGAAATTTCAAATAGCATGGCAACAGGCAAAAGATAGATTACAAGTAGCTAAGATAAAGCAATGCGATAAAGAAAATGAAAATAGAACAGGAAATCAATATGAAGAAGGAGACTTAGTGTTGATTTTCAATAAGCAAAGAAGGAAACTATGAAATTATGAAATTAAAGAAGTAAAAGGCACAAATGTAACCTTAATCAGAGTAGGGACAACAGGCAAAAAGATAACACAAACTCACATTAATAGAACAAAACCGTATGTTTCAGATCAAATAGAAACAACGACGTGGAAGTTACTACTTATTATTTGGTGGAGGACGAGTCAGCTTGCAGAAGCAGTAAAGGTTCACATATTACAGACATCAAAAGTCAAAGAGATGTTTATTTTGATCACATAGGACATACATATTTTTATCCCGCAGAATGGAATTTTATTACATATGTAAACTTAAGACCGGTAAGAATGTTATGGAAGAATACTAAAGCACGAATTTTAAATTTAAATAATATATGTAATATATTGAAAAATGAGACATGGTTTGCATATTATACAGATTGCCAACCAAGTATTCGTTATTTCCAATCGAAAAAGCAAATTGTCGACAGATTGAGAGACATATTAATAGATTTGATGGGAAAAGAATCAAATTCAGATAGCGAAACCGAGATTTATTCAATTTTGGAGGTAAAATTATAAATTCATATTTGGAACAGCAACGGAAGATGAAGTAGTTACTAATGTCGAACATATAGGGTCTATGGAAAAATATCATGAAGAATTTTTAAGAATAGCTTCAGAACAATTGTCAGTTCTGAAATCGACTGTAATTACGATGAATACGACGTTTAAAGATGTATCACTAAACGAAAAGAAAATTAAGGATGTTTTACAAACATTAAGTAAAGAGATAAAACAGGAAACCGTGGAGATAAAGAAAGAAATTGGTAACAGCCTTGAATTAAATGAATTAATCAAGGAAATTGAACGGGGAATTGAGGAATGTCAGCACTCGTTTGATTTATTAATAAATGTATACTTGCACGCTCAGGAGGGTATTTCACAACCACAAATAACTACCATACAGAAAATCAAAGAAACTCTAATGCAACAAACAATGCCAGAGTCAACAATGTTACCACCCTTCTCATCATCCGAATTCCTTTCATTACTCCAACCCACAATTTATACACAAGGACCATATTTAGTCTATTCTGTTAGAATACCTTTGGTATTAGAAAAAAAATTAAATTACATAAAGTAATACCTTTTCCAGTCATCATGAAATTTAACATGACGACTAAAGTGCTAAATGTCAAACGAGAGTATATTTTTGTGGATGCTCTAAATGAAAAATGTGGGTATATGACCCAGTATGAATTGGATAAATGTGTTAAACCCAGTCAGAAAAATTATGTATGTAAAGAAAGAAAGAAAGAAAGAAAGAAACAAAGAAATCCAATTGTTAATTATATTCCCAATATTCCACCAGCCGAATCTTTGAGGGAAGAAAAAGATTACCTCCGAAATTCGAAGGTCACTAAGGAAAGAGAAATAAGAGCAATTAGTCGTTTTCTTGATGGGCCTGTACTTACATGGTTCAGTGCTTTTCGCTCGAGTTTTCACACCTTCGAAGAATTTTCACAAGCACTTTTGAGAAAATTCTGGTCTCCAGAAACCCAACAACAAATTAGGGCAGATTTGTACTCCAAACGATATTCCACGTCTCTTCCAACCAAATATTCAGCTTATTTTGCACAACAATTGCCGAAACTGCAATTTTTGGGACCACCAATGCCTGACTTTGAACTAATTTCAGCATTGACACGGCAATTTCCAATTGAAGTTCAGAGGACTCTGATAGCGTCAAGCATATGTAGCATGGAGGAATTTGACGAAGTTTTGCAGAGGCTTGATCACTCAAATACCCAATTTTTTCATCAGCGAGGTGGGAAAAATGAAAACCCAGCAGTTTACACAGTAATGGCGGATCGTCAGTGTCAGACAAATCTACATTGAAACAACGTGGACAAGATGGAAAACAGTGGAATGACAGGAAAGATGCACCATATCAAAATAGACCTTATATCAGACCATATAGGTATGAAAATACATGGAACACGTGGAGAAGGCCTGGTTTTCAATCCAAACCATACAACAGGCAACCGTATGACAGGCAACAGCAACAACAACAACAATACAATCCACAACATAGAAGAAATCAGAATTACGATAAAGGAAGATTTCCAGCAAAAGTCTAGAGAAAATCTCGAAAGTAGACATAAAGAGAGTAAGAAATTCCTAGAAGAGCAGTACAATAAACCGAGTACATCGAAATTGCAGAAAGTAAATGATCATAAGAAAGAAAATAAGAAAACGGCGAATACGCCACAATATGCAGAAGTTAATACCTTTCACCTCACAGATTATAATTTCTCTGATGACGAGGAAGAACTCGAAACTTTTCGCAGGACAGAAAAAGGAACCAAGATTTAGAGGAAAAAGAAGAGGAAAACACCGAGGGAGTTTGAAGATTTTCTACTCAAGAGCCAGATATTGAGAAATGCAAATAGAAAAAAGAAATCGAAATATATTTTTTTAACGGCGTGAGAGGTGGATGTACCCAATTACGGAAGCCACCGTAATTATAGTTTGCATTTCAAATGAGCAGAACACCGGCATGAAGTTTGAACCGAGCGCCAAGACAACTACTTCACCGAGCGACTCAGAGGATGCGCTAACAGAGAGACCCGTGGCGCCGACGGACGAGTTGTTGAAACTTATTGATGAAGAATATTAATCGACGATTTGAGGTCTAAAATCTATTAAATAATATTGGCTATGGAATTCAAGGAATGCCAGAAGAAATTTGAGGTAAATCGAACCAGTCGTTATAAGTGTTTTTGTAAAACACATGTTCTAACAGGAAACAGGGCGTGGGCTGGAGTTTTGAAGAGCGGGGCGTGCTCACAGCTTGGAACAGCGGACGCACCGAATTTCAGCTCCATGTCTGTATAAAAAGGGCCTGTGTTGAAGCATAATTATGTCATTCTTACATCAGTCTTCGAGGAAATACCGTCGTAACGTCACCATACCACGTGCTACGCTGTTAATAGTCCATCATTATCGCCGATCGAGTTTGACTTAGTCTCTGGAGCTAATCCAGCTGCTTGCTGACTTAGTCTTTTAAACTGAGCCAGTTGTCTCAAGTGAAAAGTACTTGGAATTATCGCGTCATACCAGTCAGGAGATGGAACTTAGTTTATGACATTGGGGTCATTTGTTACAAACAAACAGAGTTGGAAAATATTCCATCTACATTTCCATATACTCCACTGACTGGAAGAGTATGTTCGCAGATGTCGAGTAACTTTTTCATCTTTGAGTGGCATCAGACTAGACGGTATATTTCCCAAAGTGTTATAAATATTGAGCTGTTTAAACAAGTGTTTAAAATAATAGGACAGTCAACGATTACATCAATAGTAATGTCGAACATTAGTGAAGATTATCGCGGAGTGAAAAAGTGCGTATTTTTGAACGCGAATATGGGTCACTAGATACCACGAGGGTAGGATGAAGATGGAGGGACCCGAAGGTTAGCTGAATGCGAGGCAGATGGCCGAGGACAGTTGCCATGCTAATGGAGTAGAGAACGTTCCGTTAGATTTTGACATCAACCAAGGATCTGCAACGACATGAACTTCAAGAATATGTAAGCTACATTCTTATGTACTTTTCCTAGAATAGAGTAGTTGAGAAGTTCAATTTTTATTCGCTTAGAAATTACCATCACTTTAATTTTTGCTTCGTTCTGTCAGCTAAGTCTATCGAGACTATAGTCAGAGATACCAGTGCTAGTTGACAGCGAGTGTACAGTCATGAGAAAATTTATTTCAGTCCAAGTAACATAAATAAGAAAGTCTTTTAGTTGATTTAAATATTTTTTTAGTGGAAGGTAGCTTGGATCTTCAAATTATTCAACTTAGAAATGTAAACAGTATTAGAGATAAATTTCATAACGATTATGAGTAAATTCCTTTGAAATAATAATAAAATATTTCTATAATATTTATAAATAATTATAAACAAATGATAAAATAATTATAAATAATTAAATTCAGGGAAGTGATAAAATATTTTTATTTAATACAGGAATAATAATAACAATTGAGTTTATTTAACATTATAAACAATTGAAGATTTCGATGATGATGATGATAATTGTTGTTTTAAGGGGCCTAACATCGAGGTTATCGGCCCCTAATGATCTGGGTGATAGCGAAAATGATAATGAAATGGAAACCAGAAAAAAATATCGAAGACGGAAAATACGTACAAAAAGGAACTCACATAGAAACAACTCACAATATGGTCCTACAAAAGGGAATTTAGAACGAAAAGTTGCAAAAAAGAATAGATTGAAAAAGACCCACAAAACGTAGGCTAGATTCAAAATACGTACAAAATGCAAAGTAGCGCCGAAATACATACAAAATGCAACTGAAATTCAAAATACTTACAAAATGCAAATGAGATCGAAATTACGTACAAAATGCAATTGAGGTTCAAAATACTTACAAAATGCAATTGAAATTGAAAATACACAATGCAATTCAGATTGAAATATCCCAGTTCCAATCCAAATTATTCACAAAGTGCAATTGAAATTCAAAATACTTACAAAATGCAATTGAAATTGAAAATGCTTACAAAATGTACGGTAGATTCAAACAACTCATGTGGATTGACAATACTTACAAAAAGCAATTTAGATTGAAAATACTTGACAAATGTAATTTAGATTCAAAATACCCACAAAATGCAATTGAGAATCAAAATATGTGCAAAATGCCCACCAAACAAAATGCAATTTAGATTCAAAATTCGTGGAAATGCGGTTTTGGTTGAAAATACTTACAAAATGCAATTGAAATTCAAAATACTCACTAAAAGGCCCGGCAACCTGCATTGAAAGACTTACTAAAAAGCAATTTAGATTGTCAATGTTTACAAAATGCAATTGAGGTTGAAAACAATCGCGAGATGTAATTTAGATCGAAAAAACTTACAAAATGCAACATAGATCAAAAATGCCTTAAAAAAATCGCTAAAAGGGAATTTAGATACACGGTGATTCGAGTAACAAAAACAGTGCGGGAATCTTAAAGAGAAAAGGAAACAGAAGGAAAAGAGGAGAGGAGAGGGGAGAGAGGAGAAGGTCCACCCCAAAGGGAAGGGACAAAAAGGGGAAAACGGACCCAGCTCAGGAATCCCTCGGGGTCGCCAACGCCCGAACTCACCAGCCGTGAGCCCCTGAGGGTGTAGCATTATCGACGGTGCACCAGAAGTGGTGGGGCTACATACACCCTGCCTCCTTAAGGGCCTTGAGCACAAGGCAGGAGGTAAAAGGAAAAGAACAAGAAGGCTGACCCCTCACAGAAGGAGGGTATCAGGAAAGATGAGACAAGGGCCAATGAAGGCGGGAAAGTGAAAGACTCCCTAGGCCTCGGATAACCTAATACCGTCGGGGTCGGAAGAGAACAAGAGTTGACCAAGGAAGGTCGACAGGAAAGAAGAAAGAGAGGAACCCGGCACAAGTAAGTGGAAGCAATGCCGGACTCAGCTGGGGCCCCGTGGTCGCCAACCCACAACCCACTAGATGTGAGCCCCTGGGGGGTGAAGATTTCGGAATGTATAGTTTGATAATAATAATAAATTCGAGTAACTATTATAAACCATTGAGGAGTTGAGTGTATAGTTAACGGTAATAATAGCCTACTAGTAACAGTGATTGTTTGAAAATGTTTATAGGGAATAAATATCATATAAGTCAGCAAATAAATAGAGAAGTTAATGACGTATTTGTGAAATGCACCACAATATTAAGAAAGAGTAGAGGAACGGTGGGTGAATAAAGGATGAACATGTATAAAATAGGACTTAGAATTGTTAAATGAAGGCCGGAAAAGAATATGACTAAGTTAAAAAAAAAATATTTCCTTTTGGATGTTTTTTGTTTGTTTAAATCAGATCTTGGAAATGTTGAATACGAATGCGTGTTGTTTAAAGGCAGAAATAGTGCACAGAATAAAAGAATAAATCATATGTTGATTTAAATGAATAATAATAATAATAATAATAATAATAATAATAATAATAATAATAATAATTATGCGACTTGATGGTCGGCATTTAAAGAGAAAGTGTGGAGGCTACAGGCCGTCCATTGGAATATGTATTTCCATGTTGTTAAAGTGATGTTGGAGCATTTGCTGCTCAGTTGTGAAAAGAAGGGTTGAGTCGTGAAACCGCCCCATATTTCTGTCCAATTCCATTTTTGTCAGAGATATTATCGCCTAAATACCTGGGTCAATCATTTTAATTTCCAATCATGGAGCCTACTGATTATTTAGCTTTGTTAAAGCCTATCCGGATCCTAAAATGAAATAAAATAAATACATATATATGAATGCATAAAATAAATGTTGAATTACAAGTTGAATAGGAGTGATACTTATTTAGTGATAAATAATAATGACTGCTGATATTTCTGAACTTGGATATTATTTATAAATAAAAAGAGAAAAAAATAATTACCGATATTTTTTTATATTAATAATAATAGCAATAATAATATTTTTGAAAGTTTAATATTTTGTGAATTTGTGGTATATAATGTTTAAAAACTAAATGAAAGCGTTAATGACATGATGTTAACAACAATTAACACATTGAGTTATGCAATATGGTTATTTAGAAAAAATAGAAAATTCAATATTTTTTTTACAATGTTAAATTGAATTGTGAAAGTAAATAGTTTGAATATGTGAGCATGGATTAAGACGACAATCCATAGAAACAAATATTTTGGAAAGAGCCAATCAGGACATTGAGGTCATATTAATAATGTTAATATTTTGACGTCATGTAGTCAAATATTGATAAATTATTTTCTTGCAACCTAATGTTCCTACGCGGAAGAACTTTATTTATTCTAACACTGACACAATTCGATATCACATGAGGTGATACCTTTTACAATGTTTATAAACAATTAATTTTCAACCTGAACCATGAAATGAACAATGATTTTCAAATCCATAAGTGATTTTGTTTTTGTGAAAACACAAAGTGGAAGTGAACAGTGTACATGATGATGATGATAATTGTTGTTTTAAGGGGCCTAACATCTAGGTTATCGGCCTCTGATGGTTTGGGTGATCGTGAAGATGAAAATGAAATGTAAACTTAAAACTAAAACTACCAACCTACATACTAGAAGAAGAAATGGAAAACTAAAGGAGAATAAGGCAAATAAAGGACAGGAGGAAAAGAAATGCCCTCAACCCTCGAAGAATGCGGATTGAGGGACTTGGAAGGAAGGAGAGCCATGAAAGGCAGATAGGAAGTGAAAGAGGAGAGGGTCCGCCCCGAAGGTAAGGGACAAAAGGGGAAAACGGACCCAGGTCAGGAATCCCTCGGGGTCGCCAACTCCCGAACTCAACAGCCGTGAGCCCCTGAGGGTGTAGCATTATCTACGGTGCACCAGAACTGGTGGGGCTACATACACCCTGCCTCCTTAAGGGCCTGGAGCACAAGGCAGGAGGTAAAAGGAAAAGAAAAAGAAGGCTGCCCCTCACAGAAGGAGGGTGTCAGGAAAGATGAGACAAGGGCCAATTAAGGCGGGAAAGGAAGAGACTCCCTAGGCCTCGGATACCCTAATACCGTCGGGGTCGGAAGAGAACAAGAGTTGACCAAGTGAGGTCGACAGGAAAGAAGACAGAGAGGAGCCCGGCACAAGTAAGTGGAAGCAATGCCGGACTCAACTGGGACCCCGTGGTCGCCAACCTACGCCCACAAGATGTGAGCCCCTGGGGGGGAAGAGTGTACAGAGGGTCTATAAACAATGAGCCGCCTAACGTGTAAATACAACAATTTAGAGTAGGGACCGATTCCCAGATAGACTATTAATTTCTGGATATCAACAATCTAGAGTAGGGAGTGTTTTTTTGTGTGTTGGTATTTTCCTAGTGAAGTTTTTGAGTGCTTTTGCATAACATCTTGGTATTTTAATTGTTAATAAAATGAGATAATTTTAAGGAATTGTGATATTTCATTTCTCCTTTCTCGTCTCCCTTGCTTGCTCATTGCCATAATCAGTCATGCCAGCGATTACTTTAGTTTTGCCCAGTTGGACCCAGAGATTGTAGTTTTTGTGCTAGACTGATTTTGGGAATTGGCAAATGTGTTCGTTAGACTTCCGTCTAAACGGGCACAGTACTGGAATCATGTACCCTGCCAAGTACAGAACCTAGGACTATGTGTTCCAATGAGTTTGGTTTCTAAATTATATTATTATTATTATTATTTCTCCTCATTGGGAACCAGGCCTGTTGTATCCTGTTGACATACCATTTAAGAAAGTGCCTCACCAAGCCATAAACTTAAAAGACAAATCTTGTAATCCCTCGCTTCCTTACCAGCATTAGCCATCTAAAAACAAGATATTCCAGTCAGATAATCTAAAACAAGCTGTCTCCATTTAAGGACATGGAAACCGCCAGTAAACAGATCTCTTTCCTAAGAAAACCTTGAGAGCTATCTACGACGGAGTTCTCAAATTTCCAGAAGGAATTTCTAGCCAACCTTCAACATTTTACGCACCATTATTTCTCCCACTGAGAGAGACAACTCCCTCCTAAACGAAGTAAGCTTCTGATTGGCTAGTCCTTCAGAGAAACTCATAACCCCCACTATGGATTATCTAGTATTTAACTAGGCACACAAGAGCAGCTCTTCCTCTTCTTCACTTGTAACTTTGAGTGATGTAACTCTGTTTAACAGGACTGCCAAGCAGTCAGGCTACATGCCTTGTACATAAATTATTAACAATTGTGAATGCATCATTTATCGGTCGACTGATAATAAAATAACATTCATTTGGGAATCTTCGTGTTCAGTTGATTCAAGAAATACCAGTCTCGAGGAGAACCTGAGTGGACCATGTTCTAATTGCTGTCCCGCTTGGAAGCAGAGAAAAGGGATCTACATATTTAATTAAAGACCCATTCGGGACTGCAAACTTAATTGGGGGCCCGTCCGTGAATGATACATGATCGCCACCAGATCTACGTGCTGATTGGACCAGGTATACTAACAACGCTCAACGAAGCCAAGACTTCAAGTGGCGCCTTTCGTTACCAATCCAAGAAAGCCAGTATCATCCTGAAAATACTGAAGTCATCTTGATCATCTGAACCAAGCCGACTGGAAAGAAGTGATACTGACAACCTTACTGGAGGTCTTTCGTCCATAACTAACCAGCCAGCTTTAAGGGAGGAAGCTAGCCGACAACGCTGAAAAATAAGCGCCTTTCGACAGTAACCAAACGCCATCGCCGTCCGAGTATATCGACAACTCTGTTAAGGGGCCTTTCGGTCGCTCGAACGACACTGAAGAAACCCAACCGACTACGGAACGAGAGGAGGTGAGCCGGCAACGCTGAAACAAGCGCCTTCTGACCACCATCTATCGCCACCCGTAGCTGCTGTACGTGCGCACCGACAACTCCAAGAGGGCCTTTCGATAGCACGACATCGCAGAAGGAAGCCAACCGACTACGCAGACCGGAATGCAGTCCATGCTGATCATCATTTCCTGGCTGTGAGTACATTCATAGTACCCTGTTTTGTGTGTACCTTTATATATTGCTTGGTTATAGGATGGTTCATTACTCAAAGTAAAATTTTAGGGAAGAGCATTAATAATAACTTATTTTGCCTTTCAAGAGAAAGTGAGTGCGCGTCAAAACTAGAACAAGTGTCGCATGCCATTATTCTTTTGTATTAATCCGTAATTTATAAGCAGTAATATTAAAAGAAAAAATATTAATAATAAATAAATCAAGTATTATCCTCCTATATCGTTGAAACCTAAACGGGGCAATTTCACGTATTATTCTTAATTAACAATAATAATAATAATAATAATAATAATAATAATAATAATAATTACTTTTTCTTTAACCAACTAATAATAAATAAATAAATCAATAAATAATCTTAAATTATTTTAAATTAAACTAAGCAATTAATCACTGACTTAACAATGCCGGAGGCGGAATTGTTATCAAAATTTGAATATGCCCAGATTCAGTTGTTACCTGAATTCAATGGGAGCGCATCTTGCAGCTTGGATTACAATTTAGCAAGATGTGAGTTTTTTAAACACACACAAGAGAGCTCCTGCTAATACAAATGCTAACATCATTAACGAATTTCGGTTTGACGTCATAAAGTCGAAATTAAAAGGGGAAGCGAGTAGTATTTTGGATCTTGACGCGAACAGTAGCTATGAAAAAACTAAAGAGAAATAAATCAGAAAATTTGGAGACGTTAAAGATGAGAGATTCCTAGTGAAGGAAATATCAAACTGCTTTCAAAAAAGAAACGAAATCTACACTGAATACCATGACAGGCTAGATGCTCTAGTCTTACAGTGTAAGAGTTTGTGTAAACTCAATTATCATGATCAAATATTGGAGCTTAAATTACGAGAATTGGATGATTTGAGCTTAAACAATTTTAAAGCCGGTATCCTAGATCCATACCGAGCCTACTTACGTTACGCCCAAGTAACAGACCTTAGCCATGCACTGAGGACTTGCCGAATTTATGATAATGACAGAGCTCACGAGAGCTATATGGATCAGTTGAGAGGAACATTGAAGTATCCTCCCAATATTGGTGCCGGTCATAAGCCACCCCAACAAACACCACCAACACCACCTAATCGGATTGCTCCTTTTAGTCCAATACAACCACTAAACCATGCCATTCACAATCCATTTGCATATCCCAAGCCTCAGAATCAATACTTTCTACAAGCCCAACCTTTCTTTACCCAACCGAATCCACAATTTAGGAACCCTAATCCTCAACCAAACTTTCGACCTTTTCTGGGACCGAACCCACACAACTTGAAACCGCAGAACCAACAACCCTTTAAACAGTTCAGTAGGCCTTACCCTACACCAAATAACATTGCCCGGCGCTTCACGCCCAATAATCAGACATATCCGAAACCAATGTTAGGAGTGTCCACTATAAGAGGGAACGTGAATGCACACGCAGAGGAGACCGATGAGCTAAGCTATATGCCACAAGAATATTCCCCAGAACCACAATCAGTGGAATATTCCCAAGAAGCTCAACCCCAAGAGTATGAGTTCGAATACGACTCAATCCACCCATCACTACTTCAGGATGGTTATGAAAATCCAGAGGAACAAGAGCAGGATTTTCACTTGGCCCAGTCATCTCATGCGAAGACATAAATAATATAAAAAATGCTCCAAAATTACCGTTCTTCACCCTATTCGGATTTAAAATCCTAATAGACAGTGGTGCCTGCAATTCAATAATGAATCCCGCAATAGCATATGAATATTTCGCAGAATATTTGTTCCAAGAACCATTCTGCATACAATCTGTTCACTCTGAAACAATACGTGAAGATAACATACAATTCCCTATTTTTTTCAGAATACGAAATTGACACGCCCATAAATTTTCGAGTCATGCAGTGGCACGATTATTTCGATGCGCTGATTGGCACAGCCGATTTTGTAAAGCTAGGTGCAAAAATAGATTATGAATCAAACCTAGTTACCCTGAATAATAAAGACATACCATTCTATTTTCACTCAGGCAACAAACAAGTAAATTTTCAACCGTCATCAGACATGCACAAAATTGCAATCCCTGTTAACATTCAACAAGGAGATGTATACATCCCAAAGTTCGAACATGAAGGAATGTATTTTGCAGATGCAATCTTACACGCAGAGAATTATCAGGTCTTGTATCCTGCAGAAACGAATTTAAAACCAGAGTTTAGTAAACCAGTGTTAGTTGAACCTTTGGAAAATATATCAATACAACCATTAGAAATAAATTCTATTTCGGAGTGCGAGATTCAAGAATATCTCCGCACGCAGCATATGAATTACATAGAGAGAAGTGTCATATCAGAAATATGCTCTGAATTCGCGGATGTGTTTTACTATCCAGGGTGTGACCTAACATTCACCAATGCAGTCAAGCACTTCATTCGAACTACCGATGAGGATCCGGTATATCAGAAAAATTACCGATAACCTCCCGCGCTAAAGAAAGTACTGAGCGAAGAAGTAGAAAAATTTCTTAAGCAGGGGATAATTACCCACAGTGAATCTCCATATAGTAATCCAGTATGGATAGTGCCAAAGAAGCTAGATGCTTCAGGACAAAAGAAATGGAGATTGGTCATAGACTTTAGGCAGCTAAATAAAAAGACCATTGAGGACAAATATCCTCTTCCTAGGATAGAAGAGATCGTAGATAACCTAGGACACAGTTCCTATTTATCGACTCTAGACCTCGCACAAGGATTTCATCAAATTGAGATGGATCCTAGATCTATAGAAAAGACAGCATTTACTATAGATAATCGTCATCTACAGTATTGTAGAATGCAGTTCGGCCTTAAAAATGCTCCCGCCACTTTTCAGCTTGTAATGCACAACGTCCTACGCCCTTTTCTCTACAAGTTCTGTTTTGTGTATATTGATGAAATCATCATATACAGCAAATCCCTAGAGGAACATAGACCACACCTTACCCTTGTAATGCAGAAATTACGAGAGGTGAACCTGAAGATACAGCTTGATAAAACTGAATTTCTTCACAAGGAAGTAGCTTTCCTAGGGCATGTTGTCTCACAAGAAGGTGTAAAGCCAAACCCTGAAAAAATTAAAGTAGTTAAAAACTACCCCATTCCCAAGACCACGAGAGAAATCAAACAATTTCTTGGTCTTGCGGGCTTTTACAGGATGTTCCTAAAAGATTTTGCCAAAATTGCATATCCAATAAGCCGCTGCTTGAAGAAAGGAACCAAAATAGATGCAGAAAATCCCGAGTACAAATCTGCATTTGAAACCCTAAAAACCCTGTTAATAAATGCGCCAGTATTAGCTTACCCAGATTTTGAGTAACCATTCGTGTTAACCACGGATAGCTTAGACTTCGCATTAGGCAGTGTTCTCACACAGAAAGGACATCCTATTGCCTACTATTCCAAAACTTTAAATCCCGCCGAAAGAAATTATTCAACAATAGAAAGAGAACTCTTAGCCATAGTAGAGAGTAGCAAACATTTTAAGCCTTATTTATGGGGACGACACTTCACTGCAGAGTGTGATCATCGTCCGCTCGAATGGCTATTCTCACTTAAAGATCCCAGTTCAAGACTCTATCGCTGGAAAATAAAGTTAGGAGAGTTTGATTTTGACATAAAATATGTCAAGGGAAAAACCAATTATGTCGCGGATGCACTTTCACGAATACAAGTGAATATAAATGAGGAAACAGTTTCTAATGTAGCCATCCCAGGAGATGATACATACCAGCATGAAATGCATAATGAAACTGTACATTCCAATCAGGAAGACCCAATTTTCACTTTAAAAATATCAGAAAGAAATTTGAACCAGAACCGTAACCAGATCATAGTAAAACACGGAGAATTTCCAAAGACTCTAGAACAGAAATTATTTAAGAAATTTACCCGCCACGTCATGATTGTAACGCAGAAAAATCTCTATGACGATTGAAAGAGACACCTTCTTAAAGTCATAAACACCTAAAATAGGTACGCTGCCTACTTTGATGACGTAACACTTGAGATCCCGTTTATCAGAGTATGCCAGAGATTATTAACTTCAGAATTGATAATCATCAGGACATCCAAATTTTTAGAGGACATAGAATGTTCGGAAACTCAAAAACAGTTGATATTGCAATACCATTCAATAAATCACAATGGTATTATCGAAACATATGAGCACCTTCGAACCAAGTGCAATTGGCCACATTTAAAAGAACAGATTAGAAACCTAATTAACCAATGCAATTTGTGTCAAAGAAATAAGTATGAGAGGCACCCTAATGAGGTACCAAATCAAGGACCTATTGTAGCAGACCACCCATTTGCCCAGATTCACATTGACACTTTTCATTTTGAACAGAATCGCATTTTAACGATATTGGACGTATTTTCTAAATACGGACAAGCATACGTATTAACTAATGGTACAGCTATGGCAGTTTTGAACCAATTACAAATTTATTTTTCGCACCATGGGTATCCCAAAAGAATCACTCATGATCAAGGAGGAGAATTTGAAAATAGCTTAATTACAGAGTACTGTAAAGCTATGAACATTGAGTATCATGCCACCACACCTCTGAACTCAACCTCAAATTCACCCGTGGAAAGATTGAATTCCACCCTCCTCGAAAAATTAAGAATTTCGAGAGATAATGATAAATTTACCCCGTTGCCACAGCTCATAATCACTGCAATCACAAATTACAATTCCTCAATTCACACAGCAACCAAACAACCACCATTTAATGTCCTATATGGCCCATACTACAAAGCATTGGACCACATTTTCTCCCCATCACCAAAAATTAATGAATACATACAAAGACAGGCAAACCAAATTAAAGTTTTAAATGAAAGAAAGCCCGATCCAAGGGATTCCACCTTTGAACACCCTTATAAAATAGGTGAGGTAGTTTATGTTCTGGATCCCCTAACCAGAAATAGGAAATAAAAAAATATATAATGAAGGCACAATAACCAAAATCGAGGAAAACCGAGTTAATTGTAAGATGAGAAACAGTAAAACTCATGTCCGAAACTTCCGTGATATAAAACCTAAGAGGAAAATTCTTCCCATTACAGATTCCTACCAGGGTATGCCATCATCCACACAGAACCCATAAAAACTCCAGGATTCTACGCCGATCCTATGGGACCTGTTGTAATAATTAGCAACTATCACAAATTCATGTTTCATTTCAACCTTACTACTTTAAAAGAGGTATATAAGAATATTGATGACACTGTCTCCAGTTTAGTATTAAAAAGTAATAATACTTTCCCCTATTTAATAAATGAATTAATTGAGGTAACTAAAGTAACTAAAAAGGATTTAAATAAAATAATATTAAACATTTCTAATAGAACTAGGAGGGGTTTAATAAACGGTTTAGGGAAAGTAATTAAATTCATCTCTGGTAATTTGGACCAAGATGATTTGGATAATTTACAAAGTCAATTAGACACTTTAAAACAAAGCTGTAATAATGAGATAAAACATATAAATAAATTGGTATCTTTTGCAAATTCAATTGCTCAAAAATTTTACGATGACATGAATCATGTTACCAGCAACATGAGGGTACTTCAGGGTATTCTCCAGAGAGAAGATTTCAAGATCAATCTACTGGAAGACCTTCAATATGTTTTAATGTGCATCAATAAATACAGTATAACAAAATAGTGCAAGTGCTTCAAGAAACTATTTCTCTCTCATTTAATGAGATGACAAATGTGAAATTATTCTCCAGAAAAGACTTAACAAACTTGGTAAAACATTTGCTATCTATTTACCCTGTCAAATGTATGATTCATGCAGATCAATACCATCAATTTGAAAATTTAAAATTATCAAAAACCCAGGTAATTATAATGGACGAGGAAATGATTGAAATCCTCTCCATGCCAATCACGGATGGAAACCAATATCAATTGTATGATGTCACCCCTGTACCAACCATTGAAAATGCAATCCTCATCCCGACTGAAAAATATTATTTACAGGGACCCACATTAAAATGGTCCAGTACACCTTGTGTGAAAAACACGCAATCATATGTATGTACTATAATATTAGAATTACCAATTGTAATCTAACAAATCCTGCCGGATGTGAATATGCATCCATAAGAAATGATATAAGAATATTCCAACCTATAAATAAGGAACACATTCTATTCTTTAGCAGAACACCTGAGATGATTTTACAAACATGCAAGGAGACTCAAAGCTCTCAGAAACCCTCAGGTCCACAAACAGTGTTTTCAAACGAATCTTGCCCAATGTCTAGTATAGGCATAACGCTGCAACAAAAACCTACTAATTATGTCCACAACTTCCCAATCCTGAATATCCATGACACACCCATAATAAAAATTGAAGTAAACTTCCTTAATTGCCATCTTGATGTAACCAAATTGAAATTAGACTTGAAGCCAATTCCTACAACTTATATCACAAAGAGGTAGTTTACATCCCTTAATATAATTTTTGTATTAATTATAATATATATCATTTTGTTTATATTCAGATAAAAATTATGTCATTTATGTAAATCTGTAAAACTTAAACGTAAGAAAAATGTAAATGTTGCTGAGGACAGCAAAACACTTAGGGGGAGGAATCATGTTCCCTGCCAAGTACAGAACCTAGGACTATGTGTTCCAATGAGTTTGGTATCTAAATTATATTATTATTATTATTTCTCCTCATTGGGAACCTAGCATGTTGTAACCTGTTGACATACCAATTAAGAAAGTGCCTCGCCAAGCCACAAAGTTAAAAGACAAATTTGTAATCCCTTGCTCCCTTACAAACATTAGCCATCTAAAAACAAGATATCCCAGTCAGATAATCTAAAACAAGCTGTCTCCATTTAAGGACATGGAAACCGCCAGTAAACAGATCTCTTTCCTAAGAAAACCTTGAGAGCTATCTACGATAGAGTTCTGAAAATTCCAGAAGGAATTTCTAGCCAACCTTCAACATTTTACGCACCATTATTTCTCCCACGGAGAGAGGCAACTCCCTCCTAAACGAAGTAAGCTTCTGATTGTCTAGTCCTTCAGAGAAACTCATAACCCCCACTATGGATTATCTAGTATTTAACTTGGCACACAAGAGCAGCTCTTCCTCTTCTTCACTTGTAACTTTGAGTGATGTAACTTTGTTTAACAGGACTGCCAAGCAGTCAGGCTACATGCCTTGTACATAAATTATTAACAATTGTGAATGTATTATTTGTCGGTCGACTGATAATAAAATAACATTCATTTGGGAATCTTCGTGTTCAGTTGATTCAAGAAATACCAGTCTCGAGGAGAACCTGAGTGGACCATGTTCTAATTGCTGTCCCGCTTGGAAGCAGAGAAAAGGGATCTACATATTTAAATAAGACCCATTCGGGACTACAAACTTAATTCTGGTACACAACCACGGGAATTCAATCCCGTTACAGGAGATGATATTCAAGAATATCTCCGCACACACTTAGGACAGTTAGATTCTGACAATAAATATGTCAAAGGAAAACTAATTATGTAGCCGATGCCCTTTCACGAATTCAAATTAACGTAAATGAAGAAGCAATTTCTAATGTAGCCATCCCTGGAGATAAATCATATCAACAGCAAGTAGATAACGAAACAATACATTCAAATCAAGACGACCCGATTTTCACTTTGAAAATGTCAGCGAGAAATTTAAACCAGAATAGAAATAGGATAGATATCAGATAATAGTGAAGTATGAGAATTTCCCAAAACTTTGGAAATAAAATTATTCAAGAAGTTTACTCGACATGTTATGATAGTAACACGGGAAACTCTTGCTGAAAATTTAAGAAAACACCTTCTTAAAGTCAAACACACTTCAAACAGATACGCCACCTATTTCGATGATGTGACACTAGAGATTGCATTCTTTCGAGTATGCCAGAAGTTGTTTACCTCAGAGTTAATAATCATTAGAGCATCAAAATTTCTAGAAGATATTGAAAATTTAGAAACACAGAAACAACTGATATTACAATATCATTCAATAACCACAATGGAATCATAGAAACATTCGAACACCTTCGATTCAACTATTGTCCACATTTAAAAGAACAGATTAGAAACGTGATTAACCAATGTAATTTGTGTCAGAGGAACAAATATGAGAGACACCCAAATGTAGTACCGAATCAAGGTCCCATTACAGTTGACCGCCCATCTGCACAAGTTCATATAGACACTTTCCATTTTGAACAAATCCGCATCCTGACAATTCTAGATGTATTTTCAAAATACGGACAAGCCTATGTGTTAGCTAATGGCACGGCCATAGCGGCCTTAAATCAACTACAAGTGTATTTCTCACACCATGGTTATCCCAAGAGAATTACCCACGACCAATGCGGTGATTTCGAGAGTAGTTTAATTACAGAATACTGTAAATCTGTTAACATCGAATATCATGCAACCACATCTTTGAACTCCTCTTCAAACTCCCCAGAAGAGAGATTGAATTCTACTCTACTTGAGAAATTGAGAACTTCAAGAGATCATGATAAATTCACCCCACTACCACTACTCATTATTAATGCAATCATGAATTATAATTCATCGATCCATTCAACTACTAAACAACCACCATTCAATGCCCTGTATGGTCCTTATTACAAAGCTTTAGATCATATCTTTTCTGCGTCACCGAAAATTAACGAGTACGTAGAAAGACAAGTGAACCAAATGAAAGTTCTGAACGGAAGGCAGTCCGATCCAAGGGATTCCACATTTACACCCCCCCTATAGAATAGGAGAAACAGTATATGTGTTGGATCCCCTAACCAGGAATAAGAAATCTAAGAAATTGTACAAGGAAGGCACAATATTCAAAATAGAAGCCAACCAAGTTCATTGTAAAAGGAAAAACGGTAAATTTCATGTCCGGAATTTTAGAAACATTATACCTAAAAGGAAAGTTCTTCCAATTCCAGAATAATTAATAATTACCATAACTTCATGTTTCATTTTTTAAATACTCTGAAAGAGGCATACGAAAATATTGATGATACTGTCTCCAGTCTAGTAATAAAGACTAATAATACCTTTCCATATTTTATAAATAAATTAATACCAAATAATTCTAATAGAAATAAAACATATTAATACATTAATATCTTTTCAATTACAATTGCTCAAAAATGAAACATGCTAGTAATATAATATGAAGGTAATTCATGGTATTCTACAAACAGAAGACTTCAACATCAGCCTACTAGAAGAATCTCAGTACGTGTTAATATGTGTTAATAAATTTAACAAGATATTACGTGTGCTCCAAAAGACCATTTCCCTTTCATTTAATGAAATGACTAACGTCAGGTTATCATCAAGAAAAGACTTAACTAATTTGGTGGAGCATTCAATGTATACATATCCCGTCAAAAGTATGATTCACTCACACCAGTATCACAAGTTTGAAAATCTCAACCTATCAAAGACTCAGGTAATTATACTGGACGAGGAAATGATTGTAATCCTTTCTATGCCAATCACAGATGGAGATCAATACCAACTCTATGAAATAACTCCAGTACCAACTATTAAGAACGTTATACTTGTCCCAACAGAAAAATACTATTTGCAAAGACCCACTTCTAAATGGTCCAGTATGCCCTGTATAAAAATACCCAATCATATGTATGCATGTATTACAATATTAGAATAACAAGTTGCAACCGAACAAACACAATTGGATGTGAATATGCTTCAATAAGTAACGAGATAAAAATATTTCAACCTATCAATAAGGAACATATCCTGTTTTTTTTAGCAAAACACCTGAGATAATTTTGCAAACATGTATAGAAGCTTAAGACTCTCTACGAATCTCAGGCCCAGAGGTAATATATTCAAATGAATCCTGTCCTATTTCCAGCTTAGGAATAACGTTACATCAAAAACCTACCAACTATGTTTATAGTTTCCCAATCCTAATTATTCATAATGAACCTTAATTGAATAATGAAATAAACCTTCTCCATTCCCACCTCGATGTAACAAAGCTCAAATTAGATTTAAAGCCTATACCTATGACTTACATTACGAAAAAACAATTTGTATCCATCAATGTAACCTTTATATTAATCATAGTATTTTTGATCTGGTTTATATTTATACAACAATTAAGCAACTTGTTTCACTCTGTAAAACTTAGATGTAAGGAGAATGTAATAATTACTGAGCTCAGTAATTTGCATCTAAGAGGGGATGAGTCATGTTCACTACCCAGCGACCCCCTTACTAGCCATGACCAAAACGTGTCAACCACTAAGTTTGGGTCTTAGATACTAATGTTATTATTTTTATTATTATTGTTGTTATAGGAAATCCTCTGTGAGTTTAAAAATGTCGAGACATTGTTCAAATCCACTCTAGCCCACGGATAAGACATGTATCAGTTAAAAGCAAGCTTTTGTAAACATCCAGCACTCAAAGGAACATAATTCCATTTGCTATTTCTCAGATGTATTAAGCCAAGAAGCTGTACATTGTGGTAAACACATTCTTGCCACTACAGACTGTCGCCAGCTTCCGTACAGACAAATATTATCTTCCTTTCTAATTTAATTCCTAGAATTGAGGCTCTTAGCAAAGCGGAAAACAAAAGCAAGTTATGTCACGAACCACAGCCCTGATGCATATGCTCTGACTGGCTGTCAGTGGACTCATGTCATAGATTTATGGCATGTAAAAGAACCTTCCACTAACTACAATTGTGATGAAGGAGAATTGAATTAACACTTTTTATGTTCCAACATTCGCCGTCAGGTGCCGTTTTCAGTGACATCTAGTAGCCATGTACACAGCCAGGTGTCGTTGACAGTAGTATTTGGTAGTACTGGGCAAAGTCTTTGGATTTTTTAAAATAATAATAATCAGCGTGCACTTGGTGACGTGCCCGGACCGCCCCTGGGGTATCACTTCTTGCATTACATACCTGGACTTGGTGCACCTAGGTGAAACCCTGCAATAGACACGGACTAAAAACTAAAAGAGGTGCTGGAGAATAATAATAATAATAATAATAATAATGCAAATTGATATTCCAGAAACAAAAAACTACAACAAATTTGAATATCAACAAATCGTTATGATGATGATGATGATGATGATGATAATAATTGTTGTTTTAAGGGGCCTAACATCAAGGTTATCGGCCCCTGATGGTTTGGGTGAGCGTGAAGATGATGATGATGATGATGATAATTTTTTAAGGGGCCTAACATCTAGGTTATCGGCCCCTGATGGTTTGGGTGATCGTGAAGATAAAAATGAAAAGCGAACTTAAAACTAAAACTAACTACTAACCTACATACTAGAAGAAGAAATGGAAAATTAAAGGAGAATAAGGCAAATAAAAGGACAGAAGGAAAAGAAATGCCCTCAACCCTCGGAGAAGGCGGATTGAGGGACTTGGAAGGAAGGAGAGCCATGAAAGGCATATAGGAAAGTGAAAGAGGAGAGGGTCTGCCCCAAAGGTAAGGGACAAAAGGGGAAAACGGACCCAGCTCAGGAATCCCTCGGGGTCGCCAACTCCCGAACTCACCAGTCGTGAGCCCCTGAGGGTGTAGCATTATCTACGGTGCACCAGAAGTGGTGGGGCTACATACACCCTGCCTCCTTAAGGGCCTTGAGCACAAGGCAGGAGGTAAAAGGAAAAGAAAAAGAAGGCTGACCCCTCACAGAAGGAGGGCATCAGGAAAGATGAGACAAGGACCAATTAAGGCGGGAAAGTGAAAGACTCCCTAGGCCTCGGATAACCTAATACCGTCGGGGTCGGAAGAGAACAAGAGTTGACCAAGGGAGGTCGACAGGAAAGAAGAAAGAGAGGAGCCCGGCACAAGTAAGTGAAAGCAATGCCGGACTCAGCTGGGGCCCCGTGGTCGCCAACCCACAACCCACTAGATGTGAGCCCCTGGGGGAGCGTGAAGATGAAAATGAAATGCAAACTTAAAACTAAAACTAACTACTAACTTACATACTAGAAGAAGAAATGGAAAACTAAAGGAGAATAAGGCAAATAAAGGACAGGGGGAAAATAAATACCCTCAACCCTCGAAGAATGCGGATTGAGGGACTTGGAAGGAAGGAGAGCCACGAAAAAGAAGGCTGACCCCTCGCAGAAGGAGGGAATCAGAAAAGAAGAGACAAGGGCCAATTAAGGCGGGTAAGGAAGAGACTCCCTAGGCCTCGGATACCATAATACCGAACAAATGGTTTAAAACTATCAAAATTTTAAAATGGAATTGAGCCCAGGAGACAGAAAGAGTCCCTACCAGAAGCACAAAAGAAGGAACTGATTGATAGACTCAAGAAATACTGGGAGGATGCCAAGGGCGGTAGAAGAACAAGATCCAGGCAGAAATACAATTGATTGTTAAAATGCAGTCCATAGAGGTTCAATTCGCGGCTTCAGTGACGTAGTTGGTAGCATGCTGAGCTTCTTTGCCCAAGATTGCGGGTTCAGACCTGGCCGAATTCGTCAGAGCGTTAAAAATCCCTCAGTATGCCTTCCTTCGGAGGGGAAGTAAAGCCGGCGGTCCCATATCATAGATTTGTGGCATGTTAAAGAACCTTCCACTAATTACACCTGTGTGAAGCTAAATTATAGGTAAAATTTGAACAACGCTCTTAGGTTGCAACGATTGTTGCCAGGAGCCGTCTGCAGTGGCGTCTAGTAACCAAGTTATGAACTAGTACTCGTTGATGGTGGCGTTTGGCGGCAAAAGTAGGATCTACTTGAAAATTCAATGTCTGCAGTCCTTAATTGAATTAAAGCAGATATCAGATAACACACTAATACAGCCATCACAATTAACACTGTTTATCAGACAGATTCTACACACACCCAAAGAACACAGGGCTAAATAACCGCGTTATCGCAGCCCCCTAAATTGAGGAACCAATCACCATCTCTGAAATGAGATAACATTTTGCATGAAAAAGTAACACAACTGTTATCTTCTATCTGCCGGGTGCTGATAAATTGCTCCAACAGCGATTAATCAGATGCTACCTTGCTGGAAAATAATTTAGTATGTGATCAGTATGCAAGGACAATGCACAGGCTTACAGTTGAAGCTAATAAGTATTCATGTAGATACTTGAGCCCGTTTGCTGCTAGACAATGCACACATAATTAAAAATCTGTACATGTGCCAAGCTATTTAGTATTCAGATAGATAATCAACCTCGTCTACTACCAAACAATACAGGTTGCAGTTCGTTAAACAGATTGTCTCGGATGTAGGGTGTGGTAGCTATGCACAGATGAAACAATTAGCTCAGGACATGGAAGCATGGAGGGCTGCATCAAACCAGACAAAAGACTGAAGTCTCAAACAGCCACAACAACCACTATTAGACCAAAATATTCCAGCTATATTTTGTGCAAATTTTATAATGCCAGTGCTATCAACATAATTCAATAAGAAAGTGACTATTCCAAAATGGTCAAATTTGAGGAATGGAGATTGATCATTAAAATGGGCGATTACAAGAAATTTAATTTTCACTGAGATATGTCAGTGATATTGTGCTTTTACTATAACTACCATTCTATTCAAGATTGTTTCACTGAATGAAAAATAAATTGTTGTTCTATTCAAATATGATATTTTTAGCGGCTTCGGTGGCGTAGTCGGTAGCATGCTGAACTGCTGTGCCCAAGATAGCGGGTTCAAACCCGGCCGAAGTCGTCGGATTTTTTTAAGAGCTTTAAAAATCCTTCAGTATGCCTTCCTTCGGAGGGGAAGTAAAGCCGGCGGTCCCATGTCATAGATTTATGGCATGTAAAAGATCCTTTCCCGGACTAAACTTGTGTAAAGCAAAATTTGTTAGGTTAGATTTCGTCAGAACGCTCTATCAAAGTTCCAACGATCACCACTAGGTATCATTGATATCTGGTGGCGAAAGATGGAACTACTTGAAATTGAACGGACCTTGTAGCTCACCCTTTAGGGTATCCGCTGGAAGCAGCTACAGACTCAGGCGAGCCGAACATGTCCTCGGACACTCCCGGCACTAAAAGCCATACGATAAATAAATAATGGTATTTTTGAAAAATGTCAGTTTTTGGAGCTTAATTGGCCCTTGTCTCATCTCTTCTGATACCCTCCTTCTGCGAGGAGTCAGCCTTCCTTTTATTTTCCTGTTACCTCCTGAGGCAGGATGTATGTAGTCCCACCACTTCTGTGGCACCCTAGATATTGCTACACCCCCAGGGGCTCGCGGCTGGTGAGTTTGAGAGTTGGCGACACTGAGGGATTCCTGAGCTGGTTCGGTTTCCCCCTTTTATCCAATACCTGTGGGCGCACCCTCTCCTCTTCCACTTTCCTAACTGCCTTTTATGACGCTCCTTAAAGGCATTTCTGTAGAATCTTGGCGAACAAGGCTTTCTTTTTAAAATTAATTTTTAGCCTATTTTCAATTTTGAAACATTAGGCTTATGAGATCACATTTTGTCCGTGTGTATGTGTGTGCGTGTGTGTGTGAGGTATGTGTGTGTGTGTGTCCCCCCTAATAACTTCTATACGGCTGGAGCGATTTCAATGAAACTCGGTTAGTTCATAGCACTACTCCGGGCGAACCCGACCGTTCCCTTCAAATTTTGTTACGTCTCACCAATCCAACATGGCGGCTGTGCGAAATATTTCACCAGCATTCAATATCTCCGAAACTATTCCCGATATCACCCTGATTTTTTTTACGGAGATAAAGGGAACTACTAGAAGTTCACCTATGTGACTATTGAAAAACTGGTAATTACAAAACCAACATGGCGGCCACGCGAATTTGCGACGTTTAAATAGAGGTTTCTCGCGATTTAACCAACCAAACACAATATAACTTGGTACAGTATATGTTCATACACATTGTAATGCACCGACATAAAACTTCGTTCAATTGTTTACATAACCACAAGATGGCGGATGTGCGAAATATTTCACCTGTATTCTATATCTCTGAAACTATTAGCGGCATCATCCTGAAATTGTGTACGGAGATAAAGGGCACTACTGGAAGTTAATCTATAAGACTTTCAAAAACCGGTTAACTACAAAACGAACATGGCGGCCAAGCGAATTACAAATTTTAACAGTCCTTTCTCGCGATTTAATGTTCCAAACGCAATGAAATCTGGTACAGGAAATGTTTATACACATTGTAATGCACTGGTATCCAATTTAGTTCAATTGTTTACATAACCTCAAAATGGCGGCTGTGCGAATTTTAAAATTAAGTTTTTATTTCGTGTGTCGTAATCATGCGTCGAAGTGAAAGTTTGAATAATGAACCTACGCAATAATTTTCCTTTAATGGTACATGACTCTATGGCCTATACATTTAACAATCCAACATGGCGACCATCCGAAATATTTAGACAGCTCTGAATATCTACGAATTTACTATAGCAATCAAACTGAATTACTTTATGTTCATAGGGGCTATGAACATAAGTTCACCTATAGGACCTCAAATAACCTGGTGATCACAAATCCAACATGGGGGCGACGCGAAGTATAAATATTCACATGCACGTTTCTCACAATTTAACCATCCTAGTACAGTGAAACTTGGTGCAGTAAATCCTTCTACGAATGTTAATCCACTGGCATCTAATTTATTTCAATTGTTTCCTTAACCACAAGATGGCAGCTGTGCGAAATTTTAAAATCTCCTTGTTACTTCTTGTGTCCTAATCCTGCGATTGAAATTTGAATGATACACATACACAATAATCTTCATGTGACAGTACATAAATCTGGGACCTACATATATAAAATCCAACATGGTGACCATCCGAAATATTTAGTCGGTTCTCAATATCTACGAATCTATGTCAGCAATCAAACTGAAATATTGTATGTTCATAGTGGTAGTTAACATAAGTAGGATATATGAAAATAGGCTGTATAGTTCTTCACGGAACTACTTGATTTAAATTCAAACCTCAGTCCTATAGTTTGATGGACAAGAATTCTAAAACACTTTTGTTGTTGCACTGTTTTAATACACATTTTTTTGTTCTTTATACACTGTAGGTTTGGAAATGATCCGCTATTTATGAATTTCGTTGTCGCTATAATAACGGCAATAGAAAGAGAAGAAGATGAGACAGACGAAGATGAAGACGAAACAGTAAACAATGAGGTTGCGGAAAAAAAGAAGAATAAATTTTCTCTTTGATCCGTGTTTTAATTGAATCATTTCTGCAGGTTCCGGTTAATAAAATCTAGCAAACAATGTTTTTGTTTAACTCTTAAACACTTTACACTACAACCCGTTATCAATCTCACACACCAGTTGACCGATCAAATCTGATTATTCATTCAGACACCCACCCATGCTCATTAAACATCCACCACTCTTTCCTCTCCATAGTCCCAGCTCCATGACACATAAATGTAAGTCATTCAAATCTCCCGGGTCGCCACAAATGGAGAAACGGAATCTTTCGGCTGCACTAGGAAACTATCAGCTACAAAATAAAGCGATATAGAACAAGGCACCGCCAGAGCACTCATTCAGTCCATCAGACTGACTTAACCGGGGAGGGTGTCTCAAGCAGTACCTCTTCAACCCCCCTTCCCCTCCCTCACCCCTTTGCTTACCTTCCCGCTCATTGAACCACCACCCCGCACCTTCCTCCTACACCCTCCCATCCCCCTCACACCCTCCCCAACCCACAGCCTCTCCACCCACGTCACGAACCGGTTCCCTGACCGTGTTTTGTTCTTTATATATGTTTGGAAATGATCCACTATTATTGAATTTCTTTGTCGCTATAATGGCGGCAATGGAAAGAGAAGAAGATGACCCCAAGGTCATTGACCCTGCCACGCCCCCTCATTTGCATACAGAACGTTATTTGGCTGCGTATCCCCATAGCTCCCCTACTGCAGTCACCCCTCTTCTCAATAGAGATACTCACAATTGGTAAATCTCTCCGGCTAAACCGAGGAAGCCCGATTGTTCTGGCTTCCCCCACCAGAGAAATCTAAAAGATATATACTGCTGTACAGGTCAAACTCGACCTCTTCCATTCTGACATCTTTAGACCAAGTGGTCACTGCTAGAGAGCTGTCTCTGTATAAGACAGACTCTTTGATTTCTGACATATCAACTATGTAGATACTGTATACGCTGTGCCAGATGGCAAGCATATTAAGCTTCTTGTATATATTGTAAAGTACTTGTGGTTATTGGTATACTAATAAATAACATCTATTCTCAACGTCTTCAATTCTTTTGGAATATAATAATAACTTACCGCGAGGAGAACTCAAGAGGACCGAATTAAGTAAATTCTCAAACAATTATCCAAGCAAAAAATACGAGTGTCGATAAGTTCACTCTTCTCCACCTAGACAACAGGCCGGAGATCTACAAACTTATCTCGACTACAGACTACACTATTCTATGGGATCTGACACCATAGTGTTTCCATCAGAATTTAAAGAACTTGAATGTATTACACGCGTTAACAAATATCATATCCCGATAGCACTTGGTACATTCGAGAATGAAAATGGATGATGATGATGATAATTGTTGTTTTAAGGGGCCTAACATCTAGGCTATCGGCCCCTGATGGTTTGGGTGATCGTGAAGATGAAAATGAAATGTAAACTTAAAACTAAAACTAACTACCAACCTACATACTAGAAGAAGAAATAGAAAACTAAAGGAGAACAAGGCAAATAAAGGACAGGAGGAAAAGAAATGCCCTCAACCCTCGAAGAATGCGGATTGAGGGACTTGGAAGGAAGGAGAGCCATGAAAGGCAGATAGGAAAGTGAAAGAGGAGAGGGTCCGCCCCAAAGGTAAGGGACAAAAGGGGAAAACGGACCCAGCTCAGGAATCCCTCGGGGTCGCCAACTCCCGAACTCACCAGCCGTGAGCCCCTGAGGGTGTAGCATTAGCGAGGGTGCACCAGAAGTGGTGGGGCTACACACACCCTCCCTCCTTAAGGGCCTTGAGCACAAGGCAGGAGGTAAAAGGAAAAGAAAAAGAAGGCTGACCCCTCACAGAAGGAGGGTATCAGGAAAGATGAGACAAGGGCCAATTAAGGCGGGAAAGGAAAAGACTCCCTAGGCCTCGGATACCCTAATACCGTCGGGGTCGGAAAAGAACAAGAGTTGACCAAGTGAGGTCGACAGGAAAGAAGACAGAGAGGAGCCCGGCACAAGTAAGTGGAAGCAATGCCGGACTCAGCTGGGGCCCCGTGGTCGCCAACCCACGCCCACAAGATGTGAGCCCCTGGGGGAAATGAAAATGGAGAAATGGACTGTATAAACTGCCACAAAATGTGTCACAAATGTTTCGTATTATGTAAAGGACTGCCATTGGCATAACACGAGGAGGATCGTGATACTAACAACAAAGACGACACTCTCCTAGCCCCCCATAATACACATAAAATAAAATTATATGTTAAACATAAAAATTATCTTTACTTATTGGATGATTTGAATGAAGAGGATATCCACTGGTGTCACAAATATGGAAGGGCTAAATTCATAACAAAATGTTTAGCACCATAAGATAGATATAGTGTATCCTAACACTAACGACTTTCTATACTATTCCTATGTCTCTTCGCGCAGAAAATTCCATCCCTATCCAAATAACCAACAATCAGCAATAAGAAACAAATATTCACCATACTAAAGGTAATATTCATATATTTCAGATCCACCACAGGCGTTCAAAACTCAGGATTGCATACTTTTTTCCTAAAAGGAAATTTCATCCCAGGGAAGGTACATCCCACATAGAAGACGTAATAGAGGAAGTAGCTCCATCTCAGGTTCTTTCAACTGCCCAACAAGTCCAAACAGCATTACCACCAAGAAAAAGGAAAACCAAACTAACAACAAACAAATCCAAAAATATTCATTACAATTCAAGATCAGAGGATGAAGCAGACTTTAATATCTTTACTTTTTTTTCATCTTTTGATATACGGTATTACGTTTGATTTATGAATTTCCATTTCAATATATCGGTTCACTACTGTTTAATGAAAAGCCTTCCCAGACTAGTCGGCAGGCAACATTCCACTGATCATAATTCATTGTACACGTCCACCACTAACATTTTAGTTCAATTGTTTATTATTGTATTTTGCACATTAACATGTTACAACTTGTTGAACATCACGTAAGTATAATGTAGAGTTTATTTTTGCTTTGATCTTGTTCCTTTCACTTTTTTCGTTTGTAAACGTCCACCACTCAACACGAGCTTTCCCTTCGAAGCTCCTGCTACCACAAGAGCCGCAATTGTTTCCGCAACAGATGCGGATGGTGACGTCACACGTTCCATAGCCTTCCTCAGAAGTATCTGGTCGGCGACACGTCTTTGTTCTGAGGTGTTGTTCTCACGATTCGACGTTTTGTACGCTAGACCATGTTGCTTGAAGGCTGCGTCTAAGACGCCACGTCCCAGTCGAACGTCTAACTTTGTACCAGGTCCACAGTATTGATAACCAGGTAAGTGCAACTCAAAGGGTAAAATATATGACTTTATCAATGAGACCATAACCAGTACAGATCCGGCATATCTTTGGTGACGCACACGTTTGTTCTTTTCCCGCTGCAGCGGATGTTGTTTCCTTCTTACCATCCCACTCTACATTATACTTACCGACACAGAGTCGTTGCATGAGGTATTATGTCCATGATACAGTTTAATTACCTGAGACGTTCTACCATTTTGAACCGATGGCATTTTGGAAATATACACTTGTTGGTGATGTTCATAATCGGTGCACGGTTGAAGTTCACACAGCACATGATCCCGTGTCCAATCACTCGGCGCTATATCCCAAATCTCCTTTACGGATTCGAGCGACATAATACAAAAACGCTTTGGGTAAAGCATTTAATTCATCTTTGGTAAAATTGTACAGTTTTTTCCATAAGCGAAAAACTTAACAGTAGCCCGTTCAATAGGGTTCGTTGGTAGCCATTATACACAGACACGTCTGTACTCGACATAAGTCACTCTGTCATTATTCTGGTCTGCATTCATGTACAATGTCTTACACTCGTCTTCTTCTTACCGACATGCATTGCGACTTAGCCAATCAAACAGTTTCGATACATGTAGCAGTGTCTTTTTTGTACACATTCAGCAGGCTCAAACAAGATATGTAGTGCAGGACATCCAATATCGAGTAGATCAATGAGTTGGAAAGTTGGAGAAACATAGTGACGTAACCATTCCTTTTTTACCTCCTTAACAAAAACATGGTTGGAACAGAACAAATAGGCTTTTAAAGCAAAAGGCAGATAATGATAAGGAATATTTCCTTGATTCCAGTTCAATCCTAAATGACGTTGCAGCCACTCCGTTTGTCTTCTATACTCATCCGACAGCATGTGCAATGGAAACGGTGGTTCAAAAGTGTAAGCCCTTACTTTGGGCCCCCAAATGGTTGTGCAATCTGTAATATTGCAACGTCCTTGAGAACAAACTTGTTTCCGTTGACTTTGAAGCCGTGAATATCAGTGTTCTAGGCATGGTTACTGCTCGATGAAACATACACTCCTTTCTTCACCGCTGCTTTCTGCCAACAAATCATGTTTACCTATAGTCCTACTGGTTAAGAGAGATGGAAAAAGGAACCGATTTGCTAAACGGATTCAGAAATAAACCACAGAAATGGATTATACTACTTTATACATCCCAATCGGTGCTGGAATCTCCTCGATGCATGAAATGCCTACGAGAGGCGCGGCAGGCTACAACATCCGCTGATACACGGAGGTGTAGTGGTAGCTTATCCCAGTTGAGATCAATGTCGTGAGCACCGTACGTGGACACAAATCCAGCTGGTAAATAGGGTATCAGATGCTGCGGCATTTCACGAAGAAATTCTGCTTTATGGTAGGCTTGAATAACTAAACTCACCATGGTGCGATAAACCTTGAATAGCAAATCGGCGTCTCGACCCGTTGAGAACGATCACATTTGCAGATTAGGGGTTCAGCCCGCTTTCTAGCATGACAACATGACACTTCGGTTACGTCATCCTCGTTTTTCTTTTGATCGGAGCAGAGCTTGTATGCCCTGTCGTCATGGGCGAACGTAGACACGAATCCATCTGGTAGATAATAAACCAGTTTCGGTGATATTCCTTGTACAGAGAGAGCCTTGGAATAGGCGGTAATAGCTTCAGTCACCAGGGAGCGATAAATGATAAACCTCGAAAGACTAGATGGCACTTACCAGACGTATTGCCATGCGCTAATGATGGACTACTTCGTATGGATTATGTTCAACGGAATGAAATTGCAAATATTGCGTTCCACACAAACTTGGCTGAAACAGTCAATGAGAAAACATGGATCAATGCAGACATTATCGACAGAATCAACGAGTATAACAGAGAGCTGAAGGGATAATAGAGGTACCATATGCCTGGTGTCCACTGTTCAATAAGTGGTAAAAATTGACAACAAAATCGATTCTTTAGGTCAAGCTGGGGTCCGCCCCATTCGCGGATATACCAGATTAGTGCTTCGGGGTATGGGGACGATGGTCCCTGCTAGTCGGTTCCACAGTGTCATCAGATCAGGTGTTAGCCACGCGTACTTAAGTCGGATAAGTACTTCTACTACCCCGTCAGCGCAGAAACTACCAGAGCTGCTTTCACCAACCTCTATCGAGAGCGCATACTTGATAAGTACAATCCCTCAAATATCCCAGGCATGTACAGAGATAAGTAGGGACTGCACTCATGTTCTAAATATGCCGAGTCATGCTGACGTCATCCGTAGCTACAATGGCTAGGTCGTCTGCCACCAGTGCGATCACGTGATATGCATGCAGTGTTCACGTGCTCCAACACGTGACGTTGAGCTGTTATTTTGATAGCATGCTTGAGGTTGACCTTTAACCGCTTGAAGCGATAGCGATAAAAATTAATGACTGTTGATGTCGTAGGCTTGTTTTTGGATTGCTAATTGGCTTTATACGGCTAATTACTGAGATTTGATAAAACATTCCCCTTTGACTGCATCAAGCGATTGTGATAAAAATTAATGAGTGATGACGCCATAGGGTTGTTAATGGGATTGCTAGTTGACGTAATTATACTCTGCTATTTTAATGAGATAACGTGATTTAGTTTCTTTTTTCTATGGTTCATCAGAAAAATGTTAAAGACAATCTGTTGCCATTATTATTTTGTTAGTATATATAATGAGAGTATCGTTCTTGGGATACAATACATAGTTGACATTATCTTCATTTGCAATGGTTGTAGTTTTCGACAGTACAATCGAAAAGTTGGAGAGTGTGAAACAAACAATTTTAATGCTTGAAAGAGCACAGTTTCACAATTTTAGAATTGTAGGTACAACCATAATACGTGAGAAGGAAGCTGTAATGAACAGCTTCAGTGCAGAAGTAAACATAGAATCCAGAGTAATAATGGCCCTGAATTTTTAACGTGTGGACTAGTGAGTGTAAATGTGGTAGTGTTTAAACAAAACAGAATCAGACACTTTTCAGAAATGATACTTCGCATTATAAATATACACAATGACCAACAATAAGAGGAGGAGCAGGAGGAGGATGCGATAATTATAGATTAAGATGATGATGATAATTGTTGTTTTAAGGGGCCTAACATCTAGGTTATCGGCCCCTGATGGTTTGGGTGATCGTGAATATTTATGTATATATATATATATATATATATATATATATATATATATATATATATATGTGTGTTTATTTCTTATCTTTTTGGTTTACATTAATTATATATAATACAAATAAGTGAAAATGTAAAGATCTTAATTCTTAAAGAGGTAAGTAGTTATTTTTCCACCAAAACTGATGCGAGTAGAAGATGCTGTCTTGTCTGTAGGAGTTGAATATTCTGTTGTTCTGCATAAGGGTAAGTACATTCATACTTTCTTACTTTCTTTCTTTTTTTCCTTCTTCCTTTCTTTCTTTCTTTCTTTCTTTCTTGAGTGTGCAGTTTTTAGTGAGCTGAAAAAATATAGACAAATTAATAATAATAATAATAATAATAATAATAATAATAATATTTTTGCGATAAATTAAAAAAATGAACTCACCTTGATATAATTAGAATATATATATTTGTTTGGAATCCAGGAGTTGTGAGTTGAATCGAAACTTAACCATGATACGTATGCTTGATTTCCTTTTCTACGTAGTATTTTGTTGATTAAATAAATATTAGGATGTTTTGTTCTTTGCAATTCTTATTCATAGAACGTTCCAAATATTGGTAAATTTTTATTATCTTGTAAAAGATATGTCCGGGGATTAGTATTTTGTACTTTATAAACATTAAATAATTCAGTAGTCCAATTAGGCGTACAACCATTTATGAATTTGTTTTTATTTTACTTATTCGTACAATATCACAAATTTTATACTTTTTTAAGTTTCATAATATATCGTTGGTAAGATGGGTTGATTGTTTCTTATTACATCAACAGGTTTCATGCCAATGCTACGATGTATTTTGTGATTATACTTTACTAATATTTATCCAACAGTAAGAACCTTGTATGGTAAATTCGTTCCACATCCATTCTTTTAGCGTGCAATTAAATCGTTCTGCAACTCTGGCTTTAATGGTGCTGCCAGTTGCATAATGTTTTACATTTTGTTTCTGAGGCCATGTTTTGAATTCGCTGTTATAAAATTCTGTTCCTCTCTCTGTGTGAAAATAATTTGGTAATCATTTACTTTTAGAATAAACAAAATTTAAACTTTTTTGCAATCTCACTTCCTGTTTTGGTTTTAAGAGGAATTGCCCATGCATATTTTGAGTAAACATCGATAATGGTTAATAAATATTTAAATCCATTATTCCATTTTTCAAGTTTTGACATGTCGACGAGATCAGCTTAATGCAGGTCACCAATTCCTTTGCTAATGACACATCATCTTTTGTTTTTTCTAAGCGGTGCATGTAGTTCTTTTGCAATTTCTCGTCTAATTTTGTTCACAGTTATTTTCTAAACAAAGGCTCTTAACATAGTGTGCATTGTTTTTCAAATGACTGAACTTTTATTTAATATATCCTGCATTTCTCAATTCTTCTTCAATTGCAAAGATTTCGCTGTCAAGTCCTGTGTGACCTGCAGCTTTTGATGCAATTAATGTTTAAGTCTTGTTACCAATTTGTTTGGTTCATTCCAATGCACAAATTCAATATGGCTTCCCCCTTCTAATTTCAAAATGGCTTGAGGTCTGATGTGTTTCTTTTGCCCATATCCAGTATGCAACGTATTTGCTTCGGCTTCTTCATTCTCATCATCTGCTTTCATAACTTTATCTATGTCTTCAGTAAGAAGGGTTTAATTCTTGATTTATACTTAGGAGATTTAGTTCCTCTTAGAGCTCCATTGTTTGCATAATTTCTTTTGTGCACGTTTGAAATTTTTAACAATTTCAAATATAAAACTAAATCTCTCTTTTGTATTAGACTTTCATCAGGTATTTTTCTTTGAATTAATTCACGTAGACGTTCTGTTATAGGAAATTTTTCACCTGCAACTTTTATCCACTTTTTATAAAACACAACTCGTTCACGCCCCAAGTATGATTTTTTCATTTTTTATCGTTATACCAAATGTTGTATCCAAATTTTGTTTAATAAACGGATTAAAGTAGTGTCTATGTAGTGTAATTATCTTGATGCTATCTCCATTTTCTTCGTCTGAAGTGATAGTTGATTCATCATTTTTTTCTTTATTATTTTCTTGAGTTGACGTTGTATTAGCAATAGCTACAAGTTGATTCAATGAATTTGTTACTGGCTTAAACTTATTCTCTATGTCTAATTCTTTGCGTCTGGCATCATTTTGAAGTGAAAGATATTTATCTTTAACATCCTTTCTTAAGCGAGAAAGTGTATCCTTTACTCGACTTTCGGCTTTAATCTTCAAGGTCTTCTCCATGTTTTATGTTTTACGGGATCTCTAAGTCGAAACTGTATTTCATCTTGTTCTTCAACAACAATATCACTTCCTTCCAGTTCAATCTCTTGACGTATATTTAAAATTGCATACACAATTGGAGATCTTGGTGAAACAAAAATTGGTTTCAATATACGTTTATAGGGAAGTTGGTACTGTATGTTATGATTATGAAGCGTGTATACCGGTGAATAGATTGATGGTGTGTTAGAGAATTTCAGAATAAATTTCGATAAGTTCTTTTTATTTACTTCATCTAGTAATATGCCATATCCTTATTTGGATGTAGTAAAACCAATTGCTCAATATTTTGTACTTCAGTTTTTAACTTGTTATATTCATCGCTGGATGCAGCAGCTTAACTTTCAAGTTCGTTATTATTAACAGTATTTATATTTTTAACAAAACACGAGTTTGTAAATTGTTTAAAATTTATTTCACTTGATTAACTTCACTTCGTGAAGCAGCATAGTGTTCTACAAACTGTTTATTTGTCACATCTTGGTCGTTAACAGGAAATTCAACATTTGTTTGTTTTTGATGTTGTAGATTGTTTACAGTCTGTTTCATTTGTTCAAATTCACGTCGTGAAGCCGCATATTTTTCAACAAACGTCTTATTTGCAACATCGTTATCGTATATGGGATTGTTTACGTGAGTAATTCGTTTACTCATCATATTTAAAGTCCCACCATCGTCTACGTTTAAAAATGTTTGTTTATTAATTTTAGTGATTAAATCTTCTAGATCTTTTCGAGAAGCAGCAAAGTTTTCTAAATAATATTTGTTTATTGCATCTAACGAATCAATTGGTTGAGATATGTTTGTTATTCTTCTATTTAACATATCGACAGTTTCATCAACTTTGTTTATATTTAAAAGAGTTTTTTTAATTTCGTCTAGTTCTTTCCTTACATGAGTTTTAAGAAAAGAACACGATATCGCATCTTGATTTTGAATCGGATCTTTTATATTAGATATTCTTTTGTTACCTAAGTCGAGAATATCATCAACAAACAACGGAATGTGGTCTTCTGAAAATTGAATAAATTCTACTCGTTGTAACACTTCGGTTATTCGGTTGTCTAGATAATTTTTTTTATATATTCGATGTATATTGCTGCATTGCAATAAGGTTTACTGCTTCATTACCAGATGATGGTAAAGCTATGCCCGCGAGACGTTTGCTTTGAAAGTCGAGTTCTTGATTCTCTATTTTACCAATTGAATAAATTAAACCATTAAGGTCATTAATGTTTTGTTGTATTTCTTCTGTATTAGACTCATTTTTATTTAGCTCATTCATTAACCTCAGTACATGGCCTTTGTTGCAAGCATCTTCAAAATGTATTGGCTTTCCAACATTTTAAACCGTTTGCCGTTAATACTTAGATGTCCATCGCTTGTTGTTGTTACTTGATTTCCGTATTGCTCTAGCTAATCATCAACATACGATTTATTTGCAATATCATGTCGTGAAGTAGGTCGTCCGATAGACACATTATTGGTTTTATTAAACGATGTCATAGTTAAGTTGTTAACCACACAAAATGTATAATACGAATGATCATTTAGCTCTTTTGAACTATTATTTATAACTGAAAATAAACATCAAATCCAATGCGATATCGACCATTTTGTAAATCGCTATCTTTATCGATAACCAAAAAGCCATTATAATCACTCATATCTTGAACAAGAATCAGATCCTGTCTTGCGTTCACAACGAAGTGCTTATGATCCTCTGCAATTTTAGAGATAAATGGCCGGTAAATGTACCCTCAGTGTTAGTCATCCAGTCGTTGGTCGAGGTAAGGACACTATACCCTTGAGAGTAATGATGATGATGATGATGATAATTGTTGTTTTAAGGGGCCTAACATCTAGGTTATCGGCCCCTAATGATCTGGGTGAGAGCGAAGATGATAATGAAACGGAAACCAGAACGAAAATTAAATGAGACGGAAAATACTTACAAAAAGGAACTCGGATTGAAACGACTCACAAAATGTTCTTACAAAAGGGAATTTAGAACGAAAAGATTCACAAAAGGAATAGATTGAAAAATACCCACAAAATGAAGGCTAGGTTCAAAATACGTACAAAATGCAATGTAGCGTCGAAATACTTACAAAAAGCAACTGAAATTCAAAATACTTACAAAATGCAAATGAGATCGAAAATACGTACAAAATGCAATTGAAGTTCAAAATACTTACAAAATGCAATTGAAATTGAAAATACACAATGCAATTCAGATTGAAATAGGCCTTATCCCAGTTCCAATCCAAATTATTCACAAAGTGCAATCGAAATTCAAAATACTTACAAAATGCAATTGAAATTGAAAATGCTTACAAAATGTACGATGATTCCAACGACTCATGTGGATTGACAATACTTACAAAAAGCAATTTAGATTGAAAATACTTGACAAAATGTAATTTAGATTCAAAATACCCACAAAATGCAATTGAGAATCAAAATATGTGCAAAATGCCCCCAAACAAAATGCAATTTAGATTCAAAATTCGTGCGAAATGCGGTTTTGGTTGAAAATACTTACAAAATGCAATTGAAATTCAAAATACTCACTAAAAGGCCCCGCAACCTGCATTGAAAGACTTACTAAAAAGCAATTTAGATTGTCAATCTTTACAAAATGCAATTGAGGTTGAAAACAATCGCGAGATGTAATTTAGATCGAAAAAACTTACAAAATGCAACATAGATCAAAAATGCCTTAAAAATCGATAAAAGGGAATTTAGATACACGGTGATTCGAGTAACAAAAACAGTGCGGGAATCTGAAAGAGAAAAGGAAATAGAAGGAAAAGAGGAGAGGGGAGGGGAGAGAGGAGAAGGTCCGCCCCAAAGGGAAGGGACAAAAGGGGAAAACGGACCCAGCTCAGGATCCCTCGGGGTCGCCAACGCCCGAACTCACCAGCCGTGAGCCCCTGAGGGTGTAGCATTATCGACGGTGCACCAGAAGTGGTGGGGCTACATACACCCTGCCTCCTTAAGGGCCTTGAGCACAAGGCAGGAGGTAAAAGGAAAAGAATAAGAAGGCTGACCCCTCACAGAAGGAGGGTATCAGGAAAGATGAGACAAGGGCCAATTAAGGCGGGAAAGGAAGAGACTCCCTAGGCCTCGGATACCCTAATACCGTCGGGGTCGGAAGAGAACAAGAGTTGACCAAGGAAGGTCGACAGGAAAGAAGAAAGAGAGGAGCCCGGCACAAGTAAGTGGAAGCAATGCCGGACTCAGCTGGGGCCCCGTGGTCGCCAACCCACGCCCACAAGATGTGAGCCCCTGGGGGGAGAGAGTAATGACCAGGTTACTCCACCCAGATGTATTCACGATCACCTCAGGCGGACATAACCGACCTCGAACTTGACTTGTCTAGACAAGTGACCTCCACACATGTAACCTCATGTATCAAGAAAAAGACAGTCAAGGTAAGGTTGTTCTATCTTTACATGAAACCAAAACAAGAAAATGGGAAGCAAACCAATCACATTTCTTATAACAATGTCCGCGTGCGCAATTGCACAGTTTAAGGTTTCCACCCATAAAGAAGAGAGGTGGAAAGAAGAAGAGCCAATCACTTTTTCGCATTAATTCAAAATGTTCTTTTCTAAAGTTTCATGGAGCTACATTGCGAGAGAGGTGGTAAACTAATAGTGTATTTCTAAAGGTATGCAGGAGGGGATAGTGAGAGAGAGAGAGAGAGAAAATGATAAGATGATGACGGATGCGCAATTTCACGATGTTGTTCGATGAAGGGGTAATTTGGTGGAGATGGAAGGATGTCTCTTATGTATATAAAGAAAAAACGTTGAGCTTGAAAACATTATAAGCATCAGCAGTAGTAGTAACAAGTGAACAACAAGAAAGCATCTTTAACAAGCAAGATGAACAGCAGTGCGTCAGACGGATGGATGGAATGTAGACGGTCATCGTCAGAAGCAAACAATTGGTGAGTTACATTTTGTTACATATACTCTTGAAAATTAAAGAATGAGTTACTGCAGTATTCCCATTAAACATATGAATGTGCAATGTTTTGAAACATATCAGCTAAGAAGTCCTTGTTTTCACACGCGTTCATGTACTGTATTTGAAGTATAAAGTAGTTTCCCTTTCAAAGTTAGTCAATGGTGCACTGTAACAGAGGTGAACTACACAGTTAATATCAAAATTGTAAAATCGAGAGTACCATTTGTTAATGATTCATAAAGATACCATTTAGACTTAGTATTGAGACCAGAAGAATTGAACGTACATGTCTTGTTTTTAATAAATCCATGTTTATAGCGTAAATGTGCTATCTCAGTGCTGAACAATTTGACTTGCATAACGTAATTTGCTAAGATTGATCCGTTCATGTCACAAGAATATATGATTGCAGGAGATTAAAAAAATTGTACAACGATACAGAGTATTATACGGCTTAAGATACAAAATCTACAAAATAGCTTCTCAAATCTATTTCAGTATCACACCTTCTTCTGCAGAAGAAGAAAAGTAAATACGGGTTGTGATTTACCAGGGAACAACTGTACATGAATTCACCAATTTTCTGTAATCACCCATACATAGCATTCTTCATCCACCACTATCAACGCACGGGTTGACTTCATTGAAGAAAGCAGTTCTTCATGACGATCTACTTAATGAACTTCCATACTGTGAATCATGAGCCGCATTGCTTGGTCTCAAAGGATCAAGAGTAGTATTAACTTATAAGATGAAATTGGATTTTTTTATGTTGTATTGACCGAATGTCAATCATATTGGTGCCATGGATGTAGACAAATATGTGGTGGTGTGCGTGGGAAAATTCCCCACACTGTTATATATACTCTCCAGCCAAACAGTTACCTTATACTGATTTGGAATATGTTTCTATTGAATTAGAATCACATCTACTTAACGATGAAGATGAAGAATATAATATGCTGTGTAAAGACTTTGAAAAATTAAAAATTAATAGAAGAAAGTAAAATTATAGTATTTCTCTTAAATTGTGAATTTTAAGAGGTGGAGAGAAATGTCAATGCACTGCTGTTCAACTTGCTTGTAAACAATATTGCTCAAACTAAAAATAAAGAACGCTTTTAGTTTTGTATTTATTTATCTATTTATTTTAGTCATAAACATGATACATTCCATTTATATGCTTCATCCATCAGTAGTTATTTTTGCTTTTAATATAACAGAGGTCACCTAATTACTTTTACTTCGTGCAGCATTTGCTTGGTAGGTATTAAAACAATAGAGTCATCAGGTCCTTTCATTTGTTTAATGCAGTGGCTACGCTGGCTAAAGCGCAGCGTTAAGTCATGGGACAAAAGCTCTCTGCTGAGTCGGTAGACGTGTGGGTTTGAGCCCACCGTCGGCCGCCCTTGAAATGGTTTTCCGTGGTTTCCCATTTTCAACACCAGGCAAAAGCTGGGATGGTACCTTCTGACAGGCCACAGCCGCTTCCTTCAACATCCTTTCCCAGTTTCATTCATCTTCACCCATTCCGTCCCTAATCTCGACGCGCAGGTTACCCACGGACGGCGACTAGAAAGACCTGCACTCGGCCTTTCAGGAGGCCACACAACCGTGTGATTGTGTTTCCCTGTATCGATTAAATCTCAGCTCAATAGTTAAACACTAATTAAACCTCAGCTCAATAGGTAACACACTAATCGTGTTAATTCTTGTTTGAGATTTTCAAACGATCCACTATTAATGGATTTCTTTGCCTATGTCATGCTGTCAATGGGAACAACCAGTATGACAGCGATAGAGATGGTGAAGAAAATAATGAATAGAATAGCAATAATGATGATGGCGATGGAGGAATTAAAAATAAATTATTAGAATTATAAATCAGATCTTTTTTTATTTTATGTCAAGCAAATGTATCCCAACATGCCAGGGGGTTCAAATACCTCTGTACCCCCGTTTACCAAAAAGACTATTCCAGATTCATTGATGTTTGTTTACCATTGAGCGCATTCAACCCCAGTTCATTCCCCTCTCAATCTCATTCACACCTAGCTCATAAATCAAACCACACCCAGGTTAAACCTAAGAATCCTTCATCTGCACTAGAAGCCAATCCCACCCCTTTGTTTACCTTCCCGTTCATTGAACTCCCACCCCCGTACATTCCTCCTACATCCTACCACCCACAACCCTCTCACACCCTCTCCCAATCCACACCCAGACCCTCTCTACCCACGCCAAACCCGTTCCTTGGCCATCCAGGTTTGTTTAACTCCCGGGTTGATGATCCTGATGACCTTGAGGGGGGTGGTCGACCTTGGGGCGAATGACCTCAAGGTCATTGACCTGCCACCCCCTCCTAATTTGCATAAATAATGGTATTTTGCTGTTCACCCGCTGTTCACTATGACTGAGCTACCTGCCACGTGTTCACCTTTTATAGTTTTAAATGTGTACTTTATTCATAAAAAGATCAGAACATAGTTTACAATTTTTTAATCATTGGATTTGAACCACAAAGGATTTGTCAGCTGCCTCCAGACACGACATGTTGCGTCGAGGGTGACATCCTCTTGACACGCTACTTTTCTCGTGTTTACCTTCAATTTATACACTGGTCACTCGGTTTGACAGCGGATGATAATACACTTGTTTCTCGTTAATTATGAGACAGTATGCCATTTATTCCTACCCAGTCAGATACATGCATGTCCACGCGATGGCCTCTGGGCAACGGGTACACTTTGTGTGCGCGGCTAAGTTATGTAAGGGCGAAAATGCGAGTTCCCGACGCTTAAAAATGGGGACCCATCAGCTAAGGGAGACAACCCTGAAAGAAAACATCGGCCTTCCAGGATTGCTGGGGGTTGGCGTTGGGCTAACAACCCAATCCGTAAAAAACTCTCGTTACGAAATCTGAAGAAGAAATAGCCGGACTGACCTCTTTACGACGACCCCGAAATCGTTGAAAGGACTTGAGAATTGGCTCATGGAATGCCTTAACTCTTTACCAAGCTGGAAATCTAAGAAAGTTGTGCGATCAGCTCGATGAGTATCGATTATATATTACTGCTATTCAGGAAGTGAGATGGATTGGTGAAGGGGTGATAGAGAAAAAGAACCATATGGTACTTTACAGCTGGCAAAAGAAGGAACATACGTTTGGTACTGGTTTTATTGTTAATAAGCAGGTGAAACATCTTATCATGGATTTTCGGGCAAAATCTCATAGACTGTGCAGACTCAGAATTAGAGGAAAGTTTTTCAATTGTAGCCTTATCTGTGTTCACGCACCAACGGAAAAGAAGAGTGATGAAGATAAAGAATCATTTTATGATGAAATTTATAATGAATGCCCAAGAGCAGATTGTAAAATAATTTTTGGGTACATGAATGCGAAGATAGGAAAGGAAGACGAATATAGACCTTGGATTGGAAAACACAGTCTGCATGATACTTCTAATGATAATGGTATTAGACTTGTACATTTTGCCTCTTCAAGAAATATGGTAGTGGGAAGTACAACTTTTAATCACAAGGACATTCATAAGACGACATGGAAATCTCCAGATGGAAGTACTTTTAACCCAATTGACCACCTCCTAATAGATGCAAGACACTTCTCTAACTTGATGGATATTAGAAGTTATAGGGGGGCCAATATTGACTCTGACTACTACCTTGTGCTAGCAACCATTAGAAGTCGAATATCTAATGCGAGAAAAGGGCATGGATAAAATGCAAGAAAGATTAACTGTGGGCGGCTGAAGGAGCCCGAAACCGCCTTGAGATATATCAAACTGCTTAATGAGGCTCTGATAGATTTGTCTAATAGTGAGAGTGTTGATGAAATCTGGAAGAATCTTAAAGACACACTATTAATAACTGCAAATGAAGTTTTAGGAAGGGAAGAGAAAGTTAGGTATAACTATTGGTTTGATGAAGAGTGTGCACGAGTGACATCCTTAAAAAATGAAGCATACAAGAGAATGCAACAGAGGAATCACACTCGAAAAGCGGTAGAAGAGTACAGAACTTCCAGAAGACAAGAAAAGAGACAGAAAGAAAAAGAGACAGTATGAGAAGAAGGAATTGGAAGAAATGGAACAGTTGAAGGGGATGAAGGATGTGAGAGCTTTCTATCAGAAGCTAAATAAGAGCCGTACGGATTTCCAGCCTAGAAAAAATTTGTTTAGAGATAAAGAGGGAATAATATTGGGTTGTGAGGAGGCAATACTAGAAAGATGGGCACAATATTTTGATGAACTGCTGAATGTAAGTCCAGTTGACGACCAAGAAACCTTACCTCCTGTAAATACAAGAGAATCGGAAAAAGAAGTATCAGTACCTACTATTGAGGAAGTTGAGCTTGCCATTAAGAAATTAAAGAATAATAAAGCCCCAGGAATGGACCTGATACAATCAGAGCTTGTGAAAAATGCTGGAATTGAATTTACTAAACACTTTCACAAACTTGAGGCTAAGATATGGATAGTTGAAATGATTCCTGATGAATGGAAATGTAGGTATCATCTGCCCGATATATAAGAATGGTGATATCATGTGCTCTAACTATAGAGGGATTTGCCTATTATCCATTGCCTATAAAATATTCTCCAACATCCTCTTTAGTAGACTGGCGCCATATATGGAAAATGCATTTGGTGACTATCAATGTGGATTTCGCCAAGGGAGAGCTACTACGGATCAGATTTTCACAATCCGACAGATACTTGAAAAAATGTAAATAATTTGGAATTGATACACACCGTCTTTTCATTGAGTTTAGGTCAGCTTATGACAGTATTGACAGAAATTATCTCTATGTAGCAATGGAAGAGCTAGAGATCCCTAAGAAATTGATCACACTGGTGAAAGCTACCACGAACAATACTAGGAGTCAAATTAAGATACAGAACATGATATCAAATGATGTAACGACCAAGAATGGAGTTAGGCAGGGAGATTCATTATCATGCCTTTTGTTCAATATAGCTTGTACGCAACTTAGAAAATGGCTCAAGCTTTGGAGAAGGTTATTAGAGATTCAGGAATCAACACGAGAGGAACCATCCTTTATAAATCTGTTCAAATTTTGACATACGCAGATGATATCGATATAATTGCAAGAACACCAAGAGCAATGAGAGAAGCTTTCACTAGCTTTGAAAAAGCAGCAATAAAGATGAATCTACAGATAAATGAACAGAAAACTAAGTACATGCCCGTAACCAAGAAAGAATACCCTAGCGGCTCCACATGCATAAAAATTGATTCTTATAAGTTTGATGTTGTACGTAGCTTTACCTATCTTGGATCAGAAGTTAATTCCAAGAACAGTGTTAGCTCTGAAATCCAGAAGCGTATACTGTCTGCTAACAAGTGTCATCATGGCCTCAGAAAGCATCTGAAGTCCAAGCTGTGGTTCAGGAAAACTGAAGTCCAAGCTGAGGTTCAGGAAAACTGAAGTCCAAATGTATAAAGTTTTAGTAAAGCCTGTATTAACATATGGTGCTGAGACCTGGACACTCTCAAAATCTAATGAAAGACAACTTGGTATTTTTGAAAGAAAGATTTCGAGGCAAATTTTTGGGCCAGTGGAGGAAAACGGTGAATGGAGAAGAAGATATAACCATGAACTCTATGATTTATATAATGAACCAGATATTGTAAAATGTATAAAGATCAGAAGGTTGGAGTGGGCAGGACATGTGATGCGTGCTAATGGCAGAATGATAAAGAGGATATTGAATGCAATGCCAGAAAGAACCAGGAAAGTCGGAAGACCAAAGCCAAGGTGGGAAGATGGAGTGAGAGATGATATAAAGACAATTGGAATTAAGAATTGGAGGAGCTCAGCACTTAACAGGAAAGAATGGGGAAAACTTCTTCAGAAGGCCAAGGCCCACAGAGGGCTGTCGTGCCAATGATGATGATGATGATTATGATGATGCTGTTGTGTTTGCCAGACCATTGTCATGGATTTCAAAGTCTAGCTGGATATCAATATTAGATAACTTGAGGGCCTCTTTCAAATGGGAACAGCCAAACACCACCAGGTTCTTGTGGTGTTACCAATGGGCATTCCTCTTTTGGATAATAGGATGATTGGAATTACCTAAACATTACGTCGAGTGCACCAAATTAATTCTTTGGAAAGTTTAAATCTAATCCTAAATAGGGAAACGTAGCGTTATTCAGGAAAATACGTGTATTTCGCAATTGGATGTGATCAAATTGGGACGCATCTTTGGCTTGTTGATACTTGCGTTTGGTTTGAAAGCCGACCAAAACTGTGGACCTGGTACTAACTTGTACGTACGACTGGCACGTGGTGATCCTGGAATTAACGTTCTGGACGCTGCCAGCAAGCAGCATGATCTAGCGAACAGAGCATGCGGAAGAAATGGCAGCTCTTGTCGTTGCAGGAACTATGAAGGGGAAGCTCACAATCAGTGATGGACGATTACAAAAACAAAAAATAAACAGGATGTATTATGATGATGATGATGATGATAATTGTTGTTTTAAGGGGCCTAACATCTAGGTTATCGGCCCCTGATGGTTTGGATGATCGTGAAGATGAAAATGAAAAGCGAACTTAAAACTAAAACTAACTACTAACCTACATACTAGAAGAAAAAAGGGAAAACTAAATGAGAATAAGGCAAATAAAGGACAGGAGGAAAATAAATGCCCTCAACCCTCGAAGAAGGCGGATTGAGGGACCTGGAAGGAAGGAGAGCCATGAAAGGCAGATAGGAAAGTGAAAGAGGAGAGGGTCCGCCCCAAAGGTAAGGGACAAAAAGGGAAAACGGACCCGGCCCAGGAATCCCTCGGGGTCGCCAACTCCCGAACCCACCAGCCGTGAGCCCCTGAGGGTGTAGCATTATCTAGGGTGCACCAGAAGTGGTGGGGCTACATACACCCGGCCTCCTGAAGGACCTTGAGCACAAGGCAGGAGGTAAAAGGAAAAGAAAAGAAGGCTGACCTCTCGCAGAAGGAGGGTATCAGAAAAGATGAGACAAGGGCCAATTAAGGCGGGAATGGAAGAGACTCCCTAGTCGGAAAAGAACAAGAGTTGACCAAGGGAGGTCGACAGGAAAGAAGACAGAGAGGAGCCCGGCACAAGTAAGTGGAAGCAATGCCGGACTCAGCTGGGGTCCCGTGGTCGCCAACCCACAACCCACTAGATGTGAGCCCCTGGGGGAGGATGTATTATGTTTTATAATTAAAATAAATAAATAAATAAATACAAAACAAAAGCGTTATTTATTTTAGTTTTAGTAATAGTAGCATTATTTACAAGCAAGATGAACATCAGTACATTGTCATTTTAAACGTTCACCTCCTTAAATTCCCAATTTAAAAAACATACTCTAGTTTTACTTCAGTTTCTGTTAAGTTTTAATGTTTCAATGTTTTTCCACAACATACCATATTTTTTGTTTTCATTATTAAATGGCTGCGATTCTAAGCACATCGTCATTTTACACTTCCATCTTTGTTCTTTTAACGTGATTGGACCCCTACCGATACAACCACGTTTAAACTCCACCTACTCAAGAGTATAGCGACTTTGCTACATCCAGTTATCTCTTCTAACGTGATTGGAACCCTACCACTACTGCAACGTTTAAACTCCACCCTAAACAAGTTCCTAGACTGAGCAAACCCGTTCCTATTACCATCTCTCCCTCGATTCATAGAACTGCGCATACGCAATTTGTATGATTTAATGTAATTGGTTCCCTACTATCATCCCTGACCATCTCCTTCCACAACAATATTTGTTTCGTGTGCCAAAGAGATACAATTTTTTTAGCCTACTTTCGATTTTTGCAAAAAATGAAAGTAGACTTATGAGATCAACACAGGGCGAAAAAAGTGTGTCTGTCTGTGTGTGTGTATGTGTGTGTGTGAGTCTGTGTGTGTGTGTGTATGTGTGTGTGTGAGTCTGTGTGTGTGTGTGTGTGTCTGTGTGTGTGTGAGTGTGTGTACTCTGAATGTCTGTCCCCCCCTATCAATTCGAACACGGTGAAACCGAATTGAACGAAATTTGGTACAGAGGTAGCACTAGTAAAGGACACCTCAGTGTCATACTTTATATCGCCGCCATCTTTACCAAAACAGAATGGCGGCCACTCAAATGTTCAAAACGTAAAATCAAATTACGGCTAAACTAATCATCCGATCTCTACCAAACTTGGTGACAACATACCTTTGTATAGGACGCGTCTTTCCCCCAAAATTCAAGGTCATCGGCCATTTCAGGATGGCGGCCGTGTGAATTATGCAACCATTTTAATAAATAGCTTAAGACTCACCAATTCCGATTATCGAGCCTAGGGGGGTTTAAGCTATCCTGAAGGTCGTGATCCGTTATTTATTATAATTTAATATTATAATATTATACAGTATGAGTGGCTTAAAAGAGCTGAGCCGTTTGTGTCACACGACAAGATGGCAGCTGTCCTCATGTGCCTGTCTTATATTTCAGTAGTTTTAGTATGTTGTATGTGATATACCGTACTGATACAATAATATAAACTTTGTATGAAATGATCTTTAATGAAGATGTACTGCAGTGAAGAAATCGTTTATTTAAAGTCATTATTTGCCAACAGTTTGTATCTAATATGTCAGTTAAGAACACCTGACGTCATGGGTACGGTTAGCTCTGGGCTAGCATGTTAGTCTGACACGCAGTTGACTGGGGATCGAGTACTGCTACAGTTAGTTTTTTTTTCTTGAATTCTTTTACAAATGATGTGCACGAGCTTTTTCCACAGATACTGAATAAAATGTCATTTAGCTCAAAGGAGAGGATAAAGTATACACTCGTATATTAATAAAATCACAGTCCCAGCATCGCACATAAACAGAAGACATTAGAAAAAGGAGAATAGAAGAACTAGATACACGTTGTCATTAACCACAGCCTTCTTAATGCCTCTGTACGGTGCTGTCCTCTTGTGGGTTATGTGGGTAATATTGTTCCAAACATAACGCTGTGTAAATGCCTGAGCTGGCCTCCTGAAGTATGGCAATTTTGTAATACTGATAGTTCAACTATTAGCCACGATCGCGCTCCGAATACCTTTAAACACTGCCAGCTGGATCGCCTCCCTCTTGGCTACTTTAAACTGCCTACTCATTCAACACCCATAGAACACTGCCACCGTAGTACATTACGATGGCAGTGCATAGGCGTACAAGATAAAGATTAATTCACTGATAGGTCGCAGCACCACCTACTGTGATTGGGGCGGAAGATTCTTAATTTTGCAGGCTGGCTTAATATAGAGATTAACGGACGTGAATGCATTACAATAAGTTAGTAGTTTTGTTATTCAATCATCATAAAGTATATAATATTGATCTTGACACTTACTGGCTTATTATCAATATAAAAGAAAACAAACAATACATTGTGGTTGGGGTGATTGTTTTAGGGATGAGGACAAAGAGTCATAAAGATACCCATACATTTAGGAGAAAGTAGGCTATATGTTCTTTGCTGAACATCTTGTTTCATACAGTTTTTTTGAGTTGATACATATACAGCTGCATACAGCAAACACCCGTCATATTGTCATCAACGTTCGTCTGAAGTGTACGCATCTTCACTACCCAAGATAAGATACCATCTTTTGTAAAATCATCAGTTCAGCTTAAAGAAAAGAACAATGTTAACAAATATTTTTTTTCATTATAGACTAACCATGGACGCTCTTCAACAGATTAATAAAATCGGGGCCTACACTGGGCTGGAAACGCGGAGACTTAAAGATCTCCCCCTTAACCAACTAATTCCAGTGGAGAATCTTAAAAAATAGACACTAAATTTGGGGCAAGAATACTTTGCAAGTGTCATCACTTTGTTGTATTCTTACCAACCAGATTTGCTTGTTTAACAGAGGAAGCATTAACAGCATTAAATGCTGGCAAACTTAACCTTAAGTATTTAGGCGTGCAAAACAATGCTTGCATTGTAAATTTTGAAGAGGAGGATTGTTAAATTGACGTAAACATATCCTAAAGTATTTTGATGTGCATTGTAAATTTTGAAGAGGATAAAAGTTAAATTAGAATTGTATAGTTTTTTACTTCTTTATGGAGCCACATGTTTGGGAGGATAGTCGCAACTGTTCTCAACGACGAGTATGCAGCGATCGCATACGCAATGTAAACAATATCTTAAATCCAAAATTATTTTTGTATGAATGCCTTGAATTATTCATAGTTAAAATTTGTGAATATTTATCACAATTTACAGCACTAAAAGTAAATTCAGAATTGGCATGCACATTTGGTTCTGTAAAAAGAATGGTGATGACGTTCGCGAAACCTTTATTTTGTAACACAAATGCGACCATTATATCCATTAGACAATATTGGAGATTGGTTTTAAAGTAATATTGTAGATAATCTGTTAGGTAAATTGGATAAATTTCAGGAAGGTGAAAGTGGAAAAGCACTCGAAACCATTCCGTTTTTACAAATAAATATGTGTAACTTTGATTCTTTAAACTCTGGTGCATTGTATATTAATTTGCAAACATCTATTAAAAAGAAAAAAAAGCTGTTGTAAATATATGTAATGAAGACGTTTATTGTTTTGTGTGCTGTTTAGGGGCTACATTAGCACCTGTTAAACGTACGTAATAGAAACAAATCAACAAAATATAAGAAAATGTTTAACATGCTTTTAGAATCGCTCAACCTAACCAGTATTGTTTTTCCTCTTGAGTTAACATCTAAGTCTAAATTTGAAGGACTTAATCCTGATTATTCATTTAACGTTTATGGCCTTAACGGGAGTACTGTTACTGGTCCTCCTTATTTTTCATCATATAAAAACGGAAAGTATCATATTAAACTTTTATACATTTCCAACTCAGACACAAGTCATTATTGTCTCATCACTAATCTTGGTAAACTTGTGGGTGCGCAACTCTCTACCAATCATTCAAAGGAGATTCATTTGTGAACGATGCTTACAATATTTTACCACACACGACATATTGAATAATCATGTGATCGATTGTGCCTCTCACATTGCCGTAAAATAAACTTTTCCTGAACAACAAAAAGTAAAAATTAAATATGTTAATTATCACCGTAGAGATACAGTTGTATATGTTGTGTAAGCAGATATAGAAACTCTCTCCGTTTCCAGTGCAGTGATGTCAACCAAATCCACTTCAATCTTACACAGATGATATTCAAAGACATGAACCGTTCTCTGTAGCTTTTCAGGTTCTGCACTTTCGATTCACATTTATCATATTTTGAATTGCATCGTGGCCCAAATTGCATTCAGTGGTTATTAAATAAGTTGTATCAGCTTGCTGATCGTTTGCATCAGCTTTTACATAACGCTATAGCCATTCAATTAACTATGGATGATATAACACGACATGATAATACAAATGTATGTCATATTTGTGAAAAATTATTTTACCTGATGAAATCATAGTTCGTGAACACTGCCACTTTTTGGGTAGCTACAGAGTACCAGCACATAACAAATAACAAATAACATAACAAATGCAATATCAATTACCGTGTAGCTAAGTTTATTCCATGTCTGTTTCATAACTTGAGTGGATTTTATTATTCGAGAATTTGCAAACGTTGATAAAGCTAAATTTTTCATTATTCCTCAAAATCATGAAAGATTTATATCTTTTGCCATACATCATGGAGATATTTCAATACGTTTCCTTCATTTTCCGTTTATGTCCTCATCTCTTGATGCATTAGTAAAAGGAATTTCTCACAAAGACATGCACTATACGCGAAAACACATTTCAGATTCTGATCATTTCAAGTTAAGCGTACAAAAAGGTATTTTTGCTCATAGCTATGTTAATAGCTGAAGTGAGTCGCGCTTATCTGATCAATCTGCTTTTTTCAACACGTTAAACAATGAACCAATTTCAGATGAAGATTATCGTCACGCGTGTAATGTTTGGTTCACATTTGGTATAACGTTGTTGGGTCAATATGCAGACCTGTACCTTACTGTAGACACACTTTTACTAATTGACGTGTTTGAAAAATTTCGTCACACATGTCTCAAAATATATGGACTTGATCCCTGTCACTATTATACAGGTCCGGGTTTCCGGCATACAAATATTGAGTTGGCTCTGTTCACTGATGTTGATATGCTTTTATTTTTTGAAAAGGGGATAAGAGGTGGATTTGTTTCTCTCAACAAGAAACATATTCAGGCAAATAATCCATACATGTCTTTGTATAAACCTGAACAGCGTACCTCCTACCTCATGCATTTCGACGTTAATAATCCTTATGGTTATGCAATGTCTCAACCACTTCCGTACGGAGATTTTGTATGGTGGACAAATCAGAAAATTGAGCAATTTAACTTTGAAATGGCTGGACGTGATCCAAACCGTGGTTACGTGCTCGAAATCTATCTAAATTATCCAACAAATCTACACGCTGACCATTCCGATTTTCCATTCTGTCTTGAGCGCATGATCCCTCCTGGTTCAAAATCTAAACGGACAAAACTGATGGGAACACTGTATTCTAAAAAGAATTATATCATACACATTCATAAGCTCTTACAATGCTTAGCTTATGGTATGCCACTCGTAAAAGTTCATCGTATTATTTCATTTGCACCAAGTGCATGGCTAAAGTCATATATGGATTTGAACACGCAGCATCAGCAACGTGCAACACAACCGTTTGAGATTAACTTTTTAAGCTTATGAATAACGCATGATATGGTAAAAGTATGGAAGACATTCGCATTCATCGAGTAATTCATTTCGTAAATTCTTGGGAGGGTGGTTGGTGTGCGCGAAAGTTAATTGCAAAACCCAATTTCAAGTCTATGAAGATTATTGAAAATGATTTGGCCACCATTGAATTAAACAAGGTGGAAATATTTTATAATAATCCCATATTCTTGGGCATGTGTATATATATAATTATTCAAAATTCCACATGTATGCATTTCACTACGGGTTTGCTCGAAATCATTTTGGGAATGTCTCCTTCATTTACAGTGACACTGATAGTTTAGTCTATCATATCAAATATATAGATCTCTATCGTGTAATGAGTAAGCATTTTATGCAGTTTGACACATCCACATTTCCTAGCGAAAACGTGTTTGGAAAATTACCTAGAAATTCTTAAGTGTTAGGACTTCGAAAGGATAAATATGGCATTAATCTCGTGACAGAGTTTATAGGTTTAGCACCAAAACTGTATTGTTACAATACAGAAACATCACGTCAAGTTTGTGAAGCAAAATGGGTACGAACCAATGTTGCCCGTTCATTAGGTATCGAACGCTATCGAGTTGAATTGTTTAATGGAACATCTATGTTATAAAAGCAGTTGCGATTACACTCTCAAAGCCATCAAGTGTTTCTTGTGGAACAAATGAAGCGAACTTTATTTTCGTTTGACAATAAACGCTCGTGGCTAAGTGATGGTGTTTCAAGATTACCTTGGGGACATTCTGATCTGTAAATATTTTTTGTATGTCTAACGCTTATTATCACCGTTTGCAACAAGATTGGGGATGAGATGAAATAAATGCTTTACAGGAAATACTACTCCAGTTTCATTCATGTTTGTTTACCATTGAGTATATTCAACTTTAGTACATTCCTCTCAAATCCCATTCACACCCACTCCACAGCCTCAGTTCCATGACACGTGAATGTAAGCCATTCAGATCTCCCGGGTCGGCCTAAATTGTGAATCTGAATCCTTCGGCTGTACTCGGAACCGATCGGCTACAAAGTAATGAAATATAGAACATGTCATCGCCAGACCAGACGTTCAGTAGAACAGACTGACTGGACCGGGGAGGGTCTCTCAAGCAGATCCTCTTCAATCCTTCCCCCTCCCTCACCCCTTTGTTTACCTTCCCGTTCAATGAACCACCACCCCCGCACCTTTCTCCTACACCCTCCCATCCCTTCACACCCTCCCCAACCACAGACTCTCCACTCACGTCCCAAACCAATTCCTTGACCATAAAGGTTTGTTTAACTTCCAGGGTCCTGATGACCTTGATGGTGGTGGTCGACCTTGGGGTGAATGACCTCAAGGTCATTTACCCTGCCACACCCTCCTCATTTGCATATATAACGGTATTTGGCTCAAACCCGCCTAGCTCCCCTACTATTACATCATTTGTAGATGAAGGATGTAGATAGTCAAAGGACAATTTAGGGAATCACCCTAAAGAATTTCTAGGTTATGTAGAATCAGTAGGAGTCAGTAGAACATGTATTGTTTGCATGTCATATGGTCCACAACTTGATAGTAAGCAACACAATACATATCTCTGACAACGTAACCACCTCTAACGCAGACAAACGGAATATTACAAGGAGATCCGCAGAGTCCGCTAACAGCAACACAACTATCAGACCAAAATATTCCAGCTATATTTTGTGCAAATTTTATGCCAGTGCTATCAATATAATTCAATAGATAAAGTGACTACTCTACAAAGGACAATTTTGAGGAATGGAGATTGCTCATTAAAATGGGCGTTTACAGGAATTTTTATTTTCACTAAGATATGTCGGTCATATCGTACTTTTACTATAATTATTATTCTATTCAAGATATTAAAACCAATTCATTCACTGAATGAAAAAGAAATTGTTGTTTATTCGAATATGATATTTTTGAATAATGTCATTTTTGGAGCTTAATTGACCCTTGTCTCATCTTTTCTGATACCGTCCTTCTGCGAGGAGTCAGCATTCCTTTTATTTTCCTGTTACCTCCTGCCTTGTGCTCAAGACCCTCAAGGAGGCAGGATATATGTGGTCCCACCAGTTATGGTTGATCCTAAATATTGCTACACACTCAGGGGCTCACAGCTGGTGAGTTTGGGAGTTGGTGACCCCAAGGAATTCCTAGCTGGGTCCGGTTTCCTCCTTTTATGCATTACCTGTAGGGCGGACCCTCTCCTCTTTCACTTTCCTATCCACCTTTCATGGCTCTCCTTAGAGGGATTTCTGCAAATTCTCGCCACAGAAGGCTTTCCTTTAAAAATCACAATTTTTTAAATTCAAACCCAGTCTTATGGTTTCATGGGTCAAGAACTTGAAAAAACTTTTGTTGCTATGGCATTAATACACATATTTTGTTTTTTTATAGCTTTGGTAATGATCCATTACTTGTAAATTTTTTCGCTGCTATAATGGAAGCAATGGAAAGAGAAGTGGAAGATGAAGAAGAAGAAGAAGCAGAAGGAGAAGAAGAAGATAGGGAAGAAAATAAATATTAAGATACCAAAAATTAGAAATAAATATATTTTCATTTGTTTGATCCTTGTTTTAATTGATTTATTTGACCATCACTTCCACTTTTATTTCAAGTCAAGCTGGCCGACCCAACATGCCAAGTGTTTAGTTACCTCAGTACGCCCACCCCAGATTACAGGTGATACTACTCCAGATTCATTCATGTTTGTTTACCATTGAGTACATTCAACCTTATTGGGTAGATTATAGGCTAGGGAATAACCCACCCACCAAGGGAAGATGATTAATAGAAGGAAGTAGATTTGGGATTGGAGAAAAAGGATAGAAAAATAGGAGGAGAGTCCCACAAAATTAATGAGTTCAACTTTAAATACCTTTAGAGGCAGTTGCCACTGAAAATTAACACCTTGATACCTAAAGTAGGTACGAGCTTGGTCGAGGCTAACGGGAACCGCAGCTAAGGATGATGATGATAATTGTTGTTTTAAGGGGCCTAACATCTAGGTTATCGGCCCCTGATGGTTTGGGCGATCGTGAAGATGAAAATGAAAAGCGTACTTAAAACTAAAACTAACTACTAACCTACATACTAGAAGAAGAAATGGAAAACTAAAGGAGAATAAGGCAAATTAAAGAACAGAAGGAAAAGAAATGCCCTCAACCCTCGGAGAAGGCGGATTGAGGGACTTGGAAGGAAGGAGAGCCATGAAAGGCATATAGGAAAGTGAAAGAGGAGAGGGCCCGCCCCAAAGGTAAGGGACAAAGGGGGAAAACGGACCCAGCTCAGGAATCCCTCGGGGTCGCCAACTCCCGAACTCACCAGCCGTGAGCCCCTGAGGGTGTAGCATTATCCAGGGTGCACCAGAAGGGGAGGGGCTACATACACCCTGCCTCCTTAAGGGCCTAGAGCACAAGGCAGGAGGTAAAAGGAAGAGAAAAAGAAGGCTGACCCCTCGCAGAAGGAGGGTATCAGAAAAGATGAGACAAGGGCCAATTAAGGCGGGAAAGGAAGAGACTCCCTAGGCCTCGGATACCCTAATACCGTCGGGGTCAGAAGAGAACAAGAGTTGACCAAGTGAGGTCGACAGGAAAGAAGACAGAGAGGAGCCCGGCACAAGTAAGTGGAAGCAATGCCGGACTCAGCTGGGGCCCCGTGGTCGCCAACCCACGCCCACAAGATGTGAGCCCCTGGGGGACGCAGCTAAGGCTTGGGCAGTTTGCCAGAGAGAGGCTTTAGTGTGTTTCCTTCCAAGCACGAATAAAAGTACTATAGGGAAGGGTGATGGTCTGGCCAGACAGATAGTAAGGGCCTTATTTTGTGTTAACGAGAGCATGAACCTAGGAGGAGCTAGGAAAGCCAGGATCCTGCCTAACTGTAGTATCAGAGAAATGATGAATCCAAAAACAAATATTTAATTCATTTAACAATTCAAAGAAGCGTAACTTTAACAAATAAATATGTTCTATGTAGTTAACAATTTGGGGTCGCAGACCTCCAACAACGTTCAGAAATTGCTCCAGGCAAATGACAATTTTTGAGGTTTTTAAACCTTGTATTAAAATCTTGGTAAGATTTAGTAAAATAGGCAAAATGGAATAATTAAAGTTTTAACATTTACAGGAGTACAAGCAATGTACTATAAGAAATTCTTTAGAGAATGTTCTAGAAAAAATGACAATTTTGAAAATGACGATAATAACAACGTGAAAAATAAGATAGAAGTTCCTACAACTTCTTATATTTAAACAGAATTACTTTGTGAGATTTATACAAAGAGAGCAGGTCACTTACTGTGAACCTGAAAAGTTAATCAAAAGGAAGGTTCTAGACCTCTTATACTTTGAATAAGACTCGCAAGTTAAATGAGGCAGTTTTCATTTAGCGAGACCAAAAAATAACTCACTCAAGAGTTGAGAGAATTGTTTTCCCTGCTTTTGAAGGGAGGAACAATGTAAGTTTGAAACGTGTGCTGGACACGCAATTATACAGACATACTTAATGATAAACCAACAAAATGGAAGGGCACTTCTTGGAATGACACCTTATTGGAACAGACCTAGATTAAAAGTTTACTGCAGATTGTTAGTGAGAGGTTTAGGAAAGAGAAATAGGAATTAAGGAAAATGTTCATGGCCTTATTTGAATATAAGCGGACGATCGCGACACGGTAGAAAAGTTGAGCAAGCACTGGTTTTCACTATAGTTCATTGAAACATATGAAAAGTTCACTGTGTAGACACAAAGTTTATGGAAAAGAAAGTTATTGCAATGATGAAAATAACTGGTTTCACTAGATAAGTGAGAGTCTATTTCTTGAGAAAGTTGTAAGTTACAATTAAATGCGCTATAGAAAATTCCCGCGGTGGACGAAACTTCACGATGTAGTAATTTAGAAGTAAGATAATTCAATTTTAAACAGAATTCTCACAAATACGTGAGAAATACATGACGGCAGGACTTGTAGATTGAGTACAGAATCTGGAAGGTTCCAGAACAATCTTAGCAGTAAAATGGGGCTAATGTAAATCCAGCGGAGGAACTAGCTTGTTGAATTATAGACAGCGGGTAATTAGATAATATCCCACGTAGAGAGAGGATTTCTCATTAGGATAGCTTAATAAAAGCTCTTTATGGTGAAGTCGGCTTATACAAGCGAAAGCTCAACATGGCAAATCCCACGAAGAATGATTATTGCCCCAAATAAATACTTTCACACTGTCTATAAAAGTATCATTAAAAACACGTAGAAGTTAAAACCATGAAGATGAGGTTAAAACTTGAAGAAGGTACTTATCTTTGTTGCATGTCGAAGTGAAGTTCCTCACTGATGCTTAGAGTTCCAACATGGCGTGGAAATTAGAAAATGCCTCGTTAGGTCAGGAGGCAGCTCTGGTTGAGCCCTAACTGATTGCTTCAACTGCCGACTGAGAAGTGAGAGCAGCTCAACGGAGCACGGAGAGACCAAGAAAGGGGGAAAGAGTGGGGGGTAGGAGACAAAAGGAGAACATATAAACATTGCCAACTTGAAAATAAAACATTTATCTTCTCTTGCTGAGCCGGTCTTCAAAGAGTTGACAACAGTATCTGGTGGCCAAATGGATATGGAATTCCTCTTGCGCGAGGAAGAGTTGAAGAGCTTCAGAGATTCGTTGTTATATGACGCTAGGTGGGTCACAGAATATATATCTGGAACAGACTCATACAAAATATAAGAGATTTGCACATAAAGGAGAAAACAAATGATCACTGTTGGTGTTTGACAAAAAGGAAGGAAAGAACGTGCAAAAGCATTCAAAATTATAATCTCAGGTACCGTGTATTCCAAGAATGCACCATACTGGGAGGGCCAGACACCAACAGCGAACAAGAAAAACAAGTACACATTTAAAGGTAATGGAGAGATCAAAGACAGAGGTCTTGTGATCGGACCATTAATAGTTAAGACTCTGAATACCCTGACTCTCCTATCCCTTCCAGGGTAACACTAGGTCACTTTTCCAAAAGGCCAGACTAGGGGGGGGGGGGGTGAAACATCCCTAACTAAGACCAAGTCTCCCACTTTAATGTCGGGACTGGAAAGAAACCACTTCTGTCTCCCTTGCAAGGAAGTTAAATATTCCAAGTTCCACCTCTTCCAAAAAGAATTACGGAGGGCTTCAAGTTTACGCCAAACAATAGGTAAATCAAAATCCCTGAAAGAATTAGGAAGGGGAGGAGGGGCAGAGAGAGAAGTGCGTGTAAGGAAGCGACCAGGTGTAAGTGAAAGGAGGTCATCAGGGTCATTGGAAAGCGGAGTTAAAAGGCGAGAATTAACAACACCTTCAATCACAAAAGAACTAGAAGCTGAGGGAAATAAAGCACTAGTAAAGATTGCGATACAATGCAAAAGGAGAATTAACAAGTTTAAACAAAGCGTATAGAAACAAGTACATCTATTCAGGACAAGAATATACCAAGTAAACAAAGAAACTATGCGAGTAGAAAGCAAGAACGCCATAGATAACAAACGAGTAGCTATAAACAATGACCTCAAGTTATAATGAGTATCAAAGGGTTTACTCAGAAAAATACTTAAGTCAGCGAGAAACGTGACATGACAAGTATGAATACAAAAACACATCGAATGTGACGACGAGAAAAAACAAGTTTGTTCATCAATGAACATTAAGATCGCAAAAGATGTAAGCAAATTGCAATACATAAGCGCGTGAGAAATACGCAACGACGTTTTAAAACAAGGAACGAAGCAGTTATAGAATACGAGCTTGAGTAAACGAGAGACGTAAACAAGCACGGCCTTGACACACATAGTACAACGAGATAAGACATATAAATAGCTGAACGAGTCCTTAACTGGAACAAGTTTATTTTGGGAAGTAGGCGAACGGCTTCCGAGATTACGGTAGCGGCTCGCCAGACAATGGTTGGCAATCAGCCAGAGTTGAGATAAGAGAAACTTGCTTTGAACTGTGTCAAGCGTACAGGAAATAAACAACGACTTGGCCTTCCTCAGGCGTGTATACAAACAAGTTTGAAAAACAAGCAGTTCAGAATAAACAAACAACACTGGTTGAATCAGCTGTAACTTAAAGCAGATATTCAGGTTGAACGGAATGCAGTCAATCGTAACTTGGACGTGAACAAACAATTTAAAGATATATGAAATAGAGTAGGAAATCAATTTCGCATAATTGAGAGGATCACGAAATCGGACAATTTTCAACAAAAAGAAGCTTAATTCTTCCGAGCAAAGAAGACAAGCTGGGACATTGAGAAGAAGGTTATGCATAAGAATAGTTATTCTAGATGCTATAGAATTCAGAGTTTCAAGCGGTTTCATAAGCGACTTCCAATTGTGAGAAAGGAGGGAGGAGCCGGCCGTGGCCATCCTTCTACATAGCGAAAGAAGTGAAACATAGCGTACAGCAAAGTGATGGTGACTGATAGCCATGGTTTTACACAAGGGGAAGATAGTTTTCGAGAAAAAATTTAAGCAATTAACTGCTATAAAAAATGACATAAGAAGGTAGACGAAATAACACAAAGCAAGGCGAACTTGAATGGCCATCTTGTGCGGGAAGAAGGAAAAACCATTTAAACAACTTACAGAGGTAGCGCAGTTGTTCACGATAAGACATCGTTTCGACAAGTGTTTTTCAAAAATATTGAAATCTGAAACTTGAGCGTTCTCTTTTTCAGAAATAGGATTTATGTCAGATGTAACGAAATAACATTGCGCTTTAGTTTGAAGACTGGGTTGTTTGATTTCACCAGTAATAACCCAACCAAAATCGGTGTCTCTGGTGACCACGGTTGAAGATAACTTGCGTGTTTGTTTGCGAATGCAATTCCAAAAAACATTGGCGCTGAAAAGTACATCAATGGGACCTTGAGCATTAAACTGAGGATCGGCTAACCTTAAGTGCGAGGGAATCTTTAATCCGGAGGTATTAATAGAGTGACTTGGAGTGTCCTTGCCAATACTGGTAAGAATGAGACAGTTTAAATTAAGATTGGTGTTTCTTTGGCAAACGTCTCTGATTTTCAATTTTGAAGACTGCAAAACTTGAGTTTTCAAATTGTCAATGCCGGTCACATTGATAGAAGTAGGCGATGACGAAAGACCTAGTTTTTTAATCAACGATTGCGAAACAAAGTTGTGCGTTGAAGCGGAATCGAGAAGACCACGGGTTCTGAACCAATTTCCAAATTTGTCTTGGATTTCGAATTGTACAGTGGTCAAAAGGGTTTGCGCACTGTGACAAGTGTCGGCGTTGGAAATGCAGGAAGAAGCATTAGCTTGTTCGGAGCTGCTCTGCATGGAGCTTGAAGAGGCGGGTGCTGATGACCTCGATTTATTGTGAACGTGCAATAAAGAATGATGCGGTTTTTTACAATGGAAACAGAGATTTAATGACGTACAGTTCGAAGAAGAATGCTTAGGTGACAAGCAATTGAAACAATGTTTGCTATTCAAGACAAACTTTCTTCGATCTTCGACAGACAATTCTTTAAAGGATTTGCACGAATACAAGGTGTGAAGCTTTTTACAGAGCGTGCATTTTAAAGATTTATTAAGCGGCCTGATATCTTCTCTTGAATGATTGAAAGAAGAACGGGTTTGTTTGTTTTCGACAAATGGGGGCTGATGTCCCTTTGAAGAAGCAAGTTTTTTTCAAAAATTTGACACTGAGGATTCGTTTCGACCTTTTCGCACTGAAATGCGAGTGCTGTAAGGAATTGACATCGACTGTTGAGAAACGAGATAAGGTGTTCGAACGAATGTTCCTTGTTGCAGGCGAGTTCGATCTCCCAGGCCTTCAGTGTCGAAAAATCGAATCTTGATGTAGCTAGGTGAATAAGTATGGTGTCCCATGTTTGGACAGGCTGTTTTAGTTGGTATAACGCTCTGACATTTAACTGCATAGAATCTAAGAGGTCTCTTAAAGATGTGACGTCATTAGGTTTGACGGCTGGTAAGTTGAAGAGACAGCGGATATGACGAGCTATACTCAAACGTAAATTGCCATATCTCTCTTTAAGGAGATTAAAGGCGATGTGGTAGTTGTCTGCGCTTAAAGGCAGTGACTCCACCAAGGCCAAGGCCTCAGATTCCAAAGACGTACGGAGGAAGTAAAATTTATGTATGTCTGGGATCTCGATATTTTCATGAATTAGGGAGCAGTAAAGTTCGTAAAAAGAATACCATTCACCTTCCTTGCCTGAGAAGTGCGGTAGGCTTATCTTGGGAAGTAACGGTTTCGGTTTGTTCTTGTGAACTGAAGCGAGTGCTAACTGGGCCGGATTGATGACCCTAGTGTCCGGTTCTGAGATATTGCGGATCAATTGGTGGGCCTTGGCAATTCCTTCAAAGTACAAGGGTTCGACCTCGTCCCGATCCGATTGAAGCTCTGGACAAGCGGATTCAATCTCGGTTTGAATTTGGTCATAATAATCATAAGACCGTTCGTACAACTTAAGACGATGTGTTAAGATATCTAAATCACACTCGGCGGGATTTAACTTGTTGATAAAATTTCTGAATCTAGTGAGTTGCCCTTTATAGGAAGAACGTCTAGCAATGAGAGTATCATCTTTTTCAGTAGGAGCCATGACAAAAAGAATAAATTGAAATACAACTCACGAAACTGTAGAACCTTGGAGATGCTGTCAAGCTTGCAGCAGCAAATGGGTATAAAGAACAGGACACACCATAGGAGACAGGAGCGGCCTCTTTCCCGTTCACAGGCTTTGCATGACGTAGATATAACTGAAAAATCCAAAGCAGGTATTAATAATTTGCCAAGTATTGTCAAATGACACTTGACAAACAATGGACATAGCAAATGGACTCTCCCGGGTTTCTGGTACCAAATTTTGGGTAGATTATAGGCTAGGGAATAACCCACCCACCAAGGGAAGATGATTAAGAGAAGGAAGTAGATTTGGGATTGGAGAAAAAGGATAGAAAAATAGGAGGAGAGTCCCACAAAATTAATGAGTTCAACTTTAAATACCTTTAGAGGCAGTTGCCACTGAAAATTAACACCTTGATACCTAAAGTAGGTACGAGCTTGGTCGAGGCTAACGGGAACCGCAGCTAAGGCTTGGGCAGTTTGCCAGAGAGAGGCTTTAGTGTGTTTCCTTCCAAGCACGAATAAAAGTACTATAGGGAAGGGTGATGGTCTGGCCAGACAGATAGTAAGGGCTTTATTTTGTGTTAACGAGAGCATGAACCTAGGAGGAGCTAGGAAAGCCAGGATCCTGCCTAACTGTAGTATCAGAGAAATGATGAATCCAAAAACAAATATTTAATTTATTTAACAATTCAAAGAAGCGTAACTTTAACAAATAAATATGTTCTATGTAGTTAACAATTTGGGGTCGCAGACCTCCAACAACGTTCAGAGATTGCTCCAGGCAAATGACAATTTTTGAGGTTTTTAAACCTTGTATTAAAATCTTGGTAAGATTTAGTAAAATAGGCAAAATGGAATAATTAAAGTTTTAACATTTACAGGAGTACAAGCAATGTACTATAAGAAATTCTTTAGAGAATGTTCTAGAAAAATGACAATTTTGAAAATGACGATAATAACAACGTGAAAAATAAGATAGAAGTTCCTACAACTTCTTATATTTAAACAGAATTACTTTGTGAGATTTATACAAAGAGAGCAGGTCACTTACTGTGAACCTGAAAAGTTAATCGAAAGGAAGGTTCTAGACCTCTTATACTTTGAATAAGACTCGCAAGTTAAATGAGGCAGTTTTCATTTAGCGAGACCAAAAAATAACTCACTCAAGAGTTGAGAGAATTGTTTTCCCTGCTTTTGAAGGGAGGAACAATGTAAGTTTGAAACGTGTGCTGGACACGCAATTATACAGACATACTTAATGATAAACCAACAAAATGGAAGGGCACTTCTTGGAATGACACCTTATTGGAACAGACCTAGATTAAAAGTTTACTGCAGATTGTTAGTGAGAGGTTTAGGAAAGAGAAATAGGAATTAAGGAAAATGTTCATGGCCTTATTTGAATATAAGCGGACGATCGCGACGCGGTAGAAAAGTTGAGCAAGCACTGGTTTTCACTATAGTTCATTGAAACATATGAAAAGTTCACTGTGTAGACACAAAGTTTATGGAAAAGAAAGTTATTGCAATGATGAAAATAACTGGTTTCACTAGATAAGTGAGAGTCTATTTCTTGAGAAAGTTGTAAGTTACAATTAAATGCGCTATAGAAAATTCCCGCGGTGGACGAAACTTCACGATGTAGTAATTTAGAAGTAAGATAATTCAATTTTAAACAGAATTCTCACAAATACGTGAGAAATACATGACGGCAGGACTTGTAGATTGAGTACAGAATCTGGAAGGTTCCAGAACAATCTTAGCAGTAAAATGGGGCTAATGTAAATCCAGCGGAGGAACTAGCTTGTTGAATTATAGACAGCGGGTAATTAGATAATATCCCACGTAGAGAGAGGATTTCTCATTAGGATAGCTTAATAAAAGCTCTTTATGGTGAAGTCGGCTTATACAAGCGAAAGCTCAACATGGCAAATCCCACGAAGAATGATTATTGCCCCAAATAAATACTTTCACACTGTCTATAAAAGTATCATTAAAAACACGTAGAAGTTAAAACCATGAAGATGAGGTTAAAACTTGAAGAAGGTACTTATCTTTGTTGCATGTCGAAGTGAAGTTCCTCACTGATGCTTAGAGTTCCAACATGGCGTGGAAATTAGAAAATGCCTCGTTAGGTCAGGAGGCAGCTCTGGTTGAGCCCTAACTGATTGCTTCAACTGCCGACTGAGAAGTGAGAGCAGCTCAACGGAGCACGGAGAGACCAAGAAAGGGGGAAAGAGTGGGGGGTAGGAGACAAAAGGAGAACATATAAACATTGCCAACTTGAAAATAAAACATTTATCTTCTCTTGCTGAGCCGGTCTTCAAAGAGTTGACAACAGTATCTGGTGGCCAAATGGATATGGAATTCCTCTTGCGCGAGGAAGAGTTGAAGAGCTTCAGAGATTCGTTGTTATATGACGCTAGGTGGGTCACAGAATATATATCTGGAACAGACTCATACAAAATATAAGAGATTTGCACATAAAGGAGAAAACAAATGATCACTGTTGGTGTTTGACAAAAAGGAAGGAAAGAACGTGCAAAAGCATTCAAAATTATAATCTCAGGTACCGTGTATTCCAAGAATGCACCACTTATTTCATTCCCCTCACAATCCCATTCACACCCACTCCACAGCCACAGCTCGATGGCACGTGAATGTAATCCATTCAAATCTCCCGGGTCGGCACAAATGGTAAATCAGAATCCCTCGGCTGCACTCGGAACCTACCGGTTACAAAGCAATGCTGTATTGTACAAGTCATCGCCAGAGCAGACGTTCAGTCCAACAGACTGACTGGACCGGTAAGGTCTCTCAAGCAGATCCTCTTCAATCCTACCCCCTCCCTCACCCCTTAGTTTACCTTCCCGTTTATTGAACCACCACCCACGCACCTTCCTCCTACACCCTTCCATCCCCTCACACCTTCCCCAACCCACAGCCTCTCCACTCACGCCCCAAACCAATTCCTTGACCTTCCAGGTTTGTTAACCTTCCAGGGCCCTGATGACCTTGATGGTGATGGTCGAACTTGGGGTGAATGACCTCAAGGTCACTGACCCTGCCACACCCCCCTCACTTGAATATATAACGGCATTTGGCTTCAATCCCGCCTAGCTCCCGTACTATTATATCATTTGTAGATGAAAGATGTAGATAGTCAAAGGACAATTTAGGGAATTACCCTTAAGAATTTCTAGGTTATGTAGAATCAGTAGGATTCAGTAGAACATGTATTGTTTGCATGCCATATGGTCCACAACTTGCTAGTAAGCAACACAGTACACATCTCTGACAATGTAACCACCTCTACGGAGGTAACGCGGACAAACAGAATATTATAAGGAGATCCGCTCAGTCCGCTACTGTTTAATGAGGCAATGGCCGAAAGGCTGAGAGCAAACTTTGCATCTACACATACGATTTGGCCCTTGGGTCTCAAGACAAATCGGAACTACAAAATGCGATTAATGCCTTAGAAACTTGGGCCGACGAGAAAAAGCTTCTGATTAACACTAGTAAAACACTAGTAACACTAGGAAGGCAGTCCAGATGACTTTCAGAAAAGGAGGTAGGGAGAACACCCAAGATAGGATCCAATACAAGAAAGAAGAGTTACAAACAGTCAACTCCTTCAAATATCTGGGCATGACCCTTCAGACAACCATAAAATCTTTCAGGATTCACGTAACTGCAAGAGTAGCAGCAGCCACAAAGGCAAACTTTGATATAAATTCACTATAAAGACTTTCTTTTAATATTGCCATGAAACTTTTGGAAACCAAGATCATTCCCGTTCTAACGTATGGCATAGAATTAATTTGGGATAAACTAGGAAGTAAAAGATTTAGCAACCATTGAGACCGTGAAAGCGCGATTCTTAAAGATCGCCCAGGGAGTGTCAAAATACACCCGCTCACGGCTCGTATACGTACTAGCGAGAGAGATATTTTTACAGGAGGACTTCAGGTTAAAGTTTAACCTCCCCTCAACAGACAAGTAGAAAAAGGAAATGGAAATACGAAGGCAGAAATCATTTGATATATGAACTGAATTCTGTGCTACGGAGGCTGTGGTAAACAGTAGCTGGATGAAAACCAACCAAAATTTACGCCATTTTGTAAATTCGCTCGCTACGGATATATACTACCACAATGTATGCAAACACAAGTGTATTTTAACCACAACTATTTTCAAAACTAAACGAGTCTGAGATCAATGAAATAAACTTACTTACGGTTCGAGTGAGCATGGCGTATTAAGGATTAAAAATGGCTCACATCAAGATGTCTTTCGACAGTAAATTATTGGTGTGTATATATATATTGATTGATATATATATAGTTAAATAAAATAAAAAGACAAGAATGAAGTGGAAAACCGTTAATTTCCTCAGTCGAAGTGAACAATAATTGAATCCAACTATAGAGTATCATCGTGTATGTTTTGAACACTTACAAGAAGATTATAATATTGAGGTGAGTCGCATTGAGAATGAAGTGTGTTTTAAAAGATGAGGTCATCGAGTGGAATTTCAACATTTTCAGTGTAAGTTACTAATGTTATCAAATCAGATGATAGTCAGCGAGAGGTGATAGAAACAGTTATAATATATTTGTAAAAATAATTATGTGAAAGTGAACATTTTATTTGTTTTCTTGGATATAATACATTTGATGAGATTTACAAAATGGAATTTTCTATTACATGTTATGATATAACGAAATTAAACGACTATAGAAACAAATTACTTGGTAAACTTGAAGAGGTATTTCCTTCTGAAGCAGTTCAATGTACGTTAGAGATTACAGGCAATGATTCATCTCAATGGTGGGAATATACTTTGTTAGTTTATAAGTATTTCGTAAACAGATGTTACAGCAACTGCTGGCGGCGTATTAACAATAGTGCGAATTTGACAATTGTCTAATCAAGAATGGCGGCGTCTTCTAGCAAACGTAGAAATGTTGATACTGTTATACATAATAATAGTGAAGATATTAGAAACCAATTGTGTATGGCTTTTGAAAGTGTTTCTAATTATAGAAGAGAACTAGATGGTGTTATTTCAATAACATATCAATTAGGGGAAAACACTCAAACCGAGTTGATTGACAGCATTGGTTAGTTGAACGAATGTCGAGCTGTGATTAGCTACCACATATTGCAACAAGCTAACCATTTTGAAGAATTTACAATTCAAATAAAGGATGAGTCTTTTTTAAATTGTGAGTAAAATGAAACAGCGTTTAATTCTTGAGTGTACACACTTGCGGTGTCAAAATGTTAAGAATGAGTTTTTGGATCCTCGTGAATTTTTAACAAATGTTATTATTTGGTTTACGAAGTATGTTCACAAATCATTATGGGACAAGCTTTGAAGGTAAATTCAGTTTTGTGTACACAACATGTGCTTGGCGACTTGTGGTGGGTAATCAGTTTTTGTTTCTAATCTACTATACATTTGATTATTCCGAATTAACGCTTGGTGAGTACAATGACAGATATCAATACCGGTACGTTTGTTAATACTCCGTCTAACTAGTTACATGCTACGACATATCGAAACCGAAGCTAACTTTGCAGTAAGACATATCCACAATTCAAAAATTCACATAAAATCGAACAATATTTAAATACTACTATCTGTGAATGCCCACCACAGTTTGTTATAAACACGAATACAACACAGTAGGACTACCGTATGCACTACAGCATTTGAAGAGATATAATAATAGTATTTCAAGGCAATATGCAGACTGTATATACATAACATATATCAATGAATATAATATTCCAATTACACAGCACACATTTGAGGACGAAAACGGAGAAATTGCATTCACCAATTGTCATAAGAAGTGTATCAAATGCTATGTAATACAAAAACGATTAGGATCACGATTGGAGGTGGATAATTCTGATTCTGATGACTGCAGGCATACTGGAAGGAAGGAAGGAAGATTGTAGTTTTACGTGACCGTGAATCTTGTGATTATGAGCCACGGGACCTCCTTTTTACGTGGAATCCGAACCACAGGACATGGCATTTCACTTCGAAAATCTCACATGCATTGACCGGGAATCGAACCCGGACCGCCTTGGTGAGAGGCATACAGCTAGACCGCTGAGCCACCACGCCCCCAACAGGCATACTGCACCTGCTCCAATCAATGATCATAACTTTTCATATTACATCAAATATAAGGGGCAGATTACCTCGTATTTAAGCCCCTTAAAACAACAATAACTAACTAACTAACTACATAAAACATAGAAACTATATGTACTTATTTGATTATTTGGACAGTGAGAGTTTATGTGACATAAATATACCAAACCACTATTCACTACCAAAAGTGTAATACAGGGAGACAGGACCGAAACTATAAATCCCAACACTAATGATTCCTTACTTTACTCGTATATTTCATCAAATGCAAAATACCATCTTCATCCCAGTAACCAAGGGTCCAGTTTGAGGCATAGAAGCTATCCATACTAAAAGGTATTTTTAATGAAATGACCCCTGGCGGGAGATTAATCTCTCCGTAAGCCTGTGAGTGAATGAAAAGGCCTCTGGCGCGAGATTAATTTTTTCCTAAGCCTTTGTGTGAATGAAAAGGCCCCTGGCACGAGATTAATTTTTCGTCTAGCCTGTGTCGGTGTGTTATCTCCCCTCTAGGGTTAGCCCTAGTGCCGGTCTCAAGCCCGGGTAAAGGAGGAGAGGCACAAGTTTTGATTCTCTAAACTTAACTATAATATACAGTACCTTTTACAAAGGGAGTGTATTGGTTATCCAAGTTTGCAAACCTAGTTGATACACCTGCAATAAGAATTTACGTGTAGCATTTATAGTTAACTTACAGGAGTTACAGCATCATGGCTACTCAAGCTTTGACTGGACGACGTTAAGCCCCTCACAGAGAAGTTTTGCCTACAAGTTTGTCAGACAAGGCTACACTTTTTGCGGTGTTGTTAACAGCGGTTTCTACCTCCTTAAAGTTCTAGTTGGCTTGCACAATGTATGTACTATTAACATTAGCCTATCCACCACAACCAGTTACAAAAGAATGTGTGTGTATGTCTGAGAGAGAGAGAGAGAGAGAGAGAGAGAGAGAGATAGGGAAATAAGTTGAGTTGTTATGCTACAGGGATTTTCACGTAACAACAATCACCATAGCCTCATGTACTATGTGGCTAGGCTATCAAGACATTACAATAACACAGTTGATCATAAAACAGTCAAGTTAACCGAACTAACGATCACAATATTCCCATTGTAATAGACATTACAGTCGAGTATACTGGACTATTGATCACAATATCCCAGTGTTACAATAACACAGGTTATTATCATCAAAACAGTCAAGTTAACCGGACTAATGATCACAATATTCCCCATTGTAATAGTCATTACAGTCGAGTATACTAGACTTATGATCACAATATCCCCGTGTTACAATAACACAGGTTATTATTATTAAAACAGTCAAGTTGTATCGGGCTAATGATCATATCTTGGTGAAATGACAGTGAATCCACCGAGGGTAGAGTAATCTTGCTTAGCTTTCAAGAGAACAGTGACCGCACATTGATATGTTGTATGCTCAGGCAGGTTCTTCTACGCGGTGTTGGTATATATACAGGTGTAAGTTGCACATTCGTCCAAACTTGCACCAGTTCTCGTCTGGAGTGAACATCTCTGCTTTTTGTTTCTTATAAACGTCCACTGGTTAATAGGTGATTCCCATACTTTCAGAATATTGTTTTTCTTTCATAGCTTAAAACAAGAACGCTCTTCAACAGCTAAATGAGTTTGTTGCTCAGCCTGGGCCTGAAACCAGGCGTTTACAACATTTACCAGCGGGCCAACCGTTTCTGGTGGACGACTTGCAGAGAATTGAAACAAGATTTGGCTCAAGAATCATCTGCCAATGCCAAGATTTTATGGTGGTTTTGCCCAGCAATTGCTAGCATGTCAGAGGAGGCATTAGCAGCTTTAAATTCACGCAATCCTATAATGAAGTATTTAGGCATGCAAAAGAATACATGTATAATTAATTTTGAAGAAGAAGCAGTTTGAGTTTTTTGTGTGAGAAGTTACATAACTTATTTACTTATTTAAAGACATTGCTCCAACTTTTTATCTTCCACAATTTGTATATAATATTTTTGGATATTTAGTAGAATTTCCCTCATGACACCGCTTTCCTGGGAAGATGAACGTTCCTGATTTCAAACACGACTGTGCAGTGGGCGAATATATAATGCCAACAAAATTCTAAATCCAAAATGGTTTTCGCTGGTTTGTTTTCCAAACATTAGCAAGTTTTTATTCGATTCACACCTTTAAAAGTAAACACGGAATTAGCCTGCACCTTTGTATTGTTCAAATCAAATGGCGAGGAAAGACCTGAAACGATATATTCGGCGGTTAACAGGAAACCCTGGTATAACCTACGTGACTTATATTCCCCGTCAAGTACAGAACCTAGGACTATGTGTTCCAATGAGTTTGGTTTCTAAACTATATTATTATTATTATTTCTCCTCATTAGAAAATTAGCCTGTTGACATACCATTTAAGAAAGTGCCTCGCCAAGCCATAAAGTTAAAAGATGAACCTTGTAGTCCATCTCTTCCTTACAAGCATTAGCCATCTAAAAACAAGATATCTCAGACAGATAATCTGAAACAAGCTGTCTCCATTTAAAGACATGGAAACCGCCAGTAAACAGCTCTCTTTTCTTAAGAAAGCATTGAGTTTTAGAATAGTCTGGAAGGAATCCTTAGCTAACCTTCAAAATTTTACGCATGATTATTTTCCCCACTTAGGGAGACAACTCCCTCCTAAAGAAACAAGCTTCTGATTGGCCAGTCCTGCAGAAAATCTCATACCCCCCACCAGGTATTATCCAGTATTTAACTTGGCGCACGAGAGCAGATCGATCTCTTCTACATCTCTTCTACTTTGTATCCCTTCTTCATTTGTAACTCGACTGCTTCGCAGTCAGGCTACATGCCTTGTACATTACTAACAACTACTGTGAATGTATTATTTGGTGGCAGACTGAAAATAAATAACATTCATTGGGAATCTTCGTGTTCAGTTGATTCAAGATATACCAGTCTCGAGGAGAACCTGTGTGGAACATGTCATAATTGTTGTCCCGCCTGGAAGCAGCGTAATTAATTGAAGCCCTGTCTGGGATTCGAAAGGGATCTACATATTTAATTGGAGACCCATCCGGGAATACAAACTTATCTGTGGTTCAGTCCGGGATAACGTATTTAATTCGTGTAATTGATGCATTGGTAGCCAGGTTTGACGCTCTTCGCGAAGCCGAGAGAGGTAAATCCCTCGATAACATTCCATTTCTACATGTAAATGTATGTTGCTTTGACTCTTTACATTCAGGATCTTTATATTTTCCGCTTCCTCTTTCTGTCAAACGTAAAAAGGCTGTTCTCAATACTCAAAATGAAGATGACTATTGTTTGTCTGTATTAGGCATTGCTGCCTTTTTAGCTTTTGATTTCCACTCTTAACTTTTCGAACATTACATTTCTTGTGGATCTAACTTTTATTGCTAGTTTTGATTGCTTAACTCCGACTTTTCTTTCATTTATGGTCCAGATAAAATACTGTTTTCGGAGCACTTTATTGCACACAGCAACGTAAGGTGCACCATATTAAGTTATTATGCATTATGATGATAATTGTTCTTTTAAGGGGCCTAACATCTAGCTTATCGGCCTCTAATGGTTTGGGGGGTGATAGTGAGAGATGAGATGAGAATGAAGACTATAACTAATACTAACTACAGACTTACATACTAGAAGAAGAAATCGTAAACAATTGTGAGAGACAGTCAGAGTTTGAAGAGTGTTTTGTTTTTTATTTTATATATATAAATGAATTTTGTTTTTAAAATATATCTATTTTTATAATTTGGGGTTTACATTAGCCTAATTATATAATACAAATTAGTGAAAATGTCAAGATCTTCGTTATTAAAGTGGTAAGTAGTTCTTTTTCCACCAAGCTGCTGAGGATTTAAGATGTTTTCTTGTCTGCGGGAGTTGAATATGCTGTGAATATGCTGTTCTTCTGCATAGGGGTAAGTACATTTATTCCTTCTTGAAGAATTATTTTATTTGTGCAGACAACCTTTCACATCTTTATTCACGACATGGGGTTACGCTGAAGGTTCAGAACAGACCAAATATACCCTAATAACAAGAACTAACTCTTTCATTCTTAAATTTCACACAATGCGTCATTCCATTTCTTTCCGAAAAATGCCGCTCCATTAGGTGTCTTCTCAACACACTACAAGAAGCCAAATACAGTTGGTAATTTAGCACGTGTGCGGCCTTCCGGGGCTGTTGGCTGCGCCTTAGGCGCACTTTGGAGCCAACACTATGTAGCCCCCGAAGGCCACACACGTGCTTCCCACCGCACTAGGTAGTAGTGAGGCAAGCTACCAGCTATAGAAGCATATTTAAAGGGACTGCAAATCGTATATAAGCATCTATTCTCCATGGTAGACATTCATGTGGCTCATCACTAGAGCATGCTGAAAGGGTTGCAAGGAGCAATTATCGTCAAAGAAGTAATTCAAGTATTATAACGGGATCTTCACGTGCTTGCAAATGCAGATTAAATTATATGTTCACTGATGCAATAATTCGCGACTGGTATACAATGGATGAGTGTTGTGAACATTAATAACACGCGTAGGCAAATCCTGTCCTGCACAGAAATACGATTAACTGGAGTGGAAAATTATGCGTATCTTAAGTCTTATATGCATTGTTGCAGCAATATTTGCTTTTTATCTTCGAGACATTATTGCTCTGCTTCTGGTGGCCGTCGTGTGTGTCCAGACGCATGTCAATTGTGGAGATTTCATTGCAATTGGTTTAACAGTGGATTAAATATTCATTGCAACGAAGCGTTCAAAGATTCATCCGACGACGAACCATTCGAAAATGCAGTCAGGAAAGAGATGATGATGATGATAATTGTTGTTTTAAGGGGCCTAACATCTAGGTTATCGGCCCCTGATGGTTTGGGTGATCGTGAAGATGAAAATGAAAAGCGAACTTAAAACTAAAACTAACTACTAACCTACATACTAGAAGAAGAAATGGAAAACTAAAGGAGAATAAGGCAAAGAAAAGGACAGAAGGAAAAGAAATGCCCTCAACCCTCGGAGAAGGCGGATTGAGGGACTTGGAAGGAAGGAGAGCCATGAAAGGCATATAGGAAAGTGAAAGAGGAGAGGGTCCGCCCCAACGGTAGGGACAAAAGGGGAAAACGGACCCAGCTCAGGAATCCCTCGGGGTCGCCAACTCCCGAACTCACCAGCCGTGAGCCCCTGAGGGTGTAGCATTATCTAGGGTGCACCAGAAGTGGTGGGGCTACATACACCCTGCCTCCTTAAGGGCCTAGAGCACAAGGCAGGAGGTAAAAGGAAGAGAAAAAGAAGGCTGATCCCTCGCAAAAGGAGGGTATCAGAAAAGATGAGACAAGGGCCAATTAAGGCGGGAAAGGAAGAGACTCCCTAGGCCTCGGATACCCTAATACCGTCGGGGTCAGAAGAGAACAAGAGTTGACCAAGTGAGGTCGACAGGAAAGAAGACGAGAGGAGCCCGGCACAAGTAAGTGGAAGCAATGCCGGACTCAGCTGGGGCCCCGTGGTCGCCAACCCACGCTCACAAGGTGTGAGCCCCTGGGGGATCAGGAAAGAGAACCCTTTGCCGCATCATCACAACGATCTCCATCTTCCAGAACATCATCCTTATCATCGCCCCAACCGGACGGATGTCGATCACCTTTGGGCACGCTGCAGACTTCAAGCTCAACCATTTCTTTTTAATGAGTGACGATAAAGCACCAACTCAACATCGTGAGTCCCCAGTGAATTCGGATGCTGTGGAAACTCCTTTGCCTGCACTATCTAATACGCGCACAAAGGAACCACCACCTACACCTGTAAACGATTATACGTTGTAATAACTGAAAGGGATTTGGGTACATTTTTAAAGATCCAACTATATATGATGATGATGATGATGATAATTGTTGTTTTAAGGGGCCTAACATCTAGGTTATCGGCCCCTGATGGTTTGGGTGATCGTGAAGGTGAAAATGAAAAGCGAACTTAACACTAAAACTAACTACTAACCTACATACTAGAAGAAGAAATGGAAAACTAAAGGAGAATAAGGCAAATAAAAGGACAGAAGGAAAAGAAATGCCCTCAACCCTCGGAGAAGGCGGATTGAGGGACTTGGAAGGAAGGAGAGCCATGAAAGGCATATAGGAAAGTGAAAGAGGAGAGGGTCCGCCCCAAAGGTAAGGGACAAAAGGGGAAAACGGACCCAGCTAAGGAATCCCTCGGGGTCGCCAACTCCCGAACTCACCAGCCGTGAGCCCCTGAGGGTGTAGCATTATCTAGGGTGCACCAGAAGTGGTGGGGCTACATACACCCTGCCTCCTTAAGGGCCTAGAGCACAAGGCAGGAGGAAAAAGGAAGAGCAAAAGAAGGCTGACCCCTCGCAGAAGGAGGGTATCAGAAAAGATGAGAAAAGGGCCAATTAAGGCGGGAAAGGAAGAGACTCCCTAGGCCTCGGATAACCTAATACCGTCGGGGTCGGAAGAGAACAAGAGTTGACCAAGGGAGGTCGACAGGAAAGAAGACGGAGAGGAGCCCGGCATAAGTAAGTGGAAGCAATGCCGGACTCAGCCGGGGTCCCGTGGTTGCCAACCCACGCCCACTAGATGTGAGCCCCTGGGGGAAACTATATATGTACAATGGGTTCAGGAGATGGTAGTGACTGGGAAGTTGTTAGTTTCAACGGATATGAACTTATTACGGAGCTTACTAGGAGTTTTGGAGGAGGGATATGTAAATGGCGAGAATACGTGGACGCATTGTATTCAGTATCTAAGAGGCCATACATCTTCCATGACATCGTTCCCCTTCAGGATGTTGACAAACCTGCAGTATTGCATTTTAAGTTGTTGGCAAGGCATGAAAAACGAGATCAAGGAATTCCCATTGTCTATCGACATGACACCAAAATCCTGAGTCCGTGGACATTACGAAAATGTGAATGCCAGTTGCTCTCAGGGGACCCCATTCTTCCTCGAAAGTCTGTTCGGAGCAAAAAGCTCACTGTACAACTCGGGCGAGTATACTGTTGGAATGTGCTTCACTATTTCCACCAGAAATCACGGGGTACTATCACAATCAAAGCACAAGAAACCCCAAGTGAAAACCCATTACATGGAAGATTTATCCAAAGGAGGTTGCGAAAGTTCAACCCCAATAGAAAAGGAGACATTGTTGTTTGGATGCGAACGATTGGATCAATCTAGAATCATCCTTCCCAACACCAGTGTAGTGTCAGGTTCACACATTAGTTCGAACTTAGACAGTGAAAATGGAACAAATAAACCAGGACGAACTAGGGGAAATAGAGTCAAAAACATTCAGGACGGGGTCAAGCAATGGTTACTCCACCATGTAGTGAGTCCATTGCGATCTGCTTGTAATTTTGAAGAATTTGTTGAAAAGTATCTCTCTAAAATACGAAAAGAGCAGTTAGATTCAGTATTTATCCTTGTTGAAATTATAGTTAATAAAATGAATGTAAGGGAACTGTTTCAATGACAAAGTGGAACTTGTAAATATGGTGAAGTAGAGTTACTGTATAAAGCAGTAATTATTAAATTTTATGATGATGATGATGATGATATGATGATAATTGTTGTTTTAAGGGGCCTGTCATCTGGGTTATCAGGCTCTAATGGTTTGGGTGATAGTGTAAGATGAGATATGACATTTTAGTTAGTTAATGTTGTTTTAAGGGGCGGAAATACGAGGTCATCTGCCCGTTTATGAAATTTTATACAACTATTGCACTGTAGATGAAACAAGGGAAGTTGTTACCGCATGGCTATTATACCAATTTCTTTTAACCATGTACAAAGTGTTGAATAGAAGTGACGGAAAATTTAATGCTACGTACTTGTTTCGACCTCCGAACAGTTTAAAATCTACTTTCATTACTAGGATTGCAGATGTTTGTGTTAACACTGGGTATTGTAATAAAAACCACAAGTATGCCCAATTTGGTTTGCAGGAATGCTGCAATAAACGACTAATTGTTATTGATGATCCAGCATTCGATCGTCTTGCAATTGAGCAGTTAAAGACTGCTTTTTCAGGAGATCCAACCAATGTAGCTGTGAAGTTTAAGCAAGATGCGGTACTTGTTCAAACACCGTGGGTGGTAGCTAGTAAGAGCGAAATGTTTCAAGAAAGTGTGTGGTATACTAGGATATTTAGGAAATGGGTTATGGGTGTAGAACAAAGTGGAATTCCTGCTGTTTCTAAGAAATGGAACCCATTGTACACATGCCATGTTTGGTGATTGGGGAATTGATGTGGATACAGAGATATTAACAAATAACTTTTAGGAAAGTTTGTAATGATTCAATAAAGCTTTATTAACCAACAATTGACGTTCCAGCAATTCTTGTATGAAAACCATGCAAATCTGGTGCACTATATGATGTTCCATCCATTCCATACAACCCTGTCATAAAATCATGAACACTGCTTCTATAATGATTATTTACATATGAGTAATGAGTCACTTCTAAAGCACATTTAGTTTCCATGTAAATGTCTCCATGAGCTTGAACAAAACTTGGTGTACAAGATTTCGGTAGAGCAGCTTCAATAGGCATTAAACCAAAATGCATGGCAGGTGCTGGAAATGCATTATTTGGCTTCCCTTTAAAATATCTCAAAGTGTCATTTTTGTCTATCCTTTGAGCATACCTAGAAATGCTTCCATTTAATGCACACTATTCTCCAGGATCAGGAACACCATCTTCATTGGGTGTTAATTCAGCAACATTAACACTATCTTTTGTGGCGGTATCGCCACTAGCTGCTAACCACCGCTCATGTGTGTGCCCCTGAGCAGCATATCCTACATAAAACGTTTGGTGAAATGTTCCTAATGAATGCCCAACTTTGCTGTGGTGAATGCTGCCAAAAGATGGTTTCCAAAATCGTTCAATAGAAAATAGTCCACAAGCCTTTTCGTATTGAAAGGCTAACATGTGCCTATAGGGATAAAGATTTCCAGTATCAAAACTTGCAGCGTCCATGGCTCCAACACCACCCGAACCTTGAATAATTCCTGTATACCAAGGATAAGATGATGATGATGATGATGATGATAATTGTTGTATTAAGGGGCCTAACATCTAGGTTATCGGCCCCTAACGCTATGGGTGATCGTGAAAAATGAGATCAGAATGAACTATAACTAATACTAACTACAAACTTACATACTAGAAGAAGAAATGGTAAACACATAAAGGATAAGGCAAATAAAGGACAGGAAGAAGAGAAATTGAAGGAAGGAGAGCCATGAAAGGCAGATAGGAAAGGGGAAAATAGGAGAGGGCCCGCCCCAAGGTCAAATAAAACGGGACAAAACGAATCCAGCACAGGAATCCCTCGGGGTCACCAAGTCCCAAACTCACCTGTCGTGAGCCCTGTGGAGTAATCACGCCAGTGAGAACTCCTTCTCAAGTATTTAGAAATATTTTAGTATTAAGAAATATGTTGTTCACTACAGACTCCATTTCCTTATCTCTTATCTGTTAAGACTCAAGGCGGCGAGTTCGCCACACAGGAAGTTCATACTCTTATCTATCCTTTCAATAATATTTGGAATGGCCATTAGCCGACACATCCTGTGTATTGTGAAAATTACAACCCTAACTGGGTTATTCACTTAAAATAATAAACACATTCGTAAACCGTTTCTTGGAAAGGAACGCCAGCACATGTTGTCACCCGGTCAAAGTGTTGACCACTGTAAGAGTATAAATAAGACATTATGATCTGTATAAAGTGTCAGTGTACGAGAATCGTTACTGTAGCTTGTATGCTGGAGGATTTGACTTACCTTCTCTTCATTAAATCATCATTTCATCTTTACAAAACTCGTCTTTATTCAGAAGTTATCAGAGTACCTTAACAACTGCGAATAAAATAGGTATCACGTACTTGGAACAACTGAATAATACTATCATTCTTCGACTTACCAGTTATTTCACGTCTTCTATTGACCTCGGGCTAAGGCTCAGGTCCGAACCCAAGATACCTTAATTCGATAACTTCAAAATTCTAAATTGATTATCATCGCAACCAATCGGCTACGCGACAACGGCATCATAAATGCAAACAGTAATAGTGATTATTGCAACAAATATGTATTTAATCAGGGAGGGTTTAACATTGCTAAGTCCCAGTGACAGCCTCTGTCGGTGTTTTGCACCAGTGTGTGTGGCTCATGCTCTGTAGACCTCAATATAGGTCAACAAATATCACACATCCTCCCTGTGGCACTGTTACAGCATCAGTCGCAAATCATAGCGTATAGCTAGGTTCGATATTTTTGAACGTTGACAGTATCAAAGTTGATGTTATGTGCGATAAAATAGAACCTACTTCGGTGACTGAAACTGTAGTGATTCAGTAGCATCCAGCCAATAATTAACTGGGATGATGAGATCTAAAGAACATAAGCCACACACGGTCTTAACACAACAACGACAGAGGATTGAACCTCGATCAACAGGAGACAATTACGTCAAATCTACTGTCAAGAAGAAGGCACTGCAATGCTGAGCGCAGTCGTAACCGGCCACCTGACTGATCTGCCACGTGGTAGTGAAACTGTCAGTAGGTAAACAATATGGTGTGGTGTACTGAATATTTTAGTGTTCGTAAGTCGAAATTTCTTGACCCTGTGCAACTATTGGGAGTTTGTATTTCAAATGTTTATGTTTTGTTGAACATGGCATCATCATCCATCATTGATGAAGATCTGGTGTGCAAGAGTATGGACTGTCCTGCTTGCAGGGAATACATGACTGGACATATTGAACTTTGTAAGCGTGGTCACAGCATATGCTACAAGTGTAAGGAGAAGGTGAAGCAATGTCACATACGCAAGGCATATGTAAGCTTCCATGCCGCTAGACTCAGTCCCAGTCGCTTGGATGGCTCGCTGCCTCAAGGACGGAGTATCTTTGACGTTATTCAACTTATTTGACTACGTACTTGGCAAGTACGTTATTTAGTAAATAACCATAATACTTCATTATTTTCTTTTTGTTTGTTAGTACTAAGTAGTTCTTAAATTTGTAGGTTAGTTGATTGTTAGGTTCAGTTTATTTACTTTCAGGCTTAGATGATTTGCTTTTGTTTATTTACTTTCGTTGTATTACTTTCTAGGTGTCTGTTTCGATGCCTCGAAGAAAATCTCGCCTTCTCAGCGTTCTGCTAGAGGAAAGCGTCTGAGTTGATGAAGATGACAATTGTTGTTTTAAGGGGCCTAACATCTAGGTTATCGGTCCAAGAGTCTGAGACTTATGCGTGACACCGAGACGGAAGATGAGCGTATTAAAAGGTCAACGTAATACTATCATTCTTCGTCTTACCAGTTATTTGACGTCTTCTATTGGACTCGGGCTAAGGCTCATGTCCGAACCCAAGATACCTTAATTCGATAACTTCAAAATTGATTATCATCGCAACCAATCGGCTACGCGAGTAGTGGGATGATGACAGAGCTGCTTTACTTAGGAAGTTGTGAGCCCCTGGCGGCCTTGAGAAGGAAGGAGTGATGGTAGGAGGGCGTGCGTAGATTGTTTTTTTTTTTCGTCTCGTTGTGCTCTTTACGGGGATGTAGGTGTTGAAAAGGTCAAAATACGATTTTGGGTCTAAAAATGCGTTTTTCACATTTTTCTAATTTTTGTAAAACCGAAAAAGTGATCATGACGTGCGTCATGTTATTTTTTGATGTCGTTGTCCTCTTTGCGGGGATGCAGGTGTTGAAAAGGTAAAAAAAGCTGGAAACATGGTTTTTTTGTCTAAATTTTTTTTTTGTGATTTTCCCTAATATTGGGAAAACTGAAAGAGTGATTATGACGGGTGTGATATTATGTTCTTCGTCTCGTCGTCCTCTTTACGAGGATGTAGGTATTGAAAAGGTGAAAAGCTGGAAACATGTTTTTTGATGGAAAATGTGTTTGTGTTATTTTTGAAGATATTTGGAAAACGAATCATTTGATTTCTATGACGGGCATGTTGATGTTTTCATCTCATTGTCCTCTTTAGGAGGCTGTAGGTATTGAAAAGGTGAAAAGATGGAAACATGTTTCTTGATGGAAATTGCGTTTTTGTTATTTTTCAAGATATTTGGAAAACGAATCATGTGATTTCTATGACGGGCATGTTGATGTTTTCGTCTCGTCGTCCTATTTACGGGGTTGTAGGTATTGAAAAGGTAAAAAGCTGTAAACATGGTTTTTTGATGAAAAATGTGTTTTTGGTATTTTTGAAGATATTTGGAAAACGAATCATGTGATTTCTATGACGGGCATGTTGGTGTTTAGGTCTCGTCATTCTCTTTACGGGAATGTAGGTATTGAAAATCTGAAACCATGTTTTTTGGTCTAAAAGGTGCGTTTCCAGTTATGTTTCCAGATATTTGAGGAAAACGGGAAAAAAGTAAGAAACCAGATTTGAAGTGACGTTGTGTTGGCGTGTCAGGCACTGTGATGTTGCTAAAAATTGTTATTTGCTCACACACAGAGATATAGTTTGTTGAAAAGAGATTTGCAGGCTTGAAGCCGTCCTCTGCGAGCGGACAGGCAAGCATGGGCTCTTATCATTTGCGTGCTCTGCAGCAAGAGAGATAACAGCCTGTAGTTCGCACGCACGTGCTGTTATCAAACACAAACGAGTAACCCGATCTTTTGTAGAAGGACAAACAGCTCTGTCGAGAAGCTGAACATTGCTTTCCCACGCACACGCCGAGTTTGCAAAGCTTGTGAGAATCATTCTGACTAAAGCGTTTCACGACATCCTACACGTAGGAACAAAAAAGTAATGTGTTAACATTGCAACTTTTTGAAGAGACATGTACGTTCTGAGAGTAAGAGATAGTCATTATTCTTGTGATCACCTTCGAAGACAACGGATGCAAGTGCCTTAAGCTCTTAGTAAAAAAATTACGTGAACCGTGGGTGTACTTGTAATAAGGTAGGTTCATTATTGTTAATTATGACATGATTGGTTTTATTGTTATTTTGTGTATGCGTGGAAAGTAAGTTAGTGACTGATTGTATTTTTTGTTGGATTTTGTTTCTTGCAGATTTTTAAAAGCAAAAATTCAAATAACACTCCAAGTCAGTGAAAGCAGACAGAGAGAGAGAGAGAGAGAGAGAGAAATATTATGAAAAAGCAGCAGCAACATTGACAGTGTCGGCAAAAGAGCACATTTGCTCAAAGGATTATAATTCATTACATGGTGAGTACATGTTGTTCCATTACTTTTATTGTTGTTGTTGTTGTTGTAGTTGTTATATGTATGCCATTTATTTCATGGAAATTTATAAACTTATGACGTGTATTTATTATTGTTTCAGAATTAAGACGTGTATGGAGTGAACGGGTTTTAACTACCGTCACGCTTGCGATTATTTTTTTAAAATAATGGTGAGCTATGAATATATATTATTTCTTTTGTTTGTAAATTACCTTGTTATTTTTTGAGTGAGTGTCTTATCTATGTGTGCACACTTGAAACCTTCTCTTTTTAGCAACTGCAATGAACGAATGAATGAATGAATGAGTGAATGCATGAATGAATGAATGCTCATGTTTACTGTATATAATCATAAATAATAACGGCTTTTTTGGTTTGCTTTCCAGATAAATCGTTGGAAAAAAAACCTTGTTGGTGATCGTCTCCTACTGAGACCAATTGTATAGGATCAACATCAAATTGCTACGATCATTGTGTACATGTGTGTGTGATTGTGTGTCATTCAGTGAATAACAACAACAACAAGTTTGGAATTGCTGGTTTTGGATTAACCTATTTTAAGGTAGGGTTTGCAAGTTTGCTATTCCATTTTATAATCATATCAGAGAGTGAAGTGTTAGTGTGGCAGCCTTGGGCCAAATGTTTCAAAACGCGAGTATGCTCCGGCCGAATTCACAATGCGAATCACTGTCTGTCCCCTAAAGGTTTTGTGGAATTATGTTTCCCCATTTTTTGAGTGAATGTGAACAAGGCTTAAGATTGCATCAGGCTTTAAAAATACATTTCGAACTACTATGTGAACTTATGTTGATAAAAAATAATGTTGAAGAGAACACACCTTCAACCTTTGTGCAAAAATGGAGAAAGTACTGATAGCCGATAATTTGGAAACGTGGTATCAGGAGAAAGCTATTCAAGCGCTTATCACAAAATTTGGTTAGTTGCAACAGGGTCCCAGTGGCTTGGCTCTGAATAGCATTGCATATTTGCAAATTAATATTTGAAATACAATCCATAGAATGCAGGAAGTAGCTATATTCCCACACCAAGCTTTATCGCTTCGAGAAAGGCGGTGATCAACATGCGCAATAAAGACGATTACTGCTTTTTGTGGAGAATAGTTAGCTGTCTGCAACCCGGTGAAGACATAAATGGTCATCAACCAGGGAAGTACAAAGATGTGTTTAACCACATGAAACGAACTCTCAATCTGAAGCGTGTTTCATTCCCAATGCCTTTAGATAAAATTTATTTATTTGAGAAAGATAATCCAAATTTCTCATTCATGGTATATGGTGTCGAGGGAAGCAACATTGTAGGCCTCTTGTATTCCACCAAAGAGACAAAACAATACCACATTCACTTACTATTGTTGTCTTATGGAGATAAAAGCCATTATTGCTGGGTAAAGAATTTAGGAAAACTAGTAAACAGCCAAGTGTCTAACCATGATGGTATGAAACATATTTGCGAGCGCTACCTTCAGTATTTTACAACTGATGAACTTTTGAAACGAGATACGGGATACTGCGAAGGGCTGATAGCAGTAAAGCTAGTCTTGCCCGAAGGGAATGACGCAGTCTTAAAATTTAAGGCCACTAATAAACAAGATATGGTACCATTTATTGTTTACGCCGATTTTGAGGCCCTTACTGTTCCCCTTCAGGGATGTGAACCAAGCCCCATACAAGCTCAACCTATCCAGTGCTAAAACATGAGCCTTTTGCTGTAGGCTATTATGTTGTCTGTCACTACGATAAATCCCAATGTGAGCAAGCAAGTCACGAAGGTTTGGATTGTGCTCGATGGTTTGTTGATCAAATGGCGGCTTTAGCGGGCAAAGTAGAAAAAAAATTGGACAACCCTGTACCAATTCAGATGAATGACGTACATCAAAAAGAATATGATCAAGCCACCACCTGCCACATATGCGAAAAGCCTACTTTAGGCGGAGAACAAAAAGTAAGAGATCACTGCCACAGGACAGGGCATTTTAGAGGTGCCCCCCATAGGGAATGATATTTAAAGTATTCTACACCTCGCTTCCTCCCTGTCTTCTTACACAATTTCTCTCGCTACGACCTTCACTTCATTGTTAAAGAATTTTCCCATGTAGATAAAAGCAAAACCACCATTTTGGCAAAAATCCATGAGAGCTTTACCTCACTTCCATGGAGAAATGGAAGCATGAGCATTCGGTTTCTCGACTCATTCAAGTTTATGTCTAGTTCGTTGGATAGCCTCGTGAAAGGCTTAAGAGAGAATGAGCTGAAACATACTCAATCCCACTTTACCAATGCAGAACAATTTAAATTGTGTGTTCGTAAAGGCCACTTTCCTTATGATTGCGTGGCAAGTTAAGAGGTGCTTAAAGAAAAGTATTTGCCCCCTCGAGTGAAGTATTTTTCTCAGTTAACTCGAAGCACCATCACTGAACAAGAATATGCCCACGCACACCATGCTTGGCAAGCGTTTGGTATAGAAACCATGGGTCAATATGCTATGCACTATTTAAAATTAGACGTGTTGTTGTTGACAGACGTATTTGAAACGTTCCGTCAGCTAAGTCACACGATATACGGGCTCGACCCCCCCCCCCCCCCACCACTACTATACCAGTCCAGGGTTAAGTTGGGACGCTGCCCTCAAATTTACCCAAATTGTGCTTGATTTACTTACGGATCCCGATATGGTACTGATGATGGAAAAAGGGATTCGTGGGGGATTCGTATCGCTCAATCAGCGACATACCAAGGCAAATAATCATTAAATGCCTGATTATTGTCCCGAAGAACCAGATTTCTACCTAATGTATTTTACTGTAAACAATTTACACGGTCACGCTATGAGCCGACCGCTGCCGTACAAAAACTTTGTCTGGCTGTCTGAGGATGAAATTAAAGATTTTAATGTGCATAGCGCAAGCGAGCAACAGGACGTAGGATATGTCCTTGACGTTGACTTAGCTTATCCCTCCCATATCAGACAGGGACATGGTGATTTCTCCTTTTGCATTGAGAAAATGGTGCCGCCCGATAGTAAGGGCAATCATAAAAAATTGATGGGCACCTTGTATGACAAAAATCACTATGTGCTGCATATTGACATGCTGGTACAATGTTTATCCCAGGGCGTAATCCTGAAAAAATCCATAGAGGTCTGTCAGAAACTGTGGTTGAAACCGTGCATGGATTTAAATACCAGTCACAGACGAAGTGCCACTCAGCCATTTCAAATATTTTTTTTAAAACTGATGAATAATTGTATTTATGGCAAGAGTCTGGAAAATGTACGGCAGTATAGGGGCATTAAATTGGTCAACACATGGCATGGACAATGGGGAGCTCAAAAATACATTTCAAAAACAAATTTCAAATCTTTGAACATTATTGATCATAGTCTACTAACTATTGAACTTGCCAAAACTAATGTGGTCATGAATAAACCCATCTAATTAGGTCAAGTCATTTTAGATATTTCAAAATTGCATATGTATGAATTTCATTATGGTTTTGCAATGCGGCAATTCGGTACCATTTCCTTGTTATATACAGACTCAGATAGCTTCATTTACCATATCCGTGACTGTGATCCATATGTCGTTATGAAAGAAAACCCAAAATGGTTTGAAACGTCCCCGTTTTGTGAGAAGAACGTGTTCGATATCCCCCGTCTGAACAAAAAAGAAATTGGTTTAATGAAAGATGAGTGTTCAGACACCATGATGACTGAGTTTGTTGGACATGCACCGAAAATGTATAGTTTTCGGCAGGTGGATCGATTTGAATCTATGCGAGCCTAAGGGATTAGCCAACACGTGGTTAAACGCCTCTGTGTGGATGATTATTTCCATGTCCTTCACACCCACACAGGCATGTCACATAGCCAGTTTAGGATTCTGTCTAAAAACCATGATTTATTTTTAATGAAACAGCGAAAACGAACACTCGCTTTGATGGACGACAAGAGACAGTGGTGTCAGGATATGATGACAAGCTTCTCATTTGGTCACAACCAGTAATGGTTGTTGCTATTGTTGTACAACAGGACAAGTGGTTGGCTTGGTTGCTATAACATGTGTGATGCCATCTGGAGCCTCGGAATAAAAATAAATGAAAATTGTAGTGTATCATATATTTTTTTTTTTTTTTTTAACCTGTGTGCATGGATGTATGCATGGATGTGTAAATGCCTGTAAATAGTTGTACATGAACTGTATGTCTTGTGCTATTTGCCTGTGAACGCATAAAGAGAGCCATCTATCAATGTTTGCATGGCTTACTGTGCACAGGCTAGATTAAAAACATTTGGCTTTCTAGGTTAGGTTAGGAAAACAACAAACAATTAGCCCCCCTCACTATTGATGTCGCTTAGTAGGCCTCATGTTTCAGCAATGTGAGCACCCACCCTCAGTAGGCATGCGGCTTAATAGATCTCACTAGGTTGTGGCTTAGTAGGCCTCATGTCTGAGCAAAGTGACCATCCCACCCTCAATAGGCATCCGGCGTAATAGGCCTCGATAGATTGTGGCTTAGTAGGTCTCATGAAAGAACAAAATATAATCTGCTGCTTTTACTGTGGACAATCTCACTTTATGGCAAGTGTTATGAGAGGTAATACAGCTGAAAACAACACCAGTCGAATATCTGAACAGAAATTGTTTATTTTTAACCTGATGCATGTTATCCTTGTGGCCTACAGATAAAGAAGCCAACAGGCAGATGGTTATTTATTTGTGTTTTGCTTATTTTTATATCCTTTTTGCTATTCACTTAGAGGACAGACAGTGTATAGGTACATAGTATTTTTAGCCTATTTTCAATTTTGAAAAAATAGGCTTATGAGATCACATTTTGTCCGTGTGTGCGTGTGTGTGTGATTCGTGTGTGTGTGTCCCCCTAATAAAATCTAAACGGCAGGAGCGATTTCAATGAAACTCGGAAAGTTCAGAGCACTATTTCCGGCGACCTCGACCGTGCCCTTCAAATTTTGTTACGACTCACCAATCCAACATGGCGGCTGTGCGAAATATTTCACCAGCATTCAATATCTCCGAAACTATTACCGATATTATCCTGACATTTTCTATGGTGATAGAGGGAACTACTATAAGTTCACTTATGTGACTTTTGAAAACCTGGTAACTACAAAACCAACATGGAGGCCAAGCGAATTTGCGACTTTTAAATAGACGTTTCTCGTGATTTGACCAAGCAAACGCAATGAAACTTGGTACAGTATATGTTTATATACATTGTAATGCACCGACATCTAACTTCGTTCAATTGTTCACATAATCAGAAGATGGCGGATGTGCGAAATATTTCACCGGTATTCTATATCTCTGAAACTATTAGCGGTATCTCCCTAAAATTTTGTACGGAGATAAAGTGCACTACTGGAAGTCCATCTATAAGACTTTCAAAAACCGGTTAACTACAAAACGAACATGGCGGCCAAGCGAATTTGAAAATTTTAAATAGACCATTCTCGCGATTTAATGTTCCAAGCGCACTGAAACCTGGTACAGGAAATATTTATACACATTGTAATCCACTGGTATCTAATTTAGTTCAATTGCTTACATAACCTCAAGATGGCGGCAGTGCGAATTTTAAAATTAAGTTTTTATTTCTTGTGATGTAGTCATGCGATCGAAGTGAAAGTTTGAATAATGAACCTACGCAATAATTTTCCTTTAATGGTACATGACTCTATGGCCTATACATTTAACAATCCAACATGGCGACCATCCGAAATATTTAGACGATACTGAATATCTACGAATCTATTTTAGCAATCAAACTGCATTTTTTAATGTTCATAGGAGCTATGAACTTAAGTTCACCTATAGGACTTTAAATAACCTGGTGATCACAAATCCAACATGGCGGTGACGCGAATTATATATATTCACATGGACGTTTCTCGCAATTTAACCATCCGAGTGCAGTGAAACTCGGTACAGTAAATCCTTATACGAATGTTAATCCACTGGCATCTAATTTATTTCAATTGTCTCCATAACCTCAAGATGGCAGCTGTGAAAAATTTTAAAATCTCCTTAGTAGTAGGGCTAAGCCGGTCCTGGATAGATTTCAAGGTCATCCATGGTTTCTCGTGGTCACGTGCCCCCCCAGGCGTTCCCTGGAGGGCTTGGGGGAGGGGAGGGGGGGAGGGGAGGGGAAAGGGTGGAAGGTCTGGCTTGGAAGCAGACCCAGTTGTTAGCCGACCTGTGTTGGCCAGCCAACTGACTGAGCTGGCTGGTGTGCATTGCCTATATAGCTTGTGGATGGAAGTGGGGGAGGGGACTGGTTCGGGCGACTGTCGAAGGTAGCCGAATGTGACCGAGTGTAACTTAGAGTAGTAGAACAATGCGATGGCCGGGGCTGTAGGTATCAATCAATAAAGACCTAATAATAATAAATATTCCATTAAGCATGGTTACGAATATGAATAATACGAAATACTAAATGTCCCCTAGAGATCTATGTATGGTAAAAATGTAGAGGTATATGGACTGTTGTTAACCCATGACGAGCTGTCGTGAGAGGGATTCGAACCCTCGCTTCCTGTTGAGGAAATTCGAACTTAAGTCGAACGCCTTAGACCGCTCGGCCAACCCGACAAGGAAAGGTTAAGAGGATGAAATAAAACAAGGCTCATTATACAAGATCAGATTTATTAATCCAAGAATTAAAAGAGGAATTGAAACCTAACCATTTGACATAGAGTTTATTACCCTGTCTTTTAATCACTTTTTCAACAAGATAATGCTTGGGATACTGCGATTTTTGAAGTTCTTCGATGTAGAATCCTCCTTCGATGGGCTGGTGGTTATGGTCCTGGAGTAGATAAGTGACGGGGTGGGTACGTTTTACTTGGCGAATGCTGAATATTTCTGTGCTCCAGTTGGGCGTGTATCCTTTTGAGAAGAGGGATTTATGTTTACTGATGCGTACATAATCACCCACCTGAAAACGATGGCGTTGTGGGTCAGCTGTTTTGATGCCATGATGAAGGCGATTCAACCGTGGACTGTTTTTTATGACCAAACGTGGTTTTAACCCAATAGTTCTATGTTTGGTATCGTTGTAACGTGACACTAGAGTCTGCAGTAGATGAAGCCAGCGATAGGACCCTCTGGCTGTAAATTCTCGCCACATATGTGTTTTTAACGTTCGGTTGAAACGTTCTACCACACTCGCTTTCAAATTGCTGTAAGTGGTATAGTGATGAACACCGAGTTTTTGCAGATAGGTGGAAAACTCCTTGTTGAAAAACTCCTTACCTTGATCTGTCTGGAGGAGGCGAGGTTGCCGTTTAGCTTTTTGAATAATGCGTTTAAAGGCTGCAGTAACTAGAGTACCTGTTTTATTTCGCACAGGCTCTACAAATGCCATTTTGGAATAGACGTCGATGACAGTCAGCAAATACTTGATGCCATTGTTTTTAGTAGCATAGGGAATCATTTCCACGAGATCAGCTTGCCAAAGTTCATCAATTCCTCGCGAGACAACATGGCGACGTGGATAGATACGGCGAGCTGGTTTATGCAACTCGTGAGCAATCACTGTTTTAATAGGCGAAGGGGTATTGTCACGTGGACCCATCATACAATAATGCCAGCATGACGAAGCTCCTCTTCTATTTCTACAATTTCACCTTCATGACCTGTATGGCCAGCCTGTTGGGAAGCGTGCAGGAGCTGTAGACGTTTAACCAACTTATTAGGATCGTTCCAATAGGCGAAATCAACGAAAGGTTTTAACGTTTTAAACGGGACGCCGGACGCTGAGCTTTCATGGCGGACACTTGCATAGGTGGGAAACAATTTGGATATAATGGCCTTATATTTGAAACCCTTATTTGCATTTATTGATTCAGAACGTTTATAATTACGTCTAAAACCATTTGTAGCCATCAAGATGTCCTTATACTTTTGAAGATCGTCTTCGTCATAGCCATCCTTGGAAGGTACACGTGCAAATAAAAGTTCTAAAAGACCTGGCGTCAATTGATATCGAACTGTTTTAACAATCACGACATTATCTTTTATTTTGATCTCTGAGTCACCAATTCGAAAACGTTTATTTTCATAGCGAACACCGTAGGTCGTATCAGTTTTTCTAGTAAAAAGGTCTTCAAGGTAGGGCGTTACCAACGGTCCAAAATGTTCTACCAGAATACCTTTCAGCTGCATATACTTTTCAGGTGTAGCCAAGATTTCTGACAGGGTAGGTTTTTTTTCTCTAGAGCTAGAGGGCGATTGAGCAATGACTGTTGTTTTTAGAAACTCTGGAAGCGGTGATTCTGTTCCAGAAGTAAAAACATCCTCAGCTTCTTCATCGCCTTCTTCTTGTTCTTCCTCCTCGATTGTTTGTGTTCCTTTTGATACTGTATTTGGCTTATTGGTCTGTGATGTTCCCTTTAACACGGCTTCCAGAGGTGATTTCAAATGTTTCGCGATCAACAGCTCACTATCAGCATGCGTGCGTTTCAGTTCACGGAACTTGCGTCGAATATTATTTTGCGCACGGATAATGTGTTTCTTTAATTGACTTCCTGCTGTTGCCATGCTAGCTGAATAAATGACGTTTGAAAAAGTCATGCAGTGCCTTAAATACGTATAAAATGATCAAACCCCATGCGGTAGCGTCCGTTGTTGATATCACTCTGCTTATCGATAACGAGGCAACCGTGGTGATGAGCATTCCAACATGTGGCACACAACTGTGTAAAGGCTGGGAAGGTCATGTCTGGGTTCACGTGATCATCGTAGACGTGACGCATGTTGCGTTCATCCTGCCGGAAGAGAACAATCACGTTGGCATTGTCGCGAATGAGCTGTTTGGGTATTCGGGAATAGGTTTGAGCGAGATAAAAACAATCAATATATTTATGACGTCCCATGGTAAAATAGGTTTGAATGATAGCCTGTCGTTCTGTGGACACATCATCAAAAATCATGAGCGAATTCGGGCGAACATGATCCGGTGAGACGACATCTTCGTGTGCGGGGAATGTGAAGTAACCCATGTTATTGCGAAGACCCGACATGACTTGTTGCAAGAACACATAAAGAGGCTGATAGAGCGACTTGACAAAAATGTAGATATTTTGAAATCGTACTCCGTTTAAGGAGGTGATTAAGGTAAGCAGAAGATTGGTTTTTCCACATCCCGATGGTCCGGCGATGAGACAGCGAATGGAAGACGGGAAGAGTGAACCGTGGCGGCGTTCGGACGTTGTCGAGAAGAGGCGAGAAACCAAATCCCCCACCGGAAGTGAATGTTGTTGCTTAATAATCTGCATATCGACTGAACGTGAAACGGGAAGAGGTGGTCTCTATATACATGAAGCATGTGGCTGTTTCAGATCTAGTGTAACCATGGATGCCTTTGAGAGAACACATAAAACAAAGAAAGGAAATGAGCCATATGCTTCGATAAACGATCCAAAACATGATACAGATCCGGCTAATAAACGATATGTCGATGCCAATGCACTGCCACGCACAACGGATGGTCATTACGACTTTAATGGAAAGCGATTAACCAATATAACAGAACCACAATTAGCTTCGGACGCATGTTCAAAAAATTATGTAGATTATTATCGCTTGCGGCGTATCAAGGGAGACTATGAAGCACAGAATAAACGTATCATGGGCGTTGCAGACCCCGTAAACAATCAAGATGTGTGCACCAAAGCCTATATGTTAACCAATGCTGTGGTGTTAACAAAAGAGGAAGACTATGATGTACACCAACGTCGAATCACTCAGCTAGCTCTTCCAACCAACGACACGGACGCTGCTAGAAAGGACTATGTAGATAACAAGGTGAAAGAATTACGCCGTTTTGTACCATTCCTAACAGTAAATGGTTATACAGCGAATAATACACGCCTTGTACACGTGGCCGATCCGGAGGATGATCAAGATGCTTGTACAAAACGGTATTTGTTCTCTGAAATAGAGAAGGTGTGGGAAATCAGAGAGAACGCTCTACAGATGAAGCGAAAACGAATAGCCGATGTTGCCGATCCTGTACATCCTCATGACGTGACGACTAAACGATTTTTGGAACAACGATTATCGCTTTTCATTAAAACAATGCCAAACTTATTTTTGGTTCACATTGTAAACCGACAACCGGTTGAAGACCCCAGTAACCTCACCTATATACTACGTTCGGGGCATAGCAATTACCGTTTACCGTATGATGGTGCCATTCGTGTTATCGAGTATACACCGGATTTCAAACATTTAGAGCTACTATTAAACGGTAGTGTTATATCATCACTCATCGAACTTGCGGTGAAAGCCGAGGACAAATTATCCTTTCAACTGAAACTGTCGTCTGAAGAAAAAGAGTCGGGAAAATCAATGAATGATTTTCCGCTGTATATAGAACTCGAATATACCGCCACCATCGATTAAATAATTGCAGGCTCTCTTCCTGAGGAGCGTTAGTTGTTGTCTATCCTTTATACTGTGAGGTTGTCTTCTTCCTTGGTCGCGATGGTGAAACAGAGATATGTGGTGAAGAAGAGGAAGACGTTGTCAAGAAAGGGAGGCTTTAAAGCTATTCTCCATGCGGCACGTCAGGCTTCGCGTGGAGAAACCAACAGCGAGTTGGCCATTAAAAAAGCTCTCCGAGCAGCACGATTGCATGCGAATTCCAAAAGTAAACTAAGTTTTAAAAAACGTGCTCGAGTTATTCCTGTACCAAAACGTGGCGGATTTTTACCCGCACTATTCGCTGGACTGGCAGCCCTGGGTTCACTTCTTGGTGGAGCAAGTGCGGTAGCGCGAACGGTGAAAGCTGTCGAGGAAGCGAAGCAACAGTTGAAGGAAAGTGAGAGGCACAATAAAAAGATGGAAGCTATAGCACTGCGTGGCAAGGGTGTGAACATGAAGCTAGCACCCTATAAAAAAGGACTTGGCATTTACATGTCGCCAAAAAACGCTTAATCGATGCACTGCCCCGGCGAGCCATGACACACGGAGAAGTCATAAAATATGCAAAACAGTTGAAAATTGCACACTTTAGAGGTGTATTTATGCGCAACCAATTACCTCCTCAACCTTGGAAGCGTGAGAGTGCAGTTATTAATTTGGATGACAGTCATGGACCGGGAACACATTACGTGGCCTACGTCAAGCATGGTTGTACCGTGTGGTACTTTGACAGTTTTGGAAACCTTCCTCCGCCGACAGAGCTTGTTCGCTATTTCGGAAGCAGTGCAACAATAAACTATAATGTGAAACGAGTACAAACTTTTAACACTCAACACTGTGGTCGCCTATGTCTGACCTTTCTATATAAGACTCAGCGCAGGTGGTAACGTGAGCAGTATAATGGCAGAAAGTAGAGCGTTTACAGTGCACGGACAAGGAGCCGAAGTAACTGTTGACTTTTATCCTCCAATTGAATTGGGACAACGACCCTACGTGCTGGGACTTGTTTCGTTTGAAGGCTATAATAGAATCTGCAACATAATTGAAGACGTCAATGATAAGTTTTACTACGATGACTATGTGTTAACTCTACCGTCTGGCAGCTACACCGTAGATGATATTCACGATCACATCTACACAACTCTCACCAAGGAATTTAGTCTAAAAGCATTTCTGGACGGGACACGCAAGTTTGAACTCATAGCCAACAACGTGACACATCGCTGCAGTATTCTTTCTTCCTTTAGGATTGATTTTAAAGCACAACCAGACTCAATTGGTCCATTGCTAGGCTATTCACCACAAGTGTTAGTACCAAACGTGATACACAAGTCTGACCAACCGGTGAAAATAATTGAAGATCATCACATATCTGTCACGTGTAATATTATTACAGACGTCTACACCAATCAAGATCCCTCGCATTCGCTTTATGATTTTATTGTTACTTCACCTGGTGGTTATATCATCCGCGAAAACCCATCGGTGGTGCTCTATCACCCTGTGAGTGTGACCCACATCAGGAATATTACCTTGAGACTAGTGAATAGAAACCAACGTCTCATCGAATTAGACCCTCATACACCTGTGACCTACAAATTGTATCTGAAGCCAGCATGAAACAAGTGTATAAAGCAACAACACCATTGAGGGTGGGTGTTAGTTGTTCTCAACGCGTGTACAGGTTAACACGTGTCAACAAGCAGATCTTACAACAACTGGGTTACACCGTACGTCATGAATTCGATCCTCGACGTGATCAATCCGGTCGAAGTACAGGAGGGTATTGTAAGAATTGAACACCATTCCTATCAACCGTACACTCAGGGTCTAAATAACAATGACGAAATTCGTATTACCATTAATCAACAAGATATCTACACCCTACCCCATGAAAGTTACATCCAGATTGAAGGTCAACTCACCAAATCAGATGGTACCATTCCGACAACGTCAAAGTTGGCTAACCATGCGCTGGCCTTTTTGTTTTCCGAGGTTCGCTACACCATCAACGGAATCGAAGTGGATACGACTCGAAATGTTGGTATAACAAGCGCTATGAAACTTTATCCCTCGTACGGAAGTGAGGAGAGTAAAGCGGTTCGTATGGCCGGTTGGTGTCCTGACTCGACAAACGACTGGATGGTTAATGGTGATGGTACATTTACCGGTCATTTACCCCTAAAATTAATATTAGGCTTTGCAGAGGACCATAAGCGCGTCGTTGTGAACGCAAGACAGGATCTGATTCTTGTTCGAGATAGGAGCGATTATAATGCGCTGAAGGGTGCTGATGGAGCTGCAATAGATTCAAAAATTTTATTGCAACGAATTCTATGGAAAGTACCGCACGTGACTCTCTCTGACCAGAAAAAATTGAGTCTGCTCAAGATTGTGGAGAAGGATACAGCTTTACCCATACAATTTAGAAGCTGGGAGCTGCATGAGTACCCGGTATTACCACTCACTGATACACATATTTGGTCTATAAAAACCTCACGGTACACAGAGCGACCTCTCTACGTCATGGTTGGATTTCAAACAGATCGCAAATATCAACAGAATAAAGATGCATCACAATTTGATCACATCCAATTGCGAAATATACGACTCTTCCTGAACGGAGTTACCTTCCCCTATGAAGGAATGGATTTAAACTTTACCAAGAACAAATATGGTAAGCTCTACGACATGTTTACAAACTTTCAGTCCTCCTATTATCAGAAAGAAGCATGTCCGCTATTATCCCCGCAAGACTTTAAAACCAAAGCACCTCTGGTGGTGATGGACTGTTCGTATTTGGAGGAGTCGATGAAGGAAACAACTATCGATATCCGGTTAGAATTTGAAACGTCTGTAGTTATTCCAGAAAAAACAACAGCCTATTGCCTGATTGTTCACGAGACGCAAGTGTATTATCAGCCGCTGCCCAATATGGTGACCAGAGTATAAATAGAAGTTTGGCTGCAGAGCCCTGGACTAAATCCTATGATAAAAGATTGAAAAACAATGTTCTGATCTTTTTGCAAATAAAGTAGTATAAGCCATTTTATGTTGTTTTTATCCCTTTAGCAAACCCAGTTCCTTTTCCAACCCCTTAACTAGTAGGACTATAGGTAGAGATGGATTAGTTGGCAGAAAGCACTGGTGAAGAAAGGAGTGTGTATCCGCGAGCAGTAACCATGTCTAGAACATTGATTGTCGATATGCAAGGCTTCAAAGTCAATGAAAATAAGTTTGTTTTCAAGGACGTTGCAATTATAGATTGCACAACCATGTGGACGCCCACAGTAAGTGCTTTCACTTTTGAACCACCGTTTCCCTTATACATGCAGTCGGACGAGGATAGAAGACAAACCGAGTGGCTGCAACGTCATTTAGGATTGAACTGGAATCAAGGAAACATTCCTTATAACTATCTACTGTTTGTATTAAAAGCCTATTTGTTCGGTGCCAACACTATTTTTGTAAAAGGAGGTGAAAAAAAGGAATGGTTACGTCAGTATGTTTCTCCAACTTGTAAACTCATCGATCTACACGAAATGGGATGTCCTGCACTACACACCTTATATGAGCCTGGTGAACGTGTACAAAAAAAGACACTCCTACACGTATCGAAACTCTTTGATTGGCTAAGTCGCAATGCATGTCGGTACCTGGAAAATGAGTGTAAAACCTTGTGCATGAATGCAGACCAGAACAGTGAGACAGAGACGTATGTCTAATACAGACGTGTCTGTGTGTATAATGGCTACCATTGAAGGCTTAAAATCTAACCCCATTGAACGGGCTATTGTTAAGTATTTCGCTTGTAAGAAAAAACTGAACAATTTTACCCTAGAAGAACTAAATGCTTTACCCAAAGCGTTTTTGTTTTATGTTGCGTCAAATGCTGTAAAGGAGATTTGGGATAGTGTGCCGAGTGATTGGACACGGGATCCTGTGTTGTGTGAACTTCAACCGTGCACTGATTATGAACATCATCAACAAGTGTACATTTCCAAAATGCCATCAGTTCAAAATTGTAGAACGTGTCAGTTAATTAAACTGTATCATGGACATAAAACCTCATGCAACGACTATGCGTCTTCATTCCACGGATGTGATGGTAAGAAAGAAGCAACCTCCGCAGCAGCGGAAAAAGAATCAACATGTGCGTCACCGACTGAAAAAAATATGCCGGATCTCTACTGGTCATGGTCTCATTGACAAAGTCATAGATCTTTTACCCTTTGAGCTGCACTTACCTGGTTATCAATACTGTGGCCCTGGTACAAAGTTAGACGTTCGACTGGCACGTGGTGATCCTGGAATTAATGCTTTAGACGCAGCTTGCAAGCAGCATGATCTAGCGTACAGAACATCAAAGCGTGAGAACAACATCTCTGAACTAAGACGTGTCGCCGACCAGATACTTTTGAGAAAGGCTATGGAACGTGTGACGTCACCTTCTGCATCTGTTGCAGAAAAAATGGCGGCCCTTGTGGTAGCAGGTGCTATGAAGGGGAAGCTCGTGTTGAGTGGTGGACGTTTACAAACAAAACATATGAAAGGACCAAGAACAAAGCAAAAATAAACTCTACACTATTCTTACCTTATGTTAAACAAGTGGTAACATGTTGATGTGCAAACGATGCCAATAAAGAAATGAACTAAAATATATGTTTGTTTTTTCTAACTCATACTTGGGGTAGCATGCATGTAACCAATAGTTAAATCAAAAACTCAAAAGTCAAACTTTTTTTGTTTATTAAAAAAACTCATAGTAATCAAAAAGCTATATATAAGATTTTACGTTGTTGCGATGTGAATGGTGTTGTGATGTGTATGGTGTTGCGATGGGGATGGTATCTTGATGAGCAGGACTCCTCACTGAAGTAAAACTAGTGGCAAGCGTAGGCGTTGTTACTGCCTCTTCTTCTATATCATCTCCCGCGAGGTTGTTGTTTACACTGGAACGAAATTCCATTCTAGAGAAAAAGCTATTGCAATTTGAGTTTGGAAGGTTTGTGGTAAATCTGGCATACAATAAATATAACTTACCTTTTAGTAGGGATGATATCTACTTCTGAGAGATGTTAGTTGGTTTGTAGGATGTAAAGTAACTTGACCAACTGAGTAAATGTATGAAGAATATAAGTAATCATTGGTGTTTGGATATATTATATCCGTTTTACTTCCATCTGGGAATACACATCTTGTAACAAATTTGGGTTTTGTACATTTATGGCACCAATATATGTCCTCCTCATTCAAGTCGTCTAAGAGATACTTCCAATTTTTATGTTTTACAAAATAACTTTGACTGTGAATATTATTAGGGAGGGGAAGCGTGTCGTCAGTGTTGTTACTATCTGGATCTTCATCATCTTCCATAGCAAGGTCTAATCCATAGCATAAAACAAAACATTTTAAACACAACTTGTGACAATTAATGTAGTCAATTTCACCGTCACTATTTTCGTACGTGTCATTTGTGTCAGGAATGTGGTAGTCGTTAATGTACGTCACACACTGTAACTCATTGAATTGTCGTGGGAAAATGATGGTGTCTTGCCCCATAGAATAATGAAGTTGGTAGTCAAATCGAGTTGTGTGATGTGATAAAATATAGTTTAATGGCCATTCTTTGAAGGTACTGTTCAAGTAGTTAGTGTATGTAGATGTAGTACGAAATTCATTATATGTTTTGTTATATATTTGACTGCGATGACCCTGTTTTGTTGCATATATCCAGTGACTTGGGTCAGAAAAGTGTTGTCTAAAAGTTTCAGATTGGTTAGCCATAGTACTCACCAAACGTTGTTGCTTGAATGCGTACCAGTAAAAGATAAAAACGAATTAGTTATTCCACAACACTCACACAAGAAATATATATATTTAGCAGCAAAATCTTTCTTGGTTGTTTCCTAGCACACCACACTAGCGAATAATCAGCTCAAACCGGCTTCACTCCATTCATATAGGGACTTGCGCGTAGAGCACGGTGTCCATACATAGTAGCGGTCCTTCGGACGCTTACAGCTCCAGTTACTAAGTGAAGATGATGAATTACTTCCGCGCTATCAATATCTCATGGTCACCAAAGACGGTAATGTAACCTTCGGTCGCCATGCTGCACGTAGAGCACGTTGCCCCATACATAGTAGCGGTCGGGTTGTAGTAAATAACTTTGTTATAATTATATCCCCTTCTGCACTGTAGAGCACGGTGCCCATACATAGTAGCGTTCGGGTTGCAGTAAATAACTTTGTTAAAATGATATCCCCCTTCCACACTGTAGAGCACGGTGCCCATACATAGTAGCGGTCGGGTTGCAGTAAATAACTTTGTTATAATTATACCCCCTTCCACACTGGTGAGCACACCCACGAATCTGTTATATATACAGGTGTAAGGGTCGCACCCAATCTCACTTGCATCAAGTCTCTTTTGGCGTGAACATCGTTCTGCTCTGTACAAGGTGAGTTAACGTTTTGTGTTTTCTTATCATTATTCAACAGTTAGTAGATGATTATAGACTATATGGGGGCTATCTTTTTTTTATAGTTAACATGGATGCTCTCCAACAGTTAAACAAGATAGGGGCCCAGGCTGGGTTGGAAACAAGAAGACTAAGGGATCTCCCAGTTAACCAGCCGTTCCCTGTAGAGAGTCTGCAGAGAATTGAGACACGATTCGGCACCAGACTTCTTTGTCACTGCCAAGAGTTTATGGTGTTTCTACCAAGTCGATTTGCCAGCATATCCAACGAGACGCTGGCAACGTTAAATTCACGCCCCTTGGTATTGAAGTATTTAGGCATGCACAATAATGCATGCCTAGTCCTCTTTGAAGCGGATAACATTTAACTCTTTGTCACATCGTGTATGAGCAGATGGCCTCGCTGTTCCACCTCTAACAAAACCATTTAATACCAGAGAAATAGCAGTTGACTATTATTGTAAGTGTTTATTAGAAAATAACCTCATGGTGCCACTTGTTTGGGAAAATGTTCGTGACTGCTTTCAAACACGACTGTGCAGTGGACGAATATACAATGTGAACAAAATTTTACATCCAAAATTGTTTTTACAAGCATGTTTACCCGTTTTTTATTACAATTTATCACTCTTTTTATGCGCTTCACAGCATTAAAGGTGAACACAGAATTAGCGTGTACCTTTGTATTTTTTTAAGTCAGTGGAGATGAAAAACGGGAAACCATTTATTTGACAACAAAAATGAGACCATGTTATCGGACGGATGACAGGGAAGCTTGGTATAACGAACATGTCGTTGACGCTTTGGTGTCTAAGTTTGACGCCTTTCTTGAATGTGAAAGTGGAAAATCGCTCGAGGTCATCCCGTTTCTACAAGTCAATGTATGTTGCTTTGATCCCTTAAATTCAGGTTCTCTATATTTTCCACTTCCTCTTCCTGTTCAACGTAGAAAAGCCGTTCTCAACATTCAAAATGAGGACGACTATTGCTTTTTGTGGTGTATGGCTGCATTTCTAGCCCCTGTTCAACGTAATGTTAGTTTAACATCCTCATACACGGTCATGTTTAACAGGTTACTCTCCACGCTCAACTTTGCAACTATTTCATTTCCTATGGAACTTACCTCTATGGCTAAATTTGAAAGTCTTAATCCTCATTTTTCCTTTATGATTTATGGTCTTGATAAGAATACGGTTATTGGACCGCTTTATTGTACGCAGCAGCAGAAGGTACACCATATAAATTTATTATACATTTCTAACGAGCAAACAAGTCACTATTGTTTAATTAAAAACCTCTCCAAGCTTGTTGGAGGTCAACTTTCATCTAGACACCATAAAACATTTATTTGTGAACGGTGTTTGCAGTACTTTTCAACGCAGATCAAGCTGGATAGCCACACAGTGGATTGTTCTACTCAGCCAGCAGTTAAATTTACATTTCCAAAACCGAAAGAGGCAAAAATGAAATTCAAAAACTTCCATCGCATGGATCCAGTGGCCTATACTGTGTATGCAGACATTGAAACTCTAACTACCCCCATTCAGCGGTGTCCACCGAATCCGTCTTCCTCATACACAGATGCTATTCAAAGACATACTCCGTTTTCTGTGGCCTTTCAAGTTGTTTGTTCCTATGATCCAAGTCAATCCTATTTCAAATTGTTTCGAGGACCTACCTGTATTCAGTGGTTGTTACAGGAACTGAAACAGTTAGCTGAGCATGTCCATCAGCTTCTTCAAATTCCCAAGCCCATACAGATGACGCTAGACGAAATGATACATCATGATACGGCAACAACGTGTCATATTTGTCAGAAGCCTATTTTACCTGACGACATTAAAGTGCGCGACCATTGTCATTACACGGGCGTCTATCGAGGAGCTGCACACAACACGTGTAATTTAACGTTTCGTGCAGGAAAGTATATACCCGTCTTTTTTCACGGTCTCACCAATTTTGACTCCCACTTTATTATTCGTGAGTTTGCCACATTAGACAAGGAACATTTTTCCATTATTCCGCAAAATCATGAGCGGTTTATTTCCTTTTCTATACATTACCAGGGTATATCACTTCGGTTTCTCGATTCCTATCGATTTATAGCCTCTTCGTTAGAAGCCTTGGTCAAGGGCATTTCACCCGATGAATTGCACTTTACACGAAACCATTTTTCGGATGATGCTAAATTCAAACTTTGCATCCGGAAGGGCGTTTATCCTTATGAATATACCAACAGTTGGTCTTCCTTGGACGAAACGCATTTACCTCCACAGGATGCATTTTTTAGCACGTTGCATAATACTACCATTACTGATACCGATTATATCCACGCCTGCAACGTGTGGGATACCTTTGGTTGTACCACCCTAGGTGAATATGCTGATCTGTATCTCACTGTGGATACCTTGCTATTAACGGATATTTTTGAGAAATTCCGTCGCATGTGTATACAGATTTACAAGCTGGACCCGTGTCACTATTATACAGCACCGGGTTTATCATGGGATGCCATGTTGTTGTACACAGGTATCGAGTTGGATTTACTTGTAGATATTGACATGTTATTATTTTTTGAAAAGGGTATTCGTGGAGGATTTGTTTCCCTTGTTCAGAGACATGTCCATGCCAATCATCCTTACATGTCAACGTATAATGCTCAGCAGCCCATTTCATATTTAACACACTACGATATAAATAATTTATACGGCTATGCTATGAGTCAACCCCTCCCGTATAAAGATTTTGTATGGCTCAGTAACGAGGAAATCGAACGCTTTGACGTGTTCACCGCTGCTCGTCAAAAAGAAATTGGCTTTGTCCTGGAAGTGGATATACAATACCCTGCACATGTGCATGACGATCACGCTGATTTACCGTTCTGTGTCGAGCGTAGGATTCCTCCAAATTCGAGCTCAAAACATCCAAAGTTACTGGGAACGCTTCTTCCTAAAACAAGGTATGTGATTCACATCCAAGTGCTTTTACAATGCTTAACGTATGGACTCGTGTTGAGTAAGATCCATCGTATTGTATCGTTTACACAAAAGGCGTGGTTGAAGCCTTACATGGACCTGAATACTCGCCATCGGCAGCGTGCTAACCAACCTTTTGAAATTAATTTTTTTAAATTGATGAATAATGCAGCATACGGAAAAACGTTTGAAAATGTACGCAAACACCGGTCCATCCATTTAGTTAATTCGTGGGAAGGTAGGTATGGAGCTCGGAAATATGTTGCCAAGCCCCATTTTAAAACCATGAAAATTATTACTGATGCATTGGCTACCGTCGAATTAGGAAAGGTTGAAATTCTTTACAATAAACCTATTTATTTAGGGATGACTATTTTGGAGTTTTCAAAATTAACCATGTATGACTTTCATTATGGGTTTGCTCGTCGTTATTTTAAGGGTGTTCATCTTGTTTATATGGACACCGATAGTTACATATATCAGGTTAAAGCAACAGAGGTTTATCAGGTGATGCGTGACCATCCTGAGCATTTCGATACGTCCTCTTTTCCTGATGGCAACATCTTTGGCTTGTTACCTCAAAACAATAAAGTTATGGGGCTCATGAAGGATGAATGTGGCGTCGATGTGATGACAGAATTTTTAGGCCTAGCATCAAAAATGTACTGCTATACTTGCGACAGTTCAAGACATGTCAGTCGAGCCAAGGGGGTTCGCTCCAGTGTCATCCGAACGTTATGCATGGCTCGTTATCGTGAGGCATTATATAATCCCACTGAACAGTATGCAAAACAGGCACGTCTAACGTCCCGTACCCATGAAGTGTTTCTTGTCGAGCAAATGCGACGCTCGTTGCTTTTGTTTGATGATAAACGTTCATGGGTAAATGATCACCTCACAAGCTTGCCATGGGGCCATTACGCCCTTAATGAGTAAACCAATACAGTTTTGTTGTTCATGTGTTCGCTATTATCTGTGAATCAAAACATGTCTATGTGTATGTCAAATATTGTAAATAAATAAAGAACTAGTATGTATTGTCCTTTTGTTTTATTTATTTTCAAGTCCTATATAATCATCAAACCTTGCTATTTCCTTACTAGATGTTTAGATGGTAGGTATAATAGACCGAAGCTGGCGCAAGAGCTAATGTGCAAGATGGACGCCTCGCGCAACCACTCTCTGTTATTCTTATGGAGGGACAGTCAGAGCTGGAGCAGTGGCTAATGTGCAAGATGACCGCCACGTCCTGAGACCGTGGATGATGTCACAGGGGGGAGGGGGGGAGTTCGGTCGTGTAGTTGCTAAATGGAATATTTATTATTATGAGATAATTATTGATTGATAGCTTGCCACGGTGCGTGAGTGGTTATTGTGTCGGACTATCAACCCCAAGCTTGCAGGTTAGCTCTTAGCCGTGGTAAGTGATTTTTGAAAGGCGGCAAAAATTACAACACGCATGTCATTCAATGTTCACATATCAAAGAACCCAGGGGGAGTTCGGCCGTGTAATTGATGATTATACAACACACATCTACAGTATACGGGGTTGATGACCAAGTTATCCATAGTATAACCGAACACAGATGATTAACCGCGTTAACATACATGGAACTAATAACCGCGTTCTATCACACCTCCCTATGATAATAATACAACACGCATCTCCAGTATACGGGGTTGATGACCAAGTTATCCATAGTATAACCGAACACAGATGATTAACCGCGTTAACATACATGGAACTAATAACCGCGTTGTATCACACCTCCCTATAATAATACAACACGCATCTCCAGTATACGGGGTTGATGACCAAGTTATCCATAGTATAACCGAACACAGATGATTAACCGCGTTAACATACATGGAACTAATAACCGCGTTGTATCACACCGCCCTATGATAATAATACAACACATCTCCAGTATACGGGGTTGATGACCAAGTTATCCATAGTATAACCGAACACAGATGATTAACCGCGTTAACATACATGGAACTAATAACCGCGTTGTATCACACCTCCCTACGATAATACAACACATCTCCAGTATACGGGGTTGATGATCAAAATGCCTCATTCATTATATGTTTTGTTATATATTTGACTGCGATGACTGTTTTGTTGCATATATATCCAATGACTTGGGTTAGAAAAGTGATGTCTAAAAGTTATAGATTGGTTAACTATAGTACTCACCAAACGCATAGCAGTACACCACACTTGCAACTGAACAGCTCCAAGTGGATTCACTTGTTACATATATAGAGGCTAATGCGTAGGGCGTGGTGACCATATTTAGTAACGAGGCTCTAGTTACTAAAAGAAGATGATGAATTATTTTCGCACTGAGATGTCACAGGAGTTCACATCCAGCTACAACGAGTAACCGCTCGCTCCAGGGGTTTCACAAGTATTCCGTTCGCACAGGGACCCACAAACAGCACCCAAAAATAGCCGCTCGCCCCAGGGCTCACAACCATTGAGAATGGGTAGCTGCTCGCACGTTATTATATCCGGGTCTCCCAAACAGTGTTCAAAAGTATTCCGTTCGCACAGGGACCCACAAACAGCACCCAAAAAATAGCCGCTCGCCCCAGGGCTCACAACGATTGAGAATGGGTAGCTGCTCGCACGTTATTATATCAGGGTCTCCCAAACAGTGTTCAAAAGTATTCCGTTCGCACAGGGACCCACAAACAGCACCCTAAAAATAGCCGCTCGCCCCAGGGCTCACAACCATTGAGAATGGGTAGCTGCTCGCACGTTATTATATCAGGGTCTCCCAAACAGTGTTCAAAAGTATTCCGTTCGCACAGGGACCCACAAACAGCACCCAAAAAATAGCCGCTCGCCCCAGGGCTCACAACCATTGAGAATGGGTAGCTGCTCGCACGTTATTATATCAGGGTCTCCCAAACAGTGTTCAAAGGTATTCCGTTCGCACAGGGACCCACAAACAGCACCCAAAAATAGCCGCTTGCCCCAGGGCTCACAACCATTGAGAATGGGTAGCTGCTCGCACGTTATTATATCAGGGTCTCCCAAACAGTGTTCAAAAGTATTCCGTTCGCACAGGGACCCACAAACAGCACCCAAAAATAGCCGCTCGCCCCAGGGCTCACAACCATTGAGATATTTATTATTATTAGGTCTTTATTGATTGATACCTACAGCCCCGGCCATCGCATTGTTCTACTACTCTAAGTTACACTCGGTCACATTCGGCTACCTTCGACAGTCGCCCGAACCAGTCCCCTCCCCCACTTCCATCCACAAGCTATATAGGCAATGCACACCAGCCAGCTCAGTCAGTTGGCTGGCCAACACAGGTCGGCTAACAACTGGGTCTGCTTCCAAGCCAGACCTTCCACCCTTTCCCCTCCCCTCCCCGTCCCCTCCCCCAAGCCCCCCAGGGAACGCCTGGGGGGGCACGTGACCACGAGAAACCATGGATGACCTTGAAATCTATCCAGGACCGGCTTAGCCCTACTACTCTCCTTGTTTTTTCTTGTGTCCTAATTAAGCGATTGAAGTTTGAATACTACAGTACACGTTCACAATAATCTGCATGTAACAGTACATAACTCTAGGACATACATATATAAAATCCATCATGGCGACCATCCGAAATATTTAGTCGGTTCTTAATATCTACGAATCTATTACAGCAATCAAACAGAAATTGTGTATGTTGATAGTGGCAATTAACATAAGTAGGATATATGAAAATAGGCTGTATAGTTCTTCACGGAACTTCTTGTTTTAATTTACTTAGTAAACATCAAAGACTACTTTTCAGATTCAATGAAGAGTCATGATGAAGATTCATTTATCGTCACTAAACACACCACGTTCAATGAATATGCCACGATGGTGTATCATAATCCGCAACGTGTGAGCTATCCTTCAGAATATAGAAACATCCACTTTTCTATGACAACATCATTGATCATGATGATGATGATGACTTGTTTCATGACCCGGAGGATCACTATTGTAAATCTTGTATGCTAAATTTTGGCTTTCAAAATAATGTATCCACGCAAATGATTCATAAAGCATGGTACGGTTTAACAATGAAATAAGTGATTGTGAAATTAGCTGACGAGGATTATTTTGCAGATTTTTGGTGTACATTATGTACAAAACCCCTGTTTAATATTTATTTTCCAATAACCTCTGAAATGTTTTGTTTTCATTTTTATAAATGTCCTGCAGAGGAACGAATCACTTCGTATCGGCAACAAGCATTTCGCCAACTTTGTCTTAGCTTACCTATCAATCAATATTCGCCTCATAGAATGAGATCTGTTAGAAACTAACAACAGCATGTCATGATTATGGTTTCTTTTTTTTCATTCGGCTTTCAGGAGCATACTTGACGTTTAGAATACATTTGGCTATTTTTTGTTTGCTTTAGTTTAACGTGTATTCATGTTGATGGACACACACATTGGATTAAATTTGTAGTTTTTTATTTTGTTTCTTTCTTTGTTTGTTTGGATATAGACAGGGTTATTAAATGCATAGCGTGTTAACTTTACTTTTTTATAGGCTACCAACAGCATTCAGATGTTTGCTCATAGTATCTATTTATACTATTTCTTTATTGAACAGAATGCAGTGTGAATTTGCACGACAACAGGGCAAACGAATACAAGTCATTCAACAAGGGGATTATATGCTAATTCCCATTGACAACAGAGGCATACATTTACCTCCAAGAGATATTGAAAAAAATGAATCACACTTAATTTTGAAGAAAAAAAAACATTTCCTATTAAATTATTTCCATATTTATGTTTTGAGTGAAAATGATGAAAATGAAAGTCAACTTTTAGAAGTAGGCTACACACTGTGGCTCAATCTTTTGCTTCTTTTACATACGTTTTACCGAAAGGTGATGCAGTGGTCATATGAACATTGTCCACAGGCCTACGTTTTTGTTAATCTGTCAGGGAAACTGTTGCCACAAATCCTTTCAACTTTTAGAAGTAGGCTACACACTGTGGCTCAATCTTTTGCTTCTTTTACATACGTTTTACCGAAAGGTGATGCAGTGGTCATATGAACATTGTCCACAGGCCTACGTTTTTGTTAATCTGTCAGGGAAACTGTTGCCACAAATCCTTGAACCTCCCATATAACAAGTAATAATATGGGCCATTGCATTAGCAGATGCGCAAGTGATTCAACCCTATCCCTATAAATACGTTGTAATTGTTTTGTCTAATGATGCTCCTGCACGTTTTTGATGTGATTGAACAACCCCTCCACCCTGTGGTAGGAATCAACCATTCTTTTTTTAATATAAAATAAAAAAATAAAAACAAAGTCTTGGTTTATTTATAGCTTTAAAAATAGTTTAAAATGTTAGCTTTGGTTTGTTTTTATATTTTTTTAGAAAACATGAGCATGTACCATCATATTAATCATCATGTGGCAGACACTCTAGTTTATATGCAGCAAAAACAGTTGTTGCTTCTTCCAGTGTTAAAAACCACTTGTTTTGACGGACGTGGTCCGTGGAAAGAAATTCATCAAGCACTATTGTGGACGTCATACGCGCCAAAACACAAATTTTTCTTATCGATGATCATGGTCATTTACAAGAGTATACCTATTTACGTCCTGTGGATCATGAAACACACAAAATTGGTTGTTGATGTTGATTCAACAGTTATCGCGTAACTCCTACAAACATTATTATATTTTTGTTAATTTATCCAATACTATCTACAACTTTAGGCAATAAAAGCTCAGGCTTAAAAAAACACACTTTGATGTATAGACAAAATTATTGTTGTTGTTGTTGTCGTTGTTGTTGTAATATAAGGACGAGAGTGTCAAAAAGCAACAAACTTTTATTTGGTTATAGAAAACCCTGGACGCCTGGAACGCCATTGGCCAAGATTGCAGCTTTGCACGCAAGAAAATGAGTGAATTGCCTACACAAACACCCTTTGGAATTCATAAAATACAAAAATTAAAATCCAAATTTGGTGAACGAATTCTTTGCATTTGTCAAGACTTTGAGACATTTCTTCCCACATGATTTAATAGTTTAACTGATGATGTCATGGAGGATGTCAATTCGAGTATTCACCCTATTTATTTAATCTATGAGGGTGAAAAAATAATCGATGCATGATTCGTTTTGTAAAAATAGAAAACCAATAATCATTGTACGCTAGCTGTGACTTTTGTTTATTCATGCCCTACTTTTTAATAACTATAATAAAATAAAATTATATTTGGTGCTCAACAGCTTGACGTTTATTAATTGTTGCTCAACGTTTATGATGGTAAATAATAATAATACCGGGAGAGTTAGCCGTGGTCGTTACGGCATGACTGCTGGCAGTCGCTCACATCCGGGAGGCAAGAAGGTTCGAATCCCCCTGCCGGCAACCTTGAAGATGGTCTTCTGTGGTTTCCCATCTTCCTTCCAGGCAACTGCCGGGGTTGGTCCCTAACTATAGGCCACAGCCGCTACCTTCCAACTCCTCGCCCTTACATTTCCAACTTTTCTCCCCAACGGTACTTGTAGCTCACCCATTGGGTGTCCGTCTCGAAGCAGCTACAAAACTGGCGAGCCGAACATGTCCTCGGACACTCCCGGCACTAAAAGCCATACGCTAAAAATAATAATAATAATAATAATAATAATAATAATAATAATAATAATAATAATAATAATAATAATAATAATAATACATTTCCAAACTTCTCCTTGATGGGAGTTTTCTTTATTTTTTATTTTTGAACCTTAAGCTATGCCAATACAATGATGTCTATGATGAGCATAGGTGAGTGGTAATTTTGTATGTTCTCTTAATTGGAGAAAAAAAATTCAGTCTTAGGCTACGTGAATAGAATCATGCCTATGACGCATGTTTATAATTAGTTTACCTTTTTTACTTTTGATGTACATGAATAGTTTTTAAAAAATAAGTTTAAACGTTACGCACTTAAGGCTCGCTTGTTCATTCAGCACCCCCTTATGCACCACAGCAAAAAAAAAAAAAACAGTTTGAGAGACATTTTTTAAAGAAAACAATTTAACGCTATTTACTAAATAACTAAATAATAATTTGAAGTTAACGTCACATTGCCTTTACTGCAGACATGGTTTTGCACTAAACCTTGTTTTTAGCCTACTTTCGATTTTTGCAAAAAATGAAAGTAGACTTATGAGATCAACACAGGGCGAAAAAAGTGTGTCTGTCTGTGTGTGTGTATGTGTGTGTGTGAGTCTGTGTGTGTGTGTGTATGTGTGTGTGTGAGTCTGTGTGTGTGTGTGTGTGAGTGTGTGTACTCTGAATGTCTGTCCCCCCCTATCAATTCGAACACGGTGAAACCGAATTGAACGAAATTTGGTACAGAGGTAGCACTAGTAAAGGACACCTCAGTGTCATACTTTATATCGCCGCCATCTTTACCAAAACAGAATGGCGGCCACTCAAATGTTCAAAACGTAAAATCAAATTACGGCTAAACTAATCATCCGATCTCTACCAAATTTGGTGACAACATACCTTTATATAGGACGCGTCTTTCACCCAAAATTCAAGGTCATCGGCCATGCCATTTCAGGATGGCGGCCGTGTGAATTATGCAACCATTTTAATAAATAGCTTAAGACCCACCAATTCCGATTATCGAGTCTAGGGGGGTTTAAGCTATCCTGAAGGTCGTGATCCGTTATTTATTATAATTTAATATTATAATATTATACAGTATGAGTGGCTTAAAAGAGCTGAGCCGTTGTGTCACACGACAAGATGGCAGCTGTCCTCATGTGCCTGTCTTATATTTCAGTAGTTTTAGTATGTTGTATGTGATATACCGTACTGATACAATAATATAAACTTTGTATGAAATGATCTTTAATGAAGATGTACTGCTGTGAAGAAATCGTTTATTTAAAGTCATTATTTGCCAACAGTTTGTATCTAATATGTCAGTTAAGAACACCTGACGTCATGGATACGGTTAGCTCTGGGCTAGCATGTTAGTCTGACACGCAGTTGACTGGGGCTCGAGTACTGCTACAGTTAGATTTTTTTTTCTTGAATTCTTTTACAAATGATGTGCACGAGCTTTTTCCACAGATACTGAATAAAATGTCATTTAGCTCAAAGGAGAGGATAAAGTATACACTCGTATATTAATAAAATCACAGTCCCAGCATCGCACATAAACAGAAGACATTAGAAAAAGGAGAATAGAAGAACTAGATACACGTTGTCATTAACCACAGCCTTCTTAATGCCTCTGTACGGTGCTGTCCTCTTGTGGGTTATGTGGGTAATATTGCTCCAAACATAACGCTGTGTAAATGCCTGAGCTGGCTTCCTGAAGTATGGCAATTTTTTAATACTGGTAGTTCAACTATTAGCCACGATCGCGCTCCGAATACCTTTAAACACTGCCAGCTGGATCGCCTCCCTCTTGGCTACTTTAAAATGCCTACTCATTCAACACCCATAGAACACTGCCATCGTAGTACATTACGATGGCAGTGCATAGGCGTACAAGATAATAGTACATTATGCAACGAGCCTATAATGGCTATAATTAAGACACGAGTATTTTTTATAAAACGAGCGTATGCGAGTTTTATAATTTCCATACTAGTGTCTTAATTACCATTATAGGCGAGTTGCATACGACTGTTTATGTTCGACGATAATTACAACTTTATTATATGTTTTAACATAAATATTCATAAATATCTGTTGAGATTGTCACTAGAATTTTGTGATCGGGTGCTGCGCAGGGTAGGATATCTCTGATGTCCAAGCTCACTGACCGACCGACGCATGCGCTCTGTGAACTTCAATGCCGTATGTGCAGATTGAGCATCAGTATTCAGTAAAAATGTCACGGAAATCGTTTGAAAACAACCCGCTGTGTAGAAATTGGATTTAAGGATATTAAGGTACAGTGTCTCATATTAACCAGTTTATTTACGAGAACATTATGGACGGTGCACTTTCGGTAATTTATATAGACATGTTGGATTTTGAGCGCACGCGAGTAGGTATCGTTACCTAATTGGTCAATGAACGAGCTCTGATTGGCTGGAGAAACTGTATCATAATGAAAAAGAGTGTTATATGACCATCATTATGATACAGTTTCCTGACACATAATAGTGGGGGTCGAACATAAAGATACCCATACATTTAGGAGAAAGTAGGCTATATGTTCTTTGCTGAACATCTTGTTTTCTTCCAAATCATAATAACATATCATTTTATTGAATAATTATAATAATAATAATACTAATAATAATACGCATTTTACAAAAACATGGTCCTAGACTAGAAAATGATTTCACACGCCAGTATCACCTACTTTTAAAACATGATTTTGTTTTACTTATGGTTGCAGTGCAAGAGGGGGTGTAAGATCAATAACAAGCGAGCCTTAAGCACATGACGTTTGAACTTACTTTATGAATAATAATAATAATAATAATAATAATAATAATAATAATTATTATTATTATTATGGACTTTTGATTTAAAATAGCATTTATAGCAATTTTATAAAAAAAATGATTATTATTATTATTATTATAATAATGTTACTATTGATGAATAATAATGGACTTTTGTCCTTTTTTATTGCTTGTGATTTAAAAATAAGTTTAGTACAATTAGTAATTTATTTTTTATTTTTATAATGATCATAATGATACTATTGCTGAATAATGATGCACTGCTGTCCTTTTTTATTGTTTGGCATTTAAAATAGGTTTAGTTGAATTACCATTTATATGATTTTATACAGTTTACTTATAATCATAATGATGAAACTATTAGTCAATAGTAATGGAAAAAACACAACATGGACTCTTGTCTTTTAATTTATTTTTTGAAATGATAACAGTGATACTATACATTTTTAAAAATAAATTCATGATGTTAAAGTCCATATCTAGATAAAAGTAATTTGCTCTTCATAGCAACCAGACAACCAGTGACGTATCTTTTAGAGGATCAAAGCGGTCAACCCATCAAAGGACGATTCTATTATGAAGAAGTGCAAAATCATTATATCCCAACGATTATCTAATTGAACGAGTAATTAAAGTCAACGGTGCAAAATATTGTACAGTCCCCCAGGGGTCTGCACCCCCTGGAAGCCATCCTTCATCATCTATTTAAACTACCCCTAACTGGCAAATCTCATAAGTCCAGAACAACATCTTTCACACCGCAAGGGCAGCTAACCAGCCTGGAAAGCTTGCCAAATACTTGCATCACACCACAAACAGCTACACATAATTAACTGGGGCATCTATGCCATTGGAATGCCGACGAAGCAGCACCAAAGCCTATAAGAGGTAGGCCTTAAGGAGGACAGTTCTTCTCTCAATTAACAGTCTTACACTGCGTCAGCCGAAGGCCCTAGCCGTTGTCATCAGGTGAGTCAGCAGTGTTCAGAGTTCCTATATTTTGTGACCTACTCCACAAACTTGTACACTTAAACTGTGACATTTATTACATCCCCTAAAAGGGACTCATAATTTCATATTCACTGACCAATAAATACTTGGTCAGTACACTACACTTGTCTTACTGTTTACACGCCTCTTTACGTCCTAAAGCCCTTCCTAATTCCCGTCACGATAGACGTGACCATAGTAGCCAAGTAGTGCTAGCTCATACTTCATTGTATTTCCCGTAGCGGCCCGACTGCCAGAAGCAGCGTGCCGCCATATAGCTGACGCGTGCACGTCGGTTATATAACTCTCTCCAATCAGCTGAGAGAAAAAGGAAGGAAGGAAGATTGTAGTTTTACGTGACCGTGAATCTTGTGATTATGAGCCACGGGACCTCCTTTTAACGTGGAATCCGAACCACAGGACATGGCATTTCACTTCGAAAAACAGCTGAGAGACTAGCACGTTGACCTGTACACTAAGTTTCATCCCCTGGAATACACCTACGTCTTTGTAAGAGCACCCCCTAGCATTCTAACACTAAACAACACTCTACACTGGTCAGCTTACCCAGCTACGGGAAGCTACCCCCTTTTAGGCATCACCTTATAAATTAACACAATAACACATCCGTTTTAGATCTAACTACCCCCCACTAAGGGATCTAAAACAATATTTTGTAAAGTGGTTAGGGATTCATGGGTCAATAAACATGATTTTTTGTAATAAAACCCTATTTATTTAGTTATTTAGAAAAAATTCCCTTTCCAAAAAGATATATCACATTACCTTTCACTAATCCCACCATTTTGATTTTTTACATGTCCAATGACCTCTTTGTTCAACCCCATGACAATATTTTATCATGATGTTATGCACCCACTCATGGTTTCAAACTTAGCGCTGATTTATAAATCTATTATGGAGCAAGGCTATGACATACTCAGTATAAAGCCACACTGTATAATGATACCTGTCTCTTATCTCTTTGCTTGCGGACTACGCAAAATGATAAGAGCACATGCCTGCATGTCAGCCCATAGTGGACGGTCTCAAGCCTGCAAATTTCTTTTCAACAAACTAACTCTCTGTGTGTGAGCAAATAACAATTTTAGCAACATGACAGCGCCTCACACGCCAACACAACGTGACTTCAAATCTGGTTTCTTACTTTTTCCCGTTTTCCTCAAATATCTGCAAACATAACTGGAAACGCACTTTTTAGACCAAAAAACATGATTTCAGCTTTTCAATACCTACATTCCCCTAAAGAGAATATGTTCAAAAATAACAAAAACACATTTTCCATCAAAAAACATGTTTCCAGCTTTTTACCTTTTCAATACCTACAACTCAGTAAAGAGGACGAGGAGAAGAAAACATCAACATGCATGTCATAGAAATCACATGATTCGTTTTCCAAATGTCTTGAAAATAACAAAAACACATACATCCCAAGATAGAGGACAACGACATCAAAAAATAACATGAAGTTTTGGTCCAAAGGGATCAGTCAAAAGATGATAATGATAATTGTTGTTTTAAGGGGCCTAACATCTAGGTTATCGGCCCAGGGATCAGTCAATAGGACCTGTCAACAAAGACTCGTCCACATGAACCTGTCAACAAGGACCCGTCCAAAAGGACCCGTCAAAAGGGACCCGCCAACAAGGACCCGTCCACAGGGACCTGTCAACAGGGACTCGTCAACAATGACCCGTCAACAATGACCCATCCACAGGGGCCCATCAACAGGGACACGTCAAAAAGGATCTGTCAAAAAGGATCCATCAAAAATGACCCCCTGTCAAAAAGGGACCGTCCAAGGGGGGGGGGGCTAGTCAGCAGGGACCAGTCCAAAGGGACCAATCAACAGGGATCAATCAAAAGGGACCAATCAACAGGGATCAATCAAAAGGGGCTATCACCTCAAGGCCTGACATATCCCTCTTTGATTATTGGTTTGCCGATCGACAAGCGTCGCTTAAAATACTTTTTGATCACCACTCGTAGGTTGGGTTAGGTTAGGTTACACTACAGCCACCATCTTTTAAAAAGCCCGCCATCTTACAAAAGCTATGAGTGGGCATGCGTATAAGCAAACAACAAGCATGTTAATTCATATTGGCTTTCCACCGCACACATGTCTCTTGTGTGGAACAACGGTTAATTCCATATTGGCATTCAAACTCTCACATGTTGCACTTGGAAAGCGAGATTCTCTAAAAGATTACAATTTCACCCCCAAGTAGGGGTAGGTTTTATTTTGGGGTTGAAATATGTTGTCCATTGGAAAGGGAGTGTCAGCCCGAGTTCAACAACACCTCAATCGTCAAAATCCGACCATGCGTTGGAGAGATATCGCGCTTCCGCCATCTTGCTCGGTGGGTGAGGTGGTGCTGGAACCCGTAAAAACCCACTACTCTCTTGATTCCTATGCAAACAAGTTATTCACTAGTAAACAGCAAACAACAACAAACAAACAAACAACCCCTGGCACTATCCAGCCCATGACGGGCTAAGGCCGACCAAGCGACCGCTGCCCAGCCATTTGGCCTGCAGATATTGGGGTGACGCGTGATCAGCGCGTCGGGTCCCCTCGGCCGTTAATCTTGGTATTCGCGATCGGGGCGCTGTCTCACTGTCAGACAGCTACTCAATTGTCCTCACGAGGCTGAGTGCACCCCGTTCCAACCCTCACGTCAGTTTTAAAATCCCTGACGGAGCCGGGGATCGAACCCGGGGCCTCCGGGTGAGAGGCAGGCGCGCTACCCCAACACCACGGGGCCGGCTCTAGTAAACATCAACATCTGGAAAATGTAACTCAGTGGGGTACAGAATTGAGAAATGAGGACAGAATTAAATAAAACCCTCACTAGGCAGATGATAACTTGGTCACATGAAATGCAAGACGGAGGAAATAGGACTATTTCTTTGTTAAGTTAATGTTGTTTTATACAAGGAGTAAACGATGAAACAGTTAAAACCATACTTAAAATAAAATCAGAGGATAAACCTTTAAAGCAGTTGATTGAAATCGCGGTAGAAGAAGAAAGCCCTAGAAAATCTGGAGATCAGTTCAAGGCATTTAATGGAAACGATATGAGAAATAGTTTTATGGGGCATGGTGGAAGATCACCGACACTGAATTTGCGAAGTGGAGGTGGCATTCGCACACATTCTGCGAATGCGAAAAAGGAACCAGGAGTGAATGCGTCTTCAATGGTCACCTGTTACCGTTGTCAGAAACCTGGTCACATTTCGGAGGAATGCAGAGGCAAACCTTTTTGTACAAAATGTAAAAGGAGTGGACATGTAGCTAAAGATTGTCGTAGTAATAGAAATCAGGGAAACTAGCAGCTGGACTGTCTAAGCGACCCAGTTACAGTTCAACTTGTCAAATCAATAGCGGTTGCAAACCAGAAGCAGAGGCTCGTAGGGCTAATGATGTTTTGAAGGCTTTCAGAGACAGTTTGAAGGCTATAAACGCCAGTAGTATTGATGAAAGTGAGCGCCAACGTAGATAAACAAAGTGTGCAGACAAATAACCAGTATATAGTATATGTATTAAACGATGATTTCACAGATGGTTATGGAGAAGCATTAATTGACACAGGATCACAGGTATCCTTAGTTAAAAGAGACAGTTTAATGAATATTAAAATAAAGCCTTTGATTGTATCTTTTCAAAGTGTAACTGGTGAAATATTTCCAGTAAGAGGAGCAGTTAATTTGAGTATTAATAATGTAATGGACGAAAAAGAAATGCCATTCTATGTTGTCAATGACTTACCACATAAAGTCGACATGCTAAGTGGACAAGACTGGTGAGACATTCATAATAGTGAAATTAAAATACACTGGAAGTATAATTTAATAAAATTAAAACCTTTAAGTGAGACAATTGTACAGTTTCCAACATCAGAACAAGGAACGCGACATGGTCAAAAGCAAATGATAGGTGACAATATAATTTGCGCAGATAGCATAGTTTAGTGCGATAAGAACGAATTTTGTTGTTTAATAATTAATTGTAATGAGGAAGAAACCTTAATTGAAAAAGTACCAGAGCTAACAACCATTAGCCTAAAGGAGAAGAATTGTGTATTAAACACGAAGGACAGAAATAATCTACTGTTAAGTAAATTACGTTTCTCATGCATAAATGAGAAATTGAACGAATTAAAAGAGATTTGTTCTGAATACAATGACATATTTCGATTACCAGGTGATCGATTAACAGAAACAAAATCAGCGGTACATTCAATACCAACCCCGGCAGGGCAATAACCCTAAAGAATTATAGAATTCCTGAACAACATCAGAAAGAAGTAGATAAACAAGTAGAGGAAACTCAAGATGTATTGGATCAATTAGGTAGAGCAAGATATTTTTCAGCATTAGATTGTGCGAGCGGATATTGGCAAGTGCCAATAGCTCCAGAATATAAATGTAAATAAGCTTTTAGTACCCAGAAAGGACATTTTCAGTTCCGAAGAATGCCCTTTGGTTTGAAAACAGCTCCTGCGACATTTCAGAGATTAATGAATACTATTTTGAATGAATTAATAGGATTACGTTGTATGGTATATTTGGATGACGTAATTATTTTTGCTGAAACACTCGACGAACACCATAGTAGACTTCGACAAGTATTCCAGAAGTTGAGAGAGAATAACATTCAGTTAGAACCAGACAAATGTGAATTTCTAAGGACGGAATTACAATACTTAGGTCACATAGTAACCGCGGATGGAGTAACTCCAGATCCTATAAAAATTGAATCTATAGTAGGATTTCCAACCCCAAAAAACACAAAAGGATGTTAAATCGGTTCTAGGACTATTAGGTTATTACAGAAAATGTATACCTCTGTTTAGCAGAATATCTAAACCTCTTAATGATTTATTAAAGTGAGATCAAATTTGGAAATGAGAAGAAGAACAAGAAGAAAGTTATCGAAAAACTAAAATTAAAAGATCAGATAACGACACCCCCAGTGTTAAAGTTTCCAGACTTTACGAAACCATTTGTATTGACTACAGATGCTAGCAATTATGCGCTAGGCAGTATATTAAGTCAAGGAGAAATTTGAAAAGATCAACCACTAGAGTTTGCAAGTAGAACTTTAATTAAGGCAGAAATTAATTATAGTACAATTGAAAAAGAATGTCTAAGCTTAGTATGGAGTTGAAAACATTTTAGACCTTATTTACTTCGAAGAAAATTCACAATTGTGACAGGTCATAAACCACTACTTTGGATCTTCAATGTAAAAGACCCGAGTTCACGATTGATAAGATGGAGATTATTATTAGAAGAATATCAGTTCGATATAGTCCATAAGGCAGGCGTTAAGAACGTAAATCCTGACGCACTTAGTAGGTATCCTATTGTAAATAGTATTCAACCTGCTATCCAAGAAATATCAGAAGAGCGGAAAAGAAAAATATTAAGAGAAATGCATTAATGCCCAATAGGTGGACATCAAGGAGTACAGAGAACATATGAACGGTTAACATTATATGTTTCATGGCCCAATATGTTTAAGGACATAGAATCTTATATTCGCAAATGTCCAGTTTGTCAAATAAATAAGCAAACACTTCCGAAAGTAAAAGCAGAATTGCAAATAAGAGATACACAAGATAGACCATGGAGCAAGATTTATTTGGACATCGTAGGACCATTCCCGATGTCAGAGAAAATAATAAATATCTTCTAACGTGTCAAGATAATTTAAGTAAATATATCATTGGAATTCCAATTGAAGATATGACAGTAGAAACGATAGCTCACACATTTGTATTTGAAATAATTTTAAAGTACGGAATACCAGATCAGTTATTAACGGACTGTGGTACGCAGTTCATGAGTGATTTATTCACAAACTGTTGGAAATTGTTAAAAATTAAGAAACTTAAGACGAGTGTATATCACCCAGAAACTAACGGTAGCTTAGAGAGATCACTTAAAGTTTTAGTATAGAGCATCTGCGATGCTTTGGAAACAAGTTTCAGAACGATTAGGATCAGTGGACCCCTTTCGCTTGGTTTACTTATAACACATCACCACAAAGTGTTACAAAATTCACACCATATGAATTGTTGTTTGGTAGAAAGGCTAATATACCAGGACAATTACAGCAAAGTCCTCAACCTTTGTATAATTACGAGAATATAGTGTATGACATTAAACATAAATTTCAAATAGCATGGCAACAGGCAAAAGATACAGTAGATTACAAGTAGCTAAGATAAAGCAATGCGATAAAGAAAATGAAAATAGAACAGGAAATCAATATGAAGTAGGAGACTTGGTATTGATTTTCAATGAGCAAAGAAGGAAACTATGAAATTATGAAATTAAAGAAGCAAAAGGCACAAATGTAACCTTAATCAGAGTAGGGACAACAGGCAAAAAGATAACACAAACTCACATTAATAAAACAAAACCGTATGTTTCAGATCAATTAGAAACAACGACGTGGAAGTTACTACTTATTATTTGGTGGTGGACGAGTCAGCTTGCAGAAGCAGAGTCTGAATCGATGGATCTTAGTAAAGGTTCACATATTATAGACATCAAAAGTCAAAGAGGTGTTTATTTCGATCACATAGGACATACATATTTTTATCCCGCAGAATGGAATTTTATAACATATGTAAACTTAAGACCGGTAAGAATGTTATGGAAGAAAACTAAAGCACAAATTTTAAATTTAAATAATATATGTAATAGATTGAAAAATGAGACATGGTTTGCTTATACAGATTGCCAACCAAGTATTCGTTATTTCCAATCGAAAAAGCGAATTGTCGACAGATTGAGAGACATATTAATAGATTTGATGTGAAAAGAATCAAATTCAGATAACGATTGCGAGATTTATTCAATTTTGGAGGTAAAATTATAAATTCTTATTTGGAACAGCAACGGAAGATGAAGTAGTTACTAATGTCGAACATATAGGGTCTATGGAAAAAGATCATAAAGAATTTTTAAGAATAGCTTCAGAAAAAATTGTCAGTTCTGAAATCAACTGTAATTACGATGAATACGACGTTTAAAGATGTATCACTAAACGAAAAGAAAATGAAGGATGTTTTACAAACATTAAGTAAAGAGATAAAACAGGAAACCGTGGAGATAAAGAAAGAAATTGGTAACAGCCTTGAATTAAATGAATTAATCAAGCAAATTAAACGGGGAATTGAGGAATGTCAGCACACGTTTGATTTATTAATAAATGTATACTTGCACGCTCAGGATGGTATTTTACAACCACAAATAATTACCATACAGAAAATCAAAGAAACTCTAATGGAACAAACAATGCCAGAGTCGACAATGTTACCACTCTTCTCATCATCCGAATTCCTTTCATTAATCCAACCCACAATTTATACACAAGGACCATATTTAGTCTATTCTGTTAGGATACCTTTGGTATTAGAAAATAAATTTAAATTACATAAAGTAATACCTTTTCCAGTCATCATGAAATCTAACATGACGACTAAAGTGCTAAATGTCAAACGAGAGTATATTTTTGTGGATGCTCTAAATGAAAAATATGGGTATATGACCCAGTATGAATTGGATAAATGTGTTAAACCCAATCAGAAAAATTATGTATGTAAAGAAAGAAAGAAAGAAAGAAAGAAAGAAAGAAAAAAAAAGAAAGAAAACCAATTGTTAGTTATATTCCCAATATTCCACCAGCCGAATTTTTGAGGGAAGAAAAAGATTACCTCCGAGATTCGAAGGTCACTAAGGAAAGAGAAGTAAGAGTAATTAGTCGTTTTCTTGATGGGCCTGTACTTACGTGGTTCAGTGCTTTTCGCTCGAGTTTTCACACCTTCGAAAAATTTTCACAAGCACTTTTGAGAAAATTCTGGTCTCCAGAAACCCTACAACAAATTAGGGCAGATTTGTACTCCAAACGATATTCCACGTCTCTTCCAACCAAATATTCAGCTTATTTTACACAACAATTGTCGAAACTGCATTTTTTGGAACCACCAATGCCTGACTTTGAACTAATTTCAGCATTGACACGGCAATTTCCAATTGAAGTTCAGAGGACTCTGATAGCGGCAAGCATATGTAGCATGGAGGAATTTGACGAAGATTTTCAGAGACTTGATCACTCAAATACCCAATTTTTTCATCAGCGAGGTGGAAGAAATGAAAACCCAGCAGTTTACACTGCAATGGCGGATCGTCAGTGTCAGAAAAATCTACATTGAAACAACGTGGACAAGATGAAAAACAGTGGAATGACAGGAAAGATGCACCATATCAAAATAGACCTTATATCAGACCATATAGGTATGAAAATAGATGTAACACGTGGAGAAGGCCTGGATTTCAATCCAAACCATACAACAGGCATCCGTATGACAGGCAACAGCAACAACAACAACAATACAATCCACAACATAGAAGAAATCAGAATTACGATAAAGGAAAGTAAGATTTCCAGCAAAAATCTAGAGAAAATCTCGAAAGTAGACATCAAGAGAGTAAGACATTCCTAGAAGAGCAGTGCAATAAAACGAGTACATCGAAATTGCAGAAAGCAAATGATCATAAGAAAGAAAATAAGAAAACGTCGAATACTCCAAAATATGCACAAGTAAATACCTTTCACCTCGCAGATTATAATTTCTCTGATGACGAGGAAGAACTCGAAACTTTTCGCAGGACAGAAAAAGGAACCAAGATTTAGAGGAAAAAGAAGAGGAAAACATCGTGGGAGTTTGAAGATCGATATATATTTTTTTTAACGGCGAGAGAGGTGGATGTACCCAATTACGGAAGCCACCGTAATTATAGTTTGCATTTTAAATGAGCAGAACACTGGCATGAAGTTTGAACCGAGCGCCAAGGCAACTACTTCACCGAGCGACTCAGAGGATGCGCTAGCAGAGAGACCCGTGACGCCGACGGACGAGTTGTTGAAACTTATTGATGAAGAATATTAATCGACGATTTGAGGTCTAATATCTATTAAATAATATTGGCTATGGAATTCAAGGAATGCCAGATGTAATTTGAGGTAAATCGAACCAGTCGTTCAAAAGTTATAAGTGTTTTTGTAAAACACATGTTCTAACAGTAAACAGGGCGTGGGCTGGAGTTTTGAAGAGCTTGGAACAGCGGCAGCACCGAATTTCAGCTCCATGTCTGTATAAAAAGGGCCTGTTTTGAAGCATAATTATGTCATTCTTACATCAGTCTTCGAGGAAATACCGTCGTAACGTCACCATACCACGTGCTACGCTGTTAATAGACCATCATTATCGCCGATCGAGTTGGACTTAGTCTCTGGAGCTAATCCAGCTTAGTCTTTTAAACTGAGCCAGTAGTCTCAAGTGAAAAGTACTTGGAATTATCGCGTCATACCAGTCAGGAGATGGAACTTAGTTTATGACATTGGGGTCATTTGTTACAAACAAACAGAGTTGGAAAATATTCCATCTACTTTTCCATATACTCCACTGACTGTAAGAGTATGTTCGCAGATGTCGAGTAACTTTTTCATCTTTGAGTGGCATCAGACTAGACGATATATTTTCAATGATGATGATGATAATTGTTGTTTTAAGGGGCCTAACATCTACGTTATCGGCCCCTGATGGTTTGGGTGATCGTGAAGATGAAAATGAAAAGCGAACTTAAAACTAAAACTAACTACTAACCTACATACTAGAAGAAGAAATGGAAAACTAAAGGAGAATAAGGCAAATAAAGGACAGGAGGAAAAGAAATGCCCTCAACCCTCGAAGAAGGCGGATGGAGGGACTTGGAAGGAAGGAGAGCCATGAAAGGCAGATAGGAAAGTGAAAGAGGAGAGGGTCCGCCCCAAAGGGAAGGGACAAAAAGGGAAAACGGACCCAGCTCAGGAATCCCTCGGGGTCGCCAACTCCCGAACTCACCAGCCGTGAGCCCCTGAGGGTGTAGCATTATCTAGGGTGCACCAGAAGTGGTGGGGCTACATACACCCTGCCTCCTTAAGGGCCTAGAGCACAAGGCAGGAGGTAAAAGGAAGAGAAAAAGAAGGCTGACCCCTCGCAGAAGGAGGGTATCAGAAAAGATGAGACAAGGGCCAATTAAGGCGGGAAAGGAAAAGACTCCCTAGGCCTCGGATACCCTAATACCGTCGGGGTCAGAAGAGAACAAGAGTTGACCAAGTGAGGTCGACAGGAAAGAAGACAGAGAGGAGCCGGCACAAGTAAGTGGAAGCAATGCCGGACTCAGCTGGGGCCCCGTGGTCGCCAACCCACGCCCACAAGATGTGAGCCCCTGGGGGAACAGATTACAGAAGATCGAAAGGCGAATTGGAAGAATTTGTATCAATAAAGGATATAAAAAAGATGGGCAATGGCGAATAATACCTAACAATATGGTCTATAACAACCTAGAACCCATTACTGATACCATGCGAAAGAAAAGACTAGGATTCTTTGGGCACATCACGAGAATGCCAGATTCATGTCTTCTAAAACAATTAGTGCAGTACAATCTTGCTTCAAAAAACACAACAACTGGATGCCGATGGTTAAAAGAAATCAGAGAGGCCTTAAAAGAAATTGGCCTAACAACAGAAGACGCTGCAAATAAGAAAAGTTTAACTACAGCACTTAAAAATATGACGTTTTATTTTCCACTCACAAAGAAGAAAATTCCTACAAGAATATTTTACGCCGAAGAACGGGCAAGACGATCAATACGCATGAAGAAGTACTGGGAGGACCGCAAGGCTCGTACAGTTCCTACAAGTCGACGAACTAATGGTTGGGTAAAGTGATCCTTTGTGGTCTCACAAGAAGAAGAAGAAGAAGAAGAAGAAGAATAACAATAATAATATTTTTTTGAAAGTTTAATATTTTGTGAATTTGTGGTATATAATGTTTAAAAACTAAATGAATGAGTTAATGACATGATGTTAACAACAATTAACACAATGAGTTATGCAATATGGTTATTTAGAAAAAATAGAAAATTCATTTTTTTACAATGTTAAATTGAATTATGAAAGAAAATAGTTTGAATATGTGAGCATGGATTAAGACGACAATCCATAGCAACAAATGTTTTGGAAAGAGTCAATCAGGACATTGAGGTCATATTAATAATGTTAATATACTGACGTCATGTAGTCGAATATTGATAAATTATTTTCTTACAACCTAATGTTCCTACGCGGAAGAACTTTATTTATTCTAACACTGACACCATTCGATATCACTTCAGGTGATACCTTTTACAATGTTTATAAACAATTAATTTTCAACCTGAACCATGAAATGAACAATGATTTTCAAAACCATAAGTGATTTTGTTTTTGGGAAAACAAAAAGTGGAAGTGAACAGTGTACACGTATGGTCTATAAACAATGAGCCGCCTATCGTGTAAATTCAACCATTTAGAGTAGGGACCGATACCCAGATGGACGATTAATTTCTGGATATCAACAATCTAGAGTAGGGAGTGTCTTTTTGTGTGTTGGTATTTTTCTAGTGAAGTTTTTGAGTGCTTTTGCATAACATCTGGGTATTTTAATTGTTAATAAAATAAGATAATTTTAAGGAAATGTGATATTTCATTTCTCCTTTCTCGTCTCACTTGCTTGCTCATTGCCATAATCAGTCATGCCAGCGATTAATTTAGTTTTGCCCGGATGGAACCACAGATTGTAGTTTTTGTGCTAGACTGATTTTGGGAATTGGCAAATGTGTTCGTTAGACTTCCCTCTAAACGGGCACAGTACTGGAATCATGTTCCCTGCCAAGTACAGAACCTAGGACTATGTGTTCCAATGAGTTTGGTTTCTAAATTATATTATTATTATTATTTCTCCTCATTGGGAACCTAGCCTGTTGTAACCTGTTGACATACCATTTAAGAAAGTACCTCGCCAAGCCATTAAGTTAAAAGGCAAATCTTGTAATCCCTCGCTTCCTTACAAGCATTAGCCATCTAAAAACAAGATATCCCAGTCAGATAATCTAAAACGAGCTGTCAGCATTTAATGACATGGAAACCACCAGTAAACAGATCTCTTTCCTAAGAAAACCTTGAGAGCTATCTACGACGGAGTTCTGAAATTTCCAGAAGGAATTTCTAGCCAACCTTCAACTTTTAACGCACCATTATTTTTCCCACTCAGAGAGACAACTCCCTCCTAAACGAAGTAAGCTTCTGATTGGCTAGTCCTTCAGAGAAACTCATAACCCCCACTATAGATTATCTAGTATTTAACTTGGCACACAAGAGCAGCTCTTTCTCTTCTTCACTTGTAACTTTGAGTGATGTAACTCTGTTTAACAGGACTGCCAAGCAGTCAGGCTACATGCCTTGTACATAAATTATTAACAATTGTGAATGTATTATTTGTCGGTCGACTGATAATAAAATAACATTCATTTGGGAATCATCGTGTTCAGTTGATTCAAGAAATACCAGTCTCGAGGAGAACCTGAGTGGACCATGTTCTAATTGCTGTCCCGCTTGGAAGCAGAGAAAAGGGATCTACATATTTAATTAAAGACCCATTCAGGACTACAAACTGAATTGGGGGCCCGGCCATGATTGATATATGATCGCCACCAGATCTACGTGCTGATTGGACCAGGTATTCTGACAATGTTCAACGAAGCCAAGACATCAAGTGGCGCCTTTCGTTACCAATCCAAGAAAGCCAGTATCATCCGGAAAATACTGAAGTCATCTTGATCATCTGAACCAAGCCGACTGGAAAGAAGTGGTACTGACAACCTTACTGGAGGCATTTCGTCCATAAATAACCAGCCAGCTTTAAGGGAGGAAGCTAGCCGACAACGCTGAAAAATAAGCGCCTTTTCGACAGTAACCAACCACCATCGCCGTCCGAGTATATCGACAACTCGGTTAAGGGGCCTTTCGGTCGCTCGAACGACACTGAAGAAACCCAACCGACTACGGAACGAGAGGAGGTGAGCCGGCAACGCTGAAACAAGCGCCTTCTGACCGCCATCTATCGCCATCCGTAGCTGCTGTACGTGCGCACCGACAACTCCAAGAGGGCCATTCGATAGCACGACATCGCAGAAGGAAGCCAACCGACTACGCAGACCGGAATGCAGTCCATGCTGATCATTTCCTTGCTGTGAGTACATTCATAGTACCCTGTTTTTTGTGTACCTTTATATATTGCTTGTTTATAGCATGGTTCATTACTCAAAGTAAAATTTTAGGGAAGAGCATTAATAATAACTTATTTTGCCTTTCAAAAGAAAGTGAGTGCGCGTCAAAACTGGAACAAGTGTCGCATGCCATTATTCTTTTGAATTAATCCGTAATTTATAAGCAGTAATATTAAAAGAAAAAATATTAATAATAAATAAATAAATAAATAAATCAAGTATTATCCTCCTATATTGTGGAAACCTAAATGGGTCAATATCACGTATTATTGTTAATTAACAATAATAATAATAATAAATAATTTTTCTTTAACCAACTAATAATAAATAAATAAATAATCTTAAATTATTTTAAATTAAACTAAGCAATTAATCACTGACTTAACAATGCTGGAGACGGAATTGTTATCAAAATTTGAATATGCCCAGATTCAGTTGTTACCTGAATTAAATGGGAGCGCATCTTGCAGCTTTGATTACTTCTTAGCAAGATGTGATAGTTTTTTAAACACACACAAGAGAGCTCCTCATATTACAAATGCTAACATCATTAACGAATTTCTGTTTAACGTCATAAAGTCGAAATTAAGAGGGGAAGCGAGTAGTATTTGGGATCTTGACGCGAACAGTAGCTATGAAAACTTAAAGAGAAATTAATCAGAAAATTTGGAGACGTTAAAGATGAGAGATTGCTAGTGCAGGAAATATCAAACTGCTGTCAAAAAAGAAACGAAAACTACACTGAATACCATGACAGGCTAGATGCTCTAGTCTTACAGTGTAAGAGTTTGTGTAAACTCAATTATCATGATCAAATATTGGAGCTTAAATTTCGAGAATTGGATGATTTGAGCTTAAACACCTTTAAAGCCGGTATCCTAGATCCATACCGAGCCTACTTACGTTACGCCCAAGTAACAGACCTTAGCCATGCACTGAGGACTTGCCGAATTTATGATAATGACAGAGCTCACGAGAGTTATATGGATCAGTTGAGAGGAACATTGAAGTATCCTCCCAATATCGGTGCCAGTCATAAGCCACCCCCAAAAACACCACCAACACCACCTAATCGGATTGCTCCTTTTAGTCCAATACAACCACTAAACCATGCCATTCACAATCCATTTGCATATCCCAAGCCTCAGAATCAATAGTTTCCACAAGCCCGACCTTTCTTTACCCAACCGAATCCACAATTTAGGAACCCTAATCCTCAACCAAACTTTCGACCTTTTCAGGGACCGAACCCACACAACTTGAAACCGCAGAACCAACAGCCCTTTAAACAGTTCAGTAGGCCTTACCCTACACCAAATAACATTGCCCGGCGCTTCACGGCCAATAATCAGACATATCCGAAACCAATGTCAGGAGTGTCCACTATAAGAGGGAACGTGAATGCACACGCAGAGGAGACCGATGAGCTAAGCTATATGCCACAAGAATATTCCCCAGAAACACAATCAGTGGAATATTCCCAAGAAGCTCAACCCCAAGAGTATGAGTTCAAATACGACTCAATCCACCCATCACTACTTCAGGATGGTTATGAAAATCCAGAGGAACAAGAGCAGGATTTTCACTTGGCCCAGTCATCTCATGCGAAGACACAATCAATATAAAAATACTCCAAAATTACTGTTCATCACCCTATTTGGATTTAAAATCCGAATAGATAGTGGTGCCTGCAATTCAATAATGAATCCCGCAATAGCATATGAATATTCGCAGAATATTTGTTCCAAGAACCATTTTGCATACAATCTGTTCGCTCTGAAACAATAGGTGAAGATAACATACAGTTCCCTATTTTTTCAGAATGCGAAATTGACACGCCCATAAATTTTCGAGTTATGCAGTGGCACGATTATTTCGATGCGCTGATTGGCACAGCCGATTTTGTAAAGCTAGGTGCAAAAATAGATTATGAATCAAACCTAGTTACCCTGAATAATAAAGACATACCATTCTATTTTCACTCAGGCAACAAACAAGTAAATTTTCAACCCTCATCAGACATGCACAAAATTGCAATCCCTGTTAACATTCAACAAGGAGATGTATACATCCCAAAGTTCGAACATGAAGGGATGTATTTTGCAGATGCAATCTTACACGCAGAGAATTATCAGGTCTTGTATCCTGCAGAAACCAGAGTTTAGTAAACCAGTGTTAGTTGAAACTTTGGAAAATATCTCAATACAACCATTAGAAATAAATTCTATTTCGGAGTGCGAGATTCAAGAATATCTCCGCACGCAGCATATGAATGACATAGAGAGAAGTGTCATATCAGAAATATGCTCTGAATTCGCGGATGTGTTTTACTATCCAGGGTGTGACCTAACATTCACCAATGCAGTAAAGCACTTCATTCGAACTACCGATGAGGATCCGGTATATCAGAAAAATACCTATTTCCTCCCACGCTACAGAAAGTACTGAGCGAAGAAGTAGAAAAACTTCTTAAGCAGGGGATAATTACCCACAGTGAATCTCCATATAGTAATCCAGTATGGATAGTGCCAACGAAGCTAGATGCTTCAGGACAAAAGAAATTGAGATTGGTCATAGACTTTAGGCAGCTAAATAAAAAGACCATTGAAGACAAATATCCTCTTCCTAGGATAGAAGAGATCCTAGATAACCTAGGACACAGTTCCTATTTCTCGACTCTAGACCTCGCACAAGGATTTCATCAAATTGAGATGGATCCTAGATCTATAGAAAAGACAGCATTTACTATAGATAATCGTCATCTACAGTATTGTAGAATGCCGTTCGGTCTTAAAAATGCTCCCGCCACTTTTCAGCGTGTAATGGACAACGTCCTACGCCCTTTTCTCTACAAGTTCTGTTTTGTGTATATTGATGACATCATCATATACAGCAAATCCCTAGAGGAACATAGACAACACCTTACCCTTGTAATGCAGAAATTACGAGAGGTAAACCTGAAGATACAGCTTGATAAAACTGAATTTCTTCACAAGGAAGTAGCTTTCCTAGGGCATGTTGTCTCACAAGAAGGTGTAAAGCCAAACCCTGAAAAAATTAAAGTAATTAAAAACTACCCCATTCCCAAGACCACGAGAGAAATCAAACAATTTCTTGGTCTTGCGGGCTTTTACAGGAAGTTCCTAAAAGATTTTGCCAAAATTGCATATCCAATAACCCGCTGCTTGAAGAAAGGAACCAAAATGGATGCAGAAAATCCGGAGTACAAATCTGCATTTGAAACCCTAAAAACCCTGTTAATAAATGCGCCAGTATTAGCTCACCCAGATTTTGAGGAACCATTCGTGTTAACCACGGATAGCTCAGACTTCGCAATAGGCAGTGTTCTCACACAGAAAGGACATCCTATAGCCTACTATTCCAAAACTTTAAATCCCGCCGAAAGAAATTATTCAACAATAGACAGAGAACTCTTAGCCATAGTAGAGAGTAGCAAACATTTTAAGCCTTATTTATGGGGACGACACTTCACTGTAGAGTGTGATCATCGTCCGCTCCAATGGCTATTCTCTCTTAAAGATCCCAGTTCAAGACTCTATCGCTGGAAAATAAAGTTAGGAGAGTTTGATTTTGACATAAAATATGTCAAGGGAAAAACCAATTATGTCGCGGATGCACTTTCACGAATACAAGTGAATATAAATGAGGAAGCATTTTCGAATGTAGCCATCCCAGGAGAATATACATACCAGCATGAAATGGATAATGAAACTGTACATTCCAATCCGGAAGACCCAATTTTCACTTTAAAAATATCAGAAAGAATTTGAACCAGAACCGTAACCAGATCATAGTAAAATACGGAGAATTTCCAAAGATTCTAGAACAAAAATTATTTAAGAAATTTACCCGCCACGTCATGACTGTAACACAGAAAAATCTCTATGACGATTTAAAGAGACACCTTCTTAAAGTCATAAACATCTCAAATAGGTACGCCGCCTACTTTGATGACGTAACACTTGAGATCCCGTTTATCAGAGTATGCAAGAGATTATTAACTTCAGAATTGATAATTATCAGGACATCCAAATTTTTAGAGGACATAGAATGTTCGGAAACTCAAAAACAGTTGATATTGCAATACCATTCAATAAATCACAATGGTATTATCGAAACATATGAGCACCTTCGAACCAAGTACTATTGGCCACATTTAAAAGAACAGATTAGAAACCTAATTAACCAATGCAATTTGTGTCAAAAAATAAGTATGAGAGGCACCCTAATGAGGTAACAAATCAAGGACATATTGTAGCAGACCACCCATTTGCCGAGATTCACATTGACACTTTTCATTTTGAAAAGAATCGCATTTTAACGATATTGGACGTATTTTCTAAATTCGGACAAGCATACGTATTAGCTAATGGTACAGCTATGGCAGTTTTGAACCAATTACAAATTTATTTTTCGCACTATGGGTATCCCAAAAGAATCACTCATGATCAAGGCGGAGAATTTGAAAATAGCTTAATTACAGAGAACTGTAAAGCTATGAACATTGAGTATCATGCCACCACACCTCTGAACTCAACCTCAAATTCATCCGTGGAAAGATTGAATTCCACCCTCCTCGAAAAATTAAGAATTTCGAGAGATAATGATAAATTTACCCCGTTGCCACAGCTCATAATCACTGCAATCACAAATTACAATTCCTCAATTCACACAGAAACCAAACAACTACCATTTAATGTCCTATATGGCCCATACTACAAAGCCTTGGACCACATTTTCTCCCCATCACCAAAAATTAATGAATACATACAAAGACGGGCAAACCAAATTAAAGTTTTAAATGAAAGAAAGCCCGATCCAAGGGATTCCACCTTTGAACACCCTTATAAAAATAGGTGAGGTAGTTTATGTTCTGGATCCCCTAACCAGAAATAGGAAATTTAAAAAAAACATATAATGAAGGCATAATAACCAAAATCGAGGAAAACCGAGTTTATTGTAAGATGAAAAACTGTAAAACTCATGTCCGAAACTTCCGTGATATAAAGCCGAAGAGGAAAATTCTTCCCGTTACAGATTCCTACCAGGGTATGCCATCATCCACACAGAACCCGTAAAAACTCCAGGATTCTACGCCGATCCTATGGGACCTGTTGTAATAATTAGCAACTATCACAAATTCATGTTTCATTTCAACCTTACTACTTTGTTGTTGTTTGAGTCTTCAGTCTTTTGACTGGTTTGATGCAGCTCTCCATGCCTCCCTGTCCAGACCTAATCGTTTCATCTCTACATAGCTCCGACACCCTACATCCGAGGCAATCTGTTTAACATATTCTAACCTTGGTCTACCCCTACAGTTTTTGTCCTCGACCCTTCCTTCCATAACTAAGCTTGCTATTCCTGGGTGTTTTAGTATGTGTCCTACCAACCTATCTCTTCTCTTCATTAGCAGTCGCCAGAAACATCTGTCCTCTCCCACTCGTCTTAATACCTCTTTGTTTGTAACCTATCTACCCATCTGATCTTCATCATTCTCCTGTAACACCACATTTCAAATGCTTCAATTCTCCTCTTTTCTGCTGCACCAAAAGTCCAAGTTTCACTTCCATAGAGCGCCACGCTCCAGACAAAGGCTTTCAAAAATGACTTCCTAATACCTAAATCTATATTCGATGTCAGCAGATTCGTTTTTTGTAGAAATGCTTTCTTTGCCTGAGCCAACCTACTTTTAATATCCTCTTTGCTTCGTCCATCACTGGTTATTCTGCTTCCTAAGTAACAGAAGTCTCCTACTTCCTTCAGCTTTTCACCTGACAATTTGATCTCCATAGAGGTTTCTGATTTATTTCGGCTGCATTCCAGTATTTTTGTTTTACATTTATTTATTTTCATCATGAATTCTTTCCGTATGACGAAGTCCATACCATTCAAAAACTCATTCAAATCCTCAGGCTTGTCGGCCAAGATGACGATGTCATCAGCAAACCTCAGAGTTGAAATTATTTCTCCTTGAATCTTCACTCCCTCTTTAAATTTTTCTCTAATTTCCTTCATTGCTTGCTCAATGTAAAGATTGAAAAGTATGGGTGATAAGTTGCAGCCTTGCCTTACACCTTTCTGAATACCAGCTTCTCTCTCATGTCCAACTCGAATGACTGCTGTCTGGTTTCTGTACAGATTGTATATCACCCTCCTATCCCTGTACTTTATTCCAATCGATTTAAAAATGTCAAACAATTTAGTCCAATCAACGTTATCAAAAGCCTTTTCTAAGTATACAAAAGCCATGAACGTTCTCTTATCTTTCCTTATTCTACCATCCAAAATCAGCCTAAGACTTAGTACAGCTTCCTTTGTTCCTACATCTCTCCTGAAACCAAACTGGTCTTCACCCAACTCCGTTTCTATCTGGCTTTCAATCCTCTTGTAAATTATTCTAGACAGGATCTTTGAAGCATGAGTAATCAAGCTGATTGTACGGTAATCTTCACATCTGTCAGCTCCCACTTTCTTTGGTATAGGGATGATTACATTCTTCTTGAAATCAGGGGGTACCTCACCTGTCTCATAAATCCTACACACCAAGTGAAATAACCTGATCAGACCTTCATCTCCTATGCAGCGTAGCAACTCAATCGGTATACCATCTATGCCTGGTGATTTGTTCCTGCTTTAAGTCATCCAAAGCTCTATCAAATTCTGGTCTCAATATTAAATCTCCGTTCGCGTCCTCATCAATTTCCTCCTCCCTTTCCATTTACTTTAAAAGAGGCATATAAGAATATTGATGACACTGTCTCTAGTTTAGTATTAAAACGTAATAATACTTTCCCCTATTTAATAAATGAATTAATTGAGGTAACTAAAGAAACTAAAAAGGATTTAAATAAATTAATACCAAACATTTCGAATAGAACTAGGAGGGGTTTAATAAACGGTTTAGGGGAAGTAATTAAATTCATCTGTGGTAATTTGGACCAAGATGATTTGGATAATTTACAAAGTCAATTAGACACTTTAAAACAAAGCCGTAATAATGAGATAAAACATATAAATAAATTGGTAGCTTTTGCAAATTCAATCGCTCAAAAATTTTACAATGAAATGAATCATGTTACCAGCAACATGAGGGTACTTCAGGGTATTCTCCAGACAGAAGATTTCAAGATCAACCTACTGGAAGACCTTCAATATGTTTTAATGTGCATCAAGAAATATAACAAAATAGTGCAAGTGCTTCAAGAAACTATTTCTCTCTCATTTAATGAGATGACAAATGTGAAATTATTCTCCAGAAAAGACTTAACAAATTTGGTAAAACATTTGGTATCTATTTACCCTGTCAAAAGTATGATTCATGCAGATCAATACCATCAATTCGAAAATTTAAAATTATCAAAAACCCAGGTAATTATAATGGACGAGGAAATGATTGTAATCCTCTCCATGCCAATCACGGATGTAAACCAATATCAATTGTATGATGTCACCCCTGTACCAACCATTGAAAATGCAATCCTTATCCCGACTGAAAATATTATTTACAGGGACCCACATTAAAATGGTCTAGTACACCTTGTGTGAAAAACACGCAATCATATGTATGTAGTATAGGCCTAATATTAGAATTACCAATTGTAATCTAACAAATCCTGCCGGATGTGAATATGCATCCATAAGAAATGATATAAGATTATTCCAACCTATAAATAAGGACAACATTCTATTCTTTAGCAGAACACCTGAATAATTTTACAAACATGCAAGGAGACTCAAAGCTCTCTGAAACTCCCAGGCCCACAAATAGTGTTTTCAAACGAATCTTGCCCAATGTCTAGTATAGGCATAACGCTGCAACAAAAACCTACTAATTATGTCCACAACTTCCCAATCCTGAATATCTATGACACATCCATAATAAAAAGTGAAGTACACTTCCTTAATTCCCATCTTGATGTAACCAAATTGAAATTAGACTTGAAGCCAATTCCTACAACTTATATCACAAAGGGGCAGTTTACATCCCTTAATATAATTTTTGTATTAATTATAATATGTATCATTTTGTTTATATTCAGACAAAAACTATGTCATTTATGTAAATCTGTAAAACTTAAACGTAAGAAAAATGTAAATGTTGCTGAGGACAGCAAAACACTTAGGAGGGAGGAATCATGTTCATTGCTAAGTACAGAACCTAGGACAATGTGTTCCAATGAGTTTGGATTCTAAATTATATTATTATTATCATTTCTCCTCATTAGGAACCTAGCCTGTTGTAACCTGTTGACATACCATTTAAAAAAGTGCCTCGCCAAGCCATAAAGTTAAAAGACAAATCTTGTAATCCCTCGCTTCCTTACAATCATTAGCCATCTAAAAACAAGATATCCCAGTCAGATAATCTAAAACAAGCTGTCTCCATTTAAGGACATGGAAACCACCAGTAAACAGATCTCTTTTCTAAGAAAACCTTGAGAGCTATCTACGACGGAGTTCTGAAATTTCCAGAAGGAATTTCTAGCCAACCTTCAACATTTTACGCACCATTATTTCTCCCACTCAGAGAGACAACTCCCTCCTAAACGAAGTAAGCTTCTGATTGCCTAGTCCTTCAGAGAAACTCATAACCCCCACTATGGATTATTTAGTATTTAACTTGGCACAAAAGAGCAGCTCTTCCTCTTCTTCACTTGTAACTTTGAGTGATGTAACTCTGTTTAACAGGACTGCCAAGCAGTCAGGCTACATGTCTTGTACATAAATTATTAACAATTGTGAATGTATTATTTGTTGGTCGACTGATAATAAAATAACATTTATTTGGGAATCTTCGTGTTCAGTTGATTCAAGAAATACCAGTCTCGAGGGGAACCTGAGTGGACCATGTTCTAATTGCTGTCCCGCTTGGAAGCAGAGAAAAGGGATCTACATATTTAATTAAAGACCCATTCGGGACTACAAACTTAATTCTGGTACACAACCACGGGAATTCAATCCCGTTAAGAGGAGATGGTATTCAAGAATATCTCCGCACACACTTAGGACAGTTAGCTTCTGACAATAAATATGTCAAAGGAAAACTAATTATGTAGCCGACGCCCTTTCACGAATTCAAATTAACGTAAATGAAGAAGCAATTTCTAATGTAGCCATCCCTGGAGATAAATCATATCAACAGCAAGTAGATAACGAAACAATACATTCAAATCAAGATGACCCAATTTTCACTTTGAAAATGTCAGCGAGAAATTTAAACCAGTTTAGAAATGGGATAGAAATCAGATAATAGTGAAGTATGAGGATTTCCCAAAACTTTGGAAATAAAATTATTCAAGAAGTTTACTCGACATGTTATGATAGTAACACGGGAAAATCTTGCTGAAAAATTAAGAAAACACCTTCTTAAAGTCATACACACTTCAAACAGATACGCCACCTATTTCGATGATGTGACACTAGAGATTCCATTCATCCGAGTATGCCAGAAGTTGTTTACCTTAGAGTTAATAATCATTAGAGCATCAACATTTCTATAAGATATTGAAAATTCAGAAACACAGAAACAACTGATATTACAATATCATTCAATAACCGCAATGGAATCATTGAAACATTCGAACACCTTCGATTCAACTATTGTCCACATTTAAAAGAACAGATTAGAAACGTGATTAACCAATGTAATTTGTGTCAGAGGAACAAATATAAGAGACACCCAAATGTAGTACCGAATCAAGATCCCATTACAGCTGACCACCCATCTGCACAAGTTCATATAGACACTTCCCATTTTGAACAAATCCGCATCCTGACAATACTAGATGTATTTTCAAAATACGGACAAGCCTATGTGTTAGCTAATGGCACGGCCATAGCGGCCTTAAATCAACTACAAGTGTATTTCTCACACCATGGTTATCCCAAGAGAATTACCCACGACCAATGTGGTGATTTCGAGAGTAGTTTAATTACAGAATACTGTAAATCTGTTAACATCGAATATCATGCAACCACACCTTTGAACTCCTCTTCAAACTCCCCAGAAGAGAGATTGAATTCTACTCTCCTTGAGAAATTGAGACCTTCAAGAGATCATGATAAATTCACCCCACTACCACAACTCATTATTAATGCAATCATGAATTATAATTCATCGATCCATTCAACTACTAAACAACCACCATTCAATGCCCTGTATGGTCCTTATTACAAAGCTTTAGATCATATATTTTCTGCGTCACCGAAAATTAACGAGTACGTAGAAAGACAAGCGAACCAAATGAAAGTTCTGAACGGAAGGCAGTCCGATCCAAGGGATTCCACATTTACACACCCCTATAGAATAGAAGAAACAGTATATGTTTTGGATCCCCTAACCAGGAATAAGAAATCTAAGAAATTGTACAACGAAGGTACAATATTCAAAATAGAGGCCAACCAAGTTCATTGTAAAAGGAAAAACGGTAAAGTTCATGTCCGGAATTTTAGAGACATTAAACCTAATAGGAAAGTTCTTCCATTTCCAGAATAATTAATAATTACCATAACTTCATGTTTCATTTTTTAACTACTCTGAAAGAGGCATACGAAAATATTGATGATACTGTCTCCAGTCTAGTAATAAAGACTAATAATACCTTTCCATATTTTATAAATAAATTAATACCAAATAATTCTAATAGAAATAAAACATATTAATAAATTAATATTTTTTCAAATACAATTGCTCAAAAATGAACCATGCAAGTAATATAATATGAAGGTAATTCATGGTATTCTACAAACAGAAGACTTCAACATCAGCCTACTAGAAGAATCTCAGTACGTGTTAATGTGTGTTAATAAATTTAACAAGATATTACGTGTGCTCCAAAAGACCATTTCCCTTTCATTTAATGAAATGACTAACGTTAGGTTATTATCAAGAAAAGACTTAACTAATTTGGTGGAGAATTCAATGTCTATATATCTCGTCAGAAGTATGATTCACTCAGACCAGTATCACAAGTTTGAAAATCTCAAACTATCAAAGACTCAGGTAATTATACTGGACGAGGAAATTATTGTAATCCTCTCTATGCCAATCACAGATGGAGATCAATACCAACTATATAAAATAACTCCAGTACCAACTATTAAGAACGTTATACATGTCCCAACAGAAAAATACTATTTGCAAGGACCCACTTCTAAATGGTCCAGTATGCCCTGTATAAAAATACCCAATCATATGTATGCATGTATTACAATATTAGAATAACAAGTTGCAACCTAACAAACACAATTGGATGTGAATATGCTTCAATAAGTAACGAGATAAAAATATTTCAACCTATCAATAAGGAACATATCCTGTTTTTTAGCAAAACACCTGAGATAATTTTGCAAACATGTACAGAAGCTTAAGACTCTCTACGAATCTCAGGCCCAGAGGTAATATATTCAAATGAATCCTGCCCTATTTTCAGCTTAGGAATAACGTTACATCAAAAACCTACCAGCTATGTTTATAGTTTCCCAATCCTAATTATTCATGATGAACCTTAATTAAATAATGAAATAAACCTTCTCCATTCCCACCTCGATGTAACAAAGCTCAAATTAGATTTAAAGCCTATACCTATGACTTACATTACGAAAAAACAATTTGTATCCATCAATGTAACCTTTATATTAATCATAGTATTTATGATCTTGTTTATATTTAGACAACAATTAAGCAACTTGTTTCACTCTGTAAAACTTAGATGTAAGAAGAAAGTAATAATTACTGAGTTCAGTAATTTGCATCTAAGAGGGGATGAGTCATGTACACAACCCAGCGACCCCCTTACTAGCCATGACCAAAACGTGTCAACCACTAAGTTTGGGTCTTAGATACTAATGTTATTATTTTTATTATTATTATTGTTATAGGAAACCCTCTGTGAGTTTAAGAAGGTCAAGACATTGCTCGAATCCACTCTAGCCCACGGATAAGACATGTATCAGTTAAAAGCAATCTTTTGTAAACATCCAGCACTCAAAGGAACATAATTCCATTTGCTATTTCTCAGATGTATTAAGCCAAGAAGCTGGACATTGTGGTAAACACATTCTTGCCACTACAGACTGTCGCCAGCTTCCGTACAGACAAATATTTTCTTCCTTTCTAATTTAATTCCTAGAATTGAGGCTCTTAGCAAAGTGGAAAACAAAAGCAAGTTATGTCACGAACCACAGCCCTGATGCATATGCTCTGACTGGCTGTCAGTGGGCTCATGTCATAGATTTATGGCATGTAAAAGAACCTTCCACTAACTACAATTGTGATGAAGCAAAATTGAATTAACACTTTTTATGTTCCAACATTCGCCGCTAGGTGCCGGTTGCAGTGACATCTAGTAGCCATGTACACAGCTAGGTGTCGTTGACAGTAGTATTTGGTAGTACTGGGCAAAGTCTTTGGATTTTTTAAAATAATAATATTCAGCGAGCACTTGGTGACGTGCCCGGACCGCCCCTGGGGTATCACTTCTTGCATTACATACCTGGACTTGGTGCACCTAGGTGAAACCTTGCAATAGACACGGACTAAAGACTAAAAGAGGTGCTGGAGAATAATAATAATAATAATAATAATAATGAAAAAAATCCACAGCCTGCTTCCAGTCTCCGACCGGGTCAGGAATGGAATGAATGAAGCCCCCATCCAGCGGCGAGGATATGAAATGTGCCGGCTGCCGAGGCCTGACGCACTCCTCTGGGGCAATGATTAAATGAATGACAGATGAAATGAAATGATAGTGGAGAGTGTTGCTGGAATGAAATTTTGACAGGGAAAACCGGAGTACCCGGAGAAAAACCTGTCTGCCTCCGTTTTGTCTAGCACAGATCTCACATGGAGTGACCGGGATTTGAACCACGGATCCAGCAGTGAGAGGCCAGCGTGCTGCCGCCTAAGCCACGGAGGCTTCAATAATAATAATAATAATAATAATAATGCAAATTGATATTCCAGAAACAAAAATCTACAACAAATTTGAATATCAACAAATCGTTATGATGATGATGATGATGATGATGATGATGATGATGATAATTGTTGTTTTAAGGGGCCTAACATCTAGGTTATCGGCCCCTGATGGTTTGGGTGAGCGTGAAGATGAAAATGAAATGCAAACTTAAAAATAAAACCAACTACTAACCTACATACCAGAAGAAGAAATGGAAAACTAAAGGAGAATAAGGCAAATAAAGGACAGGAGGAAAAGAAATGCCCTCAACCCTCGAAGAATGCGGATTGAGGGACTTGGAAGGAAGGAGAGCCACGAAAGGCATATAAGAAAGTGAAAGAGGAGAGGGTCCGCCCCAAAGGTAAGGGACAAGAGGGGAAAACGGACCCAGCTCAGGAATCCCTCGGGGTCGCCAACTCCCGAACTCACCAGCCTTGAGCCCCTGAGGGTGTAGCATTATCTAGGGTGCACCAAAAGTGGTGGGGCTACATACATCCGGCCTCCTTGAGGGCCTTAAGCAGAAGGCAGGAGATAACATGAAAAGAAAAAGAAGGCTGACCCCTCGCGGAAGGAGGGAATCAGAAAATACGAGACAAGGGCCAATTAAGGCGGGTAAGGAAGAGACTCCCTAGGCCTCGGATACCCTAATACCGAACAAATGGTTCAAAACTATCAACATTTTAAAATGGAATTTGAGCCCAGGAGACAGAAAGAGTCCCTACCAGAAGCACAAAAGAAGGAACTGATTGATAGACTCAAGAAATACTGGGAGGATGCCAAGGGCGGTAGAAGAACAAGATCCAGGCAGAAATACAATTGATTGTTAAAATGCAGTCCATAGAGGTTCAATTCGCGGCTTCAGTAACGTAGTTGGTAGCATGCTGAGCTTCTTTGCCCAAGATTGCGGGTTCAGACCTGGCCGAATTCGTCAGAGCGTTAAAAATCCCTCAGTATGCCTTCCTTCGGAGGGGAAGTAAAGCCGGCGGTCCCATATCATAGATTTGTGGCATGTTAAAGAACCTTCCACTAATTACACCTATGTGAAGCTATATTATAGGTAAAATTTGAACAACGCTCTTAGGTTCCAACGATTGTTGCCAGGAGCCATCTGCAGTGGCGTCTAGTAACCAAGTTCTGAACTAGTACTCGTCGATGGTGGCGTTTGGCGGCAAAAGTAGGATCTACTTGAAAATTCAATGTCTGCAGTCCTTAATTGAATTAAAACAGATATCAGATAACACACTAATACAGCCATCACAATTAACACTGTTTATCAGACAGATTCTACACACACCCAAAATACACAGGGCTACATAACCGCGTTGTCGCAGCCCCCTAAACTGAGGAACCAACTACCATCTCTGAAATGAGATAACATTTAGCATGAAAAAGTAACACAACTGTTATCTTCTATCTGCCGGGTGCTGATAAATTGCTCCAACAGCGATTAATCATATGCTACCTTGCTGGAAAATTATTTAGTATGTGATCAGTTTGCAAGGACAATGCACAGGCTTACAGTTGAAGCTAATAAGTATTCATGTAGATACTTGAGCCCGTTTGCTGCTAGACAATGCACACATAATTAAAAATCTGTACATGTGCCAAGCTACTTAGTATTCAGATAGATAATCAACCTCGTCTACTACCAAACAATACAGGTTGCAGTTCATTAAACAGATTGTCTCGGATGTAGGGTGTGGTAGCTATGCACAGATGAAACAATTAGCTCAGGACATGGACGCATGGAGGGCTGCATCAAACCAGACAAAAGACTGAAGACTTAAACAGCCACAACAACCACTATTAGACCAAAATATTCCAGCTATATTTTGTGCAAATTTTATAATGCCAGTGCTATCAACATAATTCAATAAATGAAGTGACTATTCCAAAATGGTCAAATTTGAGGAATGGAGATTGATCATTAAAATGGGCGATTACAAGAAATTTTTATTTTCACTGAGATATGTCAGTGATATTGTTTTTTTACTATAACTACCATTCTATTCGAGATTCTTTCACTGAATGAAAAATAAATTGTTGTTTTATTAAAATATGATATTTTTAGCGGCTTCGGTGGCGTAGTCGGTAGCATGCTGAACTGCTGTGTCCAAGATAGCGGGTTCAAACCCGGCCGAAGTCGTCGGATTTTTTTAAGAGCTTTAAAAATCCTTCAGTATGCCTTCCTTCGGAGGGGAAGTAAAGCCGGCGGTCCCATGTCATAGATTTATGGCATGTAAAAGATCCTTTCCCAGACTAAACTTGTGTAAAGCAAAATTTGTTAGGTTAGATTTCGTCAGAACACTCTATCAAAGTTCCAACGTTCACCACTAGGTATCATTGATATCTGGTGGCGAAAGTTGGAACTACTTGAAATAGAACGGAACTTGTAGCTCACCCTTTAGGGTATCCGCTGGAAGCAGCTACAGACTCAGGCGAGCCGAACATGTCCTCGGACACTCCCGGCACTAAAAGCCATACGATAAATAAATAATGATATTTTTGAAAAATGTCAATTTTTTGGAGCTTAATTGGCCCTTGTCTCATATCTTCTGATACCCTCCTTCTGCGAGGAGTCACCCTTCCTTTTATTTTCCTGTTACCTCCTGCCTAGTGCTCAAGATCATCAAAGAGGCAGGATGTATGTAGTCCCACCACTTCTGTGGCACCCTAGATATTGCTACACCCTCAGGGGCTCGCGACTGGTGAGTTTGAGAGTTGGCGACCCTGAGGGATTCCTGAGCTGGTTCGGTTTCCCCCTTTTATCCAATACCTGTGGGCGGACCCTCTCCTCTTCCACTTTCCTAACTGCCTTTTATGACGCTCCTTAAAGGCATTGCCGAACAAGGCTTTCTTTTTAAAATTCATTTTTATAAATTCAACCCTCAGTCCTATAGTTTGATGGACAAGAATTCTAAAACACTTTTGTTGTTGCACTGTTTTAATACACATTTTTTGTTCTTTATACACTGTAGGTTTGGAAATGATCCGCTATTATTGAATTTCTTTGTCGCTATAATGGCGGCAATAGAAAGAGAAGAAGATGAGACAGACGAAGATGAAAACGAAACAGTAAAAAAAAAGTTGTTGAAAAAAAGAAGAATAAATTTTCTCTTTGTTTGATCCTTGTTTTAATTGAACCATTTCCACAGGTTCCGGTTAATAAAATCTAGCAAATAATGTTTTTGTTTAACTCTTAAACACTTTACACTACAACCCGTTATCAATCTCACACACCAGTTCACCGATCAAATCAGATTATTCATTCAGACACCCACCCATGCTCATTAACCATCCACCACGCTTTCCTCTCCATAGTCTCAGCTCCATGACACATAAATGTAAGTCATTCAAATCTCCCGGGTCTCCATAAAAGGAGAAAGGGAATCTTTCGGCTGCACTCGGAACCTATCAGCTACAAAATAAAGCGATATAGAACAAGGCACCGCCAGAGCACTCGTTCAGTCCGTCAGACTGACTTAACCGGGGAAGGTCTCTCAAGCAGAACCTCTTCAACCCCCTTCCCCTCCCTCACCACTTTGTTTACCTTCCCGTTCATTGAACCACCACCCCCGCACCTTCCTCCTACACCCTCCCATCTGCCTCACACCCTCCCCAACCCACAGCCTCTCCACCCACGTCCCGAACCGGTTCCCTGACCGTGTTTTGTTCTTTATATAGGTTTGGAAATGACCCACTATTATTGGATTTCTTTGTCGCTATAATGGCGGCAATGGAAAGAGAAGAAGATGACCCCAAGGTCATTGACCCTCGACTATTCATTACAATCCAATATCAGAGGATGAAGTAGACTTTTATATCTTTACTCTATTTTCATCTTTTGATATACGGTATTACGTTCGATTTATGAATTTCCATTTCAATGTATCGGTTCACTACTGTTTAATGAAAAGCCTTCCCAGACCAGTCGGGAAGCAACATTCCACTGATCATAATTCATTGAACACGTCCACCACTAACATTTTAGTTCAATTGTTTATTATTGTATTTTGCACATAAACATGTTACAAATTGTTTAACATCACGTAAGTATAATGTAGAGTTTATTTTTGCTTTGATCTTGTTCCTTTCACTTTTTTCGTTTGTAAACGTCCATCACTCAACACGAGCTTTCCCTTCGAAGCTCCTGCTACCACAAGAACCGCAATTGTTTCCGCTACAGATGCGGATGGTGACGTCACACGTTCCATAGCCTTCCTCAGAAGTATCTGGTCGGCCGCACGTCTTTGTTCTGAGGTGTTGTTCTCACGATTCGACGTTTTGTACGCTAGACCATGTTGCTTGAAGGCTGCGTCTAAGACGCCACGTCCCAGTCGAACGTCTAACTTTGTACCAGGTCCACAGTATTGATAACCAGGTAAGTGCAACTCAAAGGGTGAAATATATATGACTTTATCAATGAGGCCATAACCAGTACAGATCCGGCATATCTTTGGTGACGCACACGTTTGTTCTTCTTCCACTGCAGCGGATGTTGTTTCTTTCTTACCATCCCACTCTACAGTATACTTACCGACACAGAGTCGTTGCATGAGGTATTATGTCCATGATACAGTTTAATTAACTGAGACGTTCTACCATTATGAACCGATGGCATTTTGGAAATATACACTTGTTGGTGATGTTCATAATCGGTGCACGGTTGAAGTTCACACAGCACATGATCCCGTGTCCAATCACTCGGCGCAATAGCCCCAAATCTCCTTTACGGCGTTCGAGCGACACAATACAAAAACACTTAGGGTAAAGCATTTAATTCTTCTTTGGTTAAATTGTACAGTTTTTTCCATAAGCGAAAAACTTAACAATAGCCCGTTCAATAGGGTTAGATATTAAGTCTTCGTTGGTAGCCATTATACACAGACACGTCTGTACTAGACATAAGTCACTCTTGTCATTGTTCTGGTCTGCATTCATGTACAATGTCTTGCAATCGTCTTCCTCTTACCGACATGCATTGCGACTTAGCCAATCAAAGAGTTTCGATACATGTAGGAGTGTGTTTTTTGTACACATTCAGCAGGCTCAAACAAGATGTGTAGTGCAGGACATCCAATATCGTGTAGATCAATAAGTTGGAAAGTTGGAGAAACATAGTGACGTAACCATTCCTTTTCTGCCTCCTTTACAAAAACATGGTTGGCACCGAACAAATAGGCTTTTAAAACAAAAGGCAGATAATGATAAGGAATATTTCCTTGATTCCAGTTCAATCCTAAATGACGTTGCAGCCACTCCGTTTGTCTTCTATCCTCATCCGACTGCATGTGCAATGAAAACGGTGGTTCAAAAGTGAAAGCCCTTACTTTGGGCCCCTAAATGGTTGTGCAATCTATAATATTGCAACGTCCTTGAAAACAAATTTGTTACCGTTGACTTTGAAGCCGTGAATATCAGTGTTCTAGGCATGGTTACTGCCCGATGAAACATACACTCCTTTCTTCACCGCTGCTTTCTGCCAACTAATCATGTTTACCTATAGTCCTACTGGTTATGAGACCTAGAAAAAGGAACCGATTTGCTAAACGGATTCAGAAATAAACCACAGAAATGGATTATACTACTTTATACATCCCAATCGGTGCTGGAATCTCCTCGATGCATGAAATGCCTCCGACAGGCGCGGCAGGCTACAACATCCGCTGATGTACGGAGGTGTAGTGGTAGCTTAGCCCAGTTAAGATCAATGTCGTGAGCACCGTACGTGGACACAAATCCAGCTGGTAAATAGGGTATCAGATGCTTCGGCATTTCACGAAGAAATTCTGCTTGATGGTAGAATTGAATAACTAAAATCACCATGGTGCGATAAACCTTAAATAGCAAATCGGCGTCTCGACTCGTTGAGAACGATCACATTTGCAGTTTAGGGTATCAGCCCGCCTTCTAGCATGACAACATGACACTTTGGTTACGTCATCCTCGTTTTTCTTTTGATCGGAGCAGAGCTTGTATACCCTGTCGTAATGGGCGAACGTACACATGAATCCATCTGGTAGATAATAAACCAGATGCGGTGATATTCCTTGTACAGAGAGAGCCTTTGAATAGGCGGTAATAGCTTCACTCACCAGGGAGCGATAAATGATAAACCTCGAAAGACTGTAGATGGCACTTACCAGACGTATTGCCATGCGCTAATGATGGACTACTTCGTATGGATTATGTTCAACGGAATGAAATTGCAAATATTGCGTTCCACACAAACTTGGCTGAAACAGTCAATGAGAAAACATGGATCAATGCAGAAATTATCGTCAGAATCAACCAGTATAACAGAGAGCTGAAGGGATAATAGAGGTACCATATGCCTGGTGTCCACTGTTCACTAAGTGGTAAAAAATTGACAACAAAATCGATTCTTTAGGTCAAGCTGGGGGCCGCCCCATTCGCGGGTATACCAGACTAGTGCTTCTGGGTATGGGGACGATGTTGGGCTGGTCCCTGCTAGTCGGTTCCACAGTAGGGGCGGCCTATTGTGTCGTCAGATCAAGTGTTAGCCACGCGTACTTAAGTCGGATAAGTACTTCTACTACCCCGTCAGCGCAGAAACTACCAGAGCTGCTTTCACCAACCTCTATCGAAGAGTGCATAATTGATAAGTACAATCCCTCAAATATCTCAGGCATGTACAGAGATAAGTAGGGACTGCTCTCATGTTCAAAATATGCCGAGTCATGCTGACGTCAGCCATAGGTGCAATAGCTAGGTCATCTGCCACCAGTGCGATCACGTGATATGCATGCAGTGTTCACGTGCCCCAACACGTGATGTTAAGCTGTTATTTTGATAGCATGCTTGAGGTTGACCTTTAACCGCTTGAAGCGATAGTGATAAAAATTAATGACTGTTGATGTCGTAGGCTTGTTTTTGGATTGCTAATTGGCTTTATACGGCTAATTACTGAGATTTTATAAAACATTGCCCTTTGACAGCTTCAAGCGATTGTGATAAATATTAATGAGTGATGACGCCATAGGTTTGTTAATGGGATTGCTAGTTGACGTAATTATAGACTCTGCTATTTTAATGAGATAACGTGATTTAATTTCTTTCTTCTATGGTTCATCAGAAAGGTTGGAGAGTTTCTAATAAACAATTTTAATGCTTGAAAGAGCTCAGTTTCACAATTTTAGAATTGTAGGTCCAGCCATAATATGTGAGCAGGAAGTTGTAATGAACAGCTTCAGTGCAGAAGAGAGTGATATAGTAAACATAGAATCCAGAATAATAATGGCCCAAGAGGGGTCATTGTTAAAAACTGAATTTTTAACGAGTGGACTAGTGAGTGTAAATGTTATAGCGTTTATACAAAACAGAATCAGACACTTTTCAGAAATGATCCTTCGCATTATAAATATAGACAATGACCAACAAGAAGAGGAGGAGCAGGAGGAGAATGCGACAATTATAGATTACGAAATTGTAATTATTTATGAATATATATATATATGTTTATTTCCTGTCTTTTTGGTTTACATTAATTATATATAATACAAATAAGTGGAAATGTAAAGATCCTCATTCTTAAAGAGGTAAGTAGTTCTTTTTCCACCAAAACTGATGCGAGTTGAAGATGCTGTCTTATCTGCAGGAGTTGAATATGCTGTTGTTATGCATAAGGGTAAGTACATTCCTTCTTTCTTTCTTTCTTTCTTTCTTTCTTTCTTTCGTCTGCAATTTTTAGTGAGCTGAAAAAATATAGAGACAAATTAATAATAATAATAATAATATTTTTGCGATAATTAAAAAAAATGAACTCACCTTGATATAATTACTGTAGAATATATATTTGTTTGGAATCCAGGAGTTGTGAGTTGAATCGAAACATAACCATGATATGTATGCTTGATTTCGTCTACTACGTAGTATTTTGTTGATTAAATAAATATTAGGATGTTTAATTCTTTGCAATTCTTGTTCATAGAACGCTCCAAATATTGGTAAATTTCTATTATCTTGTAAAAGATATGTCCGGGGATTAGTATTTTGTACTTTATAAACATTAAATAATTCAGTAGTCCAATTAGGCGTACAGCCCTTTGTGAATTTGTTTTTATTTTACTTATTCGTACAATATTACCAATTTTATAATTTTTTTGCCTATTTTCAATTTTGAAAAAATAGGCTTATGAGATCACCTTTTGTCCGTGTGTCTGTTTGTGCGCGTGCGTGCGTGTGTGTGTGTATGTGTGAGGTGTGTGTGTGTCCTCCCCTAATAAGTTCTAAACGGCTGGAGCGATTTCAATGAAACTCGGTAAGTTCTTAGCACTATTCCGGGCGACCCCGACCTTCAAATTTTGTTACGTCTGACCAATCTAACATGGCGGCTATGCGGAATATTTCACCAGCATTCAATATCTCCGAAACTATTCCCGATATCACCCTGGAATTTGTTAAGGTAATAAAGGAAACTACTAGAAGTTCACCTATGTGAGCTTTGAAAACCTGGTAACTACAAAACCAACATGGCGGCCACGCGAATTTGCGACTTTTAAATAGACGTTTCTCGCGATTTAACCAACCAAACGCAATAAAACTTGGTACAGTATATGTTTTTACTAAATGCAATGCACCAACATCTAACTTCGTTCAATTGTTTATATAACCACAAGATGGCGGTTGTGCGAAATATTTCACCGGCATTCTATATCTCTGAAACTATTAGCCGTATTGTGCCCAACTCTAGGAATGGGTATTCCAAGATGCAGACACCTAGATATCAAAGGAAAGGCTGTAGCCGCTTTTGAAAGTTGAGATATTTGAATATCGCGCTCCATTGCTTCTCGAAGCAATTGGAAAGAATTTACCGATACTTGTATGTCAAGTGACGTAGCGAGTAATAGCATAGGTAGAGGCTATTTATTGATTAAATAGTTAACTATGGAGTAGAGACTTGAGACTGGGATCAGATTACTGGCACTGCCAAATGAAAGAGAATGCACTTAGTATCAAGTAAATCGGACCAGGGATACCAGAGATATGAGGATTTCCAGATATCAGCTGATGCGGCGTGACCCTGACAGTTTTGAATAAAAGCCGGCTGGCCGAAGCATCGATAGCTCATTTCAACACAAGCACTTGCCGAGCAAGTTGCTGCGACGCTGAGCCAAGGCACATGGTTGCCGGATCTACGCAGAAGTTCTTTTCAAAGTCGTGATAGTCACGAAAGTGCTGCGCTACGAGGTGGAACTTAGTAAGTTTACGGCGAGGAGAATCACTGAGGTGATTGATTTTTCTACAGACATTGGTGGAAATATTTATATTTCTACATGGACATATGCTAGACTTTGTCTAGAATTAGTACTTTGTCACAGTCCAGTAATAACTTAATACTTGGATATTTAAATCCATTTCAGTCAGTTTTCTTATTTGTAACTAGTTAACCACTTCGATCTATCAGTACACTGAAGACTAGTCTATAACGGTGGCGTTCATTAGTCTACGCAAGGGAAACTACAAGTTGCTTAGCGCATGGTAGATGGTGATAAATCATGCCCAGGGAACGATCTTCAGAACAGCCGTTGATTGCTTAGACTGTCAGTGTTTTTCTTGTACTGATAAGATTACCGTGAGTTATGTTACAACTGACATATCTAAGAATAGATCACTTAGATCTGACCCTATTTAAACAAACTGTTATGGCTTTGATAGAAGCCCATATTAAAACGGAACAACAGTTAATTCAAACGTCAAAAGATACTACCACTATGTCTGACTAGACGGATTGTGGGTATATAATGGCGGCCGATACAAGGATTAAACGTGCTTGTCCGTTAGGGCATGTCTATGGATAAATCTGGTACAGACCAGGTTTACTACACTTCAAGACCATCAAGAAATGTAAGCCACATTTGAATTATATTATGCCTAGCTAATTGGAACAAACTATTTTTCTGCAGATGACCAACACATTTTTTTTCTTCGTATTTAAATCTTGCAATGATTTACGCAAGACTTGTTAGAGTTATTCTGAGCATTTTCAACACTCAGAACAGTTTAGGATCGATGACCGAGCATTTCGAAGATTTATTTGAATTTTTCATATTTTAGGGAAACCACGGAGAACCGTCGATGTAAAGGTTGAGTTAAATTATTTTTGTTGAGGAATGGATATTTTTTCCATATTTGAAGATTCGAACATGTGGATTCTCACATAATGAGATGATAAGTAAACATATTTAAAATGATATAATTAATAATAATAATAATAATAATCCACTAATAATAATAATAATAATAATTTTCATAATTTTTCTAAATAATTTTTGGATATTATATTTTATAATAATCATATGTATTGAGAAAGAGCCTATGAAGTAGTTTAATCATTTCTAGTTTGGAACAGGAGATTTTCCGAAGGAGAGTGGTTAACGCAAGCCCGCATTCAACCAACATTTCAGTTCTGGTTGAGCAGTTGATATTTGCATTGAGCAAAGTTATATTTTTCAGATAACACGGAGAGGCATGAAACGGGAAGCAATTGATATTTGTATCAAATAGGATATTTTTGTATTTATATAAAATCATGACGTAAATACACTCGAAAGTGAAATAAAGATTTTCATAAGTATGGTAAATTCACGGGTTGAACTGAATGGTAAAATAAAATAAACTTGTAAGTTTATTAATCTTCCAGTGTTGATAACAAGCAGAGGCTTGATTTATTGTATACATTTTGGGAAGAAAATTTATATGTGTGGAGTAGTTGAAATGCCATTCCCAGGTGCGCATGTTTAGTCGCAGGAATGAAGAGGTTTTTTTCGAGCATCAATCAAATAGCAGGTTCGATGGCTCAGGTTTATAGAAGGAGTATTGGAACTACACATTTCGTCGGATGAATGACCCGAAGGTTATTTCTTGAAACCATCAGTTCTTATTTCAACCTTGTTTACGAATTCCATTTAGACTTTGATTTTGCTAGAACCCGGATTTGTCATGATAGTAGTTTATTCTTCTACAGAGGAAGACCTTTGCCGTTGTTGTTGTAATATTGTGTTCTTACACAAATAATGGAATGGGCCACTGCCAATTAAAAATAATTCTTTAACCACGAATAATTTGAAGGATATTTTCAATCCTAGTGCCATGAACTAAATGAATTTATTATGAAGCTACAATTCTTATTTCCGCATTCTGTCGAAGAATTGCAAGTTGTAAAAGTTACTAAAAATGGCCATAAATATAAATATTTTTATAATAATGATTCCAAGTGGAAATTGAATAGTTGAATGGTTCAATAATTTAGTGATCAAGTTGATGATTCAGAAATCATGTATTTTGTTAGGAACTTGAAGTTCATAATCGAGTCACTTCTCGAATGTTTAATGTCAGAAGAACAATTAATTGTTGTTGTGCTTCGCACAGTTCTTCGATGCTATGCTCAAGGTCAAATACTTTTCAGATGTTATTAATATGTGTAAATAATGTGTGTTGATTCAATGATAATAATATTTTTCGACGATATATATTATTGAAAACTGGAAAATAAGTGAAAGTTTAAAATTCTATGAACATTTATTCCACGAGTGTTAATATCATGTAAATATTCAAACAGTGATCTACGATATTTCCAGTAGAGACAATTAACTTTGAACTGGAATTAATCATAAATAATTTTGGAACACAGTCTACAGGACTATTAATCAGACTTGTGTTTTCCAAAAAAAGATTGTTAAATGTGTTTGGAAAATTTCTGTATATTGTGTAAATAAGAGTGTGGATCGCCACACGTGGATGATGCTGCTTTGAGCATCTTTGCAGTCAATTTTAACTTCAAAATAAACTGATATAATTTTACCAGATGTGTTATACCCAATTGAATCTCCTTCTATCCTTATTGTTGCATTGAGCCAAAATCAGTAAAGCATTTTTTTCATTTGATGTCGTTTTTGCGATTTGCTTTAACCCATCTGGCGCCCCGGGATATTTTGATTCTCGTGCTGACTGATTATTGGTAAAATGCATATGTGGTCGTGCGGACTCCGGTCTAAACGGGCACATAAAATAAGATAGAGAGAGAAATGGCTTCGAACGTGGGTCTCGATTTAGACATGGTCAATCGCATGCCGATTTAAATTGTGATAATTTTTTATAGAAATATTTTGGGAGTTGAGAGATGTCTGGTTTGGATGAATAAATTAGTAGGAAACCCAATTAGTGGGGAAAATTAAAAATTTAACTGGATTAATGATTAGAATGGGTTTGATTATTTTGATAATGGCTTAACCATTAGGGCGTCAAGTAAATTCAGTAGTAAACGTTCGAAGACTGGACATACACATTATTAGAATCCAGGTGGAGGATATTTGAGAACTTGCATATTTTTCTTGTGATATTGTGGTAAATGTAATTCGTAAAAGTAGAGAATTTTGTTTTTCCATCACGTCGACATTAGGACAAATCTCATTTTATTAGAGTGTTCCAATTAGCTATTCATATTTCTTGTTCTAGTTATAAGCTTGTGTTTGCCAATATTGTATACCCCTAAGTTTTGAATAATAATTGAAATTATGGAAGAAATGATGAGGATGATGAGGAGTTTGGAGGAGAGTTCAAAAGAGGCTGGACTGCGTGTAGCAGCCATTATGAAAGAAAATACTGAGGCTTTGGAAAGGAAACTTAAAGAAAATACTGATAAACTTAAAGAAAGTTTAAACGATAAACTTAAAGAAAATTCTGATTCTTTAGAAAATAAACTTAAAGAAAATTCTGATTGTTTAGAAAATAAACTTAAAGAAAGTTTGAAGGATAAACTTAAAGAAAATTCTGATTCTTTAGAAAATAAACTTAGAGAAAATTTGAATGATAAACTTAAAGAAAGTTCTGATTCTTTAAAAAGTAATTTGAAAGAAAATTTAAATAGTAAATTTAATTCTATGGAAAGTAAATTTAAAGAGAATTCTGAAATTTTGAAAATGTCACTTGAAAGTAAAATGAACAAATTATGCGAAAAAACACATGAGCTCGAAACTTCATTAGCTACTAACGCAAGTTTAATGGACGAAAAATTTCGCGATGCCGATCTTCGATCCCAAAGCTTAGCTGATAGGATAGAACATGGTCTTAGGAAAGTTGGTGAAGACATGATCGACCTAGAAGTCAGAGTGAAGAAGGAGAGTAATGAGATGGGAATTCTAGTTGTTCAACGTTTAACGGAACAATTCAAAGAACTTGTAATGGGAGAAATAAGAGAAGGTGTGATTAATGAATTGCAAACTGAAATCAAAACCACAGTTGTCAATGAAATTAAAGACACACTCAAGCTGGAGAACCAAGAGGGAATCAAGGAGATTAGGGAATCTTTGTCATCCCATATTGAAGTAATTGCCAAAGATATCCAAGCAACTCAGAATGACATATCAGATATGACAGGGTCATTGAAAAGTCATGAGACTGTTATGAACCAGATATCCATTGATGTTAGGGAGAATTGTAAAGAAACTGAAGCAATTAAGAAAATGGCAGAAGAAAACCAGAAGGAACTTGAGGCTATGAAAACTCAAATCAAGGATGAGAAACAGTCTGATCATCTGTTAAAAATGCCAAATGTAAGGGGAAAGGAACAGATACAGATAAATCTAGGAGCAGCTAGAGAAACGGATAGTCAAAGACAGGATGAGGTCAGGACAGTATTTCAATCCAACCCCATAACTGTATTCAAAAATGTAGAGGATAAGCCTTCTAAATTTTCAGGGCGAGATTCTGTGACACCCGTGGAATTTTTGAGAGAAGCAGGGGATTACCTGAAAGATTCCAAGATCCCTAAAGAAAGACAGATCCGAGTGATAGGGAAGTTTTTGGAAGGTCCTGCACTTCTTTGGTTTAGAGCTTTTAGATCCACTCTAACCACTTTTGAGGAGTTTTCTGGTGGGTTATTGAAAATGTTTTGGTCCCCGGAAACCCAACAGCAAGTCAGAGCAGAGTTATATTCGAAGAGATTCTCGACGTCACAACCTACTCGATACTCAACGTACTTTTCTGGACAGCTTTCTAAACTGAAACATTTAGATCCGCTGATGCCAGATAACGAATTGATTACTGCATTGATACGTCAGTTTCCAGCAGACGTCCAGAGGACTTTGATCGCTGCTGATATCTATAATATGGAACAATTTGATGAAGTATTACAGAAGCTGGATCATACGAACGCTCAATTCTTTCATCAGAAGGGAGGAAAGAGTAACAACGCTGTGTATGCTGTTATGGCTGATAGTTATTCTCAGACACCTCGAGAGATTCGAGAGGGGCGAGAAGAGAAAACGCCGAGGGAAGATCCAAATAAGAGAGGATGGAACCAGTACAGTAACAGATACAGTTACAAGCCTTATACGAGACCGGATGGTGGAAATCGATACAATACTCGATGGAGAAGACCACGAGATAGTCAAGGAAGGTACCAGGAAAGAAGATATTATGGTCGAAACAACTACAATAACAGAGGGAATGTGGATACTCGTCAGTCCGATGAAGAGTTCAACAAGGAGACGAGGAAAAATTTGGAAGCAAGACACCAAGATAACTTGCAGTTTTTGGAGCAGAGGCCCAATGAACCAGGTCCATCGGGAACACAACATTCCCGGGGGAATGGTAACGAAAAAAAAAACTTCGAATTCACAGTAGAAGATAGAATTTTGAACACTTTCACTTCCAGAATTATTAAATGGCAAGCAGAGGATGATGACTTAATTCAACAGAATGACGAACGGAAAGAAATGGGTACAAGAATTAGAATGCCAATCATATCATGCGAAGTATTCGGTATGCCTGTCGATACTTTGATTGATACTGGGGCTATGCTTTGTCTTGTGAGTGAGAAGCTTTATATTATGTGGAAGCTCAAAGAGAATTTAGAGGAGATTCCAGTATCAGGAATTAAGATCCCAGGAATAATACCCAATAAGATATCTCTGTGTAAAACACAATTATACTTATGTATTACGATTGGAGGACATGATTTTCGACATGTGTTTGTTGTAATGAAGGACATGGCTTTTGACATGATATTGGGAGTAGATTTCATTCAGAAATATCAAGCAGTGATAGACATGAAGACAGAGACGATTAGATTCAAGAATACCGAAGAGATTAACTTCGAGGGAAAAGAAGAGGAAGACATCGAGGGAGATGCTCAATGGTCTCTGATTTTTCACGAAGCTGAAGGAAGAGAAGTCTGCACTGAGAAGGAGTCCCCAGAGCTAGGGAAAATTTTGGAAGAGTATCACGATATTTTTGATATTAAACCTGGTGAAATTGAAGATTTTGAATATTGTGGAAGTAAACAACAATGGAAGCTATGAAGTCGCCAATACACGAACTGGTAACATCGTGGGAACTTATAATGCATCGAATTTGAAGATTTATTATTCAAGAACCAGATGATTTAATGTGTAGATAGGAAAAATATTTTTTTTTTCAATTTTTATTTTTTGCTAGGTGTGGGGTGGATGTGCCCAACTCTAGGAATGGGTATTCCAAGATTCAGACACCTAGATATCAAGGGAAAGGCTGTAGCCGCTTTTGAAAGTTGAGATATTTGAATATCGCGCTCCATTGCTTCTCGAAGCAATTGGAAAGAATTTACCGATACTTGTATGTCAAGTGACGTAGCGAGTAATAGCAGAGGTAGAGGCTATTTATTGATTAAATAGTTAACTATGGAGTAGAGACTTGAGACTGGGATCAGATTACTGGCACTGCCAAATGAAAGAGAATGCACTTAGTATCAAGTAAATCGGACCAGGGATACCAGAGATATGAGGATTTCCAGATATCAGCTGATGCGGCGTGACCTTGACAGTTTTGAATAAAAGCCGGCTGGCCGAAGCATCGATAGCTCATTTCAACACAAGCACTTGCCGAGCAAGTTGCTGCGACGCTGAGCCAAGGCACATGGTTGCCGGATCTACGCAGAAGTTCTTTTCAAAGTCGTGATAGTCACGAAAGTGCTGCGCTACGAGGTGGAACTTAGTAAGTTTACGGCGAGGAGAATCACTGAGGTGATTGATTTTTCTACAGACATTGGTGGAAATATTTATATTTCTACATGGAGATATGCTAGACTTTGTCTAGAATTAGTACTTTGTCACAGTCCAGTAATAACTTAATACTTGGATATTTAAATCCATTTCAGTCAGTTTTCTTATTTGTAACTAGTTAACCACTTCGATCTATCAGTACACTGAAGACTAGTCTATAACGGTGGCGTTCATTAGTCTACGCAAGGGAAACTACAAGTTGCTTAGCGCATGGTAGATGGTGATAAATCATGCCCAGGGAACGATCTTCAGAACAGCCGTTGATTGCTTAGACTGTCAGTGTTTTTCTTGTACTGATAAGATTACCGTGAGTTATGTTACAACTGACATATCTAAGAATAGATCACTTAGATCTGACCCTATTTAAACAAACGGTTATGGCTTTGATAGAAGCCCATATTAAAACGGAACAACAGTTAATTCAAACGTCAAAAGATACTACCACTATGTCTGACTAGACGGATTGTGGGTATATAATGGCGGCCGATACAAGGATTAAACGTGCTTGTCCGTTAGGGCATGTCTATGGATAAATCTGGTACAGACCAGGTTTACTACACTTCAAGACCATCAAGAAATGTAAGCCACATTTGAATTATATTATGCCTAGCTAATTGGAACAAACTATTTTTCTGCAGATGACCAACACATTTTTTTTCTTCGTATTTAAATCTTGCAATGATTTACGCAAGACTTGTTAGAGTTATTCTGAGCATTTTCAACACTCAGAACAGTTTAGGATCGATGACCGAGCATTTCGAAGATTTATTTGAATTTTTCATATTTTAGGGAAACCACGGAGAACCGTCGATGTAAAGGTTGAGTTAAATTATTTTTGTTGAGGAATGGATATTTTTTCCATATTCGAAGATTCGAACATGTGGATTCTCACATAATGAGATGATAATTAAACATATTTAAAATGATATAATTAATAATAATAATAATAATCCACTAATTATAATAATAATAATAATAATAATTTTCATAATTTTTCTAAATAATTTTTGGATATTATATTTTATAATAATCATATGTATTGAGAAAGAGCCTATGAAGTAGTTTAATCATTTCTAGTTTGGAACAGGAGATTTTCCGAAGGAGAGTGGTTAACGCAAGCCCGCATTCAACCAACATTTCAGTTCTGGTTGAGCAGTTGATATTTGCATTGAGCAAAGTATATTTTTCAGATAACACGGAGAGGCATGAAACGGGAAGCAATTGATATTTGTATCAAATAGGATATTTTTGTATTTATATAAAATCATGACGTAAATACACTCGAAAGTGAAATAAAGATTTTCATAAGTATGGTAAATTCACGGGTTGAACTGAATGGTAAAATAAAATAAACTTGTAAGTTTATTAATCTTCCAGTGTTGATAACAAGCAGAGGCTTGATTTATTGTATACATTTTGGGAAGAAAATTTATATGTGTGGAGTAGTTGAAATGCCATTCCCAGGTGCGCATGTTTAGTCGCAGGAATGAAGAGGTTTTTTTCGAGCATCAATCAAATAGCAGGTTCGATGGCTCAGGTTTATAGAAGGATGATGATGATGATAATTGTTGTTTTAAGGGGCCTAACATCTAGGTTATCGGCCCCTGATGGTTTGGGTGATCGTGAAGATGAAAATGAAAAGCGAACTTAAAACTAAAACTAACTACTAACCTACATACTAGAAGAAGAAATGGAAAACTAAAGGAGAATAAGGCAAATAAAGGACAGGAGGAAAAGAAATGCCCTCAACCCTCGAAGAAGACGGATTGAGGGACTTGGAAGGAAGGAGAGCCATGAAAGGCAGATAGGAAAGTAAAAGAGGAGAGGGTCCGCCCCAAAGGTAAGGGACAAAAAGGGAAAACGGACCCAGCTCAGGAATCCCTCGGGGTCGCCAACTCCCGAACTCACCAGCCGTGAGCCCCTGAGGGTGTAGCATTATCTACGGTGCACCAAAAGTGGTGGAGCTACATACACCCTGCCTCCTTAAGGGCCTAGAGCACAAGGCAGGAGGTAAAAGGAAGAGAAAAAGAAGGCTGACCCCTCGCAGAAGGAGGGCATCAGAAAAGATGAGACAAGGGCCAATTAAGGCGGGAAAGGAAGAGACTCCCTAGGCCTCGGATACCCTAATACCGTCGGGGTCGGAAGAGAACAAGAGTTGACCAAGAGAGGTCGACAGGAAAGAAGACAGAGAGGAGCCCGGCACAAGTAAGTGGAAGCAATGCCGGACTCAGCTAGGGCCCCGTGGTCGCCAACCCACGCCCACAAGATGTGAGCCCCTGGGGGAGTTTATAGAAGGAGTATTGGAACTACACATTTCGTCGGATGAATGACCCGAAGGTTATTTCTTGAAACCATCAGTTCTTATTTCAACCTTGTTTACGAATTCCATTTAGACTTTGATTTTGCTAGAACCCGGATTTGTCATGATAGTAGTTTATTCTTCTACAGAGGAAGACCTTTGCCGTTGTTGTTGTAATATTGTGTTCTTACACATATAATGGAATGGGCCACTGCCAATTAAAAATAATTCTTTAACCACGAATAATTTGAAGGATATTTTCAATCCTAGTGCCATGAACGAAATGAATTTATTATGAAGCTACAATTCTTATTTCCGCATTCTGTCGAAGAATTGCAAGTTGTAAAAGTTACTAAAAATGGCCATAAATATAAATATTTTTATAATAATGATTCCAAGTGGAAATTGAATAGTTGAATGGTTCAATAATTTAGTGATCAAGTTGATGATTCAGAAATCATGTATTTTGTTAGGAACTTGAAGTTCATAATCGAGTCACTTCTCGAATGTTTAATGTCAGAAGAACAATTAATTGTTGTTGTGCTTCGCACAGTTCTTCGATGCTATGCTCAAGGTCAAATACTTTTCAGATGTTATTAATATGTGTAAATAATGTGTGTTGATTCAATGATAATAATATTTTTCGACGATATATATTTTTGAAAACTGGAAAATAAGTGAAAGTTTAAAATTCTATGAACATTTATTCTACGAGTGTTAATATCATGTAAATATTCAAACAGTGATCTACGATATTTCCAGTAGAGACAATTAACTTTGAACTGGAATTAATCATAAATAATTTTGGAACACAGTCTACAGGACTATTAATCAGACTTGTGTTTTCCAAAAAAAGATTGTTAAATGTGTTTGGAAAATTTCTGTATATTGTGTAAATAAGAGTGTGGATCGCCACACGTGGATGATGCTGCTTTGAGCATCTTTGCAGTCAATTTTAACTTCAAAATAAACTGATATAATTTTACCAGATGTGTTATACCCAATTGAATCTCCTTCTATCCTTATTGTTGCATTGAGCCAAAAATCAGTAAAGCATTTTTTTCATTTGATGTCGTTTTTGCGATTCGCTTTAACCCATCTGGCGCCCCGGGATATTTTGATTCTCGTGCTGACTGATTATTGGTAAAATGCATATGTGGTCGTGCGGACTCCGGTCTAAACGGGCACAGTATCACCCTGAAATTTTGTACGGAGATAAAGGGCACTACAGGAAGTTCATCTATATGATTTTCAAAAAGCGGTTAACTACTAAACGAACATGGTGGCCAAGCGAATTTGAAAATTATAAATAGACCTTTCTTGCGATTTAATGTTCCAAACGCAATGAAATCCGGTACAGGATGTGTTTATACACATTGTAATGCACTGGTATCTAATTTAGTTCAATTGTTTACATATCCTCAAGATGGCGGCTGTGCGAATTTTAAAATTAAGTTTTTATTCCTTTTGTCGTAATCATGCGATCGATGTGAAAGTTTGAATAATGAACCTACGCAGTAATTTACCTTTATTGGTACATGACTCTATGGCCTATACATTTAACAATCCAACATGGCGACCATCCGAAATATTTAGGCGGCTCTGAATATCTAAGAATCTATTATAGCAATCAAACTGAATTTATGTTCATAGGGGCTATGAACTTAAGTTCACCTATAGGACTTTAAATAACCTGGTGATCACAAATCCAACATGGCGGCGACGCGAAGTATAAATATTCACATGGACGTTTCTCACAATTTAACCATCCGAGTGCAGTGAACTTGTTACTGTAAATCCTTAAACGAATGTTAATCCACTGGCATCTAATTTATATCAATTGTTTCCATAACCACAAGATGGCAGCTGTGCGAAATTTTAAAATCGCTTTATTACTTCTTGTATCCTAATCATGCGATTGAAGTTTGAATGCTACACGTACACAATAATATTCATGTAACAGTACATTACTCTAGGACCTACATATATAAAATCCAACATGGCGACCATCGGAACTATTTAGTCGGTTCTCAATATCTACGAATCTATTACAGCAATCAAACTGAATATTTTTATGTTGATAGTGGCAGTTAACATAAGTAGGATATATGAAAATAGGCTGTATAGTTCTTCACGGAACTTCTTGGTTTAAGTTTCATTATATATCGTTGGTAAGATGGGTGTATTGTTTCTTTTTACATCAATAGGTTTCATGCCAATGCTGCGATGTATTTTGTGATTATACTTTACTAATATTTATCCAACAGTAAGAACCTTGTATGGTAAATTCTTTCCACATCCATTCTTTTAGCGTGCAATTAAATCGTTCTACAACGCTGGCTTTAATGGTGCTGCCAGTTGCATAATGCTTTACATTTTGTTTCTGAGACCATGTTTTGAATTCGCTGTTATAAAATTCTGTTCCTCTCTCTGTGTGAAAATAATTTGGTAATCTTTTACTTTTAGAATAAACAAAATTTAAACTTTTTGCAATCTCACTTCCTGTTTTGGTTTTAGGAGGAATTGGCCATGCATATTTTGAGTAAACATCGATAATGGTTAATAAATATTTAAATCCATTATTTCATTTTGCAACTTTTGACATGTCTACGAGATCAGCTTAATGCAGGTCATCAATTCCTTTGCTAATGACACATCGACTTTTATTTTTTCTCTAAGCGGTGCATGAATTTCTTTTGAAATATCTCGTCTAATTTTGTTCACAGTTATTTTCTAACAAAGACTCTTAACATAGTGTGCATTGTTTTTCAAATGACTGAATTTTTATTTAATATATCCTGCATTTCTTAGTTCTTCTTCAATTGCAAAGATTTCGCTGTCAAGTCCTGTGTGACCTGCAGCTTTTGATGCAATTAATTTTTAAGTCTTGTTATCAATTTGTTTGGTTCAACCAATTCACAAATTCAATATGGTTTCCCCTTTCTAATTTTCAAATGACTTGAGGTCTGATGTGTTTCTTTTGCCCATATCCAGTATGCAACGTATTTGCTTCGGCTTCTTCATTCTCATCATCTGCTTTCATAACTTTCTCTATGTCTTCAGTAAGAAGGGGTTTAATTATTGATTTATACTTATGAGATTTAGTTCCTCTTAGAGCTCCATTGTTTGCATAATTTATTTTCTGCACGTTTGAAATTTTTAATAATTTCAGATATAACACTAAATCTCTCTTTTCTATTAGACTTTCATCAGGTATTTTTCTTTGAATTAATTCTCGTAGACCTTCTGTTATAGGAAAATTTTCACCTGCAACTTTTATCCACTTTTTATAAAACACAACTCGTTCACGCCCCGAGTGTGGTTTATCATTTTTTATCGCTATACCAAATGTTGTATCCACATTTTGTTTAATAAACGGATTAAAGTAGTGTCTAAGTAGTGTAATTATTTTGATCCTATCTCCATCTTCTTCGTCTGAAGTGATAGTTGATTCATCATTTTTTTTCTTAATTATTTTTTTGAGTTAACGTTGTATTAGCAATAGCTACAAGTTGATTCAATGAATTTGTTACTGGCTTAAACTTATTCTCTATGTCTAATTCTTTGCGTCTGACATCATTTTGAAGTGAAAGATATTTATCTTTAACATCCTCTTTTGAGCGAGAAAGTGTACCCTTAACTCGAATTTCGGCTTTAATCTTCCAGGCCTTCTCCATGACTAAAATAAATTCTAGTTGTTTTACTTACATATAGTATATTCAAAATCGATTTGAAGAGGAAGATCATCGGTTTTATGTTTTACGGGGTCTCTAAGTCGAAACTGTATTTCATCTTGTTCTTCAACAACAATATCACTTCCTTCCAGTTCAATCTCTTGACGTATATTTAAAATTGCATACACAATTGGAGATCTTTGTGAAACAAAAATTGTTTTTAATATACGTTTATAGGGAAGTTGGTATTGCATGTTATGATTATGAAGCGTGTATACCGGTGAATGGATTGATGGTGTGTTAGAGAATTTCAGAATAAATTTCGGTAAGTTCTTTTTCTTTACTTCATCTAGTAATATGCCATATTCTTCTTTGGATGCGGTAACACCAATTGCTCATTTTTTTTTCAGTTTTTAACTTTTTATATTCATCTCTGAATGCAGCTGCTTAACTTTCAAGTTCGTCTTTATTAACAGTATTTAGATTTTTAACAAAACCCTCAACACGAGTTTGTAAATTGTTTAAAATTTCTTTCACTTGATTAACTTCACTTCGTGAACCAGCATAGTGTTCTACAAACTGTTTATTTGTCACATCTTGGTCGTTAACAGGAAACTCAACATTTGTTTGTTTTTGATGTTGTAGATTGTTTACAGTCTGCTTCATTTGTTCAAATTCACGTCGTGAAGCCGCATATTGTTCAACAAACGTCTTATTTGCAACATCGTTATCGTATATGGGATTGTTTACGTGAGTAATTCGTTTACTCATCATATTTAAAGTCCCACATCGTCTACGTTTAAATAGTTTTGTTTATTAATATTAGTGATTAAGTCTTCTAGATCTTTTCGAGAAGCAGCAAAGTTTTCTAAATAATATTTGTTTATTGCATCTAACGCATAAATTGGTTCAGATATGTTTGTTATTCTTCTGTTTAACATATCGACAGTTTCATCAACTTTGTTTATATTTAAAAGAGGTTTTTTTTTAAATTTCGACTAGTTCTTTTCTTACATGATTTTAAGAAAAGAATACGATACCGCATCTTGATTTTGAATCGGATCTTTTATATTAGATATTCTTTTGTTACCTAAGTCGAGACTATCATCATCAAACAACGGAATGTGGTCTTCTGAAAATTGAATAAATTCTACTCGTTGTAACACTACGGTTATTCGCTTGTCTAGATATTTTTTTTAAATATTCGATGTATGTAGCTGCATTGCAATAAGGTTTACTGCTTCATTACCAGATGATGGTAAAGCTATGCCCGCGAGACGTTTGTTTGGAGAGTCGAGTTCTTGATTCTCTATTTTACAAATTGAATAAATTAAACCATTAAGGTCATTAATGTTTTGTTGTATTTCTTCTGTATTATACTCATTTTTATTTAGCTCATTCATTAACCTCAGTACATAACCTTTGTTGCAAGCATCTTCAAAATGTATTGGCATTCCAACATTTTTAACCGTTTGTCGTTAATACTTAAATGTCCATCGCTTGTTGTTGTTACTTGATTTCCGTATTGCACTAGCTTATCATCAACATACGATTTAGTTGCAATATCATGTCGTGAAATAGGTCGTCCGATAGACACATTACCGGTATTGGTTTTATTAAACGATGTCATAGTTAAGTTGTTAACCACACAAAATGTATAATACGAATGAGCATTTAGCTCTTTTGAACTATTATTTATAACTGAAAATAAACATAAAATCCATTGCGATATCGTCCATTTTGTAAATCGCTATCTTTATCGATAACCAAAAAGCCATTATAATCGCTCATATCTTCAACAAGAATCAGACCCTGTTTTGCGTTCACAACGAAGTGCTTATGATCCTCTGCAAAGGCTAGTACTAATTTTAGAGGTAAATGGCCGGTAAATGTACCATCAGTGTTAGTCATCCAGTCGTTGGTCGAGGTAAGGACACTATACCCTTGAGAGTAATGACCAGGTTACTCCACCCAGATGTATTCACGATCATCTCAGGCGGACATAACCGACCTCGAACTTGACTTGTCTAGACAAGTGGCCTCCACACATGTAACCTCATGTATCAAGAAAAAGACAGTCAAGGTAAGGTTGTTCTATCTTTACATGAAACCAAAACAAGAAAATGAGAAGCGAACCAATCACATTTCTTATAACAATGTACGCGTGCGCAATTGCACAGTTTAAGGTTTCCACCCACAAGGAAGAAAGGTGGAAAGAAGAAGCAATCACTTTTTCGCATACATTCAAAATGTTCTTTTCTAAAGTTTCATGGAGCTACATTGCGGGAGAGGTGGTAAACTAATGGTGTATTTCTAAAGGTATGCAGGAGGGGACAGTGAGAGAGAGAGAGAGAAAATGATAAGATGATGACGGATGCGCAGTTTCACGATGTTGTTCGATGGAGGGGTAAATTGGTGGAGATGGAAGGATGTCTGTTATGTATATAAAGAGAAAACGTTGAGCTTGAAAACATTATAAGCATCAGCAGTAGTAGTAACAAGTGAACAACAAGAAAGCATCATTAGAAAGCAAGATGAACAGCAGTACGCCAGACGGATGGATGGAATGTAGACAGTCATCGTCAGAAGCAAACAATTGGTGAGTTACATTTTGTTACATATTCTATTGAAAGTTAAAGAATGAGTTACTGCAGTATTTCCATTAAACATATGAATGTGCAATGCTTTGATATATATCAGCTAAGAACTCCATGTTATCACACGCGTTCATGTACTGTAATTGTAGTATAAAGTAGTTTCCCTTTCAAAGTTAGTCAATGGTGTACTGTAACAGAGGTGAACTACACAATTAATAACAAAATTGTAAAATAGAGAGTACCATTTGTTAATGAATCATAAAGATACCATTTAGACTTAGTATTGAGACCAGAAGAATTAAACGTCCATGTCTTGTTTTTAATAAATCCATGTTTATAGCAGATTATAATTTAATGTGCTATCTCAGTGCTGAAAAATTTGACTTGCATAACGTCATTTGCTGAGATTGATCCGTTCATGTCACAAAAATATAGAATTGCAAGAGATTAAAACAAGATGTTCAGTAAAGAAAATATAGCCTACTTTCTCTTAAATGCAAGGGTATTGTTATAACTCTTCGTCCTTTTCAAGGAGTATAATTGAATGTTGGTTGTAGTAGCTTGTTGAAATACAACGTGCTATAAGGATATTAAACATGAATATGAGGTGCCCTTTGCTAGTGCTACCTCTGTAAAAAAAATTCATTCAATTCGGTTTCACCGTGTTTGAATTGATCTGGGGAATGTATTTGCACACATACATGGCCGCTATTTGCAAACTATTGGGCTGATGACCTTGTAGTCAGTCATAAGATGCTTTCCACAAAAAGGCATGTTGTTGCCAAATCCGGTAGAGATCAAATTATTAGGATGGTCGAAATTTGATTTAAGCTTTTAACATTTGGGTGGCCGTCATAACGTTTCCATCAAGATGGCGGCGATATAAAACATGACACTGAGGTGTCTTTTGCTAGTGCTACCTCTGTACCAAATTTCGTTCAATTCGGTTTCACCGTGTTTGAATTGATAGGGGGAATCGATTTGCACACATACTTGGCCACCATCTGCAAACTATTGGGCTGATGATCTAGCAGTTTGGTCAGAATATGCTTCCCACATAAAGATTTGTTGTTGCAAAATTTGGTAGAGACTAGATTATTAGGTTGGTCGTAATTACATTTTAGCCTTTAACATTTGGGTGGCCGCGATTACGTTTCCGTCAAGATGGCGGTGATATAAAACATGACACTGAGGTGGCCTTTTCTAGTGCTACCTCTGTACCAAATTTCGTTCCATTCGGTTTCACCGTGTTCTAATTAATAGGGGGAATCGATTTTCACACAAAGATGGCCGCCATCCGCAAAATATTAGGCTAATGACCTATTAGTTAGGTCAAAGGATGCTCCCTCCATAAAGGTATGTTGTTGCAAAATTTGGTAGAGATCGGATGATTAGGTTAGTCGTAATTTGATTTAAGCTTTGAATATTTGTGTGGCCGCCATTACATTTCCGTCAAGATGGCGGCGATATAAAACATGACACTGGGGTGCCCTTTGCTAGTACTACCTCTGTACCAAATTTCGTTCCATTCGGTTTCACCGTGTTCGAATTAATAGGAGCAATCGATTTTCACACAAAGATGGCCGCCATCCGCAAACTATTAGGCTGATGACCTATTAGTTTGGTCAAAGGATGCTGCCCCCATAACGGTATGTAGTTGCAAAATTTGGTAGAGATCGGATGATTAGGTTAGTCGTAATTTGATTTAAGCTTTGAACATTTGTGTGGCCGCCATTACGTTTCCGTCAAGATGGCGGCGATATAAAACATGACACTGAGGTGTCCTTTGCTAGTGCTACCTTTGTACCAAATTTCGTTCAATTTGCGCTCACCGTGTTCGAATTGATAGGGGGGGACAGACATTTAGAGTACACACTCACACACACACACACACACACACACACACACACACACACACACACACAGACACACTTTTTTTTTCGCCCTGTAGTGATCTCATAAGTCTACTTTCATTTTTTGCAAAAATCGAAAGTAGGCTAAAAATTGTACAATGATACACAGTATCACACCCTCTCCCAATCCTCACCCAAACTCGTTCCTTGACCTTCCAGGTTTGTCCACCTTCGGGGTTGATGATCCTGATGACTTTGAGGGTGGTGGTCGACCGTGGGGTGTACGACCTCAAGGTCATTGACCTGCACCCCCACCCCTAATTTGCATAAATAACGGTATTTGGCTGTTCACCCGCTTAACTCCTCTACTCGACTCGTTGAGAACGATCACATTTGCAGTTTAGGGGATCAGCCCGCTCTCCCCCATGACAACATGAGACTTTGGTGACATCATCCTCGTTTTTCTTTTTATTGTAGCAGATATTGGCCGAACGTAGACATGAATCCATCTGGTAGATAGGAAGCCAGATGCGGTGATATTCCTTGCGCAGAGTGAGTCTTGGAATAGGCGGTAATAGCTTCACTCACCAGGGAGCGATAGATGATAAACCTCGAAAGACTGCAGGGGGGGCGTGGTGGCTCAGCGGTCTAGCTGTATGCCTCTCACCGGCGGTATAAACGTGAGTGATAGTTCCTAGCCAGAATTGCTTTTAGAAGGTGACAAAGTAGAAGCAGTGCATTGCAAGAGTGATCAGTGAGAAGTATATCAACAGCAGAACGTTCGGTGATAAACGCAGTAAGTTGAAATATTGCTGTGTGAGAGGTTAGAGTTGAAAACTACAAAATGACGGGAAAAGTCAAACAAAAGAAGGCCGTTGACCGCAGTGGGGAGCGCGGAGTTCGTGAACAAACGAAGGGTGGACAGCGCAAGCAAGTGAAAGCAAACGACCCTAGCGCCCTAGAGAGGAACGGAGCAGGTAGCAGCTCGGGAGAACAATTGAAGACCGTGGATCGCAGTCAGGGTGGGGGTTGTCGCAATGCTAGCGAAGCTGACGGCTCAAAAAGAAACTGGAAGGACAGTGGCACTACTTTTTCTTCAGCGGACCACAACCAAGCTACGCAGGATGTGCGCCGAGACTCAGCTGACATTTTAAGCCTGCTGAGTAATACGAACCTAATCGAGGAGCTCGTGGATCGAGTTGCTAATAAGGTGATTGATAAACTAAAAGAAACAATAGATTTTAACACCCAGGTCATCAATGAACTCAGACAGGAACTTGCCAGGCGAGACGACACTATAAATCAACTTGAGCTGCAACTGAATGACCGCACTGATGAACTTGAGCAGTACCAGCGTCGAAATAACTTGAGAATTTTTGGTATTCCAGAAACTCCAGGCGAGGACACCAACAGGTGTGTAATGGATGTTGCTGCCAAGTTGAATGTGACAATCGATCCCCAAAGAATAGACCGATCTCATCGTGTAGGACTCCGGGATGCTGGAAAGAAGCGGCCAATAATAGTGCGGTTCGTGTCCTATGCAGATCGAGCAGCACTCTTCAGGTCGAAGAAATACTTAAGGAATACCGGCATAACTGTAAGAGAAGATCTGACGAAAACCCGGACTGAAATTGTAAAACAAGCAGTAAGCCACTTTGGGTTACACGGTGTCTGGACTGCAGATGGCGTTGTTCTGATCCGCATTGATGACACGAGGCATCGTGTGAAAACACTCCGAGAATTGGACTTTTTGAAGAAAAAGTTTCCCGCTCCTCGTACGTAAAGGACCCTCATACGTGCCAGTGTGAGGGGGCTCGACTGATCAAAGTTACAAGTGTAAGCACAAACATGTAATATGGTTACTGGTGGAACTTTAACTACAGTGTCTAGCCAAAATACAAGCCGATATTATTGATTAATATTTAGAAAATAGCTTAAGTTTTAGATTTTGTAATTTTTTATATTTCTTGTTTAACAATTTTACAATAACTTTCAATTATCTTTTACATGGATATTAGTACCAATGAGTATGATACGCATGCCTATCTTTGTGATATAGCTGATAGATTACCCAATGATTTTAAGGTAACTCACCTGAACACGCAGTCACTTAAAATGCTAGAATATTTCGCAGAATTTGAATACACATTTGTTAACTCCGGGATTGATGTAATCGCTGTTAGTGAAACATGGTTCAATAAGTCCATTACTGATTCATCTGTAACCTTGCCAGGATATAATATCTACCGCAATGACAGACAACGTAGAGAAGGGGGTGGAGTAGCAGTGTATGTTCGACAGCACATTAAGTGCGGGGTTATCTGCAAATCCCCAAATAATGAGAATTTCAGACCTGAGTACCTATTCGTAGAGATTTGCCTGAAAGATACTAAAGTATTATTTATTTGTGTTTATAGAGCACCCAAAGTCGGTTTTATGGAACTACTATTGAATGACATGCTTTCACACATTTTTAGTTATAAATATGTAATATTAGCCGGTGATTTCAATGCCCATTTTGGGTCGGCTACATTTGAAACGAAAAACATAGTAGAAACTCTAAATACTTGCAATCTGTCGTGGCTCCCGTATCAAGATACACATCACACTGCAACCTCCTCTTCTACTCTGGATCTAATAGCATCCAACTGCAATGAGCACGTGATTGAGTTTGGCCAAACAGCTGCTTCTGGCTTCTCAGCACATGATCTCTTATACGCAGTATATACCCTGTCAACTCCAAAATATAAGCCCAGTATTCGAACTTTTCGAGACTTCAGCAGGTTTAATTATGAAAGGTTTAAGGCTGATGCCATCTCAGTTCCATGGCACACTGTTCTCGAGCAGCAAACTATAGATGAGAAGGTCGAAACATTCAACACATTTTTTGCCCACTTTTTACATTTTGCAAAAATGAGGAAAAAGTAGACTTATGAGATCGATCCGGGAAAATGTGTGTCTGTCTGTCTGTCTGTCTGTCCGTCTGTCTGTCTGTCCTTCTGTCTGTCTGTCTGTCTGTGTGCCCCCCCCCCCCCCCTATCAACTCCTAAACGGCTGCAGCTATCGAAACCAAATTTGGTAAGAGCAAAGATCTATACCAGAATATCTCACCGCCATATTTTAAATTGACGTCAGTGCTACCAACTGCTGAAAAATCGCAATTGTAATTTGAGCTCTATGTTGGATATCTCAGAAGTTATGCAAGCGAACTATTCCAAAATTGGCACACACATAGACAATAGCATTCCAGATTAATTTTCAGAAGACCAACCTGATTATAAGCCTGCCGATAGGTCCAATTTCTAAATGCATGTAACTTCTATACTATCGATTGGATTTCAACCAGATTTCGTATGTACTATGTGTACTACAGCAGATATGACTGTGCGTATTCTAATGAGCCACCAGGGCTGCAAACCGTTAATAAATACTCTCACTATGTTTTTACCCTAATGTCAATATATCAGAAAGTATGAAAGCCAACAGCTCCAAACCTTGCACACGTATAGTACCTGATATTCTGCCTCACTTCGGTGTAACTTATATACATCAGTGCTGCCAACATGATTCTAAGCCTGCTGATAGGTCCAGTTTTTAAATGCATATAACTTCTATACTAACAAATGGATTTCAACCAAATTTCGTATGTGCTTTGTGTACCATAACAGTTATGACTATGCGTATTCGTAAGAACAAGCAGGGCTGCCAACTGTTAATAAATACTCTCTCTATTTGTTTAATCCTAATATCAATATATCAGAAAGTATCAAGTCATCATCTCTAAACTTTGCACACGTAAAGTATCTGACATTCTAGATACATTTGGAGTAACTAATATACCTCAGTGCTGCCAACATGATTCTAAGCTTTCTGTTAGTTTAAATTTTTATTTACATGTAACTTTTATACTAACAAATGGATTTTATCCAAAATTGGCACTATAATAGATCGTAATATTTCAGATTAATTCTGAGCATCACATACAGTGCATTGCCTAGTTACCAACATGATTTTACGCGCTCTGATAAATCCAATATCAAACAGCATGTAACGTCCGTACTATCCATTAGACTTCAGCCAAATTTTGTAGGTGCATTCTATACCTTAAGAGATGGACCTATGTCAGACTATTCAGAGTCACCAGGGTTGCCTACTGTAGTAATTTACTCTATTACTTGATTTCGTCATTATTCTAGATAGGTCTATATACATTGGCATCAATCTGAAACTTTAAGAAAAGTAGGCTCTTTAGTTCTTCACGGAACTACTTGTTAATCCCTATATCCCTATATATATTATAATTGTGAAAGTCTGTGTGTGTGTTAGTTTGTTACCTCTTGACACTAAAACGGCTGGACGGATTTGGATGAAATTTGAAATGGAGACAGCTTATACCCTGGGATAACATATAGGATGCCTTTCACCCAGAAATAAATCATTGTTCCCGTGGAACGAGCAACATAACTGAAAAGTCACTAAAAATACTCAACTGGGACAAAATATCAAAGTTGTCGCATAAAGAGCGGACACAGCTCATTTTAGGCCCCTCGATGCGAGAAACAATACTCGGTAGGTCCCTACGGGACACCGAAAACCACATTTTAAGGCCCTAAAACCAATAGTTTCAAAGATATTCGCAGAAAACTATCCTCGCTCTGATAAACTGAACTAATGGCAAGTCCGTTTCCATGGCAACACTACCTCAAGGTATGACATCCGATTTTCTATATATCCCTGTAGGATGCAATGCCAATCCATTTGTTATCTTTCTCAAGATATATATAAAGACAATAAGAACAGGGTAGCGCGCCTGCCTATCAACCGGAGGCCCTGGGTTCGATTCCCGGCTCCGTCAGAGATTTTTGACACTGACGTGAGGTTTGCAACGGAGTGCATTCAGATTCGTGAGGACAATTGAGTAGCTGTCTGATAGTGAGGCAGCGCCCCGGTCACGAAGAACAACATTAACGGTCAAGGGACACGATGCACTGACCACGCGTCACCACAATATCTGCTGGCCAAATGGCTGGGAAGCGGTCGCATTATAGGCCTCGGCCCGTGCCAGGGGTAAAAAATTAGAGGAAGCGCCTTATAATACCACCTTTAATTTTTAAACACTACAGTAGCGGCTACTAAATAAAGGTAGCGATCAAGCTACGTTCAATTTCATAAACACTGGGCTCACAAATCCCGTATAGTTAAGTACAAATATCAGTCTGGTCGTTATGTCAGTAGCAACGAAGCTCTGTGGCGGCTATTGCCGTTTCCGTAACATTAAAGGCATCCCGCCGTCACATAGTCAATGTGCACTTATAAAATTGTGAACCACACTCACTACCTTTTGCAAAATTTACACAAGACGTGATTTTGAAAGCACTCTTCTGTATGTTGAGGTACAGTGATATACCACATGGAAAGATACAATAAAATGTTGACAAATCTGAGTTTAAGGAACTGCTGTTCAGAATAGTCCTTGTGTTAAATTTGCAGAAGCTTTCGGTACAGGTTATGCACCCCATGTTCTTAACATAGAATGTTTTCCATAAACAATGCATAATTATGAAAATCTGTGTGTCCGTGTGTGTGTGTGTGTTAGTTTGTTACCTCTTGACACTAAAACGGCTGAACGGATTTGGATGAAATTTGAAATGGAGACAGCTTATACCATGGGATAACGTATAGGCTGCCTTTCGTCCGGAAATAAATCATTGTTCCCGTGGAACGGGCAACATAACTGAAAAGTCACCAAAAATACTCAACCAGGACAAAATATCAAAGTTGTCGCATAAAGACCGGACAAAACTCATTTTACTCCCCTCGATGCAAGAAACAATACTCGGTATGTCCCTACGGGACACCGAAAACTACATTTTAAGGCCCTAAAACCAACAGTTTCAAAGATATTCGCAGAAAACTATCTTAGCTCTGATTGATGAACTAATAGCAAGTCCGTTTCCATGGCACCACAACACCACGGTGCCGGCATAACTACTAACTTATATACTAGAAGAAGAACTGGAAAACAAAAGGAGAATAAGGCAAATAAAGGACAAGAGGAAAAGAAATGCCCTCAACCAACGAAGAAAGCGGATTGAGGTCCTTGGAAGGAAGGAGAGCCATGAAAGTCAGATAGGAAAGTGAAAGAGGAGAGGGTCCGCCCCAAAGGTAATGGATAAAAGGGGGAAAACTGGACTCAGCTCAGGAATCCATCGGGGTCGCCAACTCCCAAACTCACCAGTCGTGAGCCCCTGAGGGTGTAGCAACATCCAGGGTGCACCAGAAGTGGTGGGGCTACATACACCCTGCCTCATTGAGGGCCTTGAGCAGAAGGCAGGAGATAACCGAAATGAAAAAGAAGGCCGACCCCTCGCAAAAGGAGGGTATCAGAAAAGATGAGACAAGGGCCAATTAAGGCGGGAAAGGAAGAGACTCCCTGGGCCTCGGAGACCCTAATACCGGCGAGGTCGGAAGAGAACAAGAGTTGACCCAGTGAGGTGGACAGGAAGGAAGACGGAGAGGAGCCTGGCACAAGTAGGTGGAAGCAATGCCGGACTCAGCTTGGGCCCCGTGGTCGCCAACCCACGTCCCACTAGATGTGAGCCCCTGGGAGTGAATGATGATCAGATGGGTAGATAAGGTAACAAATGAAAAAATATTAAGACGAGTGAGAGAGGTTAGATGTTTCTGGCGACTGCTAATGAAGAGAAGAGATAGGTTGGTAGGACACCTATTAAAACCACCAGGAATAGCAAGCTTAGTTATGGATGGGAGGGTCGAGGACAAGAACTGTAGGGATAGACCAAGGTTAAACAGATTGCCTCGGATGTAGGGTGTGGTAGCTATGTACAGATAAAACGATTACCTCAGTCTGGTTGTTATGCCAATATCAACGAAGCTTTGTGGCGGGTATCGCCGTTTCCGTAACACTAAAGGCATCCCGCCGTCACATACCTGAATGTACACTTACAGAATTGTGAACCAGTCAATATCTACATGCCTTGTCCATACGGTCTATTTTGAGTTCGTAACAAGCCGTAATCTCATAATATAGCTCAAGTAGTTTTGGAGATCTTCAAGATTTCCTGAGAACTGACGTGTACACTACCCGATCCCCTTAAACGATCATCCCTCTTTCAAAATATTTATAAACACGATAAGAACATGAAAAAACTAAACGGTTATCTTTTACAACTACATTAACGAGCACTACATTAGCGACATCTAGCGGTCTGAAGTGTGTACTTACAGAATCTTTGTATATTTCAGTTCAGAATTGAAGGATAATTTTAATTGTGATTTCCATTTCTGGGATTTTGTAGATTAATCGGGATGTATTAAAAATAGTTTGGTAAAGGTGAGAGAACTTGGAGATTTGTAAAAAAAAAAAAAAAAAAAAAAAAAAAAAAAAAAAAAAACGAATGTGAACAGGCGGTAGTAACACAATTTAACACCAGGCCTGGTGGGCGGAAGTACCACAATTTGACACCAGACATCGCTACAGGCAGAAATAATGCAAATACGTCTACCAGTTGCCATGACTACACTGTTTGTTGACAAATGAGTGCTGTTATTTCGGTTGCCATGACTACAGTTTGAATGTTCATTGTTGACGACTGCTCTTCTTTGTACATCTGCATCTTGTGGTTCTTCGAAGTGTGTTCATCCCACATTTAATTGTGTTTTCCGACAGATCAGTATGACTCACAAACGCAAGTCTAATCTTTCGCAAAGCTCAAAACGAGCTCGAGCTATGAAAATAGCTAGACAGCAGGAATCGTCAGTTCATGCTCAACAGCGGAGAATTGAACAGGCGGAGCGTCAGGCGAATGTTCGAGCAATTGAAACCTCACCGAAGGCAGATGCTCGACGACAGGATATTTCAGAACGCATGGCGTCTCACCGTGCCTCTGAGTCGTCCGAGGAGGCGGCTTCTCGCCGTCAGAAAAACGCTGCACACATGGCTTCTCAGCGTGCCTCTCAAACTCCCGAGGAAGCGGATTCTCGCCGAGAGGAGAACGCAGCACGCATGGCTTCTCGGCGTGCTACGGAAACATTCCAAGAGGCAGACACGCGCAGATTAGCTGATGCTCAACGACACGCTGAACGTAGGCAAATATTTACAATAAATAACTGGGGAGTTTTAAAAAACTCTGCTTTTATCTATGATGCAACGTTAGATTACAGCAACAGTAGACTACTCAAAATAGACCGTATGGACAAGGCATGTAGATTTTGTGGTGCACTAAAATGGAAGGAGGAAACGCCGGGAATGTGTCGCTCTGGGGGTAAGGTAGCCATTCCCACATTAGAGGAGCCGGTCTATCCTTTAAAGGAATTATTTTCTGGTGAAACTGATGAGTCACGGCGCTTCCTAAACCATATCACAAAATATAATTCATGTTTTCACATGACCTCCTTTGGGGCAGATAAAATTCTCGCAATGCCTGGGTTTTCACCTACATTTATGGTGCAGGGACAAGTTCACCATAAAATAGGGTCACTTTTACCACCGTCCAACGGTTAACCACAATTCTTGCAAGTTTACTTTATGGGAGACAATGAGGCGGAGACTGATAGACGGTGTCAAATTATTCAGGGAGTTCAACGGTCGACTGTACTGAAGATACAAAGAGTCATGCACGATAACAATGTTTTGGTGCAACAGTTTAAAACAGCTCTAGAAAACATGCCCGATGAGACTTGCAAAGTGGTGATTCACGCGGACCGAGTTCCGACCGGCCAACACGAGCGTCGCTACAACGCACCGGTCTCACCCGAGGTCGCGGCTGTGGTCGCTGGCACCGACCCCACCGCCCCGAGGGATATCGTCCTGCGCAAGCACGACGACTCCCTCACCAGGATCGCCGACACGCATCGCTTCTACGATGCTCTTCAGTATCCCATTATGTTCTGGAAAGGACAAGAGGGATATAACTTCAGTATCCCTCAAATAAATCCTGCGACTGGGCAACCGAAACCAAACAAAAAAGTGTCTTGCATGGATTTTTACAAGTTTCACCTGATGGTTCGCGAACACGACTTCAACTTACCGCTGCGTTGTAGAGTACTTCTGTCCAAATTTTTGGTAGACATGTACGTGAAGATGGAAAGTGAGCGTCTGAGGTTCATAGCGCGAAATCAAAGAACGTTGCGTGCAGAGAATTACATCCACCTGCAAGATGCCATTGCAAACGACGGTAATGCGAATCCGAACGACTTAGGACAGATGGTGATTCTACCGTCGTCGTTCGTTAACAGTCCACGTTACCTCCACGAATACACCCAGGACGCGTTCTCCTACGTCCGGAACTATGGGCGGCCGGACTTATTCATTACCTTCACGTGCAATCAAGCCTGGCCCGAGATAAAGGAAGAACTGATGGACGGGCAGAAACCCACAGACCGGCACGATATCATAGCGCGAGTTTTTAAGATTAAAGTGCAAAAGCTCGTGGCCCTCCTTACCAAAGGGCAGGTTTTTGGTGAGACCCAGTGCTTTATGTATTCTATTGAGTGGCAAAAGCGCGGCCTGCCCCACGTACACTTCCTTCTCTGGTTACGTGACAAATTGCGGCCTAACCAAATCGATGAAGTGATATCGGCAGAGCTGCCCGACCACAACTTGGACCAGCAGCTATATGACACAGTCACTAAAAGCATGATACATGGTCCTTGCGGATCGTTTAACCCTACGTCCCCGTGCATGAAAGACAGGAAATGCACCAAAAAATATCCTCGGGCACTACTAAAAGAGACACAAACGAACCAGAATGGGTATCCGTTGTACAGACGCAGAGCTCCTGAGGACGGGGGACGTACGATCACAATTAAAATAAGGAGTACCGCGCAAGACGTCGTAGTGGACAACCGCTGGGTGGTCCCGTACTCTCCGCTCCTTTCCAAAATCTTCAATGCCCACATTAATGTGGAGTTTTGTAACTCAGTCCAGGCAATTAAGTACATTTGTAAGTACATAAACAAAGGCAGTGACCAGGCAATATTTATTGTGCAGCAGCAGGGCAACGCTCATATTAACACAAGAGACGAAGTGCAGATGTTTAGAGCTGGTCGATATGTTAGCAGTAACGAAGCTGCATGGCGGATATTGGGCCTTCCGATACACGAGAGACACCCGACAGTGACACATCTTGCAGTGCACCTTCCCAACGGCGAGCGAGTTTACTTCACGGAGGACAATTTGCGCAATCGAGTAGCGATACCGCCCACGACCTCTCTCACCGCGTTTTTCCGTTTGTGTCAGACAGACTACTTTGCTCGAACATTGCTGTACCCAGAAGTTCCAAAGTATTACACTTGGAGCACGGCACAGAAGGAATGGAAGCGTCGTGTGCAGGGAATCCCCGTCGAAGGCTGGCCTGGAGTGAAGGCGTCAGACGCCCTGGGCAGAATATACACCGTACACGTAACCCACTTTGAGTGTTACTGTGTACGGTTGCTGCTGACCTGCTTCCGAGGTCCCACCACTTTTCAGGCCCTGAAAACGGTCGACGGACAGGAAAAGGCCACGTTCCGGGAAGCGTGTGAGGCAATGGGTCTTTTGGAATATGACGGCCACTGGGACGCAACCATGGAGGACGCCATATTGTGCCGGTCTCCGGTGAAGTTGAGAGAGCTCTTCGCTATCATGTTGAGCACCTGTGGACTTTCGAACCCCCTCCAACTTTGGAACAAATATAAAACCGCTTTATCAGAAGACATCGCACACAGGTACCAAGGAACACCACAGGCCAACGACGAAATATATTTCAACGAAGCGCTGAAATTTATTGAGGACAAAGTCTTCTCAATGGTCGCGAAAAGACTGTCCGATTTCGGGATACCCAGCCCACAACGAACAGGAGAGTTGTCCAGTGATTTGCTCAGGGAGCTTAGTTATGACACCACAGCGTTGGGGGTTCAAGTCGCCCAAATTGAGCCCCAGCTATTACCAGAGCAAAGGCACATTTTTAATTTAATTGTGAGTCGCGTGGAAAGCGGAGAAGGAGGTGTTTATTTCTTGGACGCACCAGGGGGCACTGGCAAGACATTCCTGTTGAATTTGCTGCTGGCACAGTTGCGCAAAGACATGAATGTCGCGGTAGCTGTTGCGTCCTCTGGGATAGCCGCGACCTTGCTCAGCGGAGGAAGAACAGCACATTCTGTGTTCAAACTTCCACTGAACCTTGCGAGTGAGGAAACGCCCACCTGCAATATAAGCAAGAGCAGTGGTCGTGCCGCTCTGTTGCAGCAGTGCAAATTGATCGTTTGGGACGAATGCACAATGTCACACAAACGTGCAATCGAGGCGCTCGATCGTACCTTGCAAGACATCCGCGGCAACCAAATGTTGATGGGTGGAATGGTCGTCTTGCTCGCAGGCGACTTCCGACAGACGCTGCCGGTCATTGAGCGAGGCACTCCGGCAGATGAGATCAACGCGTGCCTCAAAGCTGCGCCGATGTGGGCTAAAGTAGAGAGATTGCACCTCACAACTAACATGAGAGTCCACCTATACAACGACCGAGAGTCTGGGCTCTTTGCTGAAAACCTCCTCAAGATCGGCGAAGGCCGCATGCCAATGGATGCGGAAGGCCTAATGAAATTTGAAAGCCACTTCTGCAATGTTGTAAACTCGGAAGATAACCTAATTAATGAGGTTTTTACGGGCTTACAACAAAACTTGAGCAACGAGGAGTGGTTATGTGAAAGAGCAATAATGGCGCCTAAGAACGAATCGGTCGGAAACATCAATAAAAAAATTATTGATCAAGTACCTGGTGAGGTGACCACTTACACGTCAATCGATACAGTTATGACGACTGACGAAGCAACCACATACCCTGCAGAGTTTCTAAACTCAATCGAGCTGTCGGGGGTTCCGTCCCACAAGTTGGAGCTAAAGGTGGGTGTGCCTGTCATACTCATGCGTAACCTAGATCCACCAAGATTGTGCAATGGCACCAGGTTACGCATCAAGGAGCTGCAAAGGAACATCGTGCAGGCCACAATCATCACCGGAGGTGCCAAAGGAGAAACGGTATTGATACCTCGAATACCTATTATCCCAACTAACTTGCCTTTCCAGTTCAAACGCTTGCAGTTCCCCTTGAAAGTGGCCTTCTCGATCACAATCAATAAGAGTCAAGGACAAACCTTAAAAGTGGCAGGTATTCATCTGGGCACCCCATTTTTTTCGCACGGACAGCTCTACGTTGCCTGCTCGCGTGTATCAAGAGCCAGAAATCTCTACATATACGCAGAGAATAACAAGTCTCGAAACGTTGTTTACAAAGACGTTTTAAATTAAATTTCTGAATATTCATGCACATCGAAACAATTATAATCGTTTCCATGCTGAAAGAAAGTGTAAAATAATCCAGCATTTACTTCCTTTCGTGAAACATTGTGTAATTCACTACGAGGTCGCGTTGAAATATTGTCAGTGAATTAAAAGCATTTCCTGCGAGCAGTATGAGTTCTATCACCTATGGTGGTTTTCTTTGACGTCGCGCGGTTTGCAAGAGAACAGCATTACCATTACGTACTACATGTATATCTAATTACAACATAATACAAATACAATTAAATGCGGTGTCTACCTGTCGCAGAATCACTTCATTAACATTTATAATATCAAAAGTATGTAGTTACTGATTGTGTAAGGTTCAATCACGCAACACACGCAGCACCTATTGAACTTAAATGTGGCATGCGTAATAGCTTTGTAATATATAACAATATTGTCAGATCAAAAACATGCATTCAATAACCTTCACATTTCTGGCACTACCTTGTAACAGCTCATCCAAACTCCCTAAACATTCTCATTGCAAACATTACAAATAATTTTTATGAACTTGGAATTATAATCATGTAAAAATCTTCATCATCCAGGCGAAGAACAGGTACTTCTGCTGTTAGAATACAGTATATCTTAAAACATTAAAAATAAATAAATAGAGGTAGCAATCAATTTCATAAACACAGGGCCCATAAATCCCATATAGTAAGTACAAACATATCAGTCTGGTCGTTATATCAGTAATAACGAAGTTGTGTGGCGGCTATTGGCGTTTCCGTAACACTAAAGGCATCCCACCGTCACATACCTCAATGTGCACTTACAGAATTGTGAACCAGCCTCTTTTACTGAAAATAATTTCCACGAGCCAGTATCCTCTTCACCAAAAACCACACTCGAAACCTTTTTTCCAAAATTTACACAATAAATGATTCTTAAAGCACTCTTCTATATCTTGAGGTACAGAGATATTGCACATGGAACGATACACTACATTTTGGCAAATCTGACTTCAAGGAACTACTGTTCAGAATTGGTCTGGTGTTAAATTTGCTGAAGCTATCGGTACAGGTTACACGGTCCATGTTCGTAGCATGGAATGTTTTCCATTGACAATACATCTACACTATGTGCGTGGGCAACCTCTTTCAAAAATCTATTTTCAATGTTTAAAGAGGCATGTCAGACAAAAGGGTTGTTGGAGAATTACAAATCCCTGGGATGTAACACTGGAAGAGGCTGCACGATGTAGATCAGCGGCCAATGTGAGAGATATTTTAGCTATAGGACTCTTAATAGCGACATGTTGATGTTCTAATCCCAATAATTGTGGGAAAATTATACCCTGAATAGCTTAAGGAAAATTACTTTTAATTCCCCATATTCAGATTATGCCGATAGATTTGCCATTCCAGTGTGAAAGAGTCCAGTTCCCTCTTCAAACAAAATTCCCAATTGCTTTTAACAAAGCGCAATGACACACACAACAGCAGGTGTACATTTTCTAGAAAACCAGTTTTTGCCATGGGCAACTGTATTCGGCGTGCTCACGAGTATCCAGACAACAAAATCGTTATGTCTCAGCAGAAGATGGCAAAACCAAAAACGTAATTTTCGAATGCTTTCACATAAGATAACATCGTACCCTGTAGACTTTCTCAATCCTATGGAATTCTCATGTTGCGGCTCATACCAATATACCCTACGTGTTACAATGTAGCCACCTGTAACCGAGATTGCTGTAATACAATAGACCAATTATCAGCAATAATGCACCGTCTTCATTTTCTTCATCGCGTGCGAAGCCGCGGGTACCTGCTAGTTGATTTATATGATCGCCATGCCCCAGTGCGCTCAGCTAACGTGAGGCACGCACCAGCTGCGTGGATCAACACAGAAATAAAAGATCTAATAAGATCTCGAAATAGAGCCAGAAAGAAGTGCAACAGAACACAGAAACCCGAGGACATTGTAGAATACAAAAGCTTACGCAACAGAACCCAGCAAGTTATTCGTAATACAAAGATACGTTACACTTATTCGCTAATTAGTTCAGCTAAAAACTCTTCGGCTTTGTGGAGAGCTATAAAAACTCTCGGTGTTGGAAAATCCAGACACAAAAGCAATAACCCAACAATGAGCGCTGATGAGCTTAATAAGCATTATTTAAACGTATCAACCGTTGTAGACAGCAATAGAGTTTTGTCAACTGTTGCTAACTACAGGGAGAAATTTACTGACCGACGGGAAGAATTTCATTTTGGCTATATATATCCAGAGGACATTCATTTAGCCATATTTAGGATAACTTCAAAAGCCATAGGACCAGATCATATATCTATTGATGATGATGATGATAATTGTTGTTTTAAGGGGCCTAACATCTAGGCTATCGGCCCCTGATGGTTTGGGTGATCGTGAAGATGAAAATGAAAAGCGAACTTAAAACTAAAACTAACTAATAACCTACATACTAGAAGAAGAAATGCAAAACTAAAGGAGAATAAGGCAAATAAAAGGACAGAAGGAAAAGAAATGCCCTCAACCCTCGGAGAAGGCGGATTGAGGGACTTGGAAGGAAGGAGAGCCATGAAAGGCATATAGGAAAGTGAAAGTGGAGAGGGTCCGCCCCAAAGGTAAGGGACAAAAGGGAAAAACGGACCCAGCTCAGGAATCCCTCGGGGTCGCCAACTCCCGAACTCACCAGCCGTGAGCCCCTGAGGGTGTAGCATTATCTAGGGTGCACCAGAAATGGTGGGGCTACATACACCCTGCCTCCTTAAGGGCCTAGAGCTCAAGGCAGGAGGTAAAAGGAAGAGAAAAAGAAGGCTGACCCCTCGCAGAAGGAGGGTATCAGAAAAGATGAGACAAGGGCCAATTAAGGCGGGAAAGGAAGAGACTCCCTAGGCCTCGGATACCCTAATACCGTCGGGGTCAGAAGAGAACAAGAGTTGACCAAGTGAGGTCGACAGGAAAGAAGACAGAGAGGAGCCCGGCACAAGTAAGTGGAAGCAATGCCGGACTCAGCTGGGGCCCCGTGGTCGCCGACCCACGCCCACTAGAAGTGAGCCCCTGGGGGGCATATATCTATTACGCTATTGAAAAGGAATATGGACCTCCTCATGCCAGTTTTATTGCATATATTTAACTATAGCCTGCAAATGGGTATTTATCCGACACAATGGAAAAAAGCCAACATCAAAGCAATACCAAAATTCACGAACGCCTTAAACTGTAGTGACTTTAGACCAATAAGTATATTGTGTGCAGTTGGGAAAGCGTTAGAACGGATTGTTTTGATCAGTTTTATGAATATATAAATTCCAACATTATCCTAAACCCGAACCAATCTGGATATAAATCAAAACACAGTACTCTGACAGCCCTTATCAAAGTCACAGACGACATTCGTCTAGCAATGGACCGGAAGCAAATAACTATATTATCTCTATTCGATTTCAGCAAAGCTTTTGACAGAGTTCACCATGAGATCCTACTAGTTAAATTAAGAAATCTAGGCCTTTCAAAGTCAGTAACGAACTGGTTTAGGTCTTACCTAACAGGCAGATGTCAGAGAGTAGTCCTAGCAGATGACAATGTTTCAGAATGGTGTGAAGTAACAACAGGTGTGCCGCAGGGTTCAGTCCTTGGTCCACTCCTGTTCTCCGTGTATATAAATGACCTTCCATCTGTCCTTAAATTTTGTCAACATCATATGTACGCAGATGACCTTCAGCTATATCTACACACGGATCTGAAATCCATTCATTTGAAGGTAGCTCTAATTAACAGTGACATTCAAAGCCTATCTCAGTACGCACTCGATCATAATCTAATACTTAACTTCGAAAAAACGCAACCGATCGTCATCGGCTATACCAAATTACTCAGTTCCCTACCTGACCCAGTACCACCTTTACAGCTTGCATCCCAAACAGTTCCGTACCAGTCAGCAGTAAGAAATCTGGGAGTTATTTTTGACTCTCGATTATCGTGGCAGGATCACACAAACATGATTCTGAAAAGGGTTGCATCGTCATTATATCAAATTAGGCGAACTTGCTTCTATTTACCTCAAAATGTACGAAAGATACTGATACAGAGTTTGATACTACCAATATTTGACTATGGATCTATAATTTACCATGATATGGGAGAGGTCCTCAATACAAAATTGCAAAGAATGCAAAATGCTTGCTTGCGGTTTGTTCTCAATGTACCAAGAGAGTCTCATATAACTCCATTTTACGTCCAGATTGGATGGCTAAAGTTAAAGGAACGAAGACAGTATGCCATGGCTCTGACTGTGATAAAAATTCTAAAATTCAAAATTCCGTCTTATATTTACTGCACACTAACTCCCATGCAATCAGTGCATAACCGTGCGAATAGACACACCGCACAAATGCTCCAGATACCTCATCACAGAACCGAAAAATGCAAAGGTTCATTCCGTATTTCAGCTAGTATTCTCTGGAATAAATATAAATTGCACCAGTATTCAGGACTTCCTATCAGAGCGATAAAACACTCCCTTCATTGTAATCTATCAGCTATACAATTATCATGTTCAAGGTGAACGGATGTAATAACAAGAACTTTTATTGTCAACTGTATGTATAGGTTAAGTTTTTTCTTTCTTAATTTATTCTATTGTATTTAACCGCCCTCTGAATGAAGAGAGCTGCATAAAGAGGCTTTGTAGCCTCAGTGGCCTGTATAAGAGAAACAATAAATTCAAATTCAAATTCAAGGCGGATGCCATGTCCTGTGGTTCGGATTCCACCTAAAAGGGAGGTCCCGTGGCTCATGATCTCAAGATTAACGGTCACGTTAAACTACAAGCTTCCTTCCTTCCTTCCTTCCTTCCTTCCTTCCTTCCTTCGAAAGACTGTAGATGGCACTTACCAGAGGTATTGCCATGCCCTAATGATGGACTACTTCACCGAACAAATATTTCGTTCCATACAAACTTGGCTGAAACGGTCAATGGTAAAAAACATGGATCAATGCAGACATGATCGACAGAATCAACCAGAATAACAGAGAGCTTGAAGGGATAATAGAGGTACCATATTCCTGGTGTCAACTGCTCACTAAGTGGTAAAAAATTGACAACAAATTCCCTTCTTTAGGTCAAGCGGGGGTCCACCCCAAACGCGGATATACCAGACTAGTGCTTCAGGGTATGGGGACGATGTTGGGCTCGTCTCTGCTAGTCGGTTCCACAGTAGGGGCGGCCTACTGTGTCGTCAGACCAGGTGTTATCCAAGCGTACTTAAGTCGGATAAGTACTTCTACTACCCCGTCAGCGCAGGAACTACCAGAGCTGCTCTCACCAACCGCTATCGAGAGTGCATACTTGATAAGTACAATCCCTCAAATATTCCAGGCATGTAAAGAGATATAAGAAAGTTTGTCCGTCTTCCAAACTGAGGAAGAGTATGTTGCAGCGATGCCTATAGGATCTACGTGTGCTAAGTACTAAGTGCTAAGACCTTGGTGACCCCATTTACCAAAATAGAAAAGATGACTACAACCAAGTACAAACCATTGTTCAGTTCAAGCTTTAAACCGATCAATGCTTAAAATAATTATTGTTGACCGGTTAAGCCAATGTCTTTTTTCTGTGACATTAATTAGTCAAGGCTTACAATATTGTTACGCCCCGAGCCCCTGTGGGGCATAATCATCCCCCTGTCCACGCCATAACCACACTAACCAGACGAACTAACTTACACACATGAAGAATCATTTCAACACAAAACAAGCATCGAGCTATCAACATTGTCTGGGGCACATAAACACATACAACGCTGACTCAAGGTAACGACACGATGAGAATTACTTTAAATAGAGGAGCCCCGAAGATTGGGGATCTCTCTCCTGGGGGACCGCTGTCCATCACGCCGCCCGTCGCTGTGTCTGCAAATCTACAAACTGTTAAGTGTCGCTCTTAGGTTACTCCTTTAAACTCTCCTTCCAATTCCGCACCTCAATTGTCTTGCAATCGCATTGCATGGCATTTCATTTTACTCGATTTATCTTGTGCCACTGGACTGACTCCTTACATTTCTTAAATGCCCTCGTCGAACCCCTGGCTCCCGGCTTCCTACGAGAGGGACTCCTCTCACACACATCCGCTGCGCGTGCCTGCCAGTCGCTCCATCAGCAATCTTTTACGCACGCACTGAGGCAAGGACGCTAACCAACCTTCAACTCAGCTCGCTTGCAGCTCCTTCAGTACAATCACATTTGAGTGTTGCCCCGAACACGCTCGCCTTAATTTACACACCTTATTACGCCCTTGCAAGAGCTACGCCCCCAGGGGCAATACAATATCCATAGTAATGGCGATGTAACCGAAATATTCAACACATTATAACATTAAGCAAGGAAGTTGTTGATTCTATAGGAGCTTTGCGACATAGTGCTCACGTTGTGTGTGTGGCGATGTCTGTGTGTATTAGTTACTACGATAGGAAGCGGTCGTGACCATCCCGACATTTCACATGGAGTAGAAGTGGGACTTGCATCATGGTCATACGGCAATAACCGTTCGCAGGAGAACTATATGGACCAGTTGAGGAGCGGACTGAGAACACCACAGAAGCGAGAAATAGAAAAAGCTAATCCATATTTAGCACCAAAACTGACCTCAATCGGGAGAGCACAGCACAATTTTTTTTTCGTGTAGCCTCCTGAGAGGCCGAGTGCAGGTCTTTCTAGTCGACGCCCGTGGGCGACCTGCGCGTCGGGATGAGAGATGAGATGAATGGATGAAAATGGGCAAGGATGTGGAAGGAAGCGGCCGTGGCCTGTCAGAAGGTACTGTCCCAGCATTTGCCTGGTGTTGAAAATGGGGAAACCACGGAAAACCATTTCAAGGACAGCCGACGGTGGGGCTCGAACCCACGCGTCTACCGAGTCAGCAGAGAGCTTGGCCCCATGACCTAACGCCGCGCTTTAGCCACTACTGTCGGTAGCACAATAATACACCGCAAATGAAACCACAACATATCCCACAAAATCAATTTTCACCTCGACCTTTCCAAAACCATATGCCTAGACCAAATTGGACTCCTAGTGCACCAGCGAACCCACAACACTCAAGACCGTGGTTCAAACAAATCCACCACACTCAAGGCCGTTGGTTCAAATGAACCCACAATACTTAAGTTCGAACACATCTATAAATCGTCCCTATCCAAAACCCAGTAATATTGGAAGGCGATACACATCCCACCAGTCAAACCCGAGTTACTCGAGAACAATGTCAGGAGTCTCTACTGTAAGAGAAATTTGATTTCCCATACAGAACAGAGTAATGAAACTCAATGGTACACTCCCATACATGAACAAGAGTTTCTCACAGAATACGAGAATCAGGCTCGAACCAATGTCCCTACCTCATTGAAGAATGCCTACATTCCTGAACATTATAACACTGATTACTGCACAAATCAACAAGCTGGAAACTCTGTGAAGAAAACGTCAGCATTTCCACTTGGCACAGCAGTCACAGTCGAAAACATAGAACAAGATATATATGTCTCTGCATTCAGTTTCGTGGAAACATATTTCCAAGATGAACCTATAAAGCACATCGAAGCCAAGACATTAGAGACAAGCAAAGACACAGCTTCACATGCACCTAACCTAGGGGATGAAGGCTGTCAGAAAGGAATTGATAACCAGACGGTACACTCCGATGAGGAAGACCCCATATTAACCCTTAAAATGTCAGAAAGAAGATTGAATCAAAATCGAAACCAGATAATTGTCAAATTTGGTAATTCATCAAAACTTCTAAAACGGTAACTATTTAAAAACCAAACCTGACAAATTATGATTGTTACACAGGACAACCTGTACCAAGATCTGAGTAACCAATTACTCAAAACAATCATATCGTCAAATAAATACGCCGTTCGCTTTGACGACGTAACACTTGAGATCACTTACATTCAGTCATGTCAGGCATTATTCACATCTGAATTAATAATAATTAGATGCATGGAATTTTTAGAAGGCATTGAATCCACCAACTCACAGAAAGAAATCATTTTCAATACCACTCTTTAAATCATAATGGTATCAATGAAACGATTGAGCACCTCCAAACTAAATATTACTGGCCACATTTGAGAGAACAGGTTCGAAACATGTTCAATCAATGTAATTCATGCCAAAGAAACAAGTATGAAAGAAACCCTAACCAAGTAGAGAACCAAAGACCCATTACCGCAGATCATCCATTTTCTCAAATCCACATTGGCACTTATCATTTCGAACAAGACAGAATATTAACTATAGCAAACGTATTCTCAATATACGGACACGCGTATGTGTTAACAAACGGAACAGCAGTAGCTGTATTGAATCAATTGCAAACGTACTTCACACAGCATGGCTACCCAAGGAATTTTGCCCATGATCAAGGGGGATAATTTGAGAATAACTTAGTAAAAGACTTCTGCAAATCCACAAACATTGAATACCACGCCACAACCCCTGTAAATTCGCCATCTAAATCACCAGTTGAAAGATTAAATTCAACGCTCCTCGAGAAGTTACGTATTTCGAGAGGTAATTATAAATTCACACCTTTAGCCCAGGTGATACCTAGTGCAATTATTAATTACAATTCAGCTATTCATTCCGGAACAAAATAACCACCATTTAATGTATTATATGGTCCCTACTATAAATCCCTGGATCATATCTTCTCACCTTCGCCCAATATCAACGAATACGTGGAAAGACAAGGTAGGCATTTACACACAAAACAGAACAAATTCGAACCCGGCACTACAAAATACACGCGTGAATACAATGTAGGGGAAACTGTCTTTGTATTAGACCCTCAAACAAGGAATAGGATATCGAAGAATCTCTACAATGGAACCATGTTTTTTTGGTCTAAAAAGGGTGTTTCCAGTTATGTTTCCAGATATTTGAGGAAAACAGGAAGATAGTTAAGAAACCAGATTTGAAGGGAACAGAATCCATTGTAAAATGAAAAACGGAAAGACCCATGTGAGAAATGTTAGGAATATAAAACCTAAGAAAAGAACTCGTATCATTTCAGATTCACATGCGGACATGACTCCTTAAGTCCGAGCCCAGAGACACCAGGATTTTACGCCGACTCACTGGGGCCTGCTGTAACAATCAACTATTACCATAAATTTCTATAACCTCTCTACGTTAAAGATCTTACGATAATTTACAGGACACAGTATTGAATATTTAAAAATATATTAACGACACTGTTCCATATTTAATGAGTAAATTAAAAGATTGTTGGTAAATACAATAATATAATGAATTTAAATAAATAGCTACCTGTTACAACTTAAAGAGTAGTGCTACAATGGGGGAGCAGCTGCACATAGGAAGTTGTGAGCCCTGGCGACCTTGGGAAGGAAGGAGTGACGGTAGGAGGGAGTGCGTAGATTCGTGTTTTTTTTTTCGTCTCGTTGTGCTCTTTACGGGGATGTAGGTGTTGAAAAGGTGAAAATATGGTTTTGGGTCTAAAAATGCGTTTTTCACATTTTTCCTAATTTTAGGAAAACCGAAAAAGTGATCATGACATGTGTCATGCTATGTTTTGATGTTGTTGTCCTCTTTACGGGGATGTAGGTGTTAAGAAGGTAAAAAGCTGGAATCAATTTTTTTTGTCTAAAAATGGATTTTTGTGATTTTCCCTAATATTGGGAAAACTGAAAAAGTGATCATGACGTGTGTGATATTATTTTTTCCGTCTCGTCGTCCTCTTTACAGGGATGTAGTTACTGAAAAGCTGAAAAGCTGGAATCATTGTTTCTTGATCAAAAATGTGTTTTTGTTATTTTTGAAGATATTTGGAAAACGAATCAAGTGATTTCTATGACGGCCATGTTGCTGTTTTCGTCTCGTTGTCCTCTTTACGGGGATGTAGGTGTTGAAAAGGTGAAAAGCTGGAAACATGTTTTTGGATCGAAAATGTGTTTTTGTTATTTTTCAAGATATTTGGAAAATGAATCAATCATGTGATTTCTATGACGGGCATGTTGATGTTTTCGTCTCGTCATCCTCTCTACGGGAATGTAGGTATTGAATCGCTGGAACCATGTTTTTTGGTCTAAAAAGGGTGTTTCCAGTTATGTTTCCAGATATTTGAGGAAAACAGGATAAAAGTTAAGAAACCAGATTTGATGTCACGTTGTGTCGGCGTGTAACGCACTGTGATGTTGCTAAAATTGTTATTTGCTCACACACACAGAGATAGTATGTTGAAAAGAGAATTGCAAGCTTCCGGCCGTCCACTGCGGGCGGGCATGCAGGCATGTGCTCTTATAATTTGCGCAGTCCGCAGCAAGAAAGATAACAGCCCGTAGTTCGCACGCAGGTGCTGTTATCTAACACAGACAAGTAACCCGATATTTTGCTGAAGGACAAGCAGCTCTGTCGAGAAGCTGAACATTGCTTTCTCACACATACACGCAGAGTTTGCAAAGCTTATGAGAATCATTCTGAGTAGAGCGTTTCACGACATCCTACACGTAGGAACAAAAAAGTGATGTGTTAACTTTGCAACTTGTTGAAGAGACATGTACGTAATGAGAGTAAGAGATAGTCATTATTCTTGTAATCACCTTTGAAGGCGACGCATGCAAGTGGCTTAATCTCTTCCGAAAAAGTTACGTGAACCATCGCTGTACTTGTAATAAGGTAGGTTCATTATTGTTAATTATGACATGATTGGTTTTATTGTTATTTTGTGTATGCGTTGAAAGTAAGTTAGTGACTGATTGTATTTTTTTTTGGATTTTGTTTAATGCAGATTTTCAAAAACAAGAAAATTCAAAAAAACACTCCAAGTCTGGAAAAGCAGACAGAGAGAGAAATTTATTTTAAAAAAGCAGCATCAACAGTGACAGTGGCGGCAAAGAGCACATTTGCTCAAAGGATTATAATTCATTATACGGTGAGTACATGTTGTTCCATTACTGTTTTCGTTGTTGTTAAATGTATGTCATTTATTTCATGGAAATTTATAAACTTATGGCGTGTATTTATTATTGTTTCAGAATTAACACGTGTATCGAGTGAATGTGTTTTAACTACCGTCACACTTGAGATATTTTTTAAAAGGAGGTGAGCTATGAATATATATATATTATTTCTTTTCTTTGTAAATTACCTTGTTATTTTTTGAGTGAGTGTCTTATCTATGTGTGCACACTTGAAACCTTTTCTTATTTAGCAGCTGCTATGAACGAATGAATGAATGAGTGAGTGAATGAATGAATGCTCATGTTTACTGTATATAAACATGACTAATAACGGATTTTATTGGTTTGCTTTTCAGATAAATCGTTGGAAACAAAAAGAAACCTTGTTGGTGATAGTCTCCTGCTGGGGCCAATTGTATAGGATGAACATCAAATTGTTAAGACCATTGTGTGCATGTGTGCGTGATTGTGTGTCATTCAGTGAATACTAACAACAACAAGTGTGTTCGTGTGAAATTTCTGGTTTTGGATTAACCTATTCTAAGGTAAAATTTGCACGTTTATTATTCCATTTTATAATCATGTTTATATCAGAGAGTGAAATGTTAGTGAGGCAGCCTTTGGCCAAATGTTTCAAAACGCGAGTATCCTCCGGTCGAATTTATAATGCGAATCACTGTCCATCTCCTAAAGATTTTGTGGAATCATGTTTTCCCATTTTTTGAGTGAATGTCAACAAGGCTTAAGATTGCATCAGGCTTTAAAAATAAATTTCGAACTGCTATGTGAATTTATCTTGATAAAATAATGTTGAAGAGAAACACATCTTCAACCTTTGTACTAAAATGGAGAAAGTACTGATAGCCGATAATTTGGAGACGTGATATCAGTGAAAAACTATTGAAGCGCTTATTACTAAATTTGATAAGTTGCAAGATAGACCCAGTGGCTTGGCCCTCATTAGCATTGCGTATTTGCAAATCAATATTTGTAAATACAATCCATTGAATGCAGGAAGTAGCAATATTCCCACACCGAGCTTTATCGCTTCGAGAAAGGCAGTGATCAACATACGCAATAAAGACGATTATTGCTTTTTGTGGAGTATAGTTAGCTGTGTGCAACCCTGTGAAAATCATCATGATGCTCATAGACCAGGGCAGTACAAAGATATGTTTAACCACATAATACAAGCTCTTAATCTGGAGAGCATTTCATTCCCAATGCATTTAAATGAAATTTATTTTTTGGCATATTAAGGCTTTCACGGCCCGGATTATTACATAAATAATTCATGCTTTTGGGCTAATGCCGTGTGTATTTTTAATTTAAACCATACGTTTCGGAGAAACCTTGCCTCCTTTTTCAATGGAAATAAACAATGTGGTCAAAGAAAGTATATCAATGAGATTACAAAAAATATAGATAAATTCCTCTGTTCGTCACCAGAGAGCAGCTGCCAGAAATTACTGTATGGACCATGGTAGAACGGCGGACAGAGTAGTAAATAACGAGAAGGTAAAGGGGGCGGATTGAAAATATAGAAACTCCTCGAAGAATGAGGAGGGGGGAGGCTGGAGGGTTAGATGGATATAAGGAAACATAAACAAAAGGGAAGTGTAGCTGAACGATGCCTAACGTGATACAGTCAACGGCGAAAAAACAGATGGAAACTCCTCCAGTGACGAACAAAGGAGATCAAATCCAGGCTGTGAGCCCTAGAGGGAAAATGTACAATTTTAAATATGTGAAGAACAGAGAGACTGAGAGGAACTATCTCCCTAGATCCTTAATAACTGGTAGCCAAGTGTCACTTAGCTGATATCCAGTGTCTCTGTTAAAATTATTGGGATTTTTACGAATTTCAACTGCCTCCCTTATAATTCTAGACCAGTTGTGCTTAACAAGGGCAAGCGCATGAGCATCCTTGAAACATACATCGAGCCCTGAAGACAGGGCATGTTCAGCTATAGCTGATTTGTCAGGTTGGTTTAGACGGATGTTCCTTTGATGCTCTTTGATGCGAGTTGCAATGGACCGTTTTGTTTGTCCAATGTAGACTTTTTCGCAAGTACATGGGACTTCATACACCCCAGGTTGTAGTATTGGGGACAATTTATCTTTGTTTAATGCTAAACGTTGACCAATTTTCGTCATAGTGTCGAAAACTGTTTTTATCTTGTGCTTGCGGAGAATCTTAGCAACGCGGTCAGTGGTGTTGTGAATATAAGGGAGGTAAGCAGTTCCTCTCACGTCGGAGCTCTGAGAAGGTTGTCTATCCCTCCTTCTGGGATGTAGGGACCTATATATAGTGGATTCATTATAGCCATTACCCTTAAACATGGTTTGTAAGGTATGTAATTCTTCCAGAAGAGTTGATGTCTCACAAATACGTTCCGCTCTTTTGGCTGGAGTTGTTATAATTCCTTGTTTTTGTGCTGGGTGGTGTTGGGAGTCCGCATGTAAATAACGGTTAGTGTGAGTTGGCTTACGGTAGACGCTGTGCCCCATGGAGCCATCCGCTTTCCTCCTCACAAGAACATCCAAAAAAGGTAAGCATCCACCTGACTCTAGCTCCATTGTGAAGTGGAAGGATGCAGCTGATTTGGGTGGTTCAGAAAGTGGTTCAGTTTCTCAGAACCCTCCTCCCACACCACGAACGTATCATCCACATACCTCCACCAAATCACAGGTTTGAAAGACGCCGAAGATATAGCCTCCCCCTCAAAATGTTCCATGAAAAAAATTGCCACGACAGGCGAGAGTGGACTTCCCATGGCCACACCATCAGTCTGCTCGTAATATTTACCATCCCACAAGAAATAACTCGAACACAAGCACTGGTGGAATAATCGGGCAATGTCCTCAGGAAACAAATCCTTGATGAGTGACATGACCGAGTCCACCGGCACTCTGGTAAACAAGGACTCCACATCAAAACTTACCAAAATAGCATTTGGTTGAACGGCGATGGTTGACAATTTTTCGACGAAATGGGTTGAATCCCTAATGTAGGACTGTGTGCGCCCCAAGTGCGGCTGAAGCAACTTGCTGAGATATTGCGCAAAAGCATAAGTTGGAGAACCTATTGTGCTAACAATTGGTCGAAGAGGGACGTCTTGCTTATGGATTTTTGGAAGACCATACAATCTCGGAGGAACAGCATCTCTCGGAATAAGACATCTTCCCTCTTCTTTTGGAATAGATGACAGTTAACAAGCTTAGCAGTGGCATTGGATACACGAGTGGTTGGATCACGAGTGCACAGTCTGTAGACAGGATCAGATAACAGAATCGAGATTTTACTTTTATATTCAACGGTATCCATCACCACTGTCGCATTTCCCTTGTCAGCATGAAGAATAGAAATGGTGTCATTATTTCATAGTTCCTTCAATGCCTTTCTTTCACCCCGAGTTAAATTGGGTGCGGGTACTTTAGAAGATCTTAATATCCTCACACTTTCTTGTCTAACTTCTTCAGCTGCATCTGGAGGTAAATTGTAGATGGCAGCCTCAACGGATGTGATTAACTCCTCTGTAGGCATTTTGGAGGGTGCGAGAGCAAAGTTGAGACCTCTGCTTAGTAAAGTTGTTTGATAGTCATCTAAAGGGGTATTAGAAAGATTGACTACAACTTTACTAGTATCAAGAACCGTACGAGGAGCTGTTTGTCTCGAGGACAATCGAAGGAACTTAGCTCTTTGTCTATCTACAGCCCGACAAAAATTATTCTCGGCCTGAATAGCGGAGATACGTTCAAAGAACAGCCACAATTCCTCTGAGAGAATGCTACTAAGAAACAGATGTAAGTGTAATAACTCACGGGAAACTGCGTCCAATTCAGTACGAGAGTTCTGGATTCTCTCGATAACGAGTGCCTTGCTAGCGCGCTGATAAATTCTCATAGCTTTATGAGTGTGTATAGTTTGCTTCAATTTTACACAGTTGGAAATGATGTTATGATCCCTGCATCTAAGAAAGAAGGACAACGATGAAAGGAGAGAGCTCCTTCTTCGCCTCAACTTACTAAATTTAGATGATTGTCGAACAACTTCCTCCCCATAGAGGTTTCTAATTTGCATATTAAGGCTTTCACGGCCCGGATTATTACATAAATAATTCATGCTTTTGGGCTAATGCCGTGTGTATTTTTAATTTAAACCATACGTTTCGGAGAAACCTTGCCTCCTTTTTCAATGGAAATAAACAATGTGGCCAAAGAAAGTATTAGCTGAATAAGGTTGATAAAGCCTTTCTTCTCGTCGCACAACTCTGTTATCAACCTCTCTTTTATCCGTTATGTTGAACATGTTAAACATGTTAACAGCTTCAAATATAGATAGAAACTAAATAAGATTAACAATTGCATATATATTTATATTGAAATTAAAGTACGCGATAGCCTAAAGACTGTAAGTAATGTTTGTTGTTACTCGATAACTGTTACTTAGATTTCAAGGTGCGATGTCGTTGTTTGTTTTTTTTAGAAATTTTAGCTGTTTGATTTATATTACTTTTTCGAATCAGAGTCGACTTCTTTTTTTTTCAAACTTTGAGTATTATATAGTATAACCATATTTGTGAATGTTTTCTAGTAAGCTTACTAAAGTAGAATGAAAATATAACAGTATTTCATTACTTTATATAGTAAGATATCGTGGTGGACGAATAATTAATTCTACAGTTAAATCTTCATCTTACAAATCAATGAGCTGTTGAAGTTGATCTTCAAGCTGCACAGATACATGTTGAATAACCTTGCTGTTCATAGGCAAAAAATTAATTGTTGTTGGTTGTACAGCAATAGGATAACCAGCAGGAACAAGAGCTTTAAAATTATATAAAGAGTGTGTTGGTTTATGGTTCAAATAAGAACTCGTACCAAGCACAAGGTTGCAACATACTCGAATACTATTAATAGTGTTAATTTTAATCATATATTCCGAATAATGAGTTGTGTTTGCCTCGAACTTTTTATGAGAAAATCCTAACAAATCTGCAATAGAATCTGCAACATCAAAATGTATAGCAAACATTTTCGAATGCAGTTTACAACGATAAAAGACTTTATCATAATTAATATAAAATGAAGGGAATTTGTCTTTATCACCTAATAAATGTTCTACTAATAATGCATTAATCTTTACACTTAATTGTTGTAATCGCTGTATCCACTTCGTTCATCTTTATAGCTAAAACGTTATTATTTTCGCTAATTATTACTTCATTTTCGATTCTATTTCGATCAATTTCAATTTCTCCACCACTACTCCCAATGAGAGCCGATAACTCCCGAACCAGTTGTCGGAGATTCACGAATGAAGTGTCGTTGGACTCGGGATGACGGGGGCTTTGCTATGGACCACTCGTTATATTTTAGAAAAGAAAAATGTTTTCGAAAATAGGCGATAGTTTGAAAACCAAACATGATAGAACGTTGCGCCATGGCTCAAACGAATGGTCTTTATGACCTTTATTTTCTATAATGAAACTTTTTTACTTCTTATGTTTTTTTGAAAACACTCGAATTTTGAAAATCCTATATTTTGGAAACTAGCAAGTTTACAAAAACGTTTATTTGACATAAATGAAAGGTCCCTATGCCCCCTACCTCCAGAATAAATCTCAAGTCTCTAGAGCAAAAAATTGTGTTTTGTAAGTATTGTGGTCACACGGGTTCTGCCCCACTTAGGAAGTTGTGAGCCCCTGCAACCTTGGAATGGAAGGAGTCATGCTAGGAAGGCGTGCTTGGATTCGTTTTTTTCGTCTCGTTGCGCTTTTTACGGAAATGTAGGTGTCGAAAGGGTGAAAATCTGGAAACATTTATTTTTTGGGGTAAAACCGTGATTTTAAACGTTTTGCTATATCTCGCGAACCAATCATGCTAGAGGCGTGTACGACGGGTCCAAGGACTCGGGGTGACGTCTTCTTTGCTATGGGCCACTCATTGTAATTTAAAAAAAATGGGAAACTCGATTTTGGGGTAAACACGTGTTTTTTGTGATTTTTGCCGATATCTCACGAACCAATAACGCTAGAGACGTGTACGAGGTGTCCTAGGACTCGGGCTAACGCCCCCCTTTCAAATGTGGTAGATATTTTTTCCAAAAAATAATTCACAAAGGGCCTAACGCCATACATGTTGAAAAAACTTTTTCTTTTTCTTTACCTGTTTATAATGTTTATGAAGCGTGGTGGTTGATAGAGACGATACGGCTGGGTGTGTGTGTTTCAACGAACCTGTCGCTGACCACGGCGGCTGTGTTCAATAGATCAATCGATATTTCGACGGGTCGGTTTATGACAGAGCGAGGGTGCGCTTTTTTTCACACCTTTTACCCTCGAAGGGGATCTTTGACGTGTAAACGGTGATGAGAACTTGGTTCTATGTTGGTCGAAGCGAGTAGAGAAAACAAACATGCAGAGGAGCAGGAGGTGAATGTCATTTGAGCTTATTGGAAGGCGCTGATCTGACTCGACAACAAGTGCAATGGAAAAATGACAATGACGCTTGAAGGTGGAATAATCTGACCATTGTAGAGGCAGGGGAGTGCGAAATGCGTGCACACACGTGTGAGATGACATGTACGCTAAACAAGTTGCATCCTGTTTGCTTCGTACGTGACAAAATGCAAGTCCATGTGAAATTTGATCTGCCACAGGTGTTCACCTTGGACGTTAGCTGTCCACGTGTCTGATAACAGAATGTTCAAAGCGTGGGGAAAAAAAGATTATACATGCAACGTAACATACACACATCAAAAAAAGTTTTGCATCACCTCGGTTCCAAGAGTTCCGGAACCTTTAAATACAAAGGGAATAGAGATCAACACAAACAACATTTCAGCTCGTTTTATTGCTCATGAGACCCACACATTGCATGTTGTACCATCATACAGCTAGACTTTCAGCATTTGTGGTCCAGATTGCAGTACACACCACTACCTCTAATACCCTGTAGCACGTCCTCTTGCATTGATGCATGCCTGTACTCGTCGTGGCATACTATCCACAAGTTCATCAAGACACTGTTGGTCCAAATTGTCCCACTCCTCAACGACAATTCGGCGTAAATCTCTCAGAGTGGTTGGTGGGTCAAGACGTCCATAAACAGCCCTTTTCAACATATCCCAGGCATGTTCGATAGGGTTCATGTCTGACAAACATGCTGGCCACTGTAGTCGAGCGATGTCGTTATCTTGAAGGAACGCATTCACAAGATGTGCACGATGAGGTCGAGAATTGTCGTCCATGAAGACAAATGCCTCTCCAATATTCTGCCGATATGGTTGCACTATGGGTCGGAGGATGTCATTCAGGTATCGTAAAGCCGTTTCGGAGCCTTCCATGACCACCAGTGGCGTACGTCGGCCTCACATAATGCCACCCCAAAACATCAGGGAACCACCACCTTGCTGCACTCGCTGGACAGTGTGTCTAAGACGTTCAGCCTGACCAGGGTGCCTCCAAACACGTCTCCGACGATTGTCTGGTTGAAGGCATATGCGACACTCATCGGTGAAGAGAACGTGATGCCAATTCCGTGGGGTCCATTCAGCATGTTGTTGGGCCCATCTGTACCGCGCTGCATGGTGTCGGGGTTGCAAAGCTGGACCTCGCCATGGACGTCGGGAGTGAAGTTGCGCATCATGCAGCCTATTGCGCACAGTTTGAGTTGAAACACGACGTCCTGTGGCTGAACGAAACGCATTATTCAACATGGTGGCATTGCTGCCAGGGTTCCTCCGAGCGGCAATCCGTAAGTAGCGGTCATCCACTACAGTAGTAGCCCTTGGGCGGCCTGAGCGAGGCCTGTCATCGACAGTTCCTGTATCTCTGTACCTCCTCCATGTCCGAACAACATCGCTTTGGTTCACTCTGAGACGCCTGGAAACTTCCCTTGTTGAGAGCCCTTCTTGACACAAAGTAACAATGCGGACGCGATCGAACTGCGGTATTGACCTTCTAGGCATGGTAGAACTACAGACAACATGAGCAGCGTACCTTCGTCCTGGTGGAATGACTGGAACTGATCGGCTGTCGTACCCCCTCCGTCTAATAGGCCCTGCTCATGCATGGTTGTTTACATCTTTGAGCAGTTTTAGTGACATCTATGAACAGTCAAAGGGACTGTATCTTGGATACAATATACACAGTCAACGTCTATATGCCGGAGATCTGGGAACCGAGGTGATGCAAAACTTTTTTTGATGTGTGTATATAAGACATGTCGTTATTATTTCCACTCTCACTTAGGTGACTACCTTTGAACACACTGCGTTGCATGAAACCCCTGGTCTTGTTTAACAGTTTTGGTGTTGGTGGAAAATACTTAACCTTGTTGTGGGGTAGGTATATATTTATTCATATATATATTTATTGATTTTTATATAAATACAAGCAATTATTTATTCATTAGGTAATTAATGATTTTATTTATTTATTTGTTTGCAGATAACGTGTATAGCCTACCTGTCGTGTGTCTGTGGGAAATATATTAAAGAAAGAGAAAGACAGACAGCTAGAAAAGAAAACCATTTCCACACTAGCCCACGAGACGGGAATATAGCAAAGCATTACACGTCAAGGTGAGATTTGTTTTTTTTTAAATATATAACCTGTTTGATTTTGTTTTGTTTATGAAATGCATAAACTATATGGAATGGATATACTTATGGTGTTTTTTTAGAGTGTTGGAAAACGCTTGACCTCTGTTGATAACCTGGAACGTGTGTGTTTGAGGCCATTGTCCAGCAGTCTACAGCTGAAAACTCAGGTGAGAGTGTTCTTTCAAAATAATGTCTTTTACTGCTGCGGATACGTTAACTTGGGAGCCCCACGAGTCTTGTTTCAAATCGCGTGTGTGCTCTGGCCGCGTAGTGAATGTTCGAAAAAGTTTGATTCCCAAAGAATTTATAGAATCTTGTTTTGAAATGTTCAAAATTGAAATTTGTACAGCGCAAAGGTTGCATACGGCTTTAAAGGTGAATACAAAACTGGTGTGCGATTTCATATATAAAAAGAACGACGTAGAGCATAAAGAGACATTCTATATTTGCAGTAAAATGCAAGAGCTTTTGATAGCCGATAATCTGAACGAGTGGTATCAAAGCCATGTGGTGAATGCCTTGCTATCAAAATTTGATAAACTGCAACAAGGACCGAGTGGCCTTGCCTTAGACAAAATTCATCATTTACAAATCAACATTTGTCATTTCAACCCGTTGAATGCTGGTTCTAGCTATATTAAAACACCGCCAGCAATAGCTTCGAAAAAGGCTGTGGTGAATATTGAAAATGTTGATGATGAATGTTTTCTGTGGGCTGTGGCTGCGTATTTGCAGCCAGCTCAAGATCGTCATGTTAACAGACCAGCAAAGTGCAAGGCCAAGTTTGATGAATTACAACAAACTTTAAATTTAACTCGAGTGTCGTTCCCTATGGACTTAACCGAGATCCATAGGTTTGAACAAGATAACCAGGACTTCTCGTTCATGGTGTATGGCCTTGATGGTGATGAGATTGTGGGTCCTCTTTATGCCACAAAAGAACCGAAACGACACCACATTCATCTTTTATATCTGTCTTACGGAGAAGTGAATCACTATTGCCTGATTAAAAGCCTGAGTAGATTGCTAAGCAGTCAAGCGTCCAAAGCACATGGTAAAAACATATTTGTGATCGTTGCTTGCAATATTTTACAGCCCCCATGCTCTTAGAACGTCATAGGTTAGATTGTGTTTCGCAGGAAGCGGTGAGACTGATATTGCCACAAGGGGACAAGGCTGTGTTAAAGTTTAAGGACATTCACAAGCGTGACACTGTCCCCTATGTGGTGTATGCAGATGTCGAAGCTCTCACCACACCCATGGCGGGATGTGAACCAGATCCCACCATTAGCTCAACCACACCCATTCAAAAACATGAACCCTTTGCCATAGGATTTAATGTGGTGTGTGCCTATGACCCCACACTATCCGTTTACAAATACCGCGAGGGGCCAGATTGTGCCAAATGGTTCTTGGATGAACTTGTCAAGTTGGCTCATGATGTACAGGAATTACTGGACCACCCAGTACCCATGAGCAGCGGTATGAGCATGCCACGACATGCCATATTTGCGAAAAGCCTATTTTAAGTGGAGAGGAAAAAGTCAGAGACCACTCACATTTTACAGGGGAGTTTCGTGGAGCTCCGCACAGCAAATGCAACTTGAACTTTCCAGCTCCTCGTTTCATCAGTGTCTTTTTCCACAATCTGGCGAATTATGACATTCAGTTTTTGATTCGTGAATTGGGCCATGTCAACAAGGGCTCGTTTACCATTATTCCCCAAAACCATGAGCGTTTTACAGCCCTGACATTGAGTTTGGGCGACTTTAGCATTCGATTTTTGGATTCCTTTAAGTTTATGGCATCCTCGCTAGACAGCCTTGTGAATGGCTTGAATGAGGAGGAATTAAAAAATACTAGAATGCATTTTAATGATCCTGAGCAATTTCAATTGTGCATTCGGAAAGGTATATTCCCGTATGATTTCTGCAATAGCAGGGACGTGTTAAAGCAAAGAAAACTCCCACCACAAGAGAAATTTCACTCGAAACTAACACGCAGTACCGTTTCCGATGAAGACTATGCACATACATGCCAAGTTTGGCGAGTGTTTGGCACTAACACGCTAAGTGAATATGCTTTGCATTACCTAAAACTGGATGTATTGCTGCTCACTGATGTGTTTGAAAATTCCGTAACTTGTGTCAACACATTTACGGTCTTGACCCGGCTCACTATTATACGAGTCCTGGGCTCTCGTTCGATGCCGCTTTGAAATACACTCAAGTGGAATTGGATTACTCACTGATGTAGACATGGTTCTATTTTTTGAAAAGGGCATTCGTGGCGGCATTGTGTCGCTAAACCAACGCCATGCCGAAGCGAACAATGTCTACATGCCTGATTATTCACCGGACAAACCAGAATCGCACTTAATGTACTATGACGTGAATAATTTGTACGGTTACGCCATGAGTCAGCCTTTGCCCTATGGGAAGTTTGCTTGGCTGACAGACAAACAAGTGTCACAATTTGATGTGATTAAGGCTAGCCAAGAAACAGGCCGTGGATATGTGCTAGAAGTGGATATTGAATATCCCTCATCCTTGTATGATGAACATGCCGATTTCCCATTCTGCCTTGAGCAAATGGTTCCCCCTGACAGTAAAGTGAAAATTGAAAAACTCCTGGGCACACTTTACAACAAAAATCGGTATGTGCTACATATCCAAATGTTAGTGCAATGCCTCGCCCAAGGCTTGGTGTTGAAGAAAATCCACAGGGGGTATTTCTTTTGCTCAAAAAGCATGGCTTGAGCCATACATGAGACTCAACACAGAGCACCGACAAATGGCAACACAGCAGTTTGAAATTAATTTTTTTAAATTAATGAACAACTGAATCTATGGCAAGTCTATGGAGAATGTTCGCAAATACCGTGACATTAAATTGGTCAATGTCTGGGAGGGGCGGTGGGGTGCCCGGCGGTACATTGCCAAGCCAAATTTCAAATCGATCAAAATTATCGATGAGGATTTGGCTACTATTGAAATGAGTAAGACCAGCGTGACCATGGATAAACCCATTTACTTGGGTCAATTCATTTTAGACTTTTCTAAATCGGTCATGTATCGATTTCACTATGAGTTTGCCAAACGCCATTTTGAGAACGTCTCTCTTTTGTATATGGATACGGACTCATTCATTTACCACATTCGCCACTGCAACCCCTATGACGTCATGAGGCAGTATAGTGACTGGTTCGACACTTCTTGCTATAGCGCTGACAATGTGTTTCAGCTGCCCATAAAAACAAGAAGGAAATGGGCGTTTTAAAAGATGAATGCGGCGATTCCATTATGACGGAATTCGCAGATTTGGCCTCAAAAATGTATGCTTACCGCACACTCGACTGTAAGGAAGCCAAAAGAGCAAAAGGTGTAGGTAGAGCAGTGGTAAAATCGCTACGTGTAGACGATTACCTAGCGGTTTTACGCACTGGCAAAGCTATGTCTCATACACAGTGCAGGATACAATCCAGCAACCATCATTTGTATCTTGTGGAACAGAGAAAACGCACCCTCGCCTCCATGGATAACAAGCGTGTGTGGGCTGATGACCTGCTCACCAGCCTGCCCTGGGGTTATGATTGCAAGGAGGAGGAGGTGTGAATTCACTGTTTAATCGTTTATGGGACATAGCTTTATGTAACTTGTAGATTTAGTATTTTGTAAATATTGGTTTCTGCCATTGTAAATAGTAGATTTTGTAAATAGTGGTAACCCACTTGGACCTTTTGCTCTTAAAAAAAGTTCTATGCAAACTTTTTTATCTTTATTTTTGATTGGTGAATAGTTCGATTCTTTTAAGCTGTACAAAGTTTTTTTATTGTAAATATGAAATAAGTAAGATTTTTAGTAACGTTAATAACTAGTATTTAATTATTTTTCGTAATGTAAATGATAAACTAAAAAAGTTCTTTTGGGATGAGTGTGCATGTCGAGAATGTGCTTTTGGGAATAAATAAAGAGGTTGTGTTTGTTCCCAAAGACAGGTGTGAATGTATGAGTGGAGAGAGAAAGCTAGTGTGTATGGTTGACCAGAGCAAACACGGTGAGGTAGGGTGGGTGGGGAGGGGGTAAATGGTCACTTATATACTCATTTTGTTTTCAATAGTTTTGTTTTTTCATTGAAATTTGCCAATCAAAAGACATTATTTTTATAAAAACAGTCTTACCTGCAGTAGTCGTAGACCTCGACGTTTCTCCAAACACCCATAAACACATTGCAGCATCGCCATGGTCAAGCACTTGCATCAACATCATTGTCAAATCACAACTTTCGACATACACCAAATGGAAAAATGTGAAAACAGCAAAATGGAAAATCTAAGTTTCCATATCACCAAAAAACGCAAAACTTAAAACGGACATTTTTAAAAACTGGAAATGGCCATGTGTGAAATATGAAAATTCAAAAACTTCAAACGGACATTGTTTAAAAAGTGTCATCAGCAAAATGGAAGAATCCATATCATCAAAAACGTTAAACTTGAAACGTACGTTTTCAAAAACTGTAAATTGCAAATTGGCAAATGACAGTGTGTGAATTCATCATGTGTGAAATGTGTAAAATGAAAAATCAGCCATCAACATCATGATTTATTAAAATTAAAAATAACACAACATCGTGCTCTGGTAAACCTTTGGTTTTATTTCATAGTCATAGTGAATTGACAAAAGAATAATAGAATACAAACAAATCCTAATTCCTCACTCCTCAATGTTTATGTCCATGCATCATCAACTTTCCCTTCATAGCACTTATGACAATCAGGGCTGCCATCCTTTCACCCACTGAGGCATCACTGGATGTGAAACGTTGTTTAGCTTTCTGCAATAACAATTTATCTGCCACATGTCTTAAACCAGGATGACTATGGCGAGTTAGCGGCTTTTGTGTTGTACAGACGTGTAGATGGCTACCATTGAAAGTTTAAATTCTAACCCTGTTGAACGACCAATTGCTAAGTTTTTTGCTTGAAAGAAGAAAATGCATAATTTTACAGAAGAAGAATTAAATGCTCTAACCAAAGCGTTTTTGTTTTATGTTGCGTCAAATGCCGTGAAGGAGATTTGGGATAGCGTGCCTAGTCATTGGACTCAAGATCCTGTGCTGTGCAAACTTCAACCATGCACTGATTATGATCATCAACAAGTGGCCGTTTCCAAAATGCCATCGGTTCACACAAGTAGAACGTGTCAGTTAATTAAACTGTATAATGGACATAAAACCTCATGTAAAGACTATGTTTCCTCATTCCACGGATGTGATGGCAAGAAAGAAGCATCGTCCGCAGCAGCAGAAAAGGAAGAAAAGTGTACGTCACCGACTGAAAGAGATATGCCAGACCTGTACTGGTTATGGTCTCGTTGACAAAGTAGTAGATCTTATACCCTTCGAGCTGCATCTACCTGGTTATCAATATTGTGGACCTGGCACTAATTTGGACGTACGACTTGCACGTGGTGATCCTGGAATTAACGATCTGGACGCTGTGTGTAAGCAGCATGATCTAGTGTACAGAGATTCTAAACGTGAAAAGAACATTTCTGAACTAAGACGTGTTGCCGATCAGATTCTTTTGAGAAAGGCCATGGAACGTGTGTCATCACCTTCAGCATCTGTTGCAGAAAAAATGGCAGCTCTTGTTGTTGCAGGAGCTATGAAGGGAAAGCTCAAAATCAGTGGTGGACGATTACAAAAACCAAAAAGATAAACAGGATGTATTATGTTTTATAATTAAAATAAGTAAATACAAACAAAACAGCGTTTATTATTTTAATGTTAGCAACTTTACAAGCATTATTTACAAGCAAGATGAAGAATAGTACATTATCATTCTACCTCTGTAAATTTCCAATTGTGTTAAAAAATATCATGCTTTAGTTTCAGTTAAGTTTTAAAGTTTCAAAGGTTTTACACATTGTATTATATTTTTTCGTTTTTGTCATTAAGTGGCTGCGATTCCAATTCGATAGACACATATTCCAATTCGGTATATGGTAACCGCTTGGCCGGAAAGTCAATGAAGCAGTCCGGTGAATTTTCCCATGTACACCACCACAAATTTTTTCCACAACCATTACACCAGTATGTTTGACGTTCAGTCAACACAACCTCAAACACTTTTTCAAATGTTATATTATAGGTTACTACTACTTGTGCCAATTGCATTGTCACAAGGAACAAATCGACATTCAAACCTGGAAGGATTTATTCTTCCAACCTTGGACCTGAACCTTGCGAAACCCTGGACTGGTGTTTGTGCATCCCTGCAGATTGTGTAACCCTAAGGGAATTAGAAAACCCTTGTTCCCCCTTACAATTATTTCCAAATCTGGAATTGGACCATCTACTGAACTTTGTGCATCCCTACTAACTGTGGACAGCCCTGTGGGAAATGTGAAAAGTTTCAATTCTCACGCTAAAACTTGCAGAGTCGTCAACCAACCGGCAACGTCGCATTGAACCAATGCGCAGTAAACCACTACGCTTGGCAACGCTCAGTTGGTCAGTAACCAATGATGCCAACCAGGAACAAAATGCACTCCATTGTGTGCTCGGCAGCCCGAGTCGTTTCGTTCCCCTGTTAGGTTGGCTAAACTGTGCGCGAGTATCGCGTTTGGCGCGTAAGTGCCGGACTGAAGCAGAAAGGACCTCGATCTGGGGATTACAGCAAGGACTGGTACACAGTCAAGTCATGTCGTGATGGGCTCCGGGGAGAGGGCTCGTGTTCTTCCCGGAGTCCCAAGAAAATAAGGCAAAGCTTTGAAGATAACATTTTGGAAAGGGCAACAAACAAAGAGAGAACAGCGTGTGTGATTGTCGCGTTTTTTATCAGGAAAACTTTCGAGGGAAACTATTCTATTTTAGAACACTGTATCACTTGCTGCGTGTGATAGGTTTTAGTGCTGTTTGTCTTTGTGTATTATGTAATTTTACTTTAGATGCTTCGTTCTAGTGCACTTGAATGTAATGTTTTTCTTTGGGTATTGAATTATATTTTGTCACGTTTCCACTTGTTCTTTCATTTCATGCAGTCATTGTAATTGTGGACCTCTAGGGTACGCACCAGACTCCACTCAACAGGTTGAACCTGAAGACCCGCTGTATTCCTCGATGTTCCCTTGTAGTGTCTGAAATCCTGGAATAAGGGCACTACTCAGCCCTATACCTCGTGGCGAATGCCGAAGGGTAGGGAGGAGTTAGTACACTACTCTTGATTGATTTAGACCCATCTATTCAGCGCATGGTTCGCAGTATGAGAGTTCATTAATTAATTCATCAAAGAGGACTCCTTTCTTCAGTGAAGTCAATCCATTCGTTGATAATGGTGGATACAAAATGGTGTGGGTGTGTGATTCCATAAGTTTCGTGAAGTCGTCTAGTGTTGTCCCATCGTAGAGTACAACACGTTTTTTCGGCTCTTTTTCAGATGAAGAAGATGGAATACTGAAAAAGATTTGAAACAACATCTTGTAGATTTTATATATTACACTATAATATATCATTGTGCAAACTTTTCTTTATCCATTGTAATTCTATATTCTTGTGAGATGGACAAATCAATCACAGCAAATGACATCATACATGCCAATTTGTTTAACATTGAAATAGAACATTAATTTAAATCTGATATAAACATTGATTTATTCCAAACAATCATGTACCTTTAATTTCACTGATCTCAATACTATGTTATTTTTAAATTTATTTTTTTAGTGTACTTGTGTTACAGGACACCATTGACTAACTTCGAAAGGGAAACTACTGCTTACTTCAATTACAGTACTTGAACGTTTGTGAAAACGTGAACTTCTTACCTGATATATTTTCAATTCTTTTGCACATTGATATGTTTAATTGTTACAAATTTTTAAACTTTACAAGTGTCTATGGAACAAAATGTAACTCACCAGTTGTTTGCTCTTGACGATGATGGTGTACATTCCATCCATCTGTCTAATGTACTGCTGTCCATCTCGCTTGTAAATAATGCTTACTTGTCCACTTGCTAGTACTGTTGACGATGCTAATGTTTTCAAACTCATCGTCTTCCCTTTATATACATAGCAGACATCCTTCCATCTCCACCAAATTACCCCTCCATCGAGAGCATCATGAAACTGCGCATGTGTCACCTTTTCCCTCTCCCCCATGTGGGAAGATCTCTTACGCCATGCAATTGTGGATGCATACATTGTCATAAGCAGTGTGATTGGTTCGCTTTTTATTTTCTTGTTTTCATTTCCTGAAAAGTTAGAACAACCTTACCTTGACTTTCTTTTCTTGAAACATGAGGCTACATGTGTGAGGGTCAACTGTCTAGACAATACACGTTCGAGGACGGTTATATCCGTCTGTGATGATTGTAAATACATCTGGGTGGCGTAACCTTTTCCTTATTCTCAAGGGTAGAGTGTTCTTACCTTGAGGACACATGTCGGTTATATCTGTATAGAATAATTGTACACTCATTTGGGTGGAGTAACCTTGCTTTTTTTTACTCTCAAGTTCTAACCTTGACTAGTTTTTTTTTCTTGAAACATGAGGTTACATGCATAAAATGTCCATGTCTAGACAAGCCAAGTTCAAGGTTGGTTATATCCGTATAAAATGGAGTAACCTTGTTTTTGCTCTCAAGGGTAGAGTGTCCTTTCCTGGTCTTGCTTTTTCTTGAAACTCGAGGTTACATGTGTGAAGGTTACTCGTCTAGACAACACAAGTTCGAGGATGGTCATATCCGTCTGAAGTAATTGCACACTTGAGACAATAGTGACCTTGCTACATCCAGTTTCTTTTTCTAACGTGATTGGACCCCTACCACTACAACCATGTTTAAACTCCACCTACTTGAGAGTATAGCGACCATGCTACATCCAGTTAGCTCTTCTAACGTGATTGGACCCCTGCCACTAATGCAACGTTTAAACTCCACCCAAAACATGTTCCTAGACTAAGCAAACCAGTTTGTATTACCATCTCTCCCTTGATTCATAGAACTGCGCATGCGCAATTTGTATGATTTAATGTCATTGGTTCCCTACCACCATCCCTACCCATCTCCTTCCACAACGATATTTGTTTCGTGTGATAAAGAGATTTTTTCAATTTTTTTCATACAGTTCTTGTGAATTGACATATATATACAGCCGCATGCAGCAAACACTGTCATATTGTCATCAACATCTGTCTGAAGTGTACACATCTTCACTACCCAAGGTAAGATACCTTCTTTTGTAAATTCATCAGTTCAGCTTAGAGGAAAGAACAATGCTTACAAATATTTTTTTTCATTATAGACGAACTATGGACGCTCTTCAACAGATAAATAAAATTGGAGCTCAGGCTGGACTGGAAACGCGGAGACTTAACGATCTTCCCATTAATCAGCCGTTTCCAGTGGAAAATCTAAAAAAGATAGATACTACATTTGGAGCAAGAATACTTTGCCAGTGTCATGACTTTGTTGTATTCTTGCCAACCAGATTTGGTTCTTTAACGGAGGAAGCATTGGCAGCATTGAATGCACGCAACCTCGTCCGGAAGTATTTAGGTGTGCGAAACAATGCTTGCATTGTGAATTTTGAAGAGGAGGAGGGTTAACTTAGCGCAAACGTATCTTATTGTATTTAGATGTACAAAACAACAGTGTGGTCATTCTAAATTTTGAAGAGTTGAAGTGGTAAATTATAATTGTGTCATTTTTAATTTTGTTATGGAGCCACTTGTTTGGGAGGATACTCGCAACTGTTTTCAGCGACGAGTGTGTAGCGGTCGCATACACAATGTTAACAACATCATCAATCTGATACAGAAACGTCCCGTCAGGTTTGTAAGGCAAAGGGGGTAGGGTCCAATGTTGTCCGTTCATTAAGTATCGAACGCTACCGAGATGAATTGTTTAATGGTACATCTCTATTACAAAAACAATTGCGACTACACTCCCAAAGCCATCAAGTGTTTCTTGTCGAACAAATGAAACGAACTTTATTTTCGTTCGACAATAAACGCTCATGGCTAAGTGACGGCATTTCAAGTTTACCTTGGGGACATTCAACACTGTAAATATGGTTTTGTATGTCTAAATCTTTGTATCGCTGTTTGCAATGGGATTGGTAAAAGATAAATGATTCTTTTACATTGTATGTATATTACCTTATTGAATAAATGTATATATTTGATGTCGTATTTTTTATTTTGTAAGCTGTTCTATTACCCTATATCCTATTGGGAAAGGTTTGGATATGGAGATATGTAGCATAGATCATATTACTCAGGAATCAAACTGAGCCAAAATGCTCATTCTTTGTACTTAATATGAGAGGCAAGTGAGTTGAAGACAGAGGAATGAAGTGCTGTAAAAATTTTGTGTTGATATCGAACCCGCGGTCTGCCAAGGATCAGCCGTGGCCTGCAACTGGAGTAGATAGCCTGCAGCACCACGGGGTGTGTCTTGACTGCTGTTAGAGTGAGTAATGGGTACTTGGATGGTGTGTTTTGTAACAGGATTTGAATTTATAATGAGGTGTAGGCGTCTCTTTTGTGAAGGCGGCTATGAATAGTTGTTGAGCTGTGCGTTTGCTGAATATGTAATGAGCTGGGAGTATTTTAGTGTATGTGGATTGTGATAGGTCGTATGATACAATGCAAATGGCTGCCGGGCGTGGCATAATCAACTGTTGGTTTTGCTCTGCATATGATGATTTTATTGTAATTGGTGGTTTTGTAAGGATTAATTTGGTGTTGAAATGAATCCCCGCTTGGGCTCGGTTGAAATTAAATGCTGCCTAGTTTAGAAGTTGCCTAGGTTTGTAAGGCAAAGGGGGTAGGGTCCAATGTTGTCCGTTCATTAAGTATCGAACGCTACCGAGATGAATTGTTTAATGGTACATCTCTATTACAAAAACAATTGCGACTACACTCCCGAAGTCATCGTGTGTTCAAATTAAGAGGAGTGATTGCCTATGCAGTCTTACCATGCTTTACTTTGTTACTTTATTCGACCTCGCTCGTAGTTATTTAGTGTAGGTTATATGTAGTTGGGTGTGTTTGTGCTTCCCTAGTCCATGGTACATCATCCCGAGTGGGCACACATGGCCTTGAACCCCCAGACAGATTATACCACAGGCTTGAGATTGGGTTTATTAGTTGAAATTTATGTTGTTTAATTGCAAGTGTTTAAATTTTTTTTTTGTGATGTTTGATGAGAGTAGTTTGAAGGAGTTTTATGTTTATATTGTAGCTGTTGCCAAGTGCTGAATTTGTAATATGTGCGCTAGAGCCGTGTTCTTGTTGAGAGTAGTCTATGAAACTTGAAGGGATATGAGGGCTGGAATGTTTGCCGTTAAATGCTGTCTTACCTTCAACTGCCTGTGTTTTATGGTCGTTTTTAATATGGCTGCGGTCATGGTAAGACATCACATGTGTTCCTCCACAATTGTAGCACTTAGAGCTGTCCCGGAAACCTTACTTTGATTGTAGCAGGTATCGTGAGGACATTTTGTAGTGTTATGGTGATGCCTTATGCAGTTGTTAACGCTTGTAGTGTTTTGTTCAATATTTTATCAAAACAAGAGAATTAAAAAAAGCGTTGTCTCACCTTTTACAGAGCAGAGCAATGATGTTCACATGACTAGAGATGTGATGCAAGCATGATTGTAGGTACCACTTACATCGAATATATACTATCCGTCAAGGTGATTTCCTTGAAAATATATCCTGTTTTCACTATTAGAATTAAATAACCTTTAACCTTTCAACAAAACAGTTTTCTGTTATCCCTGGTTTAGTGTATAAAAGAGAGTGAACACCACAATAGGTACTGTCATCCAGTGGGGTGGTCTTGGAGGAAACAAACGTGTACGAATCAGCAAATCTACTGTACGGTAATTATATATTGCTTTATCCATCTTACTATTCATCTTTCTAACTCTACAACAATGACTTCCACAAACCAACAGATGAAACAATATTTGTTGTCGTCTGACATCTGGGCTTATCCAACTAGCCATGGACATCGAACTATACATTATAATAGAGACTACGCCACATTTCGACGTACTAGTACTTATACAAATTACTTAAACAGTGTTATTAGGGAATGGCCGCTACAATATTTTATAACGCCTGACACAACTCGATATGACTATAGACTGCACTACACAATGGGAGACAACAAAGGCGATATCATTGTTTTTCCTCGTCAATTTCAAAAATCCCGTGTGTGACATATATTCATGACTATCATATACCAGGTAGGCTTACATCAGACATATTTGAAGACGGAAACGTTGATCACTGTTATATTATGTGTCTGAAATGTTTTATTTTACAAAGAGGTTTATCATTGTCATTGGATGAAGATACTAGTAGCAGTGATGCTTCAGATGACCCCCCTCCTACATCTAACGGAACACATATTATAACATTTTGTGTTAGACATGATAATTATAGATCCTTATTGGATGACCTTGACAAGGAAGCGTTGTTCTAGTGTTCTCAGTGTGCCAGAGCAAAGTTTTTAACAAGATGTCTAGCTGATGATGGGAATAGCGGATGTTATTATTCCAAACAGTACTGATTTCCTATATCATACACATATAGCCTCTCATTCAATATACACACCTCAAAAAAAGTTTTGCATCACCTCGGTTCCAAGAGTTCCGGAACCTTTAAATACAAAGGGAATAGAGATCAACACAAACAACATTTCAGCTCGTTTTATTGCTCATGAGACCCACACATTGCATGTTGTACCATCATACAGCTAGACTTTCAGCATTTGTGGTCCAGATTGCAGTACACACCACTACCTCTAATACCCAGTAGCACGTCCTCTTGCATTGATGCATGCCTGTATTCGTCGTGGCATACTATCCACAAGTTCATCAAGACACTGTTGGTCCAAATTGTCCCACTCCTCAACGACAATTCGGCGTAAATCTCTCAGAGTGGTTGGTGGGTCAAGACGTCCATAAACAGCCCTTTTCAACATATCCCAGGCATGTTCGATAGGGTTCGTGTCTGGCGAACATGCTGGCCACTGTAGTCGAGCGATGTCGTTATCTTGAAGGAACGCATTCACAAGATGTGCACGATGAGGTCGAGAATTGTCGTCCATGAAGACAAATGCCTCTCCAATATTCTGCCGATATGGTTGCACTATGGGTCGGAGGATGTCATTCAGGTATCGTAAAGCCGTTTCGGAGCCTTCCATGACCACCAGTGGCGTACGTCGGCCCCACATAATGCCACCCCAAAACATCAGGGAACCACCACCTTGCTGCACTCGCTGGACAGTGTGTATAAGACGTTCAGCCTGACCAGGGTGCCTCCAAACACGTCTCCGACGATTGTCTGGTTGAAGGCATATGCGACACTCATCGGTGAAGAGAACGTGATGCCAATTCCGTGGGGTCCATTCAGCATGTTGTTGGGCCCATCTGTACCGCGCTGCATGGTGTCGGGGTTGCAAAGCTGGACCTCGCCATGGACGTCGGGAGTGAAGTTGCGCATCATGCAGCCTATTGCGCACAGTTTGAGTTGAAACACGACGTCCTGTGGCTGAACGAAACACATTATTCAACATGGTGGCATTGCTGTCAGGGTTCCTCCGAGCGGCAATCCGTAAGTAGCGGTCATCCACTACAGTAGTAGCCCTTGGGCGGCCTGAGCGAGGCCTGTCATCGACAGTTCCTGTATCTCTGTACCTCCTCCATGTCCGAACAACATCGCTTTGGTTCACTCTGAGACGCCTGGAAACTTCCCTTGTTGAGAGCCCTTCTTGACACAAAGTAACAATGCGGACGCGATCGAACTGCGGTATTGACCTTCTAGGCATGGTAGAACTACAGACAACATGAGCAGCGTACCTTCGTCCTGGTGGAATGACTGGAACTGATCGGCTGTCGTACCCCCTCCGTCTAATAGGCCCTGCTCATGCATGGTTGTTTACATCTTTGAGCAGTTTTAGTGACATATATGAACAGTCAAAGGGACTGTATCTTGGATACAATATACACAGTCAACGTCTATATGCCGGAGATCTGGGAACCGAGGTGATGCAAAACTTTTTTTGATGTGTGTATTCTCTCTTCCCGACAAACCAAGGATCGTCGAGAAGGAGTGTCTTTACCCACCATTAATATTTCTATAAGCCTGTGTGTAAATAAGCAGGCCTCTGGCGTGAGATTAACATCTCTGTAAGCCTTCATGTGAATGAAAAAAAGCTTCTGATGTGAAATTAACTTCTCTATAAGCTTGTGTATGTGTGTATGTATGTGCGTGTGCGTGTTAACTTTGCCTCAAGGCTTAAGTCCTAGTGATGGTCTCCAGCCCAGAAAAAAGAAGAGGCACGAAAGCTTTTACTTTCACTTAACTATTTATTTTTAAAGTTCGCTGAGATGAAATTCAAAACCATTTTTTCTGCACCAGTTCTCACATGGATTGGAAAGGAGACTAACATGGCTGTGTAAGAAATAATATCCCAACATTTGTCTGAAATATCATAGGAATGTCTTCATTTTTATTATTCTTCTTCTTCTATACTCATAATTGCAAGGTGGTATTAAATGAAAAGAAGTCACATTTGTGCAGACTGTACATTAACCATGGTCTACCTCAATACAGGTTACATAAGCTTACTGACACCAATGCATTGCTGTTGATCTTGACTGAGTGCATGGTTGGTACGTGACCTCGAATTAATCACTCTTCCTTACAAAGTTGGCTCAAGGGAAACAAACACCCACTTGGCTTCACTCGCCTCCCTTCACTGCCGCTCGGCTCCAAAGAAGAAAACAAGGTTCCGCTTTCACCTGTCTGCCAAGGCTGGCACGCGCCAGTTGACCCCCTCAGGCAGTCAACAAATCTCATAAACACACACAGCTCTCACCAACAGCTCAGTTAGCAGGCAGCTGTGGGCCCAAGCAGAGCTCTCTATCATGCCCAGCACCACTCCCCCTCCCCCTCCACTGTGGCCTCCAGTGCACCACAGGTCCAAAAATGTGGATGGCCTAGACAGAACCATATAAGGACTGCGTTCGGATCCAGTTTTCCCCATTACTTCCGTTGCCTCTCACTATGATAAATCCCAATGTGAGTATGTAAGTCACAAAGGTCTCGATTGCGCGCGGTGGTTTGTTGATCAAATGGCGGCTTAAGCGGTGAAAGTAGAAAATGTTTTGGACAACCCTGTACCTATTAAGATAAATGACATACAGCAAAGAGAATATGATCAAGCCACGACCTGTCACATATGTGAAAAGTATATTTTAGGCGGAGAAAAAAGTAAGAGACCACCAGCCACAGGACAGGGCATTTTAGAGGTGCAGCCCATAGCGAATGCAATTTGAAGAATTCTACACCCCGCTTCCTCCCTGTCTTTTTAAACAATTTCTCCCGGTATGACCTTCACTTCTTTGATAAACAATTTGCTCATGTAGATAAGAGCAAAATCACCATTTTGGCTAAAAACCATGAGAGCTTTACCTCACATTCATGGAGAAAAGGAAGCATGAGCATTCGCTTACTCGACTCATTCAAGTTAATGTCTAGTTCGCTGGATAGTCTCGTGAAAGGCTTAAGCGAGAATGAGTTGAAACATACCCATTCCCACTTTACGGATACAAAACAATTTAAATTGTGTGTTCGTAAAGGTCATTTTCCTTATGATTGTGTGGAAAGTTACGAGGTGCTTAAAGAAACGTCTTTGCAGCCAACAGAAGAATCTTTTCTCAGTTAACTCAAAGCACCATCAGTGAAGAAGAATATGCCCACGCACACCATGTTTGGCGACGTGTTATTGTTGACAGACGTATTTGAAACGTTCCGTCAGCTATGTCACACGATATACGGGCTCGACCCCGCCCACTACTATACCTGTACAGGGTTAGGTTGAGACACTGACCGCAAAATTTACTACAATTGAGCTTGATTTACTGACGGATCCCGATATGGTACTGATGATGGAAAAAGGGATTCGTGGGGGGTTCGTATCGCTCAATCAGCGACATGCCAAGGCAAATAATCATTATATTCCTGATTATTGTCCCGAAGAACCAGAATCCTACCTAATGTATCTTGAGGTAAACAATTTATACGGTCACGCTATTAGCCAACCGCAACCGTACAAAAACCTTGTCTGGCTGTCTGAGGGTTAAATTAAAGATTTTAATGTGCATAGCGCCAGCGAGCAACAGGACGTAGGATATGTCCTTGACGTTGACTTAGCTTATTCCCCTGATATCAGACAGCGACATGGTGATTTACCCTTTTGTAGAGAGAAAACGATGCCGCCCGAGAGTAAGGATAATCATAAAAAATTGATGGGCACCTTGTATGAAAAAAATCACTATGTATTGCATATTGATATTCAGGTAGAATGTTAGCCCAGGGCTTAACCCTGAAAAAATCCATAGAGGTATCTCTTTCTGTCAGAAACGATGGTTGAAACCGTACATGGATTTAAATACTAGTCACAGACAAAGTGCCACTCAGCCATTTCAAATAATTTTTTAACTGATGAATAATAATTGTATCTATGGCAAGAGCCTGGAAAATATGCGGCAGTATAGGGTCATAAAATTGGTGAACACATGGCATGGCAGATGGGGAGCTCAAAAATACATTTCAAAACCAAATTTCAAATCTTTGAACGTTATTGATCATGATCTAGTCACTATTGAACTTGCTAAAACTGAAGTGGTCATGAATAAACGCATCTATTTAGGCCAAGTCATGTTAGATTTTTCAAAATTGCATATGTATGAATTTCATTATGGTTTTGCAATGCGGCAATTTGGTACCATTTCCTTGTTATACACAGACACAGATAGTTTCATTTACCATATCCATGACTGTGATCCATATGTCGTTATGAAAGAAAACACAAAATGGTTTGACACGTCCTCGTTTTGTGAGAAGAACGTGTTCGATATCCCCCATATGAACAAAAAAGAAATTGGTTTAATGAAAGATGAGTGTTCAGACACCATGATGACTGAGTTTGTTGGACTTGCACCGATAATGTATAGTTTTTGGCAGGTGGGTCGATGTGAATCTATGCGAGCCAAAGGGATTAGCCAGCACGTGGTTAAACTACTCTGTGTGGATGATTATTTACATATCCCTCAGACCCACACAGGAATGTCACATAGTCAATTTAGGATTCTGTCTAAAAACCATGATTTATTTTTAATGAAACAGCGAAAACAAACACTCGCTTTGTTGGACGACAAGAGACAGTGGTGTCAGGATATGATGACAAGCGTCCCATTTGGTTACAACCAGTAATGGTTGTTGCTATTGTTGTACAACACGACAAGTATTTGGTTTGGTTGCTATAATATGTGTGATGCCATCTCGAGCCTCGGAATAAAAAAATGTAGTGTATCATATAATTTTTGTTTTTTAACCTGTGTGCATGGATGTATACATGGATGTGTGAATGCGTGTAAATAGTTGTACATAAACTGTATGTTTTGTGCTATTTGCCTGTCAACGCATAAAGAGAGTCATGCATCAACGTTTGCATGGCTCACTGTGCACAGGCTAGATTAAAAATATGTTGGTTATTTAGGTGCGGCTAAATAGGCCTCACAAGGGTTGGCTTAATAGTCCTCACTAGGTTGTGGCTTAATAGGCCTCATGTTTCAGCAAAGTGACCATCCACCCTCAGTAGGCAGGTGGCTTAATAGGCCTCACTAGGTCGTGGCTAAGTAGGCCTCATGCAAGAACAAAAAAATAATCTGCTGCTTTTACTGTGGACAATCCCACTTTATGGCTAGTGTTATGAGTGGTGATATATTTGAAAACAACACCAGTCGAATATCTGAACAGAAATTGTTTTTTTAAACCTCATGCATGTTATCCAAGTTGTTTACAAGTAAAAAAGCCAACAGACAGATGGTTATTTATTTGTGTTTTGCTTATTCTTTATTTTCTTTTTGCTATTCACTTAGGGGACAGACAGGGTATAGGTACATAGTATTTTTTATTTACTTAGTAAACGTTTACAACTACTTTTCAGATTCAATGATGAGCCATGATGAACATTCTTTTATCGTCACGAAACACACCCCGTTTAATGAATATGCAACGATTGTAAATTATAATCCGCAACGTGTAGCCTATCCTTTGGAATATAGAAACACGAAAGTTCGCATTGATACCACTTTTTATAACAACATTATGGATGATGACATGTTTTAGGATCCAGGTCATCACTATTGCAAATTCTGTATGCTAAATTTTGGTTTTCAAAATAATGTATCTACAGAAGTGATTCATAAAGCATGGTATGGGTTAACGATGAAACAAGTGATTGTTAAATTATCGGATGAGGATTTTTTGCAGATTTTTGGTGTACGTTATGTACAAAACCACTGTTTATTGTTTATTTTCCAATAACCTCTGAAATGTTTTGTTTTCATTTTTATAAATTTCGTGCTGAGGAACGAATCACTTTGTATCGGCAACAAGCATTTCCCCGACTTTGTCTTAACTTACTTATCAATCAATATTCGCCTCATAGAATGAGATTTGTTAGAAACTTACAACAACAAGAACATGTCATGATTATGGTTTCATTTTTTCATTCGGCTTTCAGCAGCTTACTTGACGTTTAGAATACATTTGGCTATTTGTTTTGTTTGTTTTAATTTATCGTGTATTCATGTTGATGGACACACACATTGGTTTAAATTTGTAGTTTTTTATTTTCTTTCTTTCTTTCTTTCTTTCTTTCTTTCTTTCTTTGTTGGATATAGACATGGTTATTAAATGCATAGCTTGTTAACTTTACCTTTTTATAGGCTACCAACAGCATTCAGATGTTTGCTCATAGTATCTGTTGATACTATTTGTTTATTTAACAGAATGCAGTGTGAATTTGCACGACAACAGGGCAAACGAATACAACTCATTCAACAAGAGGATTATATGCTAATTCCCTTTCACAACAGAGGCATACATTTACCTCCAAGAGATCTTGAAAATGATTCACACTGAATTTTGATAAAACATTTCCCATTAAATAATTTCCAAATGTATGTTTTGACTGAAAATGGTGAAAATAATTGTCAACGTTTAGAAGTAGGCTACACACTGTGGGACAATTATTTGCTTGTTTTACATACGCTTTACCGAAAGGTGATGCAGTGGTTATGTGAACATTGTCCACGGGCCTACGTTTTAGTTAATGTGTCAGGGAAACTGTTGCCACAAATCCTTGAACCTCCCATATAACAAGTAATAATATGCGCCATTTCATTAGCACATGCGCAAGTGACTCAACCCTATCCATATAACTACGTTTTAATTCATTTGACTAATGATGCTTTAGCACGTTTTTGATGTGATTGAACATCCCCTCCTCCCTGTGGTAGGAATCCACCATTCTTTTTAATTCAAAATAAAAAAATTAAAACAAGGCCCTGGTTTATTTATAGAATTAAAAAATAGTTTAAAATGTTAGCTTGGTTTATTTGTTTACTTTCTTTTAGAAAACATGAGCATGTACCATCATATTAGTCATCATGTGGCAGACACTCTAGCAGCAAATACAGTTGTTGCTTCTTCCATTGTATAAAATACTTGTTTTGACGGACGTGGTCCGTGGCAAGAAATTCATCAAACAAAATTTTGATGGACGTCATACGCACCAAAACACGAATTTTTCTTATCGATGATCATGGTCATTTACAAGAGTATACCAGTTTACGTCATATGGACCATGAACACAAAAAAATTGGCAGTTGATGTTGGTTCAACAGTTATCGCATACCTCCTACAAACATTATTATATTTTTGTCAATTTATCCGATACATTCTACAACTTTAGGCAAAAAACGCTCAGGATTAAAAAACACACTTTGATGTATAGACAAAGTTATTGTTGTTGTTGTTGTTGTTGTTGTAATATAAGGACGAGAGTGTTAAAAGTAACACTCTTTTCTTTTCTTATAGACAACCATGGACGCCTTGAACGCCACTGGCCAAGATTAAGGCTTTGCACGCAAGAAAATAAGCGAATTGTCTACACAAACACCCTTTCGCATTCATAAAATACAAAAATTAAAAACCAAATTTGGTGAACGAACTCTTTGCATTTGTCAAGACTTCGAGACATATCTTCCCACACGATTTAATAGTTTACCTGATAATGTCATGGAAGATGTCAATTCGAGTATTCACCCTGCCTATTTAATCTATGAGGGTGAAATAAATAATCGATGCATCATTCGTTTTGTAAAAATAGAAAACGGATAATAATAATTGAAAGCTAGCCATGACTTTTGTTTATTGATACCTTACTTTTTAATAACTATAATAAAATAAAATTATTTTTGGTTCTAAATAGTTCGACGTGAATTAATTGTTGCTTAGCGTTTTTGATGGTAAATAATAATAATAATAATAATAATAATAATAATAATAATAATAATAATTTTCTAAACTTTTCCTTAATGGTAGAATTTTTTGTTTGTTATTTGAACTTTAAGTCATGTCAATACAAAGAACATATAGCCTACTTTCTCCTAAATGCATGGGTATTGTTGTAACTCATTCTCCTTTTCAAGGAGTATAATTGAATGTTGGTTGTAGTTGCTTGTTGAATACAACGTGCTATATGGATATTAAACATGAATATGAGGTGCCCTTTGCTAGTGCTACCTCTGTAAAAATTCATTCAATTCGGTTTCACCGTGTTTGAATTGATATGAGGAATGGATTTGCACACATACATGGCCCCTATTTGCAAACTATTGGGCTGATGACCTTGTAGTCAGTCATAAGATGCTTTCCACAAAATATGGTAGAGATCAAATTATTAGGATGGTCGTAATTTGATTTATGCTTTTAACGTTTGGGTGGCCATCCATTTTGACACAAAGATGGCCGCCATCCGCAAACTATTAGGCTAATGTTCTATTAGATTGGTCAAAGGATGCTCCCTCTATAAAGGTATGTTGTTGCACAATTTGGTAGAGATCGGATGATTATGTTAGTCGTAATTTGATTTAAGCTTTGAACATTTGTGTGGCCGCCATTACGTTTCTGTAAAGATGCCGGCGATATAAAACATGACACTGAGGTGCCCTTTGCAAGTACTACCTCTGTACCAAATTTCGTTCCATTCGGTTTCACCGTGTTCGAATTAATAGGGGGAATCGATTTTCACACAAAGATGGCCGCCATCCGCAAACTATTAGGCTGATGACCTATTAGTTCGGTCAAAGGATGCTCCCCCCCCCCCCATGAAGGTATGTTGTTGCAAAATTTGGTAGGAATCGGATGATTAGGTTAGTCGAATTTTGATTTAAGCTTTGAACATTTGTGTGGCCGCAATTACGTTTCCGTCAAGATGGCGGCGATATAAAACATGACACTGAGGTGTCCTTTGCTACTGCTACCTTTGTACCAAATTTCGTTCAATTCGCGTTCACCGTGTTCGAATTGATAGGGGGGGGACAGACATTCAGAGTACACACACTCACACACACACACAGACTCACACACACACATACACACACACAGACAGACACACTTTTTTTTCGCCCTGTGTTGATCTCATAAGTCTACTTTCATTTTTTGCAAAAATCGAAAGGAGGCTAATATGTCTATGATGAGCATAGGTGAATGCTAATTTTTTTGGTAAGTTCTCTTAATTGGAGAAATTATTTTAGCCTTAGGCTACATGTATAGAATTATGCCTACGACGCATGTTTATAATTAGTTTACCTTTTTTAATAATGTTGTACATGAATAGTTTTTAAAAAATAAGTTGAAACGTTATGGGCATAAGGTTCGCTTGTTCATTGAGCACCCCCTTATGCACCACAGCCACAAGTAAAAAAACATTTTGACAGACTTAAAAAAAAAAAAAAACTATTTAACACTATTTACTAAATAACTAAATAATTTAAAGTTAACGTCACATTGCCTTTACTGCTGACATGGTTTTGCACTAAACCTCTTTTTGTGTTTTGCAAATCATAATAATATGTCATTTTATTCAATAATAATAATAATAATAATAATAATAATAATAATAAGCGTTTTACAAAAACATGGTACTAGACTTGATAATGATTTCATACGCCAGTATCACCTACTTTTAAAACATGATTTTGTTTTACTTGTGGTTGCAGTGCATAAGGGGGTGTTAGATCAACAACAAGCGAGCCTTAAGCACATGACGTTTCAACTTCCGTTATGAATAATAGTCTAATAATAATTATGGACTCTTGTCCTTTTTTTGTTTGTGATTTAAAATAGCATTTATAGCAATTTTTATACAATTTTGATTATTATTATTATAATGATGTTACTATTCATGAATAATGATGGACTTTTGTCCTTTTTACTGTGTGTGATTTAAAAATAGGTTTAGTACAATTACCATTTATATGATTTTTATACATTTTTTTATAATAATAACGATGAAACTATTAGTTAATAATGATGGACTTTTGTCCTTTTTTATTGTTTGTGATTTAAAAATAGATTTTCTACAATTATTAATTTTTATTTAATTTTTTATAATGATAATAATAAAACTATTGACTAATAATGATGCACTGCTGTCCTTTTTTATTGTTTGGCATTTAAAAATAAGTTTAGTTCAATTACCATTTATATGATTTTTATACAGTTTAATTATAATCCTGAAACTATTAGTCAATAATAATGAAAAAAAAACACATGGACCCTTGTCTTTTTATTTATTTTTTGAAATGATAACAGTGATACTATACATTTTTTTAAATAAATTGATGATGTTAAAGTCCACATCTAGATAAAAGTAATTTGCTCTTCATAGCACCAATCACCATAAATGCTGCCATTCGTTCAGATAGGCATTTGAAGCTGTTAATCGTTGATTGGCAATACTTAACAAGACTTTGTCGGCAATGCGTCTTAGTGTGGGATCACTGTTTTCATAGGCTATATCTTGATTAAGGCATGCATGAGCCAAAGCATTAATTCCCATATCCCCTCTCCTCAAACGACCTTGAAGACGAGTACCAGGGCCGCAAAAGCTGTAAGCAGGTAGGTGAGCTTCGAATGGTAAATTTTTAATGATGTTATCAATAATTCCACGGCCAGTACACCTGGGACATAGAGGTTTCAATCGGTGAAAAACACTTTTTTGTTGTTCTTCTTGTTCTTCTTCTTGCTGTTGTTGTTGTTGTTTGTCGGCGGCTGCTGACGAGCATGGTAGGTGGTTGATTTCCGCATGACAGCCATGAAATGATGAAACAAGGTCTTTACAATATGTTTTATGACCATGATATAATTTCATCAATTGGCATGTGGCATACTGTCGAATGGAAGGTATTTTTGCCATGGTTAATTGCTTGTGATGGGAAAACTGGCTGCATCGTTGTAGTTCACTCAATACAGGGTCAGTAATCCACCTGGCAGGCACCTTTTCACAAATTTCTTTCACAGCGTTGGGAGCAACATAAAAAAGAAATGATTTAGGTGGTGCTAATAATTCATGTTGTGTAAAGTTAATAAGTTTTTTCTTGCACTTTCCAATAGCCTTGTCGATTGTAGTGGCGTCCATGTTTATAACGTTGATATTATCACCTCACGTGTACAAGTCTCACTGCTATCATTGGACGATAAACTTTCAGTTTTAATTTCATTCAACAACTCCCAATATGCATTAGTGGTGAGCCAGTGATACAAATGCCACGTATGCGCTAAGGCTTTATTTTCAATATTGACGCAAGGACAAGTATCCATAAGCGTTTGCAGGGATGGACAACCCAAATCTAAAAGGTCAATGCATTAACAGTGAGAGGGTAAAAATGGTTGGAGCCACTGGCCTTTTTCACTCCCTTTAACAAATAACACATTGACCGAGGACAAATGGACTTTCATGACTATGCCAAGATACTTGTAGGAAATACTAATTGCAAATGATTTTCAATCCATTGGTTCTTCTTTTTATCTTTCTCACTAAGCAATTCAAAAGTATAGGGAGTTTCAACACCAAATAAATGGGATTGGACACCCAAATCGCACTACAATCGATAAAAGCTACTTCCTTAAATATAAATTTGTTGTGTGCAATTTTAAACCCCTGACAATTCACGATGAGTGTACGCATGATGTTTTTATTTTTCTTACCTCGTTGACGTCTAATCAACAACTAACCCATGTCATGGTTCAACATTGCAAAAATCAAAGGTTGATGATGATAATTGTTGTTTTAAGGGGCCTAACATCTAGGTTAACGGCCCCTGATGGTTTGGGTGATCGTGAAGATGAAAAATGAAAAGCGAACTTAAAACTAAAACTAACTAATAACCTACATACTAGAAGAAGAAATGGAAAACTAAAGGAGAATAAGGCAAATAAAAGGACAGAAGGAAAAGAATTGCCCTCAACCCTCGGAGAAGGCGGATTGAGGGCCTTCGAAGGAAGGAGAGCCATGAAAGGCATATAGTAAAGTGAAAGAGGAGAGGGTCCGCCCAAAGGTAAGGGACAAAAGGGGAAAACAGACCCAGCTCAGGAATCCCACGGGGTCGCCAACTCCCGAACTCACCAGCCGTGAGCCCCTGAGGGTGTAGCATTATCTAGGGTGCACCAGAAGTGGTGGGGCTACATACACCCTGCCACCTTAAGGGCCTAGAGCACAAGGCAGGAGGTAAAAGGAAGAGAAAAAGAAGGCTGACCCCTCGCAGAAGGAGGGTATCAGAAAAGATGAGACAAGGGCCAATTAAGGCGGGAAAGGAAGAGACTCCCTAGGCCTCGGATACCCTAATACCGTCGGTGTCTGAAGAGAACAAGAGTTGACCAAGTGAGGTCGACAGTAAAGAAGAAAGATAGGAGCCCGGCACAAGTAAGTGGAAGCAATGCCGGACTCAGCTGGGGCCCCGTGGTCGCCAACCCACGCCCACAAGATGTGAGCCCCTGGGGGGAAAAAGTCAAAGGACTTGAGGAAAAAAAAAGAAACAAATGAACTTAACAACAGGTAAATATTTTTTTTACATTAGTACACAGGTTTTATTCATGCCATAAAAACACTTACAATTTTATTACAAAAGTTTTTTTTTAAATCTGGAACAACATTCAAATGAACAGTTTGCACATACGGTCCACAGGTATCTCCTTTTTGTAGGGTCTGGTACAACGACAGGGTAATTCAAACGCCACGGAATATTGCCCACATCATAGCGATTCACGTAAGGACAGGATGGACTCCATCGCTGATGATCACTAAATGGTCGATCCCCCATTTCAATGTTGCAAAAAATACACTTGACCACATCCCCACGATTTAAGTAATAAAATCCGTTAGCTGCCAATTCTCCATAATCCATAAAGGGGACTGTCCATGTTTCAAAAGTTTGCAGACGATTAAATTCACAATTTAAATTCCATGGTTTGTCTGTCACGTTGTTGGTGTTGATGTTGTTGTTGCTTACTGAGTGACACATGACGTTTGTTGTTGTTGTATGTGTGCACAGTACCAGAGCGCAACAAATAGTGTGCGCTTACCATCAATCCTATAAATCATAATAATTTAATTACCTTTCCAAATACACCCTCACTTAGAACTACCCCATCAAGCAGTACATTGGGGAGTTCTCCTTGTTGATCGCACTGTCGATCTCAATTCACTACATACTCCCTACCTCTTACAGCAGTTGCCAAGCTCGCCCCCTATTTAGACTAATTTCATCCCTTAGGTTAATTATTTGTACAGGCCACCCTAACAGGAACCTTACAATATCTTTGCTTTGTTGATATTTTGTATTGGTTTGAAAACCAATAATAACATAGAGGGGTCTCTCGGTAGAGCGAGCCGATTTCACACTCCAACTATGAGTGTCTGTGGAAAGTAGCAAGGGGTACTCATGTAGACTCCAATGCCTATCAATGCGCACAACGCCATCTTCCACTTGTATGGGAATTAACACTTACAACAGCTCCTTGTTCATGATTGGGGTGTAACGTATAACCAATGCGTTGTAAAGGTTGTCGGTTTACTCGTGTCAACCGTTTCATACATGGCGGACAACTAACCGACCTCATAGACGTTGTTGTTGCTTTATAGATAAATTTCATAGCGTCTTTAAAACCGGCTTGTAGGTCACAGGGGTGTTAGCGTCCAAAGCAATCCGTTTTTTTTGCTTTCTATTCACTAAGCGTAAGGTAATATTACCAATATCGCTAACACACACAGGATGATATAGAACCACTGAGGGGTTTTCACGAATAATATAGCCACAAGGAGAGGTGACAATAAAATCATACAGGGAATGGCTTTGTTCTTGATTTGTAAATACGTCTCTAATAATATTGCAAGTCACAGAAATGTGATGGTCCTCGATGAATTTCACTGGATAATCTGAATCATGGGATTGGTGAGCTGCCAGCACTCTTGGTTTAAAACCTAGTAAAGGACCAATAGAATGAACTCGTGTTTCAAAGTCAATGTTAAACGTAGAGAAAATACGACAGCGATGAGTAATCGTATTGGCTGTAAATTCTAATTTGTGTGTCCCATCCGCAAATGGGTTGACGCCAAATTGCTTTATCATCGACACGCTAATGGCTTCGTGCACGTCGTCTATGGTATAACCTCCAGGGGGTAGTCTTTACATAAAATCATCATAATAAAATTTGTCATTAATATCCAGTTGTATATCGTAAATTCCGTTGTAACTTTCCAAAGAAATTAATCCTAGCACATAGGATTGTTCGGGATGCAATTCAATGGGGGGGGGGGATCCAGGGAGACTTCAGGCCCGCGCCTGTGCACGGTAAAGGTCTTGGCGTTGACTTTCATAATGATGAGATTGCTGGCTTAACGCGACCTCTTATATAAAAAATGTAAACACAAATGTCCACATTCTTGACTGTCAAAGGTTTGTTGACGATTCACATTATAGAATATCTTTACCCGGTTTCCCAAATAACGTAGCAACTCGATCGGGGGTGGTAAATTTCCATAACTGTCAAAGTACCATACTGTGGAACCTTGTTTCACATAGGCTACAAAATGGGTTCCTGGGCCTGCATCATCATCTAAAATGATCATGGCTCGTTCTTCTTTCCACGGTAGTTTGGGTAATTCATTTCTCATAAATACACCTCGAAAATAAGAAATCGTTAGTTGTTTGGCATAGCTTTCGACTTGTTCATGTGTCATGGCATGACGAGGCAGTTGCCTTAAGCGCTTATCAAAGATGGACAATTTATTTCTTAGACGATAGGCCATGGCCTTGTTGATAAAAGACTAGCTTTAAAGGATTGCTGTTTCTAGCTGCCATAGCAATGGCGTCTAACCTTTTATTGTGTCGCTCGCTTTCTTCGAGTTGTTGCTTGCCTTGTTCGACGGCTTTTATGGTTTTCGCCACGGCAGTGGCACCACCCAAAAGCGAGCCCAAAAGCTGCCAACCCCGCAAATAAAGCCGGCAAAAAAACCTCACGCTTAGCATCAGGAATGACTCGCCCACGTTGTTTCTTTCCTCCTTTCTTCCTTTCTTTCTTTTCTTTTTATCGATGCAATATAGTGTGATTTCGGAGCTGTAAACAATCGCACCGCCTGTAAAGCTTTTTCGATAGCCACTCTTTTTAGATTTTTTAGTTTTTTTAGTGTTAACAGCGGGTGAGCGGTAGCCTGACTCAGTTTCCGGCCTGTTTTTTTTTCTCTTTTTCAGTTTTTTTTTTCATGTGCATTGCATATGTCTTTTTCACCATGAGTCTACTTGGTGAACCGTTCACAGCAAGCATTCGATAAAAACTAACGTAGAGAACCTTATTTCATAGCAGTATATTCCAATTTTATATAAAGCGGAAAATCATTCACCGTTTTCCCAGCATCCTTTTCCTCAAACGTAAGCATAAGATGAAAGGATAACTCATCTCCAACATTTACTGTTTGATGGTTGTGAACCAACAGTCTATCACCATTTATTTGTATTTTTAAATGTTTCTAATCAGGAATCGCATATATAATATGAATCACGCCATCATAATGCAATCGATAATGACTTAAACCGGAAGCAAGTATATAGGTAAGGCGATCATTTACCAGTGGTGATGGGAAATGGTTTCTGTCATTGTCCAGTTTTTTATTTGACAGATATATGATGATGATGATAATTGTTGTTTTAAGGGGCCTAACATCGAGGTTATCGGCCCCTAATGAAATGAAATGACGTGAAATGAAAGGATGTAGATAAAAACAACTCACTGCCATGGATGAAGCGAAAATGGTGTTTATAAAACAGACAGTGAGCCCCAAAAAATTATGCCTTATTTGAATAAAAAGAATAAAAGGCGGATGGTAAAAAAGGATAAAACAAATAAGGCATAGTGAACAATACAATACATAACACAATAAAAAACATAAAACAGATTTAACCACAATTAAAAGTCGTAACTACACATTAAAACTTAAAAAAGTAACCACTCTCCCTCATGAACCGGATGACGAGGTCAGCTGACGGCCCGTCATCACGGAGAATAAGGGAGAGGGTATTAGGCAGTTTAAGAGTCCTTCGCAGATCGGCCAGATCCACACACTCCAAGAGAAGGTGTGCCACGGTGAGGTGGGAGCCGCAAGTACACACAGGAGGATCTTCTCTCTTTAGCAAGTGGGAGTGCGTAGCAATCCCATGGCCGATCCGGAGTCGACAGAGTACCACAGCTTCCTTCCGGAGAGATCGGAAGGAAGATTTCCACACCTTCGTTGTCTCCTTGATGCCTCTCAGTTTGTTGGGTGGAGGCGTGGCACGCCATGCCTCCTCCCAATGCGACAGGATCGAATGCCGCAACTGAGAGCGCACATCACTAGCAGGCACCTTATACGGTAGCGAGGGCAGTGCGACTGCCTCTCTCGCCGCCTGATCAGCAAGCTCGTTTCCCGCAATACCCATGTGGCTAGGAAGCCACACAAAGGTCACCCCGGTTCCAGCGTTACGCGAACTGACGAGCTGGTCGTGCACACGCTGGACCAACGGGTGCTTCGGGAAACACACATCGATCGCCTGCAGCGCACTCAGAGAGTCAGTACACACAAGAAAGTGCTGGTGATCGTCTGATAACGTGTACCGCAGAGCCTCTAAGATGGCATAGAGCTCCGCAGTGTACACGCTACAGGCCTCGGGAAGTGAAAAGAGAAACCGACGATCCTCAACCACAAATGCACAGCCTACTTTCTCGTTTACCCTCGAACCGTCCGTGAATACAAGCCCTGATCCCGGATACCGGCTCACCACGGACTGGAACAGCCTCCGATGGACGGAGGAGTCCGTGTCCGACTTGGGGCCGGTGTGCAGATCCAGGATGATATCAGGGCGAGAGACCATCCACGGAGGGGCCTTGCTAGGTACTCGGACGATACAGGAGACTGAAGGAAATCGGAACTGACGGTATAAGTCATCCAAGCGAATCCCCGCCGGCCGAGTGGCTCGGGCGAGCACATCGTACAGCCGGCGATGCGGATTGTAAAACAAACATGGATAGCTTGGATGAAGTGGCATCTGTCGAATAGTTGCAGCATAGGTCAGCAGTACTTGTTGGCGCCTCAGGTGTAAAGGAGGTACGCCAGCCTCGGCGAGCAAGCTGACGACTGGGCTTGTCCGAAAGGCACCCGTCGCCAGCCTCACACCGCCGTGGTGGACACTGTCCAGTTTAACAAGCACTGACTTACGGGCCGAACCATATGCTACACTGCCATAATCTAACCTAGATAAAATCAGTGACGTATAAAAACGCAGGAGCACCGCGCGGTCCGCCCCCCATGATGTGCCGCTAAGAAACCGCAACATGTTGAGTTTCTTAGCGCAGGCAGTTTTCAAACACCGCACGTGTGGTTCCCACGTTAATTTCTGATCGAAAAGGAGCCCAAGGAACCGGTACGCAGCAACAACAGGCAAAGCTACATTGCCCAGATAAAGCTCTGGATCTGGATGGAGGGTGCGCTTTCGGCAGAAATGGACAACCGAGGACTTAGCGGTGGAGAATCGAAAGCCACGCTCCAGTGTCCAGCGTTCCACTCTCCGAATAGCTTGTTGTAGCTGTCGTTCAGCGACCGCCATATTTTGCGCACTATAATGTAGAGCGAAGTCGTCTACATATAGCGACGGTACCACTGCTGGACCAGCAGCAGCGACTATACCGTTTATGGCAATCGCAAATAATGTTACGCTAAGCACCGATCCCTGTGGCACTCCGTTTTCCTGTATATGATATTGCGAATATGTCCCCCCTATTCGGACACGGAACAGGCGAAGGGACAGAAAATTCGCAATAAAAACCGGCAAGTTACCTCGGAATTTCCATTGATGCAGGGTAGAGAGGATGCCGTAACGCCAAGTGGTGTCATAGGCCTTCTCGAGGTCAAAGAAAACAGCGACTAGGTGCTGTCTCCGGAGAAAAGCGTCCTGTATGGCAGTCTCCAGGCGTACCAGATGGTCGTTGGTACACCGAGACGCCCTGAAACCACACTGGTATTCAGACAGGAGTCCCCGTTTCTCCAGGACCCACACCAGGCGCCGATTGACCATCCTCTCAAAGAGCTTGCACAAACCGTTAGTGAGACAAATAGGTCTGTAACTCCCTGACAATTTGGGATCCTTATCGGGCTTCAGGATAGGCATAATGATACCTTCCTGCCATTGCGCTGGAAACACACCTTCCAACCAGATACGATTAAACACCCTGAGCAAATAGCGAATGCTCTCATCGTTAAGGTGTTTAAGCATCTGGTTGTGAATATTATCCGGGCCAGGAGACGTGTCCCTGCAGAGCGCCAGCGCTCCGCGGAGTTCCCACTCCGTAAAGGGCACGTTGTACTCCTCCGAAGCGCGGGAAGCAAAACTAAGATGGAAACGTTCCGCTTCGCGCTTCAGGGCCACGAAGGCAGGGTCATAGTTATCGGAACCGGATATATCCGCAAAATACGAGGCGAGATGGTTTGCAACGCGATAAGGATCTGTAACCAGTTCATTAGCAATGGAAATTCCCGGTACAGTAGAAGATGTCTGAATTCCCGAAATGCGTCGTAGTTTAGTCCACACTTGAGAGGAGGGGGTATGTGCCGTAATAGAAGACACATACCGTTCCCAGGATTGTTTCTTACTCTGGCGAATAAGGATCCGTGCCTTGGCACGAAATTTCGTAAACGCCACCAAATTGGTTATGGTTGGACGCCGACGGTAGTGCTTATGAGCTCGACGACGGTCTCTTATTGCCGCTGCAATATCCTCTGTCCACAAAGGGACGAGTTTGCGACGAGGAGTCCCAGAAAAGGATGGAATGGACTCTTCGGCGGCAGCAAGAAGCACATCGGTGATGTGCTGTACCTCGTCATCGACGCTCCGGCAACCAAGATCAACGAACACAGCTCGTTCTTGAAACGAGGGCCAATTTGCCCGCTTAAGAACCCAACGACTGGGGAACTCCACGGGCGTCTGGTTCAGAAGGGTAAGAACGATCGGGAAATGGTCACTGTCACAGAGGTCGTCGTGTACATACCAACCAAATAGGGGGACCAGCGCACGGCTACACACACTCAAGTCAATGTGTGAGTACGTGCCGTGCGCTAAGCTAAAATGTGTAGCTTCCCCTGTATTTAATAGACATAAATCCATCCCTTGAATTAAGCCCTCCACGTCCCTTCCTCTGGGGCAGGAAGATGGTGATCCCCAATGGGGGTGATGAGAGTTGAAATCACCCACGAGTAGGAAAGGGACTGGAAGTTGATCAACAAGATCCAAGACGTCATTAGTATCAAGGGGCTGGTTCGGTGGAAGGTACACGTTACAAACAGTTGTCATAGCAGGCAAGGACACGCGAACTGCAATAGCTTCCAGAGGAGTGGCGAGTGGAAACTCCTCACTATAGCAGTCTGAGCGAACGAAGGTACAAACGCCCCCGGAAGCCCGGGCGGCGTCTTGTCGCTCTTTAGAGTATAGTCGGAAACCTCTCAGAACAGTCTCATGATCAGGTCTGAGGTTTGTTTCCTGTAGGCAGACTATACTCGCTGCGTATTGGGCAATAAGCTGACGGAGCTCTGTCAAATGCCTGTCATAACTGTTACAATTCCACTGTAACAGTGCCATTGTGTGAACTTAGGGAATAAGTTGGAGCAGCAAGCTACTCCAACTTTGACTCTGTAGGATCTACAGTCACTACGTCGACTATAATCTCCATGTCCGCAGGCGAGTTCATGGAGTGAATCGACTCGGTGGAAGATTTCCTGGACGCAGTTCGGCGGCGGGGGGATCTCCGTGGGGAGCGCGCAGATCTGGGGACCGAAACGTCCCCAGGCGCAGAAGCATCCGCAGGTGTTGGCGCGGATGGCTTCCCCTTTTTTGGAGAAAGGGAATGCGTAGTGCGGGGTCCCTTCTTACCCGCCCCCGGCTCTTTAAGGTATATAGACGGGTCAGGAGCCGAAGTCCTGACCCTGGTCGACGATGCCGCCTCCGCCGGCTTCGGCGCGGCTTTCGCCGACCGTTTGGGTGGGGAGGAAGACTTCGACTTCCTCCCGAGTGGGGAGTAAGTCTTCGACCTCCTCCCCGGCTGTGCGGGCGGAGCAGCCTTCGCTCGCACAGCCTTCGTGTTGGCCGAAGGTGGAGTTGAAGTCACCTTCGGGCTTTCCATTAGAATCATAGGTGCTGGCTTCGGAACACGTAACTCAGTTGCAGGTTTCACAGCTGGTACAAAAGATGAGGTCGCCGGGACCAAATTTGGTATTATGGCTCTATAATCGACCGTTGGAGGAGACGAAATCGTGGTATGGTACTTCTTGCGGGCCTCCTGGTAGGTGAGACCATCCAGGGTTTTGATCTCCTGGATTTTCTTCTCACTCAGGAAGACAGGACAGTTCCTGTCCCGAGGAGAATGAAATCCAGGGCAATTAGTGCACTGATAAGGTGTTGTGCACTCTTCCGCTTCGTGTGGTACCTTACCGCATGTTCCGCAGACGTCAGGGCTCGAGCATCGGGATAACATGTGCCCGAACTTCTGGCACTTATAACACCTCATGGGTGGAGGGATATAAGGCCGGACGTCACAACGATAACTGGTAACCTTGACTTTCTCCGGGAGCACCGAAAGCTCAAAGGAAATAATGAAAGCACCAGTATCCACGATTTGACCGTTGACCTTGCGCGTAATGCGCCGGACATCAGTCACGTGACGGTGCTGCATATCCTCCTTGAGCTCCTCGTCAGTGTTCAGAATCAGGTCCCGGTGGAAAATAACTCCTCGGACCAGATTCAGGGATGTGTGCTTTCCCACTTTGACGGGAATGTCGCCAAAGTGGTCACATTGCAAAAGTCGATCAACTTGCTCACCAGTCCTAGTCTTGAGCAACAAGCTACCGTTCCTCATCTTTTGTACTTTCTCAAGCTCACCATAGACACCTTCTATGTGGCGAGAAAACAAAATACTCTTGACCAGCTTGAAATCACCCCCATCTGTTCTGGTAGCTACCAGAAACTTGGGGGTGTTAGTACCCAGATTTTCACGCACAGATTGTTCCCAGGGGGTTGATCCCCGTAGGGAATCAAATGTTAAAGACTTGGGTGTAGGACCACCCTGTTTGGGTGTACGTCCACCCTGGTTGGGGATTTTTCTTTTAGAACCCATGGCCAGATCATCCTCCCCGAATGCCACCGACATCCGATCACGGGCCGTCACAGTAGGCGCTACCCAGCCAGGGCAAGGCCCGCCTAGCTTGGAAGGCATTGCCCGGGGGTCCGATGTGTTACAATGCCGTATCGGCATGTACCCCTTGGCATATACTGGATTTTACAGCTCAGACATTCGGCTGTGCGGGGACCTGCGTAGTCAGGCGGATACTACTGAACGGGTACATGGCACACCCACCTGTCGGCGCGGCCAAGACCGGAACAGGCTTTTGAGCGTAGTCGCTAGCGTAAGTGGCCCATCCCCTAACAGCACGCACATATAGAAATTTTGGTTGCCAGACCCTGAAAGCAGTGACGGAAAGAAGTGCGATATAACCTAATGAGAGTTATACCGCACGGGTGTATGTCTTTTAGAGCTGACTGTCAAACCCTCGAAAGGGGACCGTTCCGAGAAGCCCTTTTAGTCGCCTTTTACGACTGGCAGGGAGTACCGTGGATGTATTCGCTTCCTCCCACCCACTGGGGGTCCAATTCACAAAACAACGCGGAGTCCTTAAAGTATAGCCAAGGTCGCCCCTTTTAGTCGCCTCTTACGACAGGCAGGGGATACCGTGGGTGTATTCGAAACCCCCCACCCACAGGGGGGATTTGACAGATACACTAAAAATACAGATGGGGCAAATTTATAAAACCTTTTCATTTGGTAGGTGACGTAAGGTTTCGTGCAAACGCCATTTTCGTCTCGAGGTTCTTGCACATCAATAATACGATGATGATTGGCTGAATAGCCCGCAGCGGTTAGTCTCGGGGCAATGTGATCGACACTTTGCACTTTATGATCGACATAGCTTTTTGTAGCCACCTCTCGAGACTGTTTTGACAAAGAGGCGGCCGTGGCCATGGTTTCACGAGCTCGCCCAAACACATCCATGACGATAGACGTTAACTAACCTATCCTACTCACCGCTTGCCTATATATAAACCTAATACACGCATGAATAAACTCAGTCGCCGTTACTATGGAATTAATGAAACAACCCCATGCTTTATCCGTCTCCGATTTGGTTTTAGGGCTATCACTGTCCATCCGCGAACCTAAACGTCATGGCATCCTATTCCCATCTACCGTTCGATGTATTATGGTGGGGCCTTCGGGCTGTGGAAATACCAATATTTTGCTGAACATTATTACCGCGCCATATGGCCTACGATTTCAAAATATTTATATTTTTGCCAAATCCTTGTACCAACCTCTGTACGTGTATCTGGAACAAAGTAAGTCTTCGTTAAATAAAGAAGCCATGGGCTATTTTACATTCACCTCACCTCAAGATGTCATTCAACCAGACCGCATTCAACCAGATTCCATTATAATTTTTGATGATATTGCCACTCAACGACAGGCCATTATTCAAGAGTATTTTAGTATGGGACGCCATAAACAAGTAGATTGTTTTTATCTGGCTCAGACCTATTCTAAAATCCCCAAACAGTTGATTCGTAACAATTCCAATCTCATCATTTTGTTTCTTCAAGACTCTAGAAATCTCTATCATATTTTTCAAGATCATGTGAATCCAGATATGTCCTTTACAGCTTTCACGCAATTGTGTGCCTCGTGTTGGAACCATCATCCCCATGCCTGTTTGGTCATTAATAAACAGAGTGAACGATGTGAGGGACGTTATCGCTTGGGTTTTGATCATTTTATTTCTGTTTAAAAAGACCCAGGGTTTGACATTTCCTGTTAGTGTGCCTTTACCTTCACCATGGCGACCTCGTGAATGGACTGGACATGCCTAGGTTCCTTCCTCCTCGTCTGATGTTCTAGAAGTTCCATAATCAAGCTGGTCCCATCCGAGACATCTCCCTCATACCATAATGGTATTAGCCCACGGTCTCGGTCTCGAACATGGTGTTGAAAAAGTTGGCCACGTGGGCGGTAGAATAAGACTTGTAGTAGTTCATTATAATCACTTGAAGATTACAGTATTCGTCGTAGATATCACAGGCTTTAAATATAACTGACAACACGGCCTCTACACTTTGCAGGTGTAAATGATAAATGGCCATGCGCTGTTCTGCGGTTCCACACGTGTACAGACGCTACTTTTTCTATCACGTGGCATCCGTGAAATGGGCGTCGTTTTATTACGAATAAATTCACCGTAGCAATTTCTATATAATGTACTTTTATAATCACACGTGTTCAAAGTAATAATGTCACATTTACCTGTATATTTTCGCACCAGGCTCTCGGCCCTCCACAAACACGTGGGTGTAAAAATGTGGTGCTACAGTAATGTCGTAAATTTCACAATACTTGCCGAATAATTCACTATACAATTCGTAATGATCACTGCACATAAACAACAGTGATTCGTAGTATAATTGTGCTCAATGGCACACGATAATGATTTCCACGCTGAAAAGCGGACTGTTTGCCACGTCTTAGGCGACGGATATAATAACACGCCTACACAGGGCGGATTCTCCAGACGTAGTGCCAGGAACTGCGTTCCTCGTGGAAGCAAGTCGTCAAAACTAAGTCGTTGAGCGACTACTTACATTCCTGTTTGCGTATCTGCAATGATATTACCTTACCTTAAAGTGAAAAAACATTCTCCAAAATGTTCCAATAATGCTGAATGACGAAATGGAATATTCTGAGTCTCGTGGAAAGATAAAATTGATTAATAAGACCTCAGATAAATAATTAGCAGACTTCACCAAAGTCAAAAGTGCGATTCTTCGCTACTTCAAAGAGAATAGTATAAGCTCTCAGCTTCTCGTAGCTTTCTGGGTGTGTTCAAAGGTACTACATCCCATCATAAATGTGCTGTCGTGAAAAATATCACATGAGCCTTAGCTCAGCGGGTTCAGTATACAAGAATATGTTTGACAAAGATAAAATACGTCAACGTCGTGATGACGACCTCTACTGAAATAATCTTTCATGTGTTGTTTATTGCTGGCTACATCATCAAAAACAAATATAGAGTTTTTTCTAGCCATTTCTGGAGGCATAACTTCATCATTATCGGAAAAAAATCACTTTTTTTTTATGGAGTGCAAAAACTTTTAAAATTCAACATACTTACTTTGAGCAAGTGATTTAGAATAAATATAAACGTTTTCAAAACGAACTCCATTTTTATGACATAATAAATTTAGCATTACGTTTGTTTTGCCACAGTTCGATGGACCGCGAGTGATACATCTAATAGTGTTCGGTAGTAAAACACCATGCTTTCTTTTTTCACTTTTACTCTGGTTTTCACCATTAGTAAATGAAATTTCTGGTAGAGTGTCTGACTGCTTATCAAACTTCAGCATGTCTACGTTTACGTCTGAGAATGCACACTGCACAAAAAATCACATCACATCAACATATATTGTTTCCACACGTATCATAACTTGTATTATATGGAATAATAGTAGGATTTTCAGGATTTAAATCAACGTTGCCGACGTAAATCCCTCTTAAATATGGACAATATGGCGCCCATTTTTCATGATCATTTAAAGGAATATCGTTTTCCTTCCAATTTTCAATTTCAATCTTACAGAATGTACTTTTCACCTTATCACCATGACCAGTATAATAAAATCCTGCTGATGCTAAACAAAATTCGTTAGGACAGGGAAGAGGCCAATTTTGAAAAGATTTAAGTCATTCATATTCAGATTTTAATTCTATGCTAGGAGAAATATTGTTTACGTAAGGGCAAGAAGAAGCCCATTTCCTATGGTCTTCAAACGGATCATCATCTTCTTCCCAATAACTAAGTTGCAGATTACAGAAAGCACACCTGACCATATCCTTATATCCATAATAGTAAAATCCTGCAGCTGCTAACCATGCAGTGTTCGTAAAACTGTCTGAAGACCAGTTCTTAAATGTTTTTAGCCGATCTCTTTCAGATTTTAAATTCATTTCTTTTTGACTCAATATCATTTGCATTAACTGTTTTTTGGAATACTTTACACAATTAAAATACTTCATGATGCTGCTTTACTTCACAAAAAAAAAAGATGTTCACCACACGAAGCTAAATGTGAACTGATATGAATCAACAAAACACGTTGGCTAATATGCATGATTTGCGTGTGTTGGGTTGGCCGAGCGGTCTAAGGCGTTAGACTTAAGATCTAATTTTCAGAAATTGAAAGCGAGGGTTCGAATCCCTCACCTGACAATATTATTTTATTTACATATGGAGTGAGGAGGTATTTGATCATTAATAAGAACTTTAATATGAAATGGTAAAAATAAATTTTCTTCTTTATTCATTTAGAATTACAATTAATACAATTTTATTTCTCTTGAAGTAATCTCATTCTTTTTTAGTTGTCCAGATGAGTGTGTGTGTTGAGATGATCTTGTTCTTTTAGTTGTCCAGATGATTATTTTCTGTAGACAAAAAATATACACTGTGTTAAAAAGCAAACTAAAACAAAATATGTATAGCTGTCAACGACACTAGTAGATTTAATTAATCACCTTTTATAGATAGCGATTACAGTTATCACATTTGCAGCGAAGATGAAACAGTTGAAATTTTCTCTTTAGATGATTTGGTAGATGTTCCCACTCCTGACGAATTCGTTGTGGTTCTTATATAGTCAGTACGTTTATAGGAAAGTAGTTACAATCAAACTTGAAGTCCATTGTTTCGAAACTTGTTTATTATCGAACACACGATTTTCATGATGCCATCAGAAAAATTTAACCAATGTTGAACAGCATTGACATTGAATTTAGCACAACTATGGCTTCCCATTGCAAGAGATGGTAAATGTTTCGGACAATCTGTAGGTAAACGATGGCTATGCTTCAACATTAGGTCTGACATTCCATCAATCGTATTAAGATCGATTAATGAGCCGGGGGAAAGTGCTTTCAGTGCAAACAAAGAAAATTCATGTGGAAAATTATATACAACTAAATATTCATATTTATTCTTAATAGAGTCAAAAAAAGAAGAAAGAGTTTTTTCACATTACGCTGCGACCCATGTGAACACAGGACTGAATGAAGGTATATTGCTGTTATTAAAATACAGTAAGCAAGTTCCAAACTGCCGTTTGGTAGCTTGCAAATGTCTGCAACTATTGGCTGCTTCTTATTCCACGTGCCAGCATCAGTAGAAGGAGAGTTTGTTGTTGTCGTCAATTCCATGATTGCAACTAAATTGAGAATACTTGTTTACTTGCTTGCATATAACTTAGCAAATAATGGTTTAGATAATTACTTCATTAGTTAATGGTCTGTAAGATATTTGACGATCATGAATAAGAACACAATAAAGAGTTGTATCTTCGGGTATATTCTCACTTGTCTCGATTTCGATTCGCACATCGACTGAAGATGTCTTCACTGCTTCCACTTGCTCGAGACAATTAATTACAATAATCGGACAATGAGACTTAAATTCATCTCGTGAAACCAGAGTCTCTGAACGTAAATCATCGATCTGATAATATACATTACGAAATTTAACAAATATGTCATACAATTCGCTGTAGTCATTTATGGCAATTTCAGAAATTGGCATTTCATAGGGATACAAAATTGAATTTAAAAAAACTCTTATAGATTTAATGTTACAATGGTCAAAATAGGAAGAGCATGTATTTAGTAAATTTCTTCTAGTTTGAAAACCTAATAAAAATTGACGTGGTTTTTGAGTTTCAGAAGTTGTCATTACAGTCCAACTATATTTAGTTGTTCTAGGAAGAGAAGGCAAGACATGAACATCCCATGATCGAAAACCAACCTGAATGGGAATGTTTTTCTGCATTAGTTTTAATCTTTTATGATGATGATGATAATTGTTGTTTTAAGGGGCCTAACATCTAGGTTATCGGCCCCTAATGGTTTGGGTGATCGTGAAGATGAAAAAGAAAAGCGAACTTAAAAACTAAAACGAACTACTAACCTACATACTAGAAGAAGAAATGGAAAAATAAAGGAGAATAAGGCAAATAAAGGACAGGAGGAAAAGAAATGCCCTCAACCCTCGAAGAAGGCGGATTGAGGGACTTGGAAGGAAGGAGAGCCATGAAAGGCAGATAGGAAAGTGAAAGAGGAGAGGGTCCGCCCCAAAGGTAAGGGACAAAAGGGGAAAACGGACCCAGCTCAGGAATCCCTCGGGGTCGCCAACTCCCGAACTCACCAGCCGTGAGCCCCTGAGGGTGTAGCACTATCTAGGGTGCACCAGAAGTTGTGGGGCTACATACACCCTGCCTCCTTAAGGGCCTAGAGCACAAGGCAGGAGGTAAAAGGAAGAGAAAAAGAAGGCTGACCCCTCGCAGAAGGAGGGTATCAGAAAAATTGAGACAAGGGCCAATTAAGGCGGGAAAGGAAGAGACTCCCTACGCCTCGGATACCCTAATACCGTCGGTGCCTGAAGAGAACAAGAGTTGACCAAGTGAGGTCGACAGGAAAGAAGACAGAGAGGAACCCGGCACAAGTAAGTGGAAGCAATGCCGGACTCAGCTGGGGCCCCTTGGTCGCCAACCCACGCCCACAAGATGTGAGCCCCTGGGGGATTTTAATCTTTTAATTTGTTCATCGTCCGATAATAATAAAACGGGAATTTTTAGATAAACTTTAAATAACTTGACCTTAGAAAGATCGTTTTCGGCTGTCGATTGCAACGCACGTGCGTCACTTGACGATCGGAGAAGTATTACCTCATGCTTGCAGTTTAAAATCGTCTTTCTGTAATCCTCTGCTAAACCAAACAGGTTGCTTAAAGGAAGTATTACATGAAAACGTTTTGTGATACTATCAACAATATTTGCTTCACTTGCTAGTGTTGTTAAAGAGGGAAAATAACCAGCATTTTGTAAAGCTGTATATTCGTTTTTTGAATATGATGCAAAGGTTTTTATAGGACTTGTTATACCTAGATGGCGTGTACGATCAATTTCTTTACCATTTAACGTGATGCGAATTTCGCTAAAGAGATTAGCCCCAAAATTTTGGTCAGGATGTGCTGTAGTAGAAGCAGTTGGATTTATGTTAGAAGTAATAATTTGACCTTCTAAGTGAAGAACACCTTGTGATAATCAAACTATGTTTTCTTCATTTTGAATCGGTATTCGAATTTCATCATGATTTTCGAATTTATTAGCTGAATAAGGTTGATAAACTCTTTCTTCTCGTCGCACAACTCTGTTGTCAGCCTCACTTTTATCCGTTATGTTAAACATGCTAAACATGTTAACAGCTTAAAATATAGATAGAAACTAAATAAGATTAACAATTGCATATATATTTACATTGAAATTAAAGTACGCGATAGCCTAAAGACTGTAAGAAATGTTTGTTGTTACTCGATAACTGTTTCTTAGATTTCAAGGTGCGATGTCGTTGTTTGTTTTGTTTTTTTAGAAATTTTAGCTGATTGATTTATATTACTTTTTCGAATCAGAGTCGACTTCTTTTTTTTTTCAAACTTTAAGTATTATATAGTATAACCATATTTGTGAATGTTTTCTAGTAAGCTTACTCAAGTAGAATGAAAATATAATAGTATTTCATTTTTTATATAGCAAGATATCGTGCTGGACGAATAATTAATTCCACAGTTAAATCTTCATTTTGCAAATCAATGAGCTGTTGAAGATGATCTTCAAGTTGCACAGATACATGTTGAATAACCTTAGTGTTCATAGGCAAATAATTAATTGTTGTTGGTTGTACAACAATCGGGTAACCAGCAGGAACATGAGCTTTAAAATTATATAAAGAGTGTGTTGGTTTATGGTTCAAATAAGAACTCGTACCAAGCACAAGGTTGCAACATACTCGAATACTATTAACAGTGTTAACCCAGATATCCCTGACGTCCTTACAGAAAGACGAACGAATATTTCAAGTTCGGTGTGCTCTAGTGGTAAAAACAACTAGCTATCTCCACGCATGCGTGTATTTACTGTCCTGCCGATAACTTGTCACCAGTTTGTGACAGAATGCACAGCCGTGCAGACTTTTTGTTAGCAACAATAGCGTTAAAGGGGAACCGATGTTTCTGTGATGGGCGAATTGACTAACATCATTGTAGAAGGGTAAGTATTACAACCACAGGTATGCCTGGATGATTAAAAAACATTGTCACACAAACTCTATGGATGTTGTTCGATATATGTGATGATGTTTTTGTTCGCTGTTCCAATATTAGTGGAAGTTATTGTTACCTAAAACGGCGGATCCTTCCAGAAGGACGTCAGGGAAATACGATGTATTTTTTGATTTAGCAAGGTTCTTACTCTGAATGAACTCCTAGCGTTAATTTAAAAGAATGACACCCCTGAACTTGAGTCATTTGACTCAGGGGCGGAAGTTTTTGCTACAATTGATAATTTTCCAGGTTTCCAACTGCAATCAGAAGCATTCCTCAGCATCTCAAATGCTCCATCGCTAATCGAGATTATACCTGTACGTCAGTCTTTGTATATGCATAAAATACAAAATATTAAATATTTACATAGTAGGTATCAAGGGGGCTGCGTGGCTCAGTCGGTACAGGCGGTGAGCTTCCAACTGAAAGAGAGTGGGTTCGATCCCCATCCAGGTAGTGGATTTTAGAAACAAAACTACTAATTTCGGAAATGCAAATAGCCCTGGGGTTCACTCAGTCTCCACCAGAAATGAGTACCAGGGTAATTACTGGGAACGAAAACGGTCGGGCTTGGAGCTGACAACTCCATCCCATCTTGTGCCGATGTCACAAAAAGTGGAAGTCTCTACCTTCCAATACTCCCAGGGTCTCCATGGCCTGTACAGAGTTGGATTTGCTATATTTGGTATCACTTTATTCCATAAAGGATATAAATCACGTATATTGGCTTTCACGGCCGGTGAATTAAAACTCACCAAGAGCCCGCCGATGAGCCTAGCTTGGTGTCCTAGGCGAAACCCCACACAAGACACGGCACAAACCTAGAAGAATTGCTGAGTTTTAATTCACCGGCCGTGAAAGCCAATATACCATCTTTTTGGAAGCCTTCATAGGGAGGTTAAGGCTGCTTGAACTTTTAGTTCTCGTAGTCAAGTGGTGCAGTTGCACCTTATATAAAGGGAGGTGGCGCGCAGTTCGTCACTCCTGTGGGGGTCCGGGCGGGGACACCAAGAGCCCGCCGATGAGCCTAGCTTGGTGTCCTAGGCGAAACCCCACACAAGACACGGCACAAACCTAGAAGAATTGCTGAGTTTTAATTCACCGGCCGTGAAAGCCAATATACCATCTTTTTGGAAGCCTTCATAGGGAGGTTAAGGCTGCTTGAACTTTTAGTTCTCGTAGTCAAGTGGTGCAGTTGCACCTTATATAAAGGGAGGTGGCGCGCAGTTCGTCACTCCTGTGGGGGTCCGGGCGGGGACACCAAGAGCCCGCCGATGAGCCTAGCTTGGTGTCCTAGGCGAAACCCCACACAAGACACGGCACAAACCTAGAAGAATTGCTGAGTTTTAATTCACCGGCCGTGAAAGCCAATATACCATCTTTTTGGAAGCCTTCATAGGGAGGTTAAGGCTGCTTGAAATTTTAGTTCTCGTAGTCAAGTGGTGCAGTTGCACCTTATATAAAGGGAGGTGGCGCGCAGTTCGTCACTCCTGTGGGGGTCCGGGCGGGGACACCAAGAGCCCGCCGATGAGCCTAGCTTGGTGTCCTAGGCGAAACCCCACACAAGACACGGCACAAACCTAGAAGAATTGCTGAGTTTTGATATAAATCACGTTCATTTCTTGTTTTAAGTTTGCCAATCTGCTCGAATCAAGAAAATCAGGGTAAATGTAAGAAATTTAGGAGAACGCGCAAACGCCCCAATCCTGCGGAGTATAACTGGAGCAATAATGAACTAAGAGCTATAAATGAAAACACCACTCGAATATTTCAAATTATTCTTTGATGAAGAAGTTGTGCAAACAATAATAATATTTTCCAATCAGTATGCTGCAAAGAAGAACCAAGTTCGTGATGTGTCTAATGCTGTAATGTGGTCTTTCATCTGCATACTACTAACTTTGACAAGTTCAGTGCCTTGAGTAAGGTATATCCCGATTTTCCCGCCAGCAGAGAACAATAATATCCGTACCTCAGCCAGGCTTGCTTTCCCCTTATAACAACGAAATGGGTAGGATTGATCGAACTGATGAAAATGTGTTACTTTCAGAGTATCAATCAGAGGAAAACAGTGGTATTTTCCCACAATAGCACATACTATAGACCTGGCAGAGCAAAATGCTTGGCAGCTGTATCGCTAGGAGGGTGGAAAACTTGACCACTTGCACTTGAGGATTTGAGGAGTGTAACTAGATCTATCTTGGCATCCAATAGAAGGGTGAGCTCTGCCTAAGGACGTCCAAAACAAGGAAACAAGAAAAACTGATGTCCGTTACGATGGAATACATCATTACGTCTCAGACCTTTCAACAGATGCCTACACAAACAAGAAGGAAAAACAACATAGCAAACACTGCTCGAAAAAATGCACTTCAAGGTGCATAAAATGTGACTGTGCTTTGCATGTTTCTTGCTTTGTAGTATTTCATACAAAGTTGTAACCATTCAATAGTTGTTTCTTAAATAGTTCTAGTGTAAAGTAAAGTTTTATTGTATTTTATGTAATAAAATATTTTACTCAATGAATATTAAGATTTAATTCACACGGATTTAATGTTGATAGTGAATATCCCTGACGTCCTTCTGGAAGGATGTCTGATTTCCGGCAAACTAAGCATGGCACGTAATTAAAACCACTTTTTCTGGCCTCCTTACAACTTCAACAGAAGATCTTCATGGAACAACAACAAATCTCCACGAAAAAATAATTCAGGGTTATCTGGGTTAATTTTAATCATATATTCAGAATGATGAGTTGTGTTTGCCTCGAACTTTTTATGAGAAAATCCTAACAAATCTGCAATAGAATCTGCAACACCAAAATCCATAGCAAACATTTTCGAATGTAGTTTACAATGATAATAGACTTTATCATAATTAATATAATATGATGGGAATTTGTCTTTGTCACCTAATAAATGTTCAACTAATAATTCATTAATCTTTACACTTAATTGTTTTAATGTATAGCTAGCATTGGGTATTATTAATATCGCTCTATCCGCTTCGTTCAACTTTATAGCCAAAACGTTATTATTGTCGCTAATTATTACTTCATTTTCGATTCTATTCCTATCAATTTCAATTTCTCTTTTATTCTCTTTAGGGTAAACTTTCTTTTCAATACCTAAAGGCCCTGCTACACTGTTGGCTACAGTGAAATCAATATTAAACGGAGAAGACAAAACGAGACGGTTGTCTCTTTTTTCGTCTATATCCTCTTCCACATACATATTTGTTTTTTCTAAATGTTTTGGTATAAGTTTCGACAATGAGTGATAACTAAGTAAATCATCAAATGTTGAGGCTAGATCTTCAAATTCAGTGGTACCACTAAATCAATTGATAAAAAATTAGTAAAATGAATGCGAAATTTATTATTTCTGTTGGTAACATTTCGAATAGAATTAGATGTATACAATCCTGCAAGTCCTATTTCAAAAAACTCTGCTCCTACAAGATGAATCGGGTTCTCCAATGTAACATCAATCTTCGAGCCTTTACCTTCAAGAGTTATCCGTCTTTCGAAAGCCATCTTTGAAATGTTTAAAGACGGTCTGTGTTTCCCTTATTTATACAATACAAGAAGACTAAACATAAATTTCCACAAATCGAAGAAGTAATCGATTGATATGAATGAAAATTATATTGTAGATAGCAATTTTTAAGATATGTTAAAATGTCTAATGGTGGTCTTAAATTAACAATACTATCAAAATAATGCACATATTTACCTCGTTTACTGAAAGCCACCCAATGTGAACCGGATTTATCCATCGGTTCAAGGTTAACAATACAGTTTTCATTTTTTCGAGGATATCTTAATAACGTATCTCGCATAAAGACTCCTCTAAAATTTGGAATCTTTAATTGATGTGCGTATTTAGCTAAATCGAAATTACTTAATGCTTTATTTGGTATTTGGTTAATTATCTTTTGTATGCAGGAGGATTTAAATAAATGCCTTGACCTGCTTCTATCATTCGATTGCGTCTTTTCATTTCTTTTCATTCTTCTTGAGCAGCTTTCGCTTTGTTTATAGCAGACGCCACCCCGGCTGCTCCGCCTGCTAGACCCCCCAAGCCCGACAAGGCTGCAAATATCGGAAGTAGGGGTAAATTACCACCTTGCTTTTTCGATGTTCTTCTTTTTTTTAATCTTTTCTTGTTTTTTTATATTTAAGTTTCGCTTACCTCCTCCAATCTTAGACTTAGCTTTCATTATGCCACCGACTGTTAGTGCAGCCGCTCTCTCTCCAAATGATGCGTCACTGGATTTTACACGAGACCAAGCTTTTGAAGCTAAAATTTCATCAGCCTCTCTTCTTTTGTTTGAATCTTTATGCTTTGCGTAAGCAATGTCGTGCTCTTTGCACGCTTTATCTAATATATTTATTCCTGGATCACCACGGCTCAATCGCTTTTCTAATTTTGTTCCTGGTCCACAATATTCATATCCCTGGATGTGTAATTCCACGGGTAAATTATCAATAGTTTTATTAAGTACACGACTAATTAATGATCCACTTCCTGATCGTTTATATTGAGTGGTAGAGTTGCTCCTCTTACAACGCACCATTACTAAATGATATGTAATATAAAGTAATTATACATATATATATTTCTGGAAAATGGGAATGGTGGGGGGAGGTGGTTTTTTAAATAATACACACAAAATTTGGGTTATTATTTATTCTTTTTTTTCATAAGCAAAGGAACACACAAAAATTAGTATTATTAACAGAATAAAAGTGTGTGTGTGAAAGAAATAAAGTAAGTGAGATGAATTACTTTAATCTCCAATTTGTTTCCAATCATTTTTTCAGAGAAAAATGACCAAACGGTAAAGTAACAATTCCATTTTCAGTTATGTGTCTTTTATCATCGTTTGATGAAATTGCCAACTTATTTTGCCGAACAGTAAATACAGAATGAGATTTTGAAATTATACAAACTTGAACTTTGTTGACTTGATCTCCGTTATAAAGACACTTTCGATACTCATCAATATTCATACTTTCACTCACACTCTTCTTAATGCCTTTAGCCTTACACAAGCTATTCATTTCATCACACAATTTTATTGCATACATTTTGGGTCTTAACCCCACAAATTCTTCAACAATCCTTCCAGCATGTTCATCTTTCATTAAACCAATTTCACCTTTATTTTGTCTCACAATGCCAAAAGGATTGTTTTTTCATCGTTTCCAGTATCAAACAAATTTGAATGCTGTTTCATGAACTCATAAATATCATAATAGAATATATACATAAAACTATCGGGTGTCTGTGTATAACAACCTCACATTTGATTCAGGATTTGCTAAAATAACATTGTAATGAAAGTCATTCATTTTACATTTAGACAAATCTAATATAGATGCACCAACATATACTGGTTGATTGTGAAAAATCTTTAGTCTCCTCATCTTGATGACCATACATTGTTCATCGAATATAATTCTATGTTTAAAATTAGCCTTAGCTATTAAAGACCTAGCACCACGAGGTCCATGCCATTTGGTGACCCATTTGATGTCCCTTAACTTCCTCACATTCATCAGTGAACGACCAAAAATTGCATTATTCATCAATTTATAAAGAAAAATTTCAAAATCATTTTTGGCGTGTTTTCGTTTCTCTGTGTTCACATCAATATATGGTTTTAGCCATTGGCTCTGATTGAATTCAATTATTCTGTGAATACGATCTAATTTCATTCCTAGTTGAATACATTGCTTTAACAATCTATAATGCAAAACATAACGTTCTTTATTATCTAGGGTAGCCATTAGCTTTGTGAACTTTTCGGGACATGGAGGGTAATCTGAATGTTTGTCATGTAACTCTCGAGGATAAGTCAAATCTACTTCCAATATATACCCAATTTCTGAAGTATCATCAATAGTTAAAACATCAAACCCTTCAACATTTGCAACCCATTTAAAGCCACCTGTTGGGAGATATTCCATCATCGCATATCCATATAAATTATGAACGTCAAAGTACATTATGTAGGACTCTTGCTTTTTCTCATCATAAGTTTTCATATACCTATTAGCAATCGCATGTCGTGTTATACACTGAACATTTCCTCCTCGAATAGATCGCTCAAAAAAGTGTAACATATCAATATCTTGAAGCAATTCAAGTTGAACGTTGGTTATCTTTTTCATCGCACACCAAGACATAGATGGAGCAGTGTAAAAATGAGCTGCATCAATGCCATAAGTTTCCATGCCATTCGATTTAAAATTTTCAAAGACATCCGCCAAAAGAAGTGTGTCAACTTTTAAATACAGATCGGCGTATTCTCCTAATGTTTGACAGGAAAACGTTTCCCACACCGATTGAACAAACTCATACGCATCATTCGATATTGTTTGATCATTAAGACTGCTATAAAACTTGGATATTTCAGGTAATTTAGTTTCGTTAAGTACATCCATACTCGTGACGTATTCATAGGGAAACACGCCTATTCTCGCAGTACGTCGAAACTGTGCATCATCATTAAAATAACGTCGAGTTATTTGCTTTGAATCTTCACTTAACGAAGATAAACATTGCAGAACAGTTGAAAGCTGTTAAAGAAGAGACATTAGAGTCTATAAAAGCCGACAGTAAAGCCAATAACGAGATACTAAAGGCTGAAATAGAAGGGACAATGAATACCAAATTTCAAGGTTTTGATAGAGGGTTGGAGAGTAAGTTAAATGAGTTAAAAGGGGAAATCACAGGTAATATGGAAAAACTTGTAAGGTGAATGTAGATGCATGTTAAAATGAACTTGTAGACCGGATCCAAGGGGTGCAGGCAAAGTTAGAAGCTCAGATAGAATCTAACAGCAATATTTGTGAAAAATCCCGGGGTGAGATAAAATAAAGTTTTAAGGAATTAGGAAACAGATTTGAAAGGATTGAGAACCAAGTAGAAAAACTCGAGGGAAAAGTCGATGAAGTTCAGGCCAAAGTAAATGATATGGAAAGTCAGAATCAGGAAGATGCAAAGAATAGGAAAGATCAATTTGATCATTTTACCGGGCAGGTAGATGAGAACTTGAGGAAGCACGAAGATGAAATAAATAAAAAATTAGGTACATACGAAGAGCATCTCCAGAGAGAAAGAAAACAACGAGATAAAGAAATTAAGGAAAATACCCAGAAGATAGATGAAATAAGCAAGGGTATTAATGAGGTTCAGTAAACCATAGGAACATTAAAGGGACAGGTAGGAAAAACCAATACTGAAGTAAACCAGGTCCAAGACGAATTGACGAGATTGTATAAGAGTCAAGGGAAAACTGAGGAAAAGCTTGAAGGAATTAAGGGAGATATGGTCAAAGGACAAAAGGAGATGGAGAAATAGATAAAGGAGATACGAGAAGACTTAGATTCCAAAGGTGACGTTAAGCCAGAAATCATAGAAAAACAGGTCGTGGTCATCAAGAAAGAGGTAGAAAAACACTTAGCTGAAATGAGGGATAGTTTCAGGGAAGAAAAATTCCAACTCAAACAAGACATGGAAACCAGTAAAAAGAATCAGGAAAGAATTCAGAATGAATTGGAATCTCGGTTGGAAAGGACTGAACACAAAAACAGTCAAATGGAAATTCAACTCATGGCTAATGAGGAAAGTGCCCGAAGAGAAAGGAAATTAGAATTTGAAAGTCAGGATGAGTTCCAAAAGACAGGATGGGTAGATCCCCATGAACGAGGCACAAATCAAGATAGGGGCTTAGGAGGGGAGAGCCCTTATAAGAACCCAGGATATCTGATGGCGATGTCAAGCCCTTATATGAACCAAACAAATGGTCAAATAATAAATATCATCAAGTCAAATGAGGACAGACCGGTGAAGTTTACGGGTAATAATATGTCAATTACTCCTAAATACTGGTTGAAGGAGGTCGCAGAGTACTTGAATGAAATGAAAGTTCCTCAGGATCGGAGATTGAGAGCAATTGAGAAGCTGTTGGTAGGTGATTGTCTCACCTGGTTCAGGAATTTCAGATATACATTTAACACGGTGGAAGGTTTTAGAGAAGCTTTTCTGAAACGATCTTGGGCAGCAGATGTCCAAGAAAATCTGAGGCTAGATCTGTACTCTAGGAAGTATAGTACAAATGCCCCAACTAAATATTCAGAATTTTTCACCGCTCAGCTGTGTAAATTCCGGGAACTTGACATTGCTCCTGCTGAGAACGACCTGTGTGCCGCCATTGCAAGACAACTTCCATATGAGATACAAAGGCTGTTAATCTCATCTAAAGCCAGAAGTGCTGTGGAAGTGGAGAGCGTATTACGTCAATTAGATATGACGACTTCACACGTTGCTCCCAGGCATCAAAGACAGACTGAACAGGTACATATGGCCAGCAGTCAAGAAAAGAGAGAGAAACCATCGACAAGCAATCAATCCACTAGTACTGATACTCAGGGACTGGGTCGAGAATATGGACATCAAGAGCCTAGGGGAATACAGCCATACTATAGAGGAGGATATCGAGGAAGAAATCCTAGAAATACGGGTTATAGGCAACAAGAGAACCGACCCTATAACAATAATAATCAGAGGCAGGATAACAGAAAGAGATGGGAAAATTATCCCAGAAGGAATGTGAGCCCGGAAGACAGAAATGATGAATATCGGGCCGAAATAGAAGAGAGATGTCAGGAAAGTCTTCATTACATGAATGAACGAACAGACGAACCTGAAACGCAAAGAGTCCGTTGGAGTGAGGCAATAAAGAACCGAAAATCACCCGACCGATTAGAAGGAGCTCAAAGCTTGGAGTTACAAGCTCAATTGAAGAATGAGGGGAAAGGAAGCCCTCAGGATAAAAAAAACTTCAAAATTAAATCACCAAAAGTGGAAACATACCAGTAGCTGGGAGGAGGTTGAGATTGTAAATTGGATAGCGAGACCAGATGAACTAATTAAAGAGGGTATGGAAGGAATCCCACCTATTAGAAGGGCCTATTATCATGCTACGGATAGAAGGATTACTGGTCAGGGCATTAATTGATACTGGATCAACCATAAGTTTAATTACGCACACCCTCCTAAATGAACTAGAAACAAGAGGTCGCATATTGAATATTCCCACCTCAAGTGTGAAGATTAAGGGAATTATTCCGGAAAAATCTTTGACATGTAAATTTCCGGTATACATTGATTTGATCATAGGTAACGCTGAAAGTTCGCAATGGTTTTTGCTGGTACATCAATTGCCATATAACGTCATATTAGGCATTGATTGTATCCCTGAGAACAAGGTCATAATAGACCTAGCGCAAAATTGCATTAGGATTCAGTGTGAGGATGTGGATGGACCAAACATAAACCTACAGGAACAGGATGAAAAAATAGAAGAACAGGTATGGCATGTGGAAGAAATGTCAGGGGAAGGTTGAAAGGACATAGATAAAGTATTTGAAGTCCTAAATATAGAACTTGAAGATAGTTTGAAAACTGAGTTCGAAACCAAACTGTCAGGAAAAATAGAGGAAGCTAAAGTTAACCACGAAAACAAGGAAAAATTAAAGGAATTACTATTAAATTACAGGGACGTATTTGATTCCAAGCCAGGGAAGATTAAAAATTTTAAATAAGCTTTTCAAGTAAATGATTGGACACCGTTCAGACAAAAACCATACCCGGTTGCAGAAAAACATTACCCACAAACGAAGAAAACACTGCAGGAGATGAGTGATGCAGGTGTTATAGAAAAGATGGCGACACCATATGTTAGTCCATTAGTCATTGTGAGTAAACCGGATGGCTCAGTAAGGGTGTGTTTGGATGCCAGAAATTTGAACGCAAAAATCATACCAGAAAATGATTCGGCACCACCCATAAAGGATATACTGAGGAAATTTAAAGGCAAGAAGATATTCACAAATATTGACATGACTTCTTCATATCATCATCTCGAACTGGAAGAGAAAACCAGTCTCTTAACTGGATTTCAGTTCGATCAACAAACATATTGCTTCAAGAGATGTCCGTTTGGCTTGAAGACCGCGGGATCTGCTTTAATAAGAGCGCTTGATCGTAACCTGTCAGAGGAAGTGAAAATTGCACTATCCGTTATGTGGATGACATATTGCTTACCTCGGAAAACATTGAGGAATACTTGGAAAAGGTAAAGAAATTGTTGGAAGATTTAAGAAGGGCTAACTTTAAGATTAACTTGAAGAAATCAAATTTCTGTCAGAGACAAGTTACGTTTTTGGGGCATGTGATAGACAAGGATGGTGTTAAACCAAATCATTGTAAATTAGAATCAATAAGAGATTTTCCCAGGCCTTTGAAGGTGAAAAACGTTCGCAGTTTTTGGGATTGATATGATTTTTCTCAGGACATTGTCCGTCATACACCAAAACTGTTGCACCACTACAGGACCTTCTGAAGAAGGGGGGCAAGTGGAAATGGACGGAGGAAACAGAAAAAGCGTTTATAGAGGCCAAGGAAATGCTCTTAAATTATGTGAAGCTAGGATATCCTGATTTTAATCAGAGATTTGTAATACAAACAGATGCATCCCAGATAGGAATAGGGGCAATGCTATATCAGGAAAACCCGGATAACCCTGATAAGAAAAATTATCTAGCTTTCACAAGTCGGAGACTGAAACCACACGAGAAAAATTATACAATCAGCGAGATCGAGCTGTTAGAGATATTGCACGCGCTGCAATTTTGGCGAAAGATTGTATATGGGTTTCCAGTCACATTAAGGACTGATCATAAAGCCTTAACCTTTTTGATGAAGACAGCTTTATCCAGTCAAAGGTTGATGCGTTGGGCTTTATATATTCAACAGTTCGACGTAAATATAGAGTATTGCCCAGGGAAAGAAAATGTAGTTCCAGATTATTTAAGTAGACAGTCAGAGTTCACAGAAGAGGAAGTAATGGCTATTGATTTGGAAGACAGGGATCAGCGCACTTTGAATGAATTAAGAAGCATTGGTCAACGACAACGTGAGGATCCATGGATGAACATGCTCATATCTTTCTTGGAAGGGAGTTTGATAAGGGGAACACCGGCGTATACTGAAGCTAATAAGATAGCTCAGGATTACACGTTCTTTAATGGATTGTTGTATAAGTTTGTGGACTCTGACCATACACGATTAAGGATCGTTGTACCTGCGATTTTGCAGAGGAAAATGGTATGGTTAGCCCATAGACCGTTTGGACATATGGGAGTCGACAAAACAGTCTCGATGCTGAAAGAAGCATTTGTATGGCCGAGACTGAGAGAGACTGTAAGGGATACGCTCAAGACATGTGATCTATGTCAAAGGATTAAGCCAAATGCGTTTTTGATGAGACAAAAGCCAATACCATTGTTGCCCGAGAGGCCAGGTCAAATTATTTCTATTGACAATTTCGGACCTTTGCCAAAGGCTAGGCGAGGAAATAGACATATAATGGTAGCTATGGATGTTTTCACGAAAATGGTTGTCCTTGCTCCCATACAGAAGACTAGTACCAAACAAGTGTTAAAACGACTCAAAGAAAAAGTGATACCTATTCTGGGTAAACCAGAGAATTTGTTGTCGGATCACGGTAGTTGTTTTACAAGTGTAGAATTCAGACAGGAATTAGAGAGACTTGGAATACGTCAGATCCTGTCTAGTATTCGCCATCCTGAGGCAAATCCTGTGGAAAGTGTTATGAGGGAAACGGCCAAGTATTGTAGAATATACTGTGCCGAGGAAAATTGGAAATGGATAGATATCCTTGATATTATCGAATTTTGTATAAATAACACAATTCATGAGTCTACGGGAGAGATACCAATAACGTTACATCGGAATGAGCAACCAGAGAGACCTTGGAGTCTGGTCATTCCTAGGCCAGCAGACGCTCAGCCTGGAAGAGATGTACGAATTACAAGAGCCTTCGAGCATCTAAAAGCTCAAGCTGATAGAAGGAAAAGAAGAAACAGGCACAAGAGGTATCATCGACCATTATTAGCAGGAGAAATGGTGTTAGTGAAAAGACCAGCCATTTCGGATCCAGGGAACCGTGTGTACAAGAAATTCCAGAAAATGTACCACGGACCGTATCAAATAATAAGAGATTTAAGAAATAATGCCTATAGAATTCGGCACTGTGAAACGAATCACGAAGTGACCATGAACTCAGCTAATTTAAAAGTATATTACCCTCCCGAAGACTTCGATGAAGCAAATGAACAAGCCCTGGATATGGAACAATTTAGAGATGGTGAATCCACTTTTGATAGAAACAAGAGTAAGGTAGGACAAGGAAACTGAGCTCAACCATTCGATTGCGAATGCGAATTAGAGAAACTGTATTGTGAGATAAGAGAAATAATTGATTTTGTTGAAAAGGAAAATTTCAATTTAAGAAAAGAAAATGAGGAAATAAAGAAACGGGCAGGGATAGACCACACCCGTAACGAAGAATTATGTTCTGTAGAAGTTTAAGTCCAGAAAAGTAAGAGAGGAAGAACGGGTAGGGACAGAGCGTACTCAACCTACACTATTACCGGATATGACTTTATAGGTGGAAAAACCTAATTATCGTGGGATTCCATGAGAACAGAAACTAAAGGTACTGAGAGATGTTATGATGGCTTCGACACTGGAAAAAAGGAATTTTATGAAAAGGTTTAAATAAATTTCCTCTAAATTTCGAAAATTAATTTATCTAAGGAGGGGAGATTTGAACCCATGTACTGTTGGTTCAAGCGCCAAATCCATCATTTATTGGTGAAAGAAAGGAGGAAAATATACAGTCTTCAGTGGAACATAGATTGATTTTATACAAGAGGACTGGTTTAACGTTGTGCAAGAGTAAGGGTCCAGGTGGCCAGGATATGATATCACGCGTGACGCACCGATAAGGAGCCGATCATGGCTATAATTAGAACGAGTGGAACTTTCCGTGCGGAGTGACAGAGAGAGGGTTTCGGAAATTGAGCATATGTTGCAGTAAATTGGCATCACCGCAGTTGTGCAAGAAGAAGAATAATTAGATTTAAGGCACTTGCGAGCATTTAATTAACTAAAGAAATACATCATTGTGAATCATTTCGGAATAGAGATTTTTGTGTCGAGAGAAAGGTTTTAATAATAGCCTAGGAAAGAAGAGCAAACGTGGCCATACGTCATAAAAAGTTCCCCGAGACCCGAGATGGAGGGGATTAAAAATCAACCTCAACACCCACGTACCTCAAGAGTAAATTTCATTTAATATCTCCAAATTGTACGATCGATTTTCACGTACAAAGAAATCAGTTAACGTTTAGAAAACAAGCTTTCCAGAGATAATTTCCGAAAGTGTGCGACCATTACTTCAAAACTTGGTTATGAAAAAGGCGTGGATTTTATCGTTTTGTCGCTGATATGTATAAAAGCCCTGGCCGTGCCAGGCAAAACATGCAGTACGCGCTAAGATACTAACCGACGCCCGAAACAAAAAGGCACTTGACACAAGTTTCCTCAGTCAATTTTAGTATCGCATAGTTCAGAGCAATACTGTCTGTTGTAACATTCTAAAATGGCACAAGGTGGAGAGATAAGCAACGCAGATATGTTTGAGATGGTTAAAAGAGTGAAGAGCCTTCAGGATGCAGGACATGTTTATGAGCAACTTGGGTTAGACCTATATGAGACTATTACTCAATATAAAAGTATAGCACAGGTTTTTCCATCCAACTTCGCAGGCTATGTTGCAGAGATCATGAGGAGAGAGAACTACCAGTCAGCATGTGGGGTATCTGCTCAGATGATGGGAGATCACCTAAAAACTGTGTACCCAGTACAATTGGCCACTTTTTTATTAGGAAAGAAACAGCAAGAAAAAATCAGGAGGTTTGTCTTAAATAACGAATTTCTTAAAGGATTTGACTATGACAAGTACAAGGTTCAAAATGGGCCAGCTGCTGATAGAGAAAGAGTAAGAGGTTATTACGAGTGCACCAAAGAGTTAATGAGAACCATGGGATGGAGTATGTTGGAATGCAAACGCTTAATGGGCTGGTGAATCAGCAAATTAGTGTATCTGGCGCAAATCTGGTAGAAATCACAGATATGATCAATGAGATGAAGCTACAGGGCAAGAGAAAAGATGGGTCAGGAGGTGCTAAACATGAAAAGGAGTTTATAGAGGCCTTTCTAACTGACTGGTCAGTTGAACCTGTTCTTGTAGGGTATAACAAAACTAGAAAGGAAGCTGGTTATGGTGCTAGAAAGACAGAAGAAGGTTGGATCCTATCAGGTGAAAAGGCATTAAGGATGTCTTCGGCAGTTGCTTCGTACTGTCAGTTCAGAAATGGCCTGGAAACCTTAAGAGATATCAAGAATCAAAGAGAAGAAATGCTGACCGATGAATCTAGGGACTATTATGAGAGAGTCCTAGCAGAGGCAGAATTCTTCCTCGTTAACACATCAGGAGTACCTGGTGAGGAGGAGGGAGGTGAGGGTTTTATATCCCAACAGAGCAACATTGACCCCATCCTGTTAACAGGCTGCATTATCTATAATCGCATGAAGCTAACTGTGGAGGAGTTCTACAGGGTCCAGCCTGCCTTCTATGCCATATGCTCCAAGTATCGAGGTAAAGTCAATATAAAGGATGCACTCAAGCTAAGCTCCATCGCTAGGCTACCAGGAGTACAGGCTCTCACTAAAGATCTATCAGAGAACGATAACATACACCTGCCACCACTGGTCGTTAATGCCTCAAGTCTGTATGACATTGCTGCTTGCATATGCCTCTTCAATGTAAAGAACATTGGTGGAACATGCAAAGCCCCGGCTGTAACATATAGAAGTCTGCTAGGCTTGAAGCCAGAGGTAACTGGAACCTTGAATTTTCTCGTTGCCCTACATACTGTAGAAGTGGCCTCATATGAGAAGGAAGGAGCTCCTCAAAACAAGATATACATCTCTGTGAGAGCTCTCCAGCAGTGGATCTTGGGAAGGGTGGGCCCCTTGACCAATACCAATCAGATAAGAGGTCAAGCTGCAAAATGTGAAGTGGTGCTAAGGGAGAACCAACAGTAACCAGATTGGTCATCTTGACACAAACATGCCTCAAACCCACATCTGCCATTCTGTAGGACCACATAAAGTCTACCTGAGCATGTTTGGATGCTCGCATTTAAGGAAAGACGTTTATTATAACATAGGACTGGATCAAAACTCTCAAAATCAATGTTTACCTAGGTGGGACTGTGTGGAATGCCCAGATAGCCTAAAGAAGCTCGACAAACTGCAAGTGAATACTCACTAGACCTCGAGAGGTCGTGATACTCTGTATCACCAACGTACACCCGTAGGGAGTGGCCGAGAAGTATCATCATAGTATCGCCGTGTGAAGACTTAGGAAAATCCTAGTACAGGATTTAGTTCCGCCAGTATCAGTCTTTATAGTGAAAGTTCCGTATTACAGTCAAAGTAGGCTGCGAACTTAAAAGAACAGGCGATAGGTCTTCAAATAACAGTTTAGTAAAACGACAGAAAGTATCGTAACGTTTGAAGTACCAACGATAGAGAAACGAACAGTTCTATTAAGAGTTAAGGAACCCGATCAGGGTCGGACAAAAATAGTAACGCCTAGTGTATCAAAAGGATAGGAACTAGAGCGCCGAAGAAAATAAAAAGGGAAAATTTAACCCAAGACATTGTCTAACTGGAGACAAACGAACAGTAAAAGCATGAAGCTACGAAACTAATTAAAGGAATAGCCATAAGTGCTAGGGAATCATAGGTCACCGATAAAATATTCGAAAGGCCGTAACAGAACAGACTGTAGCTAGACAAACAAAATAGTGTCTAGAAAGAAGCGATTTCGAGCTAATAAAAATAGAAGCCGATCATCAGGAAGCCGGATTTGAGGAATAGCCGTTCCAGGGAGGGGTAGGTTGATTGAGACTTTCGTCATCTTGCCAGATAGGAAGCCAACGTCTAAGAGTGTCAACCCTTAGAAACGGGAAAGAAGGAATCACGTGTGAAAAGGCAAAAAGCAAAGCCTTGGTGATTAAAAGCAGTGTAATGTAAATATAGTTAAATCCGTTTAAGTGTTATAATTTTTAGAGAATTTATTTGTGTATGATAAAAGAATACAAAATTGTATTCAATATGTTACCAGTGTTGAAGGTAAACAATATGTTTGTGTATCAAGAAGTGTCAATGTGTGAAATGGAGTTAGGGAAAATGGCTTAAACACATTCAAGTGGGCAAGTGAAACATCGTTGGAAAGTTCGGTCGGGGACCGACATATCATGTGAGTAACCATTTCATTATGTTATGTGTTGGGGAATATTTGTGTACAATCCACCTGAGAATGACAAAATAGGGATGTTTTTGAATAACAAATAACAGAATAATAGCGCGATCTGAACAATTACAAATTGAGATGTAGATCAAATGTTGAAATCCCTCAGGGGAAATGTATGAAATAAAATATCAGTGTAGTTGATAAATGATTTAATTATATGAAAGCAAGCGTAATAATAATAATAATAATAATAATAATAACAAGGATTATATAAATGAAGATTAAGTTGAATTATATGAAAGTAGTAGCTTTTGAGCTCCTGTAAAAGAATAAATACATGTTGTGAATAAATGTTCTTAAGATAAAGCGATTATTGCACGGGAGAGGATTAGTAAAAAATTGAGATGTAGATCAAATGTTGATGTTGAATTATCAGTTCTTTGGAAGCAACTTGGCAGAAAGTGTATAGCACAATGTAGCGCATTGAAATAATTTGTCACGCTAGGAAGGCGTTGAATCTAAATATACTTGGTAAATTAATTATGAAGGGCAGTTGGTCGCGGTAATTGAGCTATGATAAGTCCTCCAAATAGTGATGTGATCACGAGGCCATGTGTGTGTTATATTATAGAAGGGTGTGAAATATTTGTTGTCTTATGAGCGCAGGTTATAGACAAAGGTCGCCCTAAGTCGCGAATGTTGTAAGTCCTCCAGTATGGGATATGGTCCCCGAGGCAGTGAAAGGAATCGAACCCAGGTTCGTCTATTATTGAAGCCCTTAAATATTTGTTGTTGTATTGAATTACTCTTACCCACCAATGAGGATACTTCATAATTAATAAATGCCAAGGTTACGAGAATGGTCTAATGAACCGAAATAAGTTGTTAAAATAAGTGAATGAAAAGCCTTGCTTCTTCAAAGAACTACATTTAAGAAACAGCTGTGTGAAGCTAAGTGTCGTTTGTCCCGTGTGGGCGAGGACCGTAATGTCTGCAATAAATATTGCTAAGTGGCCAGGCCAGACCCCTCGCCATTGATGTTTTGGTAGGTTTGAATAGCCGTCTGTTTTGAAGTTATATTATACACAGAGTGTTTGGAGTGGGTTTTAACGACCCGGTCTTCGAACCGAGGTTCTTGTAGTTGAAATGTACCACTTGCACGTTCAGATCGTTGCTTTCTTATGAGATAATGGTCTTTTAAGACGAATAAATATAAATCCCTAATGTAATGTTATATGATGTAGGAATTCACGAGTTCAGTGAAGACAATTAGATTTCGGGAGTGATCATAATTTTTGACATGTTCAAGTAGTCTTCTATAACTCGGGAGTACACAGGTGTTTTTTTTTTCAATCACTGTAGTGAATTTGTTAACTTGAGAGAGGTGGTAACATAAGAACATTGTGAAAAGCCCAAAAATTTAAGTAAATAAGTAACAGTACTTTTATAAAAATTATATATTGTTTGATTATAAGATACTCATATAATAGGAAGTGAGGTGTTGTATAAGTATAACACAGAGTTTGTAAAAGTATCGAGCCATTGGGAGCTCTTGATTATATTGAAGTTTAAAAGGGATACTTTATGGAAGTGAAAAGAATTATAAGTTTGTTGGTTTGTAGGAAACCATTTATTCTGATTTAACATTTGTTTTATTTTATGTATTCCTTGTTCACTCTGAACAAGTTAGAAGTATGGGTCAGTATTTTATTTGTTTAATTTGTTGTAGCGCCAGATATTGGAATAATTAAAGAGTTTTATAATAGGAGTTGATTTTGTTTATTATTTTGGAAGTGTATCCTCTATTTAATCCAAAATATGTAAGTCACAGAGAGGGAGAACATACCATAACCCCGAAAATCCCGATTTGAGCATTGCTGGCATACTGTGATTTGCATATTCCAGGCTGGAAGGGCACAGAGGGGCATAGAGGTACTGTGCTTGGATTAATAATGAGAGGAACACATAAGACGGTCATTATTATGTAAAAGTAAAGTAATGATAGAAGTAGCTACAAAATATAATATTAACTGACCGCATGGGACCCTGGAAACTCACACCGAGCAGCCCTATATTTAATTAATCCCCCCCAATACACATAAAATGGCGCCCAGTACGTAGGGATGAGTTTTCCTAGGGAAAACCAGAGTTTTCTTGAAAAATCAAAAATTTCATTTTTTTTCAATGATTTTTCAAAATTTTGAATTTTTTAAATACTTCCATAAAGGTTTTGAGATTGAATGAGTATATCAAAAGGGCACGTTGTAGTAAACACCCGTACCAAGGTAAAATTTTGGGAAATTGGGACACAAAGGTCGGAGTACCATCTCTCATGCATGATCTAGCGATGTGGCATAGTAGCCCTCTGTATTCTAATAAGATGGCATTGAGTGAGGATATGCAGAGGCTTGCGGACGTCTTTAAGGCGAATATGAAAGCAGAGAGTAGGGAAGAGAGGCAGGGACTTTTAGACGCTTTAATGGCTGAGAGCAATGAAAGGTTGGCGGCTATAAACAATAGATTGGACAGCCAACAGAGTACAAATAAAGAAGAGTTCGAATCCATAAATCACAATTTAGGATCTCTAAAAACTAATAGTGATAACATGGGGACTAAATTAGAAGCTATCGAGGCCGACTGTGTAAATATGAACAGTGAATTGAAGGCTGAGATAGATAGTATGAAAACAGAGGATGGGAAAAACATTGCAGAACAGTTGAAAGCAAAAGAAGAGACATTAGAGTCTATAAAAGCCGACAGTAAAGCCAATAACGAGATACTAAAGGCTGAAATAGAAGGGACAATGAATACCAAATTTCAAGGTTTTGATAGAGGTTAGTTATTTATTGTTGTTTTAAGGGGCGGAGGGTTGGAGATTAAGTTTAATGAGTTAAAATGGGAAATCACAGGTAATATGGAGAATGTATGTGCATGTAAAAATGTACTTGTAGACCGGATCCAAGGGGTGCAGGCAAAGTTAGAAGCTCAGATAGAATCTAACAGCAATATTTGTGAAAAATCCCGGGGTGAGATAAAATAAAGTTTTAAGGAATTAGGAAACAGATTTGAAAGGATTGAGAACCAAGTAGAAAAATTCGAGGGAAAAGTCGATGAAGTTCAGGCCAAAGTAAATGATATGGAAAGTCAGAATCAGGAAGATGCGAAGAGTAGGAAAGATCAATTTGATCATTTTACCGGGCAGGTAGATGAGAACTTGAGGAAGCACGAAGATGAAATAAATAAAAAATTAGGTACATACGAAGAGCATCTCCAGAGAGAAAGAAAACAACGAGATAAAGAAATTAAGGAAAATACCCAGAAGATAGATGAAATAAGCAAGGGTATTAATGAGGTTCAGGAAACCATAGGAACATTAAAGGGACAGGTAGGAAAAACCAATACTGAAGTAAACCAGGTCCAAGACGAATTGACGAGATTGTATAAGAGTCAAGGGAAAACTGAGGAAAAGCTTGAAGGAATTAAGGGAGATATGGTCAAAGGACAAAAGGAGATGGAGAAAAAGATAAAGGAGATACGAGAAGATTTAGATTCCAAAGGTGACGTTAAGCCAGAAATCATAGAAAAACAGGTCGTGGTCATCAAGAAAGAGGTAGAAAAACACTTAGCTGAAATGAGGGATAGTTTCAGGGAAGAAAAATTCCAACTCAAACAAGACATGGAAACCAGTAAAAAGAATCAGGAAAGAATTCAGAATGAATTGGAATCTCGGTTGGAAAGGACTGAACACAAAAACAGTCAAATGGAAATTCAACTCATGGCTAATGAGGAAAGTGCCCGAAGAGAAAGGAAATTAGAATTTGAAAGTCAGGATGAGTTCCAAAAGACAGGATGGGTAGATCCCCATGAACGAGGCACAAATCAAGATAGGGGCTTAGGAGGGGAGAGCCCTTATAAGAACCCAGGATATCCGATGGCGATGTCAAGCCCTTATATGAACCAAACAAATGGTCAAATAATAAATATCATCAAGTCAAATGAGGACAGACCGGCGAAGTTTACGGGATATAATATGTCAATTACTCCTAAATACTGGTTGAAGGAGGTCGCAGAGTACTTGAATGAAATGAAAGTTCCTCAGTATCGGAGATTGAGAGCAATTGAGAAGCTGTTGGTAGGTGATTGTCTCACCTGGTTCAGGAATTTCAGATATACATTTAACACGGTGGAAGGTTTTAGAGAAGCTTTTCTGAAACGATATTGGGCAGCAGATGTCCAAGAAATTCTGAGGCTAGATCTGTACTCTAGGAAGTATAGTACAAATGCCCCAACTAAATATTCAGAATTTTTCACCGCTCAGCTGTGTAAATTCCGGGAACTTGACATTGCTCCTGCTGAGAACGACCTGTGTGCCGCCATTGCAAGACAACTTCCATATGAGATACAAAGGCTGTTAATCTCATCTAAAGCCAGAAGTGCTGTGGAAGTGGAGAGCGTATTACGTCAATTAGATATGACGACTTCACACGTTGCTCCCAGGCATCAAAGACAGACTGAACAGGTACATATGGCCAGCAGTCAAGAAAACAGAGAGAAACCATCGACAAGAAATCAATACACTAGTACTGATACTCAGGGACTGGGTCGAGAATATGGACATCAAGAGCCTAGGGGAATACAGCCATACTATAGAGGAGGATATCGAGGAAGAAATCCTAGAAATACGGGTTATAGGCAACAAGAGAACCGACCCTATAACAATAATAATCAGAGGCAGGATAACAGAAAGAGATGGGAAAATTATCCCAGAAGGAATGTGAGGCCGGAAGACAGAAATGATGAATATCGGGCCGAAATAGAAGAGAGATAACAGGAAAGTCTTCATTACATGAATGAACGAACAGACGAACCTGAAACGCAAAGAGTCCGTTGGAGTGAGGCAATAAAGAACCGAAAATCACCCGACCGATTAGAAGGAGCTCAAAGCTTGGAGTTACAAGCTCAATTGAAGAATGAGGGGAAAGGAAGCCCTCAGGATTTAAAAAAAACTTCAAAATTAAATCATCAAAAGTGGAAACGTACCAGGAGCTGGGAGGAGGTTGAGATTGTAAATTGGATAGCGAGACCAGATGAACTAATTAAAGAGAATATGGAAGGAATCCCACCTATTAGAAGGGAATTGCCTATTATCATGCTACGGATAGAAGGACTACTGGTCAGGGCATTAATTGATACTGGTTCAACCATAAGTTTAATTACGCAAACCCTCCTAAATGAACTAGAAACAAGAGGTCGCATATTGAAGATTCCCACCTCAAGTGTGAAGATTAAGGGAATTATTCCGGAAAAATCTTTGACATGTAAATTTCAGGTATACATTGATTTGATCATAGGTAACGCTGAAAGTTCGCAACGCTTTTTGCTGGTAAATCAATTGCCATATAACGTCATATTAGGCATTGATTTTATCCGTGAGAACAAGGTCATAATAGACCTAGCGCAAAATTGCATTAGGATTCAGAGAGAGGATGTGGATGGACCAAACATAAACCTATAGGAACAGGATGCAAAAATAGAAGAACAGGTACAGGCCGGACGTTTGTTTTAGACGAGTGAAATATCTTAATGGAAGCCTGGAGGCGAGTTAATACAGTACCTGTGTTGTTATCAGCTGCCCCAAGCGGTCCGATGATTGACAAAGCTTTTTCACACTACTGCTAGGAGTACAGTCATTGTCAAATATAATGACGTTCTGTTCGTAACTACGTAACGTGTACTTCCGCGTCGCACAATACTTCGATGTGGACTGTACTGTCTGCTCAAGTCTGAAATTCCATTACATCAGATCAGTGGTGACAAGTGTGAAGCGATAAGGTGCGAGTGAGTGTGTGTAGGCTCACCCGCAGGCTTCAAGGTCAAGGGCAATCGTCTAAAACAAACGTCCGGCCTGTATGTCAGGGGAAGGTTGTAAGGACATAGATAAAGTATTTGAAGTCCTAAATATAGAACTTGAAGATAGTTTGGAAACTGAGTTCGAAACCAACCTGTCAGGAAAAATAGAGGAAGCTAAAGTTAACCTCGAAAACAAGGAAAAATTAAAGGAATTACTATTAAATTACAGGGACGTATTTGATTCCAAGCCAGGGAAGATTAAAAATTTTAAATACGCTTTTCAAGTAAATGATTGGGCACCGTTCAGACAAAAAACCATACCCGGTTGCAGAAAAACATTACCCACAAACGAAGAAAACACTGCAGGAGATGAGTGATGCAGGTGTTATAGAAAAGATGGCGACACCATATGTTAGTCCATTACTCATTGTGAGTAAACCGGATGGCTCAGTAAGGGTGTGTTTGAATGCCAGAAATTTGAACGCAAAAATCATACCAGAAAATGATTCGGCACCACCCATAAAGGAAATACTGAGGAAATTTAAAGGCAAGAAGATATTCACAAATATCGACATGACTTCTTCATATCATCATCTCGAACTGGAAGAGAAAACCAGTCTCTTAACTGGATTTCAGTTCGATCTACAAACATATTGCTTCAAGAGATGTCCGTTTGGCTTGAAGACCGCGGGATCTGCTTTAATAAGAGCGCTTGATCGTAACCTGTCAGAGGAAGTGAAAGATTGCACTATCCGTTATGTGGATGACATATTGCTTACCTCGGAAAACATTGAGGAACACTTGGAAAAGTTAAAGAAATTGTTGGAAGATTTATGAAGGGCTAACTTTAAGATTAACTTGAAGAAATCAAATTTCTGTCAGAGACAAGTTACGTTTTTGGGGCATGTGATAGACAAGGATGGTGTTAAACCAAATCCATGCAAATTAGAATCAATAAGAGATTTTCCCAGGCCTTTGAAGGTGAAAAACGTTCACCAGTTTTTGGGATTGATAGGATTTTTCTCAGGACATTGTCCGTCATACACCAAAACTGTTGCACCACTACAGGACCTTCTGAAGAAGGGGGGCAAGTGGAAATGGACGGAGGAAACAGAAAAAGCGTTTATAGAGGCCAAGGAAATGCTCTTAAATTATGTGAAGCTAGGATATCCTGATTTTAATCAGAGATTTGTAATACAAACAGATGCATCCCAGATTGGAATAGGGGCAATGCTATATCAGGAAAACCCGGATAACCCTGATAAGAAAAATTATCTAGCTTTCACAAGTCGGAGACTGAAACCAAACGAGAAAAATTATACAATCAGCGAGATCGAGCTGTTAGCGATATTGCACGCGCTGCAAATTTGGCCAAAGAATGTATATGGGTTTCCAGTCACATTAAGGACTGATCATAAAGCCTTAACCTTTTTGATGAAGACGGATTTATCCAGTCAAAGGTTGATGCGTTGGGCTTTATATATTCAACAGTTCGACGTAAATATAGAGTAAAGTCCAGGGAAAGAAAATGTAGTTCCAGATTATTTAAGTAGACAGCCAGAGTTCACAGAAGAGGAAGTAATGGCTATTGATTTGGAAGACAGGGATCAGCGCACTTTGAATGAATTAAGAAGCATTGGTCAACGACAACGTGAAGATCCATGGATGAACATGCTCATATCTTTCTTGGAAGGGAGTTTGATAAGGGGAACACCGGCGTATACTGAAGCTAATAAGATAGCTCAGGATTACACGTTCTTTTAATGGATTGTTGTATAAGTTTGTGGACTCTGACCATACACGATTAAGGATCGTTGTACCTGCGATTTTGCAGAGGAAAATGGTATGGTTAGCCCATAGATCGTTTGGACATATGGGAGTCGACACAACAGTCTCGATGCTGAAAGAAGCATTTGTATGTCCGAGACTGAGAGAGACTGTAAGGGATACGCTCAAGACATGTGATCTATGACAAAGGATTAAGCCAAATGCGTTTTTGATGAGACAAAAGCCAATACCATTGTTGCCCGAGAGGCCAGGTCAAATTATTTCTATTGACAATTTCGGACCTTTGCCAAAGGCTAGGCGAGGAAATAGACATATAATGGTAGCTATGGATGTTTTCACGAAAATGGTTGTCCTTGCTCCCATACAGAAGACTAGTACCAAACAAGTGTTAAAACGACTCAAAGAAAAAGTGATACCTATTCTGGGTAAACCAGAGAATTTGTTGTCGAATCACGGTAGTTGTTTTACAAGTGTAGAATTCAGACAGGAATTAGAGAGACTTGGAAGAGTTATGAGGGAAACGGCCAAGTATTGTAGGATATACTGTGCCGAGGAAAATTGGAAATGGATAGATATCCTTGATATTATCGAATTTTGTATAAATAACACAATCCATGAGTCTACGGGAGAGATACCAATAACGTTACATCGGAATGAGCAACCAGAGAGACCTTGGAGTCTGGTCATTCCTAGGCCAGCAGACGCTCAGCCTGGAAGAGATGTACGAATTACGAGAGCCTTCGAGCATCTAAAAGCTCAAGCTGATTGAAGGCAAAGAAGAAACAGGCACAAGAGGTATCATCGACCATTCTTAGCAGGAGAAATGGTGTTAGTGAAAAGACCAGCCATTTCGGATCCAGGGAACCGTGTGTACAAGAAATTCCAGAAAATGTACCACGGACCGTATCAAATAATAAGAGATTTAAGAAATAATGCCTATAGAATTCGGCACTGTGAAACGAATCACGAAGTGACCATGAACTCAGCTCAGACTTCGATGAAGCAAATGAACAAGCCCTGGTTATGGAACAATTTAGAGATGATGAATCCACTTTTGATAGAAACAAGAGTAAGGTAGGACAAGGAAACAGAGCTCAACCATTCGATTGCGAATGCGAATTAGAGAAACTGCATTGTGAGATAAGAGAAATAATTGATTTTGTTGAAAAGGAAAATTTCAATTTAAGAAAAGAAAATGAGGAAATAAAGGAACGGGTAGGGATAGACCACACCCGTAACGAAGAATTATGTTCTGTAGACGTTTAAGTCCAGAAAAGTAAGAGAGGAAGAACGGGTAGGGACAGAGTGTACTCAACCCACACTATTACCGGATATGACTTTATACGTGGAAAAACCTAATTATCGTGGGATTCCATGAGAACAGAAACTAAAGGTACTGAGAGATGTTATGATGGCTTCGACACTGGAAAAAAAGGAATTTTATGAAAAGGTTTAAATAAATTTCCTCTAAATTTCGAAAATTTATTTATCTAAGGAGGGGAGATTTGAACCCATGTACTGTTGGTTCAAGCGCCAAATCCATCATTTATTGGTGAAAGAAAGGAGGAAAATATACAGTCTTCAGTGGAACATAGAAAGATTTTATACAAGAGGACTGGTTTAACGTTGTGCAAGAGTAAGGGTCCAGGTGGCCAGGAAATGATATCACGCATGACGCACCGATAAGGAGCCGATCATGGCTATAATTAGAACGAGTGGAACTTTCCGTGCAGAGTGACAGAGAGAGGGTTTCGGAAATTGAGTATCCGTTGCAGTAAATTGGCATCGTCGCAGTTGTGCAAGAAGAAGAATAATTAGATTTAAGGCACTTGCGAGCATTTAATTAACTAAAGAAATACATCATTGTGAATCATTTCGGAATAGAGATTTTTGTGTGGAGAAAAAGGTTTTAATAATTGCCTAGGAAAGAAGTGCAAACGTGGCCATACGTCATAAAAAGTTCCCCGAGACCCGAGATGGAGGGGATTAAAAATCAACCTCAACACCCACGTACCTCAAGAGTAAATTTCATTTAATATCTCGAAATTGTACAATCGATTTTGAACCTTTTTTATCAGGTTCATTATTTTTTGTCATAGTATTATTATTATTATTATTATTATCATCATCATTTCCTTCATGTCGCATTATTGTGACATACGTTTCTCTGTCTCACCTACTGTGTTCAAACTTTGTAATTCAGCGTAAATGTTTCACCAGATGGTGAAACTTTTCACCCCTAGACACAGTTTTACCATTGGTTGAAGCATAACTTGTTGCTAAGCTTTGCTTCTCCCATTGGCCCCCTTTATGTTCTGGAGAGGGGGTGTTCTACGACTTATTTTTCTCGAGCACGTTACTGCGTTCCTTTAGAGAAGGTGGCTCCCTTCCATTTCTGACCGTCATGTGAAACGGTCACAGCCGTGTGTGTCGGGCTTTCGCCCGTGCCCAACGCAACTAAGCGTAAGTACGATTCGATCACTTGATTTATCTGGCATGCTATCATTTTTGAATTTCAGTTTATCCATTTTTTATTTTATTTTTATGTCTCCTTTGATTCACTTACAATTTCCCTTTCTTATGATGATGTGAAATCGATCCATGAACCCAAGTCCCTTCGCCTTTGTTTACGTTAGTTTAGCGAAGCCTCTGTGTTTATTTGTCATCCCTACCTTTCATGTAATCGGTTTTATTTTTACTCAAATCTCTCAGGTCTGAAATATATGCTATTTTTCTGCGAGGCTTTTTTAGCGCTCTGTATTACGTCACAAATTGATGTGCACTCTTTTGAGGCATCTTTCATTTGATTGTCGTATCAGAGTTTTTTTTTGGGTCAAGTTATCATTGGAGTAACGGAGCCATGTCTCATTTCGCCTCCAAGTTGATCCTTCCCTCTGTTTTAGGAAAAGTGTGTGAGCGATGGTCTTTGTGTTAGTCACTGTCCATTCGCCATGCCTTAATTCCTTTGTTTCTTCGTATGTCGTTATATTTAGACATTACTACCGCTGTGTAAGCATATATTTTCCTACAAAGCATATTTCTTAGCTGATTGATTTTTCCTTTCATTTCCTGTCCCGGTAATGTCAATTAATTTAATGTAATGCTCATTTTCCTTTATTTTATGTGTTAATTTTGTGTTGCTTTCTCTGGCTTCGTTATATTACGTAACTCCGTGTCATCCCCCCCCCCTCCACGTTTCCTACATACGCACTCCTCCCATCCCCACCACTTTCACCCCCTACCCCATGATTTCACAACATCATGAGCGTTTTAGTTCTGTTCTTGGCGCGGGGCATTCTAGTCCAGGTCATCCACGTAAGTAGAGGTGTTCTCTTATCGACCCGTCCATACTCTCTCTTTTTTTTTTTTTTTTTTTTTGTATTTTAAATTTTGGTTATCGAGTCGCGCTTACGGTTTAGTTGCACATTGATTGTAAGTACATTTTAATTAATCTTGTTTCATCTTTGTTTGTGCTTAAGTTCATTTATACACTTTTCTCTTGATATTTTTTTGTGTACCCCTTTCTTGGGTACCATCTTTAGTCATTAATTTTATTTGTTATTAAGTGATTTTAATACCTCTTCAAGTTTACCTTTCATTTTGTGTTTAGATTAATCCTTACTCTTATGCGCACCTGTTTTAGTTTGCTTTAAATACATTAGTAAGTAGTTCACTTTGGTTTCGTCCTCTTTCATTTGTAATTTTAAGTTCCCTCATCTCTCGTTCGATTTCTTCGGTCTTGGCTTCGTACTGTAACGCAGTCACGCCCTACACGCTTCTGGGTTCTTCGATCAATTAGATAAATTTAATGCCGCTTTTGATTTGTTTTAAACAATTCATTCGTTTCCTTTTTTGGAAAGTATCTTTCTTTCGATCCGGAATCTTGGGCCCAGCACGCATCGAAAGAGACATCCTCTCCCCGCTCCTTAGCGATCCTGTTTAAGTTGTTGTTTTCGCTTCCACTGTATTCCTCATGCCTCTGCTATTTTGTTTAACGTAAAAGCACAAGACGGTGCAATTTTCACGTACAAAGAAATTAGTTTACGTTTAGAAAACAAGATTTCCAGAGATATAATTTCCAAAAGTGTGCGACCATTACTTCAAAAGTTGGTTATGAAAAAGGCGTGGATTTTATCGTTTTGTCGCTGATATGTATAAAAGCCCTGGCCGTGCCAGGAAAAACATGCAGTACGCGCTAAGATACTAACCGACGCCCGAAACAAAAAGGCACTTGACACAAGTTTCCTCAGTCAATTTTAGTATCGCATAGTTCAGAGCAATACTGTCTGTTGTAACATTCTAAAATGGCACAAGGTGGAGAGATAAGCAACGCAGATATGTTTGAGATGGTTAAAAGAGTGAAGAGCCTTCAGGACGCAGGACATGTTTATGAGCAACTTGGGTTAGACCTGTATGATACTATTACTCAATATAAAAGTATAGCACAGGTTTTTCCATCCAACTTCGCAGGCTATGTTGCAGAGATCATGAGGAGAGAGAACTACCAGTCAGCATGTGGGGTATCTGCTCAGATGATGGGAGATCACCTAAAAACTGTGTACCCAGTACTGCCCCCGTAAATTGAATTATATTGAGACCACGATGGCTGTATTGGCAAATATGAGTAAAGTTATGGATGTCATAGTTGTGACGTGGATATTCATGACGTAGGCACGGATGACGTAGAATTCATGCAAGTAGGCTGATTGAGCTGAGATTCTTGGTGACGTCATGATTTTGTTCGAGAAAGATCTGAGATTTACGACGCAGTCACAGGAAACAAGGTAGTGTGCTAAGGAAGAAGTTACGCTATTGGAGGAGAGACTCGAACCAATGAACGATAGTTTGGAAGGAAGACGGAGATTGCTGAAACTACGATATTTAATTACTTTTGGCATGCAGATTTGTGGAAATCTATTTTCAGTTATGGCATTGATTTGGAATTTTGAAGAAATTAATTTTGAGTTTTTGAAATTTGAAAATCCGTCAAGTATAGCCAGAGTTAAAACTTCTAGCGATGACGCAGCAACAGGCTATGGAAGGGATGGATACGCCCCTTAAGAAGTTGATAAAAGGTCGTGCACAGAAGAGAGGAGCTCTCAGATCTCATAACTCAGAACTCATACTCAGAACTCATATCTCTCATACCGCTGATACCGCATATATATTTCAGATGTCATAGAGTCATTTTCGAGTGAATAAGTGAAGCAAGTTGTCTTTAGCGTGTGGTTAAAGCCCGGCGCATCGAACGAACACGGAGCAGTTCCATTTTACGCTGCTCGAAACTAGGTGAAGTTGAAACGCTCACATTAACGTTTCCACCAGATAAGATATCAAGAGTTAACTTCAGCCTTTATGATAATTCAATTGGGCAGTACAACATTGAGGTGTGTAGAAGATTTGAACAATTTCACAGTTATACTTCGAAAGATATTGGCACTTTAAGGCTGCCAACAAAAGTGATTTTCTCGCCACATGAGAAACACTTTTAAAATTCCACATTATACACTACGGCTGACACGTGGATTGCAACAGTGATATTGGAGAATACGTTTGGTATTACAACGATACATTCGACTATGGAACATTATAATCTTGCAGTGCTTTCGATGATTATAACAGTAGTTGAGATGGAAGGCTAAGGCTTTAATGCAATTGGGACATATATCGTTGGAGTGAAATAACAGCATGGAACTTCGTTAATCGTCTTTCTACAAAAGCGAGCATGTAGTGAACATCCAACTACACTCATGCATCGTGAATACATCGCTGAATTATATCAGATGGCAGTGGAAATATTTTCATACTCCACGATTATGAATATTTCTGCGGAAATAACTACAATAAACTTCATGGCGAATTCCTACTAGAACTTCAGGGAACTTTCAAGAGAGGCCAGGGTTGTCCCGGCTCACAAAGAAGAGTTTTGCCAGAAGGATGTTTTTCGTATCCACGGAGCAGTGCAATTTCCGGAGAAGGAAGCAGTTCGATTCTCCGAGGACGCTGATTCCAGGTTCGAGGACGGAGCACATCTTTACGCTGGTGAATTGGAACCAACAGCAGTTTTCTTTGAAAACTTTCCTCTAGAACTTCAATCAACAGATAAGGTAGTCGTGAACGTTTCTTGTATTATTTGAGTCTTGTAGCGATATCTGAGCAACCATTCTTCCCATATTTTTTGTCCTATCTTTTGCCCCATTTTCTTGCTAGATATTTCTGTACTCAGTACACTTCGATGATTTATGCCTTTTTCTTCGTTTTGTTGAGACATTGTTATGTCATTGGCATACTTAATTAATTTTGGATCAGTTGAGACTGATGATTTAGATTCTTTCAGTAATTTGCATATTTTTGTAGTCACGATTTGACTGTAATGTTAACGATTTGCTATGGCAGATTTGAATTCAGACAGCGTGTCATTCTATTAAAGTAATTCTATTCAGTAAATTACTTTGACCAATTTTCTGTCATCCTCAAGAAAGAAGAATAATTAAATGATTTTAGAGCGTTAAAATCTATTACGATATCGACGATCTTTGAAATACTAGTCGTCTTATGAACATGATTGTAACATAGACATTTATCATTGCATTATAGACAATTTTCTGAAATATGAACTTTGATTACAATTTATTGAATACACTATAGTAATGAACATTTGATAGGAGTTTTTCTCAATTATAGATGGGAACAATAATGTTTGCATTCCACAATCTAATTGTATTCTATTCGACTATTCATGCAGTTTAGATGAACTTTGATTGAAGATAGTATTTTTATACTGCGTTACTTTGATGATATTAATCTCAATTTTGATAGACCAGGGAGGAGTGTCTAATCGTATTTGCTATTAAATTTATTTGTGATTGGCAAGTTTTTACTTCATATCGATTCATGAATGAAACCCACGAAGGTTAAATAATAACAGTCATTATTACAATTGATGAATATAAGAATTTTTAAAGAGGAACAATGGATGTATAATCGTTAGTTCAGTGGACGTGTAAAAGTCGCTGTTGAGTAATGCCCTTGAATAATGAAGGAGGTTCCCACAGTAATTAATGAAGTTGATGAATTTATAAGTGGAGGATTTTTGTATGTAGTTTGGAAGATTTTTATGCCATATATATGAAGATATATGATGAATTTTGGGCCAATTTTTGTGCAATTTTGTGCGTCTTGAGCGAAGTATTTTCCCGCTGAATGTATTGTTCTGGTTCTTTGAAAGGTTATTCATATGAAGATACTGTTAAAATTAACAAGAGTGTTAAATAATTTGAGATAAAGATGTTGAATGGAGGTTACCGTCACAAATATTAATAATAATTATTAAACCTTATTAAACCTGAATTTGACAGTTAAATATAACTAACCTTCATTGGTCGATTATATCACCACGATTTGAGTAATTATCAACCGGATAAATGTGTGGTTTAATGTATTTCTTGTATAAATAATACAAACAATATTAATATTGTAAAATAATTTTGTAAATATCTTTGATAATAATTTGAAATGAAAGTGATTAATAGAGGCGTGTATAAAATTTTCAAATGTCATTGGACATTGTTATAAACAATTTTATTATTGTTATAAATAATTAATGAACTTTTGTTATTAACATTAAGAGTTTTGTTTTTATACTCTAAACAACGCTAATTAAACAAGTGGTTTGAACAAATAATCATGATGTGGGATTATTAGAGTATTCCACTGGTGTTTGAATGGAGCATTTAAAACATTTGCGTGATAATATTTCAGTTGAGATGTGAACATTCACGTGTTTTGAAAAAGAGAGCCAAGCTCTGAGGTAACTCGCTTATGCTAGGGTTGAACGAACGGGGAGTCCACTTTGACGATGCAGGTGCATTGCAGCTGGCCCGGACAACTGTATGACAGAGGCCAAGGACGTTTCCATAATAGCCTTGTGGCTATAAATAAAATGTGAAGTATATAAACACGCAAAACAATTGATATATGTGTCTCGTCCCAAATCCCGTTTCCATTCCAAGTGCATTATTATTGTTACGTTGCTATGAGCTTGAGAAAGCTGAAACATTGTATGTAGAGTATACAAGTCCTACAGGAGGACATGATTATATGGACGATGGCTTCTGATTGCCACGTGGATTTTGTTGTTTTATTTTTTGTTAAAATCATTCTTTATGTGAAATAAATTATTGTGCAGTTTAAAGTTTCTCGTCTTCGTTATGGTTCATTTTAAATATCATGGTGGAGGTTATTGTGTGGGCATACTTTAAGTGATCCAGTTGACAACCCAGTCCCCGAGATAAATTTAAGAGGTAAGTAAAGGTAAGTATGAACCCCCGTATATTTTGGTGTGTTCCACAATAATTTCTTGTTAACTATTGTGCTCTAATCTCGATAGTATCTGTCAGTGCCATTTTCATTGATGTAGCTGTGCCGGTGCGTTTGATTATTGGCAATCCGATTGAGGGGGCGGATATCTGACAGCCTACTATCCGGATATCGGGTACAGTACAATTGGCCACTTTTTTATTAGGAAAGAAACAGCAAGAAAAAATCAGGAGGTTTGTCTTAAATAACGAATTTCTTAAAGGATTTGACTATGACAAGTACAAGGTTCAAAATGGGCCAGCTGCTGATAGAGAAACAGTAAGAGGTTATTACGAGCGCACCAAAGAGTTCATGAGAACCATCGGATGGGAGTATGTTGGAATGCAAACGCTTAATGGGCTGGTGAATCAGCAAATTAGTGTATCTGGCGCAAATCTGGTAGAAATCACAGATATGATCAATGAGATGAAGCTACAGGGCAAGAGAAAAGATGGGTCAGGAGGTGCTAAACATGAAAAGGAGTTTATAGAGACCTTTCTAACTGACTGGTCAGTTGAACCTGTTCTTGTAGGGTATAACAAAACTAGAAAGGAAGCTGGTTATGGTGCTAGAAAGACAGAAGAAGGTTGGATCCTATCAGGTGAAAAGGCATTAAGGATGTCTTCGGCAGTTGCTTCGTATTGTCAGTTCAGAAATGGCCTGGAAACCTTAAGAGATATCAAGAATCAAAGAGAAGAAATGCTGACCGATGAATTTAGGGACTATTATGAGAGAGTCCTAGCAGAGGCCGAATTCTTCCTCGTTAACACATCAGGAGTACCTGGTGAGGAGGAGGGAGGTGAGGGTTTTATATCCCAACACAGCAACATTGACCCCATCCTGTTGACAGGCTACATTATCTATAATCGCATGAAGCTAACTGTGGAGGAGTTCTACAGGGTCCAGCCTGCCTTCTATGCCATATGCTCCAAGTATCGAGGTAAAGTCAATATAAAGGATGCACTCAAGCTAAGCTCCATCGCTAGGCTACCCGGAGTACAGGCTCTCACTAAAGATCTATCAGAGAACGATAACATACACCTGCCACCATTGATCGTTAATGCCTCAAGGCTGTATGTCATTGCTGCTTGCATATGCCCCTTCAATGTAAAGAACATTGGTGGAACATGCAAAGCCCCGGCTGTAACATATAGAAGTCTGCTAGGCTTGAAGCCAGAGGTAACTGGAACCTTGAATTTTCTCGTTGCCCTACATACTGTAGAAGTGGCCTCATATGAGAAGGAAGGAGCTCCTCAAAACAAGATATACATCTCTGTGAGAGCTCTCCAGCAGTGGATCATGGGAAGGGTGGGCCCCTTGACCAATACCAATCAGATAAGAGGTCAAGCTGCAAAATGTGAGGTGGTGCTAAGGGAGAACCAACAGTAACCAGATTGGTCATCTTGACACAAACATGCCTCAAACCCACATCTGCCATTCTGTAGGACCACATAAAGTCTACCTGAGCATGTTTGGAAGCCCGCATTTAAGGAAAGAAGTTTATTATAGCATAGGACTGGATCAAAACTCTCAAAATCAATGTTTACCTCGGTGGGACTGTGTGGAATGCCCAGATAGCCTAAAGAAGCTCGACAAACTGCAAGTGAATACTCACTAGACCTCGAGAGGTCGTGATACTCTGTATCACCAACGTGCACCCGTAGGGAGTGGCCGAGATGTATCATCATAGTATCGCCGTGTGAAGACTTAGGAAAATCCTAGTGAAGGATTTATTTCCGCCAGTATCAGTCTTTATAGTGAAAGTTCCGTATTACAGTCAAAGTAGGCTGCGAACTTAAAAGAACAGGCGATAGGTCCTCAAATTACAGTTTAGTAAAACGACAGAAAGTATCGTAACGTTTGAAGTACCAACGATAGAGAAACGAACAGTTCTATTAAACGTTAAGGAACCCGATCAGGGTCGGACAAAAATAGTAACGCCTAGTGTATCAAAAGGATAGGAACTAGAGCGCCGAAGAAAATAAAAAGGGAAAATTTAATCCAAGACATTGTCTAACAGGAGACAAACGAACAGTAAAAGCATTAAGCTACGAAACTAATTAAAGGAATAGCCATAAGTGCTAGGGAATCATAGGTCACCGATAAAATATTCGAAAGGCCGTAACAGAACAGACTGTAGCTAGACAAACAAAATAGAGTCTAGAAAGAAGCGACTTCGAGCTAATAAAAATAGAAGCCGATCGTCAGGAAACCGGATTTGAGGAATAGCCGTTCCAGGGAGGGGTAGATTGATTGAGACTTTCGTCATCTTTCCAGATAGGAAGCCAACGTCTAAGAGTGTCAACCCATGGAAACGGGAAAGAAGGAATCACGTGGTAAAAGGCAAAAAGCAAAGCCTTAGTGATTAAAAGCAGTGTAATGCAAATATAGTTAAATCCGTTTAAGTGTTATAATTTTTAGTGAATTTATTTGTGTATGATAAAAGAATACAAAATTGTATTCAATATGTTACCAGTGTTGAAGGTAAATAATATGTTTGTGTATCAAGAAGTGTCATTGTGTGAAATGGAGTTAGGGAAAATGGCTTAAACACATTCAAGTGGGCAAAATGAAACATCGTTGGAAAGTTCGGTCGGGGACCGACATATCATGTGAGTAACCATTTCATTATGTTATGTGTTGGGGAATATTTGTGTACAATCCACCTGAGAATGAGAAAATAGGGATGTTTTTGAATAACAAATAACAGAATAATAGCGCGATCTGAACAATTACAAATTGAGATGTAGATCAAATGTTGAAATCCCTTAGGGGAAATGTATGAAATAAAATATCAGTATAGTAGATAAATGATTTAATTATATGAAAGCAAGCGTAATAATAACAATAATAACAAGGATTATATAAATGAAGATTAAGTTGAATTATATGAAAGTAGTAGCTCCTGTAAAAGGATAAATACATGTTGTGAATAAATGTTCTTAAGATAAAGCGATTATTGCACGGGAGAGGATTAGTAAAAAATTGAGATGTAGATCAAATGTTGATGTTGAATTATCAGTTCTTTGGAAGCAATTTGGCAGAAAATGTATAGCACAATATAGCGCATTGAAATAATTTGTCACTCTAGGAAGGCGTTGAATCTAAATATACTTGGTAAATTAATTATGAAAGGCAGTTGGTCGCGGTAGTTGAGCTATGATAAGTCCTCCAAATAGTGATGTGATCACGAGGCCATGTGTGTGTTATATTATAGAAGGGTGTGAAATATTTGTTGTATTATGATCGCAGGTTATAGACAAAGGTCGCCCTAAGTCGCGAATGTTGTAAGTCCTCCAGTATGGGATATGGTCCCAGAGGCAGTGAAAGGAATCGAACCCAGGTTCGTCTATTATTGAAGCCCTTAAATATTTGTTGTTGTATTGAATTACTCTTACCCTCCAATGAGGATACTTCATAATTAATAAATGCCAAGGTTACGAGAATGGCCTAATGAACCGAAATAAGCTGTTAAAATAAGTGAATGAAAAGCCTTGCTTCTTCAAAGAACTACTTTTAAGAAACAGCTGTGTGAAGCTAAGTGTCGTTTGTCCCGTGTGGGCGAGGACCGTAATGTCTGCCTCCCCTGCAATATATAACGCTAAGTGGCCAGGCCAGACCCCTCGCCATTGATGTTGTGGTAGGTTTGAATAGCCGTCTGTTTTGAAGTTATACACAGAGTGTTTGGAGTGGGTTTTAACGACCCGGTCTTCGAACCGAGGTTCTTGTAGTTGAAATGTACCGCTTGCAAGTTCAGATCGTTGCTTTCTTATGAGATAAAGGTCTTTTAAGACGAATAAATATAAATCCCTAATGTAATGTTATATGATGTAGGAATTCACGAGTTCAGTGAAGACAATTAGATTTCGGGAGTGATCATAATTTTTGACATGTTCAAGTAGTCTTCTATAACTCGGGAGTACACAGGTGTTTTCCCAATCACTGTAGTGAATTTGTTAACTTGAGAGAGGTGGTAACATAAGAACATAGTGAAAAGCCCAAAAATTTAAGTAAATAAGTAACAGTACTTTTATAAAAATTATATATTGTTTGATTATAAGATACTCATATAATAGGAAGTGAGGTGTTGTATAAGTATAACACAGAGTATGTAAAAGTATCGAGCCATTGGGAGCTCTTGATTATATTGAAGTTTAAAAGGGATACTTTATGGAAGTGAAAAGAATTATAAGTTTGTTGGTTTGTAGGAAACCATTTATTCTGATTTAACATTTGTTTTATTTTATGTATTCCTTGTTCACTCTGAACAAGTTAGAAGTATGGGTCAGTATTTTATTTGTTTAATTTGTTGTAGCGCCAGATATTGGAATAATTAAAGAGTTTTATAATAGGAGTTGATTTTATTTATTATTTTGGAAGTGTATCCTCTATTTAATCCAAAATATGTAAGTCACAGAGTGGGAGAACATACCATAACCCCGAAAATCCCGATTTGAGCATTGCTGGCATACTGTTATTTGCATATTCCAGGCTGGAAGGGCACAGAGGGGCATAGAAGTACTGTGCTTGGATTAATAATTAGAGGAACACTTAAGACGGTCATTATTATGTAAAAGTAAAGTAATGATAGAAGTAGCTACAAAATATAATATTAACTGACCGCATGGGACCCTGGAAACTCACACCGAGCAGCCCTATATTTAATTAATCCCTCCCAATACACATAAAATGGCGCCCAGTACGTAGGGATGAGTTTTCCTAGGGAAAACCAGAGTTTTCTTGAAAAATCAAAAATTTCATTTTTTTTCAATGGTTTTTCAAAATTTTGAATTTTTAAATACTTCCATAAAGGTTTTGAGATTGAATGAGTATATCAAAAGGGTACGTTGTAGTAAACACCCGTACCAAGGTAAAATTTTGGGAAATTGGGACACAAAGGTTCGGAGTACCATCTCTCATGCATGATCTAGCGATGTGGCATAGTAGCCCTCTGTATTCTAATAAGATGGCATTGAGTGAGGAAATGCAGAGGCTTGCGGACGTCTTGAAGGCGAATATGAAAGCAGAGAGTAGGGAAGAGAGGCAGGGACTTTTGGACGCTTTAATGGCTGATAGCAACGAAAAGTTGGCGGCTATAAACAATAAATTGGACAGCCAACAGAGTACAAATAAAGAAGAGTTCGAATCCATAAATCACAATTTAGGATCTCTAAAAACTAATAGTGATAACATGGGGACTAAATTAGAAGCTAACGAGGCCGACTGTGTAAAAATGAACAGTGAATTGAAGGCTGAGACAGATAGTATGAAAAGAGAGAGTGGGAAAAACATTGCAGAACAGTTGAAAGCTGTAAAAGAAGAGACATTAGAGTCTATAAAAGCCGACAGTAAAGCCAATAACGAGATACTAAAGGCTGAAATAGAAGGGACAATGAATACCAAATTTCAAGGTTTTGATAGAGGTTGATGGTGATGATAATTGTTGTTTTAAGGGGCTTAACATCTAGGTTATCGGCCCTGATGGTTTGGGTGATCGTGAAGATGAAATTGAAAAGCGAACTTAAAACTAAAACCAACTACGAACCTACATACTAGAAGAAGAAATGGAAAACTAAAGGAGAATAAGGCAAATAAAGGACAGAATGAAAAGAAATGCCCTCAACCCTCGGAGAAGGCGGATTGAGGGACTTGGAAGGAAGGAGAGCCATGAAAGGCAGATATGAAAGTGAAAGAGGAGAGGGTCCGCCCCAAAGGTAAGGGACAAAAGGGGAAAACGGACCCAGCTCAGGAATCCCTCGGGGTCGCCAACTCCCGAACTCACCAGCCGTGAGCCCCTGAGGATGTAGCATTATCTACGGTGCACCAGAAGTGGTGGGTCTACATACACCCTGCCTCCTTAAGGGCCTAGAGCACACGGCAGGAGGTAAAAGGAAGAGAAAAGAAGGCTGACCCCTCGCAGAAGGAGGGTATCAGAAAAGACGAGACAAGGGCCAATTAAGGCGGGAAAGGAAGAGACTCCCTAGGCCTCGGATACCCTAATACCATCGGGGTCAGAAGAGAACAAGAGTTGACAAAGTGAGGTCGACAGGAAAGAAGACGGAGAGGAGCCCGACACAAGTAAGTGGAAGCAATCCCGGACTCAGCTGGGGACCTGTGGTCGCCAACCCACGCCCACAAGATGTGAGCCCCTGGGGGATTTTGATAGAGGGTTGGAGAGTAATTTAAATGAGTTAAAAAGGGAAATCACAGGTAATATGGAAAAAACTTGTAAGGAGAATGTAGATGCGTGTAAAAATGAACTTGTAGACCGGATCCAAGGGGTGCAGGCAAAGTTAGAAGCTCAGCAAGAATCTAACAGCAATATTTGTGAAAAATCCTGGGGTGAGATAAAAGAAAGTTTTAAGGAATTAGGAAACAGATTTGAAAGGATTGAGAACCAAGTAGAAAAACTCGAGGGAAAAGTCGATGAAGTTCAGGCCAAAGTAAATGATATGGAAAGTCAGAATCAGGAAGATGCGAAGAATAGGAAAGATCAATTTGATCATTTTACCGGGCAGGTAGATGAGAACTTGAGGTAGCACGAAGATGAAATAAATAAAAAATTAGGTACATACGAAGAGCATCTCCAGAGAGAAAGAAAACAACGAGATAAAGAAATTAAGGAAAATACCCAGAAGATAGATGAAATAAGCAAGGGTATTAATGAGGTTCAGGAAACCATAGGAACATTAAAGGGACAGGTAGGAAAAACCAATACTGAAGTAAACCAGGTCCAAGACGAATTGACGAGATTGTATAAGAGTCAAGGGAAAACTGAGGAAAAGCTTGAAGGAATTAAGGGAGATATGGTCAAAGGACAAAAGGAGATGGAGAAAAAGATAAAGGAGATACGAGAAGATTTAGATTCCAAAGGTGACGTTAAGCCAGAAATCATAGAAAAACAGGTCGTGGTCATCAAGAAAGAGGTAGAAAAACACTTAGCTGAAATGAGGGATAGTTTCAGGGAAGAAAAATTCCAACTCAAACAAGACATGGAAACCAGTAAAAAGAATCAGGAAAGAATTCAGAATGAATTGGAATCTCGGTTGGAAAGGACTGAACACAAAAACAGTCAAATGGAAATTCAACTCATGGCTAATGAGGAAAGTGCCCGAAGAGAAAGGAAATTAGAATTTGAAAGTCAGGATGAGTTCCAAAAGACAGGATGGGTAGATCCCCATGAACGAGGCACAAATCAAGATAGGGGCTTAGGAGGGGAGAGCCCTTATAAGAACCCAGGATATCCGATGGCGATGTCAAGCCCTTATATGAACCAAACAAATGGTCAAATAATAAATATCATCAAGTCAAATGAGGACAGACCGGCGAAGTTTACGGGATATAATATGTCAATTACTCCTAAATACTGGTTGAAGGAGGTCGCAGAGTACTTGAATGAAATGAAAGTTCCTCAGTATCGGAGATTGAGAGCAATTGAGAAGCTGTTGGTAGGTGATTGTCTCACCTGGTTCAGGAATTTCAGATATACATTTAACACGGTGGAAGGTTTTAGAGAAGCTTTTCTGAAACGATATTGGGCAGCAGATGTCCAAGAAAATCTGAGGCTAGATCTGTTCTCTAGGAAGTATAGTACAAATGCCCCAACTAAATATTCAGAATTTTTCACCGCTCAGCTGTGTAAATTCCGGGAACTTGACATTGCTCCTGCTGAGAACGACCTGTGTGCCGCCATTGCAAGACAACTTCCATATGAGATACAAAGGCTGTTAATCTCATCTAAAGCCAGAAGTGCTGTGGAAGTGGAGAGCGTATTACGTCAATTAGATATGACGACTTCACACGTTACTCCCAGGCATCAAAGACAGACTGAACAGGTACATATGGCCAGCAGTCAAGAAAACAGAGAGAAACCATCGACCAGAAATCAGTCCACTAGTACTGATACTCAGGAACTGGGTCGAGAATATAGACATCAAGAGCCTAGGGGAATACAGCCATACTATAGAGGAGGATATCGAGGAAGAAATCCTAGAAATACGGGTTATAGGCAACAAGAGAACCGACCCTATAACAATAATAATCAGAGGCAGGATAACAGAAAGAGATGGGAAAATTATCCCAGAAGGAATGTGAGGCCGGAAGACAGAAATGATGAATATCGGGCGGAAATAGAAGAGAGATATCAGGAAAGTCTTCATTACATGAATGAACGAACAGACGAACCTGAAACGCAAAGAGTCCGTTGGAGTGAGGCAATAAAGAACCGAAAATCACCCGACCGATTAGAAGGAGCTCAAAGCTTGGAGTTACAAGCTCAATTGAAGAATGAGGGGAAAGGAAGCCCTCAGGATAAAAAAACTTCAAAATTAAATAATCAAAAGTGGAAACATACCAGGAGCTGGGAGGAGGTTGAGATTGTAAATTGGATAGCGAGACCAGATGAACTAATTAAAGAGGATATGGAAGGAATCCCACCTATTAGAAGGGTATTGCCTATTATCATGCTACGGATAGAAGGATTACTGGTCAGGGCATTAATTGATACCGGATCAACCATAATTTTAATTACGCAAACCCTCCTAAATGAACTACAAACAAGAGGTCGCTTATTGAAGATTCCCACATCAAGTGTGAAGATTAAGGGAATTATTCCGGAAAAATCTTTGACATGTAAATTTCAGGTATACATTGATTTGATCATAGGTTACGCTGAAAGTTCGCAATGCTTTTTGCTGGTAAATCAATTGCCATATAACGTCATATTAGGCATTGATTTTATCCGTGAGAACAAGGTCATAATAGACCTGGCGGAAAATTGCATTAGGATTCAGAGAGAGGATGTGGATGGACCAAACATAAAACTACAGGAACAGGATGCAAAAATAGAAGAGCAGGTATGTCAGGGAAAGGTTGTAAGGACATAGATAAAGTAGTTGAAGTCCTAAATATAGAACTTGAAGATAGTTTGGAAACTGAGTTCGAAACCAACCTGTCAGGAAAAATAGAGGAAGCTGAAGTTAACCTCGAAAACAAGGAAAAATTAAAGGAATTACTATTAAATTACAGGGACGTATTTGATTCCAAGCCAGGGAAGATTAAAAATTTTAAATACGCTTTTCAAGTAAATGATTGGGCACCGTTCAGACAAAAAACCATACCCGGTTGCAGAAAAACATTACCCACAAACGAAGAAAACACTGCAGGAGATGAGTGATGCAGGTGTTATAGAAAAGATGGCGACACCATATGTTAGTCCATTACTCATTGTGAGTAAACCGGATGGCTCAGTAAGGGTGTGTTTGGATGCCAGAAATTTGAACGCAAAAATCATACCAGAAAATGATTCGGCACCACCCATAAAGGAAATACTGAGGAAATTTAAAGGCAAGAAGATATTCACAAATATCGACATGACTTCTTCATATCATCATCTCGAACTGGAAGAGAAAACCAGTCTCTTAACTGGATTTCAGTTCGATCAACATACATATTGCTTCAAGAGATGTCCGTTTGGCTTGAAGACCGCGGGATCTGCTTTAATAAGAGCGCTTGATCGTAACCTGTCAGAGGAAGTGAAAGATTGCACTATCCGTTATGTGGATGACATATTGCTTACCTCGGAAAACATTGAGGAACACTTGGAAAAGTTAAAGAAATTGTTGGAAAATTTAAGAAGGGCTAACTTTAAGATTAACTTGAAGAAATCAAATTTCTGTCAGAGACAAGTTACGTTTTTGGGGCATGTGATAGACAAGGATGGTGTTAAACCAAATCCATGCAAATTAGAATCAATAAGAGATTTTCCCAGGCCTTTGAAGGTGAAAAACGTTCGCTAGTTTTTAGGATTGATAGGATTTTTCTCAGGACATTGTCCGTCATACGCCAAAACTGTTGCACCACTACAGGACTTTCTGAAGAAGGGGGGCAAGTGGAAATGGACGGAGGAAACAGAAAAAGCGTTTATAGAGTCCAAGGAAATGCTCTTAAATTATGTGAAGCTAGGATATCCTGATTTTAATCAGAGATTTGTAATACAAACAGATGCATCCCATATTGGAATAGGGGTAATGCTATATCAGGAAAACCCGGATAACCCTGATAAGAAAAATTATCAAGCTTTCACAAGTCGGAGACTGAAACCACACGAGAAAAATTATACAATCAGCGAGATCGAGCTGTTAGCGATATTGCAACGCTGCAATTTTGGCGAAATATTGTATATGGGTTTCCAGTCACATTAAGGACTGATCATAAAGCCTTAACCTTTTTGATGAAGACGGATTTATCCAGTCAAAGGTTGATGCGTTGGGCTTTATATATTCAACAGTTCGATGTAAATATAGAGTATTGCCCAGGGAAAGAAAATGTAGTTCCAGATTATTTAAGTAGACAGCCAGAGTTCACAGAAGAGGAAGTAATGGCTATTGATTTGGAAGACAGGGATCAGCGCACTTTGAATTAAGAAGCATTGGTCAACGACAACGTGAGGATCCATGGATGAACATGCTCATATATTTCTTGGAAGGGAGTTTGATAAGGGGAACACCAGCGTATACTGAAGCTAATAATATAGCTCAGGATTACACGTTCTTTTAATGGATTGTTGTATAAGTTTGTGGACTCTGACCATACACGATTAAGGATCGTTGTACCTGCGATTTTGCAGAGGAAAATGGTATGGTTAGCCCATAGATCATTTGGACATATGGGAGTCGACAAAACAGTCTCGATGCTGAAAGAAGCAATTGTATGGCCGAGACTGAGAGAGACTGTAAGGGATACGCTCAAGACAAGTGATCTATGTCAAAGGATTAAGCCAAATGCGTTTTTGATGAGACAAAAGCCAATACCATTGTTGCCCGAGAGGCCAGGTCAAATTATTTCTATTGACAATTTCGGACCTTTGCCAAAGGCTAGGCGAGGAAATAGACATATAATGGTAGCTATGGATGTTTTCACGAAAATGGTTGTCCTTGCTCCCATACAGAAGACTAGTACCAAACAAGTGTTAAAACGACTCAAAGAAAAAGTGATACCTATTCTGGGTAAACCAGAGAATTTGTTGTCGGATCACGGTAGTTGTTTTACAAGTGTAGAATTCAGACAGAAATTAGAGAGACTTGGAATACGTCAGATCCTGTCTAGTATTCGCCATCCTGAGGCAAATCCTGTGGGAAGAGTTATGAGGGAAACGGCCAAGTATTGTAGGATATACTGTGCCGAGGAAAATTGGAAATGGATAGATATTCTTGATATTATCGAATTTTGTATAAATAACACAATCCATGAGTCTACGGGAGAGATACCAATAACGTTACATCGGAATGAGCAACCAGAGAGACCTTGGAGTCTGGTCATTCCTAGGCCAGCAGACGCTCAGCCTGGAAGAGATGTACGAATTACAAGAGCCTTCGAGCATCTAAAAGCTCAAGCTGATAGAAGGCAAAGAAGAAACAGGCACAAGAGGTATCATTATTAGCAGGAGAAATGGTGTTAGTGAAGAGACCAGCCATTTCGGATCCAGGGAACCGTGTGTACAAGAAATTCCAGAAAATGTACCACGGACCGTATCAAATAATAAGAGATTTAAGAAATAATGCCAATAGAATTCGGCACTGTGAAACGAATCACGAGGTGACCATGAACTCAGCTAATTTAAAAGTATATTACCCTCCCGAAGACTTCGATGAAGCAAATGAACAAGCCCTGGTTATGGAACAATTTAGAGATGATGAATCCACTTTTGATAGAAACATGAGTAAGGTAGGAAAAGGAAACAGAGCTCAACCATTCGATTGCGAATGCGAATTAGAGAAACTGTATTGTGAGATAAGAGAAATAATTGATTTTGTTGAAAAGGAAAATTTCAATTTAAGAAAAGAAAATGAGGAAATAAAGAAACGGGTAGGGATAGACCACACCCGTAACGAAGAATTATGTTCTCTAGACGTTTAAGTCCAGAAAAGTAAGAGAGGAAGAACGGGTAGGGACAGAGCCTACTCAACCTACACTATTACCGGATATGACTTTATACGTGGAAAAACCTAATTATCGTGGGATTCCATGAGAACAGAAACTAAAGGTATTGAGAGATGTTATGATGGCTTCGACACTGGAAAAAAGGAATTTTATGAAAAGGTTTAAATAAATTTCCTCGAAATTTCAAAAATTTATTTATCTAAGGAGGGGAGATTTGAACCCATGTACTGTTGGTTCAAGCGCCAAATCCATCATTTATTGGTGAAAGAAAGGAGGAAAATATACAGTCTTCAGTGGAACATAGAAAGATTTATACAAGAGGACTGGTTTAACGTTGTGCAAGAGTAAGGGTCCAGGTGGCCAGGAAATGATATCACGCATGACGCACCGATAAGGAGCCGATCATGCCTATAATTAGAACGAGTGGAACTTTCCGTGCGGAGTGACAGAGAGAGGGTTTCGGAAATTGAGTATCCGTTGCAGTAAATTGGCATCGTCGCAGTTGTGCAAGAATAATAATAATTAGATTTAAGGCACTTGCGAGCATTTAATTAACTAAAGAAATACATCATTGTGAATCATTTCGGAATAGAGATTTTTGTGTGGAGAAAAAGGTTTTAATAATTGCCTAGGAAAGAAGTGCAAACGTGGCCATACGTCATAAAAAGTTCCCCGAGACCCGAGATGGAGGGGATTAAAAATCAACCTCAACACCCACGTACCTCAAGAGTAAATTTCATTTAATATCTCAAAATTGTACGATCGATTTTGAACCTTTTTTATCACGTTCATTATTTTTTGTCATAGTATTATTATTATTATTATTATCATCATTTCCTTCATGTCGCATTATTGTGACATACGTTTCTCTGTCTCACCTACTGCGTTCAAACTTTGTAATTCTGCGTAAATGTTTCACCAGATGGTGAAACTTTTCACCCCTACTGACACAGTTTTACCATTGGTTGAAGCATAACTTGTTGCTAAGCTTTGCTTCTCCCATTGGCCCCCTTTATGTTCTGGAGAGGGGGTGTTCTACGACTTATTTTTCTCGAGCGCGTTACTGCGTTCCTTTAGAGAAGGTGGCTCCCTTCCATTTCTGACCGTCATGTGAAACGGTCACAGCCGTGTGTGTCGGGCTTTCGCCCGTGCCCAACGCAACTAAGCGTAAGTACGATTCGATCACTTGATTTATCTGGCATGCTATCATTTTTGAATTTCAGTTTATCCATTTTTTATTTTATTTTTATGTCTCCTTTGATTCACTTACAATTTCCCTTTCTTATGATGATGTGAATTCGATCCATGAACCCAAGTCCCTTCGCCTTTGTTTACGTTAGTTTAGCGAAGCCTCTGTGTTTATTTGTCTTCCCTACCTTTCCTGTAATCGGTTTTATTTTTACTCAAATCTCTCAGGTCTGAAATATATGCTATTTTTCTGCGAGGATTTTTTAGCGCTCTGTATTACGTCACAAATTGATGTGCACTCTTTTGAGGCATCTTTCATTTGATTGTCGTATCAGATTTTTTTTTGGGTCAAGGTATCATTGGAGTAACGGAGCCATGTCTCATTTCGCCTCCAAGTTGATCCTTCCCTCTGTTTTAGGAAAAGTGTGTGAGCGATGGTCTTTGTGTTAGTCACTGTCCATTCGCCATGCCTTAATTCCTTTGTTTCTTCGTATGTCGTTATATTTAGACATTACTACCGCTATGTAAGCCTATATTTTCCTACAAAGCATATTTCTTAGCTGATTGATTTTTCCTTTCATTTCCTGTCCCGGTAATGTCAATTAATTTAATGTAATGCTCATTTTCCTTTATTTTTATGTGTTAATTTTGTGTTGCTTCCTCTGGCTTCGTTATATTACGTAACTCCGTGCCATCCCCCCCCCCCACGTTTCCTACATACGCACTCCTCCCATCCCCACCACTTTCACCCCCTACCCCATGATTTCACAACATCATGAGCGTTTTAGTTCTGTTCTTGGCGCGGGGCATTCTAGTCCAGGTCATCCTCGTAAGTAGAGGTGTTCTCTTATTCGACCCGTTCATACTCTCTATCTTTTTTTTTTGTATTTTAAATTTTGGTTATCGAGTCGCGCTTACGGTTTAGTTGCACATTGATTGTAAGTACATTTTAATTAATCTTGTTTCAACTTTGTTTGTGCTTAAGTTCATTTATACACTTTTCTCTTGATATTTTTTTTGTGTACCCCTTTCTTGGGTACCATCTTTAGTCATTAATTTTATTTGTTATTAAGTGATTTTAATACCTCTTCAAGTTTACCTTTCTTTTTGTGTTTAGATTAATCCTTACTCTTATGCGCACCTGTTTTAGTTTGCTTTAATACATTAGTAAGTAGTTCACTTTGGTTTCGTACTCTTTCATTTGTAATTTTAAGTTCCCTCATCTCTCGTTCGATTTCTTCAGTCTTGGCTTCGTACTGTAACGCAGTCACGCCCTACACGCTTCTGGGTTCTTCGATCAATTAGATAAATTTAATGCCGCTTTTGATTTGTTTTAAACAATTCATTTGTTTCCTTTTTGGAAAGTATCTTTCTTTCGATCCGGAATATTGGGCCCAGCACGCATCGAAAGAGACATCCTCTCCCCGCTCCTTAGCGATCCTGTTTAAGTTGTTGTTTTCGCTTCCACTGTATTCCTCATACCTCTGCTATTTTGTTTAACGTAAAAGCACAAGACGGTGCAATTTTCACGTACAAAGAAATCAGTTTACGTTTAGAAAACAAGCTCTCCAGAGATATAATTTCCAAAAGTGTGCGACCATTATTTCAAAAGTTGGTTATGAAAAAGGCGTGGATTTTATCGTTTTGTCGCTGATATGTATAAAAGCCCTGGCCGTGCCAGGCAAAACATGCAGTACGCGCTAAGATACTAACCGACGCCCGAAACAAAAAGGCACTTGACACAAGTTTCCTCAGTCTATTTTAGTATCGCATAGTTCAGAGCAATACTGTCTGTTGTAACATTCTAAAATGGCACAAGGTGGAGAGATAAACAACGCAGATATGTTTGAGATGGTTAAAAGAGTGAAGAGCCTTCAGGATGCAGGACATGTTTATGAGCAACTTGGGTTAGACCTGTATGAGACTATTACTCAATATAAAAGTATAGCACAGGTTTTTCCATCCAACTTCGCAGGCTATGTTGCAGAGATCATGAGGAGAGATAACTACCAGTCAGCATGTGGGTTATCTGCTCAGATGATGGGAGATCACCTAAAAACTGTGTACCCAGTACAATTGGCCACTTTTTTTTATTAGGAAAGAAACAGCAAGAAAAAATCAGGAGGTTTGTCTTAAATAACGAATTTCTTAAAGGATTTGACTATGACAAGTACAAGGTTCAAAATGGGCCAGCTGCTGATACAGTAAGAGGTTATTACGAGTGCACCAAAGAGTTCATGAGAACCATGGGATGGGAGTATGTTGGAATGCAAACGCTTAACGGGCTGGTGAATCAGCAAATTAGTGTATCTGGCGCAAATCTGGTAGAAATCACAGATATGATCAATGAGATGAAGCTACAGGGCAAGAGAAAAGATGGGTCAGGAGGTGCTAAACATGAAAAGGAGTTTATAGAGGCCTTTCTAACTGACTGGTCAGTTGAACCTGTTCTTGTAGGGTATAACAAAACTAGAAAGGAAGCTGGTTATGGTGCTAGAAAGACAGAAGAAGGTTGGATCCTATCAGGTGAAAAGGCATTAAGAATGTCTTCGGCAGTTGCTTCGTACTGTCAGTTCAGAAATGGCCTGGAAACCTTAAGAGATATCAAGAATCAAAGAAAAGAAATGCTGACCGATGAGTCTAGGGACTATTATGAGAGAGTCCTAGCAGAGGCAGAATTCTTCCTCGTTAACACATCAGGAGTACCTGGTGAGGAGGAGGGTGGTGAGGGTTTTATATCCCAACAGAGCAACATTGACCCCATCCTGTTCACAGGCTACATTATCTATAATCGCATGAAGCTAACTGTGGAGGAGTTCTACAGGGTCCAGCCTGCCTTCTATGCCATATGCTCCAAGTATCGAGGTAAAGTCAATATAAAGGATGCACTCAAGCTAAGCTCCATCGATAGGCTACCCGGAGTACAGGCTCTCACTAAAGATCTATCAGAGAACGATAACATACACCTGCCACCATTGATCGTTAATGCCTCAAGGCTGTATGACATTGCTGCTTGCATATGCCCCTTCAATGTAAAGAACATTGGTGGAACATGCAAATCCCCGGCTGTAACATATAGAAGTCTGCTAGGCTTGAAGCCAGAGGTAACTGGAACCTTGAATTTTCTCGTTGCCCTACATACTGTAGAAGTGGCCTCATATGAGAAGGAAGGAGCTCCTCAAAACAAGATATACATCTCTGTGAGAGCTCTCCAGCAGTGGATCATGGGAAGGGTGGGCCCCTTGACCAATACCAATCAGATAAGAGGTCAAGCTGCAAAATGTGAAGTGGTGCTAAGGGAGAACCAACAGTAACCAGATTGGTCATCTTGACACAAACATGCCTCAAACCCACATCTGCCATTCAGTAGGACCACATAAAGTCAACCTGAGCATGTTTGGAAGCCCGCATTTAAGAAAAGAAGTTTATTATAACATAGGACTGGATCAAAACTCTCAAAATCAATGTTTACCTCGGTGGGACTGTGTGGAATGCCCAGATAGCCTAAAGAAGCTCGACAAACTGCAAGTGAATACTCACTAGACCTCGAGAGGTCGTGATACTCTGTATCACCAAGGTGCACCCGTAGGGAGTGGCCGAGAAGTATCATCATAGTATCGCCGTGTGAAGACTTAGGAAAATCCTAGTACAGGATTTAGTTCCGCCAGTATCAGTCTTTATAGTGAAAGTTCCGTATTACAGTCAAAGTAGGCTGCAAACTTAAAAGAACAGGCGATAGGTCTTCAAATAACAGTTTAGTAAAACGACAGAAAGTATCGTAACGTTTGAAGTACCAACGATAGAGAAACGAACAGTTCTATTAAAAGTTAAGGAACCCGATCAGGGTCGGACAAAAATAGTAATGCCTAGTGTATCAAAAGGATAGGAACTAGAGCGCTGAAGAAAATAAAAAGGGAAAATTTAATCCAAGACATTGTCTAACAGGAGACAAACGAACAGTAAAAGCATTAAGCTACGAAACTAATTAAAGGAATAGCCATAAGTGCCAGGGAATCATAGGTCACCGATAAAATATTCGAAAGGCCGTAACAGAACAGACTGTAGCTAGACAAACAAAATAGTGTCTAGAAAGAAGCGATTTCGAGCTAATAAAAATAGAAGCCGATCGTCAGGAAACCGGATTTGAGGAATAGCGGTTCCAGGGAGGGGTAGATTGATTGAGACTTTCGTCATCTTGCCAGATAGGAAGCCAACGTCTAAGAGTGTCAACCCATGGAAACGGGAAAGAAGGAATCACGTGTGAAAAGGCAAAAAGCAAAGCCTTAGTGATTAAGAGCAGTGTAATGCAAATATAGTTAAATCCGTTTAAGTGTTATAATTTTTAGTGAATTTATTTGTGTATGATAATACAAAATTGTATTCAATATGTTACCACTGTTGAAGGTAAATAATATGTTTGTGTATCAAGACGTGTCAATGTGTAAAATGGAGTTAGGTGATGATGATGATAATTGTTGTTTTAAGGGGCCTAACATCTAGGTTATCGGCCCCTGATGGTTTGGGTGATCGTGAAGATGAAAACGAAAAGCGATCATAAAACTAGAACTAACTACCAACCTACATACTAGAAGAAGAAATGGAAAACTAAAGGAGAATAAGGCAAATTAAGGACAGGAGGAAAAGAAGTGCCCTCAACCCTCGAAGAATGCGGATTGAGGGACTTGGAAGGAAGGAGAGCCATGAAAAGCAGATAGGAAAGTGAAAGAGGAGAGGGTCCGCCCCCAAAGGTAAGGGACATAAGGGGAAAACGGACCCAGCTCAGGAATCCCTCGGGGTCGCCAACTCCCGAACTCACCAGCCGTGAGCCCCTGAGGGTGTAGCATTACCTAGGGTGCACCAGAAGTGGTGGGGCTAAATACACCCTGCCTCCTTAAGGGCCTTGAGCACAAGGCTGGAGGTAAAAGGAAAAGAAAAAGAAGGCTGACCCCTCACAGAAGGAGGGTGTCAGGAAAGATGAGACAAGGGCCAATTAAGGCGGGAAAGGAAGAGACTCCCTAGGCCTCGGATACCCTAATACCGTCGGGGTCGGAAGAGAACAAGAGTTGACCAAGTGAGGTCGACAGGAAAGAAGACAGATAGGAGCCCGGCACAAGTAAGTGGAAGCAATGCCGGACTCAGCTGGGGCCCCGTGGTCGCCAACCCACGAAATGGAGTTAGGGAAAATGGCTTAAACACATTCAAGTGGGCAAAATGAAACATCGTTGGAAAGTTCGGTCGGGGACCGACATATCATGCGAGTAACCATTTCATTATGTTATGTGTTGGGGAATATTTGTGTACAATCCACCTGAGAATGAGAAAATAGGGATGTTTTTGAATAACAAATAACAGAATAATAGCGTGAACTGAACAATTACAAATTGAGATGTAGATCAAATGTTGAAATCCCTTAGGGGAAATGTATGAAATAAAATATCAGTGTAGTTGATAAATGATTTAATTATATGAAAGCAAGCGTAATAATAACAATAATAATAACAAGGATTATATAAATGAAGATTAAGTTGAATTATATGAAAGTAGTAGCTCCTGTAAAAGATAAATACATGTTGTGAATAAATGTTCTTAAGATAAAGCGATTATTGCACGGGAGAGGATTAGTAAAAAATTGAGATGTAGATCAAATGTTGATGTTGAATTATCAGTTCTTTGGAAGCAACTTGGCAGTAAATGTATAGCACAATGTAGCGCATTGAAATAATTTGTCACGCTAGGAAGGCGTTGAATCTAAATATACTTGGTAAATTAATTATGAAAGGCAGTTGGTCGCGGTAATTGAGCTATGATAAGTCCTCCAAAAAGTGATGTGATCACGAGGCCATGTGTGTGTTATATTATAGAAAAAGCAGAAACCATTGCAAAACGCACTGTTAATCGCATGGACGTATTGGGGTTATGTAATTATCTAACTAATAAAGACCCTATATATCCAATTAATAAATTATTTCTTGGAGCGGTCCACCAAGATTATGATAATTATTATATGGTTTTAACAGAAACAGAATTGTTTATAGAAGAATTATTAAAATTTCAATTCACTGAAAACATTGAATCAATTGCTCATTTTATTCAATGCTTGTATAGGATTCTAAACAGAACAAACAGTAAAAAAAACTGCTTGGAAATAATTGGTCCCCCATCATCATGCAAATCTCTATTTATTACATTTGTTACAGAAGCTTTCATTAATGTTGGTTACTGTAACAGATCAAATAAATTTGAACGTTTCGGTCTGCAAGATCTAACAAATTCCCGGGTTGGCATATTAGATGATGCCAATTTTGACCCGTTTGCCAAGGAACAAATGCTTTGCATAATGTCTGGAAATAAACTAAATGTATCTGTCAAAAATCAGGGTGATGAAATTATGCTCTAAACACCCATTATTAACATTTCAAATAAAAATATGTTCCAAGACAAACAATGGGACGAAAGGATCGAGAGGTTTAGATGGAGGGAATACCAAGTAGATATAGAAAAATTACCAAATCCTATGCATGTATTTCTTTTATTCCATAAATATCATTGTTTTGATATAGAACAATAAATATATACAAACAAATATAAAATGTTATGCTGTTTTACCCAATCCTTCATTCCATAATCCATATTCATTAATTCCAGTAGAATATTCTCTCAAATGAGCATCTCCACCAAAAGGACAATGAACACCTTTAGCATAGAAACTATTAGTAGTTAAATTCTCTGTATGACAAACAATATTACATTCAGTTACCAATATAACATACACTGCTGAATTAACTGTTTCAAACTCTGATTAGGGAGTATTACATCTAGTAGGATACAATCCAAAAGAAAATGAAGGTGGAGCACCTCTAACTGGGTGAATCCTATTCAATGGACTAACAAAATCATTTTTTTCTATAACTTGATCAATAGTTGAAAAATCACGATTATCAATTCTGCCAAACATGGAATTATCATGTGTCATATTAATCTTACTAATATCGGCACTACTCCAATTTTGAGATATACCCAAAGTAGGAGGAGTATTAGTCCCATTCATATTGTACCCGATACCTAGTTTAGGCTATCGGCTACGCCAGCAGACATTAAGCCGTAGTTGAGGTTTTGGGAAGAGTTAGGAAAAGATAGCGCACCGATCGAGTCAAGAAGAATGTCAAGATGACGTAGGAGGTCTAGGATCAAGGAGGCACTGACATCTGTAAGAAGATGGAATTATGGATAGAGATGTGAAGCGTTATTAAGATATATATGGAATATGGTATTTAAACATCTTAGAAGAGGATATATAACATGCATTATATGTGGAAATAATTTTAAAGAAGTCAGATAACCCTTAAGTTATTTTATAACGGAACAGCCGAGATGATGTGGGTTCGAGACTATGATCGTGACGCGAGAGCACAGTGGTGGGGGACTACACCACGTGTCCGCCCCAAGCAGATAAGTGAGAAGACAGTGCCAGCACAGCCAGTGGAGCTCTGTCAGACGAGCAGGTAGGATCGAGCTCTATAGCGCAAGCGAGACGCACGGTGAAGGTCACGTAGCATACCGAAACTGTCACGGCAGAGTGTAGGCGACAGTTTCTGCATCGCCGAGCAGCGAACGCCAAGCAGGTCATTGATCCAGGCGGGCTTGCCGAGGAAGCAATCACAGACGGCCGGGATATGTTAGAACGGCTTTGCAAGTAGTTGGGGACTTTATTACAAGCTACATTTCAACGCAGTTTGAACACAGCTTTTATGTATAACTTTATGACTATGCTTTTCCTTAATGCATGTCAAAGTTACTTTAACAATTTCAAGCAAACGGAATGTTGTTAGCATAGGCACTGATGAACATTAGATCGTGCATTAATGAAATTTATTTCTTATGCAGTTTCATGAATTATCAAATACAGACAACTACAGGGTGTTTCGTAAACTTGAACACTCTCAAGTAAAATTTTCTTTTACGAAAGTGAGACTTAGCAGTCATTTGAGATTGATCTTTCAATACTCAAACTGAACATTAAACGGAACAGTGGCGTAACTTAGAAGAGGAGTAGGGGGTCCGCTGTTTCCATGAACTTTTTCGAGAGGAGTTGGACAATATCCGCTATGGGTAATCCGAAGTTCAACATGTCAGAGTAGACGCAAATAGAGACAAGATGGCACCGCAGAGCGATGGATTCGATTCCTGACGAGAGGAGTCCACCGGCTGATTCACTTGGGATTTCGAAGGCAATCGTCATTTCATGGATGGAATGATATTCACGCCGATCTTTCGAGAAATTCATTATGTAGGGAAAATCGACGATCTTGGAAATTTAATTACAGCTGATTATGAAAGGTACTGTAAGAGTTATAACTACCTGATACGATTATTTTCATGAATACTGGGCACACATGTATATTTTTCTAATAGGAGTGATACGATTATTAAGACATGGTTTGACTTTATATACTTCGAATTTGCTAGAATATGGAGTGACCATATGATATGGCAGGCATCATTATACGATATTCTCACCATTGGTTGGCTTTATTAAGCAGATGTTTGGTCTTTTAGACATTTTTCCAGCAAGGATATTTTTCATGAATAGTTTTCTTTTTTGTGTAACGAGTATTTCGAACTCGTGATCTGCAATTGATTATCTAAAATTACTTCGTCAGTTCATTGCATACTAGCGAGTGTGTATTATTCATCAGTAGGGATTTTTTTCCATTGGATTGTTTGGAGATATTAAGAAGTTATTCACTTTAGTGAATGAACATCGCTTTTAGATGACAACTAGAAACTTGTTGATTCCTATCTGGTACATTCACTCATATAGTCTACGAGATGGGGTCTTTCGTATTTATACGATTGTATGGTGGCTACTCATCTTACCCATCGTTCAGGGCACTATCATCCAAGTCGACGGGGCGAGGTCTTTCGTATGTATACGACTGTACGGTGGTTACACATCTTACTCGCCATTGAGGGACTCATTTTTATCATCCGAGTGTACACGAGATTGTAAGTGAATCAAACAAGGAACTACTAGTCACATATCAGTCGAAATTTTGTTGAATAAAGTAACGATAAATGTCAACAGGATTGCATTTAGTAATTATTGTTTGCCAATCCAATATTTTGTTGCTATACTATTTTGAGAGTGATTTCAGTTTAACAGCTGTTATAGCTGATGCTTTTGATGATTTTTATAATTGTGTTTGATACATTTGAGAAGGATTTAAAGTAATTGGATCTTGTAAGATTAATCATTAATGGTCAGAATTATTTTAAGGCAGATCAGTATTGCAGATTTTGATATGAGAGATTATAGCACATTAGTGTTTTTCTGTGATGTGAATTATGAAAATTGTAAGAGAATTTATGCTATTTGAAAGCAGATCTTAAATTACTGAAGTAATATTTTTCCAATTGTTTAAGAAGTTGTCTAGATGTGATCAGATTAATTACAGTTATTGGAGATTGTGTGCGTTGATAATTTGAAGCCAGTTATATATTTTTTGTAGATCATGCAACATGGTTAAGTGGAGTTTGTGATAGGCATTTTGTGGAAGTTGCCATGTGATAGTTGCAACGTTGATAATGTATTTTGAGGCAGACATGAGGTCGTCGTACCCAGTCTAGCGTAATTGTTGAGATTCATGCTGTATGTGCTGAATATTTATGGAGTTTTGTGGAATAACTATTGTATTCAAATGTGATATTTGAAGTATTGAAGAAATGTAATGTCGTTGTGGATAGTTTGATCCAACGTGATGTCGTGGAGGCAATAATATTTTTTGGCATGATAATTAAATACGAGATATAACTTGGAAGTGATAAAACTGTAAGACAACGTTCTATAAACCTTATTAAACAATTTGTTAGGAAATTAAACAAATAAATAAATTTGATAATACAAGATTTTCTGAAAATAATAATTAATGAAATAATAATCTGAGATTTAAGCATATTAACGATCTGACCTAATGAAATAAAAATCAGAATGACTAGATGAAATAATGAAAACTAAATAACCAGAAGATTGAAATTTAAATAAGTTGATAAATTAAATTTTGGAATAAATCGATGAATTAAATAAATGGATGAATTAAAGATTGGAATAAATAAACTGATTGAAATAAATTAATAGACGATTGTAATGACGATGAATAACTGAATTAGAAGGTGATAATTAACTAAAGAAGCTCATGATTAATGAATTTACATGGAATTAAATAAATTTAATTGAGATATAATTTGAGGAATTGCAACTTGAAGTGAGAATTTAAATGATGTAATGGTGATGAATTAATGATTCTGACTGGAATATGTAGAATTTTGAGGTGGGAATTAATGTGAGGAATGTTTAATTTTGATGATGACTATAACGATGACCAATGAGCCATGAATTTTCTATAATTCACAGATAAGAGATTATTAATGACGATGTAAATAGTGTAAATTAATTATTCAATGTTTAGGAACATTTGACTAACATGTTCAACAGTTAAATTATGCCATGCAAACCATAAATTACGTGATATTTAATATATGTGATTATAATATGTGTATGTTTAAACAGATTAATAACTTTTTCAAATCCACATTTATGATGTTAAATTAAAGAGAAATTAGGTCTCAGGTTTCACAAATGTCAGTGACGAAAGACATAGTGCTACAGTGATCCTGAGAACCCAAGAGAACTTTAGAGATTTTTCTGTTCTATGTGGATAAAAATAATTTTGGATTAGAAAAGAGATGGTTCGATTTTTGGACAATGACAATTTAACTTTGGCATTCGACCATACTCTTAGGTAGGAGTTATATTTAAAATGTCTGTCTGACTATCAAAGTAAAATAAATTTGTTTTTATCTTAGTTGTGATCTGATGATGGTGTGATGTTCCTTTTTCTTTCCTTGTCTTGAGTAAGGCTTATCCGGAAAGGAAGTGGTTTGCTAGGAATTCAGTTGATGGCGCCCATTTGTATTTGCATTATTTCTATTAAACTTAAGCCCGTAACGACCCTAGAGATACTTTGTCTCGTGATACCCACTGTTTTTTCGAGAACTCAGCTGAATTTCCGACACATTCCTTATTTGACTAGAGGTTCATTTAACTCCGTTCTGTCCTGGAACTCCAGGAATGCGATGTTATAGCAGATGGGTCATCGCATCCCCAGGACGAACGGGTACAATATAATGAACTTTTGTTAGTCCATTTAAAGTAAATGTTTACCAGATTTAATCAAGCCAAAAGACGGTTTATAACTCCAATCAAAAACTTCATCTTTTGATTTCATCTAATTAAAATCATGAACATAAGGTGTTAAATTTAATTGACCAGTAGCAGCACCATTAAATCTATTTACAGTTCCATTACCAGGATGTACTAAACAAACTAAGCAACATTCTACCAGTGTGGCATCAAAACGAAAAGAGGTATGTCTCGACCACTTCCTGTTTGGATGAACATTTCATCTCTTACTGCATATGAAAAAAACTATTCAGAAACCAAAGTATCACAACTATGTCAACTAGATGCACATTTTCAAAGAGATTTTCAAATAGCTAGACAATATTACAAGATTGATTATAGTAGACACTACTCCACTGAAAGTGTTTGAAACATATTATAGAATGGGCTTTAATTATATTTACTTTCCTTCTAATCTATTGAAAGATCCATTAACATGTACTACATTGAACTTTAATACAGAGCGCTATCACTCAGAAGATAACAGCATGTGGACAAACTTATATGAACACAAGATAATGTGTGAGGAATGTTATATAAACCTGTATGCTAAGACACACACAACAACAGATAATGAAGACGAATTAGATACAGAAGATACTCAGGCATCCCGCACATATGAATTTAAAAATTGGCGAGATACAATTGATGCATTATTTAACCATGTCAAATACTTTTGGTGTTCAATTTGCACTTTCCCAATGTTTAAAGTGTATCATTTAAATAATTTTCAACACCAACTTGTACCAGACAGAAATCACTTTTTAAGATTCAGGGCAGTGGTCGAGCATTCCCCTTTTATTCAACCATTACAAAATTATACTTTTCAAGGTATTGTTGTATTTTCAGATACTATACACCAGACCAACGAGACTAGATATTATTCACTTCTTCAACATGAATGACATCTCAATTCCTTCCACTTCCAGCGAGAAGATCAACGAGGTGAAGCAAGTTGATATCGAAGAGATATCTGATGCTGAAGGCCTCTTCTTCCGGAAACTAGACAAGTTCCCCGTATGGATCTCTCCGGGAACTTGCCTGTCGATCACATCACCCCGAAGATCGGAGGGGTGAGAGATCCCTTTTCTTTCCTTTCCACTGAGCTATTTGACAACCTTTCAGTGTGACATCTTCCGGGTTGTGGTTTCATCTCTTTCTTTAAAATCCAGCAATCACGAATCTCAGTTCTCAACCTGATACAAAAATGCCTTTCGGATGACAGGTATAATATCTGCTTATCCGGTTTGAAGGGGGGTCGTTGTCACCTTAACTAGACAGCTTCACCTTCCATTCCATAGGGTCTAGGTCGGACTAATAACCGGCCTAGTTTGGGGAACCGTGCTAGGACAAAGTGGGTGTCAGGCTCGTCCAAAGACACCATACACCGCTGCCTGAAACGGTGAAGGCCTACGGGCCTGTACCACCTGACTGGGGGGGTTGAGTATCAGGTTTAGAACGAGGATACCCCAGAGGATGATTACCTCTGGAAGACCACAATAACTCGAAGAAGGCTAATAGAAATTAAATCCTGGTCTGTGGGCTAACAAAAAGGGCTAGGACCGGGTAATAAGATATTTACGGTTTAGAACTGACATAGCCTTGGGTGACAAGCCCTTCATCAGGGTTGGGTCTGATTAGCAGGCCTGTCACCTCTTCACAATAACTAGGGCTTCAATACGGCTCGGATAAGACTCCTTTGCGAAAGGCGCTAATGACAGATGATTTGTCTTCCGGGTCGATATTCAATAACATATCTGCCATCATAAATCCACAAACACAACAAAAACCTTTCTTAGATTATGCAATCCAAGGATTGAACTTCACAACTTGTTTGCCCTGGCTCTTCACCCCCACAGTTATTGGGGTTGAGATAGGAGTGGACGCTACCGACCTGGGATTCTACAACAGAACATTACTGACATCTCAGGGCATTGAACCAAACCCAGGACCCATTCAGTCCAAATTCCTCAACGACTTCAGCGACCTCGACAATCTCCCTGATTGTGGGGATAGGCCAGTCTACCTCAACTACCAGAGTCAAATAGACCCAAGCGCCATCAACAATGTGAAGGTAACCAACCGTATGACCAAACCAGTTAAGCTCAGCACATACAGCGCCGCCAACCAAGTTGTTGAAACTGATAGGCTCTGGCAACAATACGGTTCAACCCTGTACCCTCTTAAGAGAAGTAACAACGTTCAAGGTCTAAAAAATGACGTCACTAAAACCCGGGTCAAATATACAATCCCAATGGACCAAGTCACGCCACCAACTAACGTCCCTTGCTCATCAGCTCAGCCACCACACTTCAACACACCACGGCGAACCTCAGTCCCACCAGGAATCTGGGAGCCCAAATGCTATCCCAGGGTAACGAACACCAGACTGTGGGTACCAGCCATGGACACATCTGAACCTTATTCCCATATCACGGTCTCCTACTTCGATAAGGACAACAATTGGATGACCGAATCAATTGATATAGATATAGTCAAAGACCCTAATTCAAGGTTCTCCTATGCACACCTGGTAGGGATTGAGCTCAAAAAACCCGAGTCAGTAAATTTTTTGAGGGCTAAGCGGGGTTACCAGCCAGTCCAGTTCCCTGATTCCAACAGAATTAGGAGCACCGAGGCTTTTAAGATAGACCAACCCTTTTGGTATGAAGACATGGATTGGGTGGCATTGATGTTGATCAACGAATTGAACAAGTGCACCGAATTTGGATGTTTCGTCATTAACCCGCAATATATAGCTTGGCAGTATGATCCTAACTCAAAGGCAGCTACCATCTCAGATCTAGCCATTAGTTTTTGCTCAGGTAAGAAACCTTCTCCAATAACTAACTTACACCTTACTAACATGCTCAACTCCAAGGCTTCCCTTGTATATGCCTCAAGCCGAGGATATGCACGATCAACAGCCCCCTTTTCTATCTCGGAAACTGCGAAGGAGTATGGATGTAGCTTTCCAACTTGGCTAACTAACGACTTCTTAGGTCCCTCAAACATTTCAACCATGTCAGCAATCGATCCACAAACCAAGAAGGTTGTAGAATACAGATCCAGTACCAGAGACGGCGAGTTGGCTTTGAGTCTTCTCATAGCTAATTGTGACGAAACAACTGCCACTGACGCCCCCTACATAAAATTAATCCTCCCTCTTAGGTATTCTGTCAACATGGAGGTACGATCACAGACAGGTTGTGAACTAACCAACTCTGAATACATCACACCTCTCTACACCACGGACTCCAGCAACCTTGAACATCTACCTGGCAAATTCATCTTATTAGGGATGAGATCTTGGGATGTCACCTATTTACCCAAAGTACTCGACTGGGACAATCTGGAGACCTTAGTGAGCAAACCAGTCTTGGTCGAGGCTTCCGAAACCAGCCAGAAAACTTATGACCTTGAATGGAATACAAAGGGTACCCTACCTGTCACACCTGCCGTCCTCATATGTCAGAACCTGCCTCACATTGACGCTGAGGGGGTTGAGAGTGGTGTCCTGGAGGGACACGGTACCAAGGACAATGTTATCAGGGGTAACCAGCCAACTAAATACGTGTACGGTGCCTCAGGCCTCTTTTATCGTGCCCTCTCCAGATCAGATCACCCTAAAACAAAGAATAAACCTGATCTATGGGTAACCCAAATCTCTGAATCCATTGGCTATCTTGACAACGACTACATCAGTCCTGGAGGCTGGGACATTCAGGCTTGTATTAAAGCTCAGACCTCTCCACTCATCTCACTTCTGCCTGTTTTTTCAAGCTATAAGCCCCATGAGGTGGGTATGATCCACAATCAACCTTACCGTCCCTCTTGTGTCCACTCCATCCCCTTCACACTTGACCAAGAACTATGGAGATGGACCACTTTCCATACCTTTTGGGTTGGTAGCAGAAGTGTTGACGGTAACTACAAGATTAGCAACCTTCCTGCAACCAATGTCAACTTGTCCCTTTCCCTCACTTGGAAGGGGTTCTTCCATCTTATAGCAGGAATCGACAGCAATAAGACTGTAAAGACCGTTTTCACTCATATTGGTCAGGCTGCTAATGACATTATCACCGATGATAACACTCGATCTGTTTTCAGTAGGGTCATGGAAATAGGTGAAACAATACTTGGGGTCTTGAGCTTCATAGGGTCTGTTGTTGCTTTTTTCCTCTCCCCCCATCAGCTAAATGGTTACCAACAGTTCTGTAACGTGGTAATAATCAACCAGAGTGATGGTCCCTCTAACAAATCGAGTTCCATCGATTCACAGTCGGTCAGTTCCAGTGACTATGAGGCCGTAAAAGATGACATCAGCTGCACCCTCCCTTCTGACTACATCACTATATCCAAACTATGTAATAAATTCAACCTCCATCCTTCAGAAAGTATCCCCAGTTCCAGACACAATGTCTCCCAGCTAACGACAACCAATACCGGAGCAGATCCAATTCAATACACGTACGGATGTGTCCCGCGACATTCAATGTATAATTCTGGACCTCAAACAGAAGGAGCTATCTCAAATAACCTCGAGCAATACTCCTTAGACATGCTCTACAAAGGTCAGTTCCAGGAAGTCAGAAACAACAGTACCACCCTACTCGGATACCCTATCGCTCAGATAATGAAGTATCTCCGAAGTGTTACAGGTAATAGTTCCGCGGCACCCCCTACCATCACTCTCAGTACACAGAAAATAAAACTCACTCTTCACCTTCTCTACATCTGTATTTTAGATGGTGAGAGGTTTAGGGTCAATCAGTGGGGTGGTAACTTGCCAAACAACAGAGTATTCAACATCTATGTTGGGGGCAACTTGCGACCCGACACTGAGACAGGATTGCCCACTACACCCCTCGGTTTTGGTAGGCCACAGGGTGGTCTTGTCTGGATGGAAACTAACTCCATTAACCACTGGGACATCTGTGGGGACGTCAACACCATTCTGCCAAGATTCGAGGGCGCTGGTGAGTTGTCATTCAGCTACAGTGAGGATATAGGAGACAGCGATTCATACTCTGTCTTAATACCAGAATACATATTGACCAACCCTGCTAATGCTAACATCATGATTGCTCTTCTCATCATAGGCATTGCCCCATGGGGTTGGGCCTATCCTGTGGTTGCCCACTACTTTGAGGGGAAGGAGCAAGCTGTACTATACGCTTCACTGGCCGGATGGCAAATTGTGGCTGGTATAGACAGACTCAAAGTAATCCTCCCCATAACAAACACTTTTGGCCTCAGAGCCATCCGGAACCAGGCAGAGGCCAACAGTTCTGTCACTTTTAGACCCACCTTCGGGCCACACTTCGGCATGGACAGCGCCCCGGTCAACATAGCCTTTCCTTCAATTACTGTATGAGCTGGTACGCTGAAGTGACCATCAACCACCTAGAGGAATTCCTTTCTCTTGTCGGACCTAGACTAGGCTTACAAAACAACTTTGAAGAGATCCAACGCCTCGCCATATCCCTGTGCGTTTACTACCCACCAGCTGTCATGTTCAACGACACGTTCTCACCTGAGAAGTATTTTAGCCAGGATCTCCTTCCACACGCACCACCTGGATTACTTCCTGATTACCACGTTGTAAGAGACTATCCACACAAGATTAAAAAGGAAGGAAGGAAGCTTGTAGTTTAACGTGACCGTTAATCTGTAGATTATGAGCCACGGGACCTCCTTTTTACGTGGAATCCGAACCACAGGACATGGCATTTCACTTCGAAAATCTCACATGCATTGACCGGGAATCGAACCCGGACCGCCTTGGTGAGAGGCATACAGCTAGACCGCTGAGCCACCATGCCCCCCACACAAGATTAACAACAAACCTGAAACCTGGTTTGTCCCTCTCAACAAGGACAACAGGTCTGTTCCACACGTCCTCAATTCTAGGAGGAACACTACAGAAGACCCCCTCTGTGCCGTGTCTTTCTTCACCCACCACCTCGAGGCCCTGAACATTGGGAAGTTATCATTGTGTCTACTGGATTTGTATCGACCTAACCAAACATCCACAGGTGCAGGAACCTTTAGGTTGGAGCCCAACATAATCATCTACCACCTCAGTGACAACTTTTGTCAGCTGGCAGTCAGCCAATTCCTCGATCAGATGTTGGGCCTCCAACCTCAGTACAACAATTACCCACCTCCCTTCAATCTCGAGCATGGTGACGATATGAACAGTGCCTGTTACGACCTGTATCGAGGTCGGCGTTTCCAGTACTCTAATTCAATGATAGGGCTCTGGTCTGCCTTGTACAAAAAGCTGGTAGGGCCAGAAGTCCCTACGCTTTGCCTCACCACTCAATCCGACTACGTTACCACCCTCGTCCATGGCCCATCTAACGGCCTCTCTGCGTCCAAGTCTCGTGTCTACGGTGACTTAATAACCATATCATTGGACTTGGCAACCTACACCTTCCATCCTTACCGGGGTGGAGCTCGGTGGTCTGTGAGCCGACTGACACTCAACATGATTCTGTCGAATGGCCCTGACTATATCAGATGTATCGACAAGATTGGTAACATTGAATCATACAAGTTCAGATCCCAAAAAACCCCTGACAATACTATGTATGAAAACTGGCCCGTCAACATCACCATGGCTCGAGTCTCACTCAACAAGCACGTTTCATTCAGGCTGGGATTGTATCAAGCAACTCCTCAGGACACCTTCATGAATACCACCAACCTTAAAGAAGGTTCACCACCTGATCCCTACCTTCTAACTGACTTCTCAATTAATGTGAGAACCTGGTTTGGAGGAGACCACTTAAGGATCAAACAGCTTGCGGGCTTAGACTACTTCAATGATGAGCCTACTCGAGTCCACGTACCCACAAGTAGTATCTGTTTTGAGATTACCAGATCGAATGATGGTGCTTGGCTCTGCGGAACCAACAGAACGCCAATTCAGAGCAGCATCCACACATCAGTCCCTTTCTGGTTCATCGTAACCACAGGTAGTTCAGTTCGTAGTACAAGATTCTTCATAACGTCCGAGGAAGTACAAACAATGATGGACTACTCTGAGGGTTTGTTGGGCAGGAAAATTCTCGACTCTCTAATGAACTACAGAACTCTGGCCACCTACCCTAACATTGGCACTTTCCAAAGAGGACAGGCCCTGTTAGATAGGATAAGTTCCAGAATACTGCCGATCTCCCCACGGTCAGAAGAACTGAACCAGGGGGAAGGACTCCCTGGGGCGACTACAGATCGATTGAAAAATGTTGTCGTCCCAGAGGAACAGGAACAGGAAGACACCGAGCCCCTCGATGGGCAAGACGCAGCATAACCTGGATAATGTGCCAACTCAGTCACGATGATATTGAGGCCATCAAGATTCTGGTCAATGGGTTCTTTGGTCATAACATGGACATAGCCCCTAGATATTCTCCTTGGGAGATAATCTTATTTTTCTCTTTCATACGAGCAAAAGCTACATGTCCTCATTGGCTCTACAAACGAGTCAGCAAGAAGTCTGACATTCCACACAACTTCAGACAGAGTCAATCTCAAATCAATCGTTTCATATTGACAGAACTCAATGACATATCATCCAATCCTGAGTTACAAGCCCACGAAACTGAAGTTGCCGGACTATCCGATACCATCCTGGGCATCACCAAAGGATTTAGGAGTAAGAAAGACAAATCTACCAGGAAATTAAGAACCGATGAGTTACTAACTACAGTCGACCGCAGAACCCTAATGAGGCTGAAAGCATATCTCGCCTTGCCAACAGGGGACTACATACTAACCAGTAACAAAATAGTATGGTATCTGCTGAATAGGAAATCGCATTCCTGGTTCAACTTCAAAACCTTTTTCCAACTAAGATTTTAGGGTCTCATCAAATTTAGCAAGGCCATCACACCCCTGGTCAAAAGTTTAGACAAGGAACTTGTGTCAAAATATTCATGTTTTGCTGAACTACACTGTCTTGGCGGGTTCCGCAATCCTCCAGTTCTTGACTACGATCAAGTTGAGGATGTTAGGAAATTCGCTAGCAGTGGTTCTATTAGGCACGGTCCTGTCGATGACACCCTATACCCTCTGGATTGAGATTCTGGGTCAGATAGCCCCTAGATATGTAGCATCTTCATACGACCTGACTTTCGACGAGTTCATCGAAGCAAAAGATTTCACGCCTACAACCGACACTAGTTCAGACATCCGCATCACTCAAACCCTAACAGACGGGACTGATAAGGCAAGGAAGCCCAGGAAAAATGAGTTACCATATGTAGCTACCAGCATGGAATTGGGTGATATAGTTCTCTCGGACTCCTGGATTAAGACACCGGTCGAGAAAAGTGAACTAGGTAAAATAAGAACCGCCGTCTCAAACCCTTTGGGAATATTCCTGGTGGAGGATTATCTCCAGAAATTCCTCAACAACTGGTACAAGTCTGTTCCCGAAATCAGGTCTCCCTCCAACATCAATGATGAACTGACAATGTTTGAGCAATTCGATCCCAACCTGTACTATCTGCCTTGGGATTATGCTGAAGGTGATCACCAGATCACAGACCAAGAGATCACGGACGCTATGAAGATGATATTGGATCAGGCATCCGTCCTCCCAGAACAACATGAGTGTATTCCCGTCCTCAAGGCTTACTGGCACAAGAACTTCAAGAACAGGAAATTCAAAATATGGGACACCAACACTAAAACTATGTTGGAGATACCTTGCACCGGGGGATTGCCTAGTGGGTGTAGGTTCACTTCGGACTTATGGAACATCATTAGCACAGGGTATAGTAGGATGATCGACAGGTTGATAAACGTGACACCACAGCTGGCCTGGATCAAAGGAGATGATTCTCTGTTCGGATTCCAAAAACCTGAATTGTGTTTGGCGAAACGCCTTGGGTATAATCCTCTGGGAATATATTCTGGTGTTGGGAAATTTTCATTAACTAAGGGTATGGGTGAATTCTTGAGACTGATCTACCGGGGGCCTGACCTTAGCACTGTCGGCTACCCTGCCAGATCAATCCCTCTAATCCTACAACGGAGGCCGTGGAAAGACCCTCAGGTGGACAGGCTGGACTACATAATCAGTTCACTTGAGAGCATATGCACAAGTGCTCGAAGAAGTAACAACATCACCATGGGCACACGGCTATTGAAATCTTTGATAAGAAATTATGAGGGCCAGGTCCCTAGGATGACTGGGGTTCTTACAAGCCCCGCTCACCTTGGGGGACGAAAACTTCCTCCTGGCAAGACATCCACAAAACGATCAAAAAAATCATTACCTGTAACTCAACCCGATTCTGAAGACGAACTAGACTCTTCTATATTCAATTTAATTTCTTTTTTTAATTTATTAAGAATTTTCTTTCACATCCCATTTGAATGTATCGGTTTCCTTACATCGATGCATGAAGGAGAAAATAACGTTGCTAGATCCTCAAGCCATTCAATTATTAAGCAAACTCTTTCAAATAAAGAACAACTATCTACCAACCCAGACTTGGAAGCAATTTATAACATTGCTAAAAAACAAAAAAAATTGCATGATGTCATTAGCATCAAGCACAGTGAACAATTTAATGACGTTCACGAACTGCTTACAAGGCAGCTCCTCAAGCGAGCCTCAGGTGTTGCCGTCGTCTACCCCCACAGACGAGATGGATGGGACCACATACACGTCATCCACGACTGCACCTTTAATTCCAATCAATGAAGATGCGCCTTCCTCAATGGTGTCACCGTTAGACGAAGACACCATAAAAACATTCATAACACCGTCGAGCTCGGAAATGAATACTGGCGACATCTCTTGCAGTATTTCCTCGAAAAACAAACAGGGGAGATATTTCTGCAAGTGGGAACCACTCAGGTTAAAATCCCATGTAATAAAAACCACAGTTTATCCCCTGAGAGCGATAAAGAAAGTTCCAAAAAAGGATTGGTGGAAGTATTCTGTCAAGGATACTCTGACATTAATAGATGTCAATCCCCAATCGAAGACACTGACCTCCATGGATAGTCATGCAATAAACTTTCTCCACAGTGTGAGCGAGGAGAAACGTCTAGCGCAAAAGCAAGACAAGATACTGGAAGAGCGAGAGGAGCCTTCCATGTATCACGCATTCTACTGAAGAATCCGTGTTCTCCCCTCAAACTTATCAAAAATACGTCTCTCTGGCTTGATAATGCTTACCTCTGCCAAATTAAACAAGAAACATGGGAAAAAGCAGAAACCATTGCAAAACGCACTGTTAATCGCATGGACATATTGGGGTTATGTAATTATCTAACTAATAAAGACCCTAAGTATCCAATTAATATATTATTTCTTGGAGCGGTCCACCAAGATTATGATAATTATTATATGGGTTTAACAGAAACAGAATTGTTTATAGAAGAATTATTAAAATTTCAATTCACTGAAAACATTGAATCAATTGCTCATTTTATTCAATGCTTGTATAGGATTCTAAACAGAACAAACGGTAAAAAAAACTGCTTGGAAATAATTGGTCCCCCATCATCATGCAAATCTCTATTTATTACATTTGTTACAGAAGCTTTCATTAATGTTGGTTACTGTAACAGATCAAATAAATTTGAACGTTTCGGTCTGCAAGATCTAACAAATTGCCGGGGTGGCATATTAGATGAAGCCAATTTTGACCCGTTTGCCAAGGAGCAAATGCTTTGCAAAATGTCTGGAAATAAAATTAATGTATCTCTCAAAAACTAAGGTGATGAAATTATGCTCTAAACACCCATTATTAACATTTCAAACAAAAATATGTTCCAAGGCAAACAATGGGACGAAAGGATCGAGAGGTTTAGATGGAGGGAATACCAAGTAGATATAGAAAAATTACCAAATCCTATGCATGTATTTCTTTTATTCCATAAATATCATTGTTTTGATATAGAACAATAAATATATACAAACAAATATAAAATGTTATGCTGTTTTACCCAATCCTTCATTCCATAATCCATATTCATTAATTCCAGTAAAATATTCTCTCAAATGAGCATCTCCACCAAAAGGACAATGAACACCTTTAGCATAGAAACTATTAGTAGTTAAATTCTCCGTATGACAAACAATATTACATTCAGTTACCAAAATAACATACACTGTTTCAAACTCTGATGAGGGAGTATTACTTCTAGTAGGATACAATCCAAAAAAAATGAAGGTGGAGCACCTCTAACTGGGTGAATCCTATTCAATGGACAAACAAAATCATTTTTTTCTATAACTTGATCAATAGTTGAAAAATCACGATTATCAATTCTGCCAAACATGGAATTATCATGTGTCATATTAATCTTACTAGTATCGGCACTACTCCAATTTTGAGATATACCCAAAGTAGGAGGAGTATTAGTCCCATTCATATAATGAACTTTTGTTAGTCCATTTAAAGTAAATGTTTACCAGATTTAATCAAGCCAAAAGACGGTTTATAACTCCAATCAAAAACTTCATCTTTTGCTTTCATCTAATTAAAATCATGAACATAAGGTATTAAATTTAATTGACCAATAGCAGCACCTTTAAATCTATTTACAGTTCCATTACCAGGATGTACTAAACAAACTAAGCAACATTCTACCAGTGTGGCATCAAAACGAAAAGAGGTATGTCTCGACCACTTCCTGTTTGGATGAACACTTCATCTCTTACTGCATATGAAAAAAACTATTCAGAAACCAAAGTATCACAACTATGTCAACTAGATACACATTTTCAAAGACATTTTCAAATAGCTAGACAATATTACAAGATTGATTATAGTAGACACTACTCCACTGAAAGTGTTTGAAACATATTATAGAATGGGCTTTAAGTATATTTACTTTCCTTCTAATCTATTGAAAGATCCATTAACATGTACTACATCGTACTTTAATACAGAGCGCAATCACTCAGAAGATAGCAGCATGTGGACAAACTTGTATGAACACAAGATAATGTGTGAGGAATGTTATATAAACCTGTATGCTAAGACACACACAACAACAGATAATGAAGACGAATTAGATACAGAAGATACTCAGGCATCCCGCACATATGAATTTAAAAATTGGCGAGATACAATTGATGCATTATTTAACCATGTCAAATACTTTTGGTGTTCAATTTGCACTTTCCCAATGTTTAAAGTGTATCATTTAAATAATTTTCAACACCAACTTGTACCAGACAGAAATCACTTTTTAAGATTCAGGGCAGTGGTCGAGCATTCCCCTTTTATTCAACCATTACAAAATTATACTATTCAAGGTATTGTTGTATTTTCAGATACTATACACCAGACCAACGAGACTAGATATTATTCACTTCTTCAACATGAATGACATCTCAATTCCTTCCACTTCCAGCGAGAAGATCAACGAGGTGAAGCAAGTTGATATCGAAGAGATATCTGATGCTGAGATTGACAGCCTGTCAAGGATACTCTGACATTAATAGATGTCAATCCCCAATCGAAGACACTGACCTCCATAGATAGTCATGCAATAAACTTTCTCCACAGTGTGAGCGAGGAGAATCCGTGTTCTCCCCTCAAACTTATCAAAAAAACATCTCTCTGGCTTGATAATGCTTACCTCTGGAAAGAAACGAAAACTTCCTCCTGGCAAGACATCCACAAAACGATCAAAAAAAAAATCATTACCTGTAACTCAACCCGATTCTGAAGACGAACTAGACTCTTCTATATTCAATTTAATTTCTTTTTTTAATTTATTAAGAATTTTCTTTGACACCCCATTTGAATGTATCGGTTCTTTACTTCGATGCATGAAGGAGAAAATAACGTTGCTAGATCCTCAAGCCATTCAATTATTAAGCAAACTCTTTCAGATAGAGAACATCGATCAACCAACCCATACTTGGAAGCAATTTATAACATTGCTAAAAAAAATAAAAAAATTGCATGATGTCATTAGCATCGAGCACAGTGAACAATTTAATGACGTTCACGAACTGCTTACAAGGCAGCTCCTCAAGCGAGCCTCAGGTGTTGCCGTCGTCTACCCCCACAGACGAGATGGATGGGACCACATACACGTCATCCACGACTGCACCTTTAATTCCAATCAATGAAGATGCGCCTTCCTCAATGGTGTCACCGTTAGACGAAGACACCATAAAAACATTCCTAACACCGTCGAGCTCGGAAATGAATACTGGCGACATCTCTTGCAGTATTTCCTCGAAAAACAAACAGGGGAGATATTTCTGCAAGTGGGAACCACTCAGGTTAAAATCCCATGTAATAAAAACCACAGTTTATCCCCTGAGAGCGATAAAGAAAGTTCAAAAAAAGGATTGGTGGAAGTATTCTGTCAAGGATACTCTGACATTAATAGATGTCAATCCCCAATCGAAGACACTGACCTCCATGGATAGTCATGCAATAAACTTTCTCCACAGTGTGAGCGAGGAGAAACGTCTAGCGCAAAAGCAAGACAAGATACTGGAAGAGCGAGAGGAGCCTTCCATGTATCACGCATTCTACTGAAGAATCCGTGTTCTCCCCTCAAACTTATCAAAAATACGTCTCTCTGGCTTGATAATGCTTACCTCTGCCAAATTAAACAAGAAACATGGGAAAAAGCAGAATCCATTGCAAAACGCACTGTTAATCGCATGGACGTATTGGGGTTATGTAATTATCTAACTAATAAAGACCCTAAGTATCCAATTAATATATTATTTCTTGGAGCGGTCCACCAAGATTATGATAATTATTATATGGGTTTAACAGTAACAGAATTGTTTATAGAAGAATTATTTAAATTTCAATTCACTGAAAACATTGAATCAATTGCTCATTTTATTCAATGCTTGTATAGGATTCTAAACAGATCAAACGGTAAAAAAAAACTGCTTGGAAATAATTGGTCCCCCATCATCATGCAAATCTCTATTTATTACATTTGTTACAGAAGCTTTCATTAATGTTGGTTACTGTAACAGATCAAATAAATTTGAACGTTTCGGTCTGCAAGATCTAACAAATTGCCGGGTTGGCATATTAGATGAAGCCAATTTTGACCCGTTTGCCAAGGAGCAAATGCTTTGCATAATGTCTGGAAATAAAATTAATGTATCTCTCAAAAATCAAGGTGATGAAATTATGCTCTAAACACCCATTATTAACATTTCAAATAAAAATATGTTCCAAGGCAAACAATGAGACGAAAGGATCGAGAGGTTTAGATGGAGGGAATACCAAGTAGATATAGAAAAATTACCAAATCCTATGCATGTATTTCTTTTATTCCATAAATATCATTGTTTTGATATAGAACAATAAATATATACAAACAAATATAAAATGTTATGCTGTTTTACCCAATCCTTCATTCCATAATCCATATTCATTAATTCCAGTAGAATATTCTCTCAAATGAGCATCTCCACCAAAAGGACAATGAACACCTTTAGCATAGAAACTATTAGTAGTTAAATTCTCCGTATGACAAACAATATTACATTCAGTTACCAAAATAACATACACTGTTTCAAACTCTGATGAGGGAGTATTACTTCTAGTAGGATACAATCCAAAAAAAATGAAGGTGGAGCACCTCTAACTGGGTGAATCCTATTCAATGGACAAACAAAATCATTTTTTTCTATAACTTGATCAATAGTTGAAAAATCACGATTATCAATTCTGCCAAACATGGAATTATCATGTGTCATATTAATCTTACTAGTATCGGCACTACTCCAATTTTGAGATATACCCAAAGTAGGAGGAGTATTAGTCCCATTCATATAATGAACTTTTGTTAGTCCATTTAAAGTAAATGTTTACCAGATTTAATCAAGCCAAAAGACGGTTTATAACTCCAATCAAAAACTTCATCTTTTGCTTTCATCCAATTAAAATCATGAACATAAGGTATTAAATTTAATTGACCAGTAGCAGCACCTTTAAATCTATTTACAGTTCCATTACCAGGATGTACTAAACAAACTAAGCAACATTCTACCAGTGTGGCATCAAAACGATGATGATGATGATGATAATTGTTGTTTTAAGGGGCCTAACATCTAGGCTATCGGCCCCTGATGGTGTGGGTGATCGTGAAGATGAAAATGAAATGCAAACTTAAAACTAAAACTAACTAATAAGGAAAAGAGGAGAGGATTGGAGAGGAGAGGGGAGGGGAGGGAAGAGAGGGTCCGCCCCAAAGGGAAGGGACAAAAGGGGAAAACGGACCCAGCTCAGGAATCCCTCGGGGTCGCCAACTCCCGAACTCACCAGCCGTGAGCCCCTGAGGGTGTAGCATTATCTAGGGTGCACCAGATGATGATGATGATGATAATTGTTGTTTTAAGGGGCCTAACATCTAGGTTATCGGCCCCTGATGGTGTGGGTGATCGTGAAGATGAAAAATGAAATTTAAACTTAAAACTAAAACTAACTAATAAGGAAAAGAGGAGAGGATTGGAGAGGAGAGGATAGGAGAGGAGAGGGGAGAGAGGAGAGGGTCCGCCCCAAAGGGAAGGGACAAAATGGGAAAACGGACCCAGCTCAGGAATCCCTCGGGGTCGCCAACTCCCGAACTCACCAGCCGTGAGCCCCTGAGGGTGTAGCATGATCTAGGGTGCACCAGAAGTGGTGGGGCTACACACACCCTGCCTCCTTAAGGGCCTAGAGCACAAGGCAGGAGGTAAAAGGAAGAGAAAAAGAAGGCTGACCCCTCGCAGAAGGAGGGTATCAGAAAAGATGAGACAAGGGCCAATTAAGGCGGGAAAGGAAGAGACTCCCTAGGCCTCGGATACCCTAATACCGTCGGGGTCAGAAGAGAACAAGAGTTGACCAAGTGAGGTCGACAGGAAAGAAGACAGAGAGGAGCCCGGCACAAGTAAGTGGAAGCAATGCCGGACTCAGCTGGGGCCCCGTGGTCGCCAACCCACGCCCACAAGATGTGAGCCCCTGGGGGGCATCAAAACGAAAAGAGGTATGTCTCGACCACTTCCTGTTTGGATGAACACTTCATCTCTTACTGCATATGAAAAAAACTATTCAGAAACCAAAGTATCACAACTATGTCAACTAGATACACATTTTCAAAGAGATTTTCAAATAGCTAGACAATATTACAAGATTGATTATAGTAGACACTACTCCACTGAAAGTGTTTGAAACATATTATAGAATAGGCTTTAAGTATATTTACTTTCCTTCTAATCTATTGAAAGATCCATTAACATGTACTACATCGTACTTTAATACAGAGCAGCATGTGGACAAACTTGTATGAACACAAGATAATGTGTGAGGAATGTTATATAAACCTGTATGCTAAGACACACACAACAACAGATAATGAAGACGAATTAGATACAGAAGATACTCAGGCATCCCGCACATATGAATTTAAAAATTGGCGAGATACAATTGATGCATTATTTAACCATGTCAAATACTTTTGGTGTTCAATTTGCACTTTCCCAATGTTTAAAGTGTATCATTTAAATAATTTTCAACACCAACTTGTACCAGACAGAAATCACTTTTTAAGATTCAGGGCAGTGGTCGAGCATTCCCCTTTTATTCAACCATTACAAAATTATACTATTCAAGGTATTGTTGTATTTTCAGATACTAACCAGACCAACGAGACTAGATATTATTCACTTCTTCAACATGAATGACATCTCAATTCCTTCCACTTCCAGCGAGAAGATCAACGAGGTGAAGCAAGTTGATATCGAAGAGATATCTGATGCTGAGACTGACAGCCTAAGCAGAGCGTCTACTGGAAAGAAACGAAAACTTCCTCCTGGCAAGACATCCACAAAACGATCAAAAAAAATCATTACCTGTAACTCAACCCGATTCTGAAGACGAACTAGACTCTTCTATATTCAATTTAATTTCTTTTTTTAATTTATTAAGAATTTTCTTTGACACCCCATTTGAATGTATCGGTTTCCTTACATCGATGCATGAAGGAGAAAATAACGTTGCTAGATCCTCAAGCCATTCAATTATTAAGCAAACTCTTTCAAATAAACAACAACTATCTACCAACCCAGACTTGGAAGCAATTTATAACATTGCTAAAAAACAAAAAAAATTGCATGATGTCATTAGCATCGAGCACAGTGAACAATTTAATGACGTTCACGAACTGCTTACAAGGCAGTTCTTCAAGCGAGCCTCAGGTGTTGCCGTCGTCTACCCCCACAGACGAGATGGATGGGACCACATACACGTCATCCACGACTGCACCTTTAATTCCAATCAATGAAGATGCGCCTTCCTCAATGGTGTCACCGTTAGACGAAGACACCATAAAAACATTCATAACACCGTCGAGCTCGGAAATGAATACTGGCGACATCTCTTGCAGTATTTCCTCGAAAAACAAACAGGGGAGATATTTCTGCAAGTGGGAACCACTCAGGTTAAAATCCCATGTAATAAAAACCACAGTTTATCCCCTGAGAGCGATAAAGAAAGTTACAAAAAAGGATTGGTGGAAGTATTCTGTCAAGGATACTCTGACATTAATAGATGTCAATCCCCAATCGAAGACACTGACCTCCATGGATAGTCATGCAATAAACTTTCTCCACAGTGTGAGCGAGGAGAAACGTCTAGCGCTAAAGCAAGACAAGATACTGGAAGAGCGAGAGGAGCCTTCCATGTATCACGCATTCTACTGAAGAATCCGTGTTCTCCCCTCAAACTTATCAAAAATACGTCTCTCTGGCTTGATAATGCTTACCTCTGCCAAATTAAACAAGAAACATGGGAAAAAGCAGAAACCATTGCAAAACGCACTGTTAATCGCATGGACGTATTGGGGTTATGTAATTATCTAACTAATAAAGACCCTAAGTATCCAATTAATATATTATTTCTTGGAGCGGTCCACCAAGATTATGATAATTATTATATGGGTTTAACAGAAACAGAATTGTTTATAGAAGAATTATTAAAATTTCAATTCACTGAAAACATTGAATCAATTGCTCATTTTATTCAATGCTTGTATAGGATTCTAAACAGAACAAACGGTAAAAAAAACTGCTTGGAAATAATTGGTCCCCCATCATCATGCAAATCTCTATTTATTACATTTGTTACAGAAGCTTTCATTAATGTTGGTTACTGTAACAGATCAAATAAATTTGAACGTTTCGGTCTGCAAGATCTAACAAATTGCCGGGTTGGCATATTCGATGAAGCCAATTTTGACCCGTTTGCCAAGGAGCAAATGCTTTGCATAATGTCCGGAAATAAAATTAATGTATCTCTCAAAAATCAAGGTGATGAAATTATGCTCTAAACACCCATTATTAACATTTCAAATAAAAATATGTTCCAAGGCAAACAATGGGACGAAAGGATCGAGAGGTTTAGATGGAGGGAATACCAAGTAGATATAGAAAAATTACCAAATCCTATGCATGTATTTCTTTTATTCCATAAATATCATTGTTTTGATATAGAAAAATAAATATATACAAACAAATATAAAATGTTATGCTGTTTTACCCAATCCTTCATTCCATAATCCATATTCATTAATTCCAGTAGAATATTCTCTCAAATGAGCATCTCCACCAAAAGGACAATGAACACCTTTAGCATAGAAACTATTAGTAGTTAAATTCTCTGTATGACAAACAATATTACATTCAGTTACCAAAATAACATACACTGTTTCAAACTCTGATGAGGGAGTATTACTTCTAGTAGGATACAATCCAAAAAAAATGAAGGTGGAGCACCTCTAACTGGGTGAATCCTATTCAATGGACAAACAAAATCATTTTTTTCTATAACTTGATCAATAGTTGAAAAATCACGATTATCAATTCTGCCAAACATGGAATTATCATGTGTCATATTAATCTTACTAGTATCGGCACTACTCCAATTTTGAGATATACCCAAAGTAGGAGGAGTATTAGTCCCATTCATATAATGAACGTTTGTTAGTCCATTTAAAGTAAATGTTTACCAGATTTAATCAAGCCAAAAGACGGTTTATAACTCCAATCAAAAACTTCATCTTTTGCTTTCATCCAATTAAAATCATGAACATAAGGTGTTAAATTTAATTGACCAGTAGCAGCACCTTTAAATCTATTTACAGTTCCATTACCAGGATGTACTAAACAAACTAAGCAACATTCTACCAGTGTGGCATCAAAACGAAAAGAGGTATGTCTCGACCACTTCCTGTTTGGATGAACACTTCATCTCTTACTGCATATGAAAAAAACTATTCAGAAACCAAAGTATCACAACTATGTCAACTAGATACACATTTTCAAAGAGATTTTCAAATAGCTAGACAATATTACAAGATTGATTATAGTAGACACTACTCCACTGAAAGTGTTTGAAACATATTATAGAATGGACTTTAAGTATATTTACTTTCCTTCTAATCTATTGAAAGATCCATTAACAAGTACTACATCCTACTTTAATACAGAGCGCTATCACTCAGAAGATAGCAGCATGTGGACAAACTTGTATGAACACAAGATATTGTGTGAGGAATGTTATATAAACCTGTGTGCTAAGACACACACAACAACAGATAATGAAGACGAATTAGATACAGAAGATACTCAGGCATCCCGCACATATGAATTTAAAATTGGCGAGATACAATTGATGCATTATTTAACCATGTCAAATACTTGTGGTGTTCAATTTGCACTTTCCCAATGTTTAAAGTGTATCATTTAAATAATTTTCAACACCAACTTGTACCAGACAGAAATCACTTTTTAAGATTCAGGGCAGTGGTCGAGCATTCCCCTTTTATTCAACCATTACAAAATTATACTATTCAAGGTATTGTTGTATTTTCAGATACTATACACCAGACCAACGAGACTAGATATTATTCACTTCTTCAACATGAATGACATCTCAATTCCTTCCACTTCCAGCGAGAAGATCAACGAGGTGAAGCAAGTTGATATCGAAGAGATATCTGATGCTGAGACTGACAGCCTAAGCAGAGCGTCTACTGGAAAGAAACGAAAACTTCCTCCTGGCAAGACATCCACAAAACGATAAAAAAAAATCATTACCTGTAACTCAACCCGATTCTGAAACCGAACTAGACTCTTCTATATTTAATTTAATTTCTTTTTTTAATTTATTAAGAATTTTCTTTGACACCCCATTTGAATGTATCGGTTTCCTTACATCGATGCATGAAGGAGAAAATAACGTTGCTAGATCCTCAAGCCATTCAATTATTAAGCAAACTCTTTCAAATAAAGAACAACTATCTACCAACCCAGACTTGGAAACAATTTATAACATTGCTAAAAAACAAAATAAAATTGCACGATGTCATTAGCATCGAGCACAGTGAACAATTTAATGACGTTCACGAACTGCTTACAAGGCAGCTCTTCAAGCGAGCCTCAGGTGTTGCCGTCGTCTACCCCCACAGACGAGATGGATGGGACCACATACACGTCATCCACGACTGCACCTTTAATTCCAATCAATGAAGATGCGCCTTCCTCAATGGTGTCACCGTTAGACGAAGACACCATAAAAATATTCATAACAGTGTCGAGCTCGGAAATGAATACTGGCGACATCTCTTGCAGTATTTCCTCGAAAAACAAACAGGGAAGATATTTCCGCAAGTGGGAACCACTCAGGTTAAAATCCCATGTAATAAAAACCACAGTTTATCCCCTGAGAACGATAAAGAAAGTTCCAAAAAAGGATTGGTGGAAGTATTCTGTCAAGGATACTCTGACATTAATAGATGTCAATCCCCAATCGAAGACACTGACCTCCATGGATAGTCATGCAATAAACTTTCTCCACAGTGTGAGCGAGGAGAAACGTCTAGCGCAAAAGCAAGACAAGATACTGGAAGAGCGAGAGGAGCCTTCCATGTATCACGCATTCTACTGAAGAATCCGTGTTCTCCCCTCAAACATATCAAAAATACGTCTCTCTGGCTTGATAATGCTTACCTCTGCCAAATTAAACAAGAAACATGGGAAAAAGCAGAAACCATTGCAAAACGCACTGTTAATCACATGGACGTATTGGGGTTATGTAATTATCTAACTAATAAAGACCCTAAGTATCCAATTAATATATTATTTCTTGGAGCGGTTCACCACGATTATGATAATTATTATATGGGTTTAACAGAAACAGAATTGTTTATAGAAGAATTATTAAAATTTCAATTCACTGAAAACATTGAATCAATTGCTCATTTTATTCAATGCTTGTATAGGATTCTAAACAGAACAAACGGTAAAAAAAACTGCTTGGAAATAATTGGTCCCCCATCATCATGCAAATCTCTATTTATTACATTTGTTACAGAAGCTTTCATTAATGTTGGTTACTGTAACAGATCAAATAAATTTGAACGTTTCGGTCTGCAAGATCTAACAAATTGCCGGGTTGGCATATTCGATGAAGCCAATTTTGACCCGTTTGCCAAGGAGCAAATGCTTTGCATAATGTCCGGAAATAAAATTAATGTATCTCTCAAAAATCAAGGTGATGAAATTATGCTCTAAACACCCATTATTAACATTTCAAATAAAAATATGTTCCAAGGCAAACAATGGGACGAAAGGATCGAGAGGTTTAGATGGAGGGAATACCAAGTAGATATAGAAAAATTACCAAATCCTATGCATGTATTTCTTTTATTCCATAAATATCATTGTTTTGATATAGAACAATAAATATATACAAACAAATATAAAATGTTATGCTGTTTTACCCAATCCTTCATTCCATAATCCATATTCATTAATTCCAGTAGAATATTCTCTCAAATGAGCATCTCCATCAAAAGGACAATGAACACCTTTAGCATAGAAACTATTAGTAGTTAAATTCTCTGTATGACAAACAATATTACATTCAGTTACCAAAATAACATACACTGTTTCAAACTCTGATGAGGGAGTATTACTTCTAGTAGGATACAATCCAAAAAAAATGAAGGTGGAGCACCTCTAACTGGGTGAATCCTATTCAATGGACAAACAAAATAATTTTTTTCTATAACTTGATCAATAGTTGAAAAATCACGATTATCAATTCTGCCAAACATGGAATTATCATGTGTCATATTAATCTTACTAGTATCGGCACTACTCCAATTTTGAGATATACCCAAAGTAGGAGGAGTATTAGTCCCATTCATATAATGAACTTTTGTTAGTCCATTTAAAGTAAATGTTTACCAGATTTAATCAAGCCAAAAGACGGTTTATAACTCCAATCAAAAACTTCATCTTTTGCTTTCATCCAATTAAAATCATGAACATAAGGTATTAAATTTAATTGACCAATAGCAGCACCTTTAAATCTATTTACAGTTCCATTACCAGGATGTACTAAACAAACTAAGCAACATTCTACCAGTGTGGCATCAAAACGAAAAGAGGTATGTCTCGACCACATCCTGTTTGGATGAACACTTCATCTCTTACTGCATATGAAAAAAAACTATTCAGAAACCAAAGTATCACAACTATGTCAACTAGATACACATTTTCAAAGAGATTTTCAAATAGCTAGACAATATTACAAGATTGATTATAGTAGACACTACTCCACTGAAAGTGTTTGAAACATATTATAGAATGGACTTTAAGTATATTTACTTTCCTTCTAATCTATTGAAAGATCCATTAACAAGTACTACATCCTACTTTAATACAGAGCGCTATCACTCAGAAGATAGCAGCATGTGGACAAACTTGTATGAACACAAGATATTGTGTGAGGAATGTTATATAAACCTGTGTGCTAAGACACACACAACAACAGATAATGAAGACGAATTAGATACAGAAGATACTCAGGCATCTCGCACATATGAATTTAAAAATTGGCGAGATACAATTGATGCATTATTTAACCATGTCAAATACTTTTGGTGTTCAATTCGCACTTTCCCAATGTTTAAAGTATATCATTTAAATAATTTTCAACACCAACTTGTTGTTGTTGTTGTTTAAGTCTTCAGTCTTTTGAATGGTTTGATGCAGCTTTCCATTCCTCCCTGTCCTGAGCTAATCGTTTCATCTCTACATAGCTACCACACCCTACATCCGAGGCAATCTGTTTAACATATTCTAACCTTGGTCTACCCCTACAGTTCTTGTCCTCGACCCTTCCTCCCATAACTAAGCTTGCTATTCCTGGGTGTCTTAGTATGTGTCCTACCAACCTGTCTCTTCTCTTCATTAGCAGTCGCCAGAATCATCTCTCCTCTCCCACTCGCCTTAATACCTCTCCGTTTGTAACCCTATCTACCCATCTGATCTTCATCATTCTCCTGTAACACCACATTTCAAATGCCTCAATTCTCCTCTTTTCTGCTGCACGAATAGTCCAAGTTTCACTTCCATAAAGCGCCACGCTACAGACAAAGGCTTTCAAAAATGACTTCCTAATACCTAAATCTATATTCGATGTCAACAGATTCCTTTTTTTGTAGAAAGGCTTTCCTTGCCTGAGCCAACCTACTTTTTATATCCTCTTTGCTTCGTCCATCACTGGTTATTCTGCTTCCTAAGTAACAGAAGTCTCCTACTTCCTTCAGCTTTTCACCTGCCAATTTGATCTCCATAGAGGTTTCTGATTTATTTCGGCTGCATTCCAGTATTTTTGTTTTACATTTATTAATTTTCATCATGGAGTCCTTTCGTAAGACGGAATCCATACCATTCAAAAACTCATTCAAATCCTCAGGCTTGTCGGCCAAGATGACGATGTCATCAGGAAATCTCAGAGTTGAAATTATTTCTCCCTGAATCTTCACTCCCACTTTAAGTTTTTCTCCAATTTCCTTCATTGCTTGTTCAATGTAAAGATTGAAAAGTATGGGTGATAAGTTGCAGCCTTGCCTTACACCTTTCATAATACCAGCTTCTCTCTCATATCCTTCAGCTCGAATGACTGCTGTCTGGTTTCTGTATAGATTGTATATCACCCTCCTATCCCTGTACTTTATTCCAATAGATTTCAAAATGTCAAACAATTTAGTCCAATCAACGTTATCAAAAGCCTTTTCTAAGTCTACAAATGCCATGAACGTTCTCTTATCTTTCCTTATTCTACCTTCCAAAATCAGCCTAAGACTTAGTACAGCTTCCCTTGTTCCTACATTTCTCCTGAAACCAAACTGGTCTTCACCCAACTCCGTTTCTATCTGGCTTTCAATCCTCTTGTAAATTATTCTAGACAGGATCTTTGAAGCATGAGTAATCAAGCTGATTGTACGGTAATCTTCACATCTGTCAGCTCCCACTTTCTTTGGTATAGGGACGATAACATTCTTCTTGAAATCAGGGGGTACCTCACCTGTCTCATAAATACTACACACCAAGTGAAATAACCTGATCAGACCTTCATCTCCTATGCAGCGTAGCAACTCAATCGGTATATCATCTATGCCTGGTGCTTCGTTCCTGCCTAAGTCCTCCAATGCTCTGTCAAATTCTGATCTCAATATTAAATCTCCTTTTGCATCCTCATCAATTTCCTGCTCCCTTTCCATTATATGATTCTCAATCTCCTTTCCCTTATACAAGCACTCTACGTAAGCTTTCCATCTCTCAACCTTTTCTTCCCTATCTGTTAGAGGCTTTCCATTTGTGTCCTTAATATTACAGCACTTAGTCTTCTTTTCCCCCAAAAGTATTCTTAATCCTTCGATAAGCTGTGTCTACTTTTCCTAATTTCAGACACTTTTCTATACCTGTACATTTCTCTTTCAACCATTCTTCTTTCGCTTCCTTGCACTTCTTGTTAACCTCATTTCTCAGACGTCTGTATTCTGCTTTCCCCTCTTCATCTCTTAGATTCTTGTGACTCCGCCTTTCATCCATCAATTCTAGTATATCCTGAGTGATCCACGGTTTTCTACCTATACTTTCTTTCCTACCAATGTTTTCTTCTGCCGATTTTGTTATTTCATTCTTCAAAAGTGCCCATTCGTCTGCAATTGAAGTTTGTTTAGGGGTTTTGATTAGTCCTTCCTTTATACTCTTCTTGAATCTTTCGTTCACATCCTTTACTTTCAGTCTGTCTATTGCCCACCTTTTTGGCTTTTGACTTTTCTTCAGTTTCTTCAACTTTAATCTGCATTTCATTACAACCAGATTGTGGTCAGAGTTTATGTCAGCACCAGGATATGTTTTACAATCCAAAATCTGGTTTCGAAACCTCTGCTTGACCATAATGAAGTCGATTTGGTAACGCCCTGTATCTCCTGGTCTCATCCATGTGTATATTCTTCTATTGTGGTTATTGAATAAGGTGTTAGCTATGACCAACTCATGTTCGGTGCAGAATTCCATCAGCCTGCTTCCTCGATCATTCCTTTCACCTAATCCGAAATCTCCTACTATCTTCCCTTCCCTCCCTTTTCCTACCACAGCATTCCAATCTCCCATTACTATAACATTTTCATCACCTTTGATATACCTCAGAATGTCATCTATTTCTTCGTACACCTTTTCAACATCCTCATCATCAGCTTGACTGGTAGGCATATAGACTTGTACCACTGTGGTGCACGTAGGTTTAGTATTGATTTTTGCTACAATAATCCGTTCACTGTATTGCTCATAATATTCCACCCGCTGTCCAAGTTTCCTACTCAATATTATACCAACTCCTGCTTGGCCATTGTTTGATTTAGTGCTAATGACCCTATAGTCTCCTGACCAAAAGTCCTGTTCTTCCTGCCAGTGCATTTCACTAATCCCAACCAAATCCAACCTCAAACTATCCATTTCCCTTTCTAAGTTTTCTAACTTTCCACTTCCTAGCAGACTTCTAACATTCCACGCTCCGATCCGTAGAATGTCAGATTTCCTCTTTGTCACTTCTGTGATGTTAACCCCCTCTCGAGTAGTCCCCACCCGGAGATCCGAACGGGGGACAACTTGTACCAGACAGAAATAACTTTTTAAGATTCAGGGCAGTGGTCGAGCATTCCCCTTTTATTCAACCATTACAAAATTATACTATTCAAGTTATTGTTGTATTTTCAGATACTATACACCAGACAAAAGAGACTAGATATTATTCACTTCTTCAACATGAATGACATCTCAATTCCTTCCACTTCCAGCGAGAAGATCAAGGAGGTGAAGCAAGTTGATATCGATGAGATATCTGATGCTGAGACTGACAGCCTAAGCAGAGCGTCTACTGGAAAGAAACGAAAACTTCCTCCTGGCAAGACATCCACAAAACGATCAAAAAATCATTACCTGTAACTCAACCCGATTCTGAAGACGAACTAGACTCTTCTATATTCAATTTAATTTCTTTTTTTAATTTATTAAGAATTTTCTTTGACACGCCATTTGAATGTATCTGTTCTTTACATCGATGCATGAAGGACAAAATAACGTTGCTAGATCCTCAAGCCATTCAATTATTAAGCAAAATCTTTCAAATAGAGAACAACGATCTATCAACCCAGACTTGGAAGCAATTTATAACATTGCTAAAAAACAAAACAAAATTGCATGATGTCATTAGCATCGAGCACAGTGAATAATTTAATGACGTTCACGAACTGCTTATAAGGCTGCTCTTCAAGCGAGCCTCAGGTGTTGCCGTCGTCTACCCCCACAGACGAGATGGATGGGACCACATACACGTAATCCACGACTGCACTTTTAATTCCAATCAATGTAGATGTGCCTTCCTCAATGGTGTCACCGTTAGACGAAGACACCATAAAAACATTCATAACACCGTCGAGCTCGGAAATGAATACTGGCGACATCTCTTGCAGTATTTCCTCGAAAAACAAACAGGGGAGATATTTCTGCAAGTGGGGACAACTCAGGTTAAAATCCCATGTAATAAAAACCACAGTTTATCCCCTGAGAGCGATAAAGAAAGTTCCCAAAAAGGATTGGTGGAAGTATTCTGTCAAGGATACTCTGACATTAGTAGATGTCAATCCCCAATCGAAGACACTGACCTCCAAGGACATTCATCAGATATCAGTCAACCAGAAACGCTAGAGAGCGCGGGGCTATTTCAAGTCAGTTCAACTCAGTTTTCATGTGTACGCAGGGGCGTTACACGCTGCATCACAAAATATCAGTCCGCAGTGATTACAAAGGCGTATTGCGCTGCATCTGCCGATAAGTATTCTACGAGAGTTATGTATCCCGTCCAGACTCGAACCCCAAACCCCATTCTAAACTTATGGTTATGGTCATTATTCCTATAGAAGGAACACCATTGCCCACTGTATTCCTCAATATGCTATTATCAATGAGTTTAATTGAAGAATGCTCATTCTAGGAACCAAGATAATGACATTGCATACTTCCTCACAACATGTTATTACCAAAGTTGTTATTTGTCAAACACTTCCTACAAGGAACTAAGGAAATGGCCCTGTATATTTTCTCATATGTTACACAATATGTTATTCTCAAATGTGTTGACTCTAACGTCTATGAGTGATCAAATTCACGGAACTGTTATCAAAGACATGAGTCCATATCCTGTAAGATGTATATTTCCACAAACATGTTATTGAGAGCGCCCCTCTACTGTGACGCACATTGTTATGAAAGGACTTGTATAAAAGACCTCGACCAAGAGGTATTGGTCTCTACAACTGCAGCAGCAACTAAACAGGTCGTCTGACTGACTGTTAACTTTTATATATTGAATTATCGATAAATTAATAAATACATTTACCAACTAACCAACGAGTTCCCATTCATAGAAATCAGATACTACTCATCAGAAGTAAGAACCACGAGACCTACTGACTTAACAGCAGTAGCAACAACTTCTTAGTACAACACTAAGGAAGACTGTTAAGCGACAAACTTAACTGGGGGCCCGTCCGGGATAGGTAACGAGTATCCTTGCCAGATAATTTACGAGTAAGTTGACATAGTGTTCTGACAAACCTCACAAGGAGGCCTACCGTCACTATACTAGCGACACCATGATACCTATCTTCAGCACTAGATGCAGTCATCGATTCTATGAACCAGCCAGCATGCCGACAACCTCACACGGTGGCCTTTCATCCACAACTAACTTCGCCAGCTTGAAGGAAGGAAGTACGCCGACAAACGTTACAAGAATCTCTCGCTCCAAGTAACGCCTTTCGCAACAACAAACCGCCATCACCGTACGTGCCGACAACGCTCCAGAAGCGCTTTCCGATCACACGACGACACAGGAGAACCAACCGACTCCGCAGTTCCAAGAGGATGCAGCCAACACTGATCATCTTTTCTTGTCAGTAAGTCAAACTCCAAATAATACCTTATTTGTGAACTAGAGTATTATTAGTAAAGCATGGTTCAATATTTCAAGTAGGCAAATTAGGAAGAGCAATAATAATAATACAAACTTAAATAATACATTCTTTCCCCTTCAATCGGAAACAAATAACAGTAAACTTTAACTAGTCGAGTTTGCCTTGTCATTTCGTTTTGAATTATAGCTAGTAAATTAAAACAAAAAAAAATAATAATAAATATTTGTGAGTTTCAAGAGGAAAAGAATTAGTGCACTCTGATTAGCAGTCCTTACACTCTTTATCAACCTTTTGAATTAATATTGTAACTAAATAATTAAAACAATAATAATAATAATAATAATAATAAAGTCATATCATTTCCTAAGAAAAGTGAATCAGTGCAGCCTATACTGGTCGTTCACTTGTCACTATTAGAGGAATTTATCAATAACTAGCAGGTACCCGCGGCTTCGCTCGCGATAAAGACAATTGGGACGATGCATTATTGCTGAAAATTGGTCTATTCTATCACATCAATCGCGGCTACAGGTGGGTCCATTCTAATTCTGAAAATTCTAATACATACAGTGTATTGATATGAGCAGCAAAGTGGGACTTTCATATAGTTGAGAAAGTCCACAGGGTATGATGTTACCTTATGTGAACACATTTGAAAATTACTTTTTGGTTTTGCCATCTTCTGCTGAGACATAACAATTATGTTGTCCGGATACTCGTGAGCAGGCCACATACAGTTGTTCATGGGAAAAAATGGTTTTGTCTAAATGTACACCTGCTGCTGTTAAGTGTGTCATTGCGCTTTGTTAATGGAAATTGCTAATATTGTTGGAAAAGGGAACTGCACTCTTGCACACTGGAATGGCAAATCTATCGGAATATGGGGATTTAAAAGTATTTTTCCTTAAGCTATTCACAATGTAATTTTGCCATAATTATTGATGGTTTGAACGACAATATGTCGCTATTAATAGACCCATAGTGAAATATCTCTCACCTTGGCCGCTGGAGCACATTATGCAGTCTCTTCCAGTGTTACATCCCTGGGATTGAAATTCTCCAGATGCCTCTGTGGGTAATTAAAATTCCTGATTGTTGTTGTTGTTTGTTTGAGTCTTCAGTCTTTTGACTGGTTTGATACAGACCTCCATGCCTCCCTCTCCTGAGCTAATCGTTTCATCTCTACATAGCTACTTCATCCTACATCCGAGGCAATCTGTTTAACCTTGGTCTACCCCTACAGTTCTTGGGCTCGACCCTCCCATCCATAACTAAGCTTGCTATTCCTGGGTGTCTTAATATGTGTCGTACCAACCTATCTCTTCTCTGCATAAGCAATCGCCAGAAACATCTCTCCTCTCCCACTCGTCTTAATACCGCTTCATTTGTTACCCTATCTACCCATCTATCTTCATCATTCTTCTGTAACACCGCGTTTCAATCGCTTCAATTCTATGTCAAACGATTCCTTTTCTGTAGAAATGCTGTCCTTGCCTGAGCCAACCTACTTTTGATATCCTCTTTGCTTCGTCCTTCACTGGTTATTTTGCTTCCAAAGTAACAGACGTCTCCTACTGCCCGTAGCGTTTCTCCTGCCAATTTGATGTCCATAGAGGTTTTTGATCTTTTTCGGCTGCATTCCAATTTTTTTGTTTTACAATTATTGATTTTCATCATGAATTCTTTCCTCAAGACGGATTTCATACCATTCAAAAACTCATTCAAATTCTCTGGCGTATTGGCCAAGATGACGATGTCATCAGCAAATCACAGAGTCGAAGTGATTTCTCCTTGAATCTTCTCTCCCACTATACATTTTCTCCAATTTCCTGATTACTGTGTTTTTAGAGATCTTTGAAATGCGTTGCCCTCGCACATGGTGTAGATGCATTGTCAAAGGAAAACATTCTATGTTACGAACATGGGATGCATAACCTGTACCGAAAGCTTCTGCAGATTTAACACAATGCCTATTCTGAACAGCAGTTCCTTAAACTCAGATTTGCCAACATTTTATTGTATCTTTCCATGTGGTATATATCTGTACCTCAACATACAGAAGAGTGCTTTCAAAATCACGTCTTGTGTAAATTTTGCAAAAGGTAGTTCACAATTTTATAAGTGCACATTGACTATTTATTTATCGTATGGTTTTTAGTGCCGGGAGTGTCCGAAGACATGTTCGGCTCGCCTGAGTCTGTAGCTGCTTCCAGCGGACACCCTAAAGGGTGAGCTACAAGTTCCGTTCAATTTCAAGTAGTTCCAACTTTCGCCACAAGATATCAATGATACGTAGGGGTGAACGTTGGAACTTTGATAGAGCGTTCTGACGAAATCTAACCTAATAATTTTGCTTTACACAAGTTTAGTCTGTGAAAGGATCTTTTACATGCCATAAATCTATGAAATGGGACCGCCGGCTTTACTTCCCCTCCGAAGGAAGGCATACTGAAGGATTTTCAACGCTCTTAAAAAAATCCGACGACTTCGGCCGGGTTTGAACCCGCTATCTTGGGCACAGCAGTTCAGCATGCTACCGACTACGCCACCGACTATGAGACGGCGGGATGCCTTTAGTGTTACGGAAACGGCAATAGCCGCCACAGAGCTTCGTTGCTACTGACATAACGACCAGACTGATATTTGTACTGAAATATACGGGATTTGTGAGCCCAGTGTTTATGAAATTGAACGTAGCTTGATCGCTACCTTTATTTAGTAGCCGCTACTGTAGTGTTTAAAACTTAAAGGCGGTATTAGAAGGCGCTTCCTCTAATTTTTTTACCCCTGGCACTACAGCCCATGAAGGGCTTAGGCCTATAATGCGACCGCTTCCCAGTCATTTGGCCTTCAGATATTGTGGTGACGCGTGGTCAGTGCATCGTATCCCTCGGCCGTTAATGTTGTTCTTCGTGACCGGGGCGCTGCCTCACTATCAGACAGCTACTCAATTGTCCTCACGAATCTGAATGCACACCGTTGCAAACCTCACGTCAGTGTCAAAAATCTCTGACGGAGCCGGGAATCGAACCCAGGGCCCCCAGTTGAGAGGCCGGCGCGCTACCCTGTTCTTATTGTGTTTATATATATCTTGAAAAAGATAACAAATGGATTGGCATTGCCTCCTACAGGGATTTATATAAAATCGGATGTCATACCTTGAGGTAGTGTTGCCATGGAAACGGACTTTCCATTAGTTCAGTTTATCAGAGCGAAGATAGTTTTCTGCGAATATCTTTGAAAATATTGGTTTTAGGGCCTTAAAAAGTGGTTTTCGGTGTCCCCTAGGGACCTACCGAGTATTGTTTCTCGCATCGAGGGGCGTAAAATGAGCTGTGTCCGCTCTTTATGCGACAACTTCGATATTTTGTCCCAGTTGAGTATTTTTAGTGACTTTTCTGTTATGTTGCTCGTTCCACGGGAACAATGATTTATTTCTGGGTGAAAGGCATCCTATATGTTATCCCAGGGTACAAGCTGTCTCCATTTCAAATTTCATCCAAATCCGTCCAGCCGTTTTAGTGTCAAGAGGTAACAAACTAACACACACACAGACTTTCACAATTATAATATATATAGGGATTAAATATTTATTATAAACAAACAAAAACGTCATCAAAAATCAAAATTCTCATTTCAGAAGAAATATCATTTTACTAGCTCATATTGTGGAGAATCTAAACGGGATATCCACATATCACTAACCATTTAAATTAATAATAATAATAATAATTAGTTATTTGCTTTATTGTGAAAACCTAACCGGGGCTCTTTCACATATATTTTGATTAATATTAATACTTATAAGTAAGTAATTAACTTTTAAAAGTAATTCATTTAAATGTATTTAATTTTAATTATCTTTTAATTATATTAAGTTCATAAACTATAATAATCTATATTAGCTGAGACAAACTCATCATTAAGATTTTAGTTAAACCTAAAAACATTTTGTAGAAGATTTGGAAACCTACCATTCTTATTTGAGATAACAGGTTTCCAAACAGCTTGACCACTAAGCTACTCAGCATACAATCCATTTAACCAACCTTTCGAAGCCACATTAAGTATAAATTGCTTAGCAGTATCCGATACCAAATCACTAAGAATAAACTCCATATAAAGAAAACATGGATCTAATACAGAATATAAGGTTCTATCAAAACCGATTGGAAGAAAGCGTAGGAAACCCAAGAGAAATGTACCGATGCATCAAAACGTTATACAACTTGCCAATCTACACACCAGAGTTACAAGAACCTCTTGTAGGTAGAACGGTAAGCGCTTTCCGACGATATGAAGGAGAGGTAGGAGCCGCGGCAAGATTATTAATACTCAAGTGGAGGATGATAATAAATAGCCCCAGAAATGTGACGATGAAGCGGAAGCAGATTTCAGAGATAGGAGAAGAGGATAAGAAATTAACGTAACAATTGATTCATGTTTTAAAACATATCAAAATATCCTCCCAACAACATTTCCAATCAGAAAATGTATCCACCAATCACGAACAAAGTCAAGATTTTCGCTTGGCCCAGCCATCAAAATAGAAGATTTAAATAATTTAGGTAACGTTCCTCAATTACCAATTATCACAATATTTGGACTAAAGATCTTAATTGACAGCGGTGCTTGCAATTCAATTATGAATCCTGCATTAGCACACTCATTATTCGCAGAATATATGTTTAACTAACCATTTTGTATCCAATCAATCCACTCACAAACACTAGAAGATAATATCCAATTCCCTATTTTTCAGAATATAACATAGGTTCACCTATACAATTCAGGGTTATTCAATGGCATAATTACTTTAACGCAATAATTGGTAGCGCAGATTTTGCTCAACTAGGTGCACAGATTGACAATGCCTCGAACCTAGTCACTCTCAACAACACGGACATACCATTCCACTGTCATTCCCCATATAAGCAAGGAAGCTTTCAACCTGCATTAAATGCATATCATCTAGCTATACCTGTCAACATACAACACGGAGACGTGTATATTTCCAAATTCGAATACGAAGCAATATTTTTTCCAGATGCTATTTTTCATGCAGGTTCTATATCCCACAAACACTCAGTTGAAACAAGAATTCACCGAGCCCATACTAGTTGCACCTTTAGAGAATGTAACAATCCAACCACTGGAAATAAATTCCATTTCTGAAAGAAACATTCATGAACACCTCCGAACACAACACTTGAACGATCTAGAAAACAGTGCTATTCAAGACATTTTCTCGGAATTCTCAGATGTTTTCTATTACCCAGTATGTGATCTGACATTTTCAAGTGCAGTAAAGCATTTTATTCGCACTACAGATGAAGACTCAGTACACCAAAGAAATTATCGGTACCCAGCAACTCTAAAGCAAATATTAAACAACGAAGTAGAGAATACTGAATACAATCCGCTTTTATGAACCTTAAGACCCTTTTAATAAATGCTCCTGTGATAGTTTATCCAACCTTTAAGAAGCAATCACGTTAACCACGGACAGTTCAGATTTTGCTCTGGGAAGCGCCCTATCACACAAGGGACACCCCATCGCATACTAATCCAGGACTCTAAACCCGGCAGAGAAAAACTACTCCACAATAGAACTATTAGGAACTATTAGGAATTGTAGAAAGCTGCAAACATTCCAGGCCTTACTTATGGGGACGACACTTTAAAGTAGAATGTGATCACCGCCCGTTACAGTGGCTCTTCACGCTAAAGGATCCTAGTTCGAGACTTTACCGTTGGAAGATAAAGCTTGGAGAGTTCGACTATTACATCAAAAACGTCAAAGGCAAAACCAACTATGTCACAGACGCACTCTCTAGAGTAACATGACTGATGAAACAGCTTCAATCATTGCCATCCCCGGAGATGACACCTACCACAATAATATGGATAATGAAACTGTCCATTAAAATCAGGCAGACCCCATATTCACATTGACGATATCTGAACGGAACTTAAACCAAACCGCAATCAGATTATTGTAAAATATGGTCATTATCCCAAGGTACTTAAATAAAAACCTGTCTAAAAAAATGTACCAGACACATAATGACTGTCACAAAGGAGAATCTTCAGGAAGATTTAGCAAATCGCCTCCTCAAAATAATAGTAACCTCAAACAAGTACTATACTTATTTTGACGACATCACTCTTGAGATCCCATTCATCAGGGCATGCCAGAAGCTATTTACTTCTGAACTAATCAACATCAGGTCATCCAAATTCTTGGAAGACATTGAAAGCCCCGAAACTCTGAGACAGCTGATTTCACACTATCATTCTGAAAACCACAATGGTATAGTAGAAACTTACGAACATCTTAAGACCAAATACTACTGGCCTCATTTAAGAGAACAAATTAGGACAATCAACAATCAATGTAACCTCTGTCAGAGAAACAAATACGAGAGACACCCCAACGAGGTATCGAACCAAGGTTCCATCACCGCCGATCACCCTTTCTCTCAAATTCACATCGACACGTTTCACTTCGAGCAAAAGTCGCATATTAACCATAATTGGCATTTTCTCAAAGTATGGACAAGTCTACATTTTACCAAATGGTACAGGTCTGGCCACACTAAGCCAATTACAAGTTTACTTTTCCCACCATGGATTCCCAAGGAAAATCACACATGACCAAGGAGGAGAGTTCGAAAACAATGTCATAAAATAATATTTTAAAGCCACGAACATCGAATATCACGCTATTACCCCTTTGAATTCTTCATCTAATTCTCTAGTAGAAAGACTGAATTCGACCCTTCTAGAAAAACTTCGTATCTCCAGAGATCACGATAAGTTCTCTCCGCTCTCAGAGCTCGTGACCACCATAATCACTAGTTACAATTCCTCAATCAATTCCACTACTAAACAACCTCCTTTCAACGTTCTATACGGACCATACTATAAGGCTTTGGACTACGTCTTCTCGCTATGTCCCAAAAACAACGAATACATTGAAAGACAAGGAAATCAGTTGAAAATTGTAAAAGAGAGGCATACTAAACATAACACCGACACTTTCAATCATAATTACCAAATTATTTAAACTGTCTACGTATTAGACCCCCTCACCAGAAACAAGAAATCACAAAACCTGTAGAACGAAGGTTTCGTTACCAAAAGCGAAGAAAACAGGGTAAACTGTAAAATGAGAAACGGTAAAACTCATGTAAGGAATTTTCGGGACATTAAACCAAAAAGAAAATTTCTTATTCCAGATTCCTCCCCGGATATGGCACCATCACACAGCCCATCCAGACACAAGGATTCTATGCCGACTCATTAGGACCAGCCTTAATAATTAGCGATTATCACCGGTTCAGGTTTCATTTCAATTTAACGAGCTTAAAATATTCTTATAATAATATTCAAGACTCTATCTCAAGTCTCGTATCACGAAGCAATAATACTTATCCTTATCTAATATCAGAATTAAGAGACACAATTAAAGAAACAAAAATGGAATTAAATAAGATGCTACCTGCTACACCTAGAAGTAAGAGAGGTCTTACAAATGGTTTAGGTAGTATAATTAAATTCATATCGGGTAATCTAGACCAAGATGATCTAGACAACCTACAAGAACAATTAGAAGCATTAAAACAAAGTAACGCCAAGGAATTTAGACATATTAATAAATTAGTATCATTCAGTAACTCTATTGCTCAAAAGTTCTATAATGAAATGAACCATGTAAACTATAATATGAAGGTAATTAAATGTATTTTACAAGAAGAAGACTTCAAGATTAACCTTCTGAAACATCAACAATATGTGCTCTTGTGTACGAACAAATTAGATAAAATCATACAAGTGATGCAATATACTATTAGCTTGTCATTTAATGAAATGACAAATATCAAGATGTTCTCCCAGAAGGATTTAACAAACGTTGTAAAACATTTAAAACTAATCTACCCAACAAAAACTATAATTCATACTGACCAGTATCATCAATTTGAGAACCTTAAATTGTCAAAAACGGAAGTTCTCATTGTAACGATTCGATCCCTTAGCTATTATATTTATAGGGTTATTCATTTATTATCATGTTATTATTCTTATTAATTAGTACATCGATGAGATGATTTTTATATCAGATGATTGTAAGCGGGTTTTATTAATATTCGATTAGATTTTTATTAATATTCACTTGTAAAGAGACGAAGGATTGTATGTCACATAAATTGCAACTTGGTGCAATAGTATAAACCCCAGAATGACGCAGTAGTTATTTCACAACGGCAGGTAGCCATTGTCACAAGATTTTAAAAACCCACTATGACTAACAATCACGTGCGGACCATCGAGTTCCTTTTGGAAGGAATAGAACATAATATGTCTGGTGCAACAAGATACGTCACTACTGCAGCCAAAGTACGATGCTAAATATTGCAAGTAATGATGCAATTAGCCCTCGTAAGAGAATGAAACCAGTGGAGAGGGAAGTTTCCGAATCACGTGACAAGGAAACATATAAGCCGCAACCCCCAACAGAGTGGGCATTCATTCTCCTACAGTTTTCATTAAGAAACGACAAGTCATTATTGTAGAGGAAGGCCTCTTGAGGACGGAACGGTTTTCCATCATAGCTTTCAACCACAGTACATCTAAAAGCAATGTCCTGCCGATAACTATATCAGTAGATAGTGGATCATATCCCTGCTCTACAGTCGTCCTACAGATGGCAACAAAATGGATCGTGGTATTCTGTATCTTACGATATATTACAACATTTTTAACATACGCGACGTAACATCTAGATCATCGGCCATTACTTAATATGACGAATCTTCGACTGGGTGAGCAAGCAATTAAATAAAACTATCGTCTCTATTATCATTTAACTTCAATTAATATTCAATTCATTTTCAATGTTCATTTTCTTTTAAATAATTAAACCGCAATTGCTAATTTAAATTCTTTGTGTCACTATAAATATTTTGCTTTTGATTCAATAAACTATTTCTTTAACTTCAATACTATAACTTTACTTGTAGTTAGCACATACTATAGGCAAATCAATCATACTCCTTAAAATAAATACTGAATGGTTAGTCAACTCTGTTCCACTACGGCCCGGGTAGGTGGTCTCGACAATACTGCTGACTGCCGAGGATATATTTAATAAATTTCGATTCTGTATCTTAAATAGGAATCTGGCGCTCAACACTTATTATATTACACCATCAAGGCAAGTACATACCACAGTGTATTTATTCTTATCATGTTTGTTTATCGACCCATTACAGTTGTCACCACATCGTAAGGCACTTATAAGAAATGTTACATCATGATGAACGAAGAAATGGTTGTAATATTATACATGCCAATCACTGATGCTAAAACTTATACATTGTATAAAATTTCTCCTGTACCTAGAATAATCTAATATTAATCCCTCCGGAAAAATATTACTTGCAAGGACCTACCTTAAGATGGTCTAACGCACCTTGTATAAAAATTACTCAATATCACGCATGAATACTCTTTAATACTAGAATAACTTCATGTAATTTAACGGACACTACCAGATGTCAATTTGCCACTGTCAAAAACGAGGTACAACTATTTCAGCCACTAAATAAGAAACATAGCCTTTTCTCTAGTAAAATCCCTCAAATAATCTTGCAAACCTGCCCAGAATCTCTGAGAACTATAAAATTAGCAGGATCACAATATTATGTAATTTACTCAAATGCGTCTTGCCCTATTACAAGTATGGGTATAAATTTGCAACAGCAACCTACAAATTATGTGCACCTGTTCCCACTCCTGTCAACTCCAAATGACCAATATGTCAAACCCGAAATAAATTTCCATTCATCCTACCTCGATGTAAAAGGAATGACGTTAGATTTAAAACCCATTCCAGAATATAATACTAAAATGAAAATTTTTGTGTCTGTGAACACAAGTATTATAATACTTATTTTCTCCGTTATACTGTTAAAATTTAGAACAAGGATATATCAATATATTAAATCTGTAAAGAATAAGTTTAAGAAAATTGTCATCGAGGACGATAACGATCAACAAAGGGTGGAGGAGTTATGTATCCCGTCCAGACTCGAACAGCAGACCCCATTCTAAACTTAATGTTATGGTCATACTTCCTATAGAAGGAACTTCAATGCCCAATGTATTCCTCAATATGCTATTATCAATGTGCTTACTTGAAGAATGCTCATTCTAGGAACCAAGATAATGACATTGCATACTTCCTCACAACATGTTATTACCAAAGTTGTTATTTGTCAAACACTTCCTACAAGGAACTAAGGAAATGACAATGTACATTTTCTCATATGTTACACAATATGTTATTCTCAAATGTGTTGACTCTAACGTCTATGAGTGATCAAATTCACGGAACTGTTATCAAAGACATGAGTCCATATCCTGTAACATGTATATTTCCACAAACATGTTATTGAGTGCGTCCCTCTACTGTGACGCACATTGTTATGAAAGGACTTGTATAAAAGACCTCGACCAAGAGGTATTGGTCTCCTCCAACTGCATCAGCAACTAAACAGGTTGTCTGACTGACTGTTGACTTGTATATATTGAATTATCGATAAATTAATAAATATATATATACAAACTAACCAACGAGTTCTCATTCATAGAAATCAGATTCTACTCATCAGAAGTAAGAACCACGAGACCTACTGACTTAACAGCAGTAGCAACAACTTCTTAGTACAACACTAAAGAAGACTGTTAAACGACAAACTTAACTGGGGGCCCGTCCGGGATAGGTAACGATTATCCTTGCCAGATAATCAACGAGTAAGTTGAAATAGTGTTCTGACAAACCCCACAAGGTGGCCTATCGTCACTATACTAGCGACACCAAGATACCTATCTTCAGCACTAGATGCAGTCATCGATTCTATGAACCAGCCAGCATGCCAGGAGTGGAACAGACAACCTCACACGGTGGCCTTTCATCCACAACTAACTTCGCCAGCTTGAAGGAAGGAAGTTCGCCGACAAATATTCCAAGAAGCTCTCGCTCCAAGTAACGCCTTACGCAACAACCAACTTCCATCGCCTACGTGCCGACAACGCTCCAGAAGCGCTTTCCGATCACACGACGACACAAGAGAACCAACCGACTCCACAGTTCCAAGAGGATGCAGCCAACACTGATCATCTTTTCTTGTCAGTAAGTCAAACTCCAAATAATACCTTATTTGTGATGATGATGATGATGATGATGATAATTGTTGTTTTAAGGGGCCTAACATCTAGGCTATCGGCCCCTGATGGTTTGGGTGATCGTGAAGATGAAAAATGAAAAGCGAACTTAAAACTAAAACTAACTACTAACCTACAAACTAGAAGAAGAAATGGAAAACAAAGGGAGAATAAGGCAAATAAAGGACAGGAGGAAAAGAAATGCCCTCAACCCTCGAAGAAGGCGGATTGAGGGACTTGGAAGGAAGAAGAGCCATGAAAGGCAGATAGGAAAGTGAAAGAGGAGAGGGTCCGCCCCCACAGATTAAGGGACAAAAGGGGGAAACCGGTCCCAGCTCAGGAATCCCTCGGGGTCGCCAACTCCCGAACTCACCAGCCGTGAGCCCCTGAGGGTGTAGCATTATCTAGGGTGCACCAGAAGTGGTGGGGGCTACATACACCTTGCCTCCTTAAGGGCCTAGAGCACAAGGCAGGAGGTAAAAGGAAGAGAAAAAGAAGGCTGACCCCTCGCAGAAGGAGGGTATCAGAAAAGATGAGACAAGGGCCAATTAAGGCGGGAAAGGAAGAGACTCCCTAGGCCTCGGATACCCTAATACCGTCGGGGTCAGAAGAGAACAAGAGGTGACCAAGTGAGGTCGACAGGAAAGAAGACGGAGAGGAGCCCGGCACAAGTAAGTGGAAGCAATGCCGGACTCAGCTGGGGCCCCGTGGTCGCCAACCCTCGCCCACTAGAAGTGAGCCCCTGGGGGAGCTTATTTGTGAACTAGAGTATTATTAGTAAAGCATGGTTCAATATTTGAAGTAGGCAAATTAGGAAGAGCAATAATAATAATACAAACTTAAAATATACATTCTTTCCCCTTCAATCGGAAACAAATTCCAGTTTGCCTTGTCATTTCGTTTTGAATTATAACTAGTAAATTAAAACAAAAATAAATACTTAAAAATAAATATTTGTGACTTTCATGAGGAAAAAAATTTAGTGCACTCTGATTAGCAGTCCTGACACTCATTATCAACCTTTTGAATTAATATTGTAACTAAACAATTAAACCAATAATAATAATAATACAGTCATATCATTTCCTAAGAAGAGTGAATCAGTGCAGCCTATACTGGCCGTTCACTTGTCACTATTATAGGAATTTATCAATAATTAAATATTTATTATAAACAAACAAAAAAATCATCAAAAATGAAAATTCTCATTTCAGAAGAAATATCCTTTTACTAGCTCATATTGTGAAGAATCTAAACGGGTTATCCACATATCACTAACCTTTTAAATTATTATTATTAATAATAATAATAATAAGTTAAATCTTTTATTGTGAAAACCTAACCGGGGCTCTTTCACATATATTTTGATTAATATTAAAACTAATAAATAAGTAATTAACTTTAAAAAGTAATTCATTTAAATGTATTTAATTTTCATTATCTTTTAATTATTTTAATTTCATAAACTATAATAATCTATATTAGCTGAGACAAACTCATCATTAAGATTTTAGTTAAACCTAAAAACATTTTGTAGGAGATTTGGAAACCTACCATTCTTATTTGAGATAACAGGTTTCCAAACAGCTTGACCACTAAGCTACTCAGCATACAATCCATTTAACCAACCTTTCGAAGCCACATTAAGTATACATTGCTTAGCAGTATCCGATACCAAATCACTAAAGAATAAACTCTATATAAAGAAAACATGGATCTAATACAGAATATAAGTTTCTATCAATACCGATTGGAAGAAAGCGTAGGAAACCTAAGAGAAATGTACCGATGCATCAAAACGTTATACAACTTGCCAATCTACACATCAGAGTTACAAGAAACTCTTGTAGGTAGAACGGTAAGCGCTTTCCGACGCTATGAAGGAGAGGTAGGAGCCGCGGCAAGATTATTAATACTCAAGTGGAGGATGATAATAAATAGCCCCAGAAATGTGACGATGAAGCGGAAGCAGATTTCAGAGATAGGAGAAGAGGATAAGAAATTAACGTAACAATTGATTCATGTTTTAAAACATATCAAAATATCCTCCCAACAACATTACCAATCAGAAAATGTATCCACCAATCACGAACAAAGTCAAGATTTTCGCTTGGCACAGCCATCAAAATAGAAGAATTAAATAATTTAGGTAACGCTCCTCAAATACCAATTATCACACTATTTGGACAAGAGATGATGATGATGATGATGATAATTGTTGTTTTAAGGGGCCTAACATCGAGGTTATCGGCCCCTAATAATCTGGGTGATAGCGAAAATGATAATTGCGCCGCCCGGGGTGGAGGTGGAAATGGAATGGGCCAACTTACTTTGTTTTCAAGAGGTCCGCGGCGCTTCTACAGCAAAACCACCCGCCAGATGACATGCCCCAACAGAAGAACACTAAGGAGGAAGGAAGGTGGAGAAGGGGGACAAGCACAGGCTCGTCTACAGACACATCCGATAACTAATAGAATTGTCGCCGACGAAATAATGCCACAACAGTTGCTTAAAATTTAAAAGGAAATTTAATTACCGAAAGGGGTCAAGAGAAAAAAAATAATATTTAACCAAATCATAAAAAAGAAGAAACTGTATGGCCACATCAACCTCTCTCTGGTGATGCATATGGCTTAAGGCCAACACAAGTTATTTACATAAGAAGGCAAGAGACGGTTTAACATGCTTGCTGAGCGAAATGAAAACATTTAATTTAAAATTTAAATAATAATGCCCAAAAGATAAAAAAAAGAATACAGGTATTACCAAATGAGAAAGGGCTTGATAATTTACTAAGGTATGCAATGCCGACCCGACATTCAGACATAAATGCCACCATGAAACGAAAAAAATTAAAATTAAATTAATAAAATAAAAATAGGATCAATTAACAAATCCACCTTTTTTATGAAGGAGAAACTTCGGGAACACTCACAAAAATACAAGGTTAAACTAACAAGATTAACAAAAACATACTAAGCGAACACCACAACACTTTTGAGTCTCCCGCTCGACACCTAGAAAATCCACTCCCAAGACCAGAATGCACTCGGGCAAAACAAAAACAAACATGGCCACCAAAAAGATGACCGCATGTCAAATCGAATTACGGCAAACAATTAGCATAAAATTAATTTAAAATCACCAGAGAGAACAGAACCGGAGGAAAGAATTACGCCTTAACACATTTGACACGAGGTAAATTTAGGCTGCAACGGATCGTAAGTTAAATAAATAATAGGGCAATTCCAAAGATTACCGACAAGAAATAAACTAAATAAATAAAAGGAATTACAACGTACAATAAACTAGAAACGTGTCTCCAGGAGGTACGAAGGAAAACAATAAAATTTACATATCTGGTAACATTAGCAAAACAGAAAAAATTAGGCCTACCAGGCGAAACAAAATACATTATTAAAACATTAATATATGGCCAATAACGGAGCTCCAATAATAATATGTAGATATTAAATAATGACGTACCTTAAAAACTTCTCTGTGGAGACACAATAAAGATAAAAATAATTAACACACAAATAAAAAAAATATACGGCACTATATGGCCTTAAAATGGCTACCCCGCACATGCGCCGTTTTCGATCACCCATGAAGCTTCTCTTCTTGTAGCCCGTCAAAATAAATATACCACAGTTCATCTTCAAGGGGAAAAGAAGAAATTAAATCCTTAGGAGCACAGGCGTTTCCATTTCTTGAATATATTCATATTTCGTAAAGGCTAGGGGCCCAGGCCTCCAGCACACGGAGAGATACTCTTTGACCAGCAGCCGGCTTGTTGTTTTCTTGACGACAGACAATGAAGATCACAAGATGGCGGAGAATCCAAAGTCAAATACCGCACTGCATTCATGTTAATTGTAACTGACCAATCACAGCTTGACACATCAAGTAACAATGTGCGTATTAAGTAATTATTTTGGCGGTATGATGTATATATATAGTCTTTTGTTCAATGACGTAGAATACAATATCCTTCAAACATGACCCGATTAGGATGAGACCAGAAGACACCACAAACTCACTCTAGCGGTCAAAATTACAACTCGGCCAGAGGAGCCCAAGTCCGATAGATACTACCATCTCGTGTTCATAAGCGGAACCAAGCCATCAGGTGGGCGCTTTAAATGGCAGGCAACACAAGTATATAGGGGAGAAGGATTTTAAAAACGTTGGGACGGGCATTGCACGTAACAGTCTCCCTCCCTTAAGCGTGAATACCGTTCGCGAATATGCCTAGGCATAGGCAGTACTCCATAACTAGTCGATTCACCAAGCATGTTTCCAGAAGATAATGTTCACCAGTTAACTCCAATTGATGGATAAAAACCGCATCGTTTTGGTTAGGAAGAGTGCAGGGTCAGATTATCAGGGAAGGGATAATTGATCACCTCGCAAACCACTTAGTTAGCAGCTTCACTGTGTCCATAAGTTCTCAGAAACGCAGAACACCAGCACCTGCAGTGCTTTCAGAGTCCGAGACACGTTAGGCAAATTTTCAAAAAGTCCAATGTTGTTAGCTTTAGACGAAGTAGGTGGAAGCAATGTGCCAGATATCATGCGACGAGTGGGCAGCCATTTACAAAACAGAAGTTAATCTTATTTCAAAAAAATAAAATTTTACAGAAATTACTAATTCTTACTACATTTTATAAAAGAGAAACAAAGTTGAATTTAAATGAAGAAAGAAAAATCCTGACCATGCCCTAGATCCGTGCTCACAGTAGTTAATTAAATAACAAGATTACTTTTTACTGACTAGTAGTACATTTCAATAATTCACGCGTTGAACGACTATACATTTAGAAGGACCTACGGTAGAGGAATGAACACTCAAATTCCCAAGGAAACAGGTATACAAGATCACCATGAGTTAGGTCTCCCACCGAGTCCAACTTACATGCTAGCATCTTCCACGAGAACATCAAAATTAGTTACAATTTTACAATTTTATCATAAAATGGGAACTACCCAACAGTTACAGGCTGTATCCCAGAAGAGTTTTTAAACCCAATTCAAAATTCCAGAAGGAACAGATGCCTGAAGGCTTCAATGAAGGTTAGGGATACTCTACATTATACAAAAATCAGTTTACAAAATTTTATGGTAGCATTTCCTCATTACAAACCTCTCCACCTCGTTTTATGTGCGAGAGATGCACTCTGGATATTTTGTTGGCCTTAGGGTTTCGAATAAGAAGAGTAACGGGAGTCAGGAATGCCTCTACATAACAGGGGCCTTTGAAACGAGGGGTCAACTTGCTAGAAACAAGATTACTGACGCCCTTGGGCTCAAAATTGCGGACGTACACAACATCTCCAATTTCCAAATCAGTTGGCTTGCGACAGGCATTGTGTCGCTTGGCAAGTTGGTCATGTGATACCTTAATGCTCTCTCTAGCCTTGTCGAATTTCGCCCTCATATCCTCGGGCGTGAAACTGTCTGGAAGGAGATCGTGCAGGTTCCACAGATTAGACAACGGAGAATTAGCCATAAACGAAAACATTAACGAAAAAGAGGTGGCTTGCGTGCTCTCATGCACGGCGGTGATGAAAGCAAAATTGAGCCAATGCAAATTAGAATCCCACGTGGAATGGTCGTCGTGGTGGAAAGCAATCAGAGCAGAACGGAGATTACGATTGACTCGCTCATCGAGAGACGGGTTAGGAAAATAGGGAGTGGTGGTTACATGCGAAATAGCATAATCAAATAAGAATTGACGGAACTGATGTGATACAAAGCACTTGGCATTATCTGACACCAGGAACTGACATGGCCCAAAAGATGAAAAGATGGAATTAAGACACTTTATGACCGAACTGGACGTAGCCTGTCTGGTGGGGAATATCCAACTAAACCGGGTGAAACCGTCAGTGCAAAAAAGCGCAAATTGGTTTCCCCGACCAGAACGAGGCAACGGGCCAACATGGTCGATAAAAAGCCTCTCCATGGGTCTAGATGCCGGTTCAGATGACAACAGGCCAACCTTAGTAGAAACCGGAGGTTTGCTAATACTACATGAAGCACAATTTCTAATGAGCCTCCTGATGTCGCCATCCATACTCTGCCAAATGAAGAACTGTCCGATCTTAGCAAGGGTCTTGAATACTCCTAGGTGGCCACCAATAGGAGATTCGTGATAGTAACGAAAGATTTCCGGAATGAGGACAGACGGGAGCACAATTTTAGGAAGACGGTCATGACGAGACGAACAACACAATACACCATCCTTTAGAGTGTAGGGCTTGATCACTTCCCCAGAATTGATACGGTCGATTAGGCTAGATAAGGAGAGATCTTCTTTCTGGAATCTCCTCACATCTTCAAAAAGCACAGGGGATTTGCTGAGAACGACATTGACATAATTTACAGGTGATACGAGGTTTATGGGTTCACATTCCTGAATATCCTCTTCGGCTGTTTCCTCAAACATGCGGCTTAAAGAATCAGCTACCGCATTTTCAGACCCACGAATATGGTGGACGGTGAACTGGAATGACAGGATCCTAGTTGCCCATCTGTTTCCCTAACACCCAGCTCAAGGCCTGGTTATCGCTCTCGATGAGAAACTTAGAGTGCTCAAGATACATACGGAATTTTTCCAGGGCGAACAACACTGCTAAACCCTCAAGTTCGTATATGGAATACTTCCTCTCTGCGTCCGTTAAGGAACGAGAAGAGTATGCAATGGGTTGCCTACCCAGATCAGACTCTTGCAGTAGGACACAACCAACACCACGACCAGACGCATCAGTCTGCACAATGAACTGCTTCCCAAAATCCGGAATGGCTAACACAGGTGCGTTAGAGAGTACAAGCTTAAGATCTTCGAAAGCTGCCTGCTGAGAGGGACCCCACTCAAACTTCACAGCCTTTTTGCGTAATTGATTCAGAGGAGCAGCACGGTCGGCAAAGTTACTGATGAACTTACGGAAGAAGTTCACCATACCAATATAACGAGCAACACCCTTTGCGTTCTTGGGTGGTTTAAAATCTCTGATGGCCTGCGTACGAGACTGGTCCACGGAGATACCAGATGCGGAAACAATATGTCCCAAGAAGGAAATTTTGGGTTTGGCAAAGGAAACCTTGGACAATTTGACGGTAAGGCCAGCGTCACGCAACCGATCATGTACAACTTTCAGATGATCAACGTGTTCCTCGAAGGACTCAGAATAGATCACCACATCGTCAAGATAGTGGTACACAAATTTGAATTTAATTTCTGAAAACACCTTGTCGAGAAGTCTGCTCAACACAGCGGCTCCGGTGGATAGGCCAAACGGCATACTCAAATAGGTTCCAGTCAGTGGAAAAAGCAGTAACATGCCTGGATTCCGGAGAGAGGGGAATTTGGAAGTAAGAAGAATTTAAATCGAGGATCGTGAACACATTCACGTTGCGAAACCAAATAAAGCATGTATGAAGGTCCGGCAAAGGGATGGATTGTAAAACCACCTTTTGATTAAGAGCCCTATAGTCGACAACCGGCCGAAAACCACGGTTAGGTTTTGGCACAAGGAATACAGGGGATGAGTAGGCCGAGATAGAAGGTTGGATTACACCTTCTTCCAACATCTTGTCGATAATCTTCCGAAGTTCAGCCATCTTGGGCGGGGCAAGGCGATACGGGCTGGAACGCACCGGCACAGAATCGGTTAGCTCAATCTTGTATTCCATCAAATGGGTTACACCCAACTTGTCAGTAAATACATCACTATACTCCTGACATAACCTCTTAATGGCATCCTTTTGAGGACTCGTTAAATTTTCCAGATCGAGATCCTCAATAGTCATAGGTTCACTAACATGATGATGATGATAATTGTTGTTTTAAGGGGCCTAACATCTAGGTTATCGGCCCCTGATGGTTTGGGTGATCGTGAAGATGAAAATGAAAAGCGAACTTAAAACTAAAACTAACTACTAACCTACATACTAGAAGAAGAAATGGAAAACTAAAGGAGAATAAGGCAAATAAAGGACAGGAGGAAAAGAAATGCCCTCAACCCTCGAAGAAGGCGGATTGAGGGACTTGGAAGGTAGGAGAGCCATGAAAGGCAGATAGGAAAGTGAAAGAGGAGAGGGTCCGCCCCAAAGGTAAGGGACAAAAGGGGAAAACGGACCCAGCTCAGGAATCCCTCGGGGTCGCCAACTCCCGAACTCACCAGCCGTGAGCCCCTGAGGGTGTAGCATTATCTAGGGTGCACCAAAAGTAGTGGGGCTACATACACCCGGCCTCCTTGAGGGCCTTAAGCAGACGGCAGGAGATAACATGAAAAGAAAAAGAAGGCTGACCCCTCGCAGAAGGAGGGAATCAGAAAAGATGAGACAAGGGCCAATTAAGGCGGGAAAGGAAGAGACTCCCTAGGCCTCGGATAACCTAATACCGTCGGGGTCGGAAGAGAACAAGAGTTGACCAAGTGCGGTCGACAGGAAAGAAGACAGAGAGGAGCACGGCACAAGTAAGTGGAAGCAATGCCGGACTCAGCTGGGGCCCCGTGGTCGCCAACCCACATCCCACTAGATGTGAGCCCCTGGAGGAGGTTCACTAACAGAATTGACAGCAGGAGAAGATAAAACCGGGTTAAACGATAATTTAATTTGCGGATTAAACTTAAACCATAAGTTGCGAGCACCTAAATCAAGAAGCATACCAACGTGGGACATGAAATTAGCTCCAATGACCACAGAACAGGAAGATTTCTGGCAACAAAAAATTTCAACTTCCAAGAAAAATTTAGAATATGGATTTTGACTGTCATGCTACCCAAAATATTTAAGTTTGAACAATTTGCCGAAATAAAAGATTCATTGTTAGGCTCTAACTCAGGTAGATTGCAAACACTCTTCATAGATAAAAACCAGACCTCACTTATAAAGGATGCGACACTACCAGAATCAAGCAATGCAGAAACGGGTTCGTCATTAACACAAATTTCAATAAACGGGGATATTCCCTTAGCCACAGGAGAAATTCCAAAATCATTACTCACTCTAAAACGATTACAATTATATGACGAGGATACCCGCAACACAGGTTTCACATTAAGTTTAGAATTAGGCTGACTTGCCACGACATTGCTCACCGACAGGTTAGGTAGGTCAGAGACATAAGCAGAATTAGCACGTGATGAATTAGTTTTCAAAGAGTTATCAATATTTTCATTAGTAGGGCGCCCAGAAACTTCACACGGTTTTCCCAAATTCTCATGCACAGAAATGTCCTTAGAAGTAACATCCGAATTGGTCTCCAAAATATCCCGTCATTGGCGATACACAACCTGGTTATTCGGACACACCTTCTTAACATGTCCCACGCCACCGCACGTGTGGCACTTAACATTGGGTCTTGGATGAAACATAACCTTAGGAGGGGGACGAGACACCAAGGAAGGAGGGGGACGAGACATCAAGGAAGGAGGAGGAACATTAGCTACACGAAGGGAATCTGCATGTTTCACAGCCATAGTCTCTATAACGACCTGTTTCAGCTCGACAAATGACGAAGGCCTGGTACACATAGTCATGTATGACCTATATTGAGGCGAAAACTCATTTACAATAGATGACACCAACTGTCGTTCAGTTAAAGGGGATGCAAATACCTGGGCATAAACCTTAATGTCACTGACATAGTCGCTAAGTGACTCGTCCAACCTTTGGACACGATATAAGAACTATTGCTCGAGAGTACTAAGGGCACTCGCAGGGACCAAAAACCACAACACTTCCCTAATGAACATGGCTAAGGACATGCGGAGGTGGATAGCTTCAATCAGCTTATCGCGCAGCATACCGGATGCAACAGGATACAACAGTTGAAAAATCTGATTTTCCGACATCCCAAAATTCGAGGCATGGTTACCCAATTCGACCACTTGCTTTAAAAATAGGACCACCTGGGTAACGTCATCTAGATTGAAATGCTTTAACTTAGTTAAGAAACTAGAAATAGGGTGAGGAATCGACCCATAATTAACGGTAGGCGAGTACGTAGCATTGGGAAAAGAGACATTATTACCAGGGCAGCTCCCTCGCACACCCTCTACAGGAGACAAAACATTTACATTGCCGGAGAAAAAACTGGGATGCAATGGGTCGGCGGGACCCAGGAAATCATTAGGTGACCTAACATGAGAGGAATGACCGTATCCAGGGGTAAGTGGTCTGGACGAGCCAGTTGTTGTTTGAGTCTTCAGTCTTGTGACTGGTTTGATGCAACTCTCCATGCCTCCCTGTCCTGAGCTAATCGTTTCATCTCTACATAGCTCCGACACCCTACATCCGAGGCAATCTGTTTAACATATTCTAACCTTGGTCTACCCCTACAGTTCTTGTCCTCGACCCTTCCTTCCATAACTAAGCTTGCTATTCCTGGGTGTCTTAGTATGTGTCCTACCAACCTATCTCTTCTCTTCATTAACAGTCGCCAGAAACATCTCTCCTCTCCCACTCGTCTTAATACCTCTTTGTTTGTAACCTTATCTACCCATCTGATCTTCATCATTCTCCTGTAACACCACATTTCAAATGCTTCAATTCTCCTCTTTTCTGCTGCACCAATAGTCCAAGTTTCACTTCCATAGAGCGCCACGCTCCAGACAAAGGCTTTCAAAAATGACTTCCTAATACCTAAATCTATATTCGATGTCAGCAGATTCCTTTTTTGTAGAAATGCTTTCTTTGCCTGAGCCAACCTACTTTTTATATCCTCTTTGCTTCGTCCATCACTGGTTATTCTGCTTCCTAAGTAACAGAAGTCTCCTACTTCCTTCAGCTTTTCACCTGCCAATTTGATCTCCATAGAGGTTTCTGATTTATTTCGGCTGCATTCCAGTATTTTTGTTTTACATTTATTAATTTTCATCATGAATTCTTTCCGTAAGACGGCGTCCATACCATTCAAAAACTCATTCAAATCCTCAGGCTTGTCGGCCAAGATGACGATGTCATCAGCAAATCTCAGAGTTGAAATTATTTCTCCTTGAATCTTCACTCCCACTTTAAATTTTTCTCTAATTTCCTTCATTGCTTGTTCAATGTAAAGATTGAAAAGTATGGGTGATAAGTTGCAGCCTTGCCTTACACCTTTCTGAATACCAGCTTCTCTCTCATGTCCTTCAACTCGAATGACTGCTGTCTGGTTTCTGTATAGATTGTATATCACCCTCCTATCCCTGTACTTTATTCCAATCGATTTCAAAATGTCAAACAATTTAGTCCAATCAACATTATCAAAAGCCTTTTCTAAGTCTACAAAAGCCATGAACGTTCTCTTATCTTTCCTTATTCTACCTTCCAAAATCAGCCTAAGACTTAGTACAGCTTCCCTTGTTCCTACATTTCTCCTGAAACCAAACTGGTCTTCACCCAACTCCGTTTCTATCTGGCGTTCAATCCTCTTGTAAATTATTCTAGACAGGATCTTTGAAGCATGAGTAATCAAGCTGATTGTACGGTAATCTTCACATCTGTCAGCTCCCACTTTCTTTGGTATAGGGATGATTACATTCTTCTTGAAATCAGGGGGTACCTCACCTGTTTCATAAATCCTACACACCAAGTGAAATAACCTGATCAGACCATCATCTCCTATGCAGCGTAGCAACTCAATCGGTATATCATCTATGCCTGGTGCTTTGTTCCTGCTTAAGTCTTCCAATGCTCTGTCAAATTCTGATCTCAATATTAAATCTCCTTTCGCATCCTCATCAATTTCCTCCTCCCTTTCCATTACATGATTCTCAATCTCATTTCCCTTATACAAACTCTCAATGTAATCTTTCCATCTCTCAACCTTTTCTTCCCTATCTGTTAGAGGCTTTCCATTTGTGTCCTTAATATTACAGCACTTAGTCTTCTTTTCCCCAAAAGTATTCTTAATCCTTCGAAAAGCTGTGTCTACTTTTCCTAATTTCAGACAATTTTCTATACCTGCACATTTCTCTTTCAACCATTCTTCTTTCGCTTCCTTGCACTTCTTGTTAACCTCATTTCTCAGACGTCTGTATTCTGCTTTCCCCTTTTCATCTCTTACATTCTTGTGTTTCCGCCTTTCATCCATCAATTCTAGTATATCCTGAGTGATCCACGGTTTTCTCCCTATTCTTTCTTTCCTACCAATGTTTTCTTCTGCCGATTTTGTTATTTCATTCTTCAAAAGTGCCCATTCGTCTGCAATTGAAGTTTGTTTAGGGTTTTTCATTAGTCCTTCCTTTATACTCTTCTTGAATCTTTCGTTTACATCCTTCTCTTTCAGTCTGTCTATCGCCCACCTTTTTGGCTTTTGACTTTTCTTCAGTTTCTTCAACTTTAATCTGCAATTCATTACAACCAGATTGTGGTCAGAGTTTATGTCAGCACCAGGATATGTTTTACAATCTAAAATCTGGTTTCGAAACCTCTGCTTGACCATAATGAAGTCGATTTGGTAACGCCCTGTATCTCCTGGTCTCATCCATGTGTATATTCTTCTATTGTGGTTATTGAATAAGGTGTTAGCTATGACCAATTCATGCTCGGTGCAGAATTCTACCAGCCTGCTTCCTCGATCATTCCTTTCACCTAATCCGAAATCTCCTACTATCTTCCCTTCTCTCCCTTTTCCTACCACAGCATTCCAATCTCCCATTACTGTAACATTTTCATCACCCTTGATATACCTCAGAATTTCGTCTATTTCTTCGTAGACCTTTTCAACATCCTCATCATCAGCTTGACTGGTTGGCATATAGACTTGTACCACTGTGGTGCAGGTAGGTTTAGTATTGATTTTTGCTACAATAATCCGTTCACTATATTGCTCATAATATTCCACCCGCTGTCCAAGTTTCCTACTCAATATGAGGCTAACCCCTGCTTGGCCATTGTTTGATTTAGTGCTAATGACCCTATAGTCTCCTGACCAAAAGTCCTGTTCTTCCTGCCAGCGCATTTCACTAATCCCAACCAAATCCAACCTCAACCTATCCATTTCCCTTTCTATGTTTCTTAACCTTCCACTTCCTAGCAGACTTCTAACATTCCACGCTCCGATCCGTAGAATGTCAGATTTCCTCTTTGTCACTTCTGTGATGTTAACCCCCTCTCGAGTAGTCCCCACCCGGAGATCCGAACGGGGGACTAGTTTACCTCCGGATTGAAATTTTACAAGGGAGGAGGCCATCATCACATGTAATTATGCATAGAGAGGTGCATATCCTCGGGAATAGCATACGGCTGTAGTTTCCCGTTGCTTTCAGCGGTGCAGCAGGACGCAGTGTAGCCATTATTTGGCTTATATTATCAATATCTTAACCGTCTATAAGACTAGTAAAGAATTGATTTATTATGAAAGGCTGCTACTCCCTTTCAGAATAAGTAAAAGCAATTCTACTAACAAAAACACTAACCTTCTACCGTACTAACAATTAAATACCAATATTCTACTAACAAAAGAAAAACTAAATTTCCACCAACAACAAATACTACCACTAAAACAGTCTGTCACCAGGCACACTCACATGCACCCTCACACATCACAGTCTACTGAAACAATGAACTATAACTAATAAACAATGCAACTGCTGCCAGACACACTCACGAGCCAGAACCAGGCAATAGAGGGGCAGGCAAACCACTACTAGTAATCAATCCCAAAACCTCAGACCTAGTAAACAGAGGTGATTCACGTTCAACCCCAGAAGAACTCTCCAAATACACAAGGTTATCTCTTAAGTCAATTAAATCAAAAGCACTATTATTGTCGGCCATTTTGAAAAACACAGAATGCAGGCAGACAATACAGAAAGAAACAAATTTTAGGAATTACGAGGACCGTTTACAATTTCACAACAATACCACAACTACCAATTACCAACACCATAGATTAGGATGACACTCGAACACATCCACAATACTATACAAAATCATGCACAATGCTGCCCAGAAATGCAGACGACATCGCTTGCTTGGCTCGAGAACAGGAAGCTAAATTACAAAAATTGCCACAAACCACATGGCGAACAGCTTCAGACAGGGCTCCACGATGTCTTCACTCGCAGCATATAGGCTATCAGAAAATCAAGAAACCCACATTTCCCATGCCAAGAACACATGCCAGTCACTTACCAAGCTTCAATTTTCACCGGGAATGTTGCATCACAAACAGGATCAAATCCAGCACAGACACCTCGCTTGGAACAGGTCACTTACATATCACCACATGGATATTCAGAGGCAATAATGAAACCGAACAAATGACAAGGATTAGCATTAAATAACATCGAGTGCACTGACATGACACATCCCTTCAGCAACGGTTCTATCAGCAACAGAAGGGTCCATAAAACGAGCCTGGAGGAGGGGATGGCTGCAGAAGCGCTACACAACCACGCTCTGCTACCAACTGCGCCGCCCGGGGTGGATGTGGAAATGGAAAGGGCCAACTTACCTTGTTTTCAAGAGGTCCGCGGCGCTTCTACAGCAAAACCACCCGCCAGATGACATGCCCCAACAGAAGAACACTAAGGAGGAAGGAAAGTGGAGAAGGGGGACATGCACAGGCTCGTCTACAGACACATCCGATCACTAATAGAATTGTCGCCGACGAAATGATGCCACAACAGTTGCTTAAAATTTAAAAGAAAATTTAATTACCAAAAGGGGTCGTGTTGTTGTTTGAGTCTTCAGTCTTTTGACTGGTTTGATGCAGCTCTCCATGCCTCCCTGTCCTGAGCTAATCGTTTCATCTCTACATAGCTACCACACCCTACATCCGAGGCAATCTGTTTAACATATTCTAACCTTGGTCTACCCCTACAGTTCTTGTCCTCGACCCTTCCTTCCATAACCAAGCTTGCTATTCCTGGGTGTCTTAGTATGTGTCCTACCAACCTATCCCTTCTCTTCATTAGCAGTCGCCAGAAACATCTCTCCTCTCCCACTCGCCTTAATACCTCTTCGTTTGTAACCCTATCTACCCATCTGATCTTCATCATTCTCCTGTAACACCACATTTCAAATGCTTCAATTCTCCTCTTTTCTGCTGCACCAATAGTCCAAGTTTCACTTCCATAGAGCGCCACGCTCCAGACAAAGGCTTTCAAAAATGACTTCCTAATACCTAAATCTATATTCGATGTCAACAGATTCCTTTTTTGTAGGAAGGCTTTCCTTGCCTGAGCCAACCTACTTTTTATATCCTCTTTGCTTCGTCCATCACTGGTTATTCTGCTTCCTAAGTAACAGAAGTCTCCAACTTCCTTCAGCTTTTCACCAGCCAATTTGATCTCCATAGAAGTTTCTGATTTATTTCGGCTGCATTCCAGTATTTTTGTTTTACATTTATTAATTTTCATCATGTATTCATTCTGTAAGACGGAGTCCATACCATTCAAAAACTGATTCAAATCCTCAGGCGTGTCGGCCAAGATGACGATGTCATCAGCAAATCTCAGAGTTGAAATTATTTCTCCTTGAATCTTCACTCCCACTTTAAATTTTTCTCCAATTTCCTTCATTGCTTGTTCAATGTAAAGATTGAAAAGTATGGGTGATAAGTTGCAGCCTTGCCTTACACCTTTCTGAATACCAGCTTCTCTCTCATGTCCTTCAGCTCGAATGACTGCTGTCTGGTTTCTGTATAGATTGTATATCACCCTCCTATCCCTGTACTTTATTCCAATAGATTTCAAAATGTCAAACAATTTAGTCCAATCAACGTTATCAAAAGCCTTTTCTAAGTCTACAAATGCCATGAACGTTCTCTTATCTTTCCTTATTCTACCTTCCAAAATCAGCCTAAGACTTAGTACAGCTTCCCTTGTTCCTACATTTCTCCTGAAACCAAACTGGTCTTCACCCAACTCCGTTTCTATCTGGCTTTCAATCCTCTTGTAAATTATTCTAGACAGGATCTTTGAAGCATGAGTAATCAAGCTGATTGTACGGTAATCTTCACATCTGTCAGCTCCCACTTTCTTTGGTATAGGGATGATTACATTCTTCTTGAAATCAGGGGGTACCTCACCTGTTTCATAAATCCTACACACCAAGTGAAATAACCTGATCAGACCATCATCTCCTATGCAGCGTAGCAACTCAATCGGTATATCATCTATGCCTGGTGCTTTGTTCCTGCTTAAGTCTTCCAATGCTCTGTCAAATTCTGATCTCAATATTAAATCTCCTTCGCATCCTCATCAATTTCCTCCTCCCTTTCCATTACATGATTCTCAATCTCATTTCCCTTATACAAACTCTCAATGTAATCTTTCCATCTCTCAACCTTTTCTTCCCTATCTGTTAGAGGCTTTCCATTTGTGTCCTTAATATTACAGCACTTAGTCTTCTTTTCCCCAAAAGTATTCTTAATCCTTCGAAAAGCTGTGTCTACTTTTCCTAATTTCAGACAATTTTCTATACCTGCACATTTCTCTTTCAACCATTCTTCTTTCGCTTCCTTGCACTTCTTGTTAACCTCATTTTTCAGACGTCTGTATTCTGCTTTCCCCTTTTCATCTCTTACATTCTTGTGTTTCCGCCTTTCATCCATCAATTCTAGTATATCCTGAGTGATCCACGGTTTTCTCCCTATTCTTTCTTTCCTACCAATGTTTTCTTCTGCCGATTTTGTTATTTCATTCTTCAAAAGTGCCCATTCGTCTGCAATTGAAGTTTGTTTAGGGTTTTTCATTAGTCCTTCCTTTATACTCTTCTTGAATCTTTCGTTTACATCCTTCTCTTTCAGTCTGTCTATCGCCCACCTTTTTGGCTTTTGACTTTTCTTCAGTTTCTTCAACTTTAATCTGCAATTCATTACAACCAGATTGTGGTCAGAGTTTATGTCAGCACCAGGATATGTTTTACAATCTAAAATCTGGTTTCGAAACCTCTGCTTGACCATAATGAAGTCGATTTGGTAACGCCCTGTATCTCCTGGTCTCATCCATGTGTATATTCTTCTATTGTGGTTATTGAATAAGGTGTTAGCTATGACCAATTCATGCTCGGTGCAGAATTCTACCAGCCTGCTTCCTCGATCATTCCTTTCACCTAATCCGAAATCTCCTACTATCTTCCCTTCTCTCCCTTTTCCTACCACAGCATTCCAATCTCCCATTACTGTAACATTTTCATCACCCTTGATATACCTCAGAATTTCGTCTATTTCTTCGTAGACCTTTTCAACATCCTCATCATCAGCTTGACTGGTTGGCATATAGACGTGTACCACTGTGGTGCAGGTAGGTTTAGTATTGATTTTTGCTACAATAATCCGTTCACTATATTGCTCATAATATTCCACCCGCTGTCCAAGTTTCCTACTCAATATGAGGCTAACCCCTGCTTGGCCATTGTTTGATTTAGTGCTAATGACCCTATAGTCTCCTGACCAAAAGTCCTGTTCTTCCTGCCAGCGCATTTCACTAATCCCAACCAAATCCAACCTCAACCTATCCATTTCCCTTTCTAAGTTTTCTAACCTTCCACTTCCTAGCAGACTTCTAACATTCCACGCTCCGATCCGTAGAATGTCAGATTTCCTCTTTGTCACTTCTGTGATGTTAACCCCCTCTCGAGTAGTCCCCACCCGGAGATCCGAACGGGGGACTAGTTTACCTCCGGATTGAAATTTTACAAGGGAGGAGGCCATCATCACATGTAATTATGCATAGAGAGGTGCATATCCTCGGGAATAGCATACGGCTGTAGTTTCCCGTTGCTTTCAGCGGTGCAGCAGGACGCAGTGTAGCCATTATTTGGCTTATATTATCAATATCTTAACCGTCTATAAGACTAGTAAAGAATTGATTTATTATGAAAGGCTGCTACTCCCTTTCAGAATAAGTAAAAGCAATTCTACTAACAAAAACACTAACCTTCTACCGTACTAACAATTAAATACCAATATTCTACTAACAAAAGAAAAACTAAATTTCCACCAACAACAAATACTACCACTAAAACAGTCTGTCACCAGGCACACTCACATGCACCCTCACACATCACAGTCTACTGAAACAATGAACTATAACTAATAAACAATGCAACTGCTGCCAGACACACTCACGAGCCAGAACCAGGCAATAGAGGGGCAGGCAAACCACTACTAGTAATCAATCCCAAAACCTCAGACCTAGTAAACAGAGGTGATTCACGTTCAACCCCAGAAGAACTCTCCAAATACACAAGGTTATCTCTTAAGTCAATTAAATCAAAAGCACTATTATTGTCGGCCATTTTGAAAAACACAGAATGCAGGCAGACAATACAGAAAGAAACAAATTTTAGGAATTACGAGGACCGTTTACAATTTCACAACAATACCACAACTACCAATTACCAACACCATAGATTAGGATGACACTCGAACACATCCACAATACTATACAAAATCATGCACAATGCTGCCCAGAAATGCAGACGACATCGCTTGCTTGGCTCGAGAACAGGAAGCTAAATTACAAAAATTGCCACAAACCACATGGCGAACAGCTTCAGACAGGGCTCCACGATGTCTTCACTCGCAGCATATAGGCTATCAGAAAATCAAGAAACCCACATTTCCCATGCCAAGAACACATGCCAGTCACTTACCAAGCTTCAATTTTCACCGGGAATGTTGCATCACAAACAGGATCAAATCCAGCACAGACACCTCGCTTGGAACAGGTCACTTACATATCACCACATGGATATTCAGAGGCAATAATGAAACCGAACAAATGACAAGGATTAGCATTAAATAACATCGAGTGCACTGACATGACACATCCCTTCAGCAACGGTTCTATCAGCAACAGAAGGGTCCATAAAACGAGCCTGGAGGAGGGGATGGCTGCAGAAGCGCTACACAACCACGCTCTGCTACCAACTGCGCCGCCCGGGGTGGATGTGGAAATGGAAAGGGCCAACTTACCTTGTTTTCAAGAGGTCCGCGGCGCTTCTACAGCAAAACCACCCGCCAGATGACATGCCCCAACAGAAGAACACTAAGGAGGAAGGAAAGTGGAGAAGGGGGACATGCACAGGCTCGTCTACAGACACATCCGATCACTAATAGAATTGTCGCCGACGAAATGATGCCACAACAGTTGCTTAAAATTTAAAAGAAAATTTAATTACCAAAAGGGGTCGTGTTGTTGTTTGAGTCTTCAGTCTTTTGACTGGTTTGATGCAGCTCTCCATGCCTCCCTGTCCTGAGCTAATCGTTTCATCTCTACATAGCTACCACACCCTACATCCGAGGCAATCTGTTTAACATATTCTAACCTTGGTCTACCCCTACAGTTCTTGTCCTCGACCCTTCCTTCCATAACCAAGCTTGCTATTCCTGGGTGTCTTAGTATGTGTCCTACCAACCTATCTCTTCTCTTCATTAGCAGTCGCCAGAAACATCTCTCCTCTCCCACTCGCCTTAATACCTCTTCGTTTGTAACCCTATCTACCCATCTGATCTTCATCATTCTCCTGTAACACCACATTTCAAATGCTTCAATTCTCCTCTTTTCTGCTGCACCAATAGTCCAAGTTTCACTTCCATAGAGCGCCACGCTCCAGACAAAGGCTTTCAAAAATGACTTCCTAATACCTAAATCTATATTCGATGTCAACAGATTCCTTTTTTGTAGGAAGGCTTTCCTTGCCTGAGCCAACCTACTTTTTATATCCTCTTTGCTTCGTCCATCACTGGTTATTCTGCTTCCTAAGTAACAGAAGTCTCCAACTTCCTTCAGCTTTTCACCAGCCAATTTGATCTCCATAGAAGTTTCTGATTTATTTCGGCTGCATTCCAGTATTTTTGTTTTACATTTATTAATTTTCATCATGTATTCATTCTGTAAGACGGAGTCCATACCATTCAAAAACTGATTCAAATCCTCAGGCGTGTCGGCCAAGATGACGATGTCATCAGCAAATCTCAGAGTTGAAATTATTTCTCCTTGAATCTTCACTCCCACTTTAAATTTTTCTCCAATTTCCTTCATTGCTTGTTCAATGTAAAGATTGAAAAGTATGGGTGATAAGTTGCAGCCTTGCCTTACACCTTTCTGAATACCAGCTTCTCTCTCATGTCCTTCAGCTCGAATGACTGCTGTCTGGTTTCTGTATAGATTGTATATCACCCTCCTATCCCTGTACTTTATTCCAATAGATTTCAAAATGTCAAACAATTTAGTCCAATCAACGTTATCAAAAGCCTTTTCTAAGTCTACAAATGCCATGAACGTTCTCTTATCTTTCCTTATTCTACCTTCCAAAATCAGCCTAAGACTTAGTACAGCTTCCCTTGTTCCTACATTTCTCCTGAAACCAAACTGGTCTTCACCCAACTCCGTTTCTATCTGGCTTTCAATCCTCTTGTAAATTATTCTAGACAGGATCTTTGAAGCATGAGTAATCAAGCTGATTGTACGGTAATCTTCACATCTGTCAGCTCCCACTTTCTTTGGTATAGGGATGATAACATTCTTCTTGAAATCAGGGGGTACCTCACCTGTCTCATAAATCCTACACACCAAGTGAAATAACCTGATCAGACCTTCATCTCCTATGCAGCGTAGCAACTCAATCGGTATATCATCTATGCCTGGTGCTTTGTTCCTGCCTAAGTCCTCTAATGCTCTGTCAAATTCTGATCTCAATATTAAATCTCCTTTTGTATCCTCATCAATTTCCTCCTCCCTTTCCATTACATGATTCTCAATCTCCTTTCCCTTATACAAGCACTCTATGTAAGCTTTCCATCTCTCAACCTTTTCTTCCCTATCTGTTAAAGGCTTTCCATTTGGGTCCTTAATATTACAGCACTTAGTCTTCTTTTCCCCAAAAGTATTCTTAATCCTTCGATAAGCTGTGTCTACTTTTCCTAATTTCAGACAATTTTCTATACCTGCACATTTCTCTTTCAACCATTCTTCTTTCGCTTCCTTGCACTTCTTGTTAACCTCATTTCTCAGACGTCTGTATTCTGCTTTCCCCTTTTCATCTCTTAGATTCTTGTGTTTCCGCCTTTCATCCATCAATTCTAGTATATCCTGAGTGATCCACGGTTTTCTACCTATTCTTTCTTTCCTACCAATGTTTTCTTCTGCGGATTTTGTTATTTCATTCTTCAAAAGTGCCCATTCATCTGCAATTGAAGTCCGTTTAGGATTTTTCATTAGTCCTTCCGTTATACTCTTCTTGAACCTTTCGCTTACATCCTTTACTTTCAGTCCGTCTATTGCCCACCTTTTTGGCTTTTGACTTTTCTTCAGTTTCTTCAACTTTAATCTGCATTTCATTACAACCAGATTGTGGTCAGAGTTTATGTCAGCACCAGGATATGTTTTACAATCCAAAATCTGGTTTCGAAACCCATGCTTGACCATAATGAAGTCGATTTGGTAACGCCCTGTATCTCCTGGTCTCATCCAGGTGTATATTCTTCTGTTGTGGTTATTGAATAAGGTGTTAGCTATGACCAACTCATGTTCGGTGCAGAATTCCATCAGCCAGCTTCCTCGATCATTCCTTTCACCTAATCCGAAATCTCCTACTATCTTCCCTTCTCTCCCTTTTCCTACCACAGCATTCCAATCTCCCATTACTATAACATTTTCATCACCTTTGATATACCTCAGAATGTCATCTATTTCTTCGTAGACCTTTTCAACATCCTCATCATCAGCTTGACTGGTAGGCATATAGACTTGTACCACTGTGGTGCACGTAGGTTTAGTATTGATTTTTACTACAATAATCCGTTCACTGTAATGCTCATAATATTCCACCCGCTGTCCAAGTTTCCTACTCAATATGAGACCAACCCCTGCTTGGCCATTGTTTGATTTAGTGCTAATGACCCTATAGTCTCCTGACCAAACGTCCTGTTCTTCCAGCCAGCGCATTTCACTAATCCCAACCAAATCCAACCTCAACCTAGCCATTTCCCGTTCTAAGTTTTCTAACTTTCCACTTCCTAGCAGACTTCTAACATTCCACGCTCCGATCCGTAGAATGTCAGATTTCCTCTTTGTCACTTTTGTGATGTTAACCCCCTCTCGAGTAGTCCCCACACGGAGATCCGAACGGGGGATTAGTTTACCTCCGGATTGAAATTTTACAAGGGAGGAGGCCATCATCACATGTAATTATGCATAGAGAGGTGCATATCCTCGGGAAAAGCATACGGCTGTAGTTTCCCGTTGCTTTCAGCCGTGCAGCAAGACGCAGTGTAGCCATTATTTGGCTTATATTATCAATATCTTAACCGTCTATAAGACTAGTAAAGAATTGATTTATTCTGAAAGGCTGCTACTCCCTTTCAGAATACGTAAATAGCAATTCTACTAACAACAAGAAGTTCCGTGAAGAACTATACAGCCTACTTTTCATGCCAATGATTATTCTACAGTATATGAACCTATCTAGAATAATGACGAAATTAAGTTGGTAATATCGAAATATCTAATTAGTTCAAAATATACCTGGTATATTGTTGCCTAATAGAGCACTACAGTTGGCAGCCCTGGTGACTGAATATATTCTTTGTTCCATCTCTTAAGGTACAGAATACAAAATTTGGTTGAAGTCCAATCGACGTTACATGCAGTTAGACACTGGATCTATCAGCACGCGTAAAAGCATGTTGCCAACAATACCATGCGTGTGCTGATCAGAAATAATCTGAAATATTATGATATCTAGTTGTGCCAATTTTGGATGAAATCCATTTGTTAGTGTAGAAGTTACATGTATTTTAAAATTGGATATATCAGCAGGCATAGAATCATGTTGGCAGCACTGCCTTGTATTAATTACTCCTAATTAATCTAGAATGTCAGGTGCTATACGTGTGCAAAGAATAGAGCTGTTGGCTTGCATACTTTCTGATATATTGATATTAGGGTAAAAAATATAGAAAGCATTTATTAACAGTTGGCAGACCTGATTGCTCTTAACAATACTTATAGTCTTATCTGTTATGGTACACATAGCACATAAGAAATTTGGTTGAAATCCAACTGATAGTATAGAAGTTACATGTATTTAAAAATTGGTACTATTAGCAAGCTTATAAACATGTTGGTAGAACTGACGTATATAAGTTACTCCAAATTAATCTAAAATGTCAGAATATACGTGTGCATAGTTTAAAGCTGTTGGCTTGCATACTTTCTGATATATTTGTATTTGGGTAAAAACAAATAGAGAGAGCAATTATTAACAGTTGGCAGCCCTGGTGGCTCTTAAGAATACGCTCAGTCATATATGTTTATGTACAGATATTATATACAAAATTTGGTTGAAATCCAATTGATAGTGTAGAAGTTATATGTATTTAAACATTGGACCTATCAGAAGGCTTAAAATTATTTTGGCAACACTGTCATGGTTGGCCTCCTGGAAATTAAACTGAAATAGTATTATCTACATGTGTGCCAATTTTGGAATAGCTCCCATGCATACCTTGCAAGATATCCAACATGGAGCTCAAATTTCTAGTGCGTTTTTTCAGCAGTTGGTAGCACTGACATCATTTTCAAATATGGACGTGAGATATTCCGGTGCACATCTTTACTCATACAAAATTTGGTTTTGATTCCTGCAGCTGTTTAGGATTTGATAGGGGGGGACACACACACAGCCAGACAGACAGACAGACAGACAGAAGGACAGACGGACAGACAGACAGACAGACAGACAGACAGACGGACAGACAGACAGACAGACAGACAGACAGACAGACAGACAGACACACATTTTCCCGGATCGATCTCATAAGTCTACTTTTTCCTCATTTTTGCAAAATGTGAAAAGTAGGCTAAAAATGAACCCCAAATGACAAGAAGGTTACCATCCCCATAAGACAGTAAAATGTTAAAAGTATGCATAGAAAGACGAAACAAGAAGTTCCGTTAAGAACTATACAGCCTACTTTTCATGCCAATGATTATTCTACAGAATATGAACCTATCTAGAATAATGACGAAATTAAGTTGGTAATATCGAAATATCTAATTAGTTCAAAATATACCTGGTATAATGTAGCCTAATAGAGCACTACAGTTGGCAGCCCTGGTTACTGAATATATTCTTAGTTCCATCTCTTAAGGTACAGAATACAAAATTTGGTTGAAGTCCAATGGACGTTACATGCATTTAGACACTGGATCTATCAGCAAGCGTAAAAGCATGTTGCCAACAATACCATGCGTGTGCTGGTCAGAAATAATCTGAAATATTATGATATCTAGTTGTGCCAATTTTGGATGAAATCCATTTGTTAGTATAGAAGTTACATGAATTTTAAAATTGGACATATCAGCAGGCATAGAATAATGTTGTCAGCACTGCCTTGTATTAATTACTCCAAATTAATCTAGAATGTCAGGTGCTATACGTGTGCAAAGTATAGAGCTGGTGGCTTGCATACTTTCTGATATATTGATATTAGGGTAAAAAATATAGACAGCATTTATTAACAGTTGGCAGCCCTGATTGCACTGAAGAATACTTATAGTCATATCTGATATGTTACACATAGCACATGCGAAATTTGGATGAAATCCTACTGATAGTATAGAAGTTATATGTATTTAAAAATTGGCCCTATCAGCAGGCTTAGGATCATGTTGGTAGAACTGACGTATATAAGTTACTCCAAAATTAATCAAACATGTCAGGTACTATACGTGTGCATAGTTTAAAGCTGTCGGCTTGCACACATTCTGATATATTGGTATTTGAAAAAAAAAATAGAGAGAGCAATTATTAACAGTTGGCAGCCCTGGTGGCTCCTAAGAATACGCTCAGTCATATCTGTTTATGTACAGATATTACATACAAAATTTGGTTGAAATCCAGTTGATAGTGTAGAAGTTATATGCATTTAAACATTGGACCTATCAGAAGGCTTAAAATTATTTTGGCAACACTGTCATGGTTGGCCTCCTGGAAATCAATCTGAAATAGTATTATCTACATGTGTGCCAATTTTGGAATAGCTCCTATGCATACCTTGCAGGATATCCAACATGGAGCTCAAATTTCTAGTGCGTTTTTTCAGCAGTTGGTAGCACTGACATCATTTTCAAATATGGACGTGCACATCTTTACTCATACTAAATTTGGTTTTGATTGCTGCAGCCGTTTAGGAGTTGATAGGGGGGCACACACACACAGCCAGCCAGACAGACAGAAGGACAGACAGACAGACAGACAGACAGACACACATTTGCCCGATCTCATAAGACTACTTTTTCCTCATTTTTGCAAAATGTGAAAAGTAGGCTAAAAATACTAACCTTCTACCATACTAACAATTAAATACCAATATTCTACTAACAAACAAAAAATACTAAATTTCCAACAACAACAAATACTACCACTAAAACAGTCTGTCACCAGGCACACTCACATGCACCCTCACACATCACAGTCTACTGAAACAATGAACTATAACTAATAAACAATGCAACTGCCCTGTGTAGGTCTCATAAATCAACTTTCATTTTTTGCAAAAATCGAAAGTAGGCTAATAATACTTAAAAACACACCAATTGAGGGTAAGCAATATAGTTATTTTGCCAAATTTGTTACTTATAAAGGAAGTACTTGTAAAACAAATAACAACGAAAGTTAAATTACGAAAAAAAAGTTAGAGGATATGGGACGTGTTTTCAAGTTTCCACTAAAAATTGAAAACCTCTATATCTTGGTGACTTACTGCTCTATTTGAAACTAGCAGTAGTGCCAGGCTTCGCCCGGTGGATTTATTTGTTTTACAGAACTGGAGCGCTCAAGGATAAGGATCGGAAAGCACCAACGCTTATTGCAGCTGATAACCTCAGTACACTGCACCAACACCATCGCCCTTATACAGAGGCATGCTATTGTCATGATAACTGTTTTAAGAGAAAAAAAATAACCAAATCATAAAAAAGAAACTCTATGGCCACAACAACCTCTCTCTGGTGATGCATATGGCTTAAGGCCAACACAAGTTATTTACATAAGAAGGCAAGAGACGGTTTAACATGCTTGCTGAGCGAAATGAAAACATTTAATTTAAAATTTAAATAACAATGCCCAAAAAAAGAATACAGGTATTACCAAATGAGAAAGGACTTGATAATTTACTAAGGTATGCAATGCCGACCCGACATGAAGACATAAAAGGCCACCTTGAAACGAAAAAATTTAAAATTAAATTAATAAAATAAAAATAGGATCAATTAACAAATCCACCTTTTTATGAAGGAGAAAAATTTCGGGAACTCTCACAAAAACACAAGGTTAAACTAACATGATTAACAAAAACATACTAAGCGAACACCACAACACTTTTGAGGCTCCCGCACGACGCCTAGAGAATCCACTCCCAAGACCAGAATGCACTCGGGCAAAACAAAAACAAACATGGCCACCAAAAAGATGACCGCATGCCAAATCGAATTAGGGCAAACAATTAGCACAAATTTAATTTAAAATCACCAGAGAGAACAGAACCGGAGGAAAGAATTACGCCTTAACACATTTGACACGAGGTAAATTTAGGCTGCAACGGATCGTAAGTTAAATAAATAATAGGGCAATTCCAAAGATTACCGACAAGAAATAAACTAAATAAATAAAAGGAATTACAACGTAAAATAAACTAGAAACGTGTCTCCAGGAGGTACGAAGGAAAACAATAAAATTTACATATCTGGTAACATTAGCAAAACAGAAAAAATTAGGCATACCAGGCGAAACAAAATACATTATTAAAACATCAATATATGACCAATAACGGAGCTCCAATAACAATATGTAGATATTAAATAATGACGTACCTTAAAAACTTCTCTGTGGAGACACAATAAAAATAAAATAATTAACACACAAATAAAAAAATATACGGCACTATATGGCCTTAAAATGGCTACCCCGCACATGCGCCGTTTTCGATCACCCATGAAGCTTCTCTTCTTGTAGCCCGTCAAAATAAATATACCACAGTTCATCTTCAAGGGGAAAAGAAGAAATTAAATCCTTAGGAGCACAGGCATTTCCATTACTTGAATATATTCATATTTCGTACAGGCTAGGGGCCCAGGCCCCCAGCTCACGAAGAGATACTCTTTGACCAGCAGCCGGCTTGTTGTTTTCTTGACGACAGATAATGAAGATCACAAGATGGCGGAGAATCCAAAGTCAAATACCGCACTGCATTCATGTTAATTGTAACTGACCAATCACAGCTTGACACATCAAGTAACAATGTGCATATTAAGTAATTATTTTGGCGGTATGATGTATATATATAGTCTTTTGCTCAATGACGTAGAATACAATATCCTTCAAACATGACCCGATTAGGATGAGACCAGAAGTCACCACAATCTCACTCTAGCGGTCAAAAATACAACTCGGCCAGAGGAGCCCAAGTCCGATAGATACTACCATCTCGTGTTCATAAGCGGAACCAAGCCATCAGGCGGGCGATTTAAATGGCAGGCAACACAAGTATATAGGGGAGATGGATTTTAAAAACATTGGGACGGGCATTGCACGTAACAATAATGAAACGGAAACCAGAACGAAAATTAAGTGAGACGGAAAATACTTACAAAAATTGAAACAACTCACAAAATGTTCTTACAAAAGAGAATTTAGAACGATGATGATGATGATAATTGCTGTTTTAAGGGGCCTAACATCTAGGTTATCGGCCCCTGATGGTTTGGGTGATCGTGAAGATGAAAATGAAAAGCGAACTTAAAACTAAAAAAACCTATTAACCTACATACTAGAAGAAGAAATGGAAAACTAAAGGAGAATAAGGCAAATAAAGGACAGGAGGAAAAGAAATGCCCTCAACCCTCGAAGAAGGCGGATAGAGGGACTTGGAAGGAAGGAGAGCCATGAAAAGCAGATAGGAAAGTGAAAGAGGAGAGGGTCCGCCCCCGAAGGTAAGAGACAAAAGGGGAAAACGGTCCCAGCTCAGGAATCCCTCGGGGTCGCCAACTCCCGAACTCACCAGCCGTGAGTCCCTGAGGGTGTAGCATTATCTAGGGTGCACCAAAAGTGGTGGGGCTACATACACCCTGCCTCCTTAAGGGCCTAGAGCACAAGGCAGGAGGTAAAAGGAAGAGAAAAAGAAGGCTGACCCCTGGCAGAAGGAGGGAATCAGAAAGGATGAGACAAGGGCCAATTAAGGCGGGAAAGGAAGAGACTCCCTAGGCCTCGGATACCCTAATACCGTCGGGGTCGGAAGAGAACAAGAGTTGACCAAGTGAGGTCGACAGGAAAGAAGACGGAGAGGAGCCCGGCACAAGTAAGTGGAAGCAATGCCGGACTCAGCAGGGGCCCCGTGGTCGCCAACCCACAACTCACTAGATGTGAGCCCCTGGGGGAAATTTAGAACGAAAAGATTAACAAAAGGAATAGATTGAAAAATACCCACAAAATGAAGACTAGGTTCAAAATACGTACAAAATGCATTGTAGCGTCGAAATACTTACAAAATGCAACTGAAATTCAAAATACTTACAAAATGCAAAAGAAATCGAAATTATGTACAAAATGCAATTAAGATTCAAAATACTTACAAAATGCAAGTGAAATTGAAAATACACGATGCAATTCAGATTGAAATATCGCAGTTCCAATTCAAATTATTCACAAAGTGCAATTGAAATTCAAAATACATACAATATGAAATTGAAGTTGAAGTGCTTACAAAATGTACGGTAGATTCAAACGACTCATGTGGATTGACAATACTTACAAAATGCAATTTAGATTGAAAATACTTGACAAAATGTAATTTAGATTCAAAATACCCACAAAATGCAATTATGAATCAAAATATGTGCAAAATGCCCACCAAACAAAATGAAATTTAGATTCAAAAATCGTGCGAAATGCGGTTTTGGTTGAAAATACTTACAAAATGCAATTGAAATTCAAAATTCTCACTAAAAGGCCCGGCTACCTGCATTGAAAGACTCAACAAAAAGCAATTTAGATTGGCAATCGTTACAAAATGCAATTGAAGTTGAAAACAATCGCGAGATGTAATTTAGATCGAAAAAAAATTACAAAATGCAACGTAGAGTAAAAATACCTAAAAAAATCGCTAAAAGGGAATTTAGATATACGGTGAACCAAGTAACAAAAAAGTGCGTGAATCTCAAAGAGAAAAGTAAATATAATGAAAAGAGGAGAGGAGTGGAGAGGAGAGGAAAGGGGAGAGAGGAGAAGGTCCGCCCCAAAGGTAAGGGACATAAGGGCAAAACGAACCCAGCTCAGGAATCCCTCGGGGTCGCCAACTCCCGAACTCACCAGCCGTGAGCCCCTGAGGGTGTAGCATTATCTACGGTGCACCAGAAGTGGTAGGGCTACATACACCCTGCCTCCTTAAGGTTGATGATGATGATAATTGTTGTTTTAAGGGGCCTAACATCTAGGCTATCGGCCCCTGATGGTTTGGGTGATCGTGAAGATGAAAATGAAATGCAAACTTAAAACAAAACTAACTACCAACCTACATACTAGAAGAAGGAATGGTAAACTAAAGGAGATTAAGGCAAATAAAGGACAGGAGGAAAAGAAATGCCCTCAACCCTAGAAGAATGCGGATTGAGGGACTTGGAAGGAAGGAGAGCCATGAATGGCAGGGAGAAAAGTGAAAGAGGAGAGGGTCCGCCCCGAAGGTAAGGGACAAAAGGGGAAAACGGACCCAGCTCAGAAATCCCTCGGGGTCGCCAACTCCCGAACTCACCAGCCGTGAGCCCCTGAGGGTGTAGCGTTATCTAGGGTGCACAAAAAGTGGTGGGGCTACATACACCCTGCCTCCTTGAGGGCCTTGAGCAGAAGGCAGGAGAGAACATGAAAAGAAAAAGAAGGCTGACCCCTCGCAGAAGGAGGGAATCAGAAAAGATGAGTCAAGGGCCAATTAAGGCGGGAAAGGAAGAGACACCCTAGGCCTCGGATACCCTAATACCGTCGGGGGTCGGAAGAGAACAAGTGTTGACCAAGTGAGGTCGACAGGAAAGAAGACAGAGAGGAGCCCGGCACAAGTAAGGGGAAGCAATGCCGGACTCAGCTGGGGTCCCGTGGTCGCCAACCCACGCCCACTAGATGTGAGCCCCTGGGGGGATTGGAGTACAGATCTTAATTGACAGCGGCGCTTGCAATTCAATTATAAATCCTGCATTAGCACACTCATTATTCGCAGAATATATGTTTAAAGAACCATTTTGTATCCAATCAATCCACTCACAAACAATAGGAGAAGATAATATCCAATTCCCTATTTTTCAGAATATAACATAGGATCACCTATACAATTCAGAGTTATGCAATGGCATAATTACTTTAACGCAATAATTGGTAGCGCAGATTTTGCTCAAGTAGGTGCAAAGATTGACAATGCCTCTTAACTAGTCACTCTCAACAACACGAACATAACATTTCACTTTCATTCCCCACATAAGCAAGAAAGCTTTCAACCTGCATTAAATGCATATCATCTAGCTATACCTGTCAACATACAACACGGAGACGTTTATCCAACCTTTGAAGAAGCAATCACGTTAACCACGGACAGTTCAGATTTTGCTCTGGGAAGCGTCCTATCACAGAAGGGACACCCCATCGCATACTACTCCAGGACTCTAAACCCGGCAGAGAAAAACTACTCCACAATAGAGAGAGAACTATTAGGAATTGTAGAAAGCTGCAAACATTTCAAGCCTTACTTATGGGGACGACACTTTAAAGTAGAATGTGATCACCGCCCGTTACAGTGGCTCTTCACGCTGAAGGATCCTAGTTCGAGACTTTACCGTAGGAAGATAAAGCTTGCAGAGTTCGACTATGACATCAAATACGTCAAAGGCAAAACCAACTATGTCGCAGACGCACTCTCTAGAGTAACATGACTGATGAAACAGCTTCAATCATTGCCATCCCCGGAGATGACACCTACCACAATGATATGGATAATGAAACTGTCCATTCAAACCAGGCAGACCCCATATTCACATTGAAGATATCTGAACGGAACTGAAACCAAAACCGCAATCAGATTATTGTAAAATATGGTCATTATCCCAAGGTACTTAAACAAACCCTGTTTAAAAAATGTACCAGACACATAATGACTGTCACAAAGGAGAATCTTCAGGAAGATTTAGCAAATCACCTCCTCAAAATAATAGTAACCTCAAACAAGTACGCTACTTATTTTGACGACATCACTCTTGAGATCCCATTCATCAGGGCATGCCAGAAGCTATTTACTTCTGAACTAATCATCACCAGGTCATCCAAATTCTTGGAAGACATTGAAAGCCCCGAAACTCTGAGACAGCTGATTTCACACTATCATTCTGAAAACCACAATGGTATAGTAGAAACTGACGAACATCTTAAGACCAAATACTACTGGCCTCATTTAAGGAGGACAAATAAGGATAATCATCAATCAATGTAACCTCTGTCAGAGAAACAAATACGAGAGACACCCTAACGAGGAATCGAACCAAGGTTCCATCACCGCCGATCACCCTTTCTCTCAAATTCACATCGACGCGTTTCACTTCGAGCAAGAGTCGCATATTAACCATAATAGGCATTTTCTCAAAGTATGGTTAAGTCTACATTTTACCAAATGGTACAGGTCTGGCCACACTAAGCCAATTACAAGTTTACTTTTCCCACCATGTATTCCCAAGGAAAATCACACATGACCAAGGAAGAGAGTACGAAAACAATGTCATAAAATAATATTTTAAAGCCACGAACATCGAATATCATGCTACTACCACTTTGAATTCATCTAATTCTCCTGTAGAAAGACTGAATTCGACCCTTCTAGAAAAACTTCGTATCGACAGAGATCACGATAAGTTCTCTCCGCTCTCAGAGCTCGTGACCACCATAATCACTAGTTACAGTTCCTCAATCCATTCCAATTCTAAACAACCTCCTTTCAACGTTCTATACGGACCATACTATTAGGCTTTGGACCACGTCTTCTCGCCATGTCCCAAAAACAACGAATACAATGAAAGACAAGGAAATCAGTTGAAATTGTAAAAGAGAGGCATACTAAACATAACACCGAAACTTTCAATTATAATTACCAAATTAACGAAACTGTGTACGTATTAGATCCCCTCACCAGAAACAAGAAATCACAAAACCTGTACAACGAAGGTATCAATACCAAATTGAAGAAACCAGGGAATACTGTAAAATAAGAAACGGTAAAACTCATGTAAGGAATTTTCGGGACATTAAACCAAAAAGAAAATTTCTTATTCCTGATTCCTCCCCGGATATGGCACCATCACACAGCCCATCCAGACACAAGGATTCTATGCCGACTCATTAAGACCAGCCTTAATAATTAACGATTATCACCGGTTGAGGTTTCATTTCAATTTAACGAGTTTAAAAGATTCCTAAAATAATATTCAAGACTCTATTTCAAGTCTCGTATCACGAATCAATAATACTTTTCCTTATCTAATATCAGAATTAAGAGAATCGATTAAAGAAACAATAAGGGATTAAATAAGTTGCTACCTGCTACACCTAGAAGTAAGAGTGGTCTTACAAATGGTTTAGGTAGTATAATTAAATTCATATCGGGTAATCTAGACCAAGATGATCTAGACAACCTACGAGAACAATTAGAAGCATTAAAACAAAGTAACGCCAAGGAATTTAAACATATTAATAAAATAGTATCATTCAGTAACTCTATTGCTCAAAAGTTCTATAATGAAATGAACCATGTAAACTATAATATGAAGGTAATTAAATGTATTTTACAAGAAGAAGACTTCAAGATTAACCTTCTGAAACATCAACAATATGTGCTCTTGTGTACGAACAAATTAGATAAAATCATACAAGTGATGCAGTATACTATTAGCTTGTCATTAAATGAAATGACAAGATGTTCTCCCAGAAGGATTTAACAAATGTTGTAAAACATTTAAAACTAATCTACCCAACAAAAACTATAATTCATACTGACCAGTATCATCAATTTGAGAACCTTAAACTGTCAAAAACGGAAGTTCTCATGATGAACGAAGCATGGTTGTAATATTATACATGCCAATCACTGATGCTAAAACTTATACATTGTATACAATTTCTCCTGTACCTAGAATAATCTAATATTAATCCCTCCGGAAAAAATATTACTTGCAAGGACCTACCTTAAGATGGTCTAACACACCTTGTATAAAAATTACTCAATATTACGCATGTATACTCTTTAATACTAGAATAACTTCATGTAATTTAACGGACACTACCAGATGTCAATTTGTCACCGTCAAAAACGAGGTACAACTATTTCAACCACTAAATAAGAAGCATAGCCTTTTCTCTAGTAAAATCCCTCAAATAATCTTGCAAATCTGCCCACAATCTCTGAGAACTATAAAATTAGCAGGATCACAATATTATGTAATTTACTCAAATGCGTCTTGCCCTATTACAAGTATGGGTATAAATTTGCAAGAGCAACCTACAAATTATGTGCACCTGTTCCCACTCCTGTCAACTCCAAATGAACCATATGTTAAAACCGAAATAAATTTCCATTCATCCTACCTCGATGTAAAAGGAATGACGTTAGATTTAAAACCCATTCCAGAATATAATACTAAAATGAAAACTTCTGTGTCTGTGAACACTAGTATCATAATACTTATTTTCTGCGTTATACTGTTAATATTTAGAACAAGGATATATCAATACATTAAATCTGTAAAGTATAAGTTTAAGAAAAATGTCATCGAGGACGATAACGATCAACACAGGGTGGAGGAGTTATGTATCCCGTCCAGACTCGAACCCCAGACCCCATTCTAAACTTCAGGTTATGGTCATTCTTCCTATAGAAGGAACACCAATGCCCAATGTATTCCTCAATATGCTATTATCAATGTGCTTACTTGAAGAATGCTAATTCTAGGAACCAAGATAATGATGATGATGATGATAATTGTTGTTTTAAGGGGCCTAACATCTAGGCTATCGGCCCCTGATGGTTTGGGTGATCGTGAAGATGAAAATGAAATGCAAACTTAAAACTAAAACTAACTACCAACCTACATACTAGAAGAAGAAATTGAAAAATAAAGGAGAATAAGGCAAATAAAGGACAGGAGGAAAAGAATTGCCCTCAACCCTCCAAGAATGCGGATTGAGGGACTTGGAAGGAAGGAGAGTCATGAAAGGCAGATAGGAAAGTGAAAGAGGAGAGAGTCCGCCCCGAAGGTAAGGGACAAAAGGGGAAAACGGACCCAGCTCAGGAATCCCTCCGGGTCGCCAACTCCCGAACTCACCAGCCGTGAGCCCCTGAGGGTGTAGCATTATCTAGGGTGCACCAGAAGTGGTGGGGCTACATACAACCTGCCTCCTTAAGGGCCTAGAGCACAAGGCAGGAGGTAAAAGGAAGAGAAAAAGAAGGCTGACCCCTCACAGAAGGAGGGTATCAGAAAAGATGAGACAAGGGCCAATTAAGGCGGGAAAGGAAGAGACTCCCTAGGCCTCGGATACCCTAATACCGTCGGGGTCAGAAGAGAACAAGAGTTGACCAAGTGAGGTCGACAGGAAAGAAGACAGAGAGGAGCCCGGCACAAGTAAGTGGAAACAATGCCAGACTCAGCTGGGGCCCCGTGGTCGCCAACCCACGCCCACAAGATGTGAGCCCCTGGGGGACAAGATAATGACATTGCATACTTCCTCACAACATGTTATTACCAAAGTTGTTATTTGTCAAACACTTCCTACAAGGAACTAAGGAAATGGCCCTGTATATTTTCTCATATGTTACACAATATGTTATTCTCAAATGTGTTGACTCTAACGTCTATGAGTGATCAAATTCACGGAACTGTTATCAAAGACATGAGTCCATATCCTGTAAGATGTATATTTCCACAAACATGTTATTGAGAGCGCCCCTCTACTGTGACGCACATTGTTATGAAAGGACTTGTATAAAAGACCTCGACCAAGAGGTATTGGTCTCTACAACTGCAGCAGCAACTAAACAGGTCGTCTGACTGACTGTTAACTTTTATATATTGAATTATCGATAAATTAATAAATACATTTACCAACTAACCAACGAGTTCCCATTCATAGAAATCAGATACTACTCATCAGAAGTAAGAACCACGAGACCTACTGACTTAACAGCAGTAGCAACAACTTCTTAGTACAACACTAAGGAAGACTGTTAAGCGACAAACTTAACTGGGGGCCCGTCCGGGATAGGTAACGATTATCCTTGCCAGATAATCTACGAGTAAGTTGAAATAGAGTTCTGACAAACCTCACAAGGAGGCCTATCGTCACTATACTAGCGACACCAAGATACCTATCTTCAGCACTAGATGAAGTCATCGATTCTATGAACCAGCCAGCATGCCAGGAGTGGAACAGACAACCTCACACGGTGGCCTTTCATCCACAACTAACTTCGCCAGCTTGAAGGAAGGAAGTTCGCCGACAAACGTTCCAAGAAGCTCTCGCTCCAAGTAACGCCTTTCGCAACAACCAACTGCCATCGCCGTACGTGCCAACAACGCTCCAGAAGCGCTTTCCGATCACACGACGACACAAGAGAACCAACCGACTCCGCAGTTCCAAGAGGATGCAGCCAACGTCAGTAAGTCAAACTCCAAATAATACCTTATTTGTGAACTAGAGTATTATTAGTAAAGCATGGTTCAATATTTCAAGCAGAAAAATTAGGAAGAGCAATAATAATAATACAAACTTAAATAATACATTCTTTCCCCTTCAATCGGAAACAAATTACAGTAAACTTTAACTAGTAGAATTCGCCTTGTCATTTCGTTTTGAATTATAACTAGTAAATTAAAACAAAATTATACCTAATAATAAATATTTGTGACTTTCAAGAGAAAAAACATTTAGTGCACTCTGATTAGCAGTCCTTACACTCTGTATCAACCTTTTGAATTAATATTGTAACTAAACAATTAAAACAATAATAATAATAAAGTCATATCATTAACTAGGAAAAGTGAATCAGTGCAGCCTACACAGGTCGTTCACTTGTCACTATTAGAGGAATTTATCAATAATTAAATATTTATTATCAACAAACAAAATAATCATCAAAAATCAAAATTCTCATTTCAGAAGAAATTTCATTTTACTAGCTCATATTGTGGAGAATCTAAACGGGTTATCCACATATCACTAACCTTTTAAATTAATAATAATTATAATAATAATAAGTTAAATCTTTTATTGTGAAAACCTAACCGGGGCTCTTTCACATATATTTTGATTAATATTAACACTTATAAGTAAGTAATTAACTTTTAAAAGTAATTCATTTAAATGTATTTAATTTTCATTATCTTTTAATTATTTTAATTTCATAAACTATAATAATCTATATTAGCTGAGACAAACTCATCATTAAGATTTTAGTTAAACCTAAAAACATTTTGTAGAAAATTTGGAAACCTACCATTCTTATTTGAGATAACAGGTTTCCAAACAGCTTGAACACTAAGCTACTCAGCATACAATCCATTTAACCAACCTTTCGAAGCCACATTAAGTATGCATTGCTTAGCAGTATCCGATACCAAATCACTAAAGAATAAACTCCATATAAAGAAAACATGGATCTAATACAGAATATAAGGTTCTATCAAAACCGATTGGAAGAAAGCGTAGGAAACCCACGAGAAATGTACCGATGCATCAAAACGTTATACAACTTGCCAATCTACACACCAGAGTTACAAGGAACTCTTGTAGGTAGAACGGTAAGCGCTTTCCGACGATATGAAGGAGAGGTAGGAGCCGCGGCAAGATTATTAATACTCAAGTGGAGGATGATAATAAATAGCCCCAGAAATGTGACGATGAAGCGGAAGCAGATTTCAGAGATAGGAGAAGAGGATAAGAAATTAACGTAACAATTTATTCATGTTTTAAAACATATCAAAATATCCTCCCAACAACATTACCAATCAGAAAATGTATCCACCAATCACGATCAAAGTCAAGATTTTCGCTTTGCCCAGCCATCAAAATAGAAGATTTAAATAATTTAGGTAACGCTCCTCAATTACCAATTATCACACTATTTGGACTAAAGATCTTAATTGACAGCGGTGCTTGCAATTCAATTACGAATCCTGCATTAGCACACTCATTATTCGCAGAATATATGTTTAAATAACCATTTTGTATCCATCCACTCACAAACAATAGGAGAAGATAATATCCAATTCCCTATTTTTCAGAATATAACATAGGTTCACCTATACAATTCATGGTTATGCAATGGCATAATTACTTTAACGCAAAAATTGGTCGCGCAGATTTTGCTCAACTAGGTGCAAAGATAGACAATTCCTCGAACCTAGTCACTCTCAACAACACGGACATACCATTTCACTTTCATTCCCCATATAAGCAAGGAAGCTTTCAACCTGCATTAAATGCATATCATCTAGCTATACCTGTCAACATACAACACGGAGACGTGTATATTTCCAAATTCGAATACGAAGGAATAATTTTTCCAGATGCTATTCTTCTTGCAGGTTCTATATACCACAAACACTCAGTTGAAACAAGAATTCACCGAGCCCATACTAGTTGCACCTTTAGAGAATGTAACAATCCGACCACTGGAAATAAAGTCCATTTCTGAAAGAAACATGCATGAACACCTCCGAACACAACACTTGAACTATCTAGAAAACAGTGCTATTCAAGACATATGCTCGGAATTCTCAGATGTTTTCTATTACCCAGTATGTGATCTGACATTTTCAAGTGCAGTAAAGCATTTTATTCACACTACAGATGAAGACCCAGTACACCAAAGAAATTATCGGTACCCAGCAGCTCTAAAGCAAATATTAAACAACGAAGTAGAGAATACTGAATACAAGTCCGCTTTTATGAATCTTAAGACCCTTTTAATAAATGCTCCTGTGATAGTTTATCCAACCTTTGAGAACCAATCACGTTAACCACGGACAGTTCAGATTTTGCTCTGGGAAGCGTCCTATCACAGAAGGGACACCCCTTCGCAAACTAATCCAGGACTCTAAAACCCGGCAGAGAAAAACTACACCACAATAGAACTATTAGGAACTATTAGGAATTGTAGAAAGCTGCAAACATTTCAAGCCTTACTTAAGGGGACGACACTTTCAAGTAGAATGTGATCACCGCCCGTTACAGTGGCTCCTCACGCTAAAGGATCCTAGTTCGGGACTTTACCGTTGGAATATAAAGCTTGGAGAGTTTGACTATGACATCAAATACGTCAAAGTCAAAACCAACTATGTCGCAGACGCACACTCTAGAGTAACATGACTGATGAGACAGCTTCAATCATTGCCATCCCCGGAGATGACACCTACCACAATGATATGGATAATGAAACTGTCCATTCAAATCAGGCAGACCCCATATTCACATTGAAGAAATCTGAACGTAACTTAAACCAAAACCGCAATCCGATTATTGTAAAATATGGTCATTATCCCAAGGTACTTAAACAAAACCTGTTTAAAAAAATTTACCAGACAAATAATGACTGTCACAAAGGAGAATCTTCAGGAAGATTTAGCAAATCACCTCTTCAAAATAATAGTAACCTCAAACAAGTACGCTACTTATTATGACGACATCACTCTTGAGATCCCATTCATCAGGGCATGCCAGAAGCTATTTACTTCTGAACTAATCATCATCAGGTCATCCAAATTCTTGGAAGACATTGAAAGCCCCGAAACTCTGAGACAGCTGAATTCACACTATCATTCTGAAAACCACAATGTTATAGTAGAAACTTACGAACATCTTAAGACCAAATACTACTGGCCTCATTTAAGAGAACAAATTAGGACAATCATCAATCAATGTAACCTCTGTCAGAGAGACAAATACGAGAGACACCCTAACGAGGGATCGAACCAAGGTTCCATCGCCGCCGATCACCCTTTCTCTCAAATTCACATCGACACGTTTCACTTGGAGCAAAATTCGCATATTATCCATAATTGGCATTTTCTCAAAGTATGGACAAGTCAACATTTTACCAAATGGTACAGGTCTGGCCACACTAATCCAATTACAAGTCTACTTTTCCCACCATGGATTCCCAAGGAAAATCACACATGACCAAGGAGGAGACTTCGAAAACAATGTCTTAAAATAATATTTTAAAGCCACGAACATCGAATATCATGCTATTACCACTTTGAATTCTTCATCTAATTCTCCACTAGAAAGACTGAATTCGACCCTTCTAGAAAAACTTCGTATCTCCAGAGATCACGATAAGTTCTCTCCGCTCTCAGAGCTCGTGACCACCATAATCACTAGTTACAATTCCTCAATCCATTCCACTACTAAACAACCTCCTTTCAACGTTCTATACGGACCATACTATAAGGCTTTAGACCACGTCTTCTCGCCATGTCCCAAAAGCAACGAATACATTGAAAGACAAGGAAATCAGTTGAAAATTGTAAGAGAGAGGCATAATAAACCTAACACCGACACTTTCAATCATAATTACCAAATTAACGAAACTGTCTACGTATTACATCCCCTCACCAGAAACAAGAAATCGCAAAACCTGTACAACGAAGGTATCATTAACAAATTGAAGAAAACAGGGAATACTGTAAAATAAGAAACGGTAAAACTCATGTAAGGAATTTTCGGGACATTAAACCAAAAAGAAAATTTCTTATTCCTGATTCCTCCCCGGATATGGCACCATCACACAGCCCATCCAGACACAAGGATTCTATGCGGACTCATTAGGACCTGTCTTAATAATTAACGATTATCACCGGTTCAGGTTTCATTTCAATTTAACGAGTTTAAAGGTTCTTATATTAATATTCAAGACTCTATCTCAAGTCTCGTATCACGAAGCAATAATACTTTTCCTTATCTAATATCAGAATTAAGAGAATCAATTAAAGAAACAAAATAGGAATTAATTAAGTTGCTACCTGCTACACCTAGAATTAAGGGAGGTCTTACAAATAGTTTAGGTAGTATAATTAAATTCATATCACGTAATCTAGACCAAGATGATCTAGACAACCTACAAGAACAATTAGAAGCATTAAAACAAAGTGACGCCAAGGAATTTAAACATATTAATAAATTAGTATCATTCAGTAACTCTATTGCTCAAAAGTTCTATAATGAAATGAACCATGTAAGCTATAATATGAAGGTAATTAAATGTATTTTACAAGAAGAAGACTTCAAGATTAACCTTCTGAAACATCAACAATATGTGCTCTTGTGTACGAACAAATTAGATAAAATCATACAAGTGATGCAATATACTATTAGCTTGTCATTTATTGAAATGACAAATATCAAGATGTTCTCCCAGAAGGATTTAACAAATGTTGTAAAACTTTTAAAACAAATCTACCCAACAAAAACTATAATTCATACTGACCAGTATCATGAATTTGAGAACCTTAAACTGTCGAAAACGGAAGTTCACATTGTAACGATTCGATCCCTTAGCTATTATATTTATAGGGTTATTCATTTATTATCATGTTATTATTCTTATTAATTAGTACATCGATGAGATGATTTTTATATCAGATGATTGTAAGCGGTTTTTATTATTATATTCGATTAGATTTTTATTAATATTCACTTGTAAAGAGACGAAGGATTGTATTCACATAAATTGCAACTTGGTGCTATAGTATAAACCACAGAATGACGCAGTAGTTATTTCACAACGGCAGGTAGCCATTGTCACAAGATTTTAAAAACCCACAATGACTAAGAATCACGTGCGGACCCTCGAGTTCCTTCTGGAAGGAATAGAACATAATATGTCTGGTGCAACAAGATACGTCACTACTGCAGCCAAAGTACGATGCTAAATATTGCAAGTAATGATGCAATTAGCCCTCGTAAGAGAATGAAACCAGTGGAGAGGGAAGTTTCCGAATCACGTGACAAGGAAACATATAAGCCGGAACCCCCAACAGAGTGGGCATTCATCCTCCTACAGCCTTCATTAAGAAACGACAAGTCATTAGTGTAGAGGAATGCCTCTTGAGGACGGAACGGTTTTCCATCATAGCTTTCAACCTCAGTACATCTAAAAGCTATGTCTTGCCGATATCTATATCAGTAGATAGTGGATCATATCCCTGCTCTACTGTCGTTCTACAGATGGCAACAAAATGCATCGTGGTATTCTGTATCTTACGATATATTACAACATTTTTTTAACATACGCGACGTAACATCTAGATCATCGGTCATTACTTAATATGACGAATCTTCGACTGGGTGAGCAAGCAATTAAATAAAACTATCGTCGCTATTATCATTTAACTTCAATTAATATTCAATTCATTTTCAATGTTCATTTTCTTTTAAATAATTAAACCGCAATTGGTAATTTAAATTCTTTGTGTCACTATTAATAATTGGCTTTTGATTCTATAAATTATTTATTTAACTTCATGACTATAACTTTTCTTGTAGTTAGCACATACTATAAGCAAATCAATCATACTAAATAAATACTGAATGGTTAGTCAACTCTGTTACACTACGGCCCGGGTAATTGGTCTCGACTCTACTGCTGACTGCCGAGGATATATTTAATAAATTTCCATTCTCTATCTTAAATAGGAATCTGGCGCTCAACACTTATTATATTACACTATCAAGGTAAGTACAAACCATAGTGTATTTATTATTGTCATGTTTGTTTATCGACCCATTACAGTTGTCACCATATCGTAAGGCACTTATAAGAAATGTTACATCATTATGAACGAAGAAATGGTTGTAATATTATACATGCCAATCACTGATGCTAAAACTTATACATTGTATAAAATTTATCCTGTACCTAGAATAATCTAATATTAATCCCTCCGGAAAAAATATTACTTGCAAGGACCTACCTTAAGATGGTCTAACGCACCTTGTATAAAAATTACTCAATATTACGCATGTATACTCTTTAACACTAGAATAACTTCATGTAATTTAACGGACACTACCAGATGTCAATTTGCCACTGTCAAAAACGAGGTACAACTATTTGAGCCACTAAATAAGAAGCATAGCCTTTTCCCTAATAAAATCCCTCAAATAATCTTGCAAACCTGCCCAGAATCTCTGAGAACTATAAAATTAGCAGGATCACAATATTATGTAATTTACTCAAATGCGTCTTGCCATATTACAAGTATGGGTATAAATTTGCAACAGCAACCTACAAATTATGTGTACCTGTCCCACTCCTGTCAACTCCAAATGAACCATATGTTAAAACCGAAATAAATTTCCGATCATCCTACCTCGATGTAAAAGGAATGGCGTTAGATTTAAAACCCATTCCAGAATATAATACTAAAATGAAAACTTTTGTGTCTGTGAACACTAGTATTATAATACTTATTTTCTGCGTTATACTGTTAATATTTAGAACAAGGATATATCAATATATTAAATCTGTAAAGAATAAGTTTAAGAAAATTGTCATCGAGGACGATAACGATCAACAAAGGGTGGAGGAGTTATGTATCCCGTCCAGACTCGAACCCCAGACCCCATTCTAAACTTATGGTTATGGTCATTCTTCATATAGAAGGAACACCAATGCCCAATATATTTTTCAATATGCTATTATCAATGTGCTTACTTGAAGAATGCTCATTCTAGGAACCAAGATAATGACATTGCATACTTCTTCACAACATGTCCTTACCAAAGTTGTTATTTTTCAAACACTTCCTACAAGGAACTAAGTTAATGACACAGTACATTTTCTCATATGTTACACAATATGTTATTCTCAATGGAGTTGACTCTAACGTCTATGAGTGATCAAATTCACGGAACTGTTATCAAAGACATGAGCCCTTATCCTGTAAGATATATATTTCCACAAACATGTTATTGAGTGCGCCCCTCTACTGTGACGGACATTGTTATGAAAGGACTTGTATAAAAGACCTCGACCAAGAGGTATTGGTCTCTTCCAACTGCAGCGGCAACTAAACAGGTTGTCTGACTGACTGTTAACTTGTATATATTGAATTATCGATAAATTAATAAATACATATACAAACTAACCAACGAGTTCTTATTCATAGAAATCAGATTCTACTCATCAGAAGTAAGAACCACGAGACCTACTGACTTAACAGCAGTAGCAACAACTTCTTAGTACAACACTAAAGAAGACTGTTAAGCGACAAACTTAACTGGGGGCCCGTCCGGGATAGGTAACGAGTATCCTTGCCAGTTAATCTACGAGTAAGTTGAAATAGTGTTCTGACAAACCTCACAAGGAGGCCTATCGTCACTATTCTAGCGACACCGAGATACCTATCTTCAGCACTAGATGCAGTCATCGATTCTATGAACCAGCCAGCATGCCAGGAGTGGAACAGACAACCTCACACGGTGGCCTTTCATCCACAACTAACTTCGCCAGCTTGAAGGAAGGAAGTTCGCCGACAAACGTTCCAAGAAGCTCTCGCTTCAAGTAACGCCTTTCGCAACAACCAACATCCATCGCCGTACGTGCCGCCAACGCTCCAGAAGCGCTTTCCGATCACACGACGACACAAGAGAACCAACCGACTCCGCAGTTCCAAGAGGATGCAGCCAACACTGATCATCTTTTCTTGTCAGTAAGTCAAACTCCAAATAATACCTTATTTGTGAACTAGAGTATTATTAGTAAAGCATGGTTCTATATTTCAAGTAGGCAAATTAGGAAGAGCAATAATAATACAAACTTAAATAATACATTCTTTCCCCTTCAATCGGAAACAAATTACAGTAAACTTTAACTAGTAGAGTTTGCCTTGTCATTTCGTTTTGAAATATAACTAGTAAATTAAAACAAAAATAAATACTTAATAATAAATATTTGTGACTTTCAAGAGGAAAAAATTTAGTGCACTCTGATTAGCAATCCTTACACTCTGTATCAACCTTTTGAATTAATATTGTAACTAAACAATTAAAACAATAATAATAATAATAATAATAAAGTCATATCATTTCCTAAGAAAAGTGAATCAGTGCAGCCCATACTGGTCGTTCACTTGTCACTATTAGAGGAATTTATCAATAATTAAATATTTATTACAAACAAACAACAAAATTATCAAAATCAAAATTCTCATTTCAGAAGAAATATAATTTTACTAGCTCATATTGTGGAGAATCTAAACGGGTTATCCACATATCACTAACCTTTTAAATTAATAATAATAATAATAATAAGTTATTTCCTTTCACATATATTTTGATTAATATTAACACTTATAAGTAAGTAATTAACTTTTAAAAGTAATTCATTTAAATGTATTTAATTTTCATTATCTTTTAATTATTTTAATTTCATAAACTATAATAATCTATATTAGCTGAGACAAACTCATCATTAAGATTTTAGTTAAACCTAAAAACATTTTGTAGATTTGGAAACCTACCATTCTTATTTGAGATAACAGGTTTCCAAACAGCTTGACCACTAAGCTACTCAGCATACAATCCATTTAACCAAACTTTCGAAGCCACATTAAGTATACATTGCTTAGCAGTATCCGACCAAATCACTAAAGAATAAACTCCATATAAAGAAAACATGGATCTAATACAGAATATAAGGTTCTATCAAAACCGATTGGAAGAAAGCGTAGGAAACCCAAGAGAAATGTACCGATGCATCAAAACGTTATACAACTTGCCAATCTACACACCCGAATCACAAGAAACTCTCGTAGGTAGAACGGTAAGCGCTTTCCGACGATATGAAGGAGAGGTAGGAGCCGCGGCAAGATTATTAATACTCAAGTGGTGGATGATAATAAATAGCCCCAGAAATGTCAGACGATGAAGCGGATGCAGATTTCAGAGATAGGAGAAGAGGATAAGAAATTACCGTAACAATTTATTCATGTTTTAAAACATATCAAAATATCCTCCCAACAACATTACCAATCAGAAAATGTATCCACCAATCACGAACAAAGTCAAGATTTTCGCTTGGCCCAGCCATCAAAATAGAAGATTTAAATAATTTAGGTAACGCTCCTCAATTACCAATTATCACACTATTTGGACTAAAGATCTTAATTGACAGCGGTGCTTGCAATTAAATTGTGAATCCTGCATTAGCACACTCATTATTCGCAGAGTATATGTTTAAATAACCATTTTGTATCCAATCAATCCACTCACAAACAATAGGAGAAGATAATATCTAATTCCCTATTTTTCAGAATATAACATAGGTTCACCTATAGAATTCAGAGTTATGCAATGGCATAATTACTTTAACCCAATAACTGGTAGCGCAGATTTTGCTCAACTAGGTGCAAAGATTGACAATGCCTCGAACCTAGTCACTCTCAACAACACGGACCTACCCTTTCACTTTCATTCCCCACATAAGCAAGAAAGCTTTCAACCTGCATTAAATGCATATCATCTAGCTATACCTGTCAACATACAACACGGAGACTTGTATATTTCCAAATTCGAATACGAAGGAATATTTTTTCCAGATGCTATTCTTCATGCAGAGAACTACCAGGTCTATATCCGATAAACACTCAGTTGAAACAAGAATTCACCGAGCCCATACTAGTTGCACCTTTAGAGAATGTAACAATCCAACCACTGGAAATAAATTCCATTTCTGAAAGAAACATGCATGAACACCTCCGAACACAACACTTGAACTATCTAGAAAACAGTGCTATTCAAGACATATGCTCGGAATTCTCAGATGTTTTCTATTACCCAGTATGTGATCTGACATTTTCAAGTGCAGTAAAGCATTTTATTCGCACTACAGATGAAGACCAAGTACACCAAAGAAATTATCGGTACCCAGCAGCTCTAAAGCAAATATTAAACAACGAAGTAGAGAATACTAAATACAAGTCTGCTTTTATGAACCTTAAGACCCTTTTAATAAATGCTCCTGTGCTAGTTTATCCAAACTTTGAAGAAGCAATCACGTTAACCACGGACAGTTCAGATTTTGCTCTGGGAAGCGTCCTATCACAGAAGGGACACCCCATCGCATACTACTCCAGGACTCTAAACCCGGCAGAGAAAAACTACTCCACAATAGAGAGAGAACTATTAGGAATTGTAGAAAGCTGCAAACATTTCAAGCCTTATTTATGGGGACGACACTTTCAAGTAGAATGTGAACACCGCCCGTTACAGTGGCTCTTCACGCTAAAGGATCCTAGTTCGAGACTTTACCGTTGGAAGATAAAGCTTGGAGAGTTCGACTATGACATCAAATACGTCAAAGGCAAAACCAACTATGTCGCAGACGCACTCTGTAGAGTAACATCACTGATGAAACAGCTTCAATCATTGCCATCCCCGGAGATGACACCTACCACAATGATATGGATAATGAAACTGTCCATTCAAATCAGGCAGACCCCATATTCACATTGAAGATATCTGAACGGAACTTAAACCAAACCGCAATCAGATTATTGTAAAATATGGTCATTATCCCAAGGTACTTACACAAAACCTGTTTAAAAAATGTACCAGACAAATAATGACTGTCACGAAGGAGAATCTTCAGGAAGATTTAGCAAATCACCTCCTCAAAATAATAGTAACCTCAAACAAGTACGCTACTTATTTTGACGACATCACTCTTGAGATCCCATTCATCAGGGCATGCCAGAAGCTATTTACTTCTGAACTAATCATCATCAGGTCATCCAAATTCTTGGAAGACATTGAAAGCCCCGAAACACTGAGACAGCTGATTTCACACTATCATTCTGAAAACCACAATGTTATAGTAGAAACTTACGAACATCTTAAGACCAAATACTACTGGCCTCATTTAAGAGAACAAATTAGGACAATCATCAATCAATGTAACCTCTGTCAGAGTAACAAATACGAGAGACACCCTAACGAGGTATCGAACAAAGGCCCCATCACCGCCGATCACTCTTTCTCTCAAATTCACATCGACACATTTCACTTCGAGCAAAAGTCGCATATTAACCATAATTGGCATTTTCTCAAAGTATGGACAAGTCAACATTTTACCAAATGGTACAGGTCTGGCCACACTAAGCCAATTACAAATTTACTTTTCCCACCATGGATTCCCAAGGATAATCACACATGACCAAGGAGGAGAATTCGAAAACAATGTCATAAAATAATATTTTAAAGCCACGAACATCGAATATCACGCTACTACCACTTTGAATTCTTCATCTAATTCTCCAGTAGAAAGACTGAATTCGACCCTTCTAGAAAAACTTCGTATCTCCAGAGATCACGATAAGTTCTCTCCGCTCTCAGAACTCGTGACCACCATAATAACTAGTTACAATTCCTCAATCCATTCCACTACTAAACAACCTCCTTTCAACGTTCTATACGGACCATACTATAAGGCTTTAGTCAACGAATACATTGAAAGACAAGCAAATCAGTTGAAAACTGTAAAAGAGAGGCATCATAAACCTAACACCGACACTTTCAATCATAATTACCAAATTAACGAAACTGTCTACGTATAGGATCCCCTCACCAGAAACAAGGAATCACAAAACCTGTACAACGAAGGTATCATTACCCAATTGAAGAAACCAGGGAATACTGTAAAATAAGAAACGGTAAAACTCATGTAAGGAATTTTCGGGACATTAAACCAAAAAGAAAATTTCTTATTCCAGGTTCCTCCCCGGATATGGCACCATTACAGAACATCCAGACACAAGGATTCTATGCGGACTCATTAGGACCAGCCTTAATAATTAACGATTATCACCGGTTCAGGTTTCATTTCAATTTAACGAGTTTAAAAGATTCTTATAATAATTTTCAAGACTCTATCTCAAGTCTCGTATCACGAAGCAATAATACTTTTCCTTATCTAATTCAGATTTAAGAGAATCAATTAAAGAAACAAAAAAGGAATTAAATAGGTTGCTACCTGCTACACCCAGAAGTAAGAGAGGTCTTACAAATGGTTTAGGTAGTATACTTAAATTAATATCACGTAATCTAGACCAAGATGATCTAGACAACCTACAAGAACAATTAGAAGCATTAAAACAAGGTGACGCCAAGGAATTTAAACATATTAATAAATTAGTATCATTCAGTAACTCTATTGCTCAAAAGTTCTATAATGAAATGAACCATGTAAACTATAATATGAAGGTAATTAAATGTATTTTACAAGAAGAAGACTTCAAGATTAACCTTCTGGAACATCAACAATATATGCTCTTGTGTACGAACAAATTAGATAAAATCATACAAGTGATGCAATATACTATTAGCTAGTCATTTAATGAAATGACAAATATCAAGATGTTCTCCCAAAACGATTTAACAGATGTTGTAAACCATTTAAAACTAATCTACCCAACAAAAACTATAATTCATACTGACCAGTATCATCAATTTGAGAACCTTAAACTGTCAAAAACGTAAGTTCTCATGATGAACGAAGAAATGGTTGTAATATTATACATGCCAATCACTGATGCTAAAAATTATACATTGTATAAAATTTCTCCTGTACCTAGAATAATCTAATATTAATCCCTCCGGAAAAGGTCTAACGCACCTAGGATAAAAATTACTCAATATTACGCATGTATACTCTTTAATACTAGATTAACTTCATGTAATTTAACGGACACTACCAGATGTCAATTTGCACTGTCAAAAACGAGGTACAACTATTTCAGCCACTAAATAAGAAGCATAGCCTTTTCTCTAGTAAAATCCCTTAAATAGTCTTGCAAACCTGCCCAGAATCTCTGAGAACTATAAAATTAGCACGATCACAATATTATGTAATTTACTCAAATGCGTCTTGCCCTATTACAAGTATGGGTATAAATTTGCAACAGCAACCTACAAATTATATGCACCTGTTCCCACTCCTGTCAACTCCAAATGAACCATATGTTAAAACCGAAATAAATTTCCATTCATCCTACCTCGATGTAAAAGGAATGACGTTATATTTAAAACCCATTCCAGAATATAATACTAAAATGAAAACTTTTGTGTCTGTGAACACAAGTATTATAATACTTATTTTCTGCGTTATACTGTTAATATTTAGAACAAGGATATATCAATATATTAAATCTGTAAAGAATAAGTTTAAGAAAAATGTCATCGAAGACGATAACGATCAACAAAGGGTGGAGGAGTTATGTATCCCGTCCAGACTCGAACCCCAGACCCCATTCTAAACTTAAGGTAATGGTCATTCTTCCTATAGAAGGAACACCAATGCCCAATGTATTCCTCAATATGCTATTATCAATGTGCTTACTTGAAGAATGCTCATTCTAGGAACCAAGATAATGACATTGCATACTTCCTCACAACATGTTATTACCAAAGTTGTTATTTGTCAAACACTTCCTACAAGGAACTAAGGAAATTACCCTGTACATTTTCTCATATGTTACACAATATGTTATTCTCAAATGTGTTGACTCTAACGTATATGAGTGATCAAATTCACGGAACTGTTATCAAATACATGAGTTCATATCCTGTAAGATGTATATTACCACAAACATGTTATTGAATGCGCCCCTCTACTGTGACGCACATTGGTATGAAAGGACTTGTATAAAAGACCTCGACCAAGAGGTATTGGTCTCTTCCAACTGCAGCAGCAACTAAACAGGTTTTCTGACTGACTGTTAACTTGTATATATTGAATTATCAAATTAATAAATACATATACAAACTAACCAACGAGTTCTCATTCATAGAAATCAGATAATACTCATCAGAAGTAAGAACCACGAGACCTACTGACTTAACAGCAGTAGCAACAACTTCTTAGTACAACACTTAAGAAGACTGTTAAGCGACAAACTTAACTCGAGAACCTCAATGAGGGCAAGTTACGCCGCGTCAAATCAAAAGACAGTATTATAGCCTAAAGTGTAGGCCAGTGATTAAAAGTACGCCACGCTGAAAAATTGTTAGTTTGAGACTCCGAATGGTCTTTACGGAACTATCGAATAAGTAAAGTTACAGCATCTAAAGGAAACAGCGATCAGGCATCATAAAGACAGTAAAGAACTTCGGGTTCAGGGACGTGAGTTCGACATTGCGGCGAAGTCAGAGAGCCAAATAAATTACAGCTATCGTACGTCCAGTAGAGACGTCATTAAAGACATTCATATACGAAGAGAAAAGCAAATCACGTTGCATTGCAAAGAGATAGGTTCTAGCCAAAGGAACTCAGGGAATTGCAGGTTCGAAGTCCAAACAAGCCAATCAAATTATACGATAGAAAAGTATAAGGTCCTCGGGACAGGGAGACCAAAGATAGGAATCGAAGTGCGATAGACCGCCAGATAGAGTTGGAAGTAAAAACAAAGTGAAAGACATTTATCGCTTAAATAAGGCCGATAAGGTAAAACCGAATTATAGACTATTCGAAGCTGTGGAAAAGTCTAAAGCAGTAATTCCAGTGTAGGAGCAAGGACCCGTTCGAGCCATTACACGTTCAATGCAGAGCCGTAGGACTTGCATCGAAGTGTTGACCGCCGATAGAGATTGCCAGGAATCACTGAGATACGGTGTAGAAATAAGTGAAGTGTTAAGTGCTATAAAATAAAGGGTATCATTTTTAGTGTTATATGTAAAGTGCTTTTGAAATATAAAAATGTGTTTAAGTGTATATCAGTGTAGATTATGTGAATGTGAAATGAAGTGTGTGAAAAGCAGTACGACGGGGAAGTGCTAGATGTGTAATTAGAAGGGCGACCCCTTTCAAGGATATAATCAATTACTGCACACGAGGTGAGTCATAATAATTTTCATTATGATTGTTGTTGAACTAGTGAAATCAAGCGCTGACTGTGGAGTTCAGCCTTGATTCACTATGTATTTGAAACGTACTGAATAATATTGTGAAATATGATTGGGATGATAATAATAATTGTTAACCGCGAGGGTAGACTCGTTGAGTGTAAAGATATAATTGAAATAAGTAAATATAAAATAATTAAAACCCGGAAAGATGAAATGATATATAATTAATGAATTTAAAAGAAGGAATCGAAAGTAATAATATAAATGGTTTGAATTTTCGCCAAGTTAATGAATTGTAAAGTAAATAAGCACCTTAATGAAGTATTAAAAGTTGAAAGAATAATATAAGAACAATGGCTTGAATTTTCGCCAAGTAAATGAATTGTAAAGTAAAAGAGCACCGTAATAAAGTTATTGGAAAGTTGAAATAATAATAATTATCGAGTTGTTGCACTCCAAAATAAAGTTGTGGATAAAGTATTGAAAGGTTGAATAATAATGATAACGAACTCAAATAAAAAGAGATTAATTAACTGAATGAATAGTAACGCTTTGACGTATTGTTGACATGATAATGAGTTTACAGATCTTTAAAGTAAGTGGTGAATACGGAACACCTAAGAATGAAAATGAAATGTTGTATTGTAGGCTGCCAGGCCAAAGTTATGGGAATAAAATAATAGGAAGACCCGGAAGACTTACCGCGATGTAATAAAGTTGTTATGTGAGAAAAGTAAATGGATCATGGATATCCAAGCCAAGATGTATTGCCGAAAGGGCCAAGTACTTGAAAATAAGTTTAGCTTCAAGCTAGTAAGAAGTACGTGATCCAGGCTATGCCGTGTTTCGAGAGATGGAAAGTAAAAATGAAAGTGAGTCGGATTCGTCGTGTTTGAGGGCGAGACCCGCTAGCAGATTAGAGTCCTGGCTAGGCCATTATATTATGGTATTGTGTTTTAATTCTTCGTTGTTTGAGGGCGAAACCCGCTAGCAGGTTAGAGTCCTGGCTAGGTCAGTATATTATGGGTTGCAACCAAGTGGATGGGTAATTCCCACTGGAATAGCAGTGTCTGTGTTATGATATGTTACGGTATGTTATGGTATTTGCATATAAGTCTGGGAGTTATGTCCAGCCTTGCCATCCGACAGTAAATTAAGTTGTTGTAAAGTAAGCGTCGCGTATCCTCTCCGAACTAGTGCAAAATATCCTCGAAACACGAAAGATTGATAATAATAATGAATAAGGAAGCAAGTAGCTGTATGAGAAATGAAATATTAAAACTTGGATAACCATATTTTTGAAAGACAGTCGAAAGTAAAAGTAAGCGAAGACAGTCCGCGAGACGTCATAAATCTTGAGTAAATTACCGAAGGAGGAGGGGACGGCGAGTCGACCCTGACCTTGCTTCTTGTGAGGGGATGGAAAGAGACCACATAATGAGTTCTGTTGTCAAGTAGGGTTTGAATGGAGACCAGCAATTAAAAACCGCTATATGAAAGTTTTGATTAAAAGGTGCTAGCTTAATATAAATTAGATATTTGGAATGCTGGGGTTGATACAATTCTCCCAAGCCTAAGTTTGAAGCAATTAAGTAAATTTTGACGGATTTGGTCAAATATTAGCATTGTTGAGAGAAAGCGATTTTGAGAAATAATGAAACTAACGGGTTATGAAATAATGAAGTTTGATATGATCGGAAAAAATACCAAAAATGGTAAATAAAGGCAGTGCATGGTACAATACTAAAACAAATCACCTGGAGCATGAGTAGATAAATGAAGGAGTGAGGGTTCAACCTATGACATGGCATGTTTATTGAATAAATGTATTGTGCTTTTTAAGATACATAAGGCTTTGTGGAGGATAGATGCTCAGTTAAGGAACTGAATGGAAGATTAGCGGATAAATATATAACTAAAGAGAGCTCTGAAGGGTAGTAGAAATAATTTAAACATCCAAAGCCTTAGAAGATAAAATTTGACTAGAGTGATAGGCATGCTCTCTGCCTAAGTGAGTGTAACTTTAAATGAATAAATTATAAATGATAAGAACTGAATAGGTTAAGCAAGACAATTACAAATGTTAGTGAAGTGATTCATATATTGATTTTTTGAAGTGATTTCTAAATTGATTTTAGTGATTATTACTTGAAGGGACAATGCCAAGTAAATGTTTATTTTCATTTTTGAATATATTTTTGATTTGATACTTTTCGTAAAATAAATAATTTGTAACTGTAATGTGTGAGTTTTTCCTGTAATCTTGATAAGCTTATTGTGCTTTCATATCTGAATGTAAGGTCACTAGAGGTTGAACGGTACGCGCCCCGACACCAAAAGAGTATAGCCAGGTAATGACCAAGCATTCTCCGCTAGAAGAGGGTACAGTACAGATCTGGAAGGTATATAAGGTGGACCTGGCAGAGAGGTTAATGCACAAAATGGTCACCACACCCTGAGGAAGTAGGATGACCTTTTATAGTAAAATGGACGCTCTCCAACAGATCAACAAAATTGGAGTTCGGGTTGGGTTGGAGATAAGAACACTAAGGGACCTACCAGATGTGTTGCTGATGATGGTAATCAAACTGATATAATTTATCCAAACACCAATAATTTTTTATATCAAGCACACATTTCCTCTCACGCAGCCTATCATATACACCCTACAAACCAGGCATCGTCAAAAAGAAATGCATTTACCCAACATTAAAGGTAATATTTTTTTCATTTCAGCCTTTAATGAAAAGGCCTCTGGCGTGAGATTAATTTTTCCGTAAGCCTGTGTGTGAATAAAAACGCCTCTTGCGGGAGATTAACTTCTCCGTAAGCCTGTGTGTGTGAATAAAAGGCCTAAGACGAGCGATTGTCTTCTCTGTAAGCCTGTGTGTGAATAAAAAGGCATTTGGCTTGAAATTAACATCTCTGTAAGCCTGTGTGTGTGTCTGTCTGTGTGTGTCAACTCTGCCTCTAGGCTTAAGCCCTAGTGCTGGTCTCAAGCCCAGGAAAAAGAGGAGAAACACAAAAGCTTTTTACTTTTTAAACTTAACTATAATGTGTGGTGCCCTTTACAGAGGGAGGGTAGACCTTTGAGGTGTTTCTTCCTCAATTTAAAACATTCCCTTTTATTAATTACAGTAGACTCCCGTAAGTTCGGCCTCGGTTAGTTCGGTCTCCGCTTAGTCCGGTCGGCTACCTGAGCATGAGTCACGCACTTGGCGGCCGAAAGCCGGGAGAGAGCGGGCGGCATGTCTCTACGTACAGTACTTGTTTGTTGTTTTCTTTGTTTAGTTTACTACTCTGTCAAAACAGATCATTCAGTTCGTCTTGTGTATTCATACTGTGCAGTCGTGTGGTGCTAATCTTTATAGTAGGCCTACGAAGTCAGTGATTTTGGTTTCTTTTGCGTTTTTTACTGTTCTCTAATAACTGTTTCGCGTCGTGTTTTAAACGCCTTGTTTATAATGAGTGAAACGCGTAAGCGTAAGTACAAGTCGATGGAACAGAGACTACAAGCTCTGGAGAGACTAGACAAAGGAGAATCCGTGCAAAGTATCTGCAAGGATTTAAACGTGGGCAAAAGTACAGTCAACGACTGGCGACGCAACAGAAAAACTATCGAGGGCTTTTGTACACAAATTGAAACCGAAAAAGTTCTAGAAAAGCGTTGCACACAAAGGAAGGCCAAACACGAACTGGTGGAAGATGCTCTATGGTTGTGGTTCATTCAAGAACGAAGACGAGGAACGCCGTTAAGTGGACCAATCCTAAAAGAAAAGGCTATGATCTTACACTCAAAGCTTCAACCAGAAGAGGCGATCGTGGCTAGTGAGGGATGGCTCTCTCGTTGGAAAAAGAGACATGGAGTTCATTTTATAGGAGTTTGTGGTGAGAAGCTATCAGCAAGCCCAACAGTGGCCACCGATTTTTCTGCAAGATTTTTAAAAGATGATGATGATGATAATTGTTGTTTTAAGGGGCCTAACATCTAGGCTATCGGCCCCTGATGGTTTGGGTGATCGTGAAGATGAAAAATGAAATGTAAACTTAAAACTAAAACTAACTACCAACCTACAAACTAGAAGGAGAAATGGAAAACTAAAGGAGAATAAGGCAAATAAAGGACAGGAGGAAAAGAAATGCCCTCAACCCTCGAAGAATGCGGATTGAGGGACTTGGAAGGAAGGAGAGCCATGAAAGGCAGATAGGAAAGTGAAAGAGGAGAGGGTCCGCCCCGAAGATAAGGGACAAAACGGGAAAACGGACCCAGCTCAGGAATCCCTCGGGGTCGCCAACTCCCGAACTCACCAGCCGTGAGCCCCTGAGGGTGCAGCATTATCTAGGGTGCACCAGAAGTGGTGGGGCTACATACACCCGGCCTCCTTGAGGGCCTTGAGCAGAAGGCAGGAGATAACAGGAAAAGAAAAAGAAGGCTGACCGCTCGCAGAAGGAGGGAATCAGAAAAGATGAGACAAGGGCCAATTAAGGCGGGAAAGGAAGAGACTCCCTAGGCCTCGGATACCCTAATACCGTCGGGGTCGGAAGAGAACAAGAGTTGACCAAGTGAGGTCGACAGGAAAGAAGAAAGAGAGGAGCACGTCACAAGTAAGTGGAAGCAATGCCGGACTCAGCTGGGGCCCCGTGGTCGCCAACCCTCTTCTCACTAGATGTGAGCCCCTGGGGGAAGATTTTTAAAAATCATCGAGGATGAAAACTTGAGCCCAGAGAAAATATACAACATCGACGAAACTGGGTTAAATTTACACTTCTGGCCAGCAAAACCTTTGCCACAACCCAAGAAACATCTGCTCCAGGTTTTAAAATCAGCAAAGAGAGTATAACGGTCGCCTTGTGTTCAAATGCTTCGGGGACTCACAAGATACCCCTTTTTGTCATTGGCAAAGCAGCAAAACCTAGAGCGTTTAAGAACATAAATATGGAAACTCGCAGTGTATTATCGGTCACAGAAATCAGCGTGGATGGACACATACTTGTTCAGAGAATGGTTCGTCTGTGAATTTGTTCCCAAAGTGAAAAAAACACTTGGAAAAATCAAAACTCCCCACCAAAGCACTTCTACTTCTTGACAACGCGCCTACTCACCAGGAAAATCTTCAGTGTGACGATGAAAAAGAAATTAAACTGCTCTTCCTGCCACCCAATGTAACCAGTCTTCAACAGCCAATGGACCAAGGGGTCATTGAGTGCGTCAAGAGGAAGTATCGTCGTAAACTACTTTCGGAAGTTCCTTCCAAACTGGAGACTGATGACAGCTTAGACCTCATAAAAGCGCTTAAGTCCGTTAACATGAAGGATGTTGTGTACATGTCGGCCAAGGCATACGACGAAATACCACCATCTTGGAAAAAACTTTGACCAAATATAGAAGACAAGATTGGCTAAGAAAACACAACAGCTGATGAGCCAAACAACATTCTTATTAACGAACCTGATGACAATGCAGGTCTATTGCACGACCTTCAGCAACTACCAAACTGTGGTTCCATTGTTGAAGAAGATGTGTTGGAGTGGATCAACTTTGAAAAGGAACTAGACAACGAGGTTTTGAATGATGACGAAATCGCTGAGTGCGTTATTCTACAGGAAAATGAGAAGGCAAATGACGCAGATGAAGCTGAGATTGAAGATGAAGGCGAAGAAAATAAAATGAGCCACTCTGAAGGCAAAGCAGCTTTGCAACTGGCAGCTACCTACATCGAACAACAAAAAGAAGCAACCGCCGTCGATGTAATGTTTATTAAAACGTGGCGTGACTTTGCACATAAAGAATTATTAGAAAAGAAAGTTCAGAAAAAAATTACAGATTTTTTTAAGTGCTTAAGAATACAAACAAACCACCAACAAACAGTAATACAGGTACTTTAAAATTGTATTAAGCCTACAGTACTGTAACTCACAGTAGGCCATGTTTTTTGTAACCTTTTCTCTTTTTATGTGTGTTAAATATATGTCAGAGTGTTACTCTCTGTTGTTCTCTATGTGCAGTATTTTAGTAGTTATTTCTGTCTTGCTAGTGTCTGGAAACGTTGATTTAACATTCATTTAATTACTTTCGTTGGAAAACGATACTTACAAACAATAAATGGGCATTTTATAGATAGACATCGGTTAGTTCAGCCACTTTTAAGTTCGACCTAGGGTCCGGTCCCGAGGTGGCCGAACTTACGGGAGTCTACTGTATTGCATAATTCAATGTCACCCCCCCCCCCCCCTGTTTTTTCTTTTGCTTCCTACACGCGTCCGCCCCACTTCCTGCCCCCGACACACCTCTTTGACCGCCCCCTTTTGGATTTCACAACATGATAAGCGCCTTGGTTCTGTTTTTACGCTAGCCTTAATTTCAGTCTAATAAGATTGAAGTATAAAATAGCATGATAAAAGAAGATATAAATAATTTAGCTTCTTAATACAATTTTAACTTATCTTTTAAATCTATAAAATCACTTCTGACCAAATGTTGATTAAGAAGTCCTTTTCCATTTCTTCAGCGGGATGCATTCATGACCTCGATATGAGCGTTCCTTCTTCTTGTCTTGAAGGAGAAGACACCAGCAATGTCTAGGCGATGACTCATTCCAATAATGGACTTGTTGACAGCCACTAAACTGCTGTGGCCGTGAATACCGTCTGAGGTGTGACTGCTGGAGTACTGCAGGTTGCCAACATTTCAGTAGTCTAGAGAGATGTGTTCAGCGTGGCACCTCGTAAGATCGTAGCGAAGTGACGAGCGCCATGTGGTGTGGCGGCGGTCGAAGTGATCCGAAGCAAATGCAGCGTGGTTCAGAATGAGGATCTGATCCAAATCAGTGATCAGAATGCTGGGATCAGAATGCCAATCTCATCTGGATGAGGTGATCAGAGTGATGAGGTGAGCAGAGTGATGATGAACGCCAGCAAGAAGCGTCTTATATACGGGAGCGGTAGAAGGCTCTCGAACCAGTAGCCCACGTGCCCACAGAGTCTTGCCATTGGCGGATGGAAGGTCGAGCTGACGTCATACCAACACTGACATGCCGGAAGCCCACAGCACACTAGTAGACGCTGTGAGTGCCAAGAGTGCGGATGGCTGAGAATATGAATGCTGGAACACTTAGGTAAGATCTTAGAAAACGAAGCCAATTATATATAAATTAATACATTAATAATACAATAAAATGTTCATCATATTAATTTGTTATGAAGTTTTCGGGAAGAGAAGAGGCGAACAGTCAAACAGGGCTGTCGCGAAGAACGAATACAAACATTATACTGTCACGAAAGTGACCACGCTGTGACGGGGGAAGGGGGTTCTTGCGGTACGCATGCGCGGCGCGAATATTCCAGTCTTAAATATATCGGCTTCGCGCATGCCAATCGCTGTTATTGCAGCACACGATACCCAGCCACTGAAAGAAGGAATGTGCTGAGAGAGTGAAGCAAGTAGTGACTAAGTGAATGTTTTTGGAATGCGCGATACGCAGTTATCGGGAAGGCATCTGCAGTTCAAACTCAACTGCCAACTCCTGGCGGGATATCAGTACACCCTACAAACCAGGCATCATCAAGAAGATGTGCATTTACCCAACATTAAAGGTAATATTTTTTCATTTCAGCCATAAAAGAAAAGGCCTCTGGCGTGAGATGAATTTTTCCGTAAGCCTGTGTGTGAATAAAAAAGCCTCTGTCGTGAGATTAATTTTTCCGTAAGCCTGTGTGTGAATAAAAAGTCATCTGGCGTGAGATTATTTTTTCCGTAAGCCTGTGTGTGAATAAAATGGCCTCTGGCGTCAGATTAACTTCTCCGTAAGCCTGTGTATGTGAATAAAAAGGCCTATGGCGTGAGATTAACTTCTCTGTAAGCCTGTGTGTGAATAAAAAGGCCTCTGGTGTGAAATTAACTTCTCCGTAAACCCGTGTGTGTGAATAAAAAGGCATATGGCGTGAGATTAACTTCTCTGTAAGCCTGTGTATGAATAAAATGGCCTCTGGCGTGAGATTAACTTCTCCGTAAGCCTGTGTGTGTGAATAAAAAGGCCTGTGGCGTGAGATTAACTTCTCTGTAAGTCTGGGTGTGAATAAAAGGCCTCTGGCGTGAGATTAACTTCTCTGTAAGCCTGTGTGTGTGTTAACTCTGGCTCTAGGCTTAAGCCCTAGTGCTGGTCTCAAGCCCAGAAAAAAGAGGAGAGACACAAAAGCATTTTACTTTTTAAACTCAACTATAATGGGTGGTGCCCTTTTCAAAGGGATAGTAGACCTTTGAGGTGTTTCCTCCTCAATTTGAAACATTTCCATGTATTATATATATGCAAGTATACGGGCGGACTTGGCACAGGGGCTAATACATAAGATAGCAACTGCGCACCACTCCCCCCGCGCTGTTCCAATGGAGGGTACAGACCTGGAGGGTATATAAGTGGAACCTGGCACAGGGGTTAATGCACCCCTGAGACAGTAGGGTGACATCATAAAATAATGTTTATGAGGAGACTGATGATCTAGTAATTTTTGAATTTTTAAAACCAACGTCTAAGTAATGTATTCGTGTCTTACAGAGTGCAGAATGTAATCATTTAGCCCCGTGTACTTGAGTGTGGAATTATGTCTGATATTCAGTTGCGGATTAGGAAGGGAGCGGCTGTGGCCTTATGTGGCCTGTGTACCATCCCAGCATTTACCTTGAAAACCATGTCCTGGATGGCTGAGGTAAGAATTGTTCCCACCTTATTTTAGTTTACCATTACAAGTGTGAGTATTTCCCTGTTACAAGCTAAATATAATTTCTTGGAATCAAACCCGGACCTCTGTATGATAGCCAAGAACAACATCAACTATACCATCTGAACCGTTTTATTGTCTAACCACTCAGTAGATGAGACCATGGTGATGGTTGTGACATGCAAACCCCTGTACCATAACAAATCAATTAATTTCCCTTTCTCTCTCACAGGGTGGGATATGTTTTACACACATACTGCAAGCTAACCTGAACGTTAAAAAAGGTAGAAACTGTTGTTAACATCACTGCAAGGGTTGAAGCCTTGTTTTACAGAGATGTAGCCAGTACACTACAACCCTCTATAAGAGGTTTAACATCAACCAGTCAAAGCTTGAGTATGCCATGATAATGTAACTCCTGTTACAACTGTAACATCATCAGAAGTGGAAGTGGTTGAGCTACACTGGTATATGTGTGTATGTGAGTGAGTGGTATGTCAGGAACAGGTTAAAGAACCTGTTGTTGCTGTGGGTCAATCAGTCTGAACTTTTAATTACACTTCACCCAAGCTGTTAATTTTCTTACCCACTCACACACACACACGCACACCAGAATTCAATCCTGCAACCTTGGACACAGCAGGCAAGAACTTATATTTTACCTGGAAGGGAACTTTAATATGCCAGCAAATCTACTAACACGCCTCCCTCACATTCAAATGCCAACAGGCTGCGGCAGGACTCATCCTGCAACCTTGGACACAGCCGGCGAGAACGTTACCGCTGTGTTACACACTACCCAACTAAAAGAAGAGGGTGACAACTATACAATGATATGTTTTGCTTGTAAAGCTAGCGTCATTACATGCTTAAGTACCAGCCAGGGTGGTTGAGAGCACCAACACTATAGCTCATACCTTGCTAACATTGGGAAAGTGTGGGTTCGAATTCCATCTGGAGCATCTTAAAAGTATTTTTTGTTGGGACGGTACCTTTTAACCTATATATTAGTAGAATAGTACTTTAGAGTTTGGATATTGCATCATCACGACCGGATATTGCGTAATCGCCATGACGTCATAGCCCTTTTCGTGACGTTATGGGCCCTAAGAGCGAGCACATGGCTATATTTCCAAAATTAGGAATTCTACAAAAAGTTTGTTCGACATAAATGAATGGCCCTGACATCCTCTAGCCCCATACCAAATTTCAACTCTCTAGGACAAAACAAAATTAATTTTGAAAATAGGCTATATTTCCAAAATTAGGAATTCTACAAAAGAGTTTGTTTGACATAAATGAATGGCCCTTACCTCCTCTAGCCCCATACCAAATTTCAACTCTCTAGGAGAAAACAAAATTAATTTTGAAAATAGGCTATATTTCCAAAATTAGTAATTCTACAAAACAGTTTGTTTGACATAAATGAATGGCCCTGACCTGATCTAGCCCCATAACAAATTTCAAGTCTCTAGTACAAAAGTTTTTTTTTAAATGCTCACTATTTTGGAAACTAGGAATTCTACAAAAAAGATTGTTTATAATAAATGAAAGCTCTCTATCCCCTCTACCAGTAAACCAACTCGCAGGTCTATAGGACAACAATGAAAACAATGTTCGAATGAGGTCAAGTTAGCAGAGAGAGTTTTGGGTGTAGTAACATTTGGATGAGAGTGAATGGGCGGGGCGCGCGTGGAGAGCCACTTGGTTATCCACACGTGGTTGCTTAGTACACTGCACGTGTGAGCGGAGGGAAGAGCCTGACCTTTGAAGCAGATAACCTTTGGCCGCGCAGCTGATATTGTTTTTGGCTCGAGCGAGCTGAGCAGAGAGTTGGCTTGCTAATCACATATATGGCATGCAGGTGTTAACATTTTTTGTGTGCAGACATGCTTCGTGCCCTCATTCGGCGTAGACTGTTTTATAACACAAATATATATATCTTTGACTGTGTGAAATGAATATTGGCCTGTTTGTTTTAAATTCTTAGCCGTCATTATTGAACTCTGAAATTATTTTAATGAGAGAACATGATCAGATGTCAGTTCACAGACCTTCATTCATGTGATACGATTTAAGAGCTTTTTGATTCTTTAACTTGATAGTATATAAGAGGAGATTACTATGGAGCAGTAGTTAGATATCACCATCATCATGAGTCTGTGTGAAAGTTTAATTGAAAAGTTGAAGCAATTGCAAGCCATTAAGTTGATGGCAGATAGCGCCCAGAAGCAGGGTTTAAATTTCGTCGTCAGTGCCACGAAAGTGGAGAAGGCTGCATGGTACAATAAACTGACAGCGAGTGAAAAGGAGGTGTTTAATTGTGAGGTTTTGGAGTTGGTAAGAGACCCATGCCACTGTCAAGAGTATATTTTTAACGGAGTGACAGCACGCAATTTAACTATAATTATTGAAAAACTGAGAGCGATCTGGTTAAGGCCATTCAACGTGCCTGATCTTCCTCCATTAGAGGGGGAAGAGGATATGCATGGAGAAGAACAAGTGGAAAAGGATGAGGACGATGATGATGACGCTGAAATAATTTAAATGGACAGTGGGTGGAGAGAGATTTTTTTAATGTAAATTTTTTAAAATATATTTATTTTGTTCATTTGTGGTTTACATTAATTATATAATACGAAATAGTGAAAAAGTGGTATGATCTTCGTTCATAAAGCGGTAAGTAGTTCTTCTTTTAATCCAAGCTGCTGAGAAATGAAGATGTTGTCTGCAGAGTTGAATATGCTGGTGATCTTGTGTGGGAGGTAAGTACAATCATTCTTTTCTTTCATGAGTGTGTTGGTTTTAGTGAGCTGAAAAAATATAGAGACACATTAATAATATTAATAATAATATTTTTGCGATGAATTATAAAACAAAACTTACATTGTTGTAATAGGATATGCTTTTGTTCAGAATCCAGGAGTTGTGAGTTGAAACGAATCCCAGCCAAGATACGAGAGCTCGGGTTCCTTTTCTACGTACTACTTTGTTAACTAAGTCAATATTAGAATGTTTCGTTCGTTGAAACTCTGGTTCATAAAATGCTCCAAATATCGATGAAATTTTATTATCTTTTAAAAGATATGTTCTTGGATTAGTAGTTTGAACTTTATAAATTGTAAATAATTCCGTAGTTCAATTAGCTTCGTAGGACTTGCTGAAAAGTTTCATGATTTTCGATATTCTTACAATATCACCAATTTTATACTTTGGTTTTCTTAAAGATTCATTATATTGAGTTAGCAAGCAGGGTTGATAGTTTATAATTACATCAATAGGTTTCATGCCAATGCTGCGATGTATTTTGTGATTATACTTTACTAATAACTCAGGCAAAATATTCACCCATCGGTATGAACCTCGTGTTGTGAATTCTTTCCACATCGATTCCTTAAGAGTTCGATTAAATCTTTCTACCACGCTCGATTTAATGCTGCTCTCAGTGGAATAATGCTTTAGATTTTGTTTCTGAGACCATGTTTTGAATTCACTGTTATAAAATTCCGTTCCTCGATCAGTGTGAAAATAATTGGGCAATCTTTTACTTTGAGAATAAACAAATTTTAAACATTTTACAATCTCACTTCCTTTTTTGGTTTTAAGAGGAAATGCCCATGCATATTTTGAGTAAACGTCAATAATGGTTAATAAATATTTAAATCCATTATTCCATTTTGCAAGTTTTGACATGTCCACAAGATCAGCTTCATGGAGGTCATCGATTCCTTTGCTAATAACATGTCGTCTTTTAAACTTTTTCTAAGAGGTGCATGAAGTTATTTTGCAATATCTCGTCTGATTTCGTTCATAGTTATTTTCAAAACGAAGATTTATAACATACTGTGCATTGTTTCACAAATGTTTGAATTTTTATTCAATATATTCAATATATCCTGCATTTCTTAGTTCTTCTTCAATTGCAAAGATTTCGCTGTCAAGTCCTGTGTGACCTGCAGCTTTCGATGCAATTAATTTTTTAAGTCTTGATACTAATTTGTTTGGTACATTCCAATGGACAAATTCAATATTGTTTCCTCCTTCGAATTTCCAAATGGCTTGTGGTGTGATGTGTTTCTTTTGGCCATATCCAGTATGCGCCGTAGTATTTGCTTCTTCATTCTCATGTGTTGTTTTTATAAATCTATCTATGTCTTCAGTAAGAAGGGGTTCAATTACTGTATATTTCTATACTTATTAGACTGCGTTCCTCTCAGAGCTGCATTGCTTGCATAATTTCTTTTGTGCACGTTTGAAACATTTAATCATATCAAATAAGAACTTAAATCACTCCTATCTATTAGAGTGGGGTCTGGTACTTTACTTTGAATCAATTCGAGTAGACCTTCTGTTATAGGAAATTTTTCACCACCAACTTTTATCCACTTTTTATCAAAGAAAACTCGTTTACGTCCCAAGTATTGTTTATCGATTCTTATCGTTATACCAAATGTTCTATCCACGTTTTGTTTAATGAACAGATCAAAGTAGTGGTTAAGTAGTGTAATTATTTTGATGCTATCTCCATCTTCTTCGTCTGAAGTAGCAGTTGATTCAGAATCATCATATTTTTTCAATTCTCTTTTTTGATTTTCTTTTTTTTATGATGATGATGATGATGATGATAATAATTGTTGTTTTAAGGGGCCTAACATCTAGGTGATAGCGAAAATGAGAATGAAATGGAAACCATAACGAAAATTATGTGAGACGGAAAATACGTACAAAAAGAAACTCAGATGGAAACAACTCACAATATGGTCTTACAAAAGGGAATTTAGAACGAAAAGATTCACAAAAAGAATAGATCGAAAAAGACCCACAAAACGTAGGCTAGATTCAAAATACGTACAAAATGCAATGTAGCATCAAAATACTTACAAAATGCAACGAAAATTCAAAATACTTACAAAATGCAAATGAGATCGAAAATACGTACAAAATGCAATTGAGGTTCAAAATACTTACAAGATGCAATTGAAATTGAAAATACACAATGCAATTCAGATTGAAATAGGCCCTATCCCAGTTCCAATCCAAATTATTCACACTGTGCAATAGAAATTCAAAATACGTACAAAATGCAATTGAAATTGAAAATGCTTACAAAATGTACAGTAGATTCAAACGACTCATGTGGATTGACAATACTTACAAAATGCAATTTAGATTGAAAATACTTGACAAAATGTAATTTAGATTCAAAATACCCACAAAATGCAATTTAGAATCAAAATATGTGCAAAATGGCCACCAAACAAAATGCAATTTAGATTCAAAATTCGTGCGAAATGCGGTTTTGGGTTGAAAATACTTACAAAATGCAATTGAAATTCAAAATACTGACTAAAAAGCCCGTCTACCTGCATTGAAAGACTTACTAATAATCAATTTAGATTGTCAATCTTTACAAAATGCAATTGAGGTTGAAAACAATCGCGAGATGTAATTTAGATCGAAAAAACTTACAAAATGCACGTAGATCAAAATGCCTTAAAAATCGCTAAAAGGGAATTTAGATACACGGTGAACCAAGTAACAAAGACAGTGCGGGAATCTTAAAGAGGATAGGAAATATAAGGAAAAGAGGAGAGGAGAGGAGAGGAGAGGGGAGAGAGGAGAGGGTCCGCCCCAAAGGTAAGGGACAAAAGTGGAAAACGGACCCAGCTCAGGAATCCCTCGGGGTCGCCAACTCTCGAACTCACCAGCCGTGAGCCCCTGAGGGTGTAGCATTATCTAGGGTGCACCAGAAGTGGTGGGGCTACATACACCCTGCCTCCTTAAGGGCAATGAGCACAAGGCAGGAGGTAAAAGGAAAATAAAAAGAAGGCTGAACCCTCACAGAAGGAGGGTATCAGGAAAGATGAGACAAGGGCCAATTAAGGCGGGAAAGTGAAAGACTCCCTAGGCCTCGGATAACCTAATACCGTCGGGGTTGGAAGAGAACAAGAGTTGACAAACGGAGGTCGACAGGAAAGAAGAAAGAGAGAGCCCGGCACAAGTAAGTGGAAGCAATGCTGGACTCAGCTGGGGCCCCGTGGTTGCCAACCCGCAACCCACTAGATGTGAGCCCCTGGAGGGGAACGGATGATAATTTTTGTTCAGAAAAAGGAAAAGAGTGCTTGAGGAACCTACAAGGCTTTTTCATGGATGGAACGTTTAAAAGTTGTAGTAAACAGTTCGGTCAAATTTACACCATCCATGCTGATTATGGAAGCTCCGACACAGAAACTAACGTTTATCCAGTTGTGTTTGGCCTACTTCCAAACAAGAAGAAAACTACATACGTTCGTTTTTTTCGTCATGTACTGCACGCAGTCCCAAAATGGAATCCAAGACACATCCACGTTGACTTCGAGGCGAGTGCAATAGCTGCAATTAGAGAAGTTCTGCCATCAGTTGAAATCCATGGGTCTACTTTCATTTGAAAAAATGTCTGTGGAGAAAAATACAAGAAATTGGACTGACATGTGAATATAGAGAAAATGAAGAAATCCGACTGTCCACTCAAATGTGTGCTGCATTAGCCTTCTTGAAAACTGAAGATGTCCAAGATGGCTGGGTCGAAATTCACTCACAGGCTCTTGAAAACCCGAAATTAACTCGCTTCTTCGACTACTTCGTCGAACAGTGGCTGCATAATGACGAAATTCCTATTGAATTGTGGAATTGCTATGCTAGGCGACACAGGACTACGAACGCGGTGGAAGGTTGGCACAACAAAATCAACTATCTTCTTGAACGACCCAACCCCAAAATCAGAGATGTCATACTTTGTTTCAAGAGTGAAGCGGAGGAATCTTCGTGTATGTACATGAGGATAGAACTGAATTTAGCTGGGAAAAAGTGGAAGAAAACTTACATCGAGTTGGATAAGAAACTGGAAAGAACTGTGAAGAAGTATGAAGAAAATGGTGACATCAAAGCGTGTTTAAAGACAGTTTCATAACTACAAAAACTAGGCTAGACCTTCTTTCAAGAAGAAAAGCAAGACCCGAAAAGAATGTAAATAGTAAACAGTTAATATTGACGAAGCTACATTCATGCTGATTTAAAACAAGCCTAAGTATACTTTAAAACTGTAAATATATTTAAAAAGTTAACATTGACGAAGCTATACTCAAGCTGAATTTAAACACGCCTAAATGATTAAAAATATTTAGTAATTAATCTTTTAGCCAGTCCACAGCCTGGATAAAGTGTGATGGGAATCAGAAACTAATGAATTCAACTTTTATTTTCTGTGTGCGTAACGCTCCTTATTTCTAAGAAGATAGGGGCGGGATTCCTTTTGTAACTCCAAAAGGGTTGACTGTGCGCTTTCTTCGCACTGCGCTTCTTTCGCAGTGCGCTTTTTTCGCGACACCCATGAAACAAGCTTTTAATCCATTTGTAAAAACAACAAGTGTTATGTATAGTAAGTAGAAGCAAAATTAACATTAATAATAAACATTAAGGTAATGAAATTATGTTATTAACGCAATACACCACACCATAAGACGGTCTTAATAGTAAGTATTTTTATGTGTTATTTTGTTAACTTAATATGTATAACTTAATTACGTAATTAAGGTCAACGGTTGTGTAACAGCATGTATAGCTATATCATCAGCATTAATTACCTTTTTTTTAAAATTATTATTAGAGAACATGAAGCAATTTTGTTTAGTTTTATATATTCTATGTTTTATAGAAGCAATACGGTTTACTGGAAACAAAGTTTATGTATTTGAGGACTTACACAATCTCCTACGTTACAAGCATAGTTTTTAAATTTAAAAATAGTATAATTTATAATACGGCTCACAACATGCAACGCTCGTTGCTTTAATGCAATACTAATCAGTCATGGGTAAATAATTACCTGCCACTATAGTGTTGTGTCATAATCGCACCACGAGTTGTAACTATTTAGAAATATTCTTCTTATTATTATTACGAATCCATTTCTGTGAGAAGATTTCATTCCCGAGGGACAAATATTTATCTGTGTATACATTACCCAAGTATGTCGGTCGGTAGCCGACAGTCATTATCAGTTATTAGTATAACAATCCTGGGCGGTTTACTTGGCACGACCAGAAAGGTCTTGTTTTCCACCAGGATGTCAATATGTGTATATCTATAGTAAACAGGTCAGGGTACATGGCCAAGAGCCACAAACTCTCCATTAAGAAAATATAAATGCTAAATATATCTTCTTATGAAGGGGTCAGTGCACTATCATAACTTCGCGGGTACATACTGTATCCATGCACTGGAGGACTGTACTTCATCTTTAAAATAAATCTATCTACTATTTAACTTCTACTCGACGACTTGTTATTTAAAATCTCCTGCTCTGCAGAACAACAGCTACGGCGGAGAGAATTTCGAGAAGCTATCTTCACTACAAGCATTTAACATCATCTTCTTCTTTTACTTGAGTCAAGGCTCGAGTTCGAACCCTAGAAACCAACTTTCGAAAACTCATTCTAAATTAATCAAAGTGTCACGGCTTGTTACATGACATAATAAATCTGGTAACAACGGCTACGCGACATAAATCTGGTGCCAGCGGCTTGGATAGAGAAGAATCTACAAGACCTGGGTAAAAATAACTAAGTCAACCTTCATCTTCACGACGGTATACACCGAGGTGCTGGATCGTCTACCTCTTCAGTAGTCACTTTCCACCTGAGTGACTGCGACATTTTTACTTCCCCTAACCGAAGGCGGCGCAGCCCATCCGTCTTCAGGCGTAGAGAAGATGCCAACTTCTGATCGAGTACCAGTTTGGGTCCTCGAGGGGACACAAGTTTCTTTAGTTAGAGAAGAAAGCTTAAGAAATATCAGAGTAAAACCTGTAAAATAATGTATCATTTCAAAGTGTAACTGGCGAAGTATTTCCAGTAAGAGGTGTGGTTAACTTGCGAGTTAATAATGTAAGTAATGAAAGAGAAGTACCATTCTATGTAGTAAAGAGTTTACCACAATGTGTTGACATGCTACTTGGACAAGATTGGTTAGAAATTCATAAGAGTGAAATAAGCATTCCATGGAAGAAGGATTTTGTTAAATTGCCTGCAATGAGTGAAACAGTAGTTCAATTCTCAACACTAGAACAGGGAACACGATATTGTCAAAAACAATGATAGGAAAAATGTAATTTGTGCAGACAGTGTAGTTCAATGCGAAGAATATAATTTTGCTGTCTCATAATCAATTGTAACGAAGAAGAGACTAATAGAATTACCAACCATTACCTTGAAGGAAAACACATCCGTAAGTAATGAAAAAAATAGAAATATTTTATTGCTAAATAAATAACGTTTCTCTCACATAAATGAAAACGTGGATGACTTAAAGAAAATTTGTTTTGAATACTATGATATACTTCGCTTACCAGGTAATCGACTAACTGAAACAAACTCAACGGTACATTCAATACGAACCCCTTCATTAATACCAAGCAGGGCAATATCGCTTAAAAATTATAGAATTCTTGAGCAACATCAAAAGGAAGTAGATAAACAGATACAAGAAATTTTAGAACAAAATAGTATTGCACCCAGTAATTCACCTTTGAATTTTCCTATTATTGTAGTTCCAAAGAAGCTGGATGATTCAGGTGTTAAGAAGTGGAGGATTTGTGTAGATTTTCGAAAGCTAAACGAAATCACGGTAGCAGATAGTTATCCCTTACCTAACATTCAAGATGTGTTAGACAAACTAGGTAAATCTACATATTATTCAGGAATAGATTGTGCAAGCGGATATTGGCAAATACCAATATCATCGGAAGATCAATGTAAAACTGCTTCTAGCACCCAGAAAGGACACTTTCATTATCAATGAATGCCATTTGGTTTGAAAGCAGAACCAGCAACATTCCAAAGATAAATGAACACTATTCTAAGTTAATTAGTTGGAATACGTTGCTTAGTCTATCTTGACGATATAATTATTTTTGGTGGGACACTCCAAGAGCATCATGCTCGATTGAGAGAAGTATTTCAGACACTAAGAGAACATAACATTCAATTGGAACCTGATAAATGTGAATTTCTGAAGACCAAATTACAATATTTAGGACACATTGTAACGGCTGACGGAGTAGCTCCAGACCCTATGAAAATAAAGGATATAGTAGAATATCCAAAACCAAAAACTCAAAAAGACATAAAAACATTTTAGGACTGGTAGGTTGTTATAGGAAATTGGTACCGCAGTTTAGCAAAATGGCAAAACCACTTGATGATTTATTAAAGAAAGATCAAAATTCGAAATGGGAGAGAGAACAAACGGAAAGTTTTCAAAATCTAAAAGACAAAATAACGGAACCACCTGTTCTTAAGTTTCCAGACTTTACACAACCTTTTGTATTAACAGACGCATCAAATTATGCCCCAGGGAGCATTTTGAGTCAGGGAGAAATTGGTTAAGATCAACCACTAGCTATTGCAAGTAGAACTTTAAATAACGCTCAAATTAATTACAGTTCGATTGAAAAATAATATTTAAGCTTGGTAAACATTTTCGACTCTATTTGCTAGGAAGAACATTTAAGATAATAACAGACCACAAGCAACTAACTTGGATTTTCAGTGTGAAAGATCCCAGTTCACGTTTATTACGATGACGATTGCTCTTAGAAGAATACCAGTTTGATGTAGTATACAAAGCGGGTGTTAAGAACGTAAATGCTGATGCACTTAGTAGATATCCCACTATAAGTAGTATTCAATCTGATGACCAAGAAATTTCAGAAGAGAGGAAAGTAAAACTATTGAAGGAAATGCATGAATGCACAATAGGTGGACATCAAGGAGTACAGAGAACATAAGAACGATTAAAATTATGTTTCATGGCCTAATATGTTTAGAGACATAGAATCATATATCCGAAAATGTTCCGTTTTCCAATTAAACAAGCAAACACTTCCAAAAGTAAAAAGCGGAATTACAAATAACGGACACTCAGGACAGACCTTGGAGTGAAATCTATTTAGATAGGGTAGGTCCATTTGCAGTTTCGGAAAAAGAAAATAAATATCCCCTTACATGCCAAGATAATTGAAGTAAATACCTTATTGGCATCCCAATCGAAAATATGACGGCTCAAACAAGAGCTCACAAGTTTGTGTATGGAATAATCTTAAAATACGGCATACCCGATACAGACCTTGGGACACAGTTCATTAGTGATGTGTTCACAAACTGTTGTAAATTGTTAAATATTAAGAAACTAAAAACAAGTGCGTATCACCCAGAAACAAATGGTAGCCTAGATCGGTCGCACAAAGTGTTAGTTGAGTATCTTCGATGTTTTAATAATAAATTACAGAATGACTGGGATCAGTGGATTCCATTCGCTTGTTTTACGTATAACACTTCACCGCACAGTGTTACAAAATTAACACCGTACGAATTATTGTTCGGTAGAAAAGCAAGCAAACCAGGACAATTACTGCAAAATCCTCAACCATTATACATTATAATTACGAAAGTTTAGTACATGATATTAAAGAAAAGTTCAAAACAGCACGGCAGCAGGCAAAAGAAAGATTCCAAGTAGCCAAGATAAAGCAATGTGATAAAATAAATGAAGATAAAACAATTAAACAATATGACGTAGGAGACTTATTATTAATCTATAATGAGCAACGAAAGAAGTTAGATACGTTATGGAAAGGTCCATATGAAATCAAGGAAATAAAAGGGACAAATGTAACTTAAATTAAGGTAGGAACAACAGGTAAAAAGGTAATACAAACTCACATTAATAGAACAAACTCGTATGTTTCAGATTAGAACGAAACATAACGATGTGGAAAGCCCTACTAATTATTTGGTGGTGGACAATCCATCAGACAACAGCAGAGTTTGAACCAATAGATCTCAGCAAAGGATCATATATCACCCAGATCACAAGACAATCAGGTGTTTACTTCGATCATATAGGAAATGTATACTTTTATCCCACAGAGTAGAGTTTTATAACATATATAGATTTAAGACCGGTTAAAGATTTATGGAAGGAAACGAAGAATCAAATTACATCCCTAAACAATGTATGTAACAGAGTAAGTAATGAGACCTGGTTTACATAGACAGATTGTAACCAAGTACACCTTATTTCCCATCCAAAAAACGAATTGTTCATAAATTAAAAAACATATTAATAGATTTAATTGGGAGAAATCAAAATTCAAACAGACGTAAACGAGATTTACTTAATTTTGGAGGTAAACTATTAAAATTCCTCTTCGGAACAGCAACCGAAGATGAGGTACCGTAGTATATAACTTTGAGCATATAGATGCAATGGGAAGAGATCATAAGGAATTTTTGAGAATAGCATCCGAACAATTGCTAGTTTTGAAATCAACGATTGTTACGATAAATACCACTTTGAAAGATGTATCAGTAAATGAACATAAATTATCGAATGCGTTACAGATGTTGAATAAAGAAATGAAAATGCAAACTACAGAATTGAGAAATTAGATTGATATTAGTCTCATATTAAATGAGTTAATTAAGCAAATTGAGCGAGGAATAGAAGACTGTCAGCATACGTTTGATTTATTGGTAGACGTTTATTTGCATGCTCAGGATGGAAGTCTCCAACCTCAGATAATTACAAAACAGAAAATAAGAGAGCTTCTATAACAACAACAAATGCCTCAATCGACAATGTTACCACACTTCACATCATCCGAACTCCTATCCTTGATTAGACCAACCATCTACACCCAAGGAACACATCTAGTATATTCTGTTAAGGTACCTTTGGTAATAGAAATGAAATTTGTATCACATAAGATAAACCCTTTTCCTGCCATTATGAAATCCAACATGACAACAAAACTATTAAACGTGCAAAAAGAGTATATATTCGTTGACATGTTAAATGAAAAGTATGGGTGTATAACTCAATATGAGCTGGACAAATGTGTACAACATAATCAACTAAATTTCGTATGTATGGACAAAAATCCAATTGTAATCTATATACCTAACTAGCTATTGTACCCGGCGTTGTCCGGGAAGTGTCTTTATATGTTATAGATATATACATGCCAATATATTTCGCAGTGTGTATTCATTTTGCCTTTAAGTGAGTTTAGAACATGGTTCTCCTCGATTCTGATGTTACTCAAGTTCAATATTAACTCACTGTAAATAGTCGAAAGGAACAGCACTGTGAAGTGCAACAACGTAGCGGAGAATGCAACAATATCAAAAGGGATGTAGGCCTATATACACAATTCCTCGAGAACTCAGTCTCACAATTACTTTCTTGATAGTATTTATTTTTGATTTAATGGGGTCCACTATTCTTATGGCAAAGTATCATTACTTACTGTTTGGTTCTTGTAGATAATTATCGCATAATACTATATATTCGTAGTTAAATTACCGTATGTTATTGACATAATATCAACTAAATGCATAATTTAACATCCGGTTCCATTACAAATTTGCATAGTCATAGAGTAGGATAATTACCAATTACAATTTAACCCGAATGACATAAGGAAATATTATTCATAGAACAATTTGCATTATCACACAAAAGTTACTGTATTTCTGATTTGTAATACAAAAGATAGCTGGTAGACGTAGACACTGTCAACAATTAAAAAGGCGGTATAAGGACATTATGATTAATAAAATATAAACGTCAACATATCAGTAGTAGAACACACCTTAACGGAGAGTATAAAACTTCGATTCTAGACATTACTTACAATATATTACGCGTTATACCTTTCGTCATGAGATAAAAAGTGGAGTGACATGGTGTCTTACAGAGATAGATGAAAACCTGGTGGTTTTAGATTGAACTACTGTCGCCGTGGAGAAAATGGAGTGGCATGACCTCTTACAGAGATAGATGGAAACTTGGTGGTCTCGTCCACGGCCGACTGGATGCAAGCTGCGCTCTATACCGGCCTTGCCATTCCCTCTCAGTTAGATCCCATGTATAACGTGTAATTGAAAAATTTCCTCTAGTTGCCGATAGAACGCACTCCCACCTAAGTATAGGCGCGATTAGTAAACAGCTGTTCAATAGGTTTATTAAATGTGTTTCTCACAGTGTTACGTTTAGAACAACGAAGTTTTGTTTCAGTTTCAATTATTGTAGGTAGTCGGTATCAATATACTTAATTCATACGTTGCTTGGAGTGTTTGCTTATGAAATTGTAAAATACTGGGGTAAATTGTAAACTATGGTTTGAACGACGCTGCTCAAATCCGGTAAGTCATACTGTTGTTTGTAATTTCGCACTTTAAATAGGAAGAACATAGGAGGTGTCGTAGTATAATTAAATATAGAAAAACGAAGTCGACATTTTTCTTAATAACAATCTATTATCAAAGAGAACAAAACATATCTACAATAGCATTACATATGCCAGTTGCAAGTACCCATGGTAGATGTCGCATTCAACTACTCTTGGTCCCCCACATCCTCCCCGCCCTGGTCGATTTGGAGAGGAATCACCAGTTGCACCGGTCGGCTGAATCTAGAACCATCGGGGGGACGCAGGATGGCTGTCCTCAGTCGGCCATTTCTCCCTTTCAGTATTTCATCGACTCGGGCTCTCTTCCACATATGCCTAGGCAGGACGTCGTCTTTTAAGAGGGCAGGGAATCCAACTCGGGTATTTACCAGCTGGACACTTAACCTCGTAGTAACTCCGCAGTTGTAAAAGGTATTCCCTCTTCCACCTTAACCAGAATTCTTCAAATAATCGAAATTGTTTGATCAGATCTCTTCTTCCATCAGGCTCAGGTCCATTTGGGAGGGTCGTGAGTTTAGAAAGTGAGAAGGTGTATGAGCTTCAAGGTTGCTCCTGTCTTGCACAATGGGACGTGAATTCAGGGTGGCTTCAATACTGATCAGTACAGTGTTGAGTCCTTCTTCATCGACCTGCGATCGACCGAGTACCTTTCTGAGACAGCGTTTGGTGGAACCTATCATCCTTTCTCACCATGCTGTTAGCTTTGCGTGTATGAGCCAGCGTCTACATATCTCAGCTGGAAAGGCTCGCTGGATTCTTGGAGCTAATATACTTCTGTACAAATTCACATCTTCTCCTAGGGCCTTGAGGGCCTGCACTCTGCGATGATTTTAATATAAATCAATAATTAATATATCCATTTTTATATAATAATATTTGACTTTCTTAAGGAAGTAACTATTATTTAAGTTAATAAGCAAAAATGGCCGAAGCAGAACTGCTCACTAAATTCGAATACGCACATATTCAATTATTGCCTGAATTTGATGGCAGTTCATCATGTAGTTTAGATTATTTTATTGCCCGACGTGTCTCATTTTTGAATAATTTTAAGAGAGCACAGGGAATACCTCATGCAGAACTAATCAATGAAATTTATTTAATGTAATAAAGTCTAAGCTCAAAGGAGAAGCAGGCAGTATATTAGATGTAGATGCATATACAATTACGACAGATTCAAAGATAAATGAGTAAAAAAAATACGGTGGCGTTAGAAATGAGCGTCTCTTATTACAAGAGATTTCGAATTGCTTTCAAAAAACTAATGAATCGCAAACCACTTATCATGAACACCTTGATTCCTTGATTATCACATACAATTTGTAAATTAAATTACATAAACAAGATTCTAGATTTAAAGCTAAGAGAAATAGATGAGTTAACACTCAACACTTTTAAAGCCGGAATTTTGGAACCGTACAGAGCATACTTGCGTTATGCTCAAATTACAATCAGTCATGCACTTAGAATTTGCAGGTCATATGATAATGACCGAGCTCACTAAAAATATATGGACCAACTAAGATGAGGACATAAACAACCTCTCAACAGATCCATCTTTTTTAAACCACCATTTATCAACTCCAAACCACTACCCAACAATTTTGGTAGCTTTAGCCATGATCCCTTCCCATCTTCAGAATTCTCTCAATTCTCAAAGAATTCATGCCCACAAAATTCACAAAACCAGTCCAACAGTCCAATGAGACGAAGTTGGCCCAGCACACCTCAACAAACTCCGCAAAACTCTATACAGAGAAATGTTCCCATGCCAAGACCATCGTTTCCAACGAATCGTCCTTACCCCACCCCAAATAACATTAGAAGACAGTTCACCCCATTCCCCATTTCCCAAAGCATATGTCAGGCGTGTCTACCATTAGAGGTAACCTTAATTCTCATAAGGAATCTGAAAACCCCCTCAATGCAGAATTGGTTGAGAACACTCAATACGAAGTTCCCTATTCTGAGGAAATGGACCTATTTTACCAACAAAAAAATATCATTATAAAAGTATAAAATTAACAGAACAACCTGAGCCAGAAATTAATAAATAGAGGCACAATTTAAGCTTAGCTTTGAGGAACCCATATTGGTCGAACCGGTTGAAAATGTAGACATTCAACAAATAGGAATTAATTCCAATAAATTAATAATTAATTATTTAATTAATTCCATTAATGCCATTAAGGTATATAAAAGAATACCTCAGAACACAACATGCTAATGACCTAGAGAAAGAAGCAATCTACAAACTTTGCTCTCAATATATTTTAATACCCAGGGATTCCATCAAATAGAACAGGACCCTAGATCGGTAGAAAGAAAACGCTTTAACGGTTGATAACCGACATTTAATGTTTCAGCGTATGCCTTTTGGACTTAAAAACGCACCAGCCACGTTCCAAAGAGTAATGGACAATGTTTTGCGTCCATTCCTATACAAATTCTGTTTTGTATACATAGAGGACATGATTGTCTAGAGTTAGTCCCTAAAAGAACACATGCACCATTTATCACAAGTATTTCAAAAACTCAAAGAAGTCAACCTAAATTCCAGTTGGATAAAACGGAATTTTGGCATAGGGAAGTTGCTTTCTTAGGTCACATTGGGACACAAGAAGGAGTAAAGCCCAACCCAGAAAAACTAAAAGCAGTAAAACAATACCCTATTCCAAAAACCACAAAAGAAATCTAACAATTTCTTGGATTAACAGGTTGTTATAGGAGATTCATTAAAGACTTTGCAAAAGTCGCACAGCCCATTACAATTTGCTTAAAGAAAGGTTCAAAAATTGATACCGAAAGTCCAGATTATATGAATCTATTTGAAACACTAAAAACGCTTCTAATGAATGTTCCTGTCTTGACACATCCAGATTTCAATTGGTCCTTCATACTGACAACAGTAGTATATGCTTTAACAGTCTAGATATTGCGTAATCGCGATGACGTCATGGATGCTTAACCGCTTGATTTATTGACGTCATGGGTGCTTAGAGCGAGCACGTGGTCAAGGGGGGATCAGGTGATTGGTTAATGGCCGAGATGACCACCACGCCTTGTGGGCATGGATGTTGTTCCCATGGAGAGGTCCGCTGTGTATCATAACTATTAATATTAATAGGTAACTAGAAGACTCGTGCTGCTCCGCAGCATTCACTTCAACAATCCTACAGCAATTCTGTCCATATGACATTTGCATGTGTTCATGCCAGTGGCCTGAACAGACATTTACGGTACCGTCACTTTTGGGTAAATGATGAAGTAGACTTATGAGATCAAATGTCCTCTGTGTGTGTGTGGCAATATTTACCCAGCGTAAGCTTAAATGGCGCACGGACGTCAGGTTCCAGACGCAATTCTGAAAAGCCGAGGTGAACAGCTAACTCCAAACACATAAGCTATACTCATCTCTGAAGTACGTGGGTTGGCGACCACGCGACCCTTCCTGAGTCCGGCATTGCTTCCACTTACTTGTGCCGAACTCCTCTCCGTCTTCTTTCCTGTCGACATCCCTTGGTCAACTCTTGTTCTTTTCCGACCCCGACGGTATTAGGGTATCCGAGGCCTAGGGAGTCTTTCACTTTCCTGCCTTAATTGGCCCTTGTCTCACTTTTCCTGATCCCTTCTTCTTCGAGGGGTCAGACCTCTTGTTTTCTTTTCATTATGTTTCCTTTTCTCTTTAAGATCCCGCACTGTTTTTTGTTAATTGGCTCCCGTGTATCTAAATTCCTTTTAGCGATTTCTTTTGCATCCACACTCCATTTTGTAGGTGTTTTCAGGCTACGTTGCACTTTGTAAGTCTTTTCGATCTACAGTAAATTGCATTTTGCTAGTGTTTTCAACATCGATTGCATTTTGTAAGGATCGCCAATCTAAATTGTCTTTTAGCAAGTCTTTCAATATAGGGGAATGGGACTTTTGAGAGTATTTTCAATCTAAATTGCATTCTGTAAGTATTGTCCATCCAATTGAGTAGTATGAATCTACCATGCATTTTGTACGCATTTTCAATTTCAATTGCATTTTGTAAGTATTTAGAATTTCAATTGCACTTTGTGTTCTTTTAAAATCAAAAATGCGCTTTTTTCAATCTAAATTACATTGTGTATTTTCAATTTGAATTGCATTTTGTAAGTATTTTGAACCTCAATTGCATTTTGTACGTATTTTCAATCTCATTTGCATTTTGTAAGTATTTTGAAAGCAACGGGAAACTACAGCCGTATGCTTTTCCCGAGGATATGCACCTCTCTATGCATAATTACATGTGATGATGGCCTCCTCCCTTGTAAAATTTCAATCCGGAGGTAAACTAGTCCCCCGTTCGGATCTCCGGGTGGGGACTACTCGAGAGGGGGTTAACTTCACAAAAGTGACAAAAAGGAAATCTGACATTCTACGGATCGGAGCGTGGAATGTTAGAAGTCTGCTAGGAAGTGGAAAGTTAGAAAACTTAGAACGGGAAATGGATAGGTTGAGATTGGATTTGGTTGGGATTAGTGAAATGCACTGGCAGGAAGAACAGGACGTTTGGTCAGGAGACTATAGGGTCATTAGCACTAAATCAAACAATGGCCAAGCAGGGGTTGGTCTCATATTGAGTAGGAAACTTGGACAGCGGGTGGAATATTATGAGCAATACAGTGAACGGATTATTGTAGCAAAAATCAATACTAAACCTACGTGCACCACAGTGGTACAAGTCTATATGCCTACCAGTCAAGCTGATGATGAGGATGTTGAAAAGGTCTACGAAGAAATAGATGACATTCTGAGGTATATCAAAGGTGATGAAAATGTTATAGTAATGGGAGATTGGAATGCTGTGGTAGGAAAAGGGAGAGAAGGGAAGATAGTAGGAGATTTCGGATTAGGTGAAAGGAATGATCGAGGAAGCAGGCTGATGGAATTCTGCACCGAACATGAATTGGTCATAGCTAACACCTTATTCAATAACCACAATAGAAGAATATACACATGGATGAGACCAGGAGATACAGGGCGTTACCAAATCGACTTCATTATGGTCAAGCAGAGGTTTCGAAACCAGATTTTGGATTGTAAAACATATCCTGGTGCTGACATAAACTCTGATCACAATCTGGTTGTAATGAAATGCAGATTAAAGTTGAAGAAACTGAAGAAAAGTCAAAAGCCAAAAAGGTGGGCAATAGACGGACTGAAAGTAAAGGATGTAAACGAAAGGTTCAAGAAGAGTATAACGGAAGGACTAATGAAAAATCCTAAACGGACTTCAATTGCAGACGAATGGGCACTTTTGAAGAATGAAATAACAAAATCCGCAGAAGAAAACATTGGTAGGAAAGAAAGAATAGGTAGAAAACCGTGGATCACTCAGGATATACTAGAATTGATGGATGAAAGGCGGAAACACAAGAATCTAAGAGATGAAAAGGGGAAAGCAGAATACAGACGTCTGAGAAATGAGGTTAACAAGAAGTGCAAGGAAGCGAAAGAAGAATGGTTGAAAGAGAAATGTGCAGGTATAGAAAATTGTCTGAAATTAGGAAAAGTAGACACAGCTTATCGAAGGATTAAGAATACTTTTGGGGAAAAGAAGACTAAGTGCTGTAATATTAAGGACACAAATGGAAAGCCTTTAACAGATAGGGAAGAAAAGGTTGAGAGATGGAAAGCTTACATAGAGTGCTTGTATAAGGGAAAGGAGATTGAGAATCATGTAATGGAAAGGGAGGAGGAAATTGATGAGGATGCAAAAGGAGATTTAATATTGAGATCAGAATTTGACAGAGCATTAGAGGACTTAGGCAGGAACAAAGCACCAGGCATAGATGATATACCGATTGAGTTGCTACGCTGCATAGGAGATGAAGGTCTGATCAGGTTATTTCACTTGGTGTGTAGGATTTATGAGACAGGTGAGGTACCCCCTGATTTCAAGAAGAATGTTATCATCCCTATACCAAAGAAAGTGGGAGCTGACAGATGTGAAGATTACCGTACAATCAGCTTGATTACTCATGCTTCAAAGATCCTGTCTAGAATAATTTACAAGAGATTTGAAAGCCAGATAGAAACGGAGTTGGGTGAAGACCAGTTTGGTTTCAGGAGAAATGTAGGAACAAGGGAAGCTGTACTAAGTCTTAGGCTGATTTTGGAAGGTAGAATAAGGAAAGGTAAGAGAACGTTCATGGCATTTGTAGACTTAGAAAAGGCTTTTGATAACGTTGATTGGACTAAATTGTTTGACATTTTGAAATCTATTGGAATAAAGTACAGGGATAGGAGGGTGATATACAATCTATACAGAAACCAGACAGCAGTCATTCGAGCTGAAGGACATGAGATAGAAGCTGGTATTCAGAAAGGTGTAAGGCAAGGCTGCAACTTATCACCCATACTTTTCAATCTTTACATTGAACAAGCAATGAAGGAAATTGGAGAAAAATTTAAAGTGGGAGTGAAGATTCAAGGAGAAATAATTTCAACTCTGAGATTTGCTGATGACATCGTCATCTTGGCCGACACGCCTGAGGATTTGAATCAGTTTTTGAATGGTATGGACTCCGTCTTACAGAATGAATACATGATGAAAATTAATAAATGTAAAACAAAAATACTGGAATGCAGCCGAAATAAATCAGAAACTTCTATGGAGATCAAATTGGCTGGTGAAAAGCTGAAGGAAGTTGGAGACTTCTGTTACTTAGGAAGCAGAATAACCAGTGATGGACGAAGCAAAGAGGATATAAAAAGTAGGTTGGCTCAGGCAAGGAAAGCCTTCCTACAAAAAAGGAATCTGTTGACATCGAATATAGATTTAGGTATTAGGAAGTCATTTTTGAAAGCCTTTGTCTGGAGCGTGGCGCTCTATGGAAGTGAAACTTGGACTATTGGTGCAGCAGAAAAGAGGAGAATTGAAGCATTTGAAATGTGGTGTTACAGGAGAATGATGAAGATCAGATGGGTAGATAGGGTTACAAACGAAGAGGTATTAAGGCGAGTGGGAGAGGAGAGATGTTTCTGGCGACTGCTAATGAAGAGAAGAGATAGGTTGGTAGGGCACATACTAAGACACCCAGGAATAGCAAGCTTAGTTATGGAAGGAAGGGTCGACGACAAGAACTGTAGGGGTAGACCAAGGTTAGAATATGTTAAACAGATTGCCTCGGATGTAGGGTGTGGTAGCTATGTAGAGATGAAACGATTAGCTCAGGACAGGGAGGCATGGAGAGCTGCATCAAACCAGTCAAAAGACTGAAGACTCAAACAACAACAAGTATTTTGAACCTAACCTATATTTTGTGCGTCTTTTTCAATCTATTCCTTTTGTGAGTATTTTCGTTCTAAATTCCCTTTTGTAAGTATTACCGCTCTCCATTTTGTGAGTAGTTTCAATCTGAGTTCCTTTTTGTAAGTATTTTCATTCTCACTTAATTTCCGTTCTGGTTTCCACTTCATTGTCATTTTCGCTATCACCCAGACCATTAGGGACCGATAACCTAAATGTTAGTCCCCTTAAATCAACAATCATCATAATCATCATCATCTCTGAAGCATTAACTTGACACGACTTGACAGTTTGATGCTGGCTGAAGGTAGGGTGATAGGTCACTGGCAAGCTCGTAAACTCACTCTGAAGCTAGTAATTTAAATTTCCACTGAATGGAGATTGCTTGAAGAAATGAAAACGTAAAAACACTTACAGTGGTCGATGTGGGAGCTGTCGCGATCTTTCCTGCAGAACTTTTCGAGCTGAACAATTCTCAGAGTATATCGATATTTTTAACAGTTTACCCAGCGTAAGCTTAAAAGACAGACGTTAGGTTTTTCTTCCACTCGATTCACTGAAATCATAACTGCTCGGCCTCTTTTGGTCATAAATATTTTTTTTCTACCTAATCCTTCATCTTAATCGAGAAATCATCCACAGAATGGGGGAAAACGCAACAAAATCCACCAAGTTGCTCTCGAGATAACCCGTTACATCCAAGAATTGGGAACTTTTGTTTTATACTAAGTAGATAGAGATATCCACACAATTTAATGCTACAGCGGTACAATTTGGTGATCTGTCTACTTATGATACCAATGGTATGCATTTAAAATAAAAGATGGGTCTCTTATATTTGAATTTAGAGATGTACCGTAACTCCTGGGTAACATAATTATAAAAGTGTGCAAATTAATACAATTAAATAAAATAATTTTAATTAGTCATAATTTCTTTTATTCAAAATCATTTTATTTACCAACTTCTTTTGTTATCCTACTTAGTATTGTTTCCTCTCCCGTGGAATTACACCTTTTCCCATAAGGAATTGCGTATGGAAACTTTCAGATTATTAGATTCCGAGGGATATGTGAGCTGGGTCCGTTTTCAATTTTTCATTGACTTTACAATTTAAGTCAGGTGATTTCAATGAATAGTTCATGAATCTTTGAATAGTTCAATAGCGTTCATCAGTTAAAATACCCCAAATCCCTCTGCTCTAAATTCACACGTTAAGTAGAGTGAAGTAATAAAAAGGAAACGTGTGGCATCTTGCATTTGCAAGGCTCCTCTGTTAGTGGAAATTCTAAAAAAATCATTTTAATTTGAGTTTCTTAAATTAAAATATAATTAGGAGTCTTGGTTAAACATTTGAAGTAATTTCATCGCCTTGTAAACATACTTAGTGCATTAAACCGTAAAAAGTAATAATGCAATTTTGGAAAACTGACATCGAATCTAATAATTTGCACACCTCTGTAAAGACAGCTATCGCCTCCACCACTGCGGATAGAATAGTAAGTAAAGGAAATTGATGAGAAATGAAAAGATAACTCACACAGAAGGAATTAATATTTATTAAGCTGTAAATTTGATTGAGTATAGCTTAGTTATAGAACTGAGGGAATGAAAGAACAGGATGTACGATAGTAATCACCGATGTAGGACAATAGCACTTTTTTACCATTACCACAGGACAGTTATCGTATTAGGGATGCGGACGTCCTCGTATAATTGTTATTTAATCTTTGCCCCGTTTGCTAAGGTCTGTGCTCCTCCGCAACATTCGTTTCATCATTCTAATATTTCTATAGTTCTATTTGAACTTTGACGTCACGAAAGGATTTTGCTCGCGATAGTGCGACATACAGTTGTCCGTGGCTAAACACCGGTTGAGGTAAATAAATGCCCACTTGATCTAGTGTTTGACCTTGAGCTTTATTGATAGTTATACAAAAAGCCAAACGTACTGCAAACTGCCTCCTTTTGAAGGAAAACGGCATAGAAGTATCTGATGGCGTAAGGTCAAGGCTAGGAAGTAGAACATTGTTTCCAACATTTACGCATGTAATAATTTCCAGGTGCAAGCAATTGTCATGCATCTTCCGAACCAACAGTCTAGTACCGTTCAACACACCTTGGGTAACATTAATATTTCTCAACAAAATCACAATAGAGCCTTCTTTTAGTCGAAGGATATGAGGTGGCAATCCACTTATGTCTATGGTGTCTAAAAATTCTGTTGGGAATTGTAGAAGTTCACTCTCATCTTCAGTAATCAAATTATTCACACTGATGTAAGTTCTCGATGATCCTGAGATTAGCTCTAAAACTTTGCCATTGATTTCTTTACCGTGTTCTTTTTAGGTGCTAAAATCGCAATTTTTGAAAAGCGTGAAATATCTTTCAGTGTGGAAACTTCGTTCCCATATATTTCAGTGATGATATCAGTTTTAGCAATGATGGAGGGTGGTAAGTCGACTAATTCTGAATTTTCTCCATCGACGTGAGGGTATTCACCGTTACCAATTTGTATCAAGAAGTTTGCAAAGTCACGTTGATCTGTATCCGCTCGCATATCTTTGTTGAGTTTAAAAATTTTGAATAATGGCCACAAAGGAGAGAACCTTACTGAAATTTGGACTGAAGCTGCTCTAGATGTGTCAGGCACAACAGGCAATACCTGCCTGAAATCTCCACCTAAGATGATAATTTTTCCTCCGAATGGCACGTCGTTATTCATTATGTCCTTAACCAGCCGATTTACACACATCAACGCGTGCTTATTAGCCATAGGGGTTTCATCCCAGATGATAAGTTTTGCTGAACGAATATAAAAAGCTTCCTTGCTGTTAACTTTTATTCCTGATACAGAACTTTCCTGTAAATGTAGAGGTAACTTGAAATGGCTGTGTACAGTGCGCCCCTGAGGTAGTAACATTGCTGCAATACCAGTCCATGCAACAGAAACTACATTTAACCCCAAATTTGTGCAACTGTGAATCAAGCATTGGTAAAGAAATGTTTTCTCGGTGCCCCCTGGACCGTCAATGAAATATGCATTACTCATCCTTTCTTTGCCGTTTGGTTTTCATTTGGTTGGTTTATCATCGGACTTAATTGATCCTCATTAAGTTTCGGATAATTCATTGGTAAATGTGTCTGAGGGAAATTATCAATAATAGCTGGCAATTCGAGAGAAGTAATGGGAAGACCATGGAGCTTTAATGTATTAGAAATATGTATAAGAGTGAACTGATATGCAATGTTAGGTTCGTGAAACTGCAGATAATCTTCTGATAATGAATTCTTGAAAATGTCCCATAACTGTCTTACATTTGAAGGGGTCTGAAAGATACAAATGTAAGAAAACAGTTGTCGTAACTGAGAAGGCATCTGAAATTGTGACGCTTCTGCCAAACAACGCTGCCATTCAGAATCATCAATCAGCAAACCTCGCTCCTTAGCTGTTTCTTTAAAAGTAGAATAGACAACGGCTTTGTATGTTCGTAGATCCTGGAAGCTGGTAGCACCTATGACGTGAAGCAATAACAGGCGTAAATAATACCTTTGTGTTTCTGTAGGCGAAACATTACACATTCTGCCTATAGTTTTTGAAACATTTTTTTCTTTTTTGCCACTGGCAGTTGCTCTTATTCCAGACGTAATGTACTGGTGTTTCAGTATATATATACGGACTTCTGGCTTGCGAATTTTGATTTACCTTGAACCACGCTTGTAATTCCGTGTTGCGCAACTGTGCTTGAAGTAAAATATCAGGAGCGTTATCATTTTTAAAGTAGATATTTTGCAAGTTAGGCGAGTGAACTGGTAATCGCACGATAGAATGTGACTGTTCATGTATGTGAAATGAAAATATCCTATATGCGGCTTCTGTTGGATCAACAGAAGTAATTTAATCGTAGTTCACAGTTTCGCCTTTAGGACATACTTTAACATTGCAGCAGTCATGACCTTTATACACATACTTGTGGATGTATTTAACACTACGAACACTTGAGCATATTTCAACATTAATATGAGCTTGAAAGTAAAGAAAAAGAAATGGATTGTAGGGAACAATGAATCGACTATCGATTTCAATGTCAATGCCTCGAATTGTTTTTACAATAATCCGTCCTTTATTTCTTCTCCTATACGAAGGATAACCATTGGCGTTAACTTTGGTCACTTCCTGAAACTGTTTAGGGAAATCTTTCTTGCATACGCCATCTTTCATACAGACCGAAGAAGGATTCAAAGATCCGCAAGGACCATGTACCATATGACGCCTTGCCAACTCGTATAGCGCTTCATCCTTGAGATCTGGTATTTCGGCTGACACCACACTGTCAATGTCAGAAATTTCTCGAAACTTACTATCTTCCGTTAACGCTAATAGTAAATGGATGTGCGGGAGACCTCGTTTTTGAAATTCCACTGTATATAGATATGCTTTTACTTTACCAAAAATGTCCTTAACATTAATCAATCGTAGCAATTCCTTTCCTTTGCAATGGAAAACTCTCACTACAATATCAGGCCTATTATTAGCCGTTTCCCAAGGATGAATGCTGTTAAGTATTTCTGGCCAGCCCGCATTACAGGTGAACGTAATGAATAAATATGGCTTTCCAAACTTCCTCACTATCACCATCGCATCCTGATAATTTTGCATCATATTCCTTGGGCTACCTGTAAAAGAAGATGGCAAAACTACAATACGACCGACTCTGAGATTTTCATTTTCTGCTCGTACATGCAAGGCGTCTGCTAAACCGGCATATGTATCAACTCGCAACTTAAGTTTGTTGATGACGTATATATTTTAACCGGTCACCTTCCATACGACAGTAGTAATCCACGAATAGCTGTTGAGTCAATTTACCAGAGTTAATAAGGGAATTGAAATTGAACTCAGCTCTTAGACCTCGAATGGCAATTCTGTACAGAATATACTCACGCATTGTTACAGTATGACGTATTTTAGTTTGTCTCACTCCAGCAGTTGGCATTGAAATGTGCCAACCAGACTCTCCGCAAGGCCAAATCAAGGTATAACACATAGGAACACAGTGCATACTATCATAATCCACATTCCTCAAGCCACCTTCTCTCTCATATACTGCAATGTGTCGATGAGATGGTGAGCTCCATCAACAGTTCCAAATACAGCAGCAATTTCTGAACATGTGGGGTCATTATAACGTCTTGGATCTGAGGAAGGTTCGTGATAGAAATGCATTACCAATTCCATTTGACGACTATTTTCTTTTAGAGCTGATTTTTTCTCTTCACTTACTTTCTCGTGCATTGTTTTATAAGAGCGCACGTAAGGATTGTGCTGATCTAGTAAACGATTTAAAAGGCTGAGGGTATCTTCTCTCAGTTCGTGATTAGCATCATTCAGTAGCCTTAAATCATTTGCCACTGAAAATTCTAAGATGTATAATTGGCCATATGAACCGTTTTCCTGTTTTCTGGCATATAAAGGGGAAATTCTATGATGAATGATACCATTGATTTTGAAACAGTAAGGCCCATGGCTCGGTAGTAGCTCAGCAGTAGCACCAAAGGATACAAACGATATAGCATTATTATACTGCCGAACATTTTTCCTAAAACTTTTACTGATTTCGTCATAATTCGTAAACAACTGCTTAATTTCTGGAAGTATTGTGTATGGTGGAAGTTTCACTTTGCCATCGCTACAACAAAAAGAAAAGTGACCACTTGTATTTTTCTCTTTTGAAAAGTATACAGCTGAGCAGTAGTGACAAATGTTACACAGACTTCCAATTGAGAATGGTTCTATGTAGGGAATAGTATCAAAAATAGCACATCTGTAAGTGGCTGAGAACGGTTTTGTGACAATCTGTTTCTGATATCGATTTGAGTCGCGTAGTGCCCGTTTCTGTTTGTTGGTATTGACGTTTTCGACCATACTTGACTCTCAGTTAGCACTGATATCTAGGACGTCATAGTGACCATTCCGGCCATCTCCAGAATACAGTGAAGAAATTATTCTATTTGGTGGCGTATTTTCGGCGTTTACAATATGCGTTTTATTATTAGTAACTATGTTAATATTCATTTTGTAAACTTGAGCAGCGGCAACTAACTCAACATGACCTCCATGAATACCATTCATAGACATATGCATTTTGTAATCATCGCTCGTATTGATAACAGTTTCGTACATAATCCAGGTGAACAATATGTTTGCCTAGAAAAGTTATTCAGTTTGCCAATTTATTCAGAACATTTATATGAAACTGGTGTTGCAAGAACAGTAAGTCAACTCAAACAAAAGGAGGGATATGTGGGGCGTGTGGCAAGCTTATTACTATTAAAGTGGAACATGAATTTAGATAAACAAGTTTCGGATGATGAAGATACAGTTCTACTTTCTTGGGTGCATAATAAATTGAACCGAAGTAACAGATACTCGTTTGAAATTGGTGGTAATTAGATAGAATTTAGCCCACCGTTAGCAACGCCGATATATATATGTTTAACTGGTAGTTTAATCCACAGTTTCAAATGAACGGTTGAGTGTCTTAGGTTACTCAACTAATTGAAAAAAAAAACATGAATACTCTAGAGGGTAGATTAAAAACATTAAAAAATTGGAATAAGAGCTGTGTTCATTCACCGCGTCGATTAGCTTTACATGGTTTCCATTATTTGGGTTATGGTAATGTTGATGATGATGATGATAATTGTTGTTTTAAGGGGCCTAACATCGAGGTTATCGGCCCCTAATGATCTGGGTGATAGCGAAAATGATAATGAAATGGAAACCAGAACAAAATTATTGAAGACGGAAAATACGTACAAAAAGGAACTCACATGGAAACAACTCACAATATGGTCCTACAAAAGGGAATTTAGAACGAAAAGTTGCACAAAAAGAATAGATTGAAAAGGACCCACACAACGTAGGCTAGATTCAAAATACGTACAAAATGCAAAGTAGCGCCGAAATACTTACAAAATGCAACTGAAATTCAGAATACTTACAAAATGCAAATGAGATCGAAATTACGTACAAAATGCAATTGAGGTTCAAAATACTTACAAAATGCAATTGAAATTGAAAATACACAATGCAATTCAGATTGAAATATCCCAGTTCCAATCCAAATTATTCACAAAGTGCAATTGAAATTCAAAATACTTACAAAAAGCAATTGAAATTGAAAATGCTTACAAAATGTACGGTAGATTCAAACGACTCATGTGGATTGACAATACTTACAAAAAGCAATTTAGATTGAAAATACTTGACAAATGTAATTTAGATTCAAAATACCCACAAAATGCAATTGAGAATCAAAATATGTGCAAAATGCCCACCAAACAAAATGCAATTTAGATTCAAAATTCGTGCGAAATGCGGTTTTGGTTGAAAATACTTACAAAATGCAATTGAAATTCAAAATACTCACTAAAAGGCCCGGCTACCTACATTGAAAGACTTACTAAAAAGCAATTTAGATTGTCAATCTTTACAAAATGCAATTGAGGTTGAAAACAATCGCGAGATGTAATTTAGATCGAAAAAACTTACAAAATGCAACATAGATCAAAAATGCCTTTTAAAAAAATCGCTAAAAAGGGAATTTAGATACACGGTGATTCGAGTAACAAAAACAGTGCGGAAATCTTAAAGAGAAAAGGAAATAGAAGGAAAAGAGGAGAGGAGAGGGGAGAGAGGAGAAGGTCCGCCCCAAAGGGAAGGGACAAAAAGGAGAAAACGGACCCAGCTCAGGAATCCCTCGGGATCGCCAACGCCCGAACTCACCAGCCGTGAGCCCTTGAGGGTGTAGCATTATCGACGGTGCACCAGAAGTGGTGGGGCTACATACACCCTGCCTCCTTAAGGGCCTTGAGCACAAGGCAGGAGGTAAAAGGAAAAGAACAAGAAGGCTGACCCCCCACAGAAGGAGGGTATCAGGAAAGATGAGACAAGGGCCAATTAAGGCGGGAAAGTGAAAGACTCCCTAGGCCTCGGATAACCTAATACCGTCGGGGTCGGAAGAGAACAAGAGTTGACCAAGGAAGGTCGACAGGAAAGAAGAAAGAGAGGAGCCCGGCACAAGTAAGTGGAAGCAATGCCGGACTCAGCTGGGGCCCCGTGGTCGCCAACCCACAACCCACTAGATGTGAGCCCCTGGGGGGTATGGTAATGTTGTTCAATGTTTTGCTTGTAATATGGTGGTTTATAATTGGCAAAAATATAGTAATTTTCACACATTACGATGTTGCCGAGATACTTTATCGAACGATTTGGGTATAGTAGAACAATTTGAACCAATGTATAACGAATATAAATTATTACAAACCAGGATAAATTCTTATCCAAGGAAATGCAAGTTACAAACAAAAATTATAGCTTTAAGTGAATCTGTTTTTATAGTGGATATAAAGATAAAACGACTTGTGTTTCTTTTGGTGGTGGAACACTTAAAAATTGGCTCGATTCACACAACCCATATATTGAACACGCCAACTGGTTTTCAAATCGCCACTATATTAAACTGTTAAAAGGTACTAACTTTATGAATGCAGTATACGAACGTAGATGGGGTGATATTATAAATAAAAAAATTAGTTATTCCACTAGTTCAAAGAATATATGCGAAATATGCTATACTAACGATTTGGAGATTGCTAATTTGCCATGTGGGCACATTTGTTCGCGTGTCGTGTGTTCTTTCAGTGTGGATAAGTGTGCTGTTTGTCGCAAATATATTGCTGCCAGAGTGAAAGTTTATATTTCTTAAAATATATTTCCAGTGTTGCTACCGCTTATAATGAGGATAACTATAACCAAAACACTGAGACACAAAAATATATAAGCTGTTGATTATGTAAATGTTGATGATGAAGATTTCTCGACTAGAGTAGGTGAGCTGGATGTAGCCTCAGACGGTGTGAAACCATTGTTGATTAATTCTGGCTTTACGGGTACAGGAATAGCATCGTCTACTACAGGGTGTAATTCTGCTTGCCCAAGTGATTCAAAGCCCAGGAGATGAGCAAAGGTATATAGTTTTATAAAATGTAGACAATATGCATTATTATACCGATTTGGATTCAATCTTCCATACTTTTCATTTGTAATATTTATGTATGAATTGTATGCTTTTTTTATAATTATATAAATTTTAATTTAAATCTATGTCCTCTGAATTATAATAATACACAGCATCGTATTCACTAATTGCATTTATATAATGAACACATGTACCATTGGTTCAAGGGGTCGAATCCATGTATTTTTGTAAAAGGAAGGAAGGAAATATACAGTCTTCAGAGGAACATAGAAATATTTTATACAAGAGTGCGAGCATAACGTTGTGTAAGAATTAGAGCCCAGGTGGCCAGGAAATGAGATCATGCATGACGCATTGATAAGGAGCCAGTCACGAATATAAATAGAACGAGTGGAACTTTCCAAGCGAGTGACGAAGAGCGTGTTTCGGAAATTGCCCTTACGTTGCAGTAAAATGGCAACCGCGCAGCTGTGCCAGAAGAAGAATAATTAGATTTAACCCATTTGCAAGAATAAAATTAACTAAAGAAACACAGCATTGTGAATCATTTCGGAATAGAGATTTTTGTGGGGAGAAAGATGTTATAATAAATGCCCAGGAAAGAAGTGCCGACGTGGCCATACGTCATTGGGGGTTCCCAGAGACCCGAGGAGGGGGGAATTAAAAATCAACTGTAACACCCACACAGCTGAAGACCAAATTTTATTTAATATCTCAGAACTGCACGATCGATTTTCATGTGCAAAGAAGTCAGTTTACATTTGGAAAACAAGCTTTCCAGAGATATAATTTTTAATAATGTGCGACCATTACTTAAAAAGTTGGTTCTGGAAAAGACGTGGATTTCATCTTTTTTTAGCCAAAGAGTATGAAAGTCCTGGCGGAGCCAAGCCAATTATTCAGTCTTGAACGACCGCTGAGGCGGGTCGTACTGTTTCACCAATCATCCAGTTCCGTGAGCGCCGAGGCGCTGCACGATGAAGCATCAGAGTACGATATGTATCATCATAGTATCGCCGTGTGGAGACTTAGGAAAATCCTAATATAGGATTTAGTTCCGCCAATATCAGTCTTACAGTGAAAAGTTCAGTATTACAGTCATAGTAGGCTGCGAACTTAAAGAACATGGCGATAGGTCTTCAAATAACAGTTCATTTAAACGACCGAAAGTGTCGTAACGTTTTGAAGTACCATAATAGCGAAACAAACATTCTATCAACGTTAAAGAACCCGATCAGGGTCGGACAAAATAAGGTCCACATAGTATTCTGGAAAGATAGGAATTAGAGGACAGAATAATCAGAAGGGAGAATTAAATTCAAGACGTTGTTTCAAGGAAACGATCGAACTATAAAAAGCACTAAGTTACGAGGAGTATTAGATGCTAGAAAATAATAGGTCACCGATAGAGTATTTGGGAGACCGTGAGCAAGACAGACTTTCGCTAGACAACTAATAGGGTCTAGAAAGAAGCAATTTCGAACTAATAATAATAATAGCCAATCATCAGGAAACCGGATTTGAAGAAGTACCATTCCAGGGAGGGGTAGTGTGTTCGAGACTTTCATATTCTGGTCAGATAGGAAGCCGACATCTACTAGTTTCACCCTTGGAGACGGGGAAGCAAAAATCACGTGTGCAAGGCCTAATCAAAGCCTCAGTGATTAGAATCAGTGTAGTGTAAATATATAAAATTTGTGTTAGATAGTAATTTTTCAGTGATTTTATTGTGTGTAATAGAAGAATACCGAAGTGTATTTTAAAATGTCACCAGTGTTTAAAGTATATAAGTTATATGTGTGTCAAGATATGTCAGTGTATGATATGAATTAGAGCAAGATGGTTTAATCATAAGTAGTGGGCGAAATGAAACATCGTTGGAAAGTACGGTCGGAGGACCGTCCGAGCATGTAAGTAACCATTTTCATTATGTTAGGTGTTGGGGAATATTTGTGTACAATCCACCTGAGTTTGAGAAATAGGGATGTTTTTGAATAACAAATAACAGAATAAGAGCGCGATCTGAACAGAAAAAAATTGAGAAATTATAAAATAATTATGTGAAATGAATAAATCCTTTAGAGGAAATGTAAGAAATAAAATATCAGTGTATTTGATAAATGTTATGAAAGCAAGCGGAATAATAATAATAATAATAAAAAGTATATAAATGAAGAGCCTCCGTGGCTTAGGCGGCAGCACGCCGGCCTCTCACCGCTGGGTCCGTGGTTCAAATCCCGGTCACTCCATGTGAGATCTGTGCTGGACAAAACGGAGGCAGACAGGTTTTTCTCCGGGTACTCCGGTTTTCCCTGTCACAATTTCATTCCAGCAACACTCTCCACTATCATTTCATTTCATCTGTCACGCATTCAATCATTGCCCCAGAGGAGTGAGACAGGCTTCGGCAGCCGGCACACTTCATATCCTCGCCGCTAGATGGGGCTTCATTCATTCCATTCCTGACCCGGTCGGAGACTGGAAGCAGGCTGTGGATTTTCATTTTCATATAAATGAAGATTAAGTTGAATTATATGAAAGTAGTAGCTTTTTGAGCTCTTGTAAAAGTATAAAGACATGGTGTGAATACATGTTCTTAAAGTATAGCGATTATTGTCACGGGAGAGGATTAATATAAAATTTTGAGATGTAGATCAAATGATGATTTTGAATTTATCAGTTCTTTGGAAGACGCTAGGCCTTAAAGTAATGTATAGCGCAATGTAGCGCATTAAAGTAAATTGTCACGCTAGGAAGGCGTTGACCCTAAATATACTTGGTAAATTAATTATGAGGGACAATTGATTGCGGTAATTGAGCTATGATATGTCCTCCATATAGTGATGTAGATCACGAGGCGTTGTATAATGGGTGCGAATTTATTGTATTGATGAGCGCAGGTTAGACCGAGGTCGCCCTAAGCCGCTAATTGTTGTAAAGTCCTCCAGTATGGGATTGGTTCCCGAGGCAGTTGAGAGAGTCGAACCCAGACTCGTCTAGTTGTTGAAGCCCCTAAATATTGTTGTTGTATTGAATTATTCTTACCCATCAATGATGACACTTCATAATTAATAAATGCCAAGGTTACGAAAGTGGTCTATGAACCTAAATAATGTTGTAAAAATGAATGAAAGAAACGCCAGGTCTGTTCAGAGAACTGTGTTTGAGAAATAGCTGTTTTAAAGCATGAGTGTAGCCGTCCCGTGTGGGCGATACTTAGGGTCTCCCTCCTCGACAATAAATCACGCCGAGTGTTACGGTCCGACCCCTCGCTATTGAAAGTGTGGTAGGTCTGGGGACCGTCTGTTGGAAGTAATAATACACCATGAGTGTTTAGAGTTTGTTAATGACCCGGGATTCGAACCGAGATTCTTGTAGATGAAAGTTACCGCTTGCAAGTTCAGATCGTTTGCTTTCTTATGAGATGATGGTCTTTTAAGACAAAATATAATAAATATAAATCCCTTATGTAATGGTATATGATTGTAGGATTTCACGAGTTTAGTGAAGACAATTAGATTTCGGGAGTGATCTTAATTTTTGACTTTGTTCAAGTAGTCTTCTATAACTCGGGAGTGCACAAGTATTTTCCCAATCACTGTAGTGAATTTGTTAACTTGAGAGAGGTGGTAACATGAGAACATTGTGAAAAGCCCAAAAATTTAAGTAAAGGAGTAACATTGACGTTAAATAAGATTATATATTGTTTTGATTATAAGAAACTCATAAAATAGATAGTGAGATGTGTAAAGAATGACACAGTTTATATTGGAAAATATCGAGCCATTGAAGCTCGTGGTTGTATTGAACTTTAAAAGGGATACTTTATGGAAGTGAAAAGAATTATAAGTTTGTTGGTTTGAAGGAAACCATGTATTTTAATATAATATTTGTTTGATTTTATGTATTCCTTGTTCACTTAGAACAAGTTAGAAGGAATGGTCAGTAGTTTATTTGTTTAATTTGTTTGTAGCGCCATATATTTGGTTAATTAAATGTTTTATAATAGGAGTTGATTTTGTTTTTATTTTGGAAGTGTATCCTCTATTTAATCCAAAATGTGTAAGTCGCAGAGTGGGAGAACATACCATAACCCCGAAAATCCCGATTTGAGCATTGCTGGCATACTGTGATTTGCATATTTCTTGCTAAAAGTGCACAATAATAATAATTGAACCAAACACTATCTGGACCAATTCTCATGTTACCGGAACAAAAGTCTTCTTTCAATTTACCAAAATAAAAATCTCCATCCAAGTGACACAATACATCAATAGTTGATTGACGAAAATTTGGGTCAATTTCATATTTATATTTTAATTCAATATTCAAGTTGTATCCAATAATCTTATAAAGAGAGTTTAATTCTGTATCTGCATTTTCTACATCATTAAAGTGGTAGAATTAATTTCAACCAGAGCGCGTTATTATTTTGTTGAATATAGTATTTTTTATTTCATTATTATAATTAATAATGAGATGAATAATTTTAAATCTAAAATATTATAATAAAACATGAAATAAAAGAAGAAATGAAAAAATACGGCCCCAACCAAAAAATAAATATATTGGCTTGTAGAGCACATGCGTTTTTTAAATAATTAGTAGAAATTGACGGAATTTCCATACATTGTACAAGTGAATCAGTTGTTACACCATATATTTGAACGCAAAGCACGAGACTGAATATTCGAGCCAGGTACAAGGTTGAATATTTAAAGGCACTAATTGTGTATGGAATTCTCGTGCTCGCGGTTGGCGTTGATGCCAATAATAGAGCTTTTTGCATCTTGTTGTTGACAGTGCTCTACAAATGACTACCTTAGTATTATTAAATAATTTATTAAACACAATGTGTACATTAATTTACAAACATTTGTTTACATATTTACTTCTCTTTTTCACCAGTCTTTTGTTAGCGTGTTTAGCGGCTGGGTTCTGTTTCCACATTTCAGCAAGTGATACTTGGGGCATGGTTTGTTGCATAATTCACGGACGCAGTCGTTCTCCGGTTCGTGGTATGTTTTGTTCCGACATATCTTCCCATGGAACCCGTGGGCGGCGAATCTTTTGTACAGATGGCGAAGCTCATAGTTCGGTCCCTTCCAGGCTTCTGTTTTCATCGCTTCTGTGAAGATGGCGGGAAGGACGGCGTGAACAAGCGGTGAAAGAATTTGGATGTATAAATAGTGATAAGTGAGGTAATAACGTGGAAACAAGCGAAAAGTGATAGCGCAGTGACACTGATACGGCAAACAACAAGAAATCGCAAATACTGAAGGTAAAGTGCACTTATAAAAGTAAAAGTTGGCATACCGGCGTCAGGGAAATAGTTAGGTTAGAGTTGAACAAATCACAGCAGTTTACAGACGACTCATATAAACAGAAAACCCTACCGAAAACCTTACGGCAAGCGACGCACACGCTACAAATGACTACCTTAGTATAATAATATACTACTACATCCACACACCTCATTAAAAAGAAAACGTGTTTTTGTTTTTTAGACTAACTCACCGCTTTTAAGTTTTCACCTGCAGCAATAAAGGTTACCTAACCAGTTGAGTGCCTAGTAATGAGATATGCCCTTGTCACACAGCGGGTGAAAGTGTCCCCGGGTGGCTCTTTAAAATAAATTATGACTTATGTTAACAAGGTTTGGTACTAACAACTGACCTTGGAACGTCTACGATGATACAAGACCCGACCCCACCAAGAGTGTATTATGAGCGGCGGATGTTGATGAGACCGCACCATTAGTAAACATTACAGAACCCGTTTTTATCATATCCTCTTCACATCCTCTCACACACATAAGATGCAGAACTGTTTACATGCACATTTCGCACTGTCGTTGTCGATACACACTAGTCTTCAACAAGCTTTATCAACCACAACAGTGGCTCACAGTAGCACAGAGTGTCAGTGATATACCCCGAGTACACCATTTTGGGTAAGTAATAAATTACTTTTTAACACGTTGATTTAATTTGGACCAATAACACAACTTTTCTTTAATGCTCCAATTGTAAAAATTAATCTAAATTTAATATGTGTTTAATACATATTTAATAGGCAATTAATTGGGATGTTTAAAAATGTATCTTTTCAAGCAAATCAACTAATATAATTCTCCCCTCTTGGCAGCCCTGTACAATGCACTTGCTACCAAATCATTTTTTTCTACATCAATTAAATGAGTTTGTGACATTATATTATATACAAGAAAAAAAATCATTGTTCATAGGCGTACGCATCAAGGCGCGTGTATAGTGGATCCAGTAAACATCATATTATGTATTTTTAAAGACAAAATGATACCTATTATCAATCTATCAAAATTGTTAACATAGACATATTGGCTGTTTTCAATAGTAACGAGCCCACAGAAAATATCATTTTCAACTAAGATTTCAGTAGTGTTGAAATAACTACCAGTGAACACTCTGAGATTTTAGGGTTTACTCAATTGACCGTTGAACTCACAAAAGTATGTGCACCTATTGATTCAACGACATCATCATACATCGAGCAATTGCCTGTTGATGCAACAACATCATCCTGTGTCACGCCATTGTCTATCGAGTTGATCAGTTCGACAATCGTATGTGGTACACAATTACCACCTATCAATCCAACCACATTGACTGCTGCTCAAGAACCTAGTTTTGTTGATTTTACAGAAAACTGTAGTGTTTCGGTGTTCCCACCTGAAAGCAATGATCAATCATTATGTACACCCCCTTGTAACAGTATTTATGAACCAATTAGCCCAGCCTCTATATTAAATGAAACTTTGGCTATGTTTCGGTATTCTCACCTGAAAGCAATGATCAATCATTATGTACACCTCCTTGTAACAGTATTTATGAGCCGATTAATCCAGCCTCTACATCAAATGAAACTGAAACTTTGGCACCCACCATATTCAATCTAACAAATGAGTGTACAGTTAAAATAATGAATTTATACGCAGCCCTGTGGTGTTTCATTTTAGGCGATTCAAACTTTATCGTTAAGAATGATTCTTTCACGCAAGATTTCAGACGATTTTGCAGACGTAGCATTACTAATGGTGATACTACTACATATTGGCAAAATTTGATAAACGTGTCTATCGTAACTATTGTTAATTATTTAGAAACGTCTGTTGCCGTTAACGATATCGCAACCAATAAAATCAATGTGGATATAAAACTTAGATCTATTAGAATGGGGTATTATAAACATATAATAGAATATCTTAGAGATACTTATAATTTCAATTGTATTGAATATTTCAAGTCAAATAATATTGAAGTATTCTGTAATTTAAACCAAAATTTAAGTAATATCGATATAATATTGCATCTTATTTTATTATTTAATTTATATTTAAAAGAATCTGATGCTGCTGGTGGACAAATACTTGATATACGAGCAGCAATTTGCAAAAATATTGAATGTTTAAATGGTTTGATCATTAACAACGTAGATAATGTGAACTGGTTTAAGTCTCTAATTTTGTCATTGGAATAGTAAAAAAAAAAAATACCAATCCTATGATTTAATATGCATACATTATTCTTCTAAATGGTTAATTTTTCTATTTTTTAAATACGTTGACTATATTGAAAATTTCTTATTTTTTATTGTTTGTCATTAATATAGTCCATTTCCAAATTGTACAATTTTCCACACATAAAATTACTCTGTATTTTTTTAAATTCATATAACCAAACGTGGGCTAAATATAATTTTCGTTGTAGTATATACGCGCTATTATTGTTTGTAGGTTATTTTTCAAATACTTTAAACGCCTTAAGTAGTCTAGTTTCCATTGCTTTACTACACTGCATGTAATCCAAATATACTAACAGTATAGTACTAGTATCGCTACTAATTTCTTGTGTGTGTGTTTTATACCATATTTTCATAATATTATCATTTTTTTTGGTACAATTTCCTTACAGTAATTTAGTAGAGTAATTATTTGTTCATCCATGGATCTGAGTGAGTTATATTCCTCGTCGGGAATAGAACCCTCGACTTCCAATATTAATGGATTCAGCTTCTAAAAGCTACATTATTATTATCATCATTAATATGAGTGTCAGCCAAGTTACAACAGGCAGTATGTATGTTACTTGCTTAATACTAAGTGAGTCGAGCTGTGTATAATTTCAAAGTCCAGATGACACATAAACCCGTGCCTGGCCAGCTATGAATAATTTCTCAGTATAATATTCAACAACAACTCGAGGTCCAAAATGACACATAACCTCGTGCCTAGCAAGCTATGAATAATTACAAAATAGCTCAGGGTTCAGATGAGACACAGTCTCGTGCTTGGCAGAGTCCAGCCAGATATTTCCGTGACGTATGTTCCCTACTCCAGACCACTACCAGCCCCTTCCATATGTGTCCCCCTCTACCCGGGTAACTAGCCAGTAAGATTGTACTGTATCCCACCTAGAGGAATTGAAATGTGACTTCTTAAATTCTAATAAAACCTTGGACTCAGAGAGCTCCAGTCTCTTGTAACTTAGTAATCTTAAGATTAACCAACTGAACTGGTGGGCAGTCGGACTCCATGTATCGACACTTGTAAATAACTTCAAATGTATTAGTGACTAGTCGAAACAATAAATAACAAAGTTGAACTCTTCGCTTCATTTGAAATAGATATCACTCAGACTTGTGAGAACCTGTGAGGACCTAGCTTAGCATGCTAGCAACGAACAATTGTTAAGCGACAAACTTAACTGGGATCCCATCCGGGATTCGAGTAACTTAACTGGGGGCCCAGCCGTCTGAGATAGATAAATGATCGCCACTAGATCTATGTGCTAGTTCGATGAAGTGTTCAGACAACGATCCAGAATCGCCATTCGTCACTCGTCTAGCAAAGCCAGTTATCTTCCCGAAAACTACTGAAGTACCGGTAATCTATTTCATTTGAACCAGCCAGCAAGTTAGGAGTGGAACTGACAACCTCACTGGAGGCCTTTCAACCATAACCAACTTCGCCAGCTTGAAGGAGCGAAGCTAGCCGACAACGCTCCAGAAGCACATTTCGCAGCAACCAACCGCCATCGCCGTACGAGTATACCGACAACGCTCCAGAAGCGCCTTAGGATCGCTTGACGACGCCGAAGAGAACCAACCGACTACAGAACGAGAGGAAGTAAGCCGACAACGCTCCAAGAATCCAAGGATCCAAGCAGCGTCATTTGACTACAGCCTATCACCGTACGTTGCAGCTCTACGTGCGCACCGACAGCTCCGAAAAGGGCTCACTCGCTCGACATCGCAGAAGAAAAACCAACCGACTACAACTACAGAACAAGGAAGATGCAGTACAAGCTGATCATCATTTCCTACCAGTAAGTTACATTAGAAATACCTTATTTGTACTGCCTAAATATTGCTACCAACAGCATGGTTCATTCCTAACTTACAGATACAAGAGCAATAATAATAAATTCCTTTAGCCCTTCAAAAGAGGAGTGATTTTGTGTAAATCTAAACGGGGTTTTCGAATATCACTATTTTCTTTTGAATTAAAAACATAGTGAACCCTTATTGATCTTCGATAAATAAGTATTCATATTTATTATTATTATTACTACGGCCCAGGCAGCACGTAAGGAAGTCGACTTGGATATTAGGGAGGCCAGCATTTCGTAATGATTGCAACAGAAGCTGAGCTGGTAGCTATTCCTGGGGGACGGCCGGAATTAGTCGAGTTCAAGGCTAAATTGTGCAACTACTGTACCAAAATTGGAGACATAAAGGAAGAATCACGAGGTCCTCTCAACGAACATACGATTGAATCAGCCAATCGCAAGAGACCAAGCCATGACCACGAGGTGGACGGCGTCAGTAGTAAAAAGCCCGCGGAAGTGTGTATCTAAGGAACCGCCGAACGGATTAATTTCCGCTCGAGTAATTTGAGACGTTGGATTTATTTGGAGAAGAATGACACTAGCTACATCTTTGTGAGACAAAAACTCTGGAAGTTTTTATCCGACTTTGCCCCACTCCACCGCCCTTGTCAGTTTCTCATAAATAGCTTGGCCTGACGCCAATCTAAGTCTTATTGTGTGGAGCCTTCAGAGGCATACTCCACGTCAGTTTGGATTGTGATTTTGACGCTCGAATTTATCTAAGTCATTATTTGGTTTGAAATGTGATTTTTACGCTCTAAAATCAGTGAAGCTAATTCATTTTGTGAGCTTTGAGGAGCTAAAGTCGCAGCGATCGCAGTATCGAATTTTAAAAGCTATAATACATTTTTATTATAAAATCAAATTTGTTGTGTGATCTAAATATTTCACGCTAGCGCGTGATAAACTGTAACATTCATTTTAAAGACGACGAGTTCAACTTTAAGAGGGAAGTATCGTATCACCCTAATTAGCGCTTACCAGAGCCGAAGTCCATAGTACAGAACGGAAATACCGGACGAGATAGCGACTGCTAGTGCAGCCAGGATTGTGAACTTGTTAACGAGCCAGTGGCGCGGACTCGAGATGTATAGTTATGTATTAATTGTGTGTATTTTATGTATGTTTTTATAGTGCGTGTGTCCGATATAATTAGGGCCAGTCTTCGCTATTAATCGCATTAGGACAATTGTGGGTGAACTGAGTAGCCTGCAAGCGATTATAGATAGGCAAATATTTAATATTGAACTTTTCTGCCAAGGAGTCGAGACCAAGATGATCAGCACGTGGTTTGAAGTTGGGATGAGCTTCAAGAAATCAATGCAGACGACTACTATGGATTGCTAAATTGTCCATAGGGCAATGGGTTGAGGAGGATGTCCTTGGTCTACATGCAGAAGCGGTGATGTACTAAAATTGGATTATTTCAATTATGTAGTTAGATTTGGCCGGGGAACTTTGTAAATAGTCATGTTTTTCTTTCTTGTTGTTGTAGAGTTTTTCTTGCACCGACACTATATGTTTAAATGTCCGTTGGCGCGTGGCCAAAGTGTTTGTTGATATTTTGTTTTCTTTCTTGAGTCAAGTGTAATGTACGCGGCGTGCGTGCGTGATTTTTATCCTTGCAATTGCGGAACCCGTTACATTCGATAAATGGTGCTTTATTAACGTTAATATTTGAAATAGGAATGGGAGGAAATGATTGTAAACATTTTGCTGAACAGGTTATTATTCATGTTAGGGTAGCCGAGTGCACCAACTTAAAAGTAATTGTAGAACACCTTCGTTCTAATTTTGATAGATTTTTCTTGAGTCCTTTTCAGGTGACTAGTCACGGCATAGAACGATGGCGCCAGCATGTGGATATTATTTGTGTCTTTTATTTCAGGGTCTGTCAAAACCCATACGTGTGATTCTGTGTGTGTTGATGTGTCTAGTGTGTGTTGATTCTACGTGAGGAGGGGGTAGTTGTCCTACCGCCCTTATATATTTTGCTGCTATTGTATTTTTAGATGGAAAGACAGAGTGCTCTTGGGAGACTGCTGATTCTTGTCCATATGTTATTCTGACACACACGTATTATTGTGCTTTGGGGCACATTTCTTCGAGGTTCGACCCCATGTTCTGGGAGGTCGAGGTATTTGACACGTGGGTTGACAGACATGCAGTGTTCCACAAACCGCCCGTTTTGCCTGTGACTTATTTTGATAGGCAGTCCTTGTGTCCGACTGAACCCTGTAAGCTTTCATGTAGCAAACCTGTTCATTGTGATGGTTAATTTTTAAGCCATAATTAATTGGGGAGTTCGCCATGTGTGTAACGGATTGTTGTACCTTGTATGGGTAAAATATTATGATTAACGTAAATGTTGGCTGTTTGCCTATTGCTTTGTTGATGACTCGACTCATGTAATTTTTGTGTGTCACACCCGTGTGGTGTAGTGGTAGAGTATTTGTAAATTTTGACAGCGGTCATTTGAGTATTTTTCTATTGGTCACGTGTTAATGTACTTGTGTTGATTTGTGTGAGAAGTCCTAAGTTTTTAGGCAGTAAATGTTGCTACGGCAATTTAAGTCCAATTTCACACGGAAATTTTGTGTTTGTTTATAGTAGATTTAGGAAGTGTCGGTTTAATTTAAGTATTGTAGTTGTGTTCCCCCGTGTCGGTCTAGCTCTAGGAAATGCGGATTCGGTGTTTGAAGGGTCATTCCGGATGATAACGAATCACGCATTCAAAGTACACATCGTGATGCATGTAGAACGGCATACGCACTTATATGGTCACTTTTGTATCTTTTATTTAAGGACACTTGGTCCAGGTAATTAATCTCTCCAGAGATATCGCCTAGTTTTTGGCATTTTTATTAAATGGGAGTCAGTTGGGAGTTTTTGTTGTTAATTGTTTATGTGTAAATATGGTGATTTGTTATTAAATTCAGTTGTTTTTAACCCTGGCTTCACTCTTTCCTGCATGTTATTTTGTTATATGTTACCCTGCAAGTTAATGAAGCGCCCTGACAGCAACTTACGAATATGACCCGTTACGCCCCGAATCTGAGTCTCATATGCTTCTTTGCAAGGGTTCATAAAACAAAAATGGCTGCCCAAGTGGGGATTGTTGTTGTTGTTGCTTCGCTGATCTCATATTTATTTCGTTGAGAAATGATGCCAGGTCAAGCGGACATGTAAATTCAGTAAATGGAGGCGATGTTGTACCGCCATGTGCATTAGTAAAATCACTGAGTTCCTAAAGTTAGAAATATTGAACAAGGTTAGAATTTGATTTTGTATTTGTTATAAACTTGTTCTGGCGCCCACATTAAAATTAGAAATTTGCATTATTAATGAACTCAGTTAAAGCAGGAGGATGTTGCCTTATATTTGACATTTAATTGACTTCGGTTAATTGGTGTTTCGTAAATTCTGTTGGTTAGGAATTTAAAAGCAGATCACTAGGGGTTATTTTGTTGTTTGGGAATAAGTGTCATTGTATTCAGTAAATTTTGTTACTGAAATTTTCATTAAATTAGAGCCAGTAATATTTAAATGTGTGACATGTATGTGCGTATAGGGCTGAAACCTTAGCCCATAACCCTGTTTTTCTCCGAATATATTTGTGTGTGTGAAATGGCGATTGTTGATGAAATTAAGGCATTGTTAGAACAGATGTCGATCCAAATGTCCGCGAAAACGGAAGAACAATTAGAACAGATGTCGATCCAGATGTCCGTAAAGACGGAAGAACAATTAGATAAACAATTAAAGAACATGAAGGAGGAAATAAGCGAAGACAATAATAAACAATTAAAAGAACAATTAGAAGCTCAGCGGGAGCATAACGATAAACAATTAAGTGACATTACGGTTCAGTTACAAGCGCAGAAGATAGACTGTGAAAAACAATTACTTGATATGAGCGATAATATTACGGTCCAGTTACAAGCGCAGAAGATAGATAGTGAAAAACAATTACTTGATATGAGCGGTAACATTTCGGTCCAGTTAGAAGTCCAGAAATTAGACACTGACAAACAATTCAATGAACTAAACCACAAATTGTCACAACAGGCGGTAACACAAACCGAACAGTTAGGAAAAATCACAAATGATATTAATCAGAGCGTTCAAAAAGTAGAGAAACTGGCAGGCGAGGTTGCGGAAAACAACATCAGACAGTTAGGCGAAATGAAGAAATTGGAGGCGAAATTTGATAACAAATTAATACAATTTGACGAGATGGTGGCAGATAAACTCAAGCAGATAGAGGCAGCATGTGTCAGTAACACCGCGGGAGTGAAGAAGACCCAAGAGAAACTACAACAGCAAATTAATTCGGTAGATAACAACGTGCTGGAATTAATAAAGAAATAGATAAAGTCGAAGTTAAGGCTGAAACTGAGCGGATACACTTGCGGGAGAATTTAGAGGAGCAATTAGGCAGAACACAAGAGATCATAAGAAAAGAGATGGAAGGCCAGCTAATAAACACACAAGAGGTTATAAGAGAAGAGGTGGGGGAACAACTAGTGAAAACGCAGGAACGGATACGTGAAGAGCTAGAGAAAAATCAGGAGAGGAACGAGGAGAAAATAAATAGCTTAAAAAGTAGGATCCGGCGAGATTGGGACCAGCAGGCTCATGCGAATAAGGAAGACCGCTTGACAATTTTAAAACGCTTGGGGGAACACAGTTCAAGAATGCAGGCACTGGAGGAAAGTATGAAGTCGAAATTACAGGAACACTCAGAATTAATCATAAAAAACGAGATTAGATCGTTAGAGAATGCGACTTTATTTTCAAATGAAAATATTCCGGAAAAGCAAACAAGTATTGGAAGTCCGGCAGGTTCGAAGTTGGATGAGGACACGAGTCGGGGTCAAAGTCCCAGACTAACGACTAATGCATTCCAGCAGTACAGGGGGGAGACTTCAACTCCGCAACCGAACTTGGCACCAGCCCAAGTCATCCAAGTCATTCGGGGTAATGATTTTAAGCCCGATAAGTTTAAAGAACATTCAGGAACCACTCCCAAAGCATTTCTACGGCAATTAACTGATTACTTTAATGACCAACACATCGGCCCTGAGAAACAATTAAGACTGGTGGAGACATTTTTAGAAGGACCTAGCCTGACATGGTTTTTAAGTTTCAAGTACACATTTACAGACATGGCTCAATTCCGCGAGGCGTTTTTGAAGAAGTTTTGGAGTCCTTCGTTACAGCAAGGGTTAAGAATGGACCTGTACACACGCAAATACCATAGTACACATCCAACCCGTTTTTCAGAATTCTTTAGTCAGCAATTGGTAAAATTCAGGGATTTTGATGACCCGCCTAGCGAGCCGAATATGGTTCTAACCATCGGGAAACAACTCCCAATGCATATCCAACAATTATTAGTCGCAGGAAACATTCAGACCGCAGTCCAAGCCGAAGAATTACTCAGACACTTAGATGAGACGAGTATGGTAAGCCCACAGACAGGAAGAAGGAATTTGGAATGTGTCAACACGGCAGAGGTAGTTCAGGGACTCCAAAATAACCATGGCCATGGGAACCAAAGTAAGACACAGTCCACAGGGACACAGTTCACGCCAAGAAGACAAGATTTTGACGGCCGAAACCAGTTCCATAACAACAATCATAACTATCAGAATAACCGCGGGAGATATCATCAGAATAACCAAAATCAAAATAATCAGTGGACGTACCAGCGGGAGTACACGAATTGGAGGGGAAACCAGAGACAAGGTAGACCTTACCAAAGAAATGGAGATGGTAGATGGAGTAACGGCAGGGACTATCGCCAAGAAAACAGAGGAGATTATAGGAATAACTGGGACGAGCGATACATTGAATCCCGTAAATACTTAGATCAATTAAGTAATGAAGAAGCAGAGAAGGAAAAGTGGGGGCGTGCCATGGCGAACAGACAGAGCCCAGACAATCATCAAGGAGAGGGGGCAGAGAGTTTACTGAGGCAACAGGAGCGACAGAATGATAACCGGCGAAACACATCTAATGGGGCCCGGGATAAAAAAAACCAAATGAATTGAAAGGAGATAGGCTAGAAACGGAGATCGCCAGGGAGCAAGAAGAGATGATAGTGGCCAATATAGAAGAGTGGGTAGCATTCCCAGACGACTGCCTGGAGGAAGTGGTGAAGAACCGTGAAAATGTTATCAGACAGCTACCAATTATTTACGCGCATATTGGAGGTATGAGGGTGAGATGTTTGATTGATACAGGTAGTCAGGTGAGCTTAGTCACTGAAATTTTGATAAAAGAAATAGCAAGAAAACAGACTGTTCCTATTATGCCGGTACCGCTAATGAAAGTCAGAGTTGTCATCCCTGACAAAACTATGAATTGTAAACAGCAGGCATTTCTAGATCTGGAAATATTGAACCATACTTTTTCACAAACATTCATTGTTATTCCAAAGATGAACTACAATATAATTTTAGGAGCCAACTTCATCTGCGATTTTCATGCTGTAATTGATTTACATAACAACACTGTAAGCTTCAAACAAGTAGAAGGATTGGATCATGTGGGTTTAAATATGGAAGAGAATCCGCTGGAAAGAGAGGCCAATACTTGGGTTGTTGAGGAATGCACTAATGAGGCCGGAGATAAGATCTTGAGGGGAGAGCAAGTCAACCAGACAGCAGTGCTAGAAATGGACAGCCGAGATATTTCGCAGGAACTTTGGGTGCATTTGGCGGAAGAAGAAATGGGCGGAACCAAATTCGAAATTCTACTTCAGGAGCGACTTAAGGAAGCCATCGTAGGGGAATCTGATAGAAGAAGACTGGAAGAAATCTTAAGATTACATAAAGAAGCTTTTGACACCGTACCTGGGAAAGTTTTAAATTTTCAATATGCTATGCAGGTGACAGATTGGACCCCATTTAAAAGTAAATTGTACCCGATCCCAGAGAAGCATTTTTCTCAGGTGAAGGACATTATTACTAACTTATTAGATTCTGGCATGATAAGGAAAGCTGCAACTCCTTACCTGAACGCAATATTGGCTGTGACCAAGCCAAACGGATCAATTAGGCTATGCCTAGACGCGCGAGTTTTAAATAGCAAACTGCTAGTTGAGCACGACCAAGCACCGAGGATCAAAGATGTTTTGAAAGGCTTCCGTGGGAAGAAGATATACTCAAGTGTTGATTTGACGAATAGTTTCCACCATCTTGAACTTGAAGAAAAATCCCAACTGTTGACGGGATTTTTATTCGATAATCAAAGTTATATCTGGTGTCGAATGCCCTTTGGCGTGAAAACTGCGGGATGCGCACTCATTAGAGCACTCGATAGAAATCTGACTGAGGAGGTCAAGAACTTCACCACGAGATATGTTGATGACATATTAATCGCTTCTGAGACAATGGAAGAACACTTGATAAATTTAAATAAACTGCTGGACAACCTGAGAACCATGAACTTCAAGATCAACTTAAAAAAGTCACATTTTTGCCAGAGCGAAATTTTATATTTGGGACATATAATTGATGTCGAGGGCGTGCGGCCTAATCCAGCCAAGATTGATGCTATTAAGAAATTTCCCACACCTACCAAAGTCAAACATGTTAGAGCATTTTGGGAGTGACAGGTTTCTTCAAAGAAAATTGCCCTGGTTACACAGAAACAGTAGCGCCTATGCAGGAGATGTTGAAGAAAGCGAATCGATGGTCGTGGAATGAGGAGTGCGACAGGTCTTTTAAAGCAACGAAGGATTTATTGGAAAACTGTGTGAAACTTGGATATCCGGATTTTGAGAAACAATTTATCATTCAAGCAGATGCTTCGTTAATTGGGATTGGTGCTATGCTGTACCAAGAGGACGCTGAAGAACCCAAGAAGAAATCTTATTTGGCATTTACGAGTCGTAAATTACGGAAACATGAGAGAAACTACACAGTCACGGAACTTGAGCTACTAGCAATTCTATATTCTCTCCAACAGTGGCGCAAGATGATCTATGGTTATTCCATCATTGTTAGAACCGACCACCATGCACTGACATTTTTATTTAAGACAACAATAGCAAGTGAGAGAGTTACGCGCTGGTCCATCTACATACAGCAGTTTGACATCACAATAGAGCATTGTCCTGGGAAATTGAACGTCATACCAGATGCCTTGAGTAGAAACCCTGAGGACGGAAACGAAGTAACAGCGGAAGTTCACAATATTACCTTGACACCTAAGGCTCGTGAGTTTTTGGCAAGATTGAAGGATATTCGGAAGGAGCAAGAAGCTGACCCATGGATGATGATGATGATAAAATTCTATAGGAAGGAGTTACAACCAAATTCACCGGAGTACCGGGAAGCCAGTGCAAAACAAGCGAGATTTCACTACTTGAATAACTTGCTACATAAGTACGTAGATGAGCATCATACTAAACTGCGGATCTTAGTTCCAGCATCACTACAGAGGGGATTAACTTGGCATGTTCACGAGAGCCTAGCACATATCGGCACGGATAAGACTGAAGCTACGATAGGGGAGACCTTTACTTGGCCCAAGATGAGATTCACCATTGTTGAAGTAATTAGAACGTGTGACGCGTGTCAGCGCACAAAGCCGAACAACTTTATTCTGAAACAACCTCCAAGACCACTATTACCGCAGAAACCATGCGAGATGCTCGCGATTGATTGCTTTGGTCCTTTAGTAAAAGGAAAGCGTGGATGCCGACACCTCTTGGTATGTGTCGATGTATTTTCAAAGATGGTCGTGCTATGTCCTATTCAAAAGACGACATCAAGACAAGTCCTTAGTCGAATTAAGAACAAAGTCATTCCGATGCTTGGGAAGCCGGAATCCATTCTATCAGATCACGGTACCTATTTCACAAGCAATGTTTTTAGGCAAGGTTTGGAGAGCCTAGGAATAAAACACATATTTTCAAGTATTCGTCATCCTTGTGGAAATCCGAGCGAAAGAACAATTCGCTGTGTCGCTAAATACTACAGAGTAATGATTCCTAACGAACACAATAAATGGGTAGACAAAGTAGGGGAAATTGAGATGTGCATGAACACTACTAAGCACGAGTCGACGGGTCAAGTCCCAATGATTGTACACCACAACAGATTGCCGGAAAGAACTTGGGACAAGATCATTCCTTGCCCAAGGGATCCATTATTAGCGCATGATTTGCGAATCCAGCGAACGAGAGAGCACATGAGGAACCAAGCGGACCGAAGGCTGAGACGGTACCGAGGAAAGAAGTTTCACCGAGAGTTACAAGAACAAGAATTAGTGCTGGTTCGTAGACCACCGATCTCCGACCCTAAGAACAAAGTCTTCGCCAAGTTCTGTCCAAAATTCATTGGCCCGTTCCGGGTAATTAAGAATCTGGGTAACAATGCCTACAGATTAGAAGAAGTGAGCACTGGTGCAAAATCTGTTTTTAATAGCGCCAATTTGAAACCGTACTACAGAAGGGAACCATTTGATGATTAGGAAAGATGATATGTGTAGAATCTGTATTGCAAAAATTTATTTTGAAAACAAACACTCAAATTCACGGGGAGCGCGTGAGTACGCACTTTGTTTGTAAACAACGAGCAGCTGAGACGACGGGAGTGGCAACTACTTGAGGAGAAGGGGAGACCTAGTGAAAATATGAATGACGTTCCAGCGAGAAGGGAGCACACTAATTGAGTCAGAGGGGCATACACTCGAGCAACTGAGTGAGATTTAAAGAGATGTGTTGTTACTACAATGGATTTTGTTTTTGAAATCCAAACCAATAAATTGTTTCGAATTTCAAAACCTTGCTGAGGATAAATGAACCCTTATTGATCTTCGATAAATAAGTATTCATATTTATTATTATTATTACTACGGCCCAGGCAGCACGTAAGGAAGTCGACTTGGATATTAGGGAGGCCAGCATTTCGTAATGATTGCAACAGAAGCTGAGCTGGTAGCTATTCCTGGGGGACGGCCGGAATTAGTCGAGTTCAAGGCTAAATTGTGCAACTACTGTACCAAAATTGGAGACATAAAGGAAGAATCACGAGGTCCTCTCAACGAACATACGATTGAATCAGCCAATCGCAAGAGACCAAGCCATGACCACGAGGTGGACGGCGTCAGTAGTAAAAAGCCCGCGGAAGTGTGTATCTAAGGAACCGCCGAACGGATTAATTTCCGCTCGAGTAATTTGAGACGTTGGATTTATTTGGAGAAGAATGACACTAGCTACATCTTTGTGAGACAAAAACTCTGGAAGTTTTTATCCGACTTTGCCCCACTCCACCGCCCTTGTCAGTTTCTCATAAATAGCTTGGCCTGACGCCAATCTAAGTCTTATTGTGTGGAGCCTTCAGAGGCATACTCCACGTCAGTTTGGATTGTGATTTTGACGCTCGAATTTATCTAAGTCATTATTTGGTTTGAAATGTGATTTTTACGCTCTAAAATCAGTGAAGCTAATTCATTTTGTGAGCTTTGAGGAGCTAAAGTCGCAGCGATCGCAGTATCGAATTTTAAAAGCTATAATACATTTTTATTATAAAATCAAATTTGTTGTGTGATCTAAATATTTCACGCTAGCGCGTGATAAACTGTAACATTCATTTTAAAGACGACGAGTTCAACTTTAAGAGGGAAGTATCGTATCACCCTAATTAGCGCTTACCAGAGCCGAAGTCCATAGTACAGAACGGAAATACCGGACGAGATAGCGACTGCTAGTGCAGCCAGGATTGTGAACTTGTTAACGAGCCAGTGGCGCGGACTCGAGATGTATAGTTATGTATTAATTGTGTGTATTTTATGTATGTTTTTATAGTGCGTGTGTCCGATATAATTAGGGCCAGTCTTCGCTATTAATCGCATTAGGACAATTGTGGGTGAACTGAGTAGCCTGCAAGCGATTATAGATAGGCAAATATTTAATATTGAACTTTTCTGCCAAGGAGTCGAGACCAAGATGATCAGCACGTGGTTTGAAGTTGGGATGAGCTTCAAGAAATCAATGCAGACGACTACTATGGATTGCTAAATTGTCCATAGGGCAATGGGTTGAGGAGGATGTCCTTGGTCTACATGCAGAAGCGGTGATGTACTAAAATTGGATTATTTCAATTATGTAGTTAGATTTGGCCGGGGAACTTTGTAAATAGTCATGTTTTTCTTTCTTGTTGTTGTAGAGTTTTTCTTGCACCGACACTATATGTTTAAATGTCCGTTGGCGCGTGGCCAAAGTGTTTGTTGATATTTTGTTTTCTTTCTTGAGTCAAGTGTAATGTACGCGGCGTGCGTGCGTGATTTTTATCCTTGCAATTGCGGAACCCGTTACATTCGATAAATGGTGCTTTATTAACGTTAATATTTGAAATAGGAATGGGAGGAAATGATTGTAAACATTTTGCTGAACAGGTTATTATTCATGTTAGGGTAGCCGAGTGCACCAACTTAAAAGTAATTGTAGAACACCTTCGTTCTAATTTTGATAGATTTTTCTTGAGTCCTTTTCAGGTGACTAGTCACGGCATAGAACGATGGCGCCAGCATGTGGATATTATTTGTGTCTTTTATTTCAGGGTCTGTCAAAACCCATACGTGTGATTCTGTGTGTGTTGATGTGTCTAGTGTGTGTTGATTCTACGTGAGGAGGGGGTAGTTGTCCTACCGCCCTTATATATTTTGCTGCTATTGTATTTTTAGATGGAAAGACAGAGTGCTCTTGGGAGACTGCTGATTCTTGTCCATATGTTATTCTGACACACACGTATTATTGTGCTTTGGGGCACATTTCTTCGAGGTTCGACCCCATGTTCTGGGAGGTCGAGGTATTTGACACGTGGGTTGACAGACATGCAGTGTTCCACAAACCGCCCGTTTTGCCTGTGACTTATTTTGATAGGCAGTCCTTGTGTCCGACTGAACCCTGTAAGCTTTCATGTAGCAAACCTGTTCATTGTGATGGTTAATTTTTAAGCCATAATTAATTGGGGAGTTCGCCATGTGTGTAACGGATTGTTGTACCTTGTATGGGTAAAATATTATGATTAACGTAAATGTTGGCTGTTTGCCTATTGCTTTGTTGATGACTCGACTCATGTAATTTTTGTGTGTCACACCCGTGTGGTGTAGTGGTAGAGTATTTGTAAATTTTGACAGCGGTCATTTGAGTATTTTTCTATTGGTCACGTGTTAATGTACTTGTGTTGATTTGTGTGAGAAGTCCTAAGTTTTTAGGCAGTAAATGTTGCTACGGCAATTTAAGTCCAATTTCACACGGAAATTTTGTGTTTGTTTATAGTAGATTTAGGAAGTGTCGGTTTAATTTAAGTATTGTAGTTGTGTTCCCCCGTGTCGGTCTAGCTCTAGGAAATGCGGATTCGGTGTTTGAAGGGTCATTCCGGATGATAACGAATCACGCATTCAAAGTACACATCGTGATGCATGTAGAACGGCATACGCACTTATATGGTCACTTTTGTATCTTTTATTTAAGGACACTTGGTCCAGGTAATTAATCTCTCCAGAGATATCGCCTAGTTTTTGGCATTTTTATTAAATGGGAGTCAGTTGGGAGTTTTTGTTGTTAATTGTTTATGTGTAAATATGGTGATTTGTTATTAAATTCAGTTGTTTTTAACCCTGGCTTCACTCTTTCCTGCATGTTATTTTGTTATATGTTACCCTGCAAGTTAATGAAGCGCCCTGACAGCAACTTACGAATATGACCCGTTACGCCCCGAATCTGAGTCTCATATGCTTCTTTGCAAGGGTTCATAAAACAAAAATGGCTGCCCAAGTGGGGATTGTTGTTGTTGTTGCTTCGCTGATCTCATATTTATTTCGTTGAGAAATGATGCCAGGTCAAGCGGACATGTAAATTCAGTAAATGGAGGCGATGTTGTACCGCCATGTGCATTAGTAAAATCACTGAGTTCCTAAAGTTAGAAATATTGAACAAGGTTAGAATTTGATTTTGTATTTGTTATAAACTTGTTCTGGCGCCCACATTAAAATTAGAAATTTGCATTATTAATGAACTCAGTTAAAGCAGGAGGATGTTGCCTTATATTTGACATTTAATTGACTTCGGTTAATTGGTGTTTCGTAAATTCTGTTGGTTAGGAATTTAAAAGCAGATCACTAGGGGTTATTTTGTTGTTTGGGAATAAGTGTCATTGTATTCAGTAAATTTTGTTACTGAAATTTTCATTAAATTAGAGCCAGTAATATTTAAATGTGTGACATGTATGTGCGTATAGGGCTGAAACCTTAGCCCATAACCCTGTTTTTCTCCGAATATATTTGTGTGTGTGAAATGGCGATTGTTGATGAAATTAAGGCATTGTTAGAACAGATGTCGATCCAAATGTCCGCGAAAACGGAAGAACAATTAGAACAGATGTCGATCCAGATGTCCGTAAAGACGGAAGAACAATTAGATAAACAATTAAAGAACATGAAGGAGGAAATAAGCGAAGACAATAATAAACAATTAAAAGAACAATTAGAAGCTCAGCGGGAGCATAATGATAAACAATTAAGTGACATTACGGTTCAGTTACAAGCGCAGAAGATAGACTGTGAAAAACAATTACTTGATATGAGCGATAATATTACGGTCCAGTTACAAGCGCAGAAGATAGATAGTGAAAAACAATTACTTGATATGAGCGGTAACATTTCGGTCCAGTTAGAAGTCCAGAAATTAGACACTGACAAACAATTCAATGAACTAAACCACAAATTGTCACAACAGGCGGTAACACAAACCGAACAGTTAGGAAAAATCACAAATGATATTAATCAGAGCGTTCAAAAAGTAGAGAAACTGGCAGGCGAGGTTGCGGAAAACAACATCAGACAGTTAGGCGAAATGAAGAAATTGGAGGCGAAATTTGATAACAAATTAATACAATTTGACGAGATGGTGGCAGATAAACTCAAGCAGATAGAGGCAGCATGTGTCAGTAACACCGCGGGAGTGAAGAAGACCCAAGAGAAACTACAACAGCAAATTAATTCGGTAGATAACAACGTGCTGGAATTAATAAAGAAATAGATAAAGTCGAAGTTAAGGCTGAAACTGAGCGGATACACTTGCGGGAGAATTTAGAGGAGCAATTAGGCAGAACACAAGAGATCATAAGAAAAGAGATGGAAGGCCAGCTAATAAACACACAAGAGGTTATAAGAGAAGAGGTGGGGGAACAACTAGTGAAAACGCAGGAACGGATACGTGAAGAGCTAGAGAAAAATCAGGAGAGGAACGAGGAGAAAATAAATAGCTTAAAAAGTAGGATCCGGCGAGATTGGGACCAGCAGGCTCATGCGAATAAGGAAGACCGCTTGACAATTTTAAAACGCTTGGGGGAACACAGTTCAAGAATGCAGGCACTGGAGGAAAGTATGAAGTCGAAATTACAGGAACACTCAGAATTAATCATAAAAAACGAGATTAGATCGTTAGAGAATGCGACTTTATTTTCAAATGAAAATATTCCGGAAAAGCAAACAAGTATTGGAAGTCCGGCAGGTTCGAAGTTGGATGAGGACACGAGTCGGGGTCAAAGTCCCAGACTAACGACTAATGCATTCCAGCAGTACAGGGGGGAGACTTCAACTCCGCAACCGAACTTGGCACCAGCCCAAGTCATCCAAGTCATTCGGGGTAATGATTTTAAGCCCGATAAGTTTAAAGAACATTCAGGAACCACTCCCAAAGCATTTCTACGGCAATTAACTGATTACTTTAATGACCAACACATCGGCCCTGAGAAACAATTAAGACTGGTGGAGACATTTTTAGAAGGACCTAGCCTGACATGGTTTTTAAGTTTCAAGTACACATTTACAGACATGGCTCAATTCCGCGAGGCGTTTTTGAAGAAGTTTTGGAGTCCTTCGTTACAGCAAGGGTTAAGAATGGACCTGTACACACGCAAATACCATAGTACACATCCAACCCGTTTTTCAGAATTCTTTAGTCAGCAATTGGTAAAATTCAGGGATTTTGATGACCCGCCTAGCGAGCCGAATATGGTTCTAACCATCGGGAAACAACTCCCAATGCATATCCAACAATTATTAGTCGCAGGAAACATTCAGACCGCAGTCCAAGCCGAAGAATTACTCAGACACTTAGATGAGACGAGTATGGTAAGCCCACAGACAGGAAGAAGGAATTTGGAATGTGTCAACACGGCAGAGGTAGTTCAGGGACTCCAAAATAACCATGGCCATGGGAACCAAAGTAAGACACAGTCCACAGGGACACAGTTCACGCCAAGAAGACAAGATTTTGACGGCCGAAACCAGTTCCATAACAACAATCATAACTATCAGAATAACCGCGGGAGATATCATCAGAATAACCAAAATCAAAATAATCAGTGGACGTACCAGCGGGAGTACACGAATTGGAGGGGAAACCAGAGACAAGGTAGACCTTACCAAAGAAATGGAGATGGTAGATGGAGTAACGGCAGGGACTATCGCCAAGAAAACAGAGGAGATTATAGGAATAACTGGGACGAGCGATACATTGAATCCCGTAAATACTTAGATCAATTAAGTAATGAAGAAGCAGAGAAGGAAAAGTGGGGGCGTGCCATGGCGAACAGACAGAGCCCAGACAATCATCAAGGAGAGGGGGCAGAGAGTTTACTGAGGCAACAGGAGCGACAGAATGATAACCGGCGAAACACATCTAATGGGGCCCGGGATAAAAAAAAACCAAATGAATTGAAAGGAGATAGGCTAGAAACGGAGATCGCCAGGGAGCAAGAAGAGATGATAGTGGCCAATATAGAAGAGTGGGTAGCATTCCCAGACGACTGCCTGGAGGAAGTGGTGAAGAACCGTGAAAATGTTATCAGACAGCTACCAATTATTTACGCGCATATTGGAGGTATGAGGGTGAGATGTTTGATTGATACAGGTAGTCAGGTGAGCTTAGTCACTGAAATTTTGATAAAAGAAATAGCAAGAAAACAGACTGTTCCTATTATGCCGGTACCGCTAATGAAAGTCAGAGGTGTCATCCCTGACAAAACTATGAATTGTAAACAGCAGGCATTTCTAGATCTGGAAATATTGAACCATACTTTTTCACAAACATTCATTGTTATTCCAAAGATGAACTACAATATAATTTTAGGAGCCAACTTCATCTGCGATTTTCATGCTGTAATTGATTTACATAACAACACTGTAAGCTTCAAACAAGTAGAAGGATTGGATCATGTGGGTTTAAATATGGAAGAGAATCCGCTGGAAAGAGAGGCCAATACTTGGGTTGTTGAGGAATGCACTAATGAGGCCGGAGATAAGATCTTGAGGGGAGAGCAAGTCAACCAGACAGCAGTGCTAGAAATGGACAGCCGAGATATTTCGCAGGAACTTTGGGTGCATTTGGCGGAAGAAGAAATGGGCGGAACCAAATTCGAAATTCTACTTCAGGAGCGACTTAAGGAAGCCATCGTAGGGGAATCTGATAGAAGAAGACTGGAAGAAATCTTAAGATTACATAAAGAAGCTTTTGACACCGTACCTGGGAAAGTTTTAAATTTTCAATATGCTATGCAGGTGACAGATTGGACCCCATTTAAAAGTAAATTGTACCCGATCCCAGAGAAGCATTTTTCTCAGGTGAAGGACATTATTACTAACTTATTAGATTCTGGCATGATAAGGAAAGCTGCAACTCCTTACCTGAACGCAATATTGGCTGTGACCAAGCCAAACGGATCAATTAGGCTATGCCTAGACGCGCGAGTTTTAAATAGCAAACTGCTAGTTGAGCACGACCAAGCACCGAGGATCAAAGATGTTTTGAAAGGCTTCCGTGGGAAGAAGATATACTCAAGTGTTGATTTGACGAATAGTTTCCACCATCTTGAACTTGAAGAAAAATCCCAACTGTTGACGGGATTTTTATTCGATAATCAAAGTTATATCTGGTGTCGAATGCCCTTTGGCGTGAAAACTGCGGGATGCGCACTCATTAGAGCACTCGATAGAAATCTGACTGAGGAGGTCAAGAACTTCACCACGAGATATGTTGATGACATATTAATCGCTTCTGAGACAATGGAAGAACACTTGATAAATTTAAATAAACTGCTGGACAACCTGAGAACCATGAACTTCAAGATCAACTTAAAAAAGTCACATTTTTGCCAGAGCGAAATTTTATATTTGGGACATATAATTGATGTCGAGGGCGTGCGGCCTAATCCAGCCAAGATTGATGCTATTAAGAAATTTCCCACACCTACCAAAGTCAAACATGTTAGAGCATTTTGGGAGTGACAGGTTTCTTCAAAGAAAATTGCCCTGGTTACACAGAAACAGTAGCGCCTATGCAGGAGATGTTGAAGAAAGCGAATCGATGGTCGTGGAATGAGGAGTGCGACAGGTCTTTTAAAGCAACGAAGGATTTATTGGAAAACTGTGTGAAACTTGGATATCCGGATTTTGAGAAACAATTTATCATTCAAGCAGATGCTTCGTTAATTGGGATTGGTGCTATGCTGTACCAAGAGGACGCTGAAGAACCCAAGAAGAAATCTTATTTGGCATTTACGAGTCGTAAATTACGGAAACATGAGAGAAACTACACAGTCACGGAACTTGAGCTACTAGCAATTCTATATTCTCTCCAACAGTGGCGCAAGATGATCTATGGTTATTCCATCATTGTTAGAACCGACCACCATGCACTGACATTTTTATTTAAGACAACAATAGCAAGTGAGAGAGTTACGCGCTGGTCCATCTACATACAGCAGTTTGACATCACAATAGAGCATTGTCCTGGGAAATTGAACGTCATACCAGATGCCTTGAGTAGAAACCCTGAGGACGGAAACGAAGTAACAGCGGAAGTTCACAATATTACCTTGACACCTAAGGCTCGTGAGTTTTTGGCAAGATTGAAGGATATTCGGAAGGAGCAAGAAGCTGACCCATGGATGATGATGATGATAAAATTCTATAGGAAGGAGTTACAACCAAATTCACCGGAGTACCGGGAAGCCAGTGCAAAACAAGCGAGATTTCACTACTTGAATAACTTGCTACATAAGTACGTAGATGAGCATCATACTAAACTGCGGATCTTAGTTCCAGCATCACTACAGAGGGGATTAACTTGGCATGTTCACGAGAGCCTAGCACATATCGGCACGGATAAGACTGAAGCTACGATAGGGGAGACCTTTACTTGGCCCAAGATGAGATTCACCATTGTTGAAGTAATTAGAACGTGTGACGCGTGTCAGCGCACAAAGCCGAACAACTTTATTCTGAAACAACCTCCAAGACCACTATTACCGCAGAAACCATGCGAGATGCTCGCGATTGATTGCTTTGGTCCTTTAGTAAAAGGAAAGCGTGGATGCCGACACCTCTTGGTATGTGTCGATGTATTTTCAAAGATGGTCGTGCTATGTCCTATTCAAAAGACGACATCAAGACAAGTCCTTAGTCGAATTAAGAACAAAGTCATTCCGATGCTTGGGAAGCCGGAATCCATTCTATCAGATCACGGTACCTATTTCACAAGCAATGTTTTTAGGCAAGGTTTGGAGAGCCTAGGAATAAAACACATATTTTCAAGTATTCGTCATCCTTGTGGAAATCCGAGCGAAAGAACAATTCGCTGTGTCGCTAAATACTACAGAGTAATGATTCCTAACGAACACAATAAATGGGTAGACAAAGTAGGGGAAATTGAGATGTGCATGAACACTACTAAGCACGAGTCGACGGGTCAAGTCCCAATGATTGTACACCACAACAGATTGCCGGAAAGAACTTGGGACAAGATCATTCCTTGCCCAAGGGATCCATTATTAGCGCATGATTTGCGAATCCAGCGAACGAGAGAGCACATGAGGAACCAAGCGGACCGAAGGCTGAGACGGTACCGAGGAAAGAAGTTTCACCGAGAGTTACAAGAACAAGAATTAGTGCTGGTTCGTAGACCACCGATCTCCGACCCTAAGAACAAAGTCTTCGCCAAGTTCTGTCCAAAATTCATTGGCCCGTTCCGGGTAATTAAGAATCTGGGTAACAATGCCTACAGATTAGAAGAAGTGAGCACTGGTGCAAAATCTGTTTTTAATAGCGCCAATTTGAAACCGTACTACAGAAGGGAACCATTTGATGATTAGGAAAGATGATATGTGTAGAATCTGTATTGCAAAAATTTATTTTGAAAACAAACACTCAAATTCACGGGGAGCGCGTGAGTACGCACTTTGTTTGTAAACAACGAGCAGCTGAGACGACGGGAGTGGCAACTACTTGAGGAGAAGGGGAGACCTAGTGAAAATATGAATGACGTTCCAGCGAGAAGGGAGCACACTAATTGAGTCAGAGGGGCATACACTCGAGCAACTGAGTGAGATTTAAAGAGATGTGTTGTTACTACAATGGATTTTGTTTTTGAAATCCAAACCAATAAATTGTTTCGAATTTCAAAACCTTGCTGAGGATAAATGAACCCTTATTGATCTTCGATAAATAAGTATTCATATTTATTATTATTATTACTACGACCCAGGCAGCACGTAAGGAAGTCGACTTGGATATTAGGGAGGCCAGCATTTCGTAATGATTGCAACAGAAGCTGAGCTGGTAGCTATTCCTGGGGGACGGCCGGAATTAGTCGAGTTCAAGGCTAAATTGTGCAACTACTGTACCAAAATTGGAGACATAAAGGAAGAATCACGAGGTCCTCTCAACGAACATACGATTGAATCAGCCAATCGCAAGAGACCAAGCCATGACCACGAGGTGGACGGCGTCAGTAGTAAAAAGCCCGCGGAAGTGTGTATCTAAGGAACCGCCGAACGGATTAATTTCCGCTCGAGTAATTTGAGACGTTGGATTTATTTGGAGAAGAATGACACTAGCTACATCTTTGTGAGACAAAAACTCTGGAAGTTTTTATCCGACTTTGCCCCACTCCACCGCCCTTGTCAGTTTCTCATAAATAGCTTGGCCTGACGCCAATCTAAGTCTTATTGTGTGGAGCCTTCAGAGGCATACTCCACGTCAGTTTGGATTGTGATTTTGACGCTCGAATTTATCTAAGTCATTATTTGGTTTGAAATGTGATTTTTACGCTCTAAAATCAGTGAAGCTAATTCATTTTGTGAGCTTTGAGGAGCTAAAGTCGCAGCGATCGCAGTATCGAATTTTAAAAGCTATAATACATTTTTATTATAAAATCAAATTTGTTGTGTGATCTAAATATTTCACGCTAGCGCGTGATAAACTGTAACATTCATTTTAAAGACGACGAGTTCAACTTTAAGAGGGAAGTATCGTATCACCCTAATTAGCGCTTACCAGAGCCGAAGTCCATAGTACAGAACGGAAATACCGGACGAGATAGCGACTGCTAGTGCAGCCAGGATTGTGAACTTGTTAACGAGCCAGTGGCGCGGACTCGAGATGTATAGTTATGTATTAATTGTGTGTATTTTATGTATGTTTTTATAGTGCGTGTGTCCGATATAATTAGGGCCAGTCTTCGCTATTAATCGCATTAGGACAATTGTGGGTGAACTGAGTAGCCTGCAAGCGATTATAGATAGGCAAATATTTAATATTGAACTTTTCTGCCAAGGAGTCGAGACCAAGATGATCAGCACGTGGTTTGAAGTTGGGATGAGCTTCAAGAAATCAATGCAGACGACTACTATGGATTGCTAAATTGTCCATAGGGCAATGGGTTGAGGAGGATGTCCTTGGTCTACATGCAGAAGCGGTGATGTACTAAAATTGGATTATTTCAATTATGTAGTTAGATTTGGCCGGGGAACTTTGTAAATAGTCATGTTTTTCTTTCTTGTTGTTGTAGAGTTTTTCTTGCACCGACACTATATGTTTAAATGTCCGTTGGCGCGTGGCCAAAGTGTTTGTTGATATTTTGTTTTCTTTCTTGAGTCAAGTGTAATGTACGCGGCGTGCGTGCGTGATTTTTATCCTTGCAATTGCGGAACCCGTTACATTCGATAAATGGTGCTTTATTAACGTTAATATTTGAAATAGGAATGGGAGGAAATGATTGTAAACATTTTGCTGAACAGGTTATTATTCATGTTAGGGTAGCCGAGTGCACCAACTTAAAAGTAATTGTAGAACACCTTCGTTCTAATTTTGATAGATTTTTCTTGAGTCCTTTTCAGGTGACTAGTCACGGCATAGAACGATGGCGCCAGCATGTGGATATTATTTGTGTCTTTTATTTCAGGGTCTGTCAAAACCCATACGTGTGATTCTGTGTGTGTTGATGTGTCTAGTGTGTGTTGATTCTACGTGAGGAGGGGGTAGTTGTCCTACCGCCCTTATATATTTTGCTGCTATTGTATTTTTAGATGGAAAGACAGAGTGCTCTTGGGAGACTGCTGATTCTTGTCCATATGTTATTCTGACACACACGTATTATTGTGCTTTGGGGCACATTTCTTCGAGGTTCGACCCCATGTTCTGGGAGGTCGAGGTATTTGACACGTGGGTTGACAGACATGCAGTGTTCCACAAACCGCCCGTTTTGCCTGTGACTTATTTTGATAGGCAGTCCTTGTGTCCGACTGAACCCTGTAAGCTTTCATGTAGCAAACCTGTTCATTGTGATGGTTAATTTTTAAGCCATAATTAATTGGGGAGTTCGCCATGTGTGTAACGGATTGTTGTACCTTGTATGGGTAAAATATTATGATTAACGTAAATGTTGGCTGTTTGCCTATTGCTTTGTTGATGACTCGACTCATGTAATTTTTGTGTGTCACACCCGTGTGGTGTAGTGGTAGAGTATTTGTAAATTTTGACAGCGGTCATTTGAGTATTTTTCTATTGGTCACGTGTTAATGTACTTGTGTTGATTTGTGTGAGAAGTCCTAAGTTTTTAGGCAGTAAATGTTGCTACGGCAATTTAAGTCCAATTTCACACGGAAATTTTGTGTTTGTTTATAGTAGATTTAGGAAGTGTCGGTTTAATTTAAGTATTGTAGTTGTGTTCCCCCGTGTCGGTCTAGCTCTAGGAAATGCGGATTCGGTGTTTGAAGGGTCATTCCGGATGATAACGAATCACGCATTCAAAGTACACATCGTGATGCATGTAGAACGGCATACGCACTTATATGGTCACTTTTGTATCTTTTATTTAAGGACACTTGGTCCAGGTAATTAATCTCTCCAGAGATATCGCCTAGTTTTTGGCATTTTTATTAAATGGGAGTCAGTTGGGAGTTTTTGTTGTTAATTGTTTATGTGTAAATATGGTGATTTGTTATTAAATTCAGTTGTTTTTAACCCTGGCTTCACTCTTTCCTGCATGTTATTTTGTTATATGTTACCCTGCAAGTTAATGAAGCGCCCTGACAGCAACTTACGAATATGACCCGTTACGCCCCGAATCTGAGTCTCATATGCTTCTTTGCAAGGGTTCAATAGATACTAAGATAATAATAAATTTGTTTTGCCTTTCAAACGAAAAAGAATTTAGCTTGATCGAAAGATACGTCACTTTTCCTATTTCATTTTGAACTAATACTTGTAAAATAAAAATTTAAATAATAAATTCTTGCCTTTCAAACGGAAGCAAATTACGGTAAACTTTGCCTAGCAGAGTTTGCTTTGTTATTTCGTTTGAATAAAATTAATAAATTAAAACAAATAATAAATACATAATAATAAATATTTGTGCCTTTCAAAAGGAATAATCTAGTGCGCTCTGATTTAGCGGACCTAACACTTTTTATTAACCTTTTGAATTAATATTGAAACTAGACCTTTTTTTTGCATAAAAATCACATTGTCATCAATCATCATTCTCACTTCAGAAGAAATATCATTTTACTAGCTTATATTGTGGAGAATCTAATCGGGATATCCATATATCATTAATCTTTCAAATTAATAATAATAATAATAAGTTATTCTCCTTTATTGCGAAAACCTAGCTGGGGCTCTTTCACATATATTTTTGATTAATATTAACACTTATAAGTAAGTAATTAACTTTTAAAAGTAATCCATTTAAATTTATTTTAAATTTCATTAACTTTTAATTATTTTATTTTCATAAACTATAATAATCTATATTAGCTAAGATAAACTCATCATTAAGATTTTAGTTAAACCTTAAAACATTTTAGTAGAAGATTTGGAACCCTACCATTCTTATTTGAGATAACAGGTTTCCAAACAACTTGACCACTAAGCTACTCAGCATACAATCCATTTAACAACCTCTCGAAGCCACATTAAGTATACTTTGCCTAGCAGTATCCGGTACCAAATCACTAAAGAATAAAACCCATTACAAAGAAAGCATGGATCTAATGGAGACCATACGATTCTACCAAAACCGATTGGAAGAATGCGTAGGAGATCCAAAAGAAATGTTTTATTGCATCAAAAAACTGTATAATTTACCAATCAATGCGATGCATTTGTATGAAACTCTTGTAGGGAGAACAGTAAACGCTCTCCGACGCTACGAAGGAGACGTTGGAGGTGCGGCAAGAGCAGTAGTAGCAGAATGGAATAATATAGTGATCGCAGACGTTTCAGACGAAGGAGAGGAAGCCAGAGGTAGAAATAGAAGGAGAGGATAGGAAATTAGGTAATTATTCACCCTCTTAAACACAGTAAAATATCCTCCCAATAACACTGTCAGTCACAGACCATTCATACAGTCACCACTTAACAGATTCAGTCAAGCGACACAACCCTCTAAACCGGTGAATCAACCTTACCCTACGCCAAATAACATAGGAAGACGTTTCACAACTAATAACCAAAGTTGTCCAAAACCTATGTCTGGTGTATCCACCATCCGAGGGAATGTAAATGCGCACGCAGAAGAAACCAACGATTGTGACTATGTACCTACCACCAGAATATTTTCAGGGGGCACAATCGTCAGAATATTTTGAAGAAGCACAACCGTACGAACACGAGTTCGAATACGACACAGTCCACCCATCCTCATTCTCATTCAATGAAGATCTCGAACAAAGTCAGGATTTTCACTTGACTCAGTCCTCTCAAGCGAAGACTTAAATAACATAAAAAATGCTCCTAAATTACAATTCATCACTCTATTTGGTTTTAAAATTTTAATAGACTGTGGTGCTTGTAATTCTATAATGAATCCGACAGTCGCACACCAACACTTTGCAGAATATTTGTTCCAAGAACCGTTCTGTATACAATCAGTTCATTCGCAAACGATGGGCGAAGAAAACATACAATTCCCTATCTTTTCAGAATATGTAATTGACACTCCCGTAGACTTTAGAGTCATGCAATGGCATGATTATTTCGATGCGCTAATTGGCACAGATGATTTTGTCAAACTAGGTGCGAAGATAGATTATAAATCGAACCTAGTTACGCTAGCCAATAAAGCCATACCATTCCATTTTCACTCGAGTCATAAGCAAGTGAATAATTTTCAACCCGCAGTAGATACACATAACACTGCGATTCCTGTCAACATCAAGAAAGGAGAGGAGTATAGTCTAAGTTTTAAATATGGTGAAATGTATCTCTTAGATGCCAAAAACCACCAGGTCATATAAGTAGTAAGGGTTTGCTAGACTCCAAATATTGCATCATCATGACCAGAAATTGCGTAATCCTGATGACGTCATGGGTCCTTAGAGCGAGCACGTGGTCCAGGAGCGGGCATGTGCACTGCACGTGTTAGCGTGGGAAGGGGGTGACCTCTTGGCTTGTTTATGTGATGGTGATAAAAAGTTAATGGGTGTTGACGTCATGGGGGTTGTTTATTAGGATGCTAACTCGAAATTCAGACTCCTCTTCCACTCCTACAGGGGAGTTTCTTGGTTCGATTCTGTGTTTTGTTATTTAATTCCCGGGACAGCGTGTGTATCATGGCTATTAATTATTGATTGATTATTGAATTATATTTTGGTAATTGTTCAAGGAAGTGTAGAGAGTCTTGGGTGTCATAACTTTTGAATGAGAGTGTACGGTGTGGCGCTCGACATAGCCGGATCGCTACCAGACATGTGGTGTGCAGCTGTTCCGTTTTTGCTCGCGCCGTGCGGCAAGCCATGAGACCAGCCAGCGCCCCCCCACACAAGTGGTGCATGGTTGTCAAAGTTTTTGCTCGCGCATGCTAAATAAGTAAACTGATGTTGTAATGCTACACTCTGTTTAAGTACGGCATATATTACCAGAGCGTGGAGTGGAGTTGTGTTACTCCTTGTCGCTATGTTATGTCTGTTTAATTTAAATGATGTTAACATGTTTTTTGTGTTCTGGCTTGCTTCTTGATCTCAATTTGGTTACAGTGTTTTATATGACATGTATAACTTTGAGTGTGTGAAATGAATTTCGATCTGTTTGTTTTTAGATTCCCAGACGTCATTAGTCAAGTCTGTAATTTTTAATGCGAGAACGAGATTGGATGTCGGTTCCCAGAGCTCCATGTGAAAATGTTTAAAATAGCTTTTTGCAGTTTGATATTCACAATATATAAGAGCACATAGCTATGAAGTAACACTTAGTTTCAAAGCAACTCAGTTAACAATCAACATGAGCATGTATGGAAGTCTTCTAGTTAAGCTCCAGCAGCTCTATGAGATAAAATCTCTGAGAGAGCAATCAGAGAGGCTGGGGCTAAACTTCGCCGTGAGCGCGTTCAAAGTGGAAGAGGATGTGTGGTTCAACGGGCTTACTAATCTTCAGCAGGACATGTACAATTGTGAGCTATTAGAAATAATTCGAGACCGCCAGCATTGCAGAGAGTTGACGTCGGATGGCGTAACCCCCCACATATTGGGGGTAATCATTCAGCGGCTGGAATCAATCAACTCCGACAGTATTGAGCTGCTCGATTTTCCGCCGCTGGAGGAAGAGAGTGTGGGGGGTGAAGATCGTGCAGGCATGGATGGCATGGATGCCGAAGAAGGTGGAGAAGAAGAAGAAGAAGAAGTCCAAATTGTTAATTAAATGGACGTTGGACAGTGGGTGTTTTTTAACAAAAAAATAATAATAATAATAATAATAATAATAATTTTGTGTGGTGTAAATCTTTTTAGAAATATATTTATTTGATCATTTGTGGTTTACATTAATTATATAATATGAATTAGTGAAAAATGATATGATCTTCGTTCTTAAAGTGGTAAGTAGTTCTTTTTCCAACAAGCTGCAGAGAATTGAAGATGCTGTGTTGTTTGCAGAGTGGAATATGCTGGTCTTGTGCACGGGTAAGTACAATCATTCTTTTCTTTCTTGCGTGTGTTGGTTTTAGTGAGCTGAAAAATATATATAGAGACACATTAATAATAATAATAATAATAATAATAATAATAATATCTTTGTGAGGAATAAAAAATAAAAAAACTTACACTGTTCTAATTATAAGATATTTTTGTTGGGGATCCATGAGTTGTGAGTTGAATCGAATCCAAGCCAAGATACGAAGGCTCGGGTTCCTTTTCTACGTACTACTTTGTCGACTAAGTAAATATTAGGATGTTTTGTTCGTTGTAACTCTGCTTCATAGAACGCACCAAATATTGGGATATTTTTATTATCTTTTAAAAGATATGTTCGTGGATTAGTATTTTGAACTTTATAAATTGTAAATAATTCTGTTGTCCAATTAGCTTCGTACCCTTTAGTGAAGTGTTTCTTGATTTTTGATATTCTTACAATGTCACCGATTTTATATTTTGGTTTTCTTAAAGTTTCATTATATTGTGTTGGCAAGCGGGGTGGATTGTTTCTTTTTACATCATTAGGTTTCATGCCAATGCTGCGATGTATTTTGTGATTATACTTTACTAGTAACTCAGGCAAAATATGTACCCATCGGTAAGAACCTCGTGTTGTGAATTCTTTCCACATCGATTCCTTAAGAGTTCGATTAAATCTTTCTATCACACTCGCTTTAATGGAGCTGCCAGTGGAATAATGCTTTAGATTTTGTTTCTGAGACCATGTTTTGAATTCACTGTTATAAAATTCCGTTCCTCGATCGGTGTGAAAATAATTGGGCAATCTTTTACTTTGAGAATAAACAAATTTTAAGCTTTTTACAATCTCACTTCCTTTTTTGGTTTTAAGAGGAATTGCCCATGCATATTTCGAGTAAACGTCAATAATGGTTAATAAATATTTAAATCCATTATTCCATTTTGCAAGTTTGGACATGTCCACAAGGTCAGCTTCATGGAGGTCATCGATTCCTTTGCTAATAACACGTCGTCTTTTAAACTTTTTTCTAAGCGGTGCGTGAAGTTCTTTTGCAATTTCTCGTCTGATTTCGTTCATAGTTATTTTCCAAACAATGTTTTATAACATACTGTGCATTGTTTACAAACGTTGGAATTTTTATTCAATATATCCAGCATTTCTTAGTTCTTCTTCTATTGCAAAGATTTCGCTGTCTAGTCCTGTGTGACCTGCAGCTTTCGATGCAATTAATTTTTTAAGTCTTGATACCAATTTGTTTGGTTCATTCCAGTGAACGAATTCAATATTGTTTCCGCCTTCAAATTTCCAAATGGCTTGTGGCGCGATGTGTTTTTTTTGACCATATCCAGTATGCATCGTAGTATTTGCTTTTTCATTTTCATCTGCTGTTTTTATAATTCTATCTATGTCTTCAGTGAGAAGGGGTTCAATTATATGTCTATACTTATAAGATTGCGTTCCTCTTGGAGCTGCATTGCTTGTATAATTTATTTTGTGCACGTTTGAAACATTTAATAATTTCAAATATGAAGTTAAATCACTCCTATCTATTAGAGTGGGGTCTGGTACTTTCCTTTGAATCAATTCAAGTAGACCTTCTGTTATAGGAAATTTTTCACCACCAACTTTTATCCACTTTTTATCAAAGAAAACTCGTTCGCGTCCCAAGTATTGTTTATCATTTCTTATCGTTACATCAAATGTTCTATCTACGTTTTGTTTAATGAACGGATCAAAGTAGCGGTTAAGTAGTGAAATTATTTTGATGCTATCTCCATCTTCTTCGTCTGAAGTAGCAGTGGATTCAGAATCGTCATATTTTCCTTTTCTTTTTCGATTTTCTTTATTTTGAGTCGACGTATTAGCAATAGCTACAAGTTGATTTAATGAACTTGTTACTGGTTTAAAGTTAGTCTCTATATCTAATTCTTTTCGTCTAACATCATCTTGAAGTGAAAGATACTTGTCTTGAACATCTTTTTTTAAGCGAGAAAGTTTATCCTTTACTCGACTTTCAGCTTTAATCTTTGAGCTCTTCTCCATGACTAAACGGAAATTGTGGTTGTTTTACTTATTTATAGTATATTCAAAATCGATTTGAAGAGGAAGATCATCAGTTTTATGTTTTTTAGGGTCTCTAAGTCGAAACTGAATTTCATCTTGCTCTTCAACGACAATATCACTGCCATCCAGTTCAATCTCTTGACGTATATTTAAAATTGCATACACAATTGGAGATCTTGGTGAAACAAAAATTGGTTTTAATACGCCTTTGTAGGGAAGTTGGTACTGTATGTTATGATTATGAAGCGTGTATACTGGTGAATGGATTGATGGTGTGTTGGAGAATTTCAGAATAAATTTCGATAAGTTCTTTTTCTTTACTTCATCTTTTAATATACCATATTCTTCTTTGGATGCAGTAAAACTTTCGAGTGGTTCTTTGTTAACCATTTGCTCAATTTTTTCCAGTTCAGTTTTTAACTTGTTATATTCTTCTTTGGATTCAGCAGCATAACTTTCAAGATCTTCTTTTTTAACAATATTGAGATTGTTAGCAACACCCTCAATACGAGTTTGTAAATTGCTTAAAATTTCTTTTAGTTGATTAACTTCAGTTCGTGAAGCAGCATAGTGTTCTACAAACCGTTTATTTGTCACGTCTTGGTCGTTAACAGGAAACTCAACATTTGTTTGTTTTTGATGTTGTAGATTGTTTACAGTTTGTTTCAATTGATCAAATTCACGTTGGGAAGCGGCATATTGTTCAACAAACGTCTTATTTGCAACATCGTTATCGTATATGGGATTGTTTACGTGAGTAATTCGTCTACTCATCATATTTAAAGTTCCACCATCGTCTACGTTTAAAACGTTTTGTTTATTAAATTTAGCGATTAAGTCTTCTAGATCTTTTCGAGAGGCAGCAAAGTTTTCTAAGTAATATTTGTTTATTGCATCTAACGAATCGATTGGTTGAGATATGTTTGTTATTCTTCTATTTAACATATCTACAGTTTCATCATCTCTGTTTATATTCAAAAGAGATTTTTTAATTTCATCGAGTTCATTTGTTACATGAGTTTTAAGAAAAGAATACGTTACCGCATCTTGATTTTGAATTGGATCTTTAACATTTCTTATTCTTTTGTTACCCAAGTCGAGAGTATCTTGATCATACGGAAAGTGATCTTCTGAAAATTCTCGCACTAAACCATGAATGAATTCTACTCGTTGTAACACTTCGGTTATTCGGGTCTCAAGATATTTTTTTATATTCGATGTATGTTGCTGCATTGCAATAAGGTTTACTGCATCATTTGCAGATGATGGTAAAGCTAAGCCTGCGAGACGTTTGTTTTGAAAGTCAAGTTCTTTTTTCTCTATTTTACAAATTGAAATAATTAAACCTTTAAGCTCGTTAAAGTTTCGTTGTATGTCTTCTTTAGACTCGATTTTATTTAGCTCATTTAATAACTTCACTACATAACCTTTGTTGCATGCATCTTCAACATGTATTGGCATTCCAACATTTTTTAACCGTTTGCCGTTAATACTTAGATGTCCGTCGCTTGTTGTTGTTGTTAGTTGATTTCCATATTGCACTAGCTTATCATCAACATATGATTTAGTTGCAATATCATGTCGTGAAGTCGGTCGTCCGATAGACACATTATTGATTTGTTAAACGATGTCATAGTTAAGTTGTTAACCACGTTCGTCCTGGGCGCGGCGATCCTCCAAAAAAGTTAGGCGTTGTCGAATATCCTGCATCAGTTCCATCAGTTCTGGAGGTACCGCCGGGGCCGTCATGACTGCTGATGCCACAGATATGGTGTCGTCAGCCGATTCTGTTCCTGTAGATTGTGTGGGAGTAGACGGCGGAGGTCGCTTGGCGGGCGACGGTGTCCTGGTTCTTGGAGGTTGCTGCGTTTTGGTTTTGTTGACGTTCTTAGGTGTTGAAGTTCCTGCTCGCGTTTCCTTGAAGTGAATCGAGACGCTGGGTTGATTCTTGATCAGTCGCTTCGCCAGACCTCGCTCCCCAGAAGTTGTTGGTGTCTTCTGAGTTTTAGGAGGCATGCTCCGATGCACGATGGTGGGCCGCTGCGGGCGGCGATAGGGTGGACACTGGCTCTGTGCTGCTGCCTGCTCCTCCACCAAACGACTGCTCCCGACAGCCCGACTCCGCTCCTTATATACTTTGCCTGGACAGGCGCGCGCGCGCGGCCTTCAATTGATATTTAAGAAGGTCGCGCCCGGGAGGGGCCGTCAGTTGGTTTTCTCGAGTCAGACTTAACGGTGACACCACAGCAGCTAGCTCTCTTTCCAGTTCGTAATGTGTAGGCCAACGCATAGGCGGCGGAGAGCCCACGTATCGGAGACGTGGGCGGCGCCTGGGTTGGAGCGGTCCATCACGCCACCCAGAGGCTTCGTTTCGCTCCCCGCCAAGAACAACCTCACTACTACTCTGGCTGCGTTTTGGGCGGAATACGCGCCGGACGACGCGGATGACGTCCAGGATCATCCATTTCTTCCTGACTCGATAGTCGATCGTTACACCCAAGAGTTCCAGAACATCATATGGGACAGCGCCCCCTGGGACGTTATAGAGGACGACAGGGATCGGAACGAGGCCGAGCCTGGCACCCCAGGCTTCGAAGTGGGCACTCCCACGGTTCACCATGACGACCACACTCTGCAGATCACCGACCCAGATCAAGACCCGGAGGACGACGAAGACGACATATGGGAATACGACCCTCGCTACCCGCATCTGCCTCCACGCCTCAAACGAGTGATCCAACCCGACGACGACGGCTTCTTTCACCTCGTCGTGCAGCAGCCGTCTCGCCGATAACACGAATGGCCATTTACCTCTTTTTGAAGTCATATTTATAACTGAAAATAAACATCAAAACCATTGCGATATCGACCATTTTGTAAATCGCTATCTTTATCGATAACCAAAAAACCAAACTTAGAGTTTTGCCAACAATACGAACAAATATCAAAGAACTATTCATAGCTCATATCTGTATTTACATGATCGTTATATACGTGACGCAAGTTTGTTCCGTCTTGTTTAAAAAGAATTAAAAAATTAGCGTTATCTCTAATTAGATGTTTAGGTATACAAGAATATGTTTGACAAAGATAAAATACGTCAACGTTGTGATGACGACCTCTACTGAAATAATCTTTCATGTGTTGTTGTTTATTGCTGGATACATCATCAAAAACAAATATAGAGTTTTTTCTAGCCATTTCTGGAGGCATTACTTCATCATTATCGGAAAAAAAATCACTTTTTATTTCTTTTATGGAGTCCAAAAACTTTTTTAATTCAACATATTTACTTTGAGCAAGTGATTTAGAATAAATATAAACGTTTTCAAAACGAACTCCATTTTTATGACACAATAAATTTAGCATTACGTTTGTTTTGCCACAGTTCGATGGACCGCAAATGATACATCGAATTGTGTTCGGTAGTAAAACACCATGCTTTCTTTTTTCACTTTTACTCTGGTTTTCAGCATTAGTAAATGAAATTACTGGTAGAGTGTTTGACTGCTTAACAAACTTCAACATGTCTACGTTTACGTCTGAGAATGCACACTGCACAAAAAATCACATCACATCAACATATATTGCTTCCACACGTATCATAACTTGTATTATGTGGAATAATAGTAGGATTTTCAGGATTTAAATCAACGTTGCCGACGTAAAACCCTCTTATATATGGACAATATGGCGCCCATTTTTCATGATCATTTAAAGGATTATCGTTTTCCCTCCAATTTTCAATTTCAATCTTACAGAATATACATTTCACCTTATCACCATGACCAGTATAATAAAATCCTGCTGATGCTAAACAAAATTCGTTTGGACAGGGAAGAGGCCAATTTTGAAAAGTTTTAAGTCTTTCATATTCGCATTTCAATTCTATGCTAGGAGAAATATTGTTTACGTAGGGGCAAGAAAAACCCCATTTCTTATGTTCTTCAAACGGATCATCATCTTCTTCCCAATAACTAAGTTGCAGATTACAGAAAGCACACCTAACCATATCCTTATATCCAAAATAGAAAAATCCTGCAGCTGCTAACCATGCAGTGTTCGTAAAACTGTCTGAAGACCAGGTCTTAAATGTTTTTAGCCGATCTCTTTCAGATTTTAAATTCATTTCTTTTTGACTCAATATCATTTGCATTAACTGTTTTTTTGAATACTTTACACAATTAAAATACTTCATGATGCTCGTTTACTTCACAAAGAAAAGATGTTCACCACACAAAGCTAAATGCGAACTGACATGAATCAACAAAACACGTTGGCTAATATGCATGTGTTGGGTTGGCCGAGCGGTCTAAGGCGTTAGACTTAAGATCTAATTTTCAGAAATTGAAAGCGAGGGTTCGAATCCCTCACCTGACAATATTATTATTTTATTTACATGTAGAGTGAGGAGGTAATTGATCATTAATAAGAACTTTAATATGAAATGGTACAAAAGACCTTTTTTTTCTTCTTTATTCATTTAGAATTACAATTAATACAATTTTATTTCTCTTGAAGTAATCTCATTCTTTTTTTAGTTGTCCAGATGAGTGTGGGTGTGTTGAGATGATCTTCTTCTTCTTTTTAGTTGTCCAGATGATTATTTTCTGTAGACAAAAAATATACATTGTGTTAAAAAGCAAACTAAAAACAAAATATGTATAGCTGTCAACGACACTAGTAGATTTAAATTAATCACCTTTTATAGATAGCGATTACAGTTGTCACATTTGCAGCGAAGATGAAACAGTTGAAATTTCCTCTTTAGATGATCTGGTAGATGTTCCCACTCTAGACGAATTCGTTGTGGTTCATATATATAGTCAGTACGTTTAGAGGAAAGTAGTTCCAATCAAACTTATGAAAACCTCGAAGTCCATTGTTTCGAAACTTGTTTATTATCGAACACACGATTTTCATGATGCCATCAGAAGAATTTAACCAGTGTTGAACAGCATTGACATTGAATTTAGCACAACTATTGCTTCCCATTGCTAGAGATGGTAAATGTTTTGGACAATCTGTAGGTAAACGATGGCTATGCCTCAACATTAGGTCTGACATTCCATCAATCGTATTAAGATCGAATAATGAGTCTGGGGAAAGTGCTTTTAGTGCAAACAAAGAAAATTCCTGTGGCAAATTATATACAACTAAATAATCATATTTATTCTTAATAGACTCAAAAAAAGAAGAAAGAGTTTTTTCACAATATGCTGCAACCCATGTGATCACGGGGCTGAATGAAGGTATATTGCCGTTATTTAACATACAGTAAGCAAGTTCCAAACTGCCGTTTGGTAGCTTGCGAATGTCTGCAACTATTGGTTGCTTCTTATTCCACGTGCCAGCATCAGTAGAAGGAGAGTTTGTTGTTGTCAATTCCATGATTGCAACTAAAGTGAGAATACTTGTTTACTTGCTTGCTTATAACTTAGCAAATATTGGTTTAGATAATTACTTCATTCGTTAATGGTCTGTAAGATATTTGACGATCATGAATAAGAACACAATAAAGATTTGTATCTTCAGGTATATTCTCACTTGTCTCGATTTCAATTCGCACATCGACTGAAGATGTCTTCACTGCTTCCACTTGTTCGAGACAATTAATTACAATAATCGGACAAAGAGACTTAAATTCATCTCGTGAAACTAGAGTCTCTGAACGAACATCATCGATCTGATAATATACATTACGAAATTTAACAAACATGTCATACAACTCGCTGTAGTCATTTATGGCAATTTCAGAAGTTGGCATTTCATAGGGATAAAAAATTGAATTTAAAAAAACTCATATAGATTTAATGTTACAATGGTCAAAATAGGAAGAGCATGTGTTTAGTAAATTTCTTCTAGTTTGAAAACCTAATAAAAATTGACGTGGTTTTTGAGTTTCAGAAGTTGTCATTACAGTCCAACTATATTTAGTTGTTCTAGGAAGAGAAGGCAAGACGTGAACATCCCACGATCGAAAACCAACCTGAATGGGAATATTTTTCTGCATTAGTTTTAATCTTTTAATTTGTTCTTCGTCCGATAATAATAAAACGGGAATTTTTAGATAAACTTTAAATAACTTGACCTTAGAAAGATCGTTTTCGGTTGTCGATTGCAACGCACGTGCGTCACTTGACGATCGGAGAAGTATTACCTCATGCTTGCAGTTTAAAATCGGCTTTCTGTAATCCTCTGCTAAACCTAACAGGTTGCTTAAAGGAAGTATTATATGAAAACGTTTTGTGTTACTATCAACAATATTTGCTTCACTTGCTGGCGTTGTTAAAGAGGGAAAATAACCAGCATTTTGTAAAGCTGTATATTCGTTTTTTGAATATGATGCAAAGGTTTTTATAGAACTTGTTATACCTAGATGACGTGTACGATCAATTTCTTTACCATTTAACGTGATGCGAATTTCGCTAAAAAGATTAGCCCCAAAATTTTGGTCAGGATGCGCTGTAGTAGAAGCAGCTGGATTTATGTTAGAAGTAATAATTTGACCTTCTAAGTGAAGAACACCTTCTGATAATAAAACTATGTTTTCTTCATTTTGAATCGGTATTCGAATTTCATCATTATTTTCGAATTTATTAGCTGAATAAGGTTGATAAACTCTTTCTTCTCGTCGCACAACTCTGTTGTCAACCTCTCTTTTATCTGTTATGTTAAACATGCTAAACATGTTAACAGCTTCAACTATAGATAGAAACTAAATAAGATTAACAATTGCATATATATTTATATTGAAATTAAAGTACGCGATAGCCTAAAGACTGTAAGAATTGTTTGTTGTTACTCGATAACTGTTTCTTAGATTTCAAGGTGTGATGTCGTTGTTTGTTTTTTTTTACAAATTTTAGCTGATTGATTTATATTATTTTTTCGAATCAGAGTCGACTTCTTTTTTTTCAAACTTTGAGTATTATATAGTATAACCATATTTGTGATTGTTTTCTAGTATGCTTACTCAAGTAGAATGAAAACATAACAGTATTTCATTACTTTATATAGCAAGATATCGTGCTGGACGAATAATTAATTCTACAGTTAAATCTTCATCTTGCAAATCAATGAGCTGTTGAAGATGATCTTCAAGTTGCACAGATACATGTTGAATAAGCTTGGTGTTCATAGGCAAAAAATTAATCGTTGTTGGTTGTACAACAATCGGGTAACCAGCAGGAACATGAGCTTTAAAATTATATAAAGAGTGTGTTGGTTTATGGTTCAAATAAGAACTCGTACCAAGCACAAGGTTGCAACATACTCGAATACTATTAACAGTGTTAATTTTAATCATATATTCAGAATGATGAGTTGTGTTTGCCTTGAACTTTCTATGAGAAAAGCCTAACAAATCTGCAATAGAATCTGCAACACCAAAATCTATAGCAAACACTTTCGAATGTAGTTTACAATGATAAAAGACTTTATCATAATTAATATAAAATGATGGGAATTTGTCTTTGTCGCCTAATAAATGTTCAACTAATAATTCATTAATCTTTTCACTTAATTGTTTTAACGTATAGCTAGCATTGGGTATTATTAAAATCGCTCTATCCGCTTCGTTCAACTTTATAGCCAAAATGTTATTATTCTCGTTAATTGCAACTTCATTATCGATGAATTTCAATTTCTCTTTTATTCTCTTTAGGGTAAACTTTCTTTTCAATACCTAAAGGCCCTGCTACACTGTTGGCTACAGTGAAATCAATATTAAACGGGGAAGACAAAACGAGACGGTTGTCTCTTTTTCCATCTATATCCTCTTCCACATACAATTTTCTTTTTTCTAAATGTTCTGGTATAAGTTTCGACAATGAGTGATAACTAAGTAAATCATCAAAAGCTGAGGCTAGATCTTCAAATTCATAAATACCCGGTGGTACCACTAAATCAATTGATTAAAAATTAGTAAAATGAATGCGAAATTTATTATTTCTGTTGGTAACATTTCGAATAGAATTAGATGTATACAATCCTGCAAGTCCTATTTCAAAAAACTCTGCTCCTACAAGATGAATCGGGTTCTCCAATGTAACATCAATCTTCGAGCCTTTACCTTCAAGAGTTATCCGTCTTTCGAAAGCCATCTTTGAAATGTTTAAAGACGGTCTGTGTTTCCCTTATTTATACAATACAAGAAGACTAAACATAAATGTCCACAAATCGAAGAAGTAATCGATTGATATGAATGAAAATTATATTGTAGATAGCAATTTTTAAGATATGTTAAAATTTCTAATGGTGGTCTTAAATTACCAATACTATCTAAATAATGCACATATTTACCATGTTTACTGAAAGCTACCCAATGTGAACCGGATTTATCCATCGGTTCAAGGTTAACAATACAGTTTTCATTTTTTCGAGGATATCTTGGTAACGTATCTCGCATAAAGACTCCTCTAAAATTTGGAATCTTTAATTGATGTGCGTATTTAGCTAAATCGAAATTACTTAATGCTTTATTTGGTATTTGGTTAATTATCTTTTGTATGCAGGAGGATTTAAATAAATGCCTTGACCTCCTTTTCCTCGCATTGCTTCTATCATTCGATTGTGTCTTTTCATTTCTTTTAGTTCTTCTTGAGCAGCTTTCGCCTTGTTTATAGCAGACGCCACCCCTGCTGCTCCGCCTGCTAGACCCCCCAAGCCCGACAAGGCTGCAAATATCGGAAGTAGGGGTAATATACATCCTTGCTTTTTCGATGTTCTTCTTTTTTTTAATCTTTTCTTGTTTTTTTTTTATTATTTAAGTTTCGCTTACCTCCTCCAATCTTAGACTTAGCTTTCATGATGCCACCCACTGTTAGTGCAGCCGCTCTCTCTCCAAATGATGCGTCACGGGATTTTACACGAGACCAAGCTTTTGAAGCTAAAATTTCATCAGCCTCTCTTCTTTTGTTTGAATCTTTATGCTTTGCGTAAGCAATGTCGTGCTCTTTGCACGCTTTATCTAATATATTTATTCCTGGATCACCACGGCTCAATCGCTTTTCTAATTTTGTTCCTGGTCCACAATATTCATATCCCGGGATGTGTAATTCCACAGGTAAATTATCAATAGTTTTATTAAGTACACGACTGATTAATGATCCACTTCCTGTTCGTTTATATTGAGTGGTAGAGTTGCTCCTCTTACAACGCACCATTACTAAATGATATGCAATATAAAGTAATTATACATATATATATTTCTGGAAAATGGGAATGGTGGGGGGAGGTGTTTTTTTTTAAATAATACACACCAAATTTGGGTTATTATTTATTCTTTTTTCATAAGCAAAGGAACACACAAAAAATTAGTATTATTAACAGCATAAAAGTGTGTGTGTGTGAAAGAAATAAAGTAAGTGAGATGAACTGCTTTAATCTCAATTTGTTTCTAATCATTTTTTCAGAGAAAAATGACCAAACGGTAAAGTAACAATTCCGTTTTCAGTTATGTGTCTTTTATCTTCGTTTGATGAAATTGCCAACTTATTTTGCCGAACAGTAAATACAGAATGAGATTTTGAAATTATACAAACTTGAACTTTGTTGACTTTTTCTCTGTTATAAAGACACTTTCGATACTCATCAATATTCATACTTTTACTCACACTCTTCTTAATGCCTTTAGCCTTACACAAGCTATTCATTTCATCACACAATTTTATTGCATACATTTTGGGCCGTAACCCCACAAATTCTTCAACAATCCTTCCAGCATTTTCATCTTTCATTAAACCAATTTCACCTTTATTTTGTCTCACAATGCCAAAAGGATTGTTTGTTTCATAGTTTCCAGTATCAAACAAATTTGAATGCTGTTTCATGAACTCATAAATATCATCATAGAATATATACATAAAACTATCGGTGTCTGTGTATAACAACCTCACATTTGATTCAGGATTTGCTAAAATAACATTGTAATGAAAGTCATTCATTTTACATTTAGACAAATCTAATATAGATGCACCAACAAATACTGGTTGATTGTGAAAAATCTTTAGTCTACTTATCTCGATGACCATACATTGTTCATCGAATATAATTCTATGTTTAAAATTAGCCTTAGCTATTAAAGACCTAGCACCACGAGCTCCATGCCATTTGGTGACCCATTTGATGTCCCTTAACTTCCTCACATTCATCAGTGAACGACCAAAAATTGCATTATTCATCAATTTATAAAAATTCTTTTCAAAATCATTTTTGGCTTGTTTTCGTTTCTCTGTGTTCACATCAATATATGGTTTTAGCCATTGGCTCTGATTGAATTCAATTATTCTGTGAATACGATCTAATTTCATTCCTAGTTGAATACATTGCTTTAACAATCTATAATGCAAAACATAACGTTCTTTATTATCTAGGGTAGCCATTAGCTTTGTCAACTTTTCGGGACATAGAGGGTAATCTGAATGTTTGTCATGTAACTCTTGAGGATAAGTCAAATCTACTTCCAAAATATATCCAATTTCTGAAGTATCATCAATAGTTAAAACATCAAAGCCTTCAACATTTGCAATCCATTTAAAGCCACCCGTTGGAAGATATTCCATCATCGCATATCCATACAAATTATTAACCTCAAAGTACATTATGTAGGACTCTTGATTTTTCTCATCATAAGTTTTCATATACTTATTATTAGCAATCGCATGTCGTGTTATACACTGAACATTTCCTCCTCGAATAGATCGTTCAAAAAAGTGTAACATATCAATATCTTGAAGCAATTCAAGTTGAACGTTGGTTATCTTTTTCATAGCACACCAAGACATAGATGGAGCAGTGTAAAAATGAGCTGCATCAATGCCATAAGTTTCCATGCCATTCGATCTAAAATTTTCAAAGACATCCGCCAAAAGAAGTGTGTCAACTTTTAAATACAAATCGGCGTATTCTCCTAATGTTTGACAGGAAAACGTTTCCCACACCGATTGAGCAAACTCATACTCTTCATTCGATATTGTTTGATCATTAAGGCTGCTATAAAACTTGGATATTTCAGGTAATTTAGTTTCGTTAAGAACATCCATACTCGTGACGTATTCATAGGGAAACACACCTTTTCTCGCAGTAAGTCGAAACTGAGCATCATCATTAAAATAACGTCGAGTTATTTGCTTTGAATCTTCGCTTAACGAAGATGAACATTGATCTAGTGAACAGGACAAGAAATTATATGTATCGAAAAATCTTAACTGAATGAATCCATTCTTAGCCCGTACATACTTTGTAAACCCTTTATAACGTTCCATATTCATCGCTAACAATTTTATATGACCAGGATTATGTAACACCTCTCCATCTTGTTTCTCGCAAATTTCTTTAATTATAAAATGTCCATCATAGGCTGTTAGATTATGAAATGCTATCGGCAAAACCTTTGTTACTTTGTAATTTAAATTACAACTATTGTGTGCGCTTCCTCTATATTTTCCAGTTAAGTGACAATGATCGCGTACTTTGACTTCATTAACTGCAATCGGTTTCTCGCAAATGTGACACATTTTACTTGACAAAAATAATCTTTCTTCATTTTCGGTCATCTTTATCATTGGCTTAACCGTTAAGTAATATGTTTGAAGTTTATCCACAATACTATAAAGTTCCTTTACAAACAATTCAATGCAATTATTTCCCCTAAAGAGCTTGAAACTGCACAATTTACTATCAAAATTACAATGAAGGTATAAAGAAATGCTGTAAGGAATATGTTTATGTGTTAAAGTAGAGTTATGAATGTCACTATTTGGAAAACAGGAGGAAATTGGAGACAAGACGCATTCAGTGTCTGCATATATTATAAATGGAACTGTATCTTTAACTCGGAATTCTGTAAAATTAACAAATCTTTGTTCATCAGTCGGCATTATGCTTTTTGCAACAGGAAACTGTTTACAGTCTGCAAAGTGAACATTTAACTCATCCTCAAGAAAATAATATGACAAACAACGTCTACATATATAAATCTTTCTCTGAGTGCTAGTGAGGCTTGAACGCACAAGGCGAGCAAGATTTCTAATTAAACAAAAGTGATAACTTTCACTGTTTCCAATCTGCAACATCAATAAGTCTACACTCCTTTCATATACTTTATCTGATACATACAAAGGTACAATAGTAAAAGTTTTTTTTCCTTTTACTTCGTTTGTTCCCATACATACCCAATTGTTTTCATCATATTGTGCTCCAAACACATTTACAGAAATATTGTTTTGGTTTTCAAACTTGTTTAAATATTTCATTTCCATCGGAATTGGAATACCATCTAAATTTAAAACATCTCTGTAATTAGGATAGGAAGAAAGATGATTCACGTTTCGAGTTTTTGGATACAAACCAGCAACCACACTCCACGCAAAACAAGCTTCCTTTGTATCATACAAATTTAGCACTGCATTTTTATTGACTATTACGTCAGGCAATCGACTAGTATTGGACATTCCTACTCGAAATCCAACATATTTATTTATATTAATTCTCAAACTATGAATTTTTTCTAAAGCCCACCCAGAACCATTTGCTTCAAATTCGCTCATTTTTGTCAATGTACCTTCAATGATATTCTTATTATAAAATTCATTTAAATCAGTATACTCGAAAACTACCTCATTTTTGATAGCAAAATATTTTGTTTCTGATATGTCGCGAAGCAAGTATTGTGCACACAAAACTGAATTCACCTTTAAAGCTTGTACAGTTAACGCTTTCTTAACATACTTTGTAAACCAAATATTAGCATTCGCTAAAAATTCGCGAGGATCCAAAAACTCATTCTTAACATTTGATACTGCAAGTGTGTACACTCTAGAATTGAATGCCGTTTCAATTAACTCACAGCTCAAGAAAGATTCATCCTTTATTTGAATTGTAATTTCTTTGAAATTCACAGCTTGTTGCAATATGTGCTCACTAATAACTCTCCAACATTCAATCAACTCATCACTGTTCTCAATCAACTCGGTTTGAGTGTTTTCCCCGATTTGGTATGATACTGAAATAGCACCGTGTAGTTCACTTCGAAAATTAGAAACACTTTCAAATGCATTGTCCAATTGGTTTCTTATATTTTCACTGTTATTATGTAATACAATATCGACCTTTCTACGTTTGCTAGGAGGCGAGGTCATTGTTGCTGTTGTCTAAGCAAATGTCCAATTTGCACTAAAGTTAATACACCACCAACAGTTGGTGTACCATCACTGATGTCTAAGCATACGTCCAATTTGCACTATTGTTAATACACCACCAGCAGTTGCTGTAACATCGGTTTACCATAAACCTATAATCTTTTAAAGTATATTCAAGCCATTGTGATAAATTACTGCCTGTAATCTCCAATGAACAATGAACAGCCTCAAAAGGAAATTCATCCTGAAGTTTACCAAGCAAATTGTTTCTATACACATTCAATTTTGTTACATCGTAACACGTCATGGAAAATTCGATTTTGAAAACTTCATCAAATGTATTGTATCCGAAGAAACAAATAAAATGTTCATCTTCACATAATTCTTTCAATAGATATCTTAGAACTGTTTCTGTCACCTCTCGCTGACTATCCTCTGATTTGCTAACATTGGTAACGTAGACTGAAAATGTTGAAATTCCACTCGAAGATGTCCATTTGTTAAAACAAGCTTCTTTCTCATTACGACTCACCTCGTTATCATCTTCTTCCTCTTCTTCCGGTTGTTGAAAGCATACACGATGATACTCTATTAGCGGGTGTGATCGATGTTCAGTTCCACTCAGGAAATTAACAGTTTTCCACTTCATTATGCTGGTTGTTTTATTAGTTTTTTAGATAATCTGAAAAATTAAACAAATTAAGAAATAATTAGCAACTAAATATATCAATCGTTATATCAATCAATACATAATATATAATCCAATACTCACCAAAACATGTCGATGTGAGCGGTTCTTCAACCCAAAATACACCGTCATCAGTTTGCCTTCGAGTACTGTTTCAAAATGACTTGATGTGATCGGTTCTTCACCCCCAAATACACCAGCATCAGTGTGCCTCCCATTGAGTTTAGTTCATCGATCTCGGATGCGCTTAATTTTGAAAATACTGCTGGTAGAAATACACTTGTTACTTCATCTTCAATGTTAATGTCCACCACTATTTTTCTTCCAAACCTCGTCTGTACGGGGCGAATAATTTGGACCACATATGGTAAATCAATGACTAGTTCTGCTAGTTTCTTATTAGAATACTCAGTACAAGATGATAAGTTATTGAACTTCGTTAGAGCTTCCATCACACAATTTGTTCCTCGTCGTTGACTTTCTTTATTTCTTTCACACACACACTCTTCGCGCAAAAGTAAAAGTTAAACTCTTCCATGCACTCGTCCATTTATATATCCTTCACCCCCACCCACACTCCAGAAACCATATGCTGCAAACTAGCTTCTAACGCAAACATTTCTTTTTTTCCACTATTGCTTAAAGAAGTCAAAGATTACATTCTTAGCCAATGACGTTAAAGGTCAACTCTGTCTCACGCGAACACCGCAGACGAGATCAATCACACTGCTGCACATGGTCAAACTTGCACGGGTGTCAAATGATGGTTAGCATCCTAAGCAAAAAACAATAACAGCTGCACACCACATGTGTGGATGGGAACCGCCTCTCCGCTCAGCCCACCCAACGCGACCAAAAAAACATAACAGCTGCACACCACATGTGCGGATCGCTGGCAGTGGCACACATGCTCACACTCGCATGGGTGTCAGATGACAGTTAGCATCCTAATAAACAACCCCCATGACGTCAACACCCATTAACTTTTTATCATCATCGCACAAATAAGCCAAAAGGTCAACCCCTTCCCACGCTAACACGTGCAGTGCACATGTTCGCTCCTGGACCACGTGCTCGCTCTAAGGACCCATGACGTCATCCCATGACGTCATCAGGATTACGCAATTTCTGGTCATGATGATGCAATATTTGGAGTCTAGCAAACCCTTACTACTCATATACCCCACAGAAACCCAACTAAGACAGTTTAAGGAACCGATTTTAGTTGAGCCACTGGAAATGAACTCTATCACATTCAGTGACATTCAAGAATATTCCCGCACAAATCTAGGAGAATCTGATTTTGACATAAGGAAGACCAGTCACGTTGCAGATACACTTTCTAGAATACAAGTATATGTGAACGACGAAACAGTCTCGAATGTAGCCATCCCCGGAGATGCCACATATCAAGACGAAATTGATAATGATACCATACACTCGAATCAGGAAGATCCTATCTTCACACTGAAAACATCAGAGCGTAATTTGAACCAAAACCGAAATCAATTTGTCTTAAAATATGGTAATGTCCCAAAGGTTCTTGAACAGAAACTGTTCAAGAAATACACACGACACGTTATGATAGTAACGTAGAAAATCCTTCAACAAGATTTGAACCACCACTTACTTAAAGTAATCAACACTTCAAACAAGTACGCCATTTACTTTAATGATCTAACCCTTGAAATCCCATTCATTAGAACATGTCAGAAATTATTCACGTCAGAGCTAGTAATTATCAGAAAAACTAAATTTTTAGAGGACATTGAATGTCCAGAAACACAGAAACAGTTAATTCTACAATATCATTCAATAAATCACAATGGTATTATAGAAACGTTTGAACACCTTCGAACCAAGTACTATTGGCCCCATCTAAAAGAACAAATTACAAATGTAATAAATCAGTGTAACTTATGTCAGAGGAATAGATATGAAAGACACCCTAACGAGGTATCAAACCAAGGTCCTATAACAGCCGACCACACAATTGCTCAGATTCATATTGATACTTTTCACTTCGAACAAAACCGCATTTTAACCATACTAGATGTATTCTCAAAATATAGGCAAGCCTATATACTACCTAATGGCACAGCCATGGCTGTTCTGAATCAACTGCAAGTGCATTTCTCACACCATGGTTTTCCAAAAAGGATTACCCATGATCAGGGAGGAGAATTTGAGAACAGTCTAATTACGGAATACTGTAAAGCAACCAATATTGAATATCATGCTACCACACCACTGAATTCCTCGTCTAACTCTCCAGTAGAGAGACTGAATTCAACTCTCCTCGAAAAACTAAGTATCTCGAGAGATCATGATAAATTCACTCCACTCTCCCAATTCATAATTACCGCAATCACAAACTATAATTCTCCAATACACTCCACAACCAAGCAGCCACCATTCAATGCTCTATATGGCCCATATTATAAGGCGTTAGACCATATTTTCTCACCGTCTCCAAAATTAAATGAATATATCGAGAGACAAGAAAACCAGTTGAAAATCTTAAATGAGAATTAACCCGACCCAAAAGATTCCCTTTTTGAGCACTCCTATCAAATAGGTGAAACTGTATATGTCCTAGACCCTCTAACCAGAAATAGGAAATCCAGAAGCCTATATAATGAAGGCAGAATAACCAAACTTGAAGGAAACCGAGTATACTGCAAAATGAAAAATGGCAAGACCCATGTCAGAAATTTCCGTGACATTAAACCTAAAAGGAAATGCCTTCCCATTCCAGGTTCCTACCAGCATACGCCATCATCTACACCGAACCCATAACAACGTCAGGATTTTATGCCGACCCCATGGGATCAGTATTGGTTATCAATAATTACCATAAATTCATGTTTCATTTCAATCTTACTACTTTAAAAGATTCGTACAAAAATATTGATGATACTGTCTCTAGCCTTTTATTAAAAAGTAATAATACCTTTCCGCACTTAATATATGAACTGATATAACTAAAAATGCAAAAGAGAATTAAATAAACTAATACCTAATACATCTAATAGAACTAAACGTGGTCTAATAAATCGATTAGGCAAAGTAATTAAGTTCAGCTCTGGCAATCTAGACCAGGATGATTTAGATATTTTACAAAGTCAATTAGACATTCTAAAACAAAGTCGCACTAATGAAATTAAACATATAAATAAACTAGTATCATTCACAAATTCAATTGCTCAATAATTTTATGATGAAATGAATCATGTTAATGACAATATGAAGGTAATCCAAGGTATACTTCGATCAGAAGACTTCAAGATAAATCTACTAGAAAACATCCATTACGTGTTACTGTGCATCAACAAATTCCAAGAAATCATGCGAGTGTTTCAAGAGACCATTAGTCTCTCATTTCATGAAATGACAAATGTAAAATTGTTCTCAAGAAAAGACTTAACTAACATAGTCAAACATTTGTTATCAATCTACCCTACACAGAGTATGATCCATACTGATCAATATCAGTATGAAAACCTGAATTTGTCAAAGACTCAAGTCCTTATGCTGGACGAAGAAATAATTATAAGTCTCTCCATGCCAATAACGGATGGAGACCAATACAAATTATATGATGTAACCCCTATACCCACTATTCTTCTTCTTTCTACGATTCAGCGAACTAGGGACCACGTCTGTTCAACTGTCTCTTCTTCCGAGCTCTAACTACCGCCCAGTGTTCCCGCACTCGTCTTCGGTGTTGTTCTTTTCTCTCTTGGGACCAAGCCTTCCCTGTCTTCAGCTTCGGCTTTTCCTGGAAACCTTTGTGCGTACGTAGTTTTTCCTGAAGTGGAGCACGCTCCTGGATATCTTTAGGGGAAATTTCCATTTCACGTAGATCTTTCTCAACTTCCGTAAACCATGCCCCTTTGGTTTTCTTATCTTGGTAGTACGTCAATATCTGTTTTGATATCCTGCCTGGGCCCATTCGTGTCACGTGGCTATAAAAAACAATCCTTCATTTTCGAATCGTGTCACTTATCTTCTCCACGTGCTTGTACAATTCGTGGTTGTGACGCCTTCTGTACTCGCTGTTTTCTTTGATGGGACCCAGGATTTTCCTCAAAATCTTCCTTTCTTTAGCCTCTAGTTTTTCCATCAGACCTTTCTTGTTCAATATTAGAGTCTCAGCCACATACAGAGCCTCTGGTCGAATAACAGTGCAGTAATGTCTAATTTTGGCGTTTAAGGATATCGATCTCTTATTGTAGATGTCTTAAGTCAGGTTGTATGCCATTTCCATTTTATTAATGCGTGACATGAAGGCTTCCTTCTCTGATAGGTTAGGCTCCATCCATTCACCGAGGTATTTAAACTTTTCTGCCTTCTGAACTTTTCCTAGTCCGACCTCCAGTTCCCTGGGCGCTGAATTTATATTTGTCATGAATTGTGTCTTCCCAAAGGAGATTTGAAGCCCAGCCTTCAGTGCTTGAGTTTTCAGCCGGTTAAGTTGTTCTTCTGCCATATCAATGGAATTTGAAAAGATCACTAGATCATTTGCAAAGGCTAGACAGTTGATTGTAAGATTCATATACTTGTACCCTAGCCTTACGCCATTTTCTACCCATGAATTTTTCATTTCCTTCCGCCATTCTAGGATGACCTTTCCCAAAACACAATTGAAGAGAAGCGGTGATAGCCCGTCTCCTTGCCTCACTCCTGTCCTGATTTCAAAGGCATCAGACATCTCTCCTCTGAACTTCACTTTGGAGGTGGTGTTGGTCAGGGTTTGCTGAATAATTGATTTGTCTTGTTATCTAAGCCAAACTCTTCAAGGATTTGCAATAGGGTGGTTCGATCAATTGAGTAGTACGCTTTCCTAAAATCAATAAAGGTCATCACGAATTCCCTGTTCCTGAGTGTCAGATACGAAAGGATGGACTTCAGATTCATAATCTGCTCAGCACATGATCGTCCCTTTCTGAAACCCCCTTGGTATTCTCCCAGTTGTGGATCGATTTGTTGTTCCGCCCTATTCTGCAGAGCTTTTGAGAGGATCTTGTAAGTTATTGATAGAAGAGAGATGCCACGGTAATTGTTCACGTCGGTTTTCTCCCCTTTTTTTAATAGTGGATGAATTACGGCAGAGGTCCATCCACTTGGGAGTTTATCGCTCTCCCAGATCTCTTGAATAATTGCAACGAGCTTGTCGACTGCTTTTTCCCCTGCATGTTTCCACAGTTCAGCAATTATCAAATCTTCACCCGGTGCCTTGTTGTCCTTCAGCTCTTGGATGATCTTCGTGGTTTCAGCCTTCCTAGGAGGGGACGAATCAGGGTGGATGTTTGGATTTATTTAATAAACGAAAGGGGTCTCAGGAGCCTCACAGTTGAGGAGGTATTCAAAATAACTTGCTAGAATCTGACAATTATCTTTATCATTGTGAGCTAATTTCCCGTTGGAATCTATAAACTGTAGACTTGGGGGGGGGGGGGGTTGTATTTGTTCAGACTGTGCTTGAAGGTATTATAGAAGTTACGTGTGTTATTTTTCTGGAAGTCTTGCTCAATCTGTACCAACTGTTCCTTATTAAACATACGTTTCACGCCACGGATGGTTTTCGATGCAGATTTTCTCGCGTTTAGGAAGTTGACCCTGTTCTCTTCATTTTTGTGACAATTCCATTTCTGCCACGCAACCTGTCTTAGCTGAACTGCTGTATCACATTTATGATCCCACGAAAGTTGCTTTCTTGATTTTGTGAGTGGGACAGTCTCCTTTGCTGTTCTGACTATAAGTAGAGAGGCTATGGGGGTTCTGCTTCAAATACCGTTATTTATGCAAATGAGGGGGGCGTGGCAAGGTCAATGACCTTGAGGTAGGTCATGGTCAATGACCTTGAGGTAGGTCATTGACCCCAAGGTCGCCGGGACCCCGGAAGGTAAACAAACCTTGGAGGGTCCAGGAAGCGGTTTGAGGGGGTGTGGGTGGAGGGGAGGGGTGGGGGGAGGGGGGAGGGTGGGGGGAGGGGGAGGGTGGGGGAGGGGGGGGTGGGGGACGAGGGGGGAAGGATGGAAGAGGCTCTGCACGAGACCCTCCTCGACCCAGTCTCTCTCTTGGACTGAGCGCCTTCTCTGATATTATCCTGGGCTATATAGCTTTGCTTTGAGCACGATGAGATCCGAGTGTTGCCGAAGGTTTCCGAATCTTTGTCGGTGAATGAATCGTCAGAGAATTGAACGGTCAACTGGTGTGTGTGTGTGTGACGTCACAGCAGATTACGGGATGTGAGGTAGGTCATGGACGGGAGTGTTTTGAATGGAAAACATGAATGGCGGTGGATGGCGGTGGTTGTTGAACCCTGACGTGGTAGGTTGGTTAGGTGTGAATGGGTCTGAGAGACAAACAAGATGGGGTTGAAAGCGCTCAATGGTAAACAAACATCAATGGTATCTGGAGTAGTGAATGGAATTGAGAGAGAGAGGGGGAATGAACTGGTTGTTGAATGTGCTCAATGGTAAACAAACGTCAATGAATCTGGAGTAGTATTTCCTGTAAATGGTAGGGTGGGGGTAGGATACAAATCGCATGGCATGTTGAGTCGGCCAGCTCGACATGAAATAAAAACAAGAAGGTGTACACCAGATCTGATTTATTAATCCATGAATTATATGTGGCATTAAAACCTAGCCACTTAACAAAAAGTTTATTGCCACGTTTTTGTACAATTTTTTCAACAAGATAATGCTTGGGATATTGCGTCCTTTGCAGTTCCTCCATGTAGAATCCTCCTTGGATTGGCTGCTTGTTGAGGTCATCAAGTAAATAAACAACTGGATTAGAAAGTTTTACCTTGCGAATACGAAATATTTCTGTGCTCCAGTTTGGTGTGTATCCTTTGGCGAAGATTGTTTTATGTTTACTGATGCGCACATAATCACCAATACGTAATTGATGACGTCGTGGATCTACTGTTTTGATTTTGTGATGAATGCGATCCAATTGCGCAATGTTCTTGGTTACAAGGCGTGGTTTCATTTTGATGGTTCTATGTTTAGTGTTGTTGTAACGTGTCACCAGGTCGCCTACAAGTTCAAGCCAGCGATAGGATCCTCTTGCTGTAAATTGTTCCCACATGCGCGTCTTGAGTGTGCGGTTGAAACGCTCTACAACACTTGCCTTTAGATTGCTAAAAGTGGAATAGTGATGGATGTCAAGTGATTTGAGATAAGCGGAAAAAGTCTTGTTGAAAAATTCTTTGCCTTGATCTGTTTGAAGCAAACGAGGTTGTCGTCTTGACCGCTGAACGATGGTCTTGAATGCAGCGGTGACCAGTTGTGCAGATTTATTCCGAACAGGTTCAACAAAGGCCATTTTGGAATAAACGTCGATGACGGTGAGCAGATAGTTGACCCCGTTGTTAGCTTTGGCATAGGGAATCATTTCAACCAGATCAGCTTGCCAAAGATCGTCAACGCCCCGTGTGATGACATGACGACGATGGTAGAGACGACGAGCTGGTCTATGCAACTCGCGAGCAATGCCAGCCTTAACAGGCGAGGGTGTATGAACACGTTGACTCATTAGACAATAATGCCAGCATGACGAAGCTCCTCTTCTATTTCTAAAACTTCCGCCTCGTGTCCGGTATGACCAGCCTGTTCTGATGCACGCAACAGTTGCAGACGTTTAACCAACTTATTTGGATTGTTCCAATAGGCGAAATCGATGAATGGTTTCAAAGTATTAAACGTGATACCGGACGCTGAATTTGCACGGCGAACACTTGCATAGGCGGGAAACAATTTTGATATGATGGTTTTATATTTGAAGCTCTTATTAGCATTTACTGCTTCAGAACGTTTATAATTACGTCTAAAACCATTTGTAGCCATCAAGATGTCTTTATACTTTTCAAGATCTTCTTTATCATACTCCTCGGTAGAAGGTGTACGTGAAAATAAAAGTTCTAAAAGACCTGGCGTCAATTTATAACGAACTGTTTTAACAATCAAAACATTGTCACTTATCTTGATTGGTGAATCGCCAATTCGAAATCTATTGTTTTCATAGCGAACACCATAGGTAGTATCAGTTTTCTTAGTAAAAAGATCTTCAAGGAAGGGAGTAACCAACGCACCATAATTTTGTAGTAAAATGGATTTTAACCGCACATATTGTTCGGGCGTATTTAATATTTCTTTAAGAGTAGGCTGCTTTTCTTTGAGTCTAGTGGGTGTTTCAGCAATTATTGATGTTTTCAAAAACTGGGGCAGCGGTGATTCTTTGGAGCTAGAAGACGGAAGCAATGGAGAAAAAAACATTCTCAGGTTCTTCATCATTTTCTTCCTCCTCTTCAATTGTTTGTGTTTCTTTTGAGCGTGTACTAGGTTTTGATGTTCCTTTCAACACAGCTTCCAGAGGTGACTTCAAATGTTTTTCGACAAACAGTTCACTGTCGGCATGTGCACGTTTTAGATAGCGAAACTTTTGTCGAATGCTATTTCGTGCACGGATTATGTGCTTTTTTAATTGACTCCCTGTTGTCGCCATGACATCTGAACAAATGATGTTCAGAAAAGCAATGCAGCTACTTAAATACGAATGAAATGATCAAATCCCATGCGGTAGCGTCCATTGTTGATGTTGCTCTGCTTATCAATAACAAGACAACTGTGGTGATGAGCGTTCCAACACATGGCACACAACTGTGTAAAGGCTTGAAAGGTCATGTCTGGGTTCACGTGATCATCGTAGACGTGATGCATGTTGCGCTCATCCTGTCGGAAGAGAACAATCACGTTGGCATTGTCACGAATTAACTGTTTTGGTATTCGCGAATAGGTTTGAGCGAGATAAAAACAATCAATATATTTATGACGTCCCATGCTAAAGTAAGCCTGAATAATACCCTGTCGTTCTGTGGCCACATCGTCAAAAATCAAAAGCGAATGGGGGCGAACATTGTCTGGAGAAATGACATCTTCGTGTGCTGCGAATGTGAAGTAGCCCATGTTGCGCAGACCTGACATGACCTGTTCCAAGAACACATACAGCGGTTGATACAGCGATTTGGCAAAAATATAGATATTTTGAAAGCGCACTCCGTTTAAGGAGGTGATGAGGGTAAGCAGAAGATTGGTTTTTCCACATCCCGACGGGCCGGCGATGAGACAGCGAATGGAGGATGGGAAGAGTGATCCATGACGTTGTTCGGACGATGTTGAGAAGAGGTGTGAAACCAAGTCTCCCACCGGAAGTGAATGTTGTTGCTTAATAATCTGCATATCAACTAAATGTGAAAGGGGAAGAGCTGGTCTCTATATACATGAGGCAAACGGGTGTTTCAGTTCCAGTGTAACCATGGACGCCTTTGGAAGAACTCTCAAAACAAATGAACGATTTGCTTTGACAAACGATCCAAAACATGATACAGATCCGGCTACTAAACGATATGTCGATGCTAATGTATTGTCACGCACTACAGATGGCAATTACGACTTTAATGGAAAGCGATTGACCAATATAACAGAACCCGTACTACCCTCGGACGCATGTTCAAAAAAGTATGTAGATTATTACCGATTACGACGTATCAAAGGAGATTATGAGGCTCAGAATAAACGTATTACAGGCGTTGCAGATCCTGTGAACGATCAAGATGTGTGCACCAAAGCCTATATGTTAACCAATGCTTTGGTGTTAACAGAAGCAAAGGACTATGACGTACACCAACGTCGAATCACTCAGCTGGCTCTTCCAACAAACAACACGGACGCTGCTCGAAAGGACTATGTAGATAACAAGGTGAAACAGGTGCTCAGTATTGTGCCCACCCTAACTGCAAAGGGCTATACAGCAAATAATGCACGCCTTGTGCATGTGGCTGATCCTGAAGATGATCAAGATGTTTGTACAAAACGGTTTTTAAACTCTGAAATGGAAAAGGTGTGGGAAATTAAGGAGAACGCTCTACAGATGAAGCGAAGACGAATAGCAGAAGTTGCTGATCCTGTGCAACCTCACGACGTGACAACCAAACGATTTTTGGAACAACGGTTATCGCTTTTTATTAAATCAATACCCTCTATATTTCTGCTTCACATTGTAAACCAACAACCGGTAAAAGATCCCAATAACCTCGCCTACATACTACGTTCGGGGTATGACAATTACCGTTTAATGTATGATGGTGCCATTCGTGTAATTGAGTATGCACCAGATTTGAAACATTTAGAGGTACGATTAAACGGTAGTGTTCAACCACTTATTGATCAACCGGTGAAAGCCGGAGACAAATTATTCTTTCACTTGAAACTCTCGTCTGAAGAAAAAGAGGCGGGGAAAACGATGAACGATTTTCCTCTGTATATAGAACTTGAATATACAGCCACCATTGAATACATAACTACAGGTTCCCTTCCTGAGGAGCGTTAGTTGTGTTCTATACTTTGCGGTGTGAGGTTGTCTTGTTCTTTGGTCGCGATGGTGAAACAGAGATATGTGGTGAAGAAGAGAAAGAAGTTGTCAAGAAAGGGAGGCTTTAAAGCTATTCTTCATGCGGCACGTCAAGCTTCGCGCGGAGAAACAAATAGTGAGTTGGCTATTAAGAAAGCACTCCGAGCAGCACGATTGCATGCGAATCCCAAAAGTAAACTACGTTTTAGAAAACGTGCCCGAGTTATTCCTGTGCCGAAACGTGGTGGATTTTTACCTGCACTGTTTGCTGGACTAGCAGCCCTGGGTTCACTTCTTGGAGGAGCAAGTGCGGTAGCACGAACGGTGAAAGCTGTTGAGGAGGCGAAGCAACAGTTGAAGGAAAGTGAAAGGCATAATAAAACTATGGAGGCCATAGCACTGCGCGGCAAAGGTGTGAACATGAAGCTAGCACCCTACAAGAAAGGACTCGGCATTTACATGTCGCCAAAAAACGGTTAATCGATGCACTGCCACGACGAGCCATGACGCATGAGGAAGTTTTAAGATATGCAAAACAGCTTAAGATCTCCCACTTTCGAGGCGTGTTTATGGGCAACCAACTACCGTCTCGTCCACGGAGCCATGAAAGTGCAGTTGTCAATTTGGATGACAGTCATGGACCGGGAACGCATTATGTGGCCTACATAAAGCATGGGCGAACCGTGTGGTACTTTGACAGTTTTGGAAATCTTCCTCCTCCGACAGAGCTTGTTCGCTATTTTGGAAGCAGTGCAACAATACACTATAATGTGAAACGAGTGCAAAATTTTAACACGCAACAGTGCGGTCGTCTATGTTTGACTTTTCTATATAAGACCGAGCACGGCGGGTGACGTGGTCATTATGACAACAGAAAGTAGAACGTTTACAGTGCACGGACAAGGTGCGGAGGTAACTGTTGACTTTTATCCTCCTATTGAATTGGGACGACGACCCTACGTGCTGGGACTTGTTTCGTTTGAAGGCTATAATAGAATCTGCAACATAATTGAAGACGTCAATGATAAGTTCTACTACGATGACTATGTGTTAACTCTACCGTCTGGCAGCTACACCGTAGATGATATTCACGATCACATCTACACAACTCTCACCAAGGAATTTAGTCTAAAAGCATTTCTGGACGGGACACGCAAGTTTGAACTCATAGCCAACAACGTGACACATCGCTGCAGTATTCTTTCTTCTTTTAGGATTGATTTTAAATCTCAACCAGATTCGATTGGGTCATTGTTAGGCTATTCACCACAAGTGTTAGTACCGAACGTGATACACAAGTCTGACCAACCGGTGAAAATAATTGAAGATCATCACGTATCTGTCACGTGTAATATTATTACAGACGTCTACACCAATCAAGATCCCTCGCATTCGCTTTATGATTTTATTGTTACTTCACCTGGTGGTTATATCATCCGCGAAAACCCGTCGGTGGTGCTCTATCATCCTGTGAGTGTGACCAACATCAGGAATATTACCTTAAGACTGGTGAATAGAAACCAACGTCTCATCCGATTAGACCCTCATACACCTGTGACCTACAAACTGTATCTGAAGCCAGCATGAAACAAGTGTATAAAGCGGCAACGCTGTCAAGAGCAGGTGTTAGTTGTGCTCAACACGTGTACAGGTTAACACGTGTCAACAAGCAGATCCTACAACAACTTGGTTACACCTTACGTCATGAATTCGATTCTAGACGTGACAAACCCTGTCGAAGTACAGGAGGGTATTGTAAGAATTGAACACCATTCCTACCAACCGTATACTCAGGGACTAAATAATAATGATGAGATTCGCATTACTATTAACCAACAAGATATCTACACGCTTCCACATGAAAGTTACATCCAGATTGAAGGGCAACTCACCAAATTGGATGGTACCATTCCAACAACGTCAAAGTTGGCCAACAATGCTTTGGCCTTTTTGTTTTCTGAGGTTCGCTACGATATCAACGGTATTGAAGTGGATACTACTCGAAATGTTGGCATAACAAGTGTCATGAAACTTTATCCCTCGTACGGAAGCGAAGAGAGTAAAGCTTTTTGTATGGCTGGTTGGTGTCCCAACTCAACCAACGACTGGATGATTAACGATGATGGTACATTTACTGGACATTTACCTCTAAAATTAATACTAGGCTTTGCAGAGGATCATAAGCGCATTATTGTGAACGCAAGACAGGATCTGATTCTTGTACGAGACAGGAGTGATTATAATGCGCTAAAGGGAGCTGATACAGCGCCAATAGATACAAAAATTCTACTGCAACGAATTCTATGGAAAGTACCGCACGTTACTCTATCAGATCAGAAAAAATTGAGTCTGCTCAAGATTGTGGAGAAGGATACAGCTTTACCCATTCAATTTAGAAGCTGGGAGCTGCATGAATATCCGGTATTACCACTCTCCGATACACATACTTGGTCTATAAAAACCTCACGGTATACAGAGCGGCCACTCTACGTCCTGGTTGGATTTCAAACAGATCGCAAATATCAACAGAATAAAGATGCATCAAAATTTGACCACATCCAATTACGAAATATACGACTCTTTTTGAACGGTGTTACCTTTCCCTATGAGGGAATGGATTTAAACTTTAACAAGAACAAATATGGTAAGCTCTATGACATGTTTGTAAACTTTCAGTCATCCTATTATCAGAAAGAGGCATGTCCGCTATTATCACCACAAGACTTCAAGTCCAAGGCGCCTCTGGTGGTGATGGACTGTTCGTATTTGGAGGAGTCGATGAAGGAAACAACTATTGATATCAGACTAGAATTTGAAACATCTACAGTTATTCCAGAAAAAACAACAGCCTATTGCCTTATTGTTCACGAGGCGCAAGTGTTTTATCAACCGCTGTCCAATATGGTGACCAGAGTATAAATAGCATGTCTTCCTCCATTGCCCTTCACAGTCATGGAAAGCTACGATGAAGTCACAACCCCCTCTGCGAGGTGGGTCTGCAAATGTGAAAGTGATTCACCAGTCTCAGATGAAGATTCAAGGTTTACCATTTATCGCGCCCTAGTGAGTGAAGCTATAACTGCCTATCACAAGAATCATACTGTGCTTAGAATGCCGCCGCATCTGGTTCACTATTTACCGGATGGATTCATGTCTACGTTTGGTATTCATGACAGGGGCTACAACAACAAGCCCATCGCTAATCAAACAAATAATGTGGACGATGGCGTTGCCAAAGCTTCATCTTGTCATGTTGGAGAGCGGGTAGATTGTATGGACTGCAAATGCGATCGTTGCTCAACAAGTCGAGACGCTGATGCAGCATTTGAGATTTATCGCACCCTGGTGAGTTTAGCAATACGCGCCTACCATAAAGCACAATTTCTTCGTGAAATGCCGCAGCATCTGATTGCCTATTTACCAGCTGGATTTCTGACCGCGTACGGTGCACACGACATTGACCTTAATTGGGATAAGCTACCATTACACCTCCGTATGTCGGCGGATGTTGCAGCCTGCCGTCCTTGTCGTAGACACTTTATGCATCGAGGAGATTCTCACTGTGATTGGGATGGTCCAAATCCTATGATAAAAAATTGTAAGCGATGTACTGATAACTTTATGAATAAAATTGTGTAATTGATTTTGTGTGTATATTATTTTCCCGCTCCTATCCAATCAGTTAGTTGTTAAGAAGCAGCGGTGGTGGAAGGTGTGATATCCGTCGCCATGCCGAAAACATTGATTGTCGACGTGCAGGGTTTCAAGGTGAACGGAAACAAGTTTGTATTTAAAGAAGTTGGAATTATTGACTGCACAACCATGTGGGCACCAAGAGTAACCAGTTTTGTCTTTGAACCACCGTTTCCATTGCATTTGCAGTCAGACGAGGACAGAAGACAAACAGAGTGGTTGCAACGCAATTTGGGACTAGTCTGGAAAGAAGGCGACATTCCTTACCATCATCTATCACTTGTTCTGAAAGCTCACTTGTTTGGTGCTGACCTTGTATTTGTAAAGGGAAGTGAAAAAAAGGAATGGTTGCGTCAGTATGTTAATTCAACATGTCAACTTGTTGACCTTCATGATCTGGGATGTCCTGCACTGTACAACCTGTCCGTGCCTGATGAACCTCTACAAAATAAAACACTTCAAAATGTTTGGAAGCTTTTTGATTGGCTAGCTCGCAGAGCATGTCAAAACTTGCATGTTGAGTGCAAAGCGTTGTAACGTCAGCTTCAGTGTGAGACATACCAGTGATCAGTGTGGACGTGTAGTAATATGGCAGCAATTGAAGGTTTGGACTCAAACCCCACAGAGCGAGCTATTGTCAAGTTTTTTGCCTGTAAAAAAAAGCTTGACAGTTTCACAGATGAGGAATTGAACGCTTTGCCCAAGGCGTTCCTTTTTTATGTTGCTTCAAACGCGGTGAAAAATATTTGGCACAGTGTACCTAGTGAATGGAGCAGAGATCCTGGTCTGCGTGAACTACAACCATGCACTGACTTTAGTCATCACCAGCAAGTGTCTATCACTAAAATGCCATCCATTAGACAGTGTGGAACGTGTCAGCTCATCAAATTGTACCACGGCCATACAAATATACCGTCCTGTAAAGACTTTGCTTCATCATTCCATGGTTGCGATGAAGAAGAGGAAGAAGAGACAGCAGCGGCAGTATCGCCAGCACCAAAAAGTAAGACAACGCTTGAAAAAGATATGCCAGACCTTTGCTGGTCATGGTCTAGTTAACAAGGCCATTGATCTACTTCCCATTGAACTGCATATTCCTGGCTATCAATTTTGTGGACCTGGAACTAAACTAAGCCAACGTCTAGCACAAGGGAACTCTGGAATCAACATATTGGATGCAGCGTGTAGAGATCATGACATTGCTTACAACAACAAGAATATAGAAGTACGTCGAGTTGCAGACCGCATTCTTCTAAGAAAGGCCATGCAGCGTGTGATGTCATCTACTGCTTCTATTGGTGAGAAGATTGCAGCCTTGATTGTAGCAGGAGCGATGAAGTCAAAGCTATTGATTGGTGGTGGATTAGTGAGGAAAAGGACAAAGTAATAAACATGAATTAAATATTGTGAAGTATTTATTTGAGAGTCAGTCCACCAGTTCATAGTATACACAAATTATGGTTTAGTTTTCTTCTTGTACAAAAACCAACAATTTTAATAAAAAGAATTGAAAATGAAAGTGTGTTCTTTTTTACAAGGTGTGGAAATGACCATAAGGCAAGCTATTTACACCATCCCACAGACGTTTATTGTCATATGCTGTCAGCGATGTTTTATTTTGATTTACTGTAAAAATATTATGGTTCTTTGAAAGAATGCGTGTTTGCTGGTATAAGCGAGAGGTGTTTGCGTAGAGTACACATCGATATTCCTCAACATTGAGGAATTGTGTGACGCTACGAAGAACGCCCTTCGCTTTGCATTGACCTTTATTCTTTTGTGTTGAAAATGCGTACATTTTCGGCGCCAAAGCCACAAATTCTGTCATAACATCACCGGCGCACTCATCCTTAAATAGACCTTTTTTTTTTTATTCATGGGAATTATGCCAAACATATTGTTAACCTCATAGTTTGAGGTATCAAAGTAATTTGGATGTTCTCTCATCACTGAGTAAACATCTATCGTATTGGTTTGATAAATAAGACTGTCTGTATCCATATACAGTAATTTTACATCTCCAAACTTTTGTTTGGCAAACTCATAATGAAATTGATACATTACAAATTTTGAAAAGTCAAGTATTACCATTCCCAAGTAAATTGGTTTGTTATACATGATTTCTGTCTTTGACAATTCAATGGTTACTAAATCAGTTTCAATAACTCGTACAGAATGGAAATTAGGCATAGCTATATATTTTCGTGCGCCATATCGACCGTCCCAGTGGTTTACCAAATGAATAGTTCTATGCTTTCGAATATTTTCCATTGATTTACCGTAGCACGCATTGTTCATTAATTTATAAAAATTTGATTCAAATGTGGTCTTGGCGTGCTGCCGATGATGAGTATTCAATTGCATGTACGGTTGTAACCATGGTTTTTGGTCAAAGCAAATAATGCGGTGAATGGATTGCAGTTTCAAACCATGTTTCAAACATTGCATTAAATTTTCAATGTGTATGACGTACCGATTTTTTGAATTTAACGTTGCCAGCAACTTTTTATTGTTGGAACGTGAACTGGGAGGTTGTAATTTTTCAACACAAAATGGTAGATCAGAATGATCATTGTGTATCTCACAGGGATATAATAAGTCGACCTCTAGAACGTAGCCACGCGTGTCATTGCTCAACACATCTTTTAAATTAAAATTTGAAACTTCATCTGAAGTCAACCATCGAAAATTTTGATATGGAAGAGGTTTTTCCATAGCATATCCGTATAAATTGTTACAATCTAGGTAGGTGAGGTATGTTGTAGGTTGGTTTGGTTTGTATGTATCCATATATGGATTATTTGCTTTGGCGTGCTTTTGCACAAGCGAAACAAGACCACCACGTATTCCACGTTCAAAAAAGAGTAACATGTCGATGTCTGTTAATAGTTCCAGTTCTATGTCAGTCACCTTCAACATACAGTCCCAACTATATCCGGCAAGGGTGTAGTAATGGGCTGGATCTAGATTGTAGATTTCAAGACACAGTTTGCGAAAGTGTTCAAACACGTCTGTCAAAAGTAGTGTATCAATTTTGAGGTATAAATCAGCATACTCGCCCAAAGTTGATATCTTGAACACGTCCCATACTTTTTGGGCGTGTAAATAGTCTTCTTCAGAAATATGACTTTTTGTTAAGTCATTGTAAAATTTGTCCTTTGAAGGAGTGCAGTTTCCTGTAAACATGCCCAATTGTTTACATAATTATAGGGAAACACTCCTTTTCGAATGCATAATTCAAATTGTTTGGCATCAGTAAAGTGTTGACGTACAAAATGCAAATTGTTTGGGTGAAGCCCTTGAACAAGCGCATCCAATGATGATGCGAGGAATCTATACGAATCTAAAAATCGTATACTGATTCCATTTCGCCATTTCGAAAACGAAATAAAATTTTCATGATTTTGTGGAATTAAAGAAAACTTTTGGTTTTCAAGGTTAACAAATTCCTTAATAATTAGATGACTGTCATACCGAGACATGTTGTGCAAGAAACAAGAAATATAGCGTGCTCTTTTATAGGCCAAATTACATGCACTATGAGCCGCTCCTCTAAATTTGCCAGTGTACCGATTATGGTCTCTCACTGGCGTGTCACAAGTTGCTATTGGTTTTTGACAAATGTGGCAAGTGGTTGCTGTTGCAAAAGCCACCTCGTCTGCATCCAACATTTGAAGCGGAATTGGGTTTTCCAGGATATTGTACACCCGATCTGCCAAGGCATCCAATTCATTTAAAAACCAAGCAGCAGCATTTGCATCGCGATAAGATTTGAAGTATGAAAGTGAAGGGTCATATGAACAAATCAGGTTTAGAGCACAACTGAATGGCACATGTTGCTGTACTTGTTGAGTGTACGGGCGTGCTGGATCCGGGTTACATGTGTCAATGGGTGTGGTTAAACATTCAAAATCTGCATATACTGTAAATGGAAGCGGTTCTTGACGAGACACATTTTGAAATTTCATACTGGCTTTATCCTTTTCTGGGAATGTAATTTTTACAGCTGGTTGTGTAATGCAATCAATAGTATGGGCTGTCAACTTTTGATTGCTAGTAAAATATTGCAAACAGCGATCACATATATATACCCTATTTTTACTCTTTGTAACTTGTGAACGAACTAGTCTGGAAAGATCTTTGATATAACAATAATGGTTGCACAATTCCCCTTCAATGTACAATAAATTAAAATGATTTTCTTTTTTTTCCTTTGTCACATAGAGTGGCCCAATAACTTTGTCCCCTTCAACTCCGTATACATTAATGGAGTAAAGCAGATTTTTAGATTCAAAACGAGAAATGGCGTTGAGGTCCATTGGGAATTCTATGTCTGCTAAATTTAGACTGATCATTAATTCCATAAATTTCTGGTGATATTTTCCCATTCTGTGAACATTTTCAGTTGCAGGACTTAACCCAGCAGCCAGGGACCACACAAAGCAAAAAACGTCATTATTATCCACATTGATGACTGCGTGATGTTTTTCCAACTGTTTAGGCAAATTAACATGAGATGAACCACTGTTCATGGGATCAAAGGTGCATACATTAATTTTAAGATGATTGATAGCTTCCAGCGATTTGCCACTTTCCAATTCTTGAAACTCGGCAAAGCGCGTCATGAGCTTATCGACAATGTTTTTACTATACCAACTGTGTATATTATCAGTGCGGTACAATTCACACATTTTCGTATGTAAATAAATCGGTTTGGTTATTTCAACACCTTGTTTTAAAATAACAAAATCACATAATAACTCAGCGTTAATCTTTAACGCTACATGTTCTCTTAAACAGTCTTGCATTTTATTTTGAAAAATGTTGTGGCTAGCGTTTAAAAATTCATTTGGGTCTAAAAATTTAGCATCATTATTAATTTTAAAGCTACATAACTTATTATTGAAACAACTATCCACTTTCTGCCAACTAAGTTCTGGTGCTGACGTCATGACACTTACAGTAATTACATTTACTACAAAAACAGCAAATCACTGAACAGTTTGCAGAGAATGAAAACAAAGTTTATTGTCTCTGCAAATTCTGTTTTAACATTAACAAATTTTAAATTTTATTTGATTCTTCAATAAATTCTACCAAACATCTTTTGTTTTCTAGTCCCAAATATTTTAGGTAGATGGTTCCTTTGTTGAGGTCATTTACAGCTTCGTCGTTGAGTTCCATGAACCTCGCAGGTAAGAAGACAGCGAAATCTTCTAGTTCACAAACTATTCTTCCCCCATATTTCGTGCTTACCCTGCGAACAGCTCTCACCAAATAGGACTCGTTAACTGGCAGGTCCTGTAATCGTTTAGTCTCCAGACCTGTTGCTCTGCCAATGAGATTCGCAACTGTTATAGCAGACATATTGGTTCTGAAAGGTAATTATAAAGTGTTTAGGTAAACTATTAAAAATGTTCAGGTACCCTCCACCTTTATTTATTAGCACATTAACTCAAACCCTGATCTATAGACTAAACCATCAAATGTGTATACAAAACTTATTTGCTAAGACGAGGAGTGTCCTAACAGCGCTCAGTCCCAGTAAATCAGTCGGATAGAGCGAGATAAGGTAATATCTCTTTTGACTGACGTCAAGCCTGGTAATGACTGTTAGTTGCAATAATAGTTTCATATATCCACTTGAGTAGTGTGTCCTGCATCCCCATCCAAACCTCTAGACTAAACCATCAAATGTGTATACAAAACTTATTTGCGAAGACGAGGAGTGTCCTAACAGCGCTCAGTCCCAGTAAATCAGTCGGATAGAGCGAGATAAGGTAATATCTCTTTTGACTGACGTCAAGCCTGGTAATGACTGTTAGTTGCAATAATAGTTTCATATATCCACTTGAGTAGTGTGTCCTGCATCCCCATCCAAACCTCTAGACTAAACCATCAAATGTGTATACAAAACTTATTTGCGAAGACGAGGAGTGTCCTAACAGCGCTCAGTCCCAGTAAATCAGTCGGATAGAGCGAGATAAGGTAATATCTCTTTTGACTGACGTCAAGCCTGGTAATGACTGTTAGTTGCAATAATAGTTTCATATATCCACTTGAGTAGTGTGTCCTGCATCCCCATCCAAACCTCTAGACTAAACCATCAAATGTGTATACAAAACTTATTTGCGAAGACGAGGAGTGTCCTAACAGCGCTCAGTCCCAGTAAATCAGTCGGATAGAGCGAGATAAGATAATATCTCTTTTGACTGACGTCAAGCCTGGTAATGACTGTTAGTTGCAATAATAGTTTCATATATCCACTTGAGTAGTGTGTCCTGCATCCCCATCCAAACCTCTAGACTAAACCATCAAATGTGTATACAAAACTTATTTGCGAAGACGAGGAGTGTCCTAACAGCGCTCAGTCCCAGTAAATCAGTCGGATAGAGCGAGATAAGATAATATCTCTTTTGACTGACGTCAAGCCTGGTAATGACTGTTAGTTGCAATAATAGTTTTATATACCCATTTGATATTATTATTATTATCCACTTGATAAATATTTAAGGTCAACTGTATAACCATCGACAGTTAGAGAAACTAAAGGTACTGTGTTCAATATTACCTGATAGAAGATCTTTGCAGCAAAGCGATGTGTATACTATCAACTCGTGGACTTCTCTGGCTAGCAACAATAATGTCACGGGCTTATATACCCTTACAATCAGAGGCAACACGCCGGTTTGCCCGCTTTCTCAGTAACTGGATGACCTCCATATTTAGTGTCCGCTTTCTCAGTAACTGGATGACCTCCATATTTAGTATAAATGAACCTGCTATTTACAAAGAATTATCATTTCACTGCTGCTATGTCCGATAATGAAAACACCCATCATGAAGAAGAAGAATCCGCAAATTGGGATTCATCTTTAGACATTTTCATGTAAGTAATATTCATTTTTTTTAATTGATACCAGGCAAAAAAAATTAAATCAAAGCCTAGAACGCTAACCAATTAACCATGGGACTGGAATATATTTTTAATTAAGACAATACAAACACCCAGTCCCCAAGCCAGGGGAATTAATCACCAGAAAATACAATCCCCACAGACCTCCCAAAAGTCTAACCCAGGACCCTCCAGTTTAGAGGCTAACAGCAGCCAAGAACAGTATAGTTGAGTCACACAGCTAAACACATAGTTGTATCTTGTCTCGCAATAAACAGTCAAGTTAATTATTACACTATTGTTTAAATGCAATGTCAAGCTTGGCTAACATTATTGCTGTTAATGTTAATAGCGTTTGTCAAATTGTGGTCAAGTAGCTTTGAACACTTAGATAGGTGTTAAGGTTTTATATACTTAGCCGGGTGTAGCCCAAGGACGGCCGACGGTGGGGCTCGAACCCACGCGTCTACCGAGTCCGTCCTGACAACCTTTTAATTGAATTTCATAGCTAGTTTTTTTTGTCGTGTGACCTACTCAGAGGCCAAGTGCAGGTCTTTCTATTCGACGTCGGTATGGAGTGGAAGATGAAACTGGGCAAGGATGTGGAAGGAATCGGCCGTGGCCTATCAGAAGGTACCGTCCCAGCATTTGCATGTGGAAGGAATCGGCCGTGGCCTATCAGAAGGTACCGTCCCAGCATTTGCCTGGTGTTGAAAATGGGAAACCACGGAAAACCATTTCAAGGACGGCCGACAGTGGGAAAAGCCTAGAACGCTAACCAATTAACCATGGGACCGGAATATATTTTTAATTAAGACAATACAAACACCCAGTCCCCAAGCCAGGGGAATTAATCGCCGGAAAATACAATCCCCACAGACCTCCCAAAAGTCTAACCCAGGACCCTCCAGTTTAGAGGCTAACAGCAGCCAAGAACAGTATAGTTGAGTCACACAGCTAAACACATAGTTGTATCTTGTCTCGCAATAAACAGTCAAGTTAATTATTACACTATTGTTTAAATGCAATGTCAAGCTTGGCTAACATTATTGCTGTTAATGTTAATAGCGTTTGTCAAATTGTGGTCAAGTAGCTTTGAACACTTAGATAGGTGTTAAGGTTTTATATACTTAGCCGGGTGTAGCCCAAGGACGGCCGACGGTGGGACTCGAACCCACGCGTCTACCGGGTCAGCAGAGAGCTTGGACCGTGACCTAATGTTGCGCTACAGACTAGTTGGAAGAAGATGAAACTGGGCAAGGATGTGGAAGGAATCGGCCGTGGCCTATCAGAAGGTACCGTCCCAGCATTTGCATGTGGAAGGAATCGGCCGTGGCCTATCAGAAGGTACCGTCCCAGCATTTGCCTGGTGTTGAAAATGGGAAACCACGGAAAACCATTTCAAGGACGGCCGACGGTGGGACTCGAACCCACGCGTCTACCGGGTTAGCAGAGAGCTTGGACCGTGACCTAATGTTGCGCTACAGACTAGTTGGAAGAAGATGAAACTGGGCAAGGATGTGGAAGGAATCGGCCGTGGCCTATCAGAAGGTACCGTACCAGCATTTCCATGTGGAAGGAATCGACCGTGGCCTATCAGAAGGTACCGTACCAGCATTTGCATGTGGAAGGAATCGGCCGTGGCCTATCAGAAGGTACCGTCCCAGCATTTGCCTGGTGTTGAAAATGGGAAACCACGGAAAACCATTTCAAGGACGGCTGACGGTGGGACTCGAATCCACGCGTCTACCGGGTCAGCAGAGAGCTTGGACCGTGACCTAATGTTGCGCTACAGACTAGTTGGAAAAAAAACTTTCTTTTTTTTTCTCCCAGTCCCACTTAAGAAACATGACTAATTTATTGTAATTTAATGCAAATTGTATTACCGGTTGAAGACCTGTTAAATTTATTGCCAAGACATACTGCTTTAACAAAAATAAAAGTTAATAGCCTACATCCTCAATCTTGATACCAGTCTAATGTCAAACAGGCTTTCAATATCTTAGAATTGTGACAGTATCATTAAAATTGTCTTGGGCTGTTATGTAAATTAGCAGTAGTATACCGGCTCTCACCGCTTATCTGCAGTTTAAATCTCACTTACTTCATGTGAGATCTGTGTATGGTACCGCAAAAGTTGAATTGTTGTTGTTGTTTGAGTCTTCAGTCTTTTGACTGGTTTGATGCAGCTCTCCATGTCTCCCTGTCCTGAGCTAATCGTTTCATCTCTACATAGCTCCAACATCCCTACATCGGAGGCAATCTGTTTAACATATTCTAACCTTGGTCTACCCCTACAGTTCTTGTCCTCGACCCTTCCTTCCATAACTAAGCTTGCTATTCCTGGGTGTCTTAGTATGTGTCCTACCAACCTATCTCTTCTCTTCATTAGCAGTCACCAGAAACATCTCTCCTCTCCCACTCGTCTTAATACCTCTTTGTTTGTAACCCTATCTACCCATCTGATCTTCATCATTCTCCTGTAACACCACATTTCAAATGCTTCTATTCTCCTCTTTTCTGCTGCACCAATAGTCCAAGTTTCACTTCCATAGAGCGCCACGCTCCAGACAAAGGCTTTCAAAAAAAAATGACTTCCTAATACCTAAATCTATATTCGATGTCAGCAGATTCCTTTTTTTTTGTTGAAATGCTTTCTTTTTCTGAGCCAACCTACTTGCTTCGTCCATCACTGGTTATTCTGCTTCCTAAGTAACAGAAGTCTCCTACTTCCTTCAGCTTTTCACCTGTCAATTTGATCTCCATAGAGGTTTCTGATTTATGATTTCAAAATGTCAAACAATTTAGTCCAATCAACTTTATCAAAAGCATTTTCTAAATCTACAAAAGCCATGAACGTTCTCTTGTCTTTCCTTATTCTATCTTCTAAAATCAGCCTAAGACTTAGTACAGCTTCCCTTGTTCCTACATTTCTCATGAAACCAAACTGATCTTCACCCAACTCTGTTTCTATTTGGCTTTCAATCCTCTTGTAAATCATTCTGGACAGGATCTTTGAAGCATGAGTAATCAAGAAGGTTGAATTAAGGATAACAAAATTAACAGTATTATTCTCTTCTTGCAAAACATTTTTTAAACTCAGCTTCCAAAAGCTTACATATAGCAGAACGCGGATTTTACAACTACAGAGGCGACAGCCGAGTTCAGCATTGCTTCCACTTACTTGTGTCAAGCTCCTCTCTGTCTTCTTTCCTATCAACCTCGCTTGGTCAACTCTTGTTCTCTTCCAACTCCAACAGTATTAGAGTATCCAAGGCCCTTGCCACATCTTTTCTGATTCCCTCCTTCTGCAAGAGGCCAGTCTTCTTTTCCCATTATTTCCTACCTTCTGCCTGTCATTTAATCATTGATGCAGAGAAGTGCAAGGAGTATGCCTCCATAACTTAGGAGGTTTTCTGCTGTGTACTTTAATTTTCCCTGACACAAACATCAAGACAGTTTATATCCTCGCCGCTAGATTGGGTATTCTAATGACATTGATAGACATTTTTTCTATTTTATAGTTTTTCGAATGACCGCGTCATCGCAGAGTTTTTTATGCAGATGATGTTAATGATGGAGGCCAATAATGACACGGAGGAGGAGGAGGACGATGATAGTGAAGAGGAAGGAGAAGAAGAAGAAGCTTCCGAAAATAAACAATAAATGTAAGAAAACAATAATAATAAAAATATTCTTGTTTTGATTGATTTATTTGTCTATCATTCCCACTTTTTTTTATATGAAGCTGAGCGAGTCAACATGTCAGGTGTCAATCTCAGAAATTCACTCCTGTGACATCACACATCGGTTGACCGTTCAAATCAGATTATTCATTCTAACACCCATCCATGTCCATTAACCATCTAGCACGCCTTCCATATCCTCAGCTCCATAACACATAAATTCAAATCTCCCAAGTCAGCATAAATAAAAAAATCCTTCGGCTGCACTAGGTCTCTGTGATTATGCCTCCATGGCTTAGGGAGAAGCATGCCAACCTCTCACCGCTGGGTTTGTGGTTCAAATCCCAGTTACTCCATGTAAAATCTGTGCTGGACAAAACAGAAGCAGACTGGTTTTTCTCCGGGTACTCTAGTTTTCCAGACAAACTTTTATTCCACCAACACTCTCCACCATCATTTAATTTTATCAGTCATTTATTCAATCGCTGGCTCAGAGGAGTGTGATAGGCTTCGACAGTCGGCACAGTTCATATCTTCACAACTAGATGGAATATTCCAATGTCATCAATAGACATTACACCATCTCGTTTTTATTTCATGTCGAGCTGGCTGAACCGACATGCCATGCGTTTTGTATCCCCCACCCATTAACAATTTGTTTACCGTTAAGTATTAGAAAAAAAAACAATCCCATCCATGTCCTACACTACATTCTGCCTGTGACGTCACAACCTCCATTCACAGTTCCATCTTCATTCACGTTTGTTTACCCGCCAACCTAGCACGTCAGGGATCAACAACCACCATCCATCTCCATTCATGTTTCCCATTAAAACACTCTCATCCATGACCTGTGCTACATTCCGTAATCTGCTGTGACGTCGCAACCTCCATTCACGGTGCCATCTTCATTCACGTTTATTTACCCGCAAACCTAGCACGCCAGGGTTTAACAACCACCACCCACCACCATTCATGTTTTCCATTCAAAACACTCGCGTCCATGACCTACCCCAAATCCCGTAATATACTATGACGTCACACACACGCCAGTTGACCGTTCAAATCTGACGATTCATTCACCGACAAAGATTCGGAAACCTTCGGCAACACTCGGATCTCATCGTGCTCAAAGCAAAGCTATATAGCCCAGGATAATATCAGAGAAGGCGCTCAGTCCAAGAGAGAGACTGGGTCGAGGAGGGTCTCGTGCAGAGCCTCTTCCATCCTTCCCCCCTCGACCCCCACCCCACCCTTCCCTCCCCCCTCCCCCACCCTCCCCCTCCCCCCCCACCCTCCCCCCACCCCTCCCCTCCACCCACACCCCCTCAAACCGGTTCCTGGACCCTCCAAGGTTTGTTTACCTTCCGGGGTCCCGGCGACCTTGGGGTCAATGACCTACCTCAAGGTCATTGACCATGACCTACCTCAAGGTCATTGACCTTGCCACGCCCCCCTCATTTGCATAAATAACGGTATTTGAAGCAGAACCCCCATAGCCTCTCTACTACTATAGCCTCTTGTAATTGTTCCCAATTCTCTGGACTTAAAGTTTCCAACTTGTGGGTGAATTCTTGGTTGCTCTTTAGCTTGCCTCTGTCAAACTTATCAGTTTTTCTTGGAGTAATCTTGTTATTTCTTGGAATTAGTCTAACTTTGATCTGCGATAGGTAGTGATCCGAGTCTAAGTTGCCACTTCTCAGAACCTTTACGTTCTGGATCTCTCGTTGCGCTTTCCGTGCAATGGCGACATGATCAATTTGGAATTCACCAAGGTTGGAGTATGGAGAAATCCCGGTCTTCTGTTTTCTGGGTAGGTGTTTGAACGCCGTTGACTTTAGGACCAGATTGAATGTTCTGCATTAATAATATTATACTTGTCCCATCTGAAAAATATTACCTACAAGGTCCAATTTTGAAATGGTCCACTGTACCCTGTATTACGAACACTCAAACTTATGTGTGTTTATATTATAACACCAGAGTCACAAATTGCAATTTAACAAACACTGCAGGATGTGAATTTGCTTCTGTAAAGAATAATGTAAAAATATTTAGACCCCTAAACAAGGAACACATTCTGTTCCTTACTAAAGATCCAGAGGTAATTCTACAAACAGGTCCAGAATTCCAAAAATCCATCCAGATTTCAGGACCACAGGTAATTTATTCTAATGAATCCTGTCCTATTTCCAGTATGGGAATAACTTGACGACAAAAAACTATCAAATACATTCATACTTTCCCATCCTTAAATATTCAGAATGAACCTGCAATACAGAATGAAATTAAGTTTCACATCTCCCATTTAAATTTAAAGAAATTGAAACTGGACTTAAAACCAATTCCTATAACTTCTATTGGTACAAAGATATTCGTATCTACCAATATCATTCTTGTGATATTAATAACAGGTATTGTTATAATCATGTTCAGGAAAAGATTGTATAAATTATGTATATCTGTAAAAATTAGAAATAAGAAAAATGTAAATGAAAATGTTACTGAGGGCAGTAACGTTAAAGAAAGAGGGGAGGAGTTATATTCCTCGTCGGGAATAGAACCCTCGACTTCAAATATTAATGGATTCAGCTTCTAAAACTACGTGATTATTATCATCATTAATATAAGTGTCAGCCAAGTTACAACAGGCAGTATGTATGTTACTTGATTAATACTAAGTGAGTCGAGCTGTGTATAATTTCAAAGTCCAGATGACACATAAACCCGTGCCTGGCCAGCTATGAATAATTTCTCAGTATAATATTCAACAACAACTCGAGTTTCAAAATGGCACATAACCTCGTGCCTAGCAAGCTATGAATAATTACAAAACAGTTCAGGGTTCAGATGAGACACAGTCTCGTGCTTGGCAGAGTCCAGCCAGATATTTCCGTGACGTATGTTCCCTACTCGAGACCACTACCAGCCCCTTCCATATGTGTCCCCCGGTAACTAGCCAGTAAGAGTATACTGTATCCCACCTAGAGGAATTGACATGTGACTTCTTAAATTCTAATAAAACCCTGGACTCAGAGAGCTCCAGTCTCTTGTAACTTAGTAATCTTAAGATTAACCAACTGAACTGGTTGGCAGTCGGACTCCATGCCTGGACACTTGTAAATAACTTCAAATGTATTAGTGACTAGTCGAAACAATAAATAACAAAGTTGAACTCTTCGCTTCATTTTAAATAGATATCACTCAGACTCGTGAGCATGCTAGCAACGAACAATTGTTAAGCGACAAACTTAACTGGGATCACGTCCGGGATTCGAGTAACTTAACTAGTGAACAAGATAATTACGAAGTAATCAATGTCTATAAGGGTTCCAAAAATGATTTTAGAGGAAAAATAAAAAAGAAATTAATCACTCTTATCCGTGGCCAGTAAAGATATTAAATTTATTAACTCAATTAGATCAAAATGCTACAGATGACGAAAAAACTCAAATTGTTTGCAAAAGGCATTAGCGCTAGCGCCTTATGTGTTGAACGGGTTCGCAGATTAACTCAAATAATGAAACCGCATCTTTTTCCTGACGCTACATTGTATGATACTGATCTGGAACAAATCCGTTATAAATTACCTCAATATTTAAGCTATTTGTTTATGCGGTGTCTTGAACTACCCACCGATCAGGAAGCCATGAATTTATTTATTAATACATTAATAAATAATAATAATCTATTAAAAAGTACTATAATAAATTTAGCTTACCGTGTTAAACCCATCTTGGCTCCAACTGCTAAAATTCACGTCGATGCTAACGCGACGAGTCACTGCACACTACTACCGCACCAGATATACATTACACCTACCTATTGCGAGCATCAAGCGCCCACAGATACGCGCTGTCAGGCTATTTGTTTCGCCCACTATTCAGCCTTGCGTTTAAGTTAGGTCGTACAGCTAAACACACTGCATTTATTAGAATTATTAAATCGTAATAATAAATTAATTTCTTTTAAATTAAAGGGTAATATATTATGGGATAACATTATGCATGATGAAAAATGTATTCAATTCATAAAATTTCTTGCCAAATTAAGACATAATACGCTAAAATCTTACAAGCTGAGCGGCATTCCCATTTTATTATTTCCCTATGCGCCCACCATACATTCACATTTAAAACACGTTTATCGAGTAGTAACGCATTATGAACCACCGGTGGGATTTGGATTTCACATATTTCGCTATGATTGGGCTACTCGATTAAAGAATTATTTAACCACGGCTCAACGTAAATTAAAACATTCTTCTCCAAAAACAACTTCAAAATACTATATAAAAATAATTAAGAAACATTAACCAATATGTTTAAAAAGTAAAAAGTCATTTTTATAAAAAATATGTTTCATGTAGGTTAATTTGTATTATAATACTGTTATTCATAAATTTATATTTTAAGTATTAATATTATAATAATTTTGTTGTTGTAAGATGTCTAACAAAAATCTACGGGACCTAGTATTATTGAGTTACACGTTTTAAATGTACAAACTCTTTTATTTAGATTATTCATATTTACTTTACTTTTAAATATTATCTCTTTTTTTAAGATATACTAATAGCTTCACCCAATCCTTAAAAACCATTTGGATTACTTAATGGCGATTATTTATTCATAGCGCAGTGTAAATTAAATCATCTCTCACTATAATAAAAATACTATGTTGAAATTAAATTAAAAAAAACATAATTCACTTACGGTACCTTACTCATTTTTTTACAGAAATTTGCAGAATGTCGCTGTTTTCACTACCGATGTATGTTTTGCTACACATATTCTCATTTCTGGACATGAGCGATCTAGTCAATCTACAGAAAGTAACAGACACAATATTAGTTAGCTGTGCAATAGCTAAATTTGGATATACAGTATCTCAAGAAGACTCTTGATCAAATATTATATCGCAACTACAAACTATACACAAGACTTTGATATATTTAAATTAAAAAAATTGTGTACATATACCGGCAGTTTTAGTGTGTGTAAACAAATCAACAAATCTATAAAAAATAATTTTTAATGATTACGAATCCAGTATATCGATTTCAGATTGTATTACAATTAGTACTTTTTTCAAAAATGTAAAATCACTACACATTCCAACCAGTTTATGTACCAGTATAATATTAACAAATTTTAAAAAGTTAATTAAGTAAACTCTAATTGGTCCCGGTAAGTAAAATATCATGTCGCCAGAATGGTTATACAGACTAACTCATTTATTTGTGAAATCAATGGATACTACAAATATAATACATTTAAATGTATTTATATTTAGAAGTAGGAAACTACAATTTATTCAATTATCGGTTGACCATTCTCAATCAAATTGTTCGAAAACAGTTGACGTGCTTTTTAAAAATATTTGTAAACATTGCCCAAAATTAAGAGTTTTGGAATATATATTTCGACCATCATTTTGGAGACAATCAGATATTCTAAAATATACTAAGCACTTATATAATTTGGAAACACTTGTATTGGAAAATTGCTGTTATCATAATCTTGATATATTAGCTAGGGTTACACATTAAAAAAACTAACTTGCATTAATTCAATTGTTGTATATTCTAATTCTAGTTGTCCAGTTTAAACATGTAGAACTAATAGATTCTTGTATATTTAAAAATGTACTACTACCACAGCATTAATTTACGTATACATATCCACACATTAATTGAATAAATATTTTTTATTTAAAATATTTCACACCGTTATAGTCCATGGATCTAGCTTTTAATATGATAAACTAGCCTCTCCAAATTCTTTGGAGCAAAATTCATCAATAATATTATTGCAGTATAATAAATGTTAATACACTCTTCAAACTTGGAAATCTAAAACAACTCACAGACATGTTACAAAAATGTCATATAAAAATTCTTGCGATTCAGGAAACTCGTTTTCAAGATGAAAATCAATTCAACACAGAAAATTATAGGATTTATAAAGGTAAACCTGCTGTCAGAAGAGGTACACCATCATTGTTTGGAACAGGAATTGCAGTACACAAATCAGTCATGGATAACATTATTGACTTTAATTCCATATCAGAAAGGATCTCCACACTCTCCTTCAAATCAGGTAATGAAAGTTACACGATTATCAATGCACATGCACCTACAAATGAGCATAATAGAAAGAAACCCCAAGAAGTTGAAGACTTCTGGGAAGACATGGAATAAGTAACCAACAACATACCAGAAAGGCATGTTAAAATTTTAATGGGAGACTTTAACGCGCAATTAGGTAAGGAGAGAAAATACAGACAAATCACAGGCCCTCATTCAGCACACTATCGCACAAACAAAAATGGAGAACACCTCATAAAATATTGTCAAAATTTTAACCTCAAAATTATGTCGACACAATTTCAAAAGCCTCGACGAAAACTTACAACATGGAAAGCACCCAACACCGTATGGGGAGAATTCCAGATTGATCATGTGGCCATTTCTAACAAAAATACACAGGAAATTTTAAATGTCAGAACGCGTAAAGGGTTCTTCGAGTCTGACCATTATTAGTTACAAGTCAAGATTAGACCAATCCCAAGACAGAAAAAGTCAACAAAAACCAAAATTGTGAAGCCTGATCCAGAATATTTGAAGATAACACTTGGACAGATCTTGCGACCACATGAAGTTCAGCAGTAACAGAACATCCGAAACATGGAAGGAATTTCACGAAGTTAAAAAACAATCATCAAAGGAAATCAGAAGAGAAAAACGAGCGTACGACAACAACAGGCTAAAAGAAATTGAAGAAGATTTTTAGAGAAATAACACAAGAAATTTTTACAGAACATTCAAAGAAAATATTAAGGGTTATCAGCCTCCTAGCCTCTGCTTTCGAAGAACAGATGGGTCCCTGGAAACGAACACGAAAGAAAACTGTACAATTCTCAAACAATACTTTAATAATCTTTTCAATTGTACATAACCCACGGAGAAATTGACCTTCCAAACAACCACATCCAATCCCGATTCTACTCCACCTACAATAGAGGAGATAGAGGAGATCATACAACAAATGAAAAATAACAGAGCGGCAGGAGAAGATGGCATTATAGCTGAAGTATGGAAGCTTCAAGATAAAAACATCACCAAAACAATTCATAAGATCATCACAGACATTTGGATCACAGAGAAAATGCCAGAGGAATGGAAATGTGCATTGATCCACCCATTACATGAAAAGGGTGATAAGTCAGATCCAAATAATTACAGAGGGATTTCTCTAGTGCCAGTCGCTTACAAAATATTCTCAGTGTTATTGAACAGACTAGAACCACAAGCAGATCCACAAATAGGAGAACACCAGGCAGGCTTCAGAAAAGGGAGATCATGCATCGAACAGATCTGGAACTTGAGAACACTACTGAAAGTCAGACAGACAAAAAACACTGTAGTTACCTTTGTGGACTTTAAAAAAGCATACGACAGCATTGATAGACAAACGCTCTTTGCAGTACTGGAAGAATATGGCATTGACCAAAAAAAACAGGGCACTTATACAACTAACGCTCACGGACACCACCTCTAAAGTAAAGTTCATGGGTGAAATTTCAGAATCCTTTCATATACGCACTGGTGTCAAACAAGGAGACGGCCTCTCACCAATCTTGTTCAACATGGTCTTAGACAAAATTATTAAGCAGTGGGAGGAACAAGTTAAAGGAATACAGCTAGGAAGAACCCGCGAAACAAAAACAATCATAAAATGTCTGGCATTTGCAGATGACGTAGCCTTACTCAGCAATAACACACAGGAGGCAAAGGAAGCACTGGAACGATTACATGAAATAGCTGCTAAAACAGGTTTACAGATATCTTATGAGAAGACCCAATACATGGAACGACACACCAACAATGTACAAACCATGCATACCATACATGGATCCATACAAAGAGTTGAAAAATTTAAGTACTTAGGAGAATATATACAAATAGAAGGATCAAACAAGGTATCTAACATAGAACGAACGGAAAAACTCCAGAAAGCATACAAACTTACATGGTCACATTATAATAAGAAAAGCATATCAAGACAGGCCAAACTTAGACACTACAAAACAGTTGTATCACCAGAAGCATTGTATGCGTCAGAAACGACCACAATTGGAGCATCTGGCATCAAAGAAACAGAAAAAATTGAACGTAAAATTCTGAGAAAAATATTTGGAGCAGTACACAGAGATGGGATATGGATGAAAAGACCTACCAAAGAGCTATATGAACACACAGACAGACTCACAGATAGCATTAGAAAACGCAGACTAAGTTTCTACGGGCACATACAGAGAATGAACAATAAACGACTTACAAAGAAAATCTTCGATGTAGTAAACAGTTCAAAAAGGAAAACAAATTGGTATCATGAAATAGAAGACGACTTAAAGCAATTAGGGATCAACAAACAATTAATAGAAAACAGAGAAAATTTCAGAAACAAAATTAAGAACGCCAAATTTTTAGTAAGTGAAAGGAAGAAGACATTGTCGACGGAACAAAGGTAACAGGAACACAATCAAAGGATGAAGAGATTTTGGGAAGAGAAGAAGGGAAAGAAGTGAAAATTGTGACATCATGAGATATTTAAGTTCATACACTGTCCATAAGGGCAAAAATGATGCAATAATAATAAATTCATTAGTCTATTATATAAAATTTTATCTACTCTTGTTTCTGAATAAATTGTCTGAATTTGATTCAGTAATAAATAGGATTCAATTGCTGTCAATTTATAATTATTTGTAAATAGATAATGTGTTTTTTTGTGTGTCGTATGCCATCAACAGTTAAAGGAGCGGCTTTTGATTTTTCGTCAGATAATTCAAATTCAATTGGTGTGTATTTGTTATAATATATTTCTCGTTTCGATGGCGCTATGCCGTGTGTACCCCACAAGAAGGGTGCTGTTAATAATATATTGCGTTTGAAATACATAATATTAGGTGGATTAACATGCCACTCAGTTTTAGCCGTTTTTATTGAAAAATGATCAAATATAAAGGCATCCGCTGTATTTTATAAATGCAATGTTAAAATTTGTGTTTTAACAGTATTGAAAATATTAAAATAATCCGTTTCTACAATACCGAAGTCATTTTGTTGTAATATATTCATTATAATAAAATTAAGTCACTACATTATGTATATTACGGTACTGTATTATATTAATTAATGTACTTATATTATATGAGGTTGGAAGTGTGGGAAAATAATATGTATTTTATATTTTTTACATTTTTAACAATTTAATAATACTTTTATTGCAGCCAAATGGCCAAACAAAAACAAAAGGAAAATTCAATTACAATACAAATTATTCAAGCAATTTCAATTTTGCCTTCTGGTGCCTTGGTTTGCATATTCTGTAATTGATTGGGTTCTCTTTTTGCACAATTCTATGTGGTAGCGTCCACATGTTTGTTCACATAAGTTGCACTCACACGTCTCAGTTGGCTCATGGTATGATGTGTTCACACAGATGAGATGATGAAATCCGTGTACCGCCATTCTGGTAAACACGTGCCTCATCTCAAAGCTTGATGTGGACCATGTCCGATCTACCATGGCCCCCGTTCCATAAAACTGTGCGGGTATTTCTTCCCTTTTTGCTTTTAATGTTGATAAAAGATTTTCCGAGGTTCGAGTGCTGGGAAGAGTCAAAAGTGTTCTTAGGTCCTCGATAAGGAATGTTTCTCTTGCGAGGAGGTAGACGAGTCTGGAACGTGTAGTCTTTGACACTCCTAGTGCTCTTTTGATGTATAATGCTTTTACCCGTTCTAATTTGGATAGGTTCTTTACGGTGAGGTGCGACCATATGACTTCTATCCCATACGTTAATATGGGCATTATTTTAACTCTGAAGAGCATCATTGCTGTTTCTAAGTTGAGGGATTTAATGTAGCCGATCTCGTGCATCGCCCTTGCTGCTTGCGTTGCTTTCTCAGTTATATGTTTCGTGAAACATTTTGCGCTTGTTTGCAGCGTGATGCCTAGATATTTAAAATCTTTAGCGATGTTTATTGTCGACTTTTTGATGCATATTTCCGCCAATGCTGGAGCCTTTCCTCCTGGTCTAAAGACCATCATTTCTGTCTTAGATATGTTGATCTCGAACTCATGCTTGGTGCACCATTTCTCTAAATCATTTATAGTCTCCTGAAGTTCAATAATGTCTGTTGATACAACCACTATATCGTCGGCGTACGAGTATGCAACTATGTTCTCTCTTTGGGTTATTCGCATTAGATCTCCTGCTGCTAGAATGAATAGTAGAGGGCTTAGTGGATCTCCCTGCAGTACTCCGTTTGTTTGGAGTATCGGCTCTGAGACTGAAAGATTGTCCGAGACTCTTACTTTGTTCTATTGGCGTATGGAGCTTATACTTCTCATCCATATATTGTTTTTGCCTAGAGTCTCTTCTAGTTTCTTTATCACCAAATTTCTGTTTACCAAATCAAAGGCCTTAGTGAAATCTATGAAAATGGCGTACTTTTCCTTTCTGTTAAGGGCTTCCCAGATGTCATTTAACAGCAGTTCTATTGCAGTTAGAGTCGATCCTCCTTTTCTGAAACCGAATTGGTTTTCCGGAAGATGTTCGTTGATTGTTTCTTTTATTCTCTCAGTTATTATTTTTGTAAATATTTTAAAGGGGATGTTCTCCAACGCAATACCTCTGTATTTATTGGGGTCTTTGGGATCTCCTTTTCCTTTATACAGCATTTTGATTATTGATTCTCTCCACCTATCTGGTATTGATGCTGTCTCTACGCATTTATTATATAGTTTCGTCCAAATAGGAACTAGTAGATGGAAGGTGTCCTTTATATATTCACTATAGAACTAGTAGATGGAAGGTGTCCTTTATATATTCACTATAGAACTAGTAGATGGAAGGTGTCCTTTATATATTCACTATTTAGCCCGTCTGGTCCTGCAGCTTTTCTGATCTTTGTTCCTGCGATGATGAATTGGATCTCACTATCAGTCAGTGGGGCCCATTCTGTTGGTAATTGCAGGCCGTTCTCCTGTGTGGGTTTTGGTGTATCTTTTATTCCTTCTCTGTTAAGAATGCTACTGAAGTGAGATTTCCATTCTTCCATGTTGATATAGTGCGTCTGCGCTTGCTTCCTTGGGCGTAGTGCAATATATGGATCTCCTGTAGCTTCTTCTACTATTCGTTTGCCTTCTTCTTCCCAATAAATCCTCTTCTTCTCTCTTAGTAGCTGCTTGTAACAACTTCTCTTCTTGTTGTACTCTTGGGTGAGTGTATGATTCGCAATGTTCAATCTTAGCTGGTGTAGGCTGTCCAGTACCTCTTTCCTTGACAAATAGCATTCCTGGTCGAACCATTGTTTTGCTTTTCTCTTCATCCTAGGGCTTGCGGCTTGTGTTAGAAGTTCTTCTATAGCTTGCACCGCTTCCTCCAATCTTGAGTCTTCTATTAATGATTCTATTTGTTCTATCTGTTCTGATCGTTCTTCTACCTTCCGGACGTCTATTTTCCTCGAGAGTTGTTGTTTTACTTCGATTTTTATTTCCTTCCATTCTCCTTGAAGCTTTATTTCCATTGGTATATGTTTTCGTAATGGTGTGTGATGTGCTGTCCAAAGAGGGGTTATTTCCCCTTTCATTTGGCCTCTTATCAATGCGATATCTATTGTGCTTTTGCCATTGTGGCAAATATATGTTGGTACAGTGCTATTGTTTAATAGGCGGAGGCCTTCTTCATGCAACTGTTCCATGACTAGTTTAGTTTTGTAGTATTCTATATCAAGCCTGCAATTTAGGTCTCCTGCGATGATTAGAGGTTTGTCCTGCTTACTTTCTATGATTAGTTGGCCTAACTCATCTATTATATCCATAGCAGTTGTGTTTGGTTGAAAGTAAGCCGAAATAATTGTAATATATTTCGTCTCAATTAGCATGGTGTGATCTTGCCCGATGGTCAAGATTATTGGGGTGAGCCACGGCTTGAGGAGAACGGTTAGTCCTCCTTTCGGTCTACCTCTTCCCCCTTGCTTCGCATGCAGATGTATACTATAGTATTTCGCATGCTGCCATTGATCCATGAGGAAAGTTTCCGTTAGTATTATTATGGCAAATCCTTCCAGACAGTCTGTTGGTGCCATACTCGTTGCATTTTTTAAACCTTCTATATTCCATAGCATTATCTTGATACTTTTTCGTCCTTCCTTCTCTCTGTACTTCGTGTTCTTGTTCTCTGACTGGCTCGTACCTGTCTTATTCGAGCGATACCCCTGGGTCCCGCCGAAAGAACCGAAAGCGACTGATCGTTATTCCTGCTGGCCAGAAATTTGTATCATTTACTATTTCTAGGTACTTTAGAGGTATTCCTACCTTGAAAAAATTCGTGTTATATCTCGATAACATTTCCTCGCAAATAACGTTTCCTGCGATTTCCTTCCTGGCAAGGAATTTCTTTATTGCCTCTATTGGGGTTTCCGGTCTTATTCTTCCCACAAAAAGCCGAGCCATTTTGTCTACAGCTTGTAAATCTTCATCTCCTGATCCAGTGCCGGTCATAGTAGCTTGTTTCCGCGCCGGACATCGTTTCCTTCTCTGGGATACCAGCCTCCATTGCTCTTCAGTTGTTGAATCCGTTGACCTTGCCTGTTCTGGATTTTGGATCGATCCGCTTGTTTGCAATGGAGAGTAATCTTCCTTTGTGGTGCAGTTCTCAATTCTTTCACCCTCCCCCATGATGGCGTTGGGTCCCTTACAAAAATTGGCGTAAGACGGACAATTTGTAAATATGTGTTTATTTAGATATCTAATAAATAAAATGTACCATTATTGTTTTACTTATCAGAACTTCAAAATTCCTAGAGGACGTCGAAAACACTGATAAACAAAGGCAAGTTATCCTACATTACCATTCAATTAACCATAATGGAATCTCAGAAACCATTGAGCACTTGCAAACAAAATACTATTGGCCTCACTTGAAAGAACAAGTTAGGAACTTAATTAATCAATTTAACTTGTGTCAACGAAACAAATATGAACGACACCTCAACGAAGTAACAGATCAAGGCCCAATAGCGGCAGATTACCCCTTCGCTCAGATCCACATTGATACGTCCTACTATGAACAAACCCGTATTCTAATAATCATTGACGTATTTTCGAAATACGGTCACGCCTACATTTTGCCGGATGGCACAGCTCTTGCCGTAGTATACAAATTACAATTCTATTTCTGACATCACGGTTTACCTAAGAAAATAACGTATGACCAACGCGGAGAGTTTGAAAAAAACTTAATTGAAGAATATTGTAAATCATCGAATGCGGAATACCACGGAACAACCCCTCTGAACTCCTCATCAACTCCCCTGTGGAAAGACTAAATTCCACATCGCTTGGAAAACTACGTATCTCAAGGGATAATGACAAATTCTCTCCCTTAGTTCAGCTCCTGATAAACACCATCTTGAATTATAATTCATCAATACATTCAACAACCAAGAAACCTCCTTTTAACATCCTCTATTGACCCTACTATAACACATTAGATCACATATTTTCTCCCTCTCCTAAGATAAACGAATATATCCAAAGACAAAGTGACCAGTTCCGCATCTTAAAAGAAAATACTACAAAATCTAGCAATCCAACTTTCCAACACTCCTATGAAATCGGAGAGACTGTATATGTAAAAAACCCATTGACCAGAAAAAATAATAATCTAAAACCCTGTTCAATGAAGGAGTTATAACAAAGATAGAGGATAATAAGATTTATTGCACAATGAAATATGGCAATGTGCATGTCAGAAATTTTCGAGATGTAGAACCGGAGAGGAAAATACTTTCTCTCTCTGATTCCTCTCAGGATATGGCTCAATTAACGTCAAACAAGTAGAAACTCAAGGATTCTACGCCGATTCACTCGGAACCGCAGTGATAATCAATCAACAATTATCACAAATTTATGTTCCATTTTAATTTAATTAACCTATCTCGCTCATAAATCAATGCTAGAAATACAGTATCCACCCTTGTATTAAATGCTAATAATACGTTCCCATATTTATCTGTTGAATTAAATAATCTTATAAAAGATACGCGAGAAGAATTAAATAAACTCCTACCAACAAAATGTAAAAATAAAAGAGGTCTCATTAATGCCTTAGGAAAAGCAATAAAGTTCATATCAAGTAAATTGGACCAAGACGACGTAGATAGTCTGCAAGGCCATATAGATTTATTAAGAAAAAGTCATAATAAAGAGATTCAGCATATTAATAAACTAGTGTCATTTAGTAACTCAGTTTCAATAGAAACAAAAAATGACGAAATGAACCATGTCAATCTTAATCTGGGTATAATAAAAGAAATATTACAAAAAGAAAAGTTTGAAATAGACCTCATAGAGCGATATCAATACGTGTTAATATGTGTGGATAAATTAAGAAGAATCATCAAGACCTTAGAAGACACCGTCAGTTTATAATTCAGTGATATAACCAGTGTGGAATTGTTTCCTCAAGAGGACCTACGCAATATCATAAAACATTTACATTCTATTTACCCTACAAAATTAATAATACACACAGGCCCTTATCACCTGTATGAAAAAAAACACACAAAAACTCAAGTGATAATGATGGATACCGAATTGATTGTAATCTTTTCTGTTCCTATTACTGATGCAAATAGTTACCAATTGTACTCCATTTATCCTGTACCTACTATTGATAATACTATATTAATTCCTTCTGAAAGGTATTATTTACAAGAACCAGGGTCAAAATGGTCCAGTACACCATGTACTAAGGGTACGTAATCTTATGAAGACTGTTCATATTTCAGGACCAACGATTGTATACTCAAATGATTCATGTTCAATTTCAACAATGAGTGTTACTGTAGAGCCCAAACCAACTAATTATATTCATAAATTACCTCTTCTCTATATCCAAAAGGAGCCCTACGTAAAACATGAAATACAATTCCAATATTCACATCTTGATGTAAATGAATTAAAATTAGATTAGAAACCTCTTGCTCCTGGATATAATGTTGTAAAAGAAATTACCCCTATTAATGGAATAATCATATTCATTATTATACGTATCATAATGTCAATATTTAGGAAAAGATTGTAAAATTTGTATATTGTACGTAAAATGAGGAAATTAAGAAATATCAAGGTTACAAATGTTACTGAGGGCAGTAACCATCAACAGAGGGGTGGAAGAGTTATATTCCCCGCATGTAACAGTGGCATTACCCACAGAAACCATACAAGAGGAATCGTCCTCTAAATACCAATTCTGAGAAATTGATATTAAACAATGTTAGGTAAGTGAGAGTGAGAGTGCTCGTTCTTAACAACGTTCTACCAGGAACTGATTGCAACTACAAGCGATTTCACTTGGCAGCCTTCCAAGGAAATATAGCCAAGTAAACAAGGTCGAAGCTTCCTCTTTCTGTAAGTGGATCATAAACATCTTATCGTAACATGACATGTATTTCAAGAAATGTACTTTGGACTCCTCTCGGGTGTTTACCACATCTGCCAAACTATAAAAGGCGGAAGCCATTTACCCTCAATGTTCACATCTGTTCTGTAAGTCAAACTGTAACTTAGTACGTAAGAAGCCAGGTCTTTCTAATTTGAAGAATAAAACTATTGTTGGAACTTCACTGCTGAATACTTCATTCGACGAGATTGGTAAATTGCAACGCTGGTATTGAATTTGAGAGAGCATTGCCGGTTAAGGGCATTAACTCTTAGCTAGTGTCCTGTTCGGGATTCGAGTAACTTAACTCGTGTCCTGACTGGGACTAGAGCAATTTAACTCTAGCAGTGGGACTACGGGCACGCACACCTGTAGACCGTCTTCCATTCACGCCACAGCATCGACGTGCACGGCTCGACTGGTGCCGTCAGAGGATCACTTGGGAGATGGAATGGCGCACCGTGATCTTCAGCGATGAAAGCAGATTCTGCCAGCACGCAAGTGATGGTCGTTGGCGCGTTCGACGTAGATCTAGTGGTCACTGTCTCTTTAAGTGCATTAGTCCAAGACACACCGGCCCCACCCTACGCCTTATGGTCTGGGGTGCGATAAGCTACAACTCTCGTTCAACTTTGGTGCTTGTGGAGGGAACGCTAACCACCGCTCGGTACGTGCAGCATTTTGTTCTTCCCGTTCTTTTGCCGTTCTTGCAACAGGAAGGGGATGTGTTGCTCCAACAGGATAATGAACGCCCACACACTGCCCGTGCAACTCAACGTCCACTGCAAGACGTGCAGCAACTTCCCTGGCCAGCACGATTGCCGGACTTGTCGCCAATCGAGCACAACAGGTCGAGCAGGCGTGGAATAACATATCCCAAGACATTCGCTATCTGTATGATCGACTGGATGCAAGAGTCAGTGCCTCGTATTAATATGGGTGTTTCAGCATGGGTCGATACCTGGTATCTCTGAACCACATGACTCCATATGTACTTGAGTGAACTGGTAGCCTCTAAATGAGTGACCTGATTTGTTTTTCGGCTGTGTATATATATATACACACACTCGTATATATTACGTTTCTCTAGTCTAAAATACATTTTTAATGTGTACTATTCTTTTGTTTTATTTAAACCTTGCTTTTTAAGAGTTCAAAAGCAAATAAAAACTAGGTATACCGCTCCCTCCCCCATTTCTACATGCATGTTAATGGTAAAATACAGAATGAGAAACATGGGATGAATATCATGTTATACCTCTTAACGCCCATCTTAATAAAATGGTTTATAGAATCACCATGTTCCCATGTTAACACAGATTAGCTATGTCCACATTACCACAAAAGAGCAAGTTGCTCGTCAACGGGGCTTATGATGGTACGGTCCATAGTGTCCCCATGACAAACCAAAAAAATGTTCACGGTCAGAATACGAACACAGGTTAGCCGTGTCCTCATTACCACAAAAGAGCAAGTTGCTCGTCAACGGGGCTTATGACGGTACGGTCCATAGTGTCCCAATGACAAACCAAAAAAATGTTCACGGTCAGAATACGAACACAGGTTAGCCGTGTCCTCATTACCACACTAGCACAAGTTGCTCTTCAACGGGGCTTATGACTGTACGATCCTTAATGTCCCCAAGATTATCCAAAAAATGTTCACGGTCAGAATACGAACACGGGTTAGCCGAGTCCTCATTATCACACTAGCACAAGTTGCTCGTCAACGGGAATTATAACTGTACGGTCCCTAGTGTCCTCATGACTAACCAAAAAATTTTCATGGTCAGAATAAGAACACAGGTTAACCGTGTCCTCACTACCACAATAGCACAAGTTGCTCGTCAACGGGGCTTATGCCTATACGGTCCCTAGTGTCCCCATGATTGACCAAAAAAATGTTCACAGTAAGAATACGAACACAGGTCAGCCGTGTCCTCATCACCACACTAGCACAAGTTTCACGTCAACGGTGTTTATGACTGTACGGTCCCTAGTGTCCCCATGATTAACCAAATAAATGTTCACGGTCAGAATGCGAACACAGGTTAGCCGTGTCATTATTACCACACTAGCACAAGTTGCTCATTACCGGGGCTTATGACTTTACGGTCCCTGGTGTCCCCATTACTAACCAAAAATGTTCACGGTCAGAATACGAACACAGGTTAGCCGTGCTCTTATTACCACAATAGCACAAGTTGCTAGTCACCGGGGCTTATGACTGTACGGTCCCTAGGGTCACCATGACTAACCAAAATAATGTTCATGGTCAGAATACGAACACAGGTTATCCGTGTCCTCATCACCACACTAACCCAATTTGCTCGTCAACGGGGCATATGACTGTACGGTCCCTAGAGATTCCATGACTAACCAAAAATGTTCTCGGTTAGAATACGAACACAGGTTAGCCGTGTCCTCATCACCACACTAACACAGGTTGCTCGTCAGCGGGACTTATGACTGTACGGACCCTAGTGTCCCCATTACTAACCAAAAATGTTCACGGTCAGAATACGAACTCAAGTTAGCCGCGAAACCGCTTTGCTTATCTACTACTGGTCAAGGAAACTAGATCGTTTCATTATGGATATTTGCATAGAAGTATCTGATATGAAGGACAAAGCAACTCAGGAGCCAGAAACAAGTCAGATGGTACACGAATTACATACCTCACCCAGTATTGAACTCCATACTACATCTCCTAAAATTAATTATTATTATTCCTCTAACAAGGAGAATACAAGACATAGCCTGTAGGATGTTTCAACATGAAACCTACATGAGAAAACACCAAGGCTCAGCCATCATTAACTTAAGTGGAAGTGTATGTAGGCTTTTAGGGTGTAAACAGCCCATAGCCACTAGACGCGCAAGAGTTCTAAGAAGTAACCATTTACGAAAACAACAACATTGCAATACGAGATAATTTCACTTCAGATAACCTAAAGACAAGCTTCCTCAATACTCTGACAAGTAAACAAACTGTAAGTTCCTGGAAGGCTTGTTATTTACTAGAAGGTATTCTTGGTAACTCCTGTGTGGGGGATTGTCATCCCATTGGTCAGACTAAGGTATTTCGGTAGCCTCGGGAGAGCTCGGCTACCCCCTCCTAAGTAAAGCAAGTGTACATAGAATGATGTATCACAAGAAGTCGCTCTCTGTAGACTTCAGTATTTTAACCACCATGTAAATATTGTTCTCGAGGTTATTAAGAACCTCACTCCGTGAAGCAACCAGCTGTATATAATGGTATACTATTAAATATAGACTTCAAACTGCAAACTGGACTTCTCCATTCCTGTTGAATAAGATATCACTCAGCCGTGTGGATTATCCGTCGGACCACAGCTTAAAACAAGAAGCTTTCCACGCACTGTTAAGCGACAAATTTAACTGGGGGCCCGTCCGGGATAGATATACCATCGCCACAAGATCTACGAACAAGTTGGTAGAGTATACTGACAACGAACCAGAATCACCTTTCGTTGCTCTTCTGAGCAGCCAATTATATCTCCATTACTGCTGAAGTAATCTATTCAACTGTACCAGCCGAATGGAAGGAAGTGGAACTGAAAATCTCACTGGAGGCCTTTCACCACGACCAACCAGCCAGTTTGAAGGAAGGAAGTAAGCCGACAACGCTCCAAGAAGCCAAAGCTCTAAACAGCGGCTTTTGACTACCGCCAACTGCCATCGCCGTTCGAGTATACAGACAACTCCGCAGAGGGGCCTTTCGATCGATCGCCGACACCGAAGAAGACCAGGAGGAAGGAAGCTAGCCGACAACGCTCCAGGAACGCATTTCGAAAGCGACCAACCGACTACGCAGTTCATAGGAGGATGCAGTCAACATTAATCGTCTTCTCCAGCATGTAAGTCAACCATTCAAATACCTTATTGTAATGCCAGAGCATTACCGTAAGAGCATTTGCATTTCAAAAGAAAAATGAATTTGCATAAACTTAAACGGGGATTTTACGCATGTCATTATTTTCTTTTGAATTAATACGTATGTACTACGATAATAACACATTATTTTGCCTTTCAAGTGAAGAGTCATGTAGTGGGATCGAAAGATACGTCGCTTTTCCTATTTCTTTTGAATTAATACCTAGCCCATAATAATAATTATTATTAAATAAATTAAACTTTATTCACCTATTTGAAGTAAGAAAGCAAATAAATTAATTAACTAACTAAATAGGATTTAATTTAAATAATTAGATATAACTTGTTTTCTCATTAAAGTCACAATGGAGACAGAATTATTATATAAATTCGAATACGCACAGATCCAATTGCTACCTGAGTTTAACGGAAGTATGTCTTGCAGTTTAGACTAATTAATTGCAAGATGCGATAGTCTTTAGCTATCCACAGGAGAACCAACGCAAACCCAATGACGTCATTATTAATTAATTTGTATTTAATGTGGTGATGATGATGATGATGATAATTGTTGTTTTAAGGGGCCTAACATCTAGGTTATCGGCCCCTAATGATCTGGGTGATAGCGAAGATGATAATGAAACGGAAACCAGAACGAAAATTAAGTGAGACGGAAAATACTTACAAAAAGGAACTCGGATTGAAACGACTCACAAAATGTTCTTACAAAAGGGAATTTAGAACGAAAAGATTCACAAAAGGAATAGATTGAAAAATACCCACAAAATGAAGGCTAGGTTCAAAATACGTACAAAATGCAATGTAGCGTCGAAATACTTACAAAATGCAACTGAAATTCAAAATACTGACAAAATGCAAATGAGATCGAAAATACGTACAAAATGCAATTGAGGTTCAAAATACTTACAAAATGCAATTGAAATTGAAAATACACAATGCAATTCAGATTGAAATAGGCCTTATCCCAGTTCCAATCCAAATTATTCACAAAGTGCAATCGAAATTCAAAATACTTACAAAATGCAATTGAAATTGAAAATGCTTACAAAATGTACGATGATTCCAACGACTCATGTGGATTGACAATACTTACAAAAAGCAATTTAGATTGAAAATACTTGACAAAATGTAATTTAGATTCAAAATACCCACAAAATGCAATTGAGAATCAAAATATGTGCAAAATGCCCCCAAACAAAATGCAATTTAGATTCAAAATTCGTGCGAAATGCGGTTTTGGTTGAAAATACTTACAAAATGCAATTGAAATTCAAAATACTCACTAAAAGGCCCCGCAACCTGCATTGAAAGACTTACTAAAAAGCAATTTAGATTGTCAATCTTTACAAAATGCAATTGAGGTTGAAAACAATCGCGAGATGTAATTTAGATCGAAAAAACTTACAAAATGCAACATAGATCAAAAATGCCTTAAAAATCGATAAAAGGGAATTTAGATACACGGTGATTCGAGTAACAAAAACAGTGCGGGAATCTGAAAGAGAAAAGGAAATAGAAGGAAAAGAGGAGAGGGGAGGGGAGAGAGGAGAAGGTCCGCCCCAAAGGGAAGGGACAAAAGGGGAAAACGGACCCAGCTCAGGATCCCTCGGGGTCGCCAACGCCCGAACTCACCAGCCGTGAGCCCCTGAGGGTGTAGCATTATCGACGGTGCACCAGAAGTGGTGGGGCTACATACACCCTGCCTCCTTAAGGGCCTTGAGCACAAGGCAGGAGGTAAAAGGAAAAGAACAAGAAGGCTGACCCCTCACAGAAGGAGGGTATCAGGAAAGATGAGACAAGGGCCAATTAAGGCGGGAAAGGAAGAGACTCCCTAGGCCTCGGATACCCTAATACCGTCGGGGTCGGAAGAGAACAAGAGTTGACCAAGGAAGGTCGACAGGAAAGAAGAAAGAGAGGAGCCCGGCACAAGTAAGTGGAAGCAATGCCGGACTCAGCTGGGGCCCCGTGGTCGCCAACCCACAACCCACTAGATGTGAGCCCCTGGGGGGTTAATGTGGTGAATCCAAGCCGAAATAGGAAGCCTGTAGTATTCTAGATTTAGATGCAAACTCTGATTACGAAAAAGTTAAAGGGAAACTAATTAGAATATATGGTAATGTCAAAGATGAAAGACTATTGATTCAGAAAATTTCCAATTGCTTCCAAATGAGGGGCGAATCATACAATGACTACCGTGACAGGTTGGACATCCTTGTCCTTCAGTGCAAAAGCATGTGCAAAATTAATTATAGAGACACGATCTTAGATTTGAAATTAAGAGAACTAGAAGATCTAAGTTTGACTACTTATAAGGCCGGGATTTTGGAGCCATAGCGTTCCTATTTGCGCTATGCTCAAATAACTGACTTTAGCCACGCAATTAGACTATGTAGAATGTATGACAATGATAGAGCACATGAAAGTTACATGGACCAATTGAATGGACTGCAGAAACCACTTCCAAACAAATCCAATCAAACATCTCAACCACTAAACCATACTACTCATAACCCATTCACACATTCAAATTTTACTACACAAGGGAATCCACTTAACAAGTTCGTTCCCCAGAACTTGCCCGCACGATCTTTTATGAATCATCCCAACCCACTATTTATGAATCCTAACCCATCTCAACACAGACCCTTTAAACTACAGAACCAACAGCCTTTCAAGACCTCTACGAATCGTCCTTACCCGACTCCTAACAATATCAGTAGACGTTACACGCCCAATAACCAAACCTACCCAAAACTCATGTCCGGTGTTTCCACCATATGGGGAAATTTAAATGCCCACACGGAGGAAGCCGATGATTTTGGTTATGTATTGTACCACCAGAATTCTCTCAGGAGGAACAACCACCTGAATATGACCCTGACCATAACGTTGAAGTTGATCCATCCCTCGTTCCAAACGAGTATCAAAATGACGATCAACAACAGGATTTTAATTTGGCTCAGCCATCACAATCGAAGCCCTAATTATCAGAAACGCTCCGAAATTACCATTTATTATCTTATCTGGTTTAAAAATCTTAATAGATAGTGGAGCATGTAATTCAATTATGAACATACATTCTTACCAAATTATCTATTTCAGGAACCTTTTTGTATTCAGTCTGTGCATTCTGGAACAGTAGGAAAGGAAAATCTGCGATTCCCCAACACGGTATTGCCACCCCCGTGAATTTTTGAGTCATGCAATGGTATTATTACGTCGATGCCTTAATCGGTACTGCTGACTTTGTCAAATTGGGTGAAAAAACACGATTATGCAGAAAAACTAGACATACTAGCTAACAGGGATTTACCCTTTCATTTTAATTCCAGTAATAAACAAAATAATTTCCAACCCGCAGTAGATATGCACAACATTACGATCCCTGTCAATATTGAACAAGGAGAGGTATATGTTCCCAATTTTGGATGTGGAGGAGTATATTTCTCGGATGCCATCTTGTATGCAGAAAACTGCCAGGTCATGTACCCCAGTGAAACACAGTTAAGGCAAAAATTCAACAAACCAGTGATAGTCGAAACTTTAGAAAACATAACAATACAGCCACTAGAAATGAATTCTATTTCAGACTGCGATATTCAAGAATATCTCCGCACACAACATATGAATGGTCTAGAGAACAGTGGCATACGCGAAATATGCTCTGAATTCTCGGATGTATTGTACTACCCAGGTTGTGATTTAGCATTCACAAACACTGTAAAACACTTCATTCGTAACACCAATGTCCAGTGTATCAAAAGAATTATCGCTATCCACCCGCATTAAAGAAAATATTAAGTGATGAGTAAGAAAAACTCACTAACCAAGGAATAGTCACCCATAGCGGATCTTCTTACTGCAATCCCGTGCGGATCATGCAAAAGGAGCTGGATGCGTCTGGACAGAAGAAATGGAGATTAGTTATAGACTTTAGACAGATAAAAACAACTATGGAAGATAAATACCCTCTTCCTAGAATAGGGAACATTATGGAAAACCTTGGTCATTGTCAATATTTTTCCACGTTAGACCTGGTCAAAGGTTTCCATCCAACCGAAATGGATCCACGGTCCATTGAGAAGACCACATTTACCATTGATAACAGGCACCTTATGTTCAGGAGGAAGCCCTTCGGCCTTAAGAACGCTCCTGCCGCCTTACAGCGCCTTATGGGCAATGTTCTGCGCCCATTCCTATATAAGTTTTGCTTCGTATATATAGATGACATCATTGTATTCAGAAAATCTATAGAACAAAACAAACAGCATTCAACCCTTGTACTGCAAAAACTGAGAGAAGTATACCACGAGAGACAACTTGACAAGACTGAGTTCCTTCATAAGGAAGTAGCTTTTCTTGGCCATGCTCTATCACCGGATCGAGTAAAGCCTAATCTTGAGAAAATTAGGGTAATTAAGGATTAAACGATACCAAAAACTACCAAGGAGATTCCTAATCTTGAGAAAATTAGGGTAATTAAGGATTAAACTATACCAAAAACTATCAAGGAGATTAAGCAATTTTTAGGATTAGCGGTATTCTACAGAAAGTTCTTATAATATTTCCCTAAAATAGCTCAATGATCTGTTACTTAAGAAAGGGATCAAAAATTGATGCGGAAAACTCTGAATACAAGTCCCCTTTCGAAACCCTGAAAACCCTTTTGATAAATGCTCCTGTCTTAGCATATCCAAACTTCGAAGAGTCTTTTACACTAACTATAGATAGCTCAGATTTTGCTTTAGGAAGTGTTCTTACATAGAAGTGGCATCCTATCGCGTATTATTCCAAAACCTTGAACCCTGCAGAAAGAAATTATTCCACTATTAAAAGAGAACTCTTCGCGATTCTAGAAAGCTGTAAACATTTCAAACCGTACCGATGGGGACGTCACTTCCAAATAGAATGCGACCACCGTCCTCTACAATGGCTCTTCACACCCCAGTTCGAGACTTTATCGTTGGAAGATAAAGCTCGGAGAATTTGATTTTGATATAATGATGATGATGATGATAATTGTTGTTTTAAGGGGCCTAACATCTAGGTTATCGGCCCCTGATGGTTCGGGTGATCGTGAAGATGAAAATGAAAAGCGAACTTAAAACTAAAACTAACTACTAACCTACATACTAGAAGAAGAAATGGAAAACTAAAGGAGAATAAGGCAAATAAAAGGACAGAAGGAAAAGAAATGCCCTCAACCCTCGGAGAAGGCGGATTGAGGGACTTGGAAGGAAGGAGAGCCATGAAAGGCATATAGGAAAGTGAAAGAGGAGAGGGTCCGCCCCAAAGGTAAGGGACAAAAGGGGAAAACGGACCCAGCTCAGGAATCCCTCGGGGTCGCCAACTCCCGAACTCACCAGCCGTGAGCCCCTGAGGGTGTAGCATTATCTAGGGTGCACCAGAAGTGGTGGGGCTACATACACCCTGCCTCCTTAAGGGCCTAGAGCACAAGGCAGGAGGTAAAAGGAAGAGAAAAAGAAGGCTGACCCCTCGCAGAAGGAGGGTATCAGAAAATATGAGACAAGGGCCAATTAAGGCGGGAAAGGAAGAGACTCCCTAGGCCTCGGATACCCTAATACCGTCGGGGTCAGAAGAGAACAAGAGTTGACCAAGTGAGGTCGACAGGAAAGAAGACAGAGAGGGATTTTGATATAAAGTACGTAGCAGGCGCACTCTCCAGAATTCAGATAAACATAAATGATGAGACAGTTTCTAATGTAGCTATCCCCGGAGATAACACATACCAGAATGAAATGAACGATGAAACTGTACATTCAAACCAGGAAGATCCCATTTTCACCATGAACGCGTCAGAACGAAATCTGAATCAAAACCGAAATCAAATTATCATATAATACGGTAATTTTTCAAAAATTCTTGAACAAAATTTATTCAAGAAAAACATGCGTCACGTCATGATAGTCACACCGAGAAACCTCCAACGAGATATAAATAACCATCTGCTTCAAGACATCAACCCCTCAAACAAGTATGCCGTCTATTTTGACGATATAACAATAGAAATCCCATTCATTAGGGAATGTCAGAAGTTGTTCACGTCAGAAGTATTTATCATCAGAGCATTCAAATTCCTAGAAGATATTGAATGCTCAGAAACCCAGAAGCGATTGATATTACAGTACCATTCAAATCTGATTATTGATTTACACACCCGCCCATGCTCATTGACCATACACCCACGCTTTCCTCTCCACTGTGTCCGCTCCATTGAACGTGAATGTAAGCCGAGTAAATCAAATCCCTTGGGTCGGAACAAATGGAGATTCAAAATAATTTGGCTAATCTCAGAACTAACCGGCTAGCAGGTAATACAAAGCAAAGGCATATAGGACAAGCCATCACCGCAGCATTCGTTCAGTTCGCAACCGTGTTGGACCGGAGAGGATCTCTCGAGCAGAACCTCTTCAACCTCCCCCTCCTCCATCCCTTTGTTTATCCTCCAGTTCCTTGAACTCCCACCCTCGCCGTCTCCCATCCACGCACTTCCCACTCACGCAACTCACACACACACCCTAAATTCCCACGCTCACCAGACACCCGTTCCTTGACCTCCCAAGGTTGTTTATCTTCCAGGTCGTTGATCCTCATGACTTTGAGGGTGGTCAACCTTGGGGTGAATGACCTGCCACACACCCCTAATTTTCGTAACTAACGGTACGTGAGAGGTGAGCGGCATAACTCCCCTACTTTCGCCACTATACTATGTTGTTTAACTGTTATGTTCAGGTTAAGAAATGTCAAAGATTGAATTAATTTGTTAATGGCAGAATAATGTTAAAGAACGGAGATTTAAAAGACGGCAAGGTATTAAAATCCTACTCGAAAAGCTTCACCTAAATAATGTATGTAAACACGCTGTTAAAGCGAATATGAGGTTCAAGTTAGGATTTGCTTTGAATAATGCCAGGAAGAGCGAATTCCTAGTGTAGTTGAGTGCGGTGAAGTATGTTGAACGTATGCCTAAGGCAAATTTTGAAAGGGTGCAATATTTGTATTTGTGTGTTGCGCGCAGGGGCCAGTGTTGTGTGCCGCCCTGAAAGTCGCCAAAATGAGGTCATGAGGTTAAATGTTCCCTCTCCGTCATATGTGTCTTCGATTCCTTTGAAAATGGATTGTTCTTAGGAGATGAATGAGGTGTGAACCCGTAGTTAGTTCCTCAGAGAGCCCCTTTATTTATTGAAGTATCATCTCTTACACCCGCCAACGTGGATACTCCGCAATTAGTTATCTCACCTGAGCCAATATGGGCAGATAATATGGCCGTATCAGAATAAATGTGAATGATACGTATAATTGTGTAGGCTTTATGAGGCTAAAGAAAATATTGTATAACATTCAACCAGTCGGTCTAAAAAGAGAGTCCCGTCTCGCCAGGAGTAGACTGCGCGCCTAGCCCTATAAATCACTTCGAGTGTTTTGACATTTACGAGGGTCGCCCGCCAGAAGGTTGAGGAAGGCCAGATGAAAGCCCGTGTACGCACGTGGCATATGAGAATTGGTAAACATTGGATATGGCATGGTGATTGACACCGTGACCTAATTATTTAAGAAGTAACCTTGCTAAATATCGTTCAGATCCAGATAAACAAAGAGTAATTACTATAATATTATGGTAAAATCCCTGTGTATGACAAAACCAGAAATAATTATTCTCGAGTATACAGAAATTTTAAACAGCCTGGGGAGGCTGTTTAATTTGAATAATTCAGTATTTTCTAAAACTCAAGGGAGGCACGAATTCCTTCCAGCAATACAAAGCAGTACAAGTTGTATGACAGAGAGATAAAAACTTGAATCTATGTGGCCCCAATAAAATGAGAATTATTATTATCATTATAATGAATAAATTGTACAATAAATTAACACTCAAAATAAGTGAGTAAAAGGTTGTTTTAACAATGTTTAATGTTGTAAAAGTAAATATGGAGCCATAGAGAGCTAATTGAAGAAAGAACCATATGGAAGTGAAAGTTATGTGAAACTTCGTGTCAGGTTCAATGGAACCTAAACTAATGATTTTAAAGGATATTTTATGATGATTCCTTGTTCAGTAGAAAACAAGTGTGACGGATATATTTTAATTTTTTTAAATGCATTTTACGTTTTGTAGCGCCTATATTTTTGAATAATATTAAATAGTTTTGTAATTAGATTTTTGGCGTTTATTTCAAGTGTTGACCTAATGCTTTTGATCCAAAATACGTCTGTCATAGAGTGGGATTGAATGTACTAGACCCCGACACCACTGAGCTAACGGAACTAAGATCACGTATTAATTGTTCGCAAGGGTACAGTATATAAAGAGAAGACGTTCAGCATGGAAACATTATACGCATCAGGAGTAGTAGTAACAAGTGAACAACAAGCAAGCATCATTAACAAGCAAGATGAACAGCAGTACGTTAGAAAGATGGGTGGAATTTAGACAGTAATCGTCAGAAGCAAACAACTGGTGAGTTACATTTTGTTACATATACTCTTGAAAGTTAAAGAATGAGTTACTGCAGTATTTCCATTAAACATATGAATGTGCAATACTTTGAAATATATCAGCGAAGAAGTCCATGTTTTCACACGCGTTCATGTACTGTAATTGTAGTATAAAATAGTTTCCCTTTCAAAGTTAATCAATGGTGTACTGTAACAGAGGTGAACTACACAATTAACATCAAAATTGTAAAATCGAGGGTACCATTTATTAATGATTCATAAATATACCATTTAGACTTAGTATTGAGACCAGAAGGATTAAACGTACACGTCTTGTTTTTAATAAATCCATGTTCATAGCAGATTATAATTAAATGTGCGATCTCAGTGCTGAACAATTTGACTTGCACAACGTTTATTGCCACGTTTTTGTACAATTTTTTCAATAAGATAATGCTTGGGATATTGTGTTTTTTGCAGTTCCTCAATGTAGAATCCTCCTTGGATTGGCTGCTTGTTGAGGTCATCAAGTAAATAAACAACTGGATTAGAAAGTTTTACCTTGCGAATACGAAATATCTCTGTACTCCAGTTTGGTGTGTAATCTTTGGCGAAAATTGTATTATGTTTACTGATGCGCACATAATCACCAATACGTAATCGATGACGTCGCGGATCTACTGTTTTGATTTTGTGATGAATGCGATCCAATTGCGCAATGTTCTTGGTTACAAGGCGCGGTTTCATTCCGATGGTTCTATGTTTGGTGTTGTTGTAACGTGTCACAAGCTCGCCTACAAGTTCAAGCCAGCGATAGGATCCTCTTGCTGTAAATTGTTCCCACATGTGTATCTTGAGTGTGCGGTTGAAACGTTCTACAACACTTGCCTTTAGATTGCTAAAAGTGGAATAGTGACGGATGTCAAGTGATATGAGATAAGCGGAAAAAGTCTTGTTGAATTTTTTTTTTGCCTTGATCTGTTTGAAGTAAACGAGGTTGTCGTCTTGACCGCTGAATGATGGTCTTGAATGCAGCGGTGACCAGTTGTCCAGATTTATTCTGAACAGGTTCAACAAAGGCCATTTTGGAATAAACGTCGATGACGGTGAGCAGATAGTTGACCCTGTTGTTAGCTTTGGTATAGAGAATCATTTCAACCAGATCAGCTTGCCAAAGATCGTCAACGCCCCGTGTGATAACATGACGACGATGGTAGAGATGACGAGCTGGTCTATGCAACTCGCGAGCAATGGCTGCCTTAACAGGCGAGGGTGTATGAACACGTTGACTCATTAGACAATAATGCCAGCATGACGAAGCTTCTCTTCTATTTCTAAAACTTCCGCCTCGTGTCCGGTATGACCGGCCTGTACCGATGCACGCAACAGTTGCAGACGTTTAACCAACTTATTTGGATTGTTCCAATAGCCGAAATCAATGAATGGGTTCAAAGTATTAAACGTGATACCAGACGCTGAATTTGCACGGTGAACACTTGCATAGGAGGCAAACAATTTTGATATGATGGTTCTATATTTGAAACCCTTATTAACATTTACTGCTTCAGAACGTTTATAATTACATCTAAAACCATTTGTAGCCATCAATATGTTTTTATACTTTTCAAGATCTTCTTTACCATAATCCTCGGTAGAAGGTGTACGTGAAAATAAAAGTTCTAAAAGATCCGGCGTCAATTTGTAACGAACTGTTTTAACAATCAAAACATTGTCACTTATCTTGATCGGTAAATCACCAATTTGAAATCTATTGTTTTCATAGAGAACACCATAGGTAGTATCCGTTTTCTTAGTAAAAAGATCTTCAAGGATGGGGGTAACCAACGCACCATAATTTTGTAGTAAAATGGATTTTAACCGCACAAATTGTTCGGGCGTATTCAATATTTCCTTAAGAGTAGGTTGCTTTTCTTTGAGTCTAGTGGGTGTTTCAGCAATTATTGAAGTTTTCAAAAACTGGGGCAGCGGTGATTCTTTGGAGCTAGAAGACGGAAGCAATGGAGAAAAAACATCGTCAGGTTCTTCATCATTTTCTACATCCTCTTCCTCTTCAATTGTTTGTATTTCTTTTGAGTGTGTACCGGGCTTTGATGTTCCTTTCAACACGGCTTCCAGAGGTGACTTCAAATGTTTTTCGACAAACAGTTCACTATCGGCATGTGCAAGTTTAAAATAGCGAAACTTTTGTCGAATGCTATTTCGCGCACGGATAATGTGCTTTTTTAATTGACTCCCTGTTATTGCCATGACATCCGAACAAATGACGTTCAGAAAAGCAATGCAGCTACTTAAATACGAATAAAATGATCAAATCCCATACGGTAGCGTCCGTTGCTGATGTTGCTCTGCTCATCAATAACAAGACAACTGTGATGATGAGCGTTCCAACACATGGCACACAACTGTGTAAAGGCTTGAAAGGTCATGTCCGGATACACATGATCATCGTAGACGTGACGCATGTTGCGCTCATCTTGTCGAAAAAGAACAATCACGTTGGCGTTGTCACGAATTAACTGTTTTGGTATTCGTGAATAGGTTTGAGCGAGATAAAAACAATCAATATATTTATGACGTCCCATGCTAAAGTAAGCCTGAATGATGGCCTGTCGCTCTGTAGCCACATCGTCAAAATCATAAGCGAATGGAGGCGAACATTGTCTGGAGAAATGAACTCTTCGTGCGCTGCAAATGGGAAGTAGCCCATGTTGCGCAGACCTGACATGACCTGTTCCAAGAACACATACAGCGGCTGATACAGCGATTTGGCAAAGATATAGATATTTTGAAAGCGTCGTTTAAGGAGATGATGAGGGTAAGTAAAAGATTGGTTTTTCCGCATCCCGATGGTCCGGCGATGAGACAGCGAATGGAAGATGGGAAGAGTGATCCATGACGTTGTTCGGTTGATGTTGAGAAGAGGTGTGAAACCAAGTCTCCCACCGGAAGTGAATGTTGTTGCCTAATAATCTTCATATCAACTAAATGTGAAAGGGGAAGAGGCGGTCTCTATATACATGAAGCAAGTGGGTGTTTCAGTTTCAGTGTAACCATGGACACCTTTGGAAGAACTCTTAAAACAAATAAACAATTTGCTTTGACAAACGATCCAAAACGAGACACAGATCCGGCTACTAAACGATATGTTGATGCTAATGTATTGCCACGCACAACGGATGGCAATTACAACTTTAATGGAAAGCGATTAACCAATATAACAGAACCTGTATTACCCTCGGACGCATGCTCAAAAAAGTATGTAGATTATTACCGCTTACGGCGTATCAAAGGGGATTATGAGGCTCAGAATAAACGTATCATGGGCGTTGCAGATCCTGTGAACAATCAAGATGTATGCACCAAAGCCTATGTGTTAACCAATGCTGTGGTGTTAACAGAAGCAAATGACTATGACGTACACCAACGTCGAATCACTCAGCTGGCTCTCCCAACAAACGAGACGGACACTGCTAGAAAGGACTATGTGGATAACAAGGTGAATCAGGTGCTCAGTATTGTGCCCACCCTAACTGTAAAGGGCTATACAGCGAATAATGCACGCCTTGTGCATGTGGCCGATCCTGAAGATGATCAAGATGTTTGTACAAAACGGTTTTTGAACTCTGAAATGGAAAAGGTGTGGGAAATTAAGGAAAACGCTCTACAGATGAAGCGAAGACGAATAGCCGAAGTTGCTGATCCTGTGCAACCTCATGATGTGGCAACCAAACGATTTTTGGAACAACGGTTATCGCGTTTTATTAAATCAATACCCTCTATATTTTTGCTTCACATTGTAAACCAACAACCAGTAAGAGATCCCAATAACCTCGCCTACATACTACGTTCGGGGTATGACAATTACCGTTTAATGTATGATGGTGCCATTCGTGTTATTGAGTATGCACCAGATTTGAAACATTTAGAGGTACGATTAAACGATAGTGTTCAACCATTTATTGATCAGCCGGTGAAAGCCGGGAACAAATTATTATTTCACTTGAAACTCTCGTCTGAAGAAAAAGAGGCGGGGAAAACAATGAACGATTTTTCGCTGTATATAGAACTTGAAGATACCGCCACCATCGAATAAATAATTACAGGTTCCCTTCCGGAGGAGTGTTAGTTGTGTTCTATACTTTGCGGCGTTAGGTTGTCTTGTTCCTTGGTTGCAATGGTGAAATAGAGATATGTGGTGAAGAAGTGAAAGAAGACGTCAAGAAAGGGAGGCTTTCAAGCTATTCTTTATGCCGCACGTCAAGCTTCACGTGGAGAAACAAATAGTGAGTTGGCCATTAAGAAAGCACTCCGAGCAGCACGATTGCATGCAAATCCCAAATGTAAACTACGTTTTAGAAAACGAGCCCGAATTATTCCTGTACCGAAACGTGGTGGATTTTTACCTGCGCTGTTTGCTGGAGTAGCAGCCCTGGGTTCACTTCTTGGAGGAGCAAGTACGGTAGCACGAACGGTGAAAGCTGCTGAGGAGGCGAAGCAACAGTTGAAGGAAAGTGAAAGGCATAATAAAACTATGGAGGCCATAGCACAGCGCGGTAAAGGTGTGAACATGAAGCTAGCGCCCTACAAGAAAGGACTTGGCATTTACATGTCGCCAAAAAATGGTTAATTGATGCACTGCCACAACGAGCCATGACGCATGAGGAAGTTATAAGATATGCAAAACAGTTAAAGATCTCACACTTTCGAGGCGTGTTTATGCGGAACAGACTACCGCGTCGACCACAGAGCCATGAAAGTGCAGTTGTCAATTTGGATGACAGTCATGGGCCGGGAACGCATTATGTGGCCTACATAAAGCATGGGCGCACTGTGTGGTACTTTGACAATTTTGGAAACCTTCCTCCTCCGACAGAGCTTGTTCACTATTTTGGGAGCAGTGAAACAATACACTATAATGTGAAACGAGTGCAAAATTTTTAACACGCAACAGTGTGGTCGGCTGTGCTTGACCTTTCTATATAAGACCCAGCACGGGGGGTGATGTGGCCATTATGACAACAGAAAGTAGAACGTTTACAGTGCACGGACAAGGTGCAGAAATAACTGTCGACTTTTATCCTTCTATTGAATTGGGACGACGACCCTATGTGCTGGAACTTGTTTCGTTTGAAGGCTATAATAGAATCTGCAACATAATTGAAGACGTCAATGATAAGTTTTACTACGATGACTATGAGTTAACTCTACCATCTGGCAGCTACACCGTAGATGATATTCATGATCACATCTACACAACTCTCACCAGGGAATTTAGTCTAAAAGCATTTCTTGACGGGACACGCAAGTTTGAACTCATAGCCGACAACGTGACACATCACTGCAGTATTCTTTCTTCTTTTAGGATTGATTTTAAATCTTAACCAGATTCGATCGGTCCATTGTTAGGCTATTCGCCACAAGTGTTAGTACCGAACGTGATACACAAGTCTGACCAACCAGTGAAATTTATTGAAGATCATCACATATCTGTCACGTGTAATATTATCACAGACGTCTACACCAATCAAAATCTATCGCATTCGCTTTATGACTTTATTGTTACTTCACCAGGCGGGTACATCATCCGCGAAAACCAGTCGGTGGTGCTCTATCATCCTGTGAGTGTGACCGACATCAGGAATATTACCTTAAGACTGGTGATTAGAAATCAACGTCTCATCCAATTAGATCCTCATACACCTGTGACCTACAAACTGTATCTAAAGCCAGCATGAAACAAGTGTATAAAGTGGCAACACTGTCGAGAGCAGGCGTTAGTCGTGCTCAACGCGTGTACAGGTTAACACGTGTCAACAAGCAGATCTTACAACAACTTGGTTACACCTTAGCCATGAATTCAATTCTCGACGTGACAAACCCGGTCGAAGTACAGGGGGGGGGGGGGGGTATTGTAAGAATTGAACACCATTCCTACCAACCGTATACTCAGGGACTAAATAACAATGATGAGATTCGCATTACTATTAATCAACAAGATATCTACACGCTACCACATGAAAGTTACATCCAGATTGAAGGCCAATTCACTAAATTGGATGGCACCATCCCAACAACGTCAAAGTTGGCCAACAATGCTTTGGCCTTTCTGTTTTCTAAGGTTCGCTATGTGATCAATGGTATTGACGTGGATACTACTCGAAACGTTGGCATAACAAGTGTCATGAAACTTTACCCCTGGTATGGAAGTGAAGAGAGTAAAGCTTTTTGTATGGCCGGTTGGTGTCCCGACTCGACCAACGACTGGATGATTAACACTGATGGTACATTTACTGGTCATTTGCCTCTAAAATTAATACTAGGCTTTGCAGAGAATCATAAGCGCATTGTTGTCAACGCAAGACAGGATCTGATCCTTGTACGAGATAGGAGCGATTATAATTCGCCAAAGGGTGCTGATGCAGCGCCAATAGATTCAAAAATTCTACTGCAACAAATTTTATGGAAAGTACCGCACGTTACTCTATCGGATCAGAAAAAAATGAGTCTGCTCAAGATTGTGGAGAAGGATACAGCTTTACCCATTCAATTTAGAGCTGGGAGCTGCATGAATACCCGGTATTACCACTCTCCGATACACATACATGGTCTATAAAAACTTCACGGTACACAGAGATACCTCTCTACGTCATTGTTGGATTTCAAACAGATCGCAAATATCAACAGAATAAAGATGCATCAAAATTTGACCACATACAGTTACGCAATATACGACTTTTTTTGAACGGTGTTACCTTTCCCTATGAGGGAATGGATTTAAACTTTACCAAGAACAAATATGGTAAGCTCTATGACATGGTTGTAAACTTTCAGTCATCATATTATCAAAAAGAGGCATGTCCGCTATTATCACCGCAAGACTTTAAGTCCAAGGCGCCTCTGGTTGTGATGGACTGTTCATATTTGGAGGAGTCGATGAAGGAGACAACTATTGATATCCGGCTAGAATTTGAAACATCCACAGTTATTCCAGTAAAAACAACAGCCTATTGCCTTATTGTTCACGAGGCACAGGTGTTTTATCAACCGCTGTCCAACATTGTGACAAGAGTATAAATAGCACGTCTTCCTGCATTGTCCTTCACAGTCATGGAAGGCTACGATGAAGTCACATCCCCCTCTGTGAGGCGGGACAGCAAATGTGAAAGCAAATCACAAAGTTCTGATGAGGATTCAAGGTTTACCATTTATCGCGCTCTAGTGAGTGAAGCTATAACCGCCTATCACAAGAATCATACTGTGCTTAGAATGCCACCACATCTGGTTCCCTATTTACCAGATGGATTTATGTCTACATTTGACATTCACGACAGGGGATACAACAAGCACAACACCAATCAAACAAATGACGTGAGCGATGGTGTTGCCAACGCTTCATATAGTTAAGTTGGAGAGCGGGTAGATTGCATGGACTGCAAATGTGATCGTTGCTCAACAAGTCGAGACGCTGATGCGGCATTTGAGATTTATCGTACCCTGGTGAGTTTAGCAATACGCGCCTACCATAAAGTGCAATTTCTTCGCGAAATGCCGCAGCATCTGATTGCCTATTTACCAGTTGGATTTCTGACCGAGTATGGTGCACACGACATTGATCTTAATTGGGATAAGCCACCATTACACCTCCGTATGTCAGCAGATGTTGCAGCCTGCCGTCCCTGTCGTAGACACTTTATGCATCGAGGAGATTCTCACTGTGATTGGGATGGTCCAAATCCTATGATAAAAAATTGTAAACGATGTACTGATAACTTTATGAATAAAATTGTGTAATTGATTCTTTGTGTATATTATTTTTCCCACACCTAGCCAATCAGTTAGTTGTTAAGAAGCAGCGGTAGTGGAAGGTGTGTGTGTGTGTGTGTGACATATGTCGCCATGCCGAGAACATTGATTGTCGACGTGCAGGGTTTTAAGGTGAACGGAAACAAGTTTGTATTTAAAGAAGTTGGAATGATTGACTGCACAACCATGTGGGCACCAAGAGTAACCAGTTTTGTCTTTGAACCGCCGTTTCCATTGCATTTGCAGTCAGACGAGGACAGAAGACAAACAGAGTGGTTGCAACGCAATTTGGGACTAGTCTGGAAAGAAGGTGACATTCCTTACCATCATCTATCACTTGTTCTGAAAGCTCACTTCTTTGGTCCTGACCACGTCTTTGTAAAGGGAAGTGAAAAAACGGAATGGTTGCGTCAGTATGTTAATTCAACATGTCAACTGGTTGACCTTCATGATCTGGGATGTCCTGCACTGTACAACCTGTCCGTGCCTGATGAACCTCTACAAACTAAAGCACTTCAAAATGTTTTGAAGCTGTTTGATTGGCTAGCTCGCAATTCTTGTCAAAACTTGCATGTTGAGTATAAAGCGCTGTAACATCGACCACAGTGTGAAACTTACCGGTGATCAGTGTGGACGTGTATTATTGTGGCTACAATTGAAAGTTTGGACGCCAACCCCACGGAGCGAGCTATTGTCAAGTTTTTTTGCTTGCAAAAAGAAGCTTGATAGTTTTACAGACGAGGAATTGAACGCTTTGCCCAAGGCGTTCCCCTTTAATGTTACTTCAAACGCGGTGAAAAATATTTGGCACAGTGTACCTAGTGAATGGTTGATGATGATGATGATGATGATAATTGTTGTTTTAAGGGGCCTAACATCTAGGCTATCGGCCCCTGATGGTTTGGGTGATAGTGAAGATGAAAATGAAATGTAAACTTAAAACTAAAACTAACTACCAACCTACATACTAGAAGAAGAAATGGAAAACTAAAGGAGAATCAGGCAAATAAAGGACAGGAGGAAAAGAAATGCCCTCAACCCTCGAAGAATACGGATTGAGGGACTTGGAAGGAAGGAGAGCCATGAAAGGCAGATAGGAAAGTGAAAGAGGAGAGGGTCCGCCCCGAAGGTAAGGGACAAAAGGGGAAAACGGACCCAGCTCAGGAATCCCTCGGGGTCGCCAACTCCCGAACTCACCAGCCGTGAGCCCCTGAGGGTGTAGCATTATCTACGGTGCACCAGAAGTGGTGGGGCTACATACACCCTGCCTCCTTAAGGATGATGATGATAATTGTTCTTTTAAGGGGCCTAACATTGAGGTTATCGGCCCCTAATGAAATGATGATGATGATAATAATTGTTGTTTTAAGGGGCCTAACATCTAGGTTATCGGCCCCTGATGTTTTGGGTGATCGTGAAGAGGAAAATGAAAAGCGAACTTAAAACTAAAACTAACTACTAACCTACATACTAGAAGAAGAAATGGAAAACTAAAGGAGAATAAGGCAAATAAAGGACAGGAGGAAAAGAAATGCCCTCAACCCGCGAAGAAGACGGATTGAGGGACTTGGAAGGAAGGAGAGCCATGAAAAGCAGATAGGAAAGTGAAAGAGGAGAGGGTCCGTCCCAAAGGTAAGGGACAAAAAGGGAAAACGGACCCAGCTCAGGAATCCCTCGGGCCTTGAGCACAAGGCAGGAGGTAAAAGGAAAAGAAAAAGAAGGCTGACCCCTCACAGAAGGAGGGTGTCAGAAAAGATGAGACAAGGGCCAATTAAGGCGGGAAAGGAAGAGACTCCCTAGGCCTCGGATACCCTAATACCGTCGGGGTCGGAAGAGAACAAGAGTTGACCAAGTGAGGTCGACAGGAAAGAAGAAAGAGAGGAGCACGGCACAAGTAAGTGGAAGCAATGCCGGACTCAGCTGGGGCCCCGTGGTCGCCAACCCACTTCCCACTAGATGTGAGCCCCTGGGGGACCTAGTGATTGGGCCAGAGATCCTGGTCTGCGTGAACTACAACCATGCACTGACTTTAGTCACCACCAACAAGTGTCTATCACTAAAATGCCCTCCATTAAACAGTGTGGAGCGTGTCAAGTCATCAAATTGTACCACGGGCATACAAATATACCGTCTTGTAAAGACATTGTTTCATCATTCCATGGTTGCGATGAAGAAGAGAAAGAAGAGGCAGCAGCAGCAGCAGTATCGCCAGTGCCAAAAAGTAAGACAACACTTGAAAAAGATATATCAGACCTTTATGGTCATGGTCTAGTTAACAAGGCCATTGATATACTTCCCATTGAACTGCATATTCCTGGCTATCAATTTTGTGGACCTGGAACTAAACTAGGCAAACGCCTAGCACAAGGGGACTCTGGAATCAACACATTGGATGCCGCGTGTAGGGATCATGACATTGCTTACAGGGACAAGAATGCACAAGTACGTCATGTTGCAGACCGCATTCTTCTAAGCAAGGCCATGCAGCGTGTGACATCATCTACTGCTTCTGTTGGTGAGAAGATTGCAGCCTTGGTCGTTGCAGGAGCTATGAAGTCAAAGCTAATGATGGGTGGTGGTGGTGGATTAGTGAAGAAAAGGACAAAGAAATAAACATGAATCAAATATTGTTAATTATTTATCTGTGAGCCAGTCCACCAGTGTTATTGAGAGTCAGCCCACCAGATCATAGTATTCACAAAATATGTTTGGTTATCTTCTTGTACAACATACAATAAATTATTGAAAAATAAAAGTTTGTTCTTATTTACTAGGTGTGAAAATGTTCAAAACGCAAACTATTTACACCATCCCACTGCCGTTTATCATCATAGGTTGAGAGCGATGTTTTATTTTGATTTACAGTGTAAATGTTATGGTTCTTTGAAAGAATTCGAGTTTGCTGGCACAAGCGAGAGGTGTTTGTGTAGAGTACACGTCGATATTCGTCAACATTGAGGAATTGTGTGACGCTACGCATAACACCCTTTGCTTTGCATTGACCTCTATTTTTTGTGTCGAAAATGCGTACATTTTTGGTGCCAATCCAACAAATTCAGTCAATACATCGCCAGCACATTCATTCTTAAAAAGACCGATGCGTTTTTTATTCATGGGAATTATGCCAAACATATTGTTTTCCTCATAGTTTGAGGTATCAAAATAGCTTGGATGTTGTCTCATCACAGAGTAGACATCAGTCTTATTGGTTTGATAAATAAGACTGTCTGTATCCATATACAGTAATTTGACATCACCAAGCTTTGGTTTGGCAAACTCATACTGAAATTGATACATTATAAATTTTGAAAAGTCAAGTATTACCATTCCCAGGTAAAATGGTTTGTTATACATGATTTCTGTTTTTGTTAATTCAATAGTTACTAAACAGTGTCAATGACTCGTACAGAATGGAAATTGGGCATTGCAATATATTTTCGCGCACCATATCGTCCGTTTCAGTGGTTCACCAAATGAATAGTTCTATGTTTTCTAATATTCTCCATGGATTTACCATAGCATGCATTGTTCATTAATTTATAAAAAAAATTGGACTCAAAAGTTGTCTTGGCATGCTGACGATAATGAGTATTTAATTGCATGTATGGTTGTAACCATGGTTTTTGGTCAAAAGAAATAATGCGATGAATGGAATGTAGTTTCAAACCATGTTTCAAACATTGCATTAAATGTTCAATGTGTATGACGTACCGATCCTTTGAGTTTAACGTAGCCAACAATTTCTTATTGTTTGAGCGTGAACTGGGAGGTTGCAGTTTTTCAACACAAAATGGTAAATCAGAATGATCATTGTGTATCTCGCGAGGTTACAATAAGTCAACTTCTAGCACTTAGCCACGTTTGTAATTGCTCAACGCATCCTGTAGATTAAAATTTGAAACTTCATCTGAAGGCAACCATCGAAAACTTTGATACGGAATGGTTTTTTCCGTAGCATATCCGTACAAATTGTTACAATCCAGGTAGGTGAGGCATGTTGTAGGCTGCTTTGGCTTGTATGTGTCCATATAGGGATTATTTGCTTTAGCATGTTTTTGCACAAGCGATACAAGCCCGCCACGTATTCCACGTTCAAAAAAGAGCAGCATGTTGATATATGTTAATAGTTCAAGTTCTATTCCAGTTATCTTCAACATACAGTCCCAACTATATCCAGCAAGGGTGTAGTAATGTGCTGGATCTAGATTGTGAATTTCAAGACACAGCTTGCGAAAGCGTTCAAACACATCTGTCAAAAGTAGTGTATCAATTTTGAGGTATAAATCCGCATACTCCCCAGAAGGTGATATCTTGAACACGTCCCATACTTTTTGGACGTGTAGATAGTCTTCTTCAGAAATATGACTTTTTGATAAATTGTTGTAAAATTTATCTTTTGAAGGGAGTGCAGTTTCCTGTAAACATGCCCAATTGTTTACATAATTATATGGAAACACCCCTTTTCTAATACATAATTCAAATTGCTCGTCATCTGTAAAATGTTGGCGTACGGAATGCAAATTGTTCGGGTGAAGCCCTTGAACAAGTGCATCCAATGACGATGCGAGGAATCTATATGAATCTAAAAATCTTATACTGATTCCATTCCGCCATTTTGAAAACGATATAAAGTTTTCATGATTTTGTGGAATTAAACTGAACTTTTGGTTTTCCAGATTGACAAATTCCTTAATAATTAAGTGAGCGTCGTATCGCGACATATTGTGTAAGAAACAATAAATATAGCGCACTTTTTATAGGCCAAATTACATGCACTATGAGCCGCTCCTCGAAATTTGCCAGTGTACCGATTATGGTCTCTTACGCGTGTGTCACTTGGTAATAATGGTTTTTGACAAAGTGGCAAGTGGTTGCTGTTGCAAAGGCCACCTCGTCTGCATCCGACACTTGAAGCGGAATTGGATTTTCCAGGATATTGTACACCTTATCTGCCAACTCATCCAATTAATTTAAAAACCAAGCAGCAGCATCTGCATCGCGATACAATTTAAAGTATGAAAGCGAAGGATCATATTCGCAAATCACATTTAAGGCGCAACTAAATGGCGCGTGATGCTGTACTTGTTGAGTGTACGGACGTGATGGGTCCGGGTTACACGTGTCAATGGGCGTGGTTAAACATTCAAAATCTGCATATACTGTAAATGGAAGTGGATCTTGCCGACACACATTTTGAAATTTCACACTGGCTTTATCCTTTTCTGGAAACGTAATTTTTACAGCTGGTTGTGTGGCGCAATCAATAGTATGTGCTGTCAACTTTTGACTGCTTGTAAAGTATTGGAGGCAGCGATCACATATATGTACCCTGTTTTTACTCCTTGTGACTTGTGGACCAACTAGTCTGGCAAGATTTTTAATAAAACAATAATGATTGCACACTTCACCTTCAATGTACAATAAATTAAAATGCCTCTCTTTTTTGCCTTTGTCATATACAATGGACCCACAACTTGGTCCACTTCAACTCCATATATATTAATAAAGTGGATTTTTTGATTCAAAACAAGAGATGGTGTTGAGGTCCATTGGAAAGTTTATGTCAGTTAAGTTTAGACTGATCATTAATTCCATAAATTTCTTGTGATATTTACCCATTCTGTATGTATGATCATTTGCAGGACTTAACGCCGCTGCAAGCGCCCACACAAAACAAAATACATCGTTATTGTCTACGTTAATGGCTGCGTGACGTTTTTTCAACTGCTCAGGTAAATCAACATGAGCTGAACCACTGTTCATTGGATCAAAGGTGCATACATTAATTTTAAGGTGAATAATAGCTTCTAGCGATTTACCGCTTTCTAATTCTTGAAACTCGGCAAAGCGCGTCATTAGCATATCAATAATGTTTTCACTGTACCAATTGTGTATATTAGCAGTTTGGTATAATTCACACATTTTTGAATGTAAATAGATTGGCTTTGTTTTTTCCTCACCTTGTTCTACAATGACAAAATCACATAATAGTTCAGCGTTAACCTTTAACGCTACATGTTCACATAAACAATTTTCTATTTTGTTTTGAAAAATGTTGTAGCTAATGTTTAAAAATTCATTTGGGTCTAAAATGTTGGCATCATTATTAATTTTAATGCTATAAATTTTGTTATGAAAACAACTATCCACCTCCTGCCAACTCAGGTCTGGTGACATGATGACACAAATACAAAACAATAAACAGTTTGCAGAGAGAGAAAAAAAAAGAGAAAGGGTTTATTGCCTCTGCAAATTCTGTTTTAACAAATTTTTAAATTTTATTTCTTTTCTTCAGTGAATTCAACCAGACACCGTTTATTCTCAAGACCTAAATATTTTAAGTAGATGGTTCCTTTGTTAAGATCATTTACTGCTTCTTCAGTGAGTTCCTTGAACCTCGCCGGTAGAAAGACAGCAAATTCTTCAAGTTCGCACACAATTCTCTCGCCAAATTTGGTCTTTACCCTGCGAACTGCCGTCACCAAGTAGGACTCATTAACCTCCAGGTCCTGCAAACGCTTTGTTTCAGGGGTGGTAGCTCGTCCTATGGAATTTGCAAGCATTATTGCCGTCATTTTGGTTCTGAAAGTTAATATGACGTGTTTTCGAAAAAAACAACTAAAAGGTTTAAGTAACCGCCACCAGCATGCCAAGAACAAATAAATAACTCAAACCCTAATCTATAGACTTAGCTAGCGTTAAAGCCGGCTAATGAGCACTAGATTTGCAATAATATAGTCACATATAGACTTAGCTAGTGTTAAAGCCGGCTAATAACCACTAAATTTGCAATAATATAGTCACATATAACCACTTTAGTAGTGTGTGTTCCCATCCCAGACCCTAAACTAAATTAACAAATGTTTATACAGACCATATTTGCTAGACCTAAGTCTTCCAGTGGTGCTCAGTCCCCGTAACTAGCTCGATAGGGCGAAGTACAGCTACTTCTGTTAGCTAGCGTTAAAGCCGGCTAATGACCACTAGATTCTCAATAATATAGTCACATATAACAACTTGAATAATCTTTAAGCTTGACTGTGTAACCATTTGTAGATACTAGAATTCTTGTGTTGCTTACCTATTTGAAGCTCTGGATGCGATGCGAAGCAAATGCTATGATCTTGTGGGCTGGTCTGATTTTGACAGTGGTTGACTTGCCCTTATATACTGTTTCCAAGGTGAGCCAACACACGTGCTAACCTACTTTCACTAGTAAGGTCACTTTCCCCGCACAGACTTGCCACAGTATAAAAGGATGTGTCCCTTACAGGGAATTGGTATCTTGTACAATGTCGTCAGAAAATCATCAAGATAATGAAGACGAGGAGTGGTACACCTCTGCGTCATTAGATGCGTTAATGTAAGTGATTTTCATTTTATTATATTTTTATAAAGCTAGGAAAAAGGAGATTGTTCAATTCTGCTTTTTAAACAAAGTGTTTATCCACTCACTTTTTAAATTAAAGCCTAACTAAGTATCCAAGAGTTGGATTATATATTAACCTTGTTCTAAAGCACATTTTGTTTGTTGCATTTTTTTCTCTCTTTTGTGTCCAGTATTTATATAATTATTATATTACAAACTCCTAGTCCGCCAAGAGTCTAACTTCCCTTTTTGCGTCCAGTATTTATGTAATTTACACGCTGGGAATCGAACCTGCGAACATGATCACAGCAGGCAAGATTGTTACTGCTGAGCTACACAGTCAGAGAAACTTGATAATAACAGGTAACTGGACCAGGAATCAATCCTGCAACCTTGGTCACAGCAGGCAAGTACGTTACTGCTGAGCTATTATGTTACAATTGGGACGAGTAAGTGTTGATTGATGCGTCTTGTTATGTGAACTTAGTATGCGCAAACAAACAAAAAAACAGGGCTGGGTTATTCACGTCTTCATTTTAATGTGTCCATTATATTTTTGTACGTCATAACGTATTACAGTTTGACCAGTTTTATGGCTCTTGTATTACAACCATCACCAGTCCACTTCCACAAGTCCATTTTGTATAACCAATTACCCACAAAGCTAGAATATGCAATTGTTCCTGCAAACATGGGCACAGCAGGCAAGCCTAATGTCGCAGAGCCACATAGCTAGAAGCACTTGTTAATACCTTCAACTGCGCCAAGAATCAATCCCTCAACCTTGGGCACAACATGCTAGGAGCCATTACTATTAAAAAAAAGCAGTTGAACAGGCAAAAGTTTTACTTAACATTAAAAAAAACAAATGCATTCAGAAATTGTTTCTGCATACATGGTAATAGCAGGCAAGCCTATTACCGCTGAGCCACACAGCTAGAAGCACTCGTTAATAGCGGACAACTGCGTCAAGATTCAATCCTGCAACCTTGGGCACAGCAGGCCAAAATCAATCCTTCAACCTTGGACACAGCAGGCAAGGAGCCATTACAGTTAAAAAACGGTCAGTTGAACAGACAAAAGTTTCACTTAACATTAAAAAAACAAATGCATTCAGGAATTGTTTCTGCCAGAATTCAGGTGCGACTACACTGAGTACTACATAGTATTAGGTAATGGGATAAAGCTTTCTCTTCTCCACCAGTCCACTTCCACAAGTCCATTTTGTATAACCAATTACCCACAAAGCTAGAATATGCAATTGTTCCTGCAAACATGGGCACAGCGGGCAAGCCTATTGTCGCAGAGCCACATAGCTAGAAGCACTTGTTAATAGCAGTCAACTGCGCCAAGAATTAATCTCTCAACCTTGGGCACAACAGGCAAGGAGCCATTACTGTTAAAAAAAAACAGTTGAACAGGCAAAAGTTTTACTTAACATTAAAAAAACAAATGCATTCAGAAATTGTTTCTGCCAGAATTCAGGTGCGGCTACACTGAGTACTACATATAGTATTAGGTAGTGGGATAAAGCTTTCTCTTCTCTAAGTAAGCATGGAAATGTTTCACTTTTTATATGCATACTAGTAGACAGGGTTTGGTTTCATGGAGTGAAACGGTTTGAGTTTCATTTTTAGCCTATTTTCAATTTTGAATAAATAGGCTTATGAGATCACCTTTTGTCCGTGTGTGTGTGCGTGTGTGTGTGTGTGTGTGAGAGGTGTGTGTGTGTCTCCCCCTAATAAAATCTAAACGGCTGGTGCGATTTCAATGAAACTCGGTAAGTTCATAGCACTATTCCCGGCGACCTCGACCGTGCCCTTCAAATTTTGTTAGGTCTCACCAATCCAACATGGCGGCTGTGCGAAATATTTCACTGGCATTCAATATCTCCGAAACTATTACCGATATCGCCCTGAAATTGTGTACAGTGATAAAGGGCACTACTAGAAGTTCACCTATGATACTTTCAAACACCTGGTGACTACAAAACCAACATGGCGGTCAAGCGAATTTGAGACTTTTAAATAGACTTTTCTCGCGATTTAACTATCCAAACGTAATGAAACTTAGTACAGCAAATGCTTATACACATTGTAATGCACTGGAGTCTAATGTAGTTCAATTGTTTACATAGCCTCAAAATGGCGGCTGTGCGAAATATTTCACTGACATTCTATATCTCCGAAACTATTACAGATATCACCATGCAATTGTGTACGGTGATAAAGGGTACTGATACAAGTTTACCTATTTGTATTTCATAAACCTGTAAAGTACAAAACGAACATGGCGACTAAGCGAATTTGAAATATTTTAATAGACTTTTCTCGTGATTTAACTCTCTGAGCGTAGTGAAATGTGGTACAGTAAATGATTTTGCAGATTGTAATGCACTGCCATCTAATTTAATTCAATTGTTTACATAACCTCAAGATGGCGGCTGTGCGAAATTTTAAAATTAAGTTTTTATTTCTTGTGTCGTAATCATGCGGTCGAAGTGAAAGTTTGAATAATGAAGCTAGGCAATAATTGCCCTTGAATGGTACATAACTCTATGACCTATACATATAACAATCCTAAATGGCGAGCTTCCGAAATATTTAGACGGTTCTCAATATCTATGAATCTTTTACAGCAACCAAACTGAATTTTTTTATGTTCATAGAGACTATGAACATATGTTCACCTATAGGACTTTCAGTAACCTGGTGAGCACAAATCCAACATGGCGGCGACGCGAAGTATAAATATTTAAATGGACGTTTCTCGTGAATTAACTATCCGAGTGCCGTGAAACGTTGCACGTTAAATGCTTATACAAATGTTGATCCACTGGCATCTAATTTATTTCAATTGTTTGCATAATCACAAGATGGCTGGTGTACGTACTTTTAAAATCTTGTTTTTACTTCTTGTGTTCTATACATGCGATTGAAGTTTGAATACCACACGCACACAATAATCTTAATGTAATAGTACAAAAATAAAAATAAAACCTGGCGACCATCTGACATATTTAGACGGTTTTCAATATCTACGAATCTGTTACAGCAATTAAACTGAAATTTTGTATGTTGATAGAGACAATTAACATGAGCAGGATATATGAAAATAGTCTGTATAGTTCTTCACGGAACTACTTGTTAACATTCAAAATAATTTATTCCTGTCTGGCGGTTTATGACTGTTTTATTGAGACTTTGTGTTTTATGACCGTGTTTCATTGCTGTTTTTATATGCCGCTGACCACCAGGTTACCACTGCCCAATTATATTGTTAAAATCATCAGCTCCAGTTCAATGCAAACTATATGTATGTTTAACATTCAACTACAAGTTAACTACCAATTATTTTTGTGTTAATTACCTTCAGTCATGGATGCGAGCTAATTTGTTGGAGACACTGAATTTATATCAGTAAAATTTATTCGCATGTTATTTCAACTGTTGGTACTTTTTACAGCCATCACTCACAACGTGTAAACAATAGTTGGAGCTATGCAGTCATCAGCACATTCAAAAAAGCAAAGACTATACAATCACACAACTTTTTTTCTCCCAAGGGGGCTCACATCTTATAGGACGTGGCTTGGCAACCACAAAGTCCAAAGCTGAGTCCAACATTGCTTCCAGTTACTTGTGTTGGGCTCCTCTCCGTCTTCTTTTCTGTTAACCTCACTTGGTCCACTTGTGTTCTCTTCCAACCTCGTACAGTCAGGAGTTTCATTTTAAGTTTTTTTTGTTAATGGCATGCAACTGCAACAGAAATCAATCCTGCGAGCTTGGTCACAGCAGGCAAGACTGTTACTGTTGAGCCATACAGCTCAACAACCAGTTGTACAGAGTACTGTTACCAATCATCCACACCGGTTCCGTTTCAACAGCATTCATTTCATAACAACAGAAGTGCTACACTGGCTATGACATAGAATTAGGTCTTGAGGGGAAAGCTCTCTCTTGTCTCAGTAGACAACAGTGCAAATTATGTTTGAGAAAATATTTCAACTTTCATTGCAGACAGGAAGTGTACAATGAAAGTGAACAAGGTTTGGTTATTAAAATCTCTTAATTTTTTTTATAGATCCACTCGACTTCATTTTAACAACCAACATAATTTATCGCTGTATGAACATTTTTATAGCCCATTTAATGGGCTACATCTCCTGCCGCCATCCACTAGCCAATTTCACAGTCCACTTGCATTGTAAAATTCTACAGCTCCAGTTAAATGAGGACTATACACAATTACCTTTGAACTAAGGTTTTCCAACCAATTGTTTTGCGCTAATTACCTACTGTCAGTGGTGTAGCCAATATATTACTGTCACTCAGTTTATATAAATACAATTTGTTCACGTGTTATTTGAACTGCTGACGCATCTTACACCAATCATTCGCTTTGTGTAGACAAAAGTAGGGACTACACAGTCATCACCACGTTCACAAAAGTAAGGACTACACAGTCATCAACACATACACATACATGTTTGATTTAATTTGAAATTGCATTACACAAAACAAGATTGAACCAAAGATTTTAATTGAATAGCTTTCTTTTGAAATTATATATTTTTTAAATTCAAACCTCAGTCCTGGAAGTCAATGTACAGGAATGTTGCAATGTTTTAAGACACTGTTTTTTTTTGTTCTTTTATAGATTCAGTACGGATCCGTGTTTGATACGTTTCTTTGCCACCGTCATGGCGGCAATAAACCAAATTGAACGGGAAGAAGAAGAAGAAGGAGAAGGGGAAAGTGAAGGAGAGGGAGAAGAGAAAAGTGAAGGATATGGAGAGGAGAAGGTGGAGGAGAAGAATCAAAGAAATAATTCTTTAAAAAATTAAAAATAAATTTATTATTTTGTTGATCTTTGTTTTAATTAGATCACTTCCACAGGATCCAGTTATTGTTATTGTTTACCTCATCAAAGAACATTCCCGTCCACAACACAACCCGTTGTCAATCTCGGGTTAGTCAACCCCTGTGACAACACACACCGGTTGACCGTTTAAATCTAACTTGTTTACCATTACCCATTCACTACTCTAGATACCATTGATGTTAACAGCACAACCTCCATTCACAGTTCCATCTTCATTCACGTTTGTTTACTCGCCAACCTACCACGCCAGGGTTCAACAACCACCACCATCCATCTCCATTCATTTTTCCCATTCATTCCCCACCCTCTCAATCCCATTAAGAACACTACCGTCCATGACCTACGCCGCATCCACAGAGATCCACAACCCTGTTCATTAGATTCAATAAAACCCGGTCCAGCAACAGTCATGTTTGTTTACCTTTGAGATCATTCAACCCCTCGCCCACAAACAATATGGCGATGAAAATAGTAATAAAGGCAAATTTGAAAATTAGCTCAGGGGTCAACTCTCCTGTGACGTCACACACCGGTTGACCGTTCAAATCTGATTATTCTGACACGTGAATGTAAGCCATTCAAATCTCCCGGGTCAGCACAAATGGCGAATCAAAATCCTTCGGCTGCATTCGGAACCAATCGGCTACAACACAAAGCTATATAAGACAAGTGACCAGCAGATCAGTTGTTCAGTCGACCAACAGGCTGGACCAAAGAGGGTCTCTCAAGCAGATCCTCTACAATCCTTTCCCCTCTCCCTCACCTATTTGTTTACCTTACCGTTCATTAAACCCCCGCCCCCACCCCCACCCCCACACCTACACCCTGCAACCCCCCTCCCTCCCCCTTCCCCTAACACCCACATCTCCAAACCGGTTCTTGGACCTTCCTGGTTTTTTTTACCTTCCGGGGTCCTGATGACCTTCAGGGTGGTGGACGACCTTGGGGTGAATGACGTCAAGGTCATTGACCCTGCCACGCCCCCCTCATTTGCATAAATAACGGGATTTGGCTTAGGAGCTCCTTAGCATCTCTACTGTGCTCCCCTTGCATGTTGAAGCTTATTTAAAGTTCCAATACAATCTTTTTTTTTCGAATACTTGATCAATAGTATCAAAATTTATAGTATCAACGCGTGGAAACATACTAGCATCATGGCGTAGATTCACTTTTGATGCATCACTAGCTGACCAATTTTGAGAAATTCCTAAAGTTGGGGGAGTATTAGTACCATTCATATAATAAACATTATTTAATCCATTAAAAAACAATGTTTAGTAGATTTAATAATACCAAAAGAAGGACTGTAACTCCAATCAAATACTTCATCTTTAGCTTTCATCCAATTGAAATCTTGAACATAAGGAGTTAAATTAATTTGACCACTTAACTTAGCTTCCAATCTATTAATACCAGTATTTACAGGATGAACAAGACATGTTCTCATAGGAAAATCACGAAAATGTTTCTGACTACATGGAAAATCTTGCAACCAATTAGAATCATCATTTTAATTAAGCCATAAAGTCTTTGCTTTAAATTATTCATAAATGCTTCACTAACAGATTCTACTTTTATAGAACCATCTTTTAATTTATTATCAACTACTTGTGTAGGAAATACAGGATTTAATCCAACAGCAAATCCTGCATGAAGAAAATGATAAGCAGAAGCACTACTACTCAAAGTACTACCTGTTAAAAAACGTGTAGTTTCTCCCATGGGAAATATAGAAACTTTTAAATCAACTGCATAACAATCACCTTCAATGGGTAACGTATTATAATCAGATTGAGACATATAAAATCCAAGATAATTTACTGGAAAATCAGCCAATGATGAACAAATATGTTTCCCTACATCTTAACTATCTAATTGAAATGGACCTCCCATCCATTTATTTCCCCACAAAATGAAATTACGTTCTTTATGAAAAGTTCTAGTGTAACTACTATTTTAGGACATTTAATCATAATAAATTCACTTATCCAAAGTTACTGGGCACGCTTCTTCCTAAAACAAGGTATGTGATTCACATCCAGGTGCTTTTGCAATGCTTAACGTATTGCCTTGTATTGAGTAATATCCATCGTATTTTGTTATTTGCACAAAAGGCGTGGTTGAAGCCTTACATCGGCACCATCGGCAACGTGCTAAAGAAACCTTCTGAAATCATTTTTTAAACCTGATAAATAATGCAGCATACGGATCTACGTCTGAAAATGTACGCAAACACCTGTCAATCCATTTAGTTAATTCGTGGGAAGGTAGGTATGGGGCTGGAAAATATGTTGCCATGCCCCATTTTATAACCATGAAAACTATTACTGACTGGTTGGCTACCGCTTTATTAGGAAAGGTTGAAATTCTTTAGAATAAACCTATTTATTTAGGTATGTCTATTTTGGAGTTTTCAAAATTAACAATGTATGACTTTCATAATGGGAATCCTCGTCGCTATTTTAATGATGATCATCTTGTTTATAAGGTTACCGACAGCTACGTATATCAGGTTAAAGCAACATATGTTTATCAGGTGATGCCTGACCATTATGAGCATTTTGATACGTCTTCTTTTCCTGTTGGCAACACCTTTGGTTTGTTACCTCAAAACAATAAAGTCATAGGGCTCATGAAGGATGAATGTGGGGTCGATGTCATGACAGAATTTCTAGGCCTCGCATCAAAAATGTACTGCTATACTTGCGACAGTTCAAGACATGTCAGTCGAGCCAAGGGTGGCCACTCCAGTGTCATCCGAAGGTTATGTTTGGCTCGTTATCGCAAGGCATTATATAACCCCACTGCACAGTATGCAAAACAGTCACGTCTAATATCCCGTCCATGAAGTGTTTCTTGTTGACCAAATGCGACGCTCGTTGCTTTTGTTTGATGATAAACGATCATGGGTAAATGATCATCTCACAAGCTTGCCATGGGGCCATTACTCCCTTAAGGAGCAACCAACAATGTTTTCTTGTTTTGTATTACAAGAGTTATATCCTCTATGAATCATTTTGCTGTATGTATATCTTATTGTACTATATTGTAAATAAAGAAATAATATGTATGGTCCTTTTGTTTTATTTTACCCGAGTTCTATGTAATCATCATTTAAACGTTGCTATGTACTGGCTAAACATACATGATGTACTAGGTAGGCTGTCTCCTTCCCTAACCTTTTCTTGGTAGGGAAAAAACAACCAATTTAGTTCGTGTGTTTAATATATTTTGCACATAAACATGATACAACTTGTTTAACATAAGGTAAGTATAATGTAGAGTTTATTTTTGCTTTGATCTTCTTCCTTACACAGTGTTTGTTTGTAAACGTCCACCACCCAATACAAGCTTCCCATTCATAGCTCCTGCTACCACATTGGCCGCCAATTTTTCCGCAACAGATGCGGAAGGTGAGGTCATTCGTTCCTTAGCCTTTTTTTTTTAAGTATGTGGTCGGCGACATGTCTTAGTTCAGAGATGTTTTTTCACGCTTTGACGCTCTGTACGCTAGATCATGTTGCTTGCAGGTGGCGTCTATGACATTAATTCCAGGATCACCACGTGCCAGTTAAACGTCTAACTTTGTACGGGGTCCACAGTATTGATAACCAGGCAAGTGCAACTCAAAGAGTAAAAGGCCTTTGACTTTGTCAATGAGACCATGAGCAGTAAGGTGATGATGATGATAATTGTTTTAAGGGGCCTAACATCTAGGTTATCGGCCCCTAATGATCTGGGTGATGGAGAAAATGAGAATGAAATGGAAACCAGAACGAAAAGTATGTGAGACGGAAAATACGTACAAATAGAAACTCAGATGGAAACAACTCACAATATGGTCTTACAAAAGGGAATTTAGAACGAAAAGATTCACAAAAAGAATAGATTGAAAAAGACCCACAAAACGTAGGCTAGATTCAAAATACGTACAAAATGCAATGTAGCGTCGAAATACTTACAAAATGCAACTGAAATTCAAAATACTTACAAAGTGCAAATGAGATCGAAAATACGTACAAAATGCAATTGAGGTTCAAAATACTGTACAGCCCGGGGGGGGGGGGGTAGTACCCCCTAAGAACCACCCCCTTCTTTTACCAAACCTACCCCAACTGGCAACTCCATAAGTCCAGAACATTACCCATACACAGCAAGAGGCAGCCACCCAGCTCGGGAGGTTAGCCAACTACTTGCAACACATACATAAACATCTACATCAACAACTAACTGGGGCAGCTACAGTGACGTAAAGCTGACCACGCAGCACCTAAAAGTATAAGAAGTGGAGTCCTAACTGGAGCCATTAACTGTTATACTCTGTGCGTCGCCCGAGGCCCTGCCAGACGTCTGTTCCAGCTTATCACCAGGTGAGATTCAGTCGTGTTCAGAATCCTTTAACTTTTGTATACACCTACCCAAACTTGTACACATAAATTGTATTTTATTTGTCTAATACTTCCCAAAAGGGACACACAAAACTACATTCACTGACCAATAAATACTGGTCAGTAAGCTACACACTGCATTACTAATTACACTCCTCTTCACGTCCTTATACCCCTCCTGGCCTTCGTCACAATTGCCCGTGACCGCCAAAGCCGGTAATTGCTTCGTCAGGCCCCATTGTGCTCCCAGCACGCGACACGACTACATAACGTCGAGCACGTTTATTGTATCACTCACTCGGCCCAGCTGGCAGGCCAGTATAGTAGCCTGTATTTAGAGATTCATCCCCTGGCAGACACTTGCACTTTGCAGGGAAGCCCCAAAGAGATTGAACACTAAACAACACACTACACTAGTAGTTTCCCCCTATTACGGGAAGCTGCTCACATTTAGGAATAGCCTTCCAAATTAGTACAGCGACACAATCGTGTTTGGTCCCAAATACCCCCCAACTAAGGGATCCAAAACAATACTAACAAAATGCAATTGAAATTGAAAATACACAATGCAATTCAGATTGAAATAACCCAGTTCCAATCCAAATTATTCACAAAGTGCAATTGAAATTCAAAATACTTACATGATGATGATGATAATTGTTGTTTTAAGGGGCCTAACATCTAGGTTATCGGCCCCTGATGGTTTGGGTGATCGTGAAGATGAAAATGAAAAACGAACTTAAAACTAAAACTAACTACTAACCTACATACTAGAAGAAGAAATGGAAAACTAAAGGAGAATAAGGCAAATCAAGGACAGGAGGAAAATAAATGCCCTCAACCCTCGAAGAAGGCGGATTGAGGGACTTGGAAGGAAGGAGAGCCATGAAAGGCAGATAGGAAAGTGAAAGAGGAGATGTGAGCCCCTGGGGGCAAAAAATACTTACAAAATGCAATTGAAAATGAAAATGCTTACAAAATGTACGGCAGATTCAAACGACTCATGTGGATTGGCAATACTTACAAAATGCAATTTAGATTGAAAATACTTGACAAAATGTAATTTAAATTCAATATGCCCACAAAATGCAATTGAGAATCAAAATATGTGCAAAATGCCCACCAAACAAAATGCTATTTAGATTCAAAATTCCTGCGAAATGCGGTTTTGGTTGAAAATACTTACAAAAGGATGATGATGATGATAATTGTTCTTTTAAGGGGCCTAACATCTAGGTTATCGGCCCCTGATGGTTTGGGTGATCGTGAAGATGAAAATGAAATGCAAACTTAAAACGAAAACTAACTACCATCCTACATACTAGAAGAAGAAATGGAAAAATAAAGGAGAATAAGGCAAATAAAGGACAGGAGGAAAAGAAATGCCCTCAACCCTCGAAGAATGCGGATTGAGGGACTTGGAAGGAAGGAGAGCCATGAAAGGCAGATAGGAAAGTGAAATAGGAGAGGGTCCGCCCCGAAGGTAGGGGACAAAAGGGGAAAACGGACCCAGCTCAGGAATCCCTCGGGGTCGCCAACTCCCGAACTCACCAGCCGTGAGCCCCTGAGGGTGTAGCATTATCTAGGGTGCACCAAAAGTGGTGGGGCTACATACACCCGGCCTCCTTGAGGGCCTTGAGCAGAAGGCAGGAGATAACAGGAAAAGAAAAAGAAGGCTGACCCCTCGCAGAAGGAGGGAATCAGAAAAGATGAGACAAGGGCCAATTAAGGCGGGAAAGGAAGAGACTCCCTAGGCCTCGGATACCCTAATACCGTCGGGGTCGGAAGAGAACAAGAGTTGACCAAGTGAGGTCGACAGGAAAGAAGACAGAGAGGAGCCCGGCACAAGTAAGTGGAAGCAATGCCGGACTCAGCTGGGGCCCCGTGGTCGCCAACCCACTTCTCACTAGATGTGAGCCCCTGGGGGAACTTACAAAATGCAATTGAAATTCAAAATACTCACTAAAAGGCCCGTCTACCTGCATTGAAAGACTTACTAAAAAGCAATTTAGATTGTCAATCTTTACAAAATGCAATTGAGGTTGAAAACAATCGCGAGATGTAATTTAGATTGAAAAAACTTACAAAATGCAACGTAGATAAAAAATGCCGTAAAAATCGCTAAAAGGGAATTTAGATACACGGTGAACCAAGTAACAAAAACAGTGAGGGAATCTGAAAGAGAAAAGGAAATATAAGGAAAGGAGGAGAGGAGAGGGGAGAGAGGAGAGATGATGATGATGATGATGATAATTGTTGTTTTAAGGGGCCTAACATCGAGGTTATCGGCCCCTAATGATCTGGGTGATAGCGAAAATGATAATGAAATGGAAACCAGAACAAAATTATCGAAGACTGAAAATACGTACAAAAAGGAACTCACATGGAAACAACTCACAATATGGTCCTACAAAAGGGAATTTAGAACGAAAAGTTGCACAAAAAGAATAGATTGAAAAAGACCCACAAAACGTAGGCTAGATTCAAAATACGTACAAAATGCAAAGTAGCGCCGAAATACTTACAAAATGCAACTGAAATTCAAAATACTTACAAAATGCAAATGAGATCGAAATTACGTACAAAATGCAATTGAGGTTCAAAATACTTACAAAATGCAATTGAAATTGAAAATACACAATGCAATTCAGATTGAAATATCCCAGTTCCAATCCAAATTATTCACAAAGTGCAATTGAAATTCAAAATACTTACAAAATGCAATTGAAATTGAAAATGCTTACAAAATGTACGGTAGATTCAAACGACTCATGTGGATTGACAATACTTACAAAAAGCAATTTAGATTGAAAATACTTGACAAATGTAATTTAGATTCAAAATACCCACAAAATGCAATTGAGAATCAAAATATGTGCAAAATGCCCACCAAACAAAATGCAATTTAGATTCAAAATTCGTGCGAAATGCGGTTTTGGTTGAAAATACTTACAAAATGCAATTGAAATTCAAAATACTCACTAAAATGCCCTGACGCCTGCATTGAAAGACTTACTAAAAAGCAATTTAGATTGTCAATCTTTACAAAATGCAATTGAGGTTGAAAACAATCGCGAGATGTAATTTAGATCGAAGAGACTTACAAAATGCAACATAGATCAAAAATGCCTTTAAAAAAATGGTAAAAGGGAATTTAGATACACGGTGATTCGAGTAACAAAAACAGTGCGGGAATCTTAAAGAGAAAAGGAAATAGAAGGAAAAGAGGAGAGGAGAGGGGAGAGAGGAGAAGGTCCGCCCCAAAGGGAAGGGAGAAAAAGGGGAAAACGGACCCAGCTCAGGAATCCCTCGGGGTCGCCAACGCCCGAACTCACCAGCCGTGAGCCCCTGAGGGTGTAGCATTATCGACGGTGCACCAGAAGTGGTGGGGCTACATACACCCTGCCTCCTTAAGGGCCTTGAGTACAAGGCAGGAGGTAAAAGGAAAAGAAAAAGAAGGCTGACCCCTCGCAGAAGGAGGGAATCAGAAAAGATGAGACAAGGGCCAATGAAGGCGGGAAAGGAAGAGACTCCCTAGGCCTCGGATACCCTAATACCGTCGGGGTCAGAAGAGAACAAGAGTTGACCAAGGGAGGTCGACAGGAAAGAAGACAGAGAGGAGCCCGGCACAAGTAAGTGGAAGCAATGCCGGACTCAGCTAGGGCCCCGTGGTCGCCAACCCACGCCCACAAGAAGTGAGCCCCTGGGGGAAGAGAGGAGAGAGTCCGCCCCAAAGGTAAGGGACAAAAGGAGAAAACGGGCCCAGCTCAGGAATCCCTAGGGGTCGCCAACTCCCGAACCCACCAGCCGTGAGCCCCTGAGGGTGTAGCATTATCTACGGTGCACCAGAAGTGGTGGGGCTACATACACCCTGCCTCCTTAAGGGCCTTGAGCACAAGGCAGGAGGTAAAAGGAAGAGAAAAAGAAGGCTGACCCCTCACAGAAGGAGGGTATCAGGAAAGATGAGACAAGGGCAATTAAGGCGGGAAAGTGAAAGACTCCCTAGGCCTCGAATAACCTAATACCGTCGAGGTCGGAAGAGAACAAGAGTTGACCAAGCGAGGTCGACAGGAAAGAAGACGGTGAGGAGCCCGGCACAAGTGGAGCAATACCGGACTCAGCTGGGGTCCCGTGGTCGCCAACCCACGCCCCACTAGATGTGAGTCCCTGGGGGGTGACCAGTAAGGAACCGACTTATTCTTTTCAGTTGATGACGCACACGTTAGTTCTTTTTCCGCTGCTGCGGAGATGAGGTTTTATGTCCACGATACAGTTTAAATAACTGACACTTTCTACAATTTTGAACTGATGGCATTTTGGAAATGTAAACTTGTTGGCGATGGTCATAATCGGTGCACGGTTGAAGATGACACAGCACAGTATCCCGAGACCAATCACTCGGCTCACTATCTCCTTTACAGCAGGTTTGATGGCTCCGGTGTCAAAAGGTGAGCGTCTTATTATTGTCCATGCTGGCGGAAGGTTTGGATTTGTACCTAATGCACTTCTTATTTACAGATCACATTTGAAAACTGGAGATTTTCATAAAGAAATGAACACTGATAATTATGTTAAGTGGCTCCGAACAAAGTTAATTCCTAATTTACCCCCTAACTCTGTCCTCATTGTCGACAATGCGTCCTATCACAATACACAACTAGATAAACCTCCAACTTCCAATTCCTTGAAAACAGATATGCAGTCCTGGTTAACGAAATACAACATTCCATTTCCTGAAAACTGTACTAAAACTAAATTATATGATTTAATATTAGCTCACAAGCCTGCACAGAAAACATACTTAATTGACCAAATTTTAGCTGAAAATAATCACAAGGCCTTGAGACTTCCACCGAACCTCCCAGACCTAAATCCCATTGAGCTCATTTGGGCAGACGTCAAACAATGGGTTCTAGAAGAAATGTGACATTCAAAATAAAAGATGTCGAAATGTTGTGCCGGCACAGGTTTGAAGAAATCGGTCAAACAGAATGGGAAAAGGTATGTCTTAAAGTGGAAGATATTGAACGGGAATATTTTGCAAACGATGTGATTGTGGAAGATCGAATTGAGAGAATTATAATTCAAGACAACGGACTGGAAAGTAGTGACGACGAGACCGAAAATGAGGACGATCCCATGGCAAAAGAAGACGCTGAAGACGAAGGCATGTCCGGTGTAGAAGAAATAGGGGATGATTGACTGTCCATTCCATAGACGTTAGTGTGTGATTGTGTTCTAAGTAGCAATCTGGAAGAAAGTTATAAATTACTTTGTATATTGATTGTGCTTTGTGTGAAATGTTAAATACGAACTGAACGCCATTATATTTGCCAGTGACTGTACTTAAGTAGCAGCGAGCGTGACATCATGGGGCAGCTGACAACAACAACACAGGTACTGTAGTAACTCGCCTCCAGGCTTCCATTAAGATTTTTCACTCGTCAAAACAAACGTCCGGCCTGTACAGCAATTTGGCGAAGATATATATATATTTTGAAAGCGCACTCCGTTCAAGGACGTGATGAGGGTAAGCAGAAGATTGGTTTTTCCACATTCTGATGGTCCCGCGATGAGACAGCGAATGGAAGATGGGAAGAGTGATCCATGACGTTGTTCGGACGATGTTGAGAAGAGGTGTGAAACCAAGTCTCCCACCGGAAGTGAATGTTGTCGCTTAATTATCTGCATATCAACTGAACGTGAAAGGGAAAGAGGCGGTCTCTATATACATGAAGCAAGTGGGTGTTTCAGGTCCAGTGTAAAGATGGATATCTTTGGAAGAACACTTAAAACAAAAAAAAACAAATTAACGGTTTGCTTTGACAAACGATCCAAAGCATGATACAGATCCGGCTACTAAACGATATGTTGATGCAAATGTATTGCCACGCACATCGGATGGCAATTACGACTTTAATGGAAAGCGATAATAATAATATCGTATGGCCTCGGGTGCCTGGTGCAAGCTTTGTAATTTGACACCCAGAGGGTAGCTTGCATGTCGAATTTCGTTGTTCCTTGAATCACTATGAAAGTCAAGGAGGTTAGATAATAGATATCTAAGCTCCTTGAACATTATAGCGCTTTCTAGTAGAGAAATGAGGAACTTAGTGTTGGCGGAAACTCCCGAGATTAATTTTGCCATTATGAACTCGGCCTATTGAATTCAAATAGGTTCTTTGACATGCCAACATCGTATGAAATGCGTATCGTATTTCTGCCGCCTTTCAAAAATCACTTACCACGGCCAGGGGCGAACCTGCAATCTTGGGTTTAGTAGACCGACACGCTATCCACTCACCCACCGTGGCAAGCTAATGGAAAGCGATTAACCAATATAAAATAACCTCAATTAGCCTCGGACGCATGTTCAAAAAAGTATGTAGATTATTATAGCTTACGGCGTATCAAGGGAGATTATGAGGCTCAGAATAAACGTATTATGGCTGTTGCAGACCCTGTGAACGATCAAGATGTGTGCATCAAAGCCTATATGTTAACAAATGCTGTGGTGTTAAAAAGACTATGATGTGCACCAACGTCGAATAACTAAGCTGGCTCTTCCAACAAATGCTACGGACGCTGCTAGAAAGGACTATGTAGATAACAATGTGAGAGAGCTACACCGTATTGTGCCAACCCTAATCGTAAATGATTATACAGCAAATTACACACGCCTTGTAAACGTGACCGATCCTGAGGATGATCAAGATGTTTGGACAAAACAGTTTTTAACCTCTGAAATGGAAAAGGTGTGGGAAATTAGGGATAACGCTCTACAGATGAAGCGAAGACCAATAGCTGATGTTGCCGATCCTGTGCAATCTCACGACGTGATAACAAAACGATTTTTGGAACAACGGTTATCGCTGTTCGTTAAATCAATACCCTCCATATTTCTGCTTCACATTGTAAACCAGCAACCGGTAAAAGATCTCAATAACCTGTACTTCCTCGATTCACCGCCAGTTGGCCCATTTGAAGGAAGGTAATGTTGACGTCAGTGCTTGTGTTGACATGCGACTCATTGCCCTACAGTACGAGCATCAAGCACAAAAGTACGTAGCATCAACTGGTTAGTGTTCATCACGAACGTGGTTTTGCAGTCAGTGAAATGTTTACAAATGCGGAGTTGGCAGATGCCCATTTGATGTATGGATTAGCACGAGGCAATAGCCGTGGCGCGGTACGTTTGTATCGAGACAGACTTCCAGAACGAAGGTGTCCCGACAGGAAGACGTTCGAAGTAATTGATCGGCGTCTTAGGGAGCACGGAACATTCCAGCCTATGACTCGCGACTGGGGAAGACCTAGAACGACGAGGACACCTGCAATGGACGAGGCAATTCTTCGTGCAGTTGACGATAACCCTCATGTCAGCGTCAGAGAAGTTGCTGCTGTACAAGGTAACGTTGACCACGTCACTGTATGGAGAGTGCTACGGGAGAACCTGTTGTTCCCGTACCATGTACAGCGTGTGCAGGCACTATCAGCAGCTGATTGGCCTCCACGGGTACACTTCTGCGAATGGTTCATCCAACAATGTGTCAATTCTCATTTCAGTGCAAATGTTCTCTTAACGGATGAGGCGTCATTCCAACGTGATCAAATTGTAAATTTTCACAATCAACATGTGTGGGCTGACGAGAATCCGCACGCAATTGTGCAATCACGTCATCAACACAGATTTTCTGTGAACGTTTGGGCAGGAATTGTTGGTGATGTCTTGATTGGGCCCCATGTTCTTCCACCTACGCTCAATGGAGCACGTTATCATGATTTCATACGGGATACTCTACCTGTGCTGCTAGAACATGTGCCTTTACAAGTACGACACAATATGTGGTTCATGCACGATGGAGCTCCTGCACATTTCAGTCGAAGTGTTCGTACGCTTCTCAACAACAGATTCGGTGACAGATGGATTGGTAGAGGCGGACCAATTCCATGGCCTCCACGCTCTCCTGACCTCAACCCTCTTGACTTTCATTTATGGGGGCATTTGAAAGCTCTTGTCTACGCAACCCCGGTACCAAATGTAGAGACTCTTCGTGCTCGTATTGTGGACGGCTGTGATGCAATACGCCATTCTCCAGGGCTGCATCAGCGCATCAGGGATTCTATGCGACGGAGGGTGGATGCATGTATCCTCGCTAACGGAGGACATTTTGAATATTTCCTGTAACAAAGTGTTTGAAGTCACGCTGGTACGTTCTGTTGCTGTGTGTTTCCATTCCATGATTAATGTGATTTGAAGAGAAGTAATAAAATGAGCTCTAACATGGAAATCAAGCGATTCCGGACACATGTCCACATATCATATTTTCTTTCTTTGTGTGTGAGGAATGTTTCCTGAAAGTTTGGCCGTACCTTTTTGTAACACCCTGTATATATATATATATATATATATATATATATAGTTGCTAATTATTTCTTAATTTGTTTCATTTTTCAGATGATCTAAAACTAATAAAAGGAACAGCATAATGAAGTGGAAAACTGTTAATTTTCTGAGTGGAACTGAACATCGATCGCACCCGCTAATAGAGTATCATCGTGTATGCTTTCAACAGCCAGAAGAGGAAAAAGAAGATGATAATGAGGTGAGTCATAATGAGAAAGAAGCATGTTTTAACAAAATCTTCGAGTGCAATTTCAACATTTTCAGTCTACGTTACTAATGTTAGCAAATCAGATGATAGTCAGCGAGAGGTGACAGAAACAGTTCTAAGATATCTGTTAAAAAATTATGTGAAGACGAACATTTTATTTGTTTCTTCGAATACAATACATTTGATGAGGTTTAAAAAATTGAATTTTCCATGACTTGTTACGATGTAACAAAATTGAATGAGTATAGAAACAAATTACTTGGTAAACGAGTATACGGATTTAAATGAATTTTATGATAATCATATCATTGAAGGTACATTGACAAAAATGAGCGAATTTGAAGCAAACGGTGCTGGGTGGGTTTTAGAAAGAATTCATACTTTGAGAATTAATATAAATAAATATATTGCATTTCAAGTAGGATGTCCAATACTAGTCGATTGCCTGACGTAATAGTAAATAAACATGCTGTGCTAAATTTGTATGATACAAAGGAAGCTTGTTTTGCGTGGAGTGTGGTTGCTGGTTTGTATCCAAAAACTCGAAACGTGAATCATCGTTCTTCCTATCCTACTTACAGAGATGTTTTAAATTTAATTCATATTCCAATTCCAATGCAAATGAAATATTTAAATAAGTTTGAAAATCAAAACAATATTTCTGTAAATGTGTATGGAGCACAATATGATAAAAACAAATGGGTATGTATGGGAACAAATGAAGCAAAAGAAAAAAAAACCTTTTACTATTGTACCTTTGTATGAATCAGATAAAGTTTATGTAAGGAGTGTGGACTTATTGATGTTGCAGATTGGGAACAGTGAAAGTTATCACTTTTGTTTAAATAGAAATCTCGCACGCCTTGTGCGTTCAAGCGTCACTAGCAGTATGTTTATATATGTAGACGTTGTTTGTCATATTATTTTCTTTAGGATGAGTTAAATGTCCATTTTGCGGACTGTAAACAGTCTCCTGTTGCAAAAAGCATAATGCCAACTGATTAACAAAGATTTGTTAATTTTACAGAATTTAAATTTAAATTTATAATTTATGTAGACACTGAATGCGTTTTGTCTCCTATTTCCTCTTGTTTTACAAATAGTTACATTCCTAACTCTACTTTAACACATAAACATATTCCTTACAGCATTTCTTTACACCTTCATTGTAATTTTGATAGTGAATTGTGCAGTATTAAACTCTTTAGGGGAAATAATTGCATAGAATTGTTTGTAAAGGAACTGTATAGTAATGTGGATAAACTTCAAACATATTATTTATCGGCTAAACCAATGTTAAAGATGACAGAAAATGAAGAAAGATTATTTTTGTTAAGCAAAATTTGTCACATTTGCCAGAAACCGATTGCAGATAATGAACTCAAAGTACGCGATCATTGTCACATAACTGGAAAATATTGAGAAAGCGCACATAATCGTTGTAATTGAAGTTACAAAGTAACAAAGGTCCTGCCTATAGCATTTCATAATCTAACGGCATATGATTGACATTTTATAATTAAAGAACTTTGTGAGAAACAAGATGGAGAGGTGTTACGTCATAATCCTGGTGATATACGTTTGTTAGCAATGAATATGGATCGTTATAAAGGATTTACAAAGTATGTACGGGTTAAGAATGGATTCATTCAGTTAAGATTTTTCGATACATATAATTTATTGTCCTGTTCACTAGATCAGTGTTCATCTTCGTTAAGTGAAGATTCAAAGCAAATAACTAGACGTTATTTTAATGGTGATGCACAGTTTTGACTTACTGCGAGAAAAGGCGTGTTTCGGTATGAATACGTCACAAGTATGGATGTACTTAACGAAACTAAATTACCTGAAATATCCAAGTTTTATAGCAGTCTTTATAATCAAACAATATCGAATGAGGAGTATGAGTTTGCTCAATCGGTGTGGGGAACGTTTTCCTCTCAAACATTAGGAGAATACGCCGATTTGTATTTAAAAGTTGACACACTTCTTTTGGCGGATGTCTTTGAAAATTTTAGATCGAATGGCATGCAAACTTATGGCATTGATGCAGCTCATTTTTACACTGCTCCATCTATGTCTTGGTGTGCAATAAAAAAGATAACCAATGTTCAACTTGAATTGCTTCAAGATATTGATATGTTACACTTTTTTGAACGATCTATTCGAGGAGGTAATGTTCAGTGTATAACACGACATGCGATTACTAATAATAAGTATATGAAAACTCATGATGAGAAAGAGCAAGAGTCGTACATAATGTACTTTGATGTTAGTAATTTATATGGATATGCTATGATGGAATATCTTCCAACGGGTGGCTTTAAATGGGTTGCAAATGTTGAAGGGTTTGATGTTTTTAAATATTGATGATACTTCAGAAATTGGATATATCTTGGAAGTAGATTTGAGTTATCCTCAAGAGTTACATGACAAACATTCAGATTACCCTCTATGTCCAGAAAAGTTGACAAAGCTAATGGCTACCCTAGATAATAAAGAACGATATGTTTTGCATTATAGAATGTTAAAGCAATGTATTCAACTAGGAATGAAATTAGATCGTATTTAGGCCTACTGAATAATTGAATTCAATCAGAGTCTATGGCTAACACCATATATTGATGTAAACACAGAGAAACGCAAACAGGCAAAAAATGATTTTGAATTATTTTTTTATAAATTGATGAATAATGCAATTTTTGGTGGTTCGCTGATGAATGTGAGGAAGTAACAGGATATCAAATGGGTTACCAAATGGCATGGACCCTATTGTGCTAGGTCTTTAATAGCTAGGGCTAATTTTAAACATAGAATTATATTCAATGAACAATGTATGGCCATTGAGATGAGCAGACTAATGATTTTTCACAATCAACCAGTATATGTTGGTGCATCTACATTAGATTTGTCTAAATGTAAAATGAATGACTTTCATTACAATCCATGTACGGTTTAAGCCACGCCTTTTGAGTGAATGAAATTACCCGATTGATTTGTTTCAACAATAAACCGTAGGATAAACATTGCATTAACATTTGAATATGCAGTATGTAACGTTTTTTATCGTAAAGCGTACCCATTAACTTTTTATGTTTAGCCTTACTTTTGGGGGGTACCTTTTTGTTCTACACAAAACGGCAAGTCTGCATTGTCACTATGAAGTGTGGATGGGTAGTCAACATCAACTTTTAAAACATATCCATCACATGATTCAAAGCTAGCTGTGTTTACATCAAACGTTGAGACTTCCTGTTTGGAGAGCCAACGAAAGTCCTTACAGGGAAGGGGCTGATTCATGGCATAACCATAAAGGTTGTTCACTTCATAGTACAACAAATAGGACGGTGTTTTTTTCAGGTGAATAGGTCTCCATGTATTTATTATTCGCCTCAGCATGTCTTTGATTGAGCGATACAAAACCACCCCGAATGCCGAGTTCAAAGAACATGATGATGATGATGATGATGATAATTGTTGTTTTAAGGGGCCTAACATCTAGGTTATCGGCCCCTAATGATCTGAGTGATAGCGAAAATGATAATGAAATGGAAACCAGAACGAAAATTAAGTGAGACGGAAAATACTTAAAAAAAGGAACTCAGATTGAAACAACTCACAAAATGTTCTTACAAAAGGGAATTTAGAACGAAAAGATTCACAAAAGGAATAGATTGCAAAATACCCACAAAATGAAGGCTAGGTTCAAAATACGTACAAATTGCAATGTAGCGTACAAATACCTACAAAAGCAATTGAAATTCAAAATACTTACAAAATGCAAATGAGATCGAAATTACGTACAAAATGCAATTGAGGTTCAAAATTCTTACAAAATGCAATTGAAATTGAAAATACACGATGCAATTCAGAATGAAATATCCCAGTTCCAATCCAAATTATTCACAAAGTGCAATTGAAATTCAAAATACTTTCAAAATGCAATTGAAGTTGAAAATGCTTACAAAATGTACGGTGGATTCAAACGACTCATGTGGATTGACAATACTTACAAAATGCAATTTAGATTGAAAATACTTGACAAAATGTAATTTAGATTCAAAATACCCACAAAATGCAATTAAGAATCAAAATAAGTGCAAAATGCCCACCAAACAAAATGCAATTTAGATTCAAAATTCGTGCGAAATGCGGTTTTGGTTGAAAATACTTACAAAATGCAATTGAAATTCAAAATTCTCACTAAAAGGCCCAGCTACCTGCATTGAAAGACTTACCAAAATGCAATTTAGATTGTCAATCTTTACAAAATGCAATTGAAGTTGAAAACAATCGCGAGATGTAATTTAGATCGAAAAAACTTACAAAATGCAACGTAGATTAAAAATACCTTAAAAGATCGCAAAAAGGGAATTTAGATACACGGTGAACCAAGTAACAAAAACAGTGCGGGAATCTTAAAGAGAAAGGAAATATAATGAAAAGAGGAGAGGAGAGGGTCCGCCCCAAAGGTAAGGGACAAAAGTGGAAAACGGACCCAGCTCAGGAATTCCTCGGGGTCGCCAACTCCCGAACTCACCAGCCGTGAACCCCTGAGGGCGTAGCATTATCTAGGGTGCACCAGACGGGGTGGGGCTACATACACCCGGCCTCCTTAAAGGCCTTGAGCACAAGGCAGGAGGTAAAAGGAAAAGAAAAAGAAGGCTGACCCCTCACAGAAGGAGGGTATCAGGAAAGAGGAGAGAAGGGCCAAAGAAGGCGGGAAAGTGAAAGACTCCCTAGGCCTCGGATACCCTAATACCGTCGGGGTCGGAAGAGAACAAGAGTTGACCAAGTGAGGTCGACAGGAAAGAAGACGGAGGGGAGCCCGGCACAAGTAAGTGGAAGCAATGCCGGACTCAGCTGGGGTCCCGTGGTCGCCAACCCACGCCCACTAGATGTGAGCCCCTGGGGGCTCAAAAAACACCATGTCAACATCTGTCAACAAATCTAATTATTCTACTCGTGTGTATCTCAATGCTGCGTCAAACGACAGTACGGGACTTGTGAAGTAGTGAGCTGGATCTAATCCATAAATATTGTGACATAACTGACGAATTTTATCAAACACATCAGTCAATAACAGCACATCAAGTTTAAGGTAGAGCATCGCATACTCTCCAATTGTGTTTATATTAAACACTCGCCATACATGCCAGGCATGAGCATAGTCCTTATCCAAGACTATATTGTTGGTTAATACTGAAAAGAACTCAAATTGTAATGGCAATTTATTTTCCTTTAATACATCCCAAGTATTGACATATTGATATGGGAAAATACCTTTCCGAATGCATAACTCAAATTGGTGTTGATTTAGGAAATAAATTTGTGTGTATTTCAAATCATTTTTGTGAAGGGCATTCACTAGACTATCTAATGAAGACGCCATAAATTTACATGAATCAAGAAAACGAATAGACACTTAACCTATCCACCATGAAAAGGAAATAAACCGCTCATGGTTTTGGGGTAAAATATTAAATTTACCCTTATCTACTTGGGCAAACTCTCGGATAATAAAATGGGAGTCATATCCCGTCAGATTATGGAAAAGTATGTGGATGAAAAGGGGGCGGGGTAGTTGATATTACACACCCGATGAGCAGCCCCCCGATAGTTCCCCGTGAAATGGCAGTGCTCCCTAAACCTTTCACCACTGTTTAAAATGGGTTGTTTACAGATATGGCATAAAGTTGCAGAATCATGACGATTCCTCTCCTCCACCGTTAGCTTCATAGGCTTTTTGTTGTCAAGTAAAAACCGTTGGTGGTCGGCTAAGATTTTTGTTCATCCAACAACCATTTAGTACATTCTAGTCATTGATATGATTTATAATAGGATTTTCTGGAATCGTATGAGCATACCACGTGATATCCCACAGCAAATGGAACATGTTTTTGTATACGTGTAGTAGAACTCACGTTGGAATCTGGATCACACCCTAGTATTGGTACTGTAATAGCTTCAAAATCAGCGTAAACCACAAAAGGAACATTATCTTGCTAATGCATGTTCCTAAATTTGAGCAAAGCATCATCACCTTGCGGTAAAATTATTTTAACAGCCTCCTGTTTATCACAATCCAACTTATGCCGTTCTGAAAGCCACTTGAAAAGTACTGAAGACATAATTATGTCACGGATGTATTTACCATGATGTTTCGACAGTTGACTGTTTACCAATCTATAAAGATTAGTAATCAAAAAATAATGCCTCTTCTCATCCTCTTTTAAAAACAAAAGGTGAATGTGATTTTGTTTTCTCTCCTTTGTGACATTTAGAGGACCCACAATGTCAATCCCATCCATTCCATACACCATAAAGGAATAGTTGGGATTGTCTTTTTCAAAACGACTGATCATGTTTATCTCCATAGGAAATTTTGCACTGTTTAAATTTAAAGTTTGTTTCAACATCTCAAACGTAGTCTCATACGTTTCAATTCGGTCTACATTACGCTGCCCAGGTCGGATAAAAGCAGCATTTGACCACAAAAAACAGAACTCATCATCATGAATATTTACTACTGCTCGACGACAGGCTATTGTCCTTGGTAAGGGAATGTACTTTGATCCTGCATTTAAAGGGTTATTCTGACAAATGTTTACTTGTAAATAATGATTTTTTTCTAGAGCCAGACCACTTGGGCCATCATGTAATTTATCAAATTTTGACAGTAGACTTTTGACACAATGTGTTTCATACCACAGTTCTAAGTTGTCTGATAAAATACAACTCTTTAATTTTTGTGCAAAGATAGAACATATCTCTATATTCTATATCATTACTATTGTAAACAAAATCACAAACTAGTTCCACATTCACTTTTAATGCATTGTGTAGTTGTAGACTAGTGTGTATATATTCTGTGAAGGTAGTGTAACAGGATTTGATAAATTCTTCAGGACTAATAATATTTGTTTTGTTTATTACACGTCCTGAAAACACGCGAGTTGAAACATTGTTTGATAATTTCCCAGTGGTTTTCCATTATTTAAGAATTGATTAGTTAATTAACACTTGACAATTTCAAAATATCTAAGATAAATTAAAAGCTAGTTTTCCCTAGCAATAAAGTTTTGGTTATCATAGTACAATATCTATGAAAAGTCAAAGGTTACATCTTTAGGTGAATGAAAAAATGTACATTGCTAGTTTGGTTAGCACTGTTACATTTTGCAAGTTGGTTGAGGGTTACTTATAGTTTATTGCCCTCAACAAACTCTACAACACAGTGCTTATTTTGTATTCCGAAATATCTAAGATAAATCAAAGGTTGATTTAAAGCTTTCACCGATTCTTCAGTGAGGTTTGCAAATCGTTGTTGTAGAAATACAGCGAAGTCTTGAAGAACACAGAGGATTCATCGACCATATTTAGTATTGATCTATCTCACACCGGATATTGAATACAACTCGTTAACTGTCAGATCTTGTAGTTTTCGGAGTTCGAAACCTGTTGAACGTCCAAGTGCATTGGCCTGGGTTAGTTCAGCCATTTTGATAAAATAAAAATAAAAAAAATATTGTAAGATGTTTTTCTTACATTTGTTTAGTTGCAAACACTTACTATGTAAATGCTACCTGTGTTAGGGGTTTTCAAAACATCACGTTTTTTTTAGTTGGCATTTGCCTTGAGTAAAATTAGAACACTACTTCTAGAATGAATCGAACCTGAAATGTCTTAGTTATACTACAAGGGTGAATATACTTTGTTCCAACCATTAGTAAAATGACCACTTTTCTAACATGGTTAAGTAGTGATTGACCACTCATTTAGATGGCAGAATTACCAGCTAAACAAGTTGAGTCATGTATATATAGAGACAGGTATACTTACAATTGTTTCTTGCAAGATGATGTTTTCCTTACACCGTCATGTAAGTGAGTGACTTCACTATGAATTTTTGGAGTTTATATATGCAAGAGCTATCTTATTCTAATTGAAGTCAATTGTAAGCTAGCAATTTTTTCGCGTGTAGTGCTTTTGATGTTTAGTTAATACTCACTTGTTTAAACAGTCTATTAATTTTAATTCATTCTGTATTGAAATGTTCACCTTATATAGTATTTCGGAAAGAATGTAAAACTGATGTTTCAGAGATACAAGTGGTATCCAACATGTGTATACACAGGAAGCCCTCGACTACATTGTTCTCATTTCCTTAGAAGCAATAAATTATTCACTGCAAGTGGTCTATCAAATGTAATTACTTCTGCATTGATGGTACTATTTTTGAATTCAATTTATTGTGATATATTAACATGTTAAATTATTCGTGACAAGTTGAGTTAGTTTAAATAAATGTTTACCTTATTGAGTATTTCGGAAAGAATGTAAAATTCGCTGCACGTGTTACTCAGCTGACATTTCTTAAATAATGTGTCGGGGAGTCCTTTTGATGTTAGGTTAATTGTTTACATGTTTAAACGATCCATTAAATTGAATTACTTTTGTATGCACAGGACTGTTCCTGCATTCAATTTATTGTGATGTATTGAAATGTTCCATCTAATATATTGGGGTTAAATTATTCACCACAAGTGGAGTTGGTTTAAATAAATGTTCACCTCTTACAGTAAACAGGGTCGTTGACTAATTGTTCTTGTCAAGCAGTACTCAATGTTCTTGTAACATGTTTAAATATAAAATTGTCCATTATATACAAATAAGTGAATTGATGGTCGTCTACTCTCAGTATACCTATATATATAAGGTTGTATGCTCCAATTCAAATCACTCTCCAACCAACCAGCCATGGCAGAATTTAACATTACAGAGGCGGAGTTGTTAGATTTTGTAAAACAATCGGAAGCAGTTGAATTTACAGAAATGGAACAATTGCTGTAAGTATTAATATTAGAATTAACTTTCTGATTATGGTTTGAAGTTGGGTGATGTATCTTTGTATTGAGAGTTAATTAGATAGACTGCCTCAGGTGTAGAGATGAAACAATTCGCTCAAAACAGATGTAAATGGAGGGCTGCATCACACAACTAATTACATTGGAAATGGAGAATGTGTTTCTCTATGTTTGGTGAATTGCTTAAATTAAATCAGAGATTTAGTAGTTCCTATAAAAACCAATATTATTTATGCATGCAGAGCTGGAAGGAATAATTGGGGTAGATCAAGGTTTGAATATGTTAAACGGAATGTCACAGATGTAGCTAAATAGAGATGACACGATTAGCTCAGGACAGGGAGGCCTGGACAGCTGCATCAAACCAGTCATATTAAGATTGCTAACCACTACACCATGATGTAGTCTAATCTGATGTGGTTACAGTCAGTAGAATCTGGTTGTAAAATTACCTCCTACAATTACCTGGCCTGTTTGCCATCTCTTGATGAATGCAGTACATTCGCATTTGACTGTTGGCAAAGGCTAGAGTAAAATGTGGCTTTTTACCGATGTCTCAGTCTCACTCATGGTTGTGATTATATGAAAGCTACTAAGGTATGGGTGGTGCTTAGTAATGACATTCAGGGCACAGTCAGCGCCTGTGGATGCTGTGAAAGGTTCTACTCACAGGGTTAGTACTGCTGTTCTGACTCAGTAAGGAAAGCAATGGAAAACGCAAACGACCTCACTCCTCTTCTTGCCTAGTACACCTCAATATAGGGCTGCCTTGGGTTTTTGTGTGTATCTAACCACATAACCTAACAGCGGTACTTTTGAGGATCCAACCAGCCTTCGGGCTGACTACCTAACAGAGACAATTATATTTAATTTCAACCTGCATTAAACAACATCAATGTGGTGGAATCATTACCCAATTGCATTGAAACTTCCTCTAAAGATCATGACAGAGTGGATTGAATTAATAGGGTACATGACTCAAATTGAAATATTTACTCTCAGTAGCCAAACTAACGTGTGTTGTGTACTAATGAGAAGCAGTTGTTTTTACTCTCAATACAACAGGTTTAAGGCTCACATCCAGAATGTGTCCTTGGTACAGGCTTTTGATTTAACAACAGCTCTCTCATACAGATTGATTCTCATTCCAGATTTTCAAGTGATTCCGATGATTCCTGCAGTAACGTTATAGAAAAGTTGTTCGCGGAAATGGATGATGCTGAAAAAGAAGAGGAGAAAAAACGGAAAAACACAAAACAACAAATTAACAAACAACAACAAAACTAACAATATACATTTTAAAAAAATTATAAAAAATATATATTATCTATTTCTATTTCTGTTTTATTTTACACTAACCCATATGATCTTCCTTTTTCTAATAGCTCATCGCCTTATATCATATTCAAGACCTTACATTATGGGTCTCCATCATGACGTTACTGTTGACATCCATCCATTATGTCGACCGACTAAGGATTACCCATCCATTATGTCGTCCATCCATCCATCATAACAACCAACTAAAGATTATTCCTTTCATCCATTATATCAACCATCTAAAGATTACTCATCCATCCATTATGTTGGCCGACTAAAGATTATTCGATCCATCCATTATGTCGACCAACTAAAGATTATTCCATTGAATCCCAAACACACCCACCACATGATCACTATCAGGAATCCCCGGCGTGACGTCGAATGACCTTGGGGAGAATCTCCCCATAAATCACACACCTACGTCATATATGGTCAAGCCGCCTTCTTTGATCTAGAGAAGTTTTCAGCCTAGGTCCTCTCATCGGACTAGACAAATCATGTACATTTTGGGTTTTTGGGCCTTCCCTATAACCAAACCGAGACAAATCCTGGACATTTAGAGTTTTACACCTAGACATTTTGAATTTTCCCGGCTAGAAAAATCCTAGACATTTTGAGTTTAAGTGCCCATCACTGTACTACTCTTGCATACCGTCTCGGATACAGTTACACCCACTATGCGTTACAGTCAACGGAGCCAGACCTGCAGGGGGGAATTTTAACCATCTGTTAGGAGACATAGCCACCTCAGTATCGGACTTAAAATACTCAACTAGGGACGACCAAATTTAGGACTTGACCTTTTAGTTAGCTTGTATGTTAATTTCGTCATTATTGTAGATAGATCCATATATATTAAACATTGGCATGAATCTTAAATTTTAAAAAGTAGGCTCTTTAGTTCGTCACGGAACTTCTTGTTATCATAGGATTTGGACCATCCCAATCGCAGTGAGAATCTCCTCGATGCATAAAGTGTCTACGACAGGGACGGCATGTTGCAACATCGGCTGACATACGGAGGTTTAATGATAGCTTATCCCAATTGAGACAATGTCGTGTGAGCCATACGCAGTCAGAAAGCTGGTAAATAGGCGATCAGATGCTGCGGAATTTCACGAAGAAATTGTGCTCTATGGTAGGCACTTATTGCTAAACTCACCTGGGTGCGATAAATCTCAAATGCCGCATCAGCGTCTCGACTTGTTCAGCAACGATCACATTTGCAGTCTATGCAATTTACCCACTCTCCAAAATGACGACATGAGGCCTTGGTGCCGTTATCGTCCTTGTTAATTGTTTGATCGGTGTTGAGCTTGTATCCCCTGTCGTGAATGCCAAACCTAGACATAAATCCATCTGGTAAATAGGGAACCAGATGCGGCGGCATTCTATGACAGTATGATTCTTGTGATAGTTTCACTCACTAGGGAGCGATAAATGATCTTAACTTTGCGAATCGCTTTTACAGTTGCAGTCCTGCCTCGCTACTTCATCGTAGCTTCTCATGAATGTTAAGGGCAATGCGGGAAGACATGCTATTTATACTCGGGTGACCATGTTGGACAGCGGTTGATAAAACACCTGTGCCTCGTGAACAATATGGCAATAGGCTGTTGTTTTTTCCTTGAATAACTGCTGATGTTTCAAATTCTAGCCTGATATCGATAGTCGTCTCCTTCATCGACTCCTCCAAATACGAACAGTCCATCACAACCAGAGGCGCCTTGGACATAAAGTCTTGCGGTGATAATAGCGGACATGTTTCTTTCTGATAACAGGATGACTGAAAGTTTCCAAACATGTCATAGAGCTTACCATATTTGTTCTTGGTAAAATTTGAATACATTCCCTCAAAGGGGAAGGTAACACCGTTCAGGAGGAGTCGTATATTTCGTAATTGGATGTGATCAAATTTTGATGCAACTTGATTCTGTTGATATTTGCGATCTGTGTTCAATGACGTAGAGAGGTCGCTCCGTGTATCGTGAGGTTTTTATAGACCAAGTATGTGTATCGGTGAGTGGTAATACCGGGTATTCATGCAGCTCCCAGCTTCTAAATTCAATGGGTAAAGCTGTATCCTTCTCCACAATCTCGAGCAGACTCAATTTTTTACGTGCGGTACTTTCCATAGAATTCGTTGAATCTATTGCCGCTGCATCAGCACCCTTTAACGCATTATAATCTCTCCTATCTCGTACAAGAATCAGATCCTGTCTTGCGTTCACAACAATGCGCTTATGATCCTCTGCAAAGCCTAGTATTAATTTTAGAGGTAAATGACCGGTAAATGTACCATCAGTGTTAATCATCCAGTCGTTGGTCGATTCGGGACACCAACCGGCCATACGAAAAGCTTTACTTTCTTCACTTCCGTACGAGGGATAAAGTTTCATTACGCTTGTTATGCCAACATTTCGAGTAGTATCCACTTCAATACCGTTCATCACGTAGAGAAACTCAGAAAACCGAAAGGCCAAAGCATTGTTTGCCCACTTAGACGTTGTCGGGATGGTGCCATCCAATTTAGTGAGTTGGCCTGCAATCTGGACGTAACTTTCATGTGGTAGGGTGTAGATATCTTGTTGATTAATAGTAATGCGAATCTCATCATTGTTATTTAGTCTCTGAGTATACGGTTGGTAGGAACGGTGTTCAATTCTTACAATACCCCCCCTGTACTTCGACCGGGTTTGTCACGTCGAGAATCGAATTCATGGCGTAAGGTGTAACCAGGTTGTTGTAGGATCTGCTTGTTGACACGTGTTAACCTGTACACGAGTTATGTATTCCGTCTAGGGTCGAACTCTAGACCCCATTCTAAACTAAGAATTATTATTACTAGAGAGGGAATACCATTGCCTAAAGTATTTCTCAACATGTTATTCTCAATGTGTTTACTCCACTATCTATAAGTGGTTATTTGTCGAAACACTTCCTATGAGTAACCAAGGAAATAACACCACGTATTTCTTCATGTATTTCTCAATATGTTATTCTCAATGTGTTTACTCCAACATCTATGAGTGATCAATTCATGAAACTCTTGTTATCGGAACCATGAGTCCATACCCTGAATGTGAAATGTATATTTCCACAGCATGGTATTTACAGGATGCTCCCCTCCACTATGACGCACATTATTAGTAGAGGAGCTAGAAGGGTCCGGCTTCAAATACCGTTATTTATGCGTGGCAGGCGCCATGACCTTGAGGTCATTCACCCCAAGGTCGTCCACCACCCTCGAGGTCATCAGGACCCTGGAAGGTAAACAAACCAGGAAGGACAAGGAACTAGTTTAGGAGTGTAGGTGGAGGTTGGTGGGGGGGAGTTAGGATTAAGGCACGTGGCTGGGGTTCTACGAATGGGAAGGTAAACAAAGGGGAGAGGGGGAGGGATTGAAGAGGCTCTGCGGTCCAGTCTCTTTTATGGACTGAACGTCTGCTCTGGTGGTGACTGGAGCTATATAGCTTTGCTTTGCAGCCGATTGGTTCACGAGTCCACCCGAAGGATTCCGATTGTGTCGACCTGGGAGATTTGAATGATTTACATTCACGTGTTATGGAGCTGAGGCTTACCCTGGGTGTGGTTTGATTGATGGTCTAGGTAGGTGTGAATGGGATTGGGAGGGGAGTGAACTGGAGGTAGAATGTACTCAATGGTAAACAAACATCAATGAAACTGGAGTAGTAAACGGGTGGTGGGGTGCAGAGTTATTTAAACACCTGGCATGTTGGGGTTGGCCAGCTTGACATGAAATAAAAACAAGATGGTGTACACCAGATTTGATTTATTAATCCAAGAATTATACGTGGCATTGAAATCTAGCCACTTAACATAAAGTTTATTGCCACGTTTTTGTACAACTTTTTCAACAAGATAATGCTTGGGATATTGTGTCTTTTGCAGTTCCTCAATGTAGAATCCACCTTTGATTGGCTGCTTGTTGAGGTCATCAAGTAAATAGACGACTGGATTAGTAAGTTTTACTTTGAGAATGCGAAATATCTCTGCGCTCCAGTTTGGTGTGTATCATTTGGCAAAGATTGACTCGTGTTTACTGATGCGCACATAATCACCAATGCGTAATCGATGACGACGCAGATCTACTGTTTTGATTTTGTGATGAATGCGATCCAATTGTGCAATGTTCTTGGTTACAAGACTTGATTTCATTCTGATGGTTCTATGTTTGGTGTTGTTGTAACGTGTCACTAGTTCGCTTACAAGTTCAAACCAGCGATAGGATCCTCTTGATGTAAAATGTTCCCACATGCTCGTCTTGAGTGTGCGGTTGAAACGTTCTACAACACTTGCCTTTAGATTGCTATACGTGGAATAGTGATGGATGTCAAGTGATTTGAGATAAGTGGAAAAAGTCTTGTTGAAAAATTATTTGCCTTGATCTATTTGAAGTAAACGAGGTTGTCGTTTTGACCGCTGAATGATGTTCTTGAATGCAGCGGTGACCAGACTTGAAGATTTATTCCGAACAGGTTCAACACAGGCCATCTTGGAATAAACGTCGATGACGGTGAGCAGATAGTTGACCCCGTTGTTAACTTTGGCATAGGGAATCATTTCAACCAAATCAGCTTGCCAAAGATCGTCAACACCACGTGTGATGAAATGGCGACGATGGTAGAGACGACGAGCTGGTCTATGCAACTCGTGAGCAATGCCTGCCTTAACAGGTGAAGGTGTATGAACACGTTGTCTCATTAGACAATAATGCCAGCATGACGAAGCTCCTCTTCTAATTCAAAAACTTCTGCCTTGTGTCCGGTATGACCAGCCTGTTCCGATGCACGCAACAGTTGCAGACGTTCAACCAACTTATTGGGATTGTTCCAATAGGCGAAATCGATGAATGGTTTCAAAGTCTTATATGTGATACCGGACGTTGAATTTGCACGGCGAACACTTGCATAGGTGAGAAAGAATTTTGATATGATGGTTCTATATTTGAAACCCTTATTAGCATTTATCGCTTCAGAACGTTTATAATTACGTCTAAAACCATTTGTAGCCATCAAGATGTCTTAATACTTTTCAAGATCATCTTTATCATAGTCCTCGGTAGAAGGTGTACGTGAAAATAAAAGTTCTAGAAGACCTGGCGTCAATTTGTAACGAACTGTTTTGACAATCAAAACATTGCCACTTATCTTGATTGGTGAATCACCAATTTGAAATCTATTGTTCTCATAGCGAACACCATAGGTAGTATCAGTTTTCTTAGTAAAAAGATCTTCAAGGAAGGGCGTAACCAACGCACCATAATTTTGTAGTAAAATGGACTTTAACCGCACATATTGTTCGGGCGTATTTAATATTTCCTTAAGAGTAGGCTGCTCTTTTGGGGGGGTCTAGTGGGTGTTTCGACAATTATTGATGTTTTCAAAAACTCGGGCAGCGGTGATTCTTTGGAGCTAGAAGACGGAAGCAATGGAGAAAAACATTCTCAGGTTCTTCATCGTCTTCTTCATTCTCTTCCTCTTCAACTGTTTGTGTTTCTTTTGAGTGTGTACTGGGCTTTGATGTCCCCTTGAACATAGCTTCCGGAGGTGTTTTCAAATGTTTTTCGACAAACAGTTCACTATCGGCATGTGCACGCTTTAGATAGCGAAACTTTTGCCAAATGCTATTTCGCGCACGGATAATGTGCTTTTTTAATTGACTCCCTGTTGTTGCCATGATATCTGAACAAATGACGTTCAGAAAAGCAATGCAACCACTTAAATACGAATAAAATGATCAAACCCCATGCGGTAGCATCCATTGTTGATGTAGCTCTGCTTATCAATAACAAGACAACCGTGGTGATGAGAGTTCCAACACGTGGCACACAACTGTGTAAAGGCTTGAAAGGTCATGTCGGGGATCACGTGATCATCGTAGACGTGACGCATGTTGCGCTCATCCTGTCGGAAGAGAACAATTATGTTGGCATTGTCACGAATCAACTGTTTTGGTATTCGCGAATAGGTTTGTGCGAGATTAAAAAAAACAGTCAATATATTTATGACGTCCCATGCTAAAGTAAGCCTGAATGATGGCCTGTCGTTCTGTGGCCACATCATCAAAAATCATGAGCGAATGGGGGCGAATATTGTCTGGAGAAATGACATCTCCGTGCGCTGTAAATGTGAAGTAGCCCATGTTGCGCAGACCTGACATGACCTGCTCCAAGAACATGTACAGTGGTTGATACAGCGATTTGGCAAAGAAATAGATATTTTGAAAGCGCACTCCGTTCAAGGACGTGATGACGGTAAGCAGAAGATTGGTTTTTCCACATCCTGATGGTCCCGCGATGAGACAGCGAATGGAAGGTGGGAAGAGTGATCCATGACGTTGTTCGGACGATGTCGAGAAGAGGTGTGAAACCAAGTCTCCCACCGGAAGTGAATGTTGTTGCTTAATAATCTGCATATCTACTAAACGTGAAAGGGAAAGAGGAGGTCTCTATATATGTGAAGCATGTGGATGTTTCAGTTCCAGTGTAACCATGGATGTCTTTGGAAGAACACTTAAAACAAAGAAAACAAATGAACAATTTGCTTTGACAAACGATCCAAAACAGGACACAGATCCGGCTACTAAACGATATGTTGATGCAAATGTATTGCCACACACAACGGATGGCAATTACGACTTTAATGGAAAGCGATTAACCAATATAAGAGAACCTCAACTGGCCTCGGACGCATGTTCAAAAAAGTATGTAGATTATTATCGCTTACGGTGTATCAAGGGTGTGTTGTACCGCTAGGGTACGCCACCCTATCCCTTAGGGAAAATCTATAAGATTCCAAAAATACAAACTTCTAATATAAAATCATTATAAAATACCACCTACAAATTACATAAAGAACATAAGTACCACATTCAGGAAGTAAGGTAGCCTCGTGCCAAAGGCAGCGACCTAAAAAGAGGTGCACGACTCGGAAAGAATGTAAGAATTCGCCGAGCGTGCACACCAAAGTTATAAAAACCCTAAAGGTCAAGCACCGAGGATCATCTATCACTCAGTCCTCACTCAGTGCACCGACGTGTCGAAGCTCTTCTGTCTACAGACCGGGTAAGTGTCTTAGCGATCTACACTCTATCCACTACACTACATACTCCCCTCCCCCTGTGCTTGGATTGTATTTATTTTTATTAACTACTAGTTTGAACTGCTTGCTCTATTAAGTGTATCTCCAAATAGAGATACACATTAAAATCCTAAGTAATAGAAGCCACTGGTCTCACTGTTTTATTTATTTATTCTGTAAGTTCCTACCCTAATAGATTCCACTATAGGTAGGACTTAGAAATAGCCTTATTGCATAATTGCTTAATCGTTGCTCTTGTTCAGCTGAGCGTCCTTGATACGCACTGACCACAGCGAACTCTCTACTCACTCGCGTGCTTACAGCTCTCTATAGACCGCGTGGCGCAGTCATCGCGCTCTGTCTTATAACTTAATAGCTCTTACAGACTACCCCTTTATCTAGAACTACCCCGTCAAATAGTACCTTGGGGAGTTCTCCTGACACATCACACGATCGATCTACTTTCCTAAAACAATCCTTACCTCTTACAGTTTCGCCAAGCTCAAACCCCAGTTTAAACTAATTTCATCCCCTAGTTTTAGTATTTGTACTGGCATCCCTCACAAATACATTACAAATGTTGGAGGCAAGGGTACCGCGACGTTGAGTTAAAGCAACGTCTAAGGAAGTTCAGACAACGAATTTCCGCGGCAAAGATCCCTAAACCTCGTGCTAAGCCAAGCAAACGCCACCCAAAATTGGGATTTTTTTTTTGAGAAATAGAAATAGATAAAATCTTTATACCCAAACCCAAGCCCGCCCCGCTAGGAAATACATTTTAAAACGCCACCCTTACATAACCATACATAATTTATATCCTTATAAATACGCCCTTACAGAAGGACGTACAGCAAAGACCCATGCTCAAGTTCAAAAATCCTAGTAAGGTCCACCGTGTGTTTAGAGATACAGCACACACCCTAGCCGCTGCTACCAGACCCCTACGCCCTAAAATCCTGGTTAAGAACCCTGACCTAATAACATAAAATAACGTAGGCCAACTACTTGAGGAACTTGAGGACGCAGTTATAAATATTAAACTTAAGTACCCAAAAGCAATCAGACAACGTCCCAACACACGGGCACAGACACAGAACGCCCAACAGTTGCCCCCAGATAACGGGGATAGTGACGACTTAACCCCCCACATTACCAGAAGCTTTGTTACAACACCTTAGTGACACACAGCAGACCTATAACGGGTTGCAGGTCCTGTTACAACAGCTAGACGAAATTACACACAACTCATCAGACGGGAAGCAAATTGCAGATATAAACACTATTGCAGCAACCCTGTTCGGACAAATTAACAAGGCGCTTTCCGCACTACAGGAGGTTAATATTATACACGAATTGTCACTAGATAATATCCAGGGTACGGAGCAATTTAATCCGCAGGACGCTCCACAATCTACCCCTAATCATCCAGGCACTTCCCAAAGCAGAAATACACATACTACACCAATTCAGATCCACCACCAGCCCCTAAGCCACGTACACTCTAACGTAGCATTACGGAACGACGACTTAGAGTCCCCAGTTGAGCGTAACCCCATATCCACCCCCAACAGCTCCTACAGCGCGAACATGGCCATGCCCACGAAGTATCCCATGATACAACCCACTAGATACCCTGGTGACAAAGAGGACCCCGAGGAATATCTAAGAGCCTTCAATCGAACGGCTAAGATTAATGGTTGGACGGATGAGGACAAGAAACGCCTCTTACCAGCCTACCTCACTAAATCGGCCCTCACATGGTATGAACTCCATGAGGCCACCTTGGCAGAGGCCACGTGGGAACAATTTTCAGCTGCCCTCATGAACACATTTCAGTTGACCCCTGATGAGGATGACTTATATGATAAAATCCGAGCTCATACACAAGGTCCCACGGAAGGCACACAAGCGTACATTAATGCCAAGTTATTAATGTGCGAGAGATACAATAAGCACATGCCAGATAAGCAGAAAGTACGGCTCCTCATGCAAGGTATGCGCCCTACATTAGTTGGCAAGCTGTGTACATTACAGAGTAACACAGTGCTTGAATTGCAAGCGAACATCAGGTTTATTGAGGAGGGCAATAAAATGACCCAAAAAGCAGTGGATCAGCATATTCGTACAGACAACGGAGATTTGCATCGACAGATCCGCGATCTGACTAAACAAATGCAAGAAATGCAAATCACGGCCATCCACGCTAGCCCTAAAACACGCCCTCATGGGGATGAAAATAGGAATATATGGCGAGGGTCAAGGGGAAAGCAACAGGGTCAAAGTAAACCTACCCACCCCCATTGGCGTAATACACCCCCGGTAAGAGAGGCGAATTATTATTCGCAATACCAGGAGGAAGTGCCACGCCATAACGAGTCCCATCCCTTCCCGCGGACACAGTATCCGACAAATACTCGCCCACGCGGCAATACATCCCCGGACCACACACCAAACCGTCATCCCCAATATAGGAACGACCGAAACTGGCAGCATAACCAAAACGCCAGATACGCACAACCACCCAATGCCACTCAATATCGTCGGCCAAACATACCCCCGCAGCATGAGCGGTATGAGCCTGTGTATGAAAGGCCTCCCCCGGTATACCCTCAATACGTCCGTATCCAAAGAGAGAGAGGACCGGAGGACTACCCGATGCCCGACCACCCTCCACAAGATGAACGCAGGCGGTCACCCTCGCGTGATAGACGCGGCTTGCTCCCCAAACCCCAATACCAGCCCCGGCCAAACAACTGGCGAAACGAGGCACCCAGGGGACAGCCTCGTTACACCGAAAACAGAGGTTATTCCCAGCAAAAAAACTTTTAGATAGGGAAGGCCCAGTACCCACAAACTCGGATAACCCTTCCCTGACAACCAATAATCGTTCAAATCCACCCTCCAAAAGCGAGACTAATGATAAAGCCAGAAAACCGAAAGTCACCCCAACTGTCGCCCGTCAGACTACAGAGCAGGAAATCCCTCCCCGATCGCAGCTCCAGGAACATACGGTCAAAGAGGACGCGAATTGCCTTTTCAGAACGCTTAGTTTTCTGCTCCATAAAACTGAGGACCAGCATAAGGAGCTCCGAACGCAGCTGGCCATGTATGTCATGACACATTGGGACGATTACAAATATTTCCTCGCCGACGGTAATGATGCCTTATTCCCCAATAAATATGCATATGGGGATTATATGCACCGAGATGGCACTTACGCAGGTGCAACAGAGATTACCGCCCTAGGCCACGTCCTTAAGACCAACATCCATGTATACACACTGGATAAAATGGCGCCAATGTTCTCTACAGTAGGGTATGACAAAGACCTACACCTCTTGTTCACGGGAAATCCGAATGCGGGTCATTACAGCCCTCTCACCAACACAGCATCTCACAAACCTCAACCGGCCGCCCCTCAAAGTGGGCAGAAGCTCAGGAAAGGGATATTAAAGAACAAAATTAACCTTACCAACCCTCAGAACGCTCCCGCAAACAGCACAATTAAGTTACCCGTGGTAAGCCCACCCACATTGATTTTACCCGTGGACACAAGCGGCCCGACCACTAAACCAGGTGCGGCAAAGCCGGTAACTTCTATCGCCACCGGCGCAAGCACAGTATTTTCACAAACACCCGGATATAAACCCACAACCACTCAAACAAACCGGCCCTTTAGGACACCATTGCCCTGGCTAGGAATAACATCACGGGATAGCAGACATAGTTATAGATATTTATCGAGCCACCGAAAGCTAAAGAGAAAGCTTCGGACAACACAAGTGGCAGATAGACATGACACAGCTGAAGCGCGATTCCCAGTTTCACGGGACTCAGCAAAGCGTGTCAGGTTCAGTAATCAGGCCACAACACCGCGTTTGCTCGACACACGTAATAGACCGGAAGAACACACAGTCTCGCAGGATGCGATAGAAGGCGATAAAAACAAATCACCGTCCCAAAATCCCCTGGTTCCAATAATAACATACACTCTTAACAACATGTACACTGCACAAGATGGACACAACATTACAGCCCTATCTAGCCCGGCCAAAACTAACGGGTACCAAATTCAAATTCTAATTGATACTGGGTCAGCTATTTGCTGTGTAAGCAATAAGTACATCAACGGCGAGCGCATACGCAAGATGCCTATCAACACTTGCCTTGTGGCTGCCAACTCGCAAACCATTTCATGCTTAGGCATTACGGATGTACATTTGCAAATAGGCTCCTTTGAAACCAGCTTTCCCATGTTCGTCATTAAAGACCTTTCCGTCCCGGGAATCATTGGCACGAACTTTCTTGCCCAGTTCGAAGCCAATATTAGCTTTGTCACTAATAACATACGATTAGTGAACGGAGACCTTATTACCACACACCCAATATCATGCGCCCGGGACACATACAACCCACGAGCGCATCGAGACGCGCAAGCACACCAGGTCTCTCCGTTGGTTACAATAGTACCGCCAACGAACACAAGTGCTGACACAAACACGCCCTATACTGGGGAAACACAGTTACTAACCCCAGAGCAGAATACAAAACTTGAAAATCTATTACGAGAATATAAGGATATTTTTGCCCATTCCCTTGCAGATTTAGAGGTGACCGACTTAATTCACCACCGTGTGGAATTAACCAGTGATACTCCCGTTCACCAGGCACCTTACAAAGTTAGCGCCAAAGAGAGACAAGCCATAGAAACACAAATTCAGGAGATGCTCCAAGCCGGTATCATTCACCCCATCGTGTCCAATTATAGCGCCCCAGTACTCCTTACCCGAAAACCGGATGGTTCCCATAGATTTTGTACTGATTATCGGCGCCTTAATAGACTCATTAAGAGTGACAATTACCCGCTACCGCGAACAGACACTTACCTAGAGACCCTGAGCGGGGCAAAGTACTTTTCGATAATGGATTGATATTCCGGATTTTACTCAATCCCTGTATATAAACCCGATAGGCACAAGTTGGCATTTGTCACCGAAAACGGCCTCTACAGTTACGAGGTCCTCCCCATGGGTTTAAAGAATGCCAGTCAAACATTCCAAAAATTGGTAGACAAAGCATTCGCAGGCCCCAAATACCGATCGGTATTAACTTACATAGATGACATAACAGTCTTTTCACAAACCTTCGAAGAGCACATTATACACTTAACCGAAGCTTTTGACAGGATTAGGCACGCTAAATTAAAGCTAAAACCATCCAAATGTCAATTTGCGAAAACGAAGGTCCATATTCTCGGCCACATTGTCAGCCGCGAGGGTATCACACCTGACCCTGCCAAAATCGCCGCAATTACCGATATTCCAATGCCGGAAAACATTAAACAGTTACGCTCTTTTATGGGACTAGCGAGTTATTATCGTCGATTCATTCATGGGTTTGCACAGATAGCCAACCCTCTCACTGAGCTTACACAAGCAAAAACACCATTTATAATTACAAAGATACATAGAGAGACCTTTGAGAAACTCAAACATTTACTTACTACACCGCCCCTGCTCCAGCATTTTCAAGAAGGTAGACCCAGCTTTGTACACGTGGATGCAAGCCAATTTGGCATCGGGGCAGCCCTGTTACAAGAGGCCGATGATGGCAAACAACACCCGATTACATACGCTAGCCGCAAACTTACACCGGTAGAAACTAGATACTCCGCTACCGAGAGAGAAATGCTTGCATTCTCGTGGGCCGTAAACTACCTCCGAACATACCTGTATGGTATACACTTTACGGTAGTTACGGATCACGCCAGCCTTCTCTACTGGGATAAATTTAAAAATCCTAACTCACGGCTTAACAGATTCATATTTAAATTGTATGACTACACGTTTGAAGTTAAACACAATAAAGGAAAAGCGCACCTTGATGCAGACGGTCTCTCTAGACTACCCGTACTCGAACCACCTGAAGAGGATAATAATCATGTCTGGGATTCTTTACCCACATTTGCTGTTACTCAAATTGATACAAAACAGGAGCAAATAGACGATCCCCAGTTGGGACAAATTAGAATTGCTCTACAGGATCGCGACCAGGTAGATAGTAAAACTGCCCGCTTATCACGTAGATTTTTTCTTGATAAGGACGATATCCTTAGGTGCAAACCCACGGCCACACATGACGTCACACCCGTTGCCCTTCCCAATACACTCCACAACCACGTGATGACGGAATACCACTGTCCACCAATTAATGGCGCACATTTTGGAGTTCATAAAACATATTTACGCATTCGCAATAAATATTACTGGGAGAATATGAAAAGTGATATTACAGAATTCATTAAAACTTGTCACACATGCCAGAGATACAAACACCGCCCTGGTAAACCACATGGGTTACTCCACCCCATCCCTGTAGGTGAACTTTTCCACCGCATAGGTATTGACGTAAAAGGTCCAATTACAACATCAGACATCATCATCATCTTGAGCAGTTTCCAACCGCTGGTCGGGTCTGCCTGGAACATAAGCCTCTCCATCGTTTCCTGTCCATCCACCATCTCTCGTCATTTACTGTGTCCCAGCACACTCCTCTTTCCTCCACACTCTTCTTAACTCCTTTTGTCCATCTGTCCCTTGGTCTTCCCCTTGGCCTCCTTCCCGTCATTTCCATTCCAAACATCTTCTTCGGTATCCTCTCCTCTTCCATCCTCCTCACATGTCCATACCATTGTAGCCTAGATCGCTCTATTCTATTTTGCAATGGTTCCTCTCTTACCATCTCCCTGACTCTCTCATTCCTTACTCTGTCCATTCTTGTCACTCCTACCCTACTCCTCTGGAACTTCATCTCCACTGCTCGTATTTTATTCTTGTCCCTTTCCTTCATCACCCATGTTTCTGAACCATATGTCAAAATTGGCACAAAGTAGGTCTTGTAGATGATTCCTTTACATTTTTGTGGTACATCTTTATTCCATATCATCCCCCTAACACTCTTGAAAAATCCATCTGCGCACCTTCCCCTCTCATTTATTTCCATCCTATTGCCTCCCTTTTCTTCAATTATGCTTCCCAAGTACTTGAAGCATTCTACTTTCTGCAACTGCTGTCCTCCAAGTGTTATGCCCATATCCAGTCTGTTCTTCTTCCTCGTTGTGATGACCACTTCACTCTTTTGTGCTGAGAACTTCATCCCATATGATAACACTACCTTCTCCCACTCATCTAATTGCTCTTGTACTTATTCCTCATCCTCTCCCCAAACCAGAAGGTCATCAGCAAACAACATTGCCTTCATTTTCCTTTCCCCAATGCTATTTACCACTTTTCGTATGATTTCATCCATCACCACTATAAATAACAGGGGTGAGAGGGCACTTCCCTGTTTCAGACCACTCTCCAGTTGAAACCATTCCGTTCTCTCTCTTCCCACCTTTACACAGCTTTTGCTTCCCTCGTACATTGCTTTCACTCTTGCCACTGTCTCCTTGTTCACTGCTTTTGCTCTCATTGCTTCCCATACCTTGTTTCTATTAATACTATCATATGCTTTCTCAATATCCAAGAAGGTCATCACCAGATCTTTCCCATATTCATAATGGTGTTCTTGTAGCTGTCTTACTGCAAAGATGAGGTCAACTGTTGACCTTCCTGGCCTGAATCCATACTGTTCTTCCCTCAGCCCATCTTCAACTTCTGTCCGAATTCTTCTCTCCAGTACCTTCTCAAATATTTTGGCGCAGTGGCACATGAGTGTAATTCCCCTGTAGTTCTTGCATTCCTTCCTACTTCCCTTTTTAAATATGGGTATTATTATCCCTCTTTTCCAGTCCTCTGGTATTTTCTTCTCCCTCCATATCACTTTCATTACTCGAAAGAGCCACTGTGTTCCTATCACCCCTGCTGCTCTCACCATCTCCACACTCACTTCGTCTATTCCCGGTGCCTTTCCCCCTTTCATCTTCTTTAATGCTTCCTCCACTTCTTTCCATGTAAATTCCTTCTCTGAAATGTCTTGGTCACTGTCTGTTTCTTCCTCCACAATGTCCACTACGCTGGTTTTAGTTGGATTTAGGAGTTCCTTGAAGTATTCTCTCCAGATAACCTTTACTTCTTCCATATTTTCGACCTCCTTTCCATTCCTGTCCACCATTCTGACATTCTCCCCTGTATCTCTTCTCTTTGCCTTTATCATTCCATACAACACTTTCTTACTGCCATCACAGTCCTCCTCCATCATTTCTGTCCATTTCTCCAGCCATTTCTTTTTCTCTTCCTTCACTACTTCTCCTGCTTCTTTCTTCCGCTCTTGGTATTCTTCTCTTGTTCTGTCTGTCCTCTGTTGGAACCATTTCCTGAATGCTTCATTTTTCTTTTTCACTGCTTCCTTAGTTCTGGGGTTCCACCATGGTGTTTCCTTCCACCTTTTCTTTCCACTAGTTCTGCCACACACGACTTCCGCTGCTTCTACCAACACGTCCTTGAACCTATTCCATTCTTCTTCACCTGTTTTCGGATCATCCTTCGGTAATTTGTTCCTCACTAATATCTGGAACTTCTCCTTATTTCCATCCTCCTTCAGCTTCCATGTCCTTATTCTTCTTTCTTGGTTCTCAGTTCTCCTCTTTTCCTTCAGTCCTCTCACCTTGGCGACCAGCAGACGGTGGTCACTGTCCAGGGCTTCTGAAGGTATTACCCTTATATCCGTGATACTCTTCTTTGTCTCCTTCCCGCATAGAATATAGTCCACCACCGATTTCCTAGTCAAATCCCTGCTGTACAAAGTAATTTTATGGCTCTCTCTCTTCTTGTACCATGTGTTTCCAACCATTAGCCCATTTATCTTGCACAGTTCCAACAATCTCTCTCCTTCCTTATTCCTGTTTCCCCATCCTTCACCACCAATCACTTCCTCAAAACCTCTTCTATCAGTTCCGACATGGGCATTTAGGTCTCCCATGACTATCAGGTTTCTCCCCACCAACTGCTTCTGCAACTCCTCTTCAAACTCGTCCTTCTCGCCTTCTGTGCATCCCACCTGTGGTGCATAGACTTGCAGAATGTCCAGGTTTCTACCTTTCACAGTGAATCTGGCTCTAATTATTCTATCACTTACCCTCTTTACTTCCTCCCTCAGCCCTTCTCTCACCACCATTCCCACTCCATTCCTCTTCCCCTCCTCATTTCCTATCCAGTATAGCTGCAAGCCATTTCTCAGTTCTTTTCTTCCTTCCCCTCTCCATCTGGTCTCTGCCAGTCCGAGTACATCCAGTTTTCTCCTCTCCATCATATCCACAACCTCCTCCACTCTTCCCGTCAATGAAGTTATATTCAAAGTTCCGATTCGTAGTCCATTTCCATAGCCAGGTCTGCTTCCTTTAGATCTGTCCTTTCCGAGGCCCGTTCCCGTTTTAAAAGCAGTTTCATATCCACTACTGGCTTGCTAGGCCTAACGTAGCTTCACCATAACCCTGGCGAGGGGCCTGTTTTTGGTCCGCGAGAGGTATTTTATTTCCCTCAAACCCTCCGGACAAGTCCGGCGAGCCCCCCTATCCGCCACCTGGGACGCGCCCGATAGAGGAACAGGCAAACCCCCACGGGAACAAACGAGTTATATGTTATATGTTATCACTATATGTAGATTAACACAACTATCAATACTAACTGATATAGATCACATAATTAAGGAAGTTCTACAGCCATAACCATCCTCACGCTCAAGCGAGTGCGCATATCTGTGACATGAGAAAGAAGCCCACCAGCCGGGCGGAGACAAACTACGACAACCTAGACCTCTCAATAGTAGATCCCAAGGCGGCGTCTTACGAACCGAGTTTTAGTCGATCTGCCAAAGTCATCCAGGGCATCCGGAAACTCCCTGCCGTAGAAAACTTCTCCACTGCTGGCGACAACAAGAGAAAAGTGCTGAGACTGATAACCGAGGGGAGGCGATTACTGGAGACAACAGCCGAAGTAGACAGTCACACCCACACGTCACGTCCTAAGAAACATCGATTAAAGGCTTACAAAAAGTGGATTAAAGCTAGTGAAGAAGAACTCCAGACAGATCTGCTTCTAGAAACAATGTCAGGAGAGACCGAACAGGATAATACAGGAGACCAGCTCAGTGAAAATGTCTCATATGACAGTGAGACAGAGCCTGATGGTATGTCAATCGGCCCCAATCAGACAAAAACGGGCGGAACTCCTAAGCATACAACAGCTCAAGAGGGTAGAGCAAGTCCAGATCTTACAGCGGCAGACACCCCAGAGCAGACCACCGGAGTCGGGATGACTATAGAATCAGGATCTAATATAGCGCTTCAAGCCAGTTTGAGCTCCCAAGAGTTTACCCTGGGTGGGGCTTGTGGCTCTACAGACATGGACTTTTCTAGTCTCAATATCACCCAGCCCATGGGTGCTAAGAGAAAGGCCCCAACAGACAAAGAGATCTTGAGCCAGGAGTTGTTCAGGATCCGGGAAGAGATGAGAAAAATGAATAACACCCTCCACCGTTGGGCACAGCAAGACGGGAAGAAGTTAGCTCAGCAGGCCAGTATACTCCTGACACAAGGGGAGATAATTCAAGGCTTCACTCAGGGGGTAGCAGGATTGACCCAGTCTATCGAAGCCCTCGACAACACCATGGGAAGGTTAGAGGAGACGGTGAAAACCCAGGGGGCTGCCTTGCATGAGATTATGAAGTTCCTGGCATCAGATGATCAGTCGGTGTCAACCTCACGAAAAGGACCAAAAGACAAGCAGGTGGCCACCACATCCACCCATCCGAAACCCACAGCTGTAAGGATCCAAGGATCCGATGAAGAAGACGACTACGGAACACAGGGGACTCATCTGAAGAGGAAGATGATGATTTGGTGAATCAAGCCCACGCCACCTACATGAAACACGTCTTGAAGTTAAAGTTTAAACAACATCAGACAAAGGTAATAAATACATATTAGTAGCAACCGAGTACCTCACCCGATACATCATCACTAAAGCGGTCCCAAAAGCTAGCGCACAGCAAATTGCAGAGTTCCTCATGGAAATAATTACCAAATACGGTACTTTCCGCACATTATTATCCGACAGAGGAACAGTTTTCACATCAAATGTTATCACACAGCTTCTCAAATTACTTCAAATTAGAGCATACACAACCACTAGTTTCAGTCCTCAGACGAATGGATTAACTGAGGCTATGAACAAAATCCTTGGTAGCGCGATAGATCGTTTTACTAACAACAACGGCACGGACTGGGATAATTACCTCCCAGCAGTAACATTTAGTTACAACACATCCGTGTCGCAGGCGACCAAACACACCCCGCATTTTCTGTTACACGGATATCACCCGCGCAGTCCGATCGACAATATTTACATCCCACAGGATACACTCCCTAGCAACGCTGAAAGATTGCAGTATTTATGCACAGCCCGTAACACCGCGCGACAAAATATCCGTACATCACAAAACAGACAGAAAAAAACATATGATAAAGCTCACAAACACCAGGAATACAAACCCGGACAGCTCATTATGGTATGGTCACCCACTCGCATTAAAAATGTGTCCGAATTCCTAATCCCGAAATGGACAGGTCCGTTTAGAATCCAGAGAAAAATTTCGGACCTAAACTACCTTGTCAACATTCGGCACAATCACAAAATTATTAAAGACACGATTCATGTACGGCGTATGAAACCATACTATTCACGGAAAACCACCCCCACACCTCACCCTCCCGCGGCTAAGAAACGCAAGCGCTAAGCTATTAGCGTCAGGGAGAAAAACATATTTTTCCGCCACATAATTCGAACCCAGTGAAAGGTACAGTAAAACAAGCGCTCTACGCGCTATGGCACTTAGTAGCCAGGATTGCAACCAGCACTCACTGGCAATTCCCAACACTCCATGGGACGAGAATTAATTATAGGTTGCATGTTTAGTTGTAAGAGGTATAATAAAACATACCAAATTATATCACATGTGTACTATATTATGATAAAGTAATGAATTTTGTTAACATACACTAGCTGCAAATAGAACATGGCGGGACACATAGTTAATACTACTCAGGCCATACATTTCCCATAAGTCCCCATAGCTAATATACGCCATACAAGCCTTGGCAATAACGCCAAGTCGAGGTGGCACCTAGTCACCAAACTCAGAGACAGGAGTCACCACCAAGTTTCATACAACATAACTCGTCCTTCAGCCTAAAACATCCCCATACGATCTACTGACATAATATGTTTGGTAATAATTATACATTTATAATATGAAATGTGCACAAAGATTTTCATAGACAAAACATGGTAGATAGAATATTACACATGTTGCCTACAGCGCACAGCAAACTAGGTCAAGAATCTGTCATAATAGGCGGAAGTAACAAGACACGGAGCGTGGCGTCAGCGAAACACGCTTACTCCATAGCAACAGTGATTTACGCAAAGTCACGTAAAATACCATACTCACACATCGCCGTGCGAAGCATGGGGTCATTTACCCATATGTGGGCCATATGGCAAACAATAGCAGAATTCCTTCATTATAGGGAAATGCATAGACACTTCACATAAATAAAAATTCATAATGGCGCACATTTTTACAAAACTACTCGCATTTAGATTCACATACAGACATAGCCACAAAAATTAGGTGAGCGAGCAAACATCTCATTACCTATCGTAAGGAAATGTACAATAACGGACCCTTGTCCTATAAACATATAATAATAGAACACGGTTAGAATACCCGAACATAGAACTTAATTGTTTATACATACATGCCGGGATATATCATAAATACTAGCGATTCCATATATTTCCCATAACGCTATAGGAAAGAACACTTATATGAATAATGAACACCTATAAGAGATTAACACACATTTTTACTTGAATAATTCAGACAGTGCACGGATTCCAATAGTTACCCCATATAACGGAGAGATAACAGGCCGATACACCATAGGGCCACAGAATAGACTAACAAAATAATACATAGGGCCTAATATACTATATAACAGTACATTGATACGATTTCCTTAACAAACGCCCTTATTTCCGTAATAGCGAAAGTACATACAGTACAATAACACAGGTTAGCCGCAGTGCATACACACAATGAACACAGGTTGGCGGCATTTATAGGATGAAACGTAATACTTCTACACTCGTGAAGATGAACGATATCTCCCACACGAATAAATGTAGACACACAATAACACAGGTTAGCGGATGCCACTGCCAAGGCAGAGTAGTACTTACAACAGTATATAGCAAGCATTGATAGCATTACGCTCATCATTGCGATAATACACAAGTAAATTATTACTACCACAACCTATAGGTAGCGACACAATAACACAGGTTCTTAGAATATCACAGCAAACACCATATATAACTCCGCTATACACACAAGTAGAAAACACGGGGAAAGGAGTTGACAAATACTCATGCGTAGTACAGATAATCCAATACACTACAATCCACAAGAGGTTTTTAATCATAAATATTAGTTTACCTCACGCAGACTCCTTGCTAAGGCAATCTCCACACACGCACTGAATCAGGCGCTGCAGACAGAGCGGATGCGTGCATAGACAGATTAACGACACCGGAGACGGTAGTAGACCGCGACTCACGTGGTGTATACAGCGCTTCCGGCGCATACACATAATCTGTTCTACGTCCTTTTACCCTCATAGGGGATCTTATAAATATCTCTGCTTTCTAGACCAAAGTGGAATTGACCACCAAACACCGTCATATCTACACCCCGACATATTTTTCATTTTCACGAAGTAGAAAGGGCAAACCACTGATACACTTTCCTACACAATTTTACATAGAATTTCCACAGCCACAGGAATGAGATATATGCTTCCAAACATGTAAAGCACAGTCCAGAATACTACATATATTTTCCCGAAGTACAAAGTAAAAACCACTGAAACACTTTTCTACACAATATTACAGAGAATTTTAATAACCATAGGTGCGACATATGCTTACCAACATGCTAAGTACACTCCAGCATACCAAATGGATACTGGATAAGAAACACATTAATTATATACATAGCACGGGCCACATTTCGATACGATATAATGACAAAATAATCCCATTAGGATTTAGCCAAAGGAATAAATATATAAATTCCCAGCATACAGACGAATAGCTAATGCCCTCTGCCCAAGTTATACACCACACCGACTATACAATGCAAAACGCTGATAAACAATACATACCAATACGTAACACGTGCGTTTGACAGCTACTATACGAAACGATAACAAAGCCTTTATGGTTCCAACCCACTCATGTCGCGCGCATCCAATCACAGTACAGACATGATGTACAAGACCTACTCCAGCCGGACAGCCAATTACAGGCTACAGGTCACGCCTCACACTGACGACAGGTGATATCTCATATATACACACGTTATCTCCGAACACGCCTCCCACTGGACAGATAAAAAGCGAGCGGCCATAATGGATTTAAGTCGCATAGCGCGCGCCAAATTTAAACGGCACTATGTGACAAACATGTAGTTATTTCGATATAATCCACGCAATAGGGTAACCAAATGATTTTATTTTAGTTCACCCCTATCATCCCTCAAACCTTTACACCGGGATAACATATTTAACGGCCAGAAGCCAATATTCTCGGGGATATTTACACCGCGCCGCGTTACAATAAATACGCCACAATTTATATCCTAGCGAACTTTTGATACATTTTTGCCCTCAGATACACTCTTATCTAGACACACCAGCAAATACAGAACAATATGAACATATATCCGTCACCAAATAGGTAGATAAATGCACTTTCCCATTAGCCTGGTGTAGGATACCAATATATAGTATATAATCAAAATCTATAGACAAAATAGATAAAATCTATAGGCAACAGCTCTAGATAATATATTTAGACAGCAGACCTAGACACAATTTATAAACAGTAGCTCTAGACAATAGATCTAAACGGAGTTCATAGAAAATATTTACAAGCAATAGCTCTAGACAATCCACCTAGAAAATAACACTAGACAATACCTCTAGTTAAGGAATTATACTAATAATAATAATAATAGGTGACCAGTTTTTTTAAGATAGACTTTATAGCTTATAAGTCTAATAAATATACTACAAGCATAAACAGCAGTCACATATTATTATGGCGATAGGTGCCATATATTACCAATAGTATGTCCAGGCCACAAAGCACATTTACCTCCCATGATACACATTAAACAATATACAAATAACACATATACACTTTTTTCCCTACCCATGCGAGGCACTATGGTTATTATGCAAATACCAGGGTGTATACCATGCCTTATCGCTCATGGTTGGGTGTTAATGAACACTCGGAACCTTAAAGCTAACAACTAGCGTTCCAGGCTTAACCCTCTAACACTAGTGCATGCAATGATACATTTTTTTCACCAATGTTTTCACCCTGAATGTTAACTAAAAGCATACAATGCTAATCCACAACCTCAGCACGGTCACTAACAACCAAGACTGAATACCCAGATCCTACACAATGAAATCCTCACCTACACCGGTCGAGAGTTCCTACCCATTAACGTATCCATAAATCCCCATAGGACCAAGATTCCGTGAACCTTTATTACCATCCCGTTACCAGTAACTAACAACTTTTTAACATACATACAATTACCCAATAACATGGGAATACCAGTCCAAATCCCTCACTTACCTACTGGGTTGGCGACCACGGGGCCCCAGCTGAGTCCGGCATTGTTTCCACTTACTTGTGACGGGCTCCTCTCTGTCTTCTTTCCTGTCGACCTCACTTGGTCAACTCTTGTTCTCTTCTGACCCCGACGGTATTAGGGTATCCGAGGCCTAGGGAGTCTCTTCCTTTCCCGCCTTAATTGGCCCTTGTCTCATCTTTTCTGATACCCTCCTTCTGCGAGGGGTCAGCCTTCTTTTTCTCTTCCTTTTACCTCCTGCCTTGTGCTCTAGGCCCTTAAGGAGGCAGGGTGTATGTAGCCCCACCACTTTTGGTGCACCCTAGATAATGCTACACCCTCAGGGGCTCACGGCTGGTGAGTTCGGGAGTTGGCGACCCCGAGGGATTCCTGAGCTGGGTCCGTTTTCCCCTTTTGTCCCTTACCTTTGGGGCGGACCCTCTCCTCTTTCACTTTCCTATATGCCTTTCATGGCTCTCCTTCCTTCCAAGTCCCTCAATCCGCCTTCTCTGAGGGTTGAGGGCATTTCTTTTCCTTCTGTCCTTTTATTTGCCTTATTCTCCTTTAGTTTTACATTTTTTCTTCTAGTATGTAGGTTAGTAGTTAGTTTTAGTTTTAAGTTCGATTTTCATCTTCACGATCACCCAAACCATCAGGGGCCGATAACCTAGATGTTAGGCCCCTTAAAGCAACAATTATCATCATCATCATCATCATCACTTACCTACTAACATGTGAGGAGGAAATATACGCAGCTGATATTAGCTGGAAATCCGATTAACCAGGCGCAATAATACTGCACCGTGCCACCACAATTGTCCCCCCCCCCCCCCATATACAGTAACTACAACACAATAAAACAACATTAAAACGATGATGATGATGATGATAATTGTTGTTTTAAGGGGCCTAACATCTAGGTTATCGGCCCCCAATGGTTTGGGTGATCGTGAAGATAAAAATGAAATGCAAACTATAACTAAAAACTAACTACTAACCTACATACTAGAAGAAGAAATGGAAAACTAAAGGAGAATAAGGTAAATAAAGGTGATGATGATGATAATTGTTGTTTTAAGGGGCCTAACATCTAGGTTATCGGCCCCTGATGGCTTGGGTGATCGTGAAGATGAAAATGAAAAACGAACTTAAAACTAAAACTAACTACTATCCTACATACGAGAAGAAGAAAATGAAAACTAAAGGAGAATAAGGCAAATAAAGGACAGGAGGAAAAGAAATGCCCTCAACCCTCGAAGAAGGCGGATTGAGGGACTTGGAAAGAAGGAGAGCCATGAAAGGCAGATAGGAAAGTGAAAGAGGAGAGGATCCGCCCCCAAGGGTAAGGGACAAGAGGGGAAAACGGACCCAGCTCAGGAATCCCCCGGGGTCGCCAACTCACGAACTCACCAGCCGTAAGCCCCTGAGGGTGTAGCATTATCTAGGGTGCACCAAAAGTGGTGGGGCTACATACACCCGGCCTCCTTGAGGGCCTTAAGCAGAAGGCAGGAGATAACATGAAAAGAAAAAGAAGACTGACCCCTCGCAGAAGGAGGGAATCAGAAAAGATGAGACAAGGGCCAATTAAGGCGGGAAAGGAAGAGACTCCCTAGGCCTCGGAGACCCTAATACCGTCGGGGTCGGAAGAGAACAAGAGTTGACCAAGTGATGATGATGATAATTGTTGTTTTAAGGGGCCTAACATCTAGGTTATCGGCCCCTGATGGTTTGGGTGATCGGGAAGATGAAAATGAAAAGCGAACTTAAAACTAAAACTAACTACTAACCTACATACTAGAAGAAGAAATGGAAAACGAAAGGAGAATAAGGCAAATAAAAGGACAGAAGGAAAAGAAATGCCCTCAACCCTCGGAGAAGGCGGACTGAGGGACTTGGAAGGAAGGAGAGCCATGAAAGGCATATAGGAAAGTGAAAGAGGAGAGGGTCCGCCCCAAAGGTAAGGGACAAAAGGGGAAAACGGACCCAGCTCAGGAATCCCTCGGGGTCGCCAACTCCCGAACTCACCAGCCGTGAGCCCCTGAGGGTGTAGCATTATCTAGGGTGCACCAGAAGTGGTGGGGCTACATACACCCTGTCTCCTTAAGGGCCTAGAGCACAAGGCAGGAGGTAAATGGAAGAGAAAAAAAGGCTGACCCCTCGCAGAAGGAGGGTATCACAAAAGATGAGACAAGGGCCAATTAAGGCGGGAAAGGAAGTGACTCCCAAGGCCTCGGATGCCCTAATACCGTCGGGGTCGGAAGAGAACAAGAGTTGACCAAGTGAGGTCGACAGGAAAGAAGACAGAGAGGAGCCCGGCACAAGTAAGTGGAAGCAATGCCGGACTCAGCTGGGGCCCCGTGGTCGTCAACCCACGCCCACAAGATGTGAGCCCCTGGGGGATGACCAAGTGAGGTCGACAGGAAAGAAGACAGAGAGGAGCCCGGCACAAGTAAGTGGAAGCAATGCCGGACTCAGCTGGGGCCCCGTGGTCGCCAACCCACAACCCACTAGATGTGAGTCCCTGGGGGGGGTAAATAAAGGACAGGAGGAAAAGAAATGCCCTCATCCCTCGCAGAAGGCGGATTGAGGGACTTGGAAGAAAGGAGAGCCATGAAAGGCAGATAGGAAAGTGAAAGAGGAGAGGTCCGCCCCAAAGGTAAGGGACAAACGAGGAAAACGGACCCAGCTCAGGAATCCCTCGGGGTCGCCAACCCCCGAACTCACCAGCCGTGAGCCCCTGAGGGTGTAGCATTCTCTAGGGTGCACCAAAAGTGGTGGGGCTACATACACCCGGCCTCCTTGAGGGCCTTGAGCAGAAGGCAGGAGATAACATGAAAAGAAAAAGAAGGCTGACCCCTCGCAGAAGGAGGGAATCAGAAAAGATGAGACAAGGGCCAATTAAGGCGAGAAAGGAAGAGACTCCCTAGGCCTCGGATACCCTAATACCGTCGGGGTCGGAAGAGAACAAGAGTTGACCAAGTGAGGTCGACAGGAAAGAATACAGAGAGGAGCCCGGCGCAAGTAAGTGGAAGCAATGCCGGACTCAGCAACATTAAAACGCTAGACACTTATTCTTCATGGTTTAGGCACGGCGATGCACTTAGCAGGATATAAAAATGTTTTCCAGGTGAAAATACTGGTTAAAAAGTATTTTCCAGGCGAAAATATACGGTGATGTATCAACAAATTGTACCATTGACATGACATGACAAAACGTCGACAATGACGATCGACGAGAGGTCATAGTGGTGACGCGTTAGGGAGAGCAAGCGCCTGTGTTACGAGGACGTACCTAGCCTGTCTCCTCTCAATACAGGGTCCGCTATACCGTTTTTTTGCCCTAACGTCGTCTAAACTATACCTGCGGATGGAGGATTAATGGTTCGATGAGGGAATACATTTAACCCTACATCGGACAGAATCCTTCCTCCTTCCCAAGACGACCCCTAGGACTAAACATTAGTCAGTAAATAGAGTTAAGTAGATGCTCTAGAAGAGAAGCAAACACCTGCAGCGGCAGGTATATAGGAATAAGATGAGTATTGAGAAAAGGGAAGAATGAGATAAGTGTATAAGGAAAGAAGGAAATAGTAAGAGAATATGATAGTGAATTAAGGGTATAAGGTAACAAGAAAATAAGGAAACAGTAACAAAAGGTGACAAGGAAAGAATACAGAGTAATAAGGGAATAATAGTACAAGAAATGAAATGAAATAATGAACCAATGAAATAATGAACAATTATATTCCGGGCCGAGGTATGCAGCACCGATGGTCTCTTTGCTCATACCCCCGATGAACAAAGCGCATAAGCAGCAAATACATAATGAAACTACGATTCTTTTTCCCTGGCCGAGGTAACACACATTATTGTGCCCCAGGAAGGAGAATAATCAGCAAATATAATGAAACTACGATTCTTTTTCCCTGGCCGAGGTAACATACATTATCGTGCCCCAGGAAGAAGAATATTAATATTGCACAAGAGGCAATATAAGAAGCGTCGAGACCGGACACAGCGCGGATAGGGATGCAATTTGCACATGTAGCATAGACCAAGGATGGCAATGCGCGTGGGAGGTCAATCGATACGGAGGTAACTCCTAGCGCAGGCTATGTAAGAGTAAACCAAACCACTATACGTATGGGTCAACTGGGTAAGCCATTTCAAACAGAATTCGTAGTTTTCGCAAACCACAATCTGCATTCGTAGTCACTCGGGTTACCGATACTACATTGCAAATTGGACGAAGGTCCCTGGATTACTATACGTCCTTAATGCCCCATACCATGTTACGTGTTTAGCCGGTCCACTGGTAAAGGAAGTCCTTCTAGGCCCTCTTAGTTCCGACACCACCCTGCGTATTGAACAGCCCTTGGTTCAATTACAACATCATAAAAATCCGTATATTTTTTTACGGCATAGAAACCAAAGACTATATATCTCGTGAGTAGAATTCTGCAACCCAGGCATACGACTAGTTATTAAAAATATGAGCGCTGAGTCCGATCTTGCATACGCAAGTTAGACACAAAGGTAGACACAAGGTACACTGAAGTTACACAACACACAGAGGAAGGAAGAATAAAGTCACACAGAAAGGTAAATACAATCATGAATGAAGATAATGGTAAAGCAATGATATAAAACAGAAATAAATAGGAGTAAAGTACAGTGAAATCATAGGAAATAAGACGTAAGAAAGAAGAAAGAAAGCTAAAGATGAATACGATAATGAATGAAGATAATGGTAGAGCAATGATGTAAAACAGAAATAAATAGGAGTAAAGTACAGTGAAGTTACAAAGGATAATGAATAAGAAGGAGCAAATAGAGTGTGAATACGTACCAAATAAGAGATAAAGGTTGAAATAATACAAAGATTTAGGAGAAAGATAAAGGTGGATAAGTAAATACAAAAGTAAACAAAGAGTTAATAAAACATGGCCAATAGCATTTAAGAATCTAGATATTATGATAATAGACATGTATTTCCATTTCAGCGCAGGTTGAAAACCTGAGGCGCTGATCCCAGACAAAGCACACATGATGGTGCACAATTTGAAAGCATGTATCGGGAGTGGCTCCATTACAGGGCGCTCACCGAAAATAACAATAATAATGATAAAAAGTGATATAGTGAATAAACATAATGTTTTTTCCACAGACAATCATAATGAAAAAGGGTAATTTATTGCATAAACATAACATTTTTCTATATGCCTCCACAGGATTAACCCCACCAAGGACGAGGGAAAAAGCCCTCTGAAATAATCATTTTTACATGTATTTATAGGTCCACAAAAAATGATACAATTTTTTTTAATGCAATAACCATATGTTTTTTCTTGTGTTACACAAATGCCCCACCCCCAAAAGTGTACACTCAAATGCCCTATACACAGCCCATAATACCCATTTTCAGGCACATATCCAGACCACAGTAGAGATATACCTGTGGGATATCCTCCACTGAAGGTCGGATCAACGAAGCAAATTAGCACCTAAAATGAGAGGTGCATTACGGCCACACAACTCGCGCCTATCTCTGTAAAGGACGAGTTGTGCAGCCAAGATGACTTCGCTCGCCCACAGGGAGCAAGCCATACAAAAAAAAGTATTCTGTACACACATAGTATAGATCACCTGCAGGTAATAGGTAATAGATAATAAGTAATGGGTAATAGATAATAGACAATAGGTTATAATTATATATTAAGTTAAGAGTGCACTCAAAATAATATTAAAAGGTGTTGACTACAAGTATTAAAAGGAATATAGGTGCGCAACTACAGTAAACAACAGAAGGATGATAAATAATTAAGTGAATTTGGTTTTGTTTTTATTGAAGATTGATGTCACTCAGAGAATTGGATTTTGTATCTGTATGAAACATTAATATAAGTAACAGGGTTTTTGTTTCAGGTTTAATGGTTTTTTAATGATTATAAATGATATGAAGAATTGAGTTTTTTTAAATATGTTGTTGATATTTAACCAAGCGATGATAACTTTGTAATACACATTATTTTTTCCTTTCCACTCTTCTAAATTCCACATTGTAAAAATGTCGCATTTTTTCCCAAAACAATAAAACACGTTTCAATTTAAACCTTTAATTACACCTTGCGGCATTTATTTTTCTATCTCTATACTCTATCCCTTTTACACACATACAGGGCACGCTAGAGCAGTTTTTCATCCCCACTGGAGGCAAGTAATTATGTATGTATCCATAACCTCCCCCATTACCCCCTCGGATGTTTTTTTCCTCTCGTGTGTTCCTGCACCCCTTAATTTACATTGTACAATTGAATTTTTTATAATATGTAATGTTTTCCTTGCCAAGTTATTATGTTTGTATAAAATAAGGGATCCAGATGATATCCCGTCAAGAAAACACATAGTATGAAAAATAGTAAGCTTCACACCCCATTGTTGTATTTTAAAAACAAATTGTAAAGAAACATTGTTCCCCTCACCACAGACAATTGAATGGGTGAGTTGAAAAAGGTACACATTCCTAAAATATCACAAACTAAACTGAGATAGCCATTCTCTTCTTTGGACGTATCTACATCCATTGAGCATAAAAAAGTATATAATCCTCTACTTTAAATGAGCTTGCCAAAGATATTTAGATACGATTCAGTTGAAGAAGGAACATATTCCAGGAATATGTCCCTTCTTCAACTCAAAGCCACGCTAGTTCCGGCAGCACCCACCACAGCGCTAGTGCTCAGTCATGTGTTATGACTTGTGATTAGCAGATGAGTTGTTTAAGGTTATGTTGGTTATGTTTAAAGCGGAAAGTGTGCTAAAATTAGTTTAGTGAAGTTTATTAGTTTTTCTTTTTAACCTAGTAACAATGTCAGAAACAGACAGTGACAGTGGTGAACCAAGCCGTAAAAAGGGTAGACTTAACAAAGAAAAACATGTACGGGAGATGGAAAAGTTAGCAAGGCGTCGAGGTGAGGAGTTTGTAACTTCAGCAGGCGTTCTTGTTCCAGCCAAAACAACCGGCCCAAACTGTAAGTGTAGGAAGAAATGCATGGACAGTTTCTGTATTGAGGACAAGGAGAACATTATTAAAACCCTATATAGTGGCAGACCTAAGAACGAGCAGGACACATTATTAATGAGCCTAATTGAGAGGCATGAGGTTGCAAGGCACAGGCCATCAAATGAAAACTCAAAACAACACGAGTCCTCTTTCAAGTACTTTGCCATGAAAGGGACAAGCAGGGTTGAAGTATGTCGTAATGCTTACATAAGCCTTCATGCGGTGTCACACAAAGTTGTCATTAGGTTGACAAATATTTTGGCTTCTGGAAAATCCCCCGTTGACATGAGAGGTAAACACGAAAACCGTTCTAATGCTATTCCAGCCTCACATCTAGTTAAAATACATGAACATATTGATTCATTTCCAAAATATGTTGCTCATTATACGTCTAAACCAGTCACATATCTTGATGCTCGGCTTAATGTGGCAAAAATGCATGAACTTTTCATAGAAAAATTTCCTGACATGAAGAATGTAATTAAGTATGAGTTTTACTTGGAATATTTCAAGAAAAACTTTGGCTACCGATTTGGCAAACCTCAGGTCGATGTCTGTAGTACTTGTGAAGACCTGAAGATCAAAATTAAATCAAACACTCTTAATGACAATGCAAAACGTGTAGCGTCTGCTGAATTTTTTGGTGCATAAAAGACGTGCTAAGCGATTTTATAAAAAGATGCAGGAAATCAAAGAACTTTCAAAATCCAGGCCTGATGTCATGGGAATTGCTTTTGATTATATGCAAAACCTGCCACTACCACTGCTACCTGTACAAGAAGCATTTTACCTCAGAAAACTATGGTTCTATGTCTTCAATGTTTACGATATAAAAAATGACAAGGCTTATTTTTATACCTATCCAGAAGGTGAGGGAAAAAAAGGGCCAAATGATGTATGTTCAATGGTTTTGGATTTTATCACACATAATATTCCCGAAGAAGTGCAGGAGCTACATGTGTTCAGCGATGCATGTGGTGGCCAGAATCGAAATCATGCTCTGTGCAGACTTTTGTGTTCCTTGACCATGAATAGTAGATTCAAGGTTATACATCAGTACTACCCCATTAGAGGGCATAGCTTTATGCCATGTGATCGTATGTTTGGCACAGTGAAACGTGAAGTCCGGCGACATGATCGTGTCTACTCACCTGAAGAGTACAACTCAATGATTGGTAGTGCTAAGAAAACACAGCCTACTTTCCAAGTGAACACTGTGCAATGTGATTTCTTTTTAGAATTCAAGAACTGGTGGCCACAGTACTTTGTGAAACAGCCTAGAAGTTTAGAAAACAGAGCAGTTACTTTCAAAATAAGCACATACAGACACTTCATCTTCAAACGTGATACAAAAGGATTAGTTGAAACATCTGCCTTTATTGACAACCCTGTAAAATCGACCTTCAAGCTTAAGAAAACCAACACTGTTGAACTTCCTGACACCAAGGCATATCCAACGGGAAAGGTTCCAATAAAGAAAGAGAAACTGCAGGATCTCCAGAAAGTTATACACTACTTCCCTGATGAGCATCGACCTTTTTTTGAAGAAAGACTCTCTTGGCCAACCATAACTACAAGAGATGTATATGAAGACTACGTTGATGACTAACTGATCCACCTACAAGGTAAGAGTAATAAAACATATTTTAAAATAACATAATGTATTTTATATGTTTTAAATGAGTTAAAAATATTGTAACTTAACCTGAACTTATCTATCCTAACTATAGTCTGAATATAACACAACACTTCATAATATAATATAACCTAACCTAACCTAAGTATTTCTATCTTTATTACAGGCAAGTTTTATAGTATGTTATGACATTGGACACTATTGTATGTAACAAAGAAAGAAAGATTTGCAATAGCAAAGTAAAATAATCGTTGTAATACTATTATCCCAGGATTTTTTGCAGCTCAGTGTGTTTCAGGCACATAAAAATATTACTAATGATGGTAAATAATAAAAAAAGAATGTGTTTTTATAATGTTTTCAATCAGGGCTTTGTTTTTCAGCTGCTGATCCACTACATCAAGATGCCACGATTGTCTACTATGAAGAATCCAACAATGAAAAATGTTTTATCAGAAAAAAATTGTTACTTTTGTAAATATGTGTAGGTAACAGTCCTGAAATACATTTGTTTACCTTTATACAAAGATTGGATAGTTTTACTCACCTATTTCTGAAACCTGTTTAACATAATACACTAAATTGTTATAAAGTGTTGTGCATTAAAAACATTGAGTTGAAAAAGGAACATATTCCTGAACATATTTACACAATTATATGGTATATAAAAATATTTATATATAGGTACCATGTGCAATAGATTCTCTACACGTAAAGGTACAAGTTCACAATAGTAATTTTTTTTTGTAGAAAAATTAGTTTTCTCACAAAACAGTTTTTTTTAGTTTTCCGAAAGTTTATGTTTTTGGAATGTGTACCTTTTTCAACTCACCCATTCAATTACACTTGATAGCTAGGCACACCCGGACACCCAATTAGTAGAAGGCACAATTATTCCGCTTTCAACTTCGACATTTAACAGTATACCACTAAATTTATATCTACCCCCTGACTTACCCCTATCTTCCACGAGGCTACCAACCTACCCTCTACGACACCAAGCATACAACGATGACCTAAAATTGAAAGAAGAAAAGAAGAGAAGCACAGAAGACAGAAGACTATCAAGAAAGAAGATGATGATGATGATAATTGTTGTTGTAAGGGGCCTAACATCTAGGTTATCGGCCCCTGATGGTTTGGGTGATCGTGAAGCTGAAAATGAAAAGCGAACTTAAAACTAAAACTAACTACTAACCTACATACTAGAAGAAGAAATGGAAAACTAAAGGAGAATAAGGCAAATAAAAGGACAGAAGGAAAAGAAATGCCCTCAACCCTCGGAGAAGGCGGATTGAGGGACTTGGAAGGAAGGAGAGCCATGAAAGGCATATAGGAAAGTGAAAGAGGAGAGGGTCCGCCCCAAAGGTAAGGGACAAAAGGGGAAAGCGGACCCAGCTCAGGAATCCCTCGGGGTCGCCAACTCCCGAACTCACCAGCCGTGAGCCCCTGAGGGTGTAGCATTATCTAGGGTGCACCAGAAGTGGTGGGGCTACATACACCCTGCCTCCTTAAGGGCCTAGAGCACAAGGCAGGAGGTAAAAGGAAGAGAAAAAGAAGGCTGACCCCTCGCAGAAGGAGGGTATCAGAAAAGATGAGACAAGGGCCAATTAAGGCGGGAAAGGAAGAGACTCCCTAGGCCTCGGATACCCTAATACCGTCGGGGTCAGAAGAGAACAAGAGTTGACCAAGTGAGGTCGACAGGAAAGAAGACAGAGAGGAGCCCGGCACAAGTAAGTGGAAGCAATGCCGGACTCAGCTGGGGCCCCGTGGTCGCCAACCCACGCCCACAAGATGTGAGCCCCTGGGGGGAAGAAAGAAGATGAGGTCTTATATTTTCAAAAACCACCCCCACGTATTCGTCCAGTTATCGAGGTCGATAACTAACCCTACAAAGGGGGTTGTTGTACCCCTAGGGTACGCCACCCTATCCCTTAGGGAAAATCTATAAGATTCCAAAAATACAAACTTCTAATATAAAATCATTATAAAATACCACCTACAAATTACATAAAGAACATAAGTACCACATTCAGGAAGTAAGGTAGCCCCGTGCCAAAGGCAGCGACCTAAAAAGAGGTGCACGACTCGGAAAGAATGTAAGAATTCGCCGAGCGTGCACACCAAAGTTATAAAAACCCTAAAGGTCAAGCACCGAGGATCATCTATCACTCAGTCCTCACTCAGTGCACCGACGTGTCGAAGCTCTTCTGTTTACAGACCGGGTAAGTGTCTTAGCGATCTATACTCTATCCACTACACTACACACTCCCCTCCCCCTGTGCTTGGATTGTATTTAATTTTATTAACTACTAGTTTGAACTGCTTGCTCTATTAAGTGTATCTCCAAATAGAGATACACATTAAAATCCTAAATAATAGAGATACACATAAAAATCCTAAATAATAGAAGCCACTAGTCTCACTCTTTTATTTATTTAGTCTGTAAGTTCCTACCCTAATAGATTCCACTATAGGTAGGACTTAGAAATAGCCTTATTGCATAATTGCTTAATCGTTGCTCTTGTTCAGCTGAGCGTCCTTGATACGCACTGACCACAGCGAATTCTCTACTCACTCGCGTGCTTACAGCTCTCTATAGACCGCGTGGCGCAGTCATCGCGCTCTGTCTTATAACTTAATAGCTCTTACAGACTACCCCTTTATCTAGAACTACCCCGTCAAATAGTACCTTGGGGAGTTCTTCTGACAGATCACACGATCGATCTACCTTCCTAAAACAATCCTTACCTCTTACAGTTTCGCCAAGCTCAAACCCCAGTTTAAACTAATTTCATCCCCTAGTTTTAGTATTTGTACTGGCATCCCTCACAGATACCATACAGGTGAGTATGAGGCGCAGAATAAACGTATCACCCTGTGAACGATCAAGATGTGTGCACCAAAGCCTATATGTTAAGCAATGCTGTGTTGTTAACAGAAAAGAAAGACTATGATGTAGACCAACGTAGAATCACTCAGCTGGCTCTTCCAACAAACGACACGGACGCTGCTAGAAAGGACTATGTAGATAACAAGGTGAAAGAGTTACACCGTTTTGTACCATTCCTAACCGTACATGGTTATTCAGCAAATAATACACGGCTTGTACATTTGGCCGATCCCGAGGATGATCAAGATGTTTGTACAAAACGGTTTTTAATTACAGAAATGGAAAAGGTGTGGGAAATTAGGGAGAACGCTCTACAGATGAAGCGAAGACGAATAGCTCATGTTGCCGATCCTGTGCAACCTCACGACGTGACAACAAGACGATTTTTGGAACAACGGTTATAGCTTTATATTAAATCCATACCCCCCCCCCCTATTTCTGCTTCACATTGTAAACCAACAACCAGTAAAAGGCCTTGATAACCTCACCTATATACCACGTTCGGGACATAGCAATTACCGTTTACTGTATGATGGTGCCATTCGTGTTCTTGAGTATGACCAGATTTAACACATTTAGAGGTACTAATAAACAGTAGTGTTAAAACATCACTCATTGATCTGGCGGTGAAAGCCGCGGACAAATTATCTTTTCAACTGAAACTCTCGTCTGAAGAAAAAGAGGCGGGGAAAACAATAAACGATTTTCCACTGTATATAAAACTTGAATATACCGCCACCACTGAATAAATAATTGCACGCTCCCTTCCTGAGGAACGTTAGTTGTGTGCTATACTCTGCGGTGTGAGGTTGTCTTGATCCTTGGTCGCGATGGTGAAACAGAGATATGTGGTGAAGAAGAGGAAGAAGTTATCAAGAAAGGGAGGTTTTAAAGCTATTCTTAATGCGGCACGTCAAGCTTCGCCGGGAGAAACAAATAGTGAGTTGGCTATTAAGAAAGCACTCCGAGCAGCACGATTGAATACAAATCTCAAAAGTAAACTACGTTTTAGAAAACGTGCCTGAGTTATTCCTGTACCAAAACGTGGTGGATTTTTACCTGCGCTGTTTGCTGGACTAGCAGCCCTGGGTTCACTTCTTGGAGGAGCAAGTGCGGTAGCACTAACAGTCAAAGCTGTTGAGGCAAAGCAACAGTTGAAAAAATGTGAAAGGCATAATACAACTATGGAAGCCATAGCACTGCGCGGTAAAGGCGTGAACATGAAGCTAGCACCCTACAAGAAAGGACTTGGCATTTACATGTCACCAAAAAACGGTTAATAGATGCACTGCCACAACGAGCCATGACACATGGAGAAGTTGCAAGATATGCAAAACGGTTGAAGATTTCGAACTTTCGAGGCGTGTTTATGCGCAACCGACTACCACCTCGACCACAGAGCCATGAAAGTGCTGTTGTCAATTTGGATGATAGTCATGGACCGGGAACGCATTACGTGGCCTACGTAAAGCATGGGCGCACCATGTGGTACTTTGACAGTTTTGGAAACCTTCCTCCTCCGACAGAGCTTGTTCGCTATTTTGGAAGCAGTGCAACAATACACTATAATGTGAGACGAGTGCAAAATGTTAACACACAACAGTGTGGTCGTCTATGCTTGATCTTTCTATATAAGACGCAGCATGGTGGGTGATGTGGTCATTATGACAACAGAAAGTAGAACGTTTACAGTGCACGGACAAGGTGCGGAAGTAACCGTTGAATTTTATCCTCCTACTGAATCGGGACGACGACCCTATGTGCTGGGACTTGTTTCGTTTGAAGGCTATAATAGAATCTACAACATAATTGAAGACGTTAACGAAAAGTTCTACTATGATGACAATGAGTTGACTCTACCACCTGGCAGCTACACCATAGATGACATTCACGATCACATCTACACAACTCTCATCAAGGAATTTAGTCTAAAAGCATTTCTTGACGGGACTCGCAAGTTTGAACTCATAGCCAACAACGTGACACATCGCTGCAGTATTTTTTCTTCTTTTAGGATTGATTTTAAATCTCAACCAGATTCAATTGGTCCATTGTTAAGGCTATTCACCTCAAGTGTTAATACCAAACGTGCTCCACAAGTCTGACCAAGCGGTGAAAATCATTGAAGTTCATCACGTATCTGTCACGTGTAATATTACACAGACGTTTACACCAATCAAGATCCATCACATTCGCTCTAGGATTTCATTATCACTTCACCTGGTGGCTACATCATCCGCGAAAACCCGTCGGTGGTGCTCTATCATCCTGTGAGTGTGACCAACATCAGGAATATTACATTACGACTGGTGAATAGAAACCAACGTCTCATCCAATTAGACCCTCATACACCCGTGACCTACAATCTGTATCTGAAGTCGGCATGAAACAAGTGTATAAAGCGGCAACGCTGTCAAGAGCAGGTGTTAGTTGCGCTCGACACGTGTACAGGTTAACAAGTGTCAACAAGCAGATTCTACAACAACTTGGTTACACCTTACGCCATGTATTCAATTCTCGATGTGACAAACCCGGTCGAAGTACAGGAGGGTATTGTAAGAATTGAACACCATTCCTACCAACCGTATACTCAGGGACTAAATAACAATGATGAGATTCGCATTACTATTAATCAACAAGATATCTATACGCTACCACATGAATGTTACATCCAGATTGAAGGCCAACTCACTAAATTGGACGGCACCATCCCAACAACATCAAAGTTGGACAACAATGCCCTTCTGTTTTCTGAGGTTCGCTACGTGACCAACGGCATTGAAGTGGATACTACTCGAAATGTTGGCATAACAAGTGTCATGAAACTTTACCCCTCGTACGGAAGTGAAGAAAGTAAAGCTTTTTGTATGGCTGGTTGGTGTCCCGACTCGACCAACGACTGATGATGATGATGATAATTGTCGTTTTAAGGGGCCTAACATGGAGGTTATCGGCCCCTGCGGAAAAGAAATGGGGTGAAATGAAAGGATGAAGATAAAAAAAAATCTCACTGCTATGGATGAAACGAAAATGGTTTAGATAAAATAGACAGTGAGCCCCAACAATTATGCCTTAGGTAGCAGGACAAATACTTACAAAAAGGAACTCAGATTGAAACTACTCACCGAATGGAGAGCGGTAATACGTACATAAGGGAATTTCGAACGAAAATACTCACAAAAGGAATAGATTGAAAAATACGCACAAAATGTAGGTGAAGTCCAAAATACGTACAAAATACAACGTACAGTCGAAATATGATGATGATGATAATTGTTGTTTTAAGGGGCCTAACATGAAGGTTATCGGCCCCTGATGGTTTGGGTGATCGTGAAGATGAAAATGAAAAAGCGAACTTAAAACTAAAACTAACTACTAACCTATATACTAGAAGAAGAAATGGATAATTAAAGGAGAATAAGGCAAATAAAAGGACAAAAGGAAAAGAAATGCCCTCAACCCTCGGAGAAGGCGGATTGAGGGACTTGGAAGGAAGGAGAGCCATGAAAGGCATATTGGAAAGTGAAAGAGGAGAGGGTCCACCCCAAAGGTAAGGGACAAAAGGGGAAAACGGACCCAGCTCAGGAATCCCTCGGGGTCGCCAACTCCCGAACTCACCAGCCGTGAGCCCCTGAGGGTGTAGCATTATCTAGGGTTTACCAGAAGTGGTGGGGCTACATACACCCTGCCTCCTTAAGGGCCTAGAGCACAAGGCAGGAGGTAAAAGGAAGAGAAAAAGAAGGCTGACCCCTCGCAGAAGGAGGGTATCAGAAGAGATGAGTCAAGGGCCAATTAAGGCGGGAAAGGAAGAGACTCCATAGGCCTCGGATACCCCAATACCGTCGGGGTCAGAAGAGAACAAGAGTTGACCAAGTGAGGTCGACAGGAAAGAAGACAGAGAGGAGCCTGGCACAAGTAAGTGGAAGCAATGCAGGACTCAGCTGGGACCCCGTGGTCGCCAACCCACGCCCACAAGATGTGAGCCCCTGGGGGAACAGTCGAAATACTGACAAAATGCAAGTGAAATCAAAATACTCACAAAATGCAAATTAGATTGAAAATGCGCACAAAATGTAATTTAGATTCAAAATACCCACAAAATTGCAATTGAGACTTAACTACTTGAACAAAGCGGGGTAGGTTGAAAATACAAAATGCAATTGAAATTCAAAATACTCACAAAAATACCCCCCTATATTGAAAGACTTACTAAAAAGCAATTTTGATTGGCAATTCTTACAAAATGCAGGTGAGGTTGAAAAACACGCACAAAATGCAATTTAGATCGAAAAAACTTACAAAATGCAACGTAGTTTAAGAATACCTACAAAAAGGTGCGGGAATCTTAAAGAGAAAAGGAAATATAATGAAAATGATGATGATGATAATAATTGTTGTTTTAAGGGGCCTAACATCGAGGTTATCGGCCCCTAATGATCTGGGTGATAGCGAAAATGATAATGAAATGGAAACCAGAACAAAATTATCTGAGACGGAAAATACGTACAAAAAGGAACTCAGATGGAAACAACTCACAATATGGTCTTACAAAGGGGAATTTAGAACGAGAAGTTGCACAAAAAGAATAGATTGAAAAAAGACCAACAAGACGTAGGCGAGATTCAAAATACGTAAAAAAAAGCAATGTAGCGTCGAAATACTTACAAAATGCAACTGAAATTCAAAATACTTACAAAATGCAAATGAGATCCAAAATACGTACAAATTGCATTTGAGGTTCAAAATACTTACAAAATGCAATTGAAATTGAAAATACACAATGCAAGTTAGATTGAAAAAAAAAGCCGGTTCAGATTCAAAATACTCACAAACTGCAATTGATGATGATGATGATAATTGTTGTTTTAAGGGGCCTAACATCTAGGTTATCGGCCCCTAATGATCTGGGTGATAGCGAAAATGATAATGAAACGGAAACCAGAACGAAAATTAAGTTAGACGGAAAATACATACAAAAAGGAACTCGGATTGAAACGACTCTCAAAATGTTCTTACAAAAGGGAATTCAGAACGAAAAGATTCACAAAAGGAATAGATTGAAAAATACCCAAAAAATGAAGGCTAGGTTCAAAATACGTACAAAATGCAATGTAGCGTCGAAATACTTACAAAATGCAACTGAAATTCAAAATACTTACAAAATGCAAATGAGATCGAAAATACGTACAAAATGCAATTGAGGTTCAAAATACTTACAAAATGCAATTGAAATTGAAAATACACAATGCAATTCAGATTGAAATAGGCCTTATCCCAGTTCCAATCCAAATTATTCACAAAGTGCAATCGAAATTCAAAATACTTACAAAATGCAATTGAAATTAAAAATGCTTACAAAATGTACGGTGATTCTAACGACTCATGTGGATTGACAATACTTACAAAAAGCAATTTAGATTGAAAATACTTGACAAAATGTAATTTAGATTCAAAATACCCACAAAATGCAATTGAGAATCAAAATATGTGCAAAATGCCCACCAAACAAAATGCAATTTAGATTCAAAATTCGTACGAAATGCGGTTTTGGTTGAAAATACTTACAAAATGCAATTGAAATTCAAAATACTCACTAAAAGGCCCCGCAACCCACATTGAAAGACTTACTAAAAAGCAATTTAGATTGTCAATCTTTACAAAATGCAATTGAGGTTGAAAACAATCGCGAGATGTAATTTAGATTGAAAAAACTTACAAAATGCAACATAGATCAAAAATGCCTTAAAAATCGCTAAAAGGGAATTTAGATACACGGTGATTCGAGTAACAAAAACAGTGCGGGAATCTTAAAGAGAAAGGGAAATAGAAGGAAAAGAGGAGTGGAGAGGGGAGGGGAGGGGAGAGAGGAGAAGGTCCGCCCCAAAGGGAAGGGACAAAAGGGGAAAACGAACCCAGCTCAGGAATCCCTCGGGGTTGCCAACGCCCGAACTCACCAGCCGTGAGCCCCTGAGGGTGTAGCATTATCGACGGTGCACCAGAAGTGGTGGGGCTACATACACCCTGCCTCCTTAAGGGCCTTGTGCACAAGGCAGGAGGTAAAAGGAAAAGAACAAGAAGGCTGACCCCTCACAGAAGGAGGGTATCAGGAAAGATGAGACAAGGGCCAATTAAGGCGGGAAAGGAAGGGACTCCCTAGGCCTCGGATACCCTAATACCGTCGGGGTCGGAAGAGAACAAGAGTTGACCAAGGAAGGTCGACAGGAAAGAAGAAAGAGAGGAGCCCGGCACAAGTAAGTGGAAGCAATGCCGGACTCAGCTGGGGCCCCGTGGTCGCCAACCCACAACCCACTAGATGTGAGCCCCTGGGGGGACAAACTGCAATTGGAATTCAAAATACTTACAAAATGCAATTGAAATTGAAAATGCTTACAAAATGTACGGTAGATTCAAACGACTCATGTGGATTGACAATACTTACAAAATGCAATTTAGATTGAAAATACTTGACAAAATGTAATTTAGATTCAAAATACCCTCAAAATGCAATTGAGAATGAAAATATGTGCAAAATGCACGCCAATCAAAATGCAATTTAGATTCAAAATTCGTGCGAAATGCGGTTTTGGTTGAAAATACTTACAAAATGCAATTGAAATTCAACATACTCACAAAGTTCGCTCCGCCATAATGAAAGACTTGCTAAAAAGCAATTTAGATTGTCAATCTTTACAAAATGCAATTGAGGTTGAAAACAATCGCGAGATGTAATTTAGATCGAAAAAACATACAAAAAGCAACGTAGATTAAAAATGCCTTAAAAATCGCTAGAAGGGAATGTAGATACACGGGGAAGCAAGTAACAAAAACAGTGCGGAAATCTTAAAGAGAAAAGTAAATATAATGAAAAGAGGAGAGGAGAGGAGAGGGGAGAGAGGAGAAGGTCCGCCCCAGAGGTAAGGGACAAAAGGGAAAAACGGACCCAGCTCAGGAATCCCTCGGGTCGCTAACTCCCGAACTCACCAGCCGTGAGCCCCTGAGGGCGTAGCATTATCTAGGGTGCACCAGAAGTGGTGGGGCTACATAACCCTGCCTCCTTAAGGATGATGATGATGATAATTGTTGTTTTAAGGGGCCTAACATCTAGGTTATCGGCCCCTGATGAATTGGGTGATCGTTAAGATGAAAATGAAAAGCGAACTTAAAACTAAATCTAACTACTAACCTACATACTAGAAGAAGAAATGGAAAACTAAAGGAGAATAAGGCAAATAAAGGACAGGAGGAAAAAGAAATGCCCTCAACCCTCGAAGAAGGCGGATTGAGGGACTTGGAAGGAAGGAGAGCCGTGAAAGGCAGATAGGAGAGTGAAAGAGGAGAGGGTCCGCCCCAAAGGTAAGGGACAAAAAGGGAAAACGGACCCAGCTCAGGAATCCCTCGGGGTCGCCAACTCCCGAACTCACCAGCCGTGAGCCCCTGAGGGTGTAGCATTATCTAGGGTGCACCAAAAGTGGTGGGGCTACATACACCCGGCCTCCTTGAGGGCCTTAAGCAGAAGGCAGGAGATGACATGAAAAGAAAAAGAAGGCTGACCCCTCGCAGAAGGAGGGAATCAGAAAAGATGAGACAAGGGCCAATTAAGGCGGGAAAGGAAGAGACTCCCTAGGCCTCGGATACCCTAATACCGTCGGGGTCGGAAGAGAACAAGAGTTGACCAAGTGAGGTCGACAGGAAAGAAGACAGAGAGGAGCCCGGCACAAGTAAGTGGAAGCAATGCCGGACTCAGCTGGGGCCCCGTGGTCGCCAACCCACGCCCACAAGATGTGAGCCCCTGGGGGAGCCTCCTTAAGGGCCTTGAGCACAAGGCAGGAGGTAAAAGGAAAAGAAAAAGAAGGCTGACCCCTCACAGAAGGAGGGTATCAGGAAAGAGGAGAGAAGGGCCACTTAAGGCGGGAAAGTGAAAGACTCCCTAGGCCTCGGATAACCTAATACGGTTGGGGTCGGGAGAGAACAAGAGTTGACCAAGGGAGGTCGACAGGAAAGAAGACGGTACAAGTAAGTGGAAGTAATGCCGGACTCAGCTGGGGTCCCGTGGTCGCCAACCCACGTCCCACTAGATGTGAGCCCCTGAGGGGGGAGAGAAGAGACGGTCCGCCCCAAAGGTAAGGGACAAAAGTGGAAAACGGACCCAGCTCAGGAATCCCTCGGGGTCGCCAACTCCCGAACTCACCAGCCGTGAGCCCCTGAGGGTGTAGCATTTTCTAGGGTGCACCAGAAGAGGTGGGGCTACATACACCCTGCCTCCTTAAGGGCCTTGAGCACAAGGCAGGAGGTAAAAGGAAAATAAAAAGAAGGCTGACCCCTCACAGAAGGAGGGTATCAGGAAAGATGAGACAAGGGCCAATTCAGGCGGGAAAGTGAAAGACTCCCTAGGCCTCAGATACCCTAATACCGTCGGGGCGACCAACGACAGGATGAATAACACTGATGGCACATTCACTGGTCATTTACCTCTAAAATTAATACTAGGCTTTGCAGAGGATCATAAGCGCATTGTTGTGAACGAAGACAGGATTTGATTCTTGTACGAGATAGGAGCGATTTTAATGCGCTAAAGGGTGCGGATGGAGCGGCAATAGATTCAAAAATTCTACTGCAACAAATTATAAGGAAAGAGACGCGCGTTACTCTTATCGGATCAGAAAAAAATGAGTCTGCTCAAGATTGTGGAGAAGGACACAGCTTTACCCATTCAATTTAGAAGCTGGGAGCTGCATGAATACCCGCTATTACTAATCTCCGATACACATACTTGGTCTATAAAAACCTCACGGTACACAGAGCGGCCTCTCTACGTGTTGTACCCCTAGGGTACGCCACCATCATCCCCTAACAATAACACCCCCGGAAAATCAAATGCCACATACATACGTCAAGAATCAACGACTACATCTACATAATTACATATCTACACAAATTATTACCTCAATGAACTCAGGTAGCCTCGTGTCCAAGCCCAACGACACCAGGGAGGGCTATGACATGGGAGAAATGTGCAAATTCCGCAAACGCAGCGCGACGCTCCTATAAAAACTCCGGGAGGTCATGCCTCCGGATCAGTCTGTCTCAGTGTTACCTGCGTGGAAGCCGAAGGGTAAGTGTCTTAAGCGATCACTACACACACATTCAATTACACTCCCATCCCCCTGTGCTTGGATTGTGATAATTACTTATTTTTATTAACTGCACTGCTAATTACAGGAGTACTTCAAATCCGAAGTACTCATTAAACTCAAACATAGTAGAAGCCACTGGTCTTTTTATTTATTTAATTAATTGATAAGATCCTACCCTCTTAGCTTCCCCGCTAGGTAGGATCTAGTATTAGCACTGTTAGTTAATTGCTTCGAGACGTCAGCAGAGTGTCACAGCCACAGCGCTGACACCAGCAGGCTCGCTCCCAGCTCGCCTGCTTACGATTAACATCAGACCGCTTAGCGCCGAAATCGCGCACAGAGAACGAAGTAAACCACCCTTCCTTTCACACTCACACCCTGAACTACCCCGCCAAACAGTACCTTGGGGAGTTCTCCTTTCAGATAGTACTGACGATCCCAAGCCACTAGCTAATCACCACCTCTTACACGTAATTGCCAAGCTTTCCCCCTAAACACAATTATTTCAACCCTTAGATTAATACTTTGTAGAGGCTACCCTCTCAGGTACGCTACATACGTCATTGTTGGATTTCAAACAGATCGCAAATATCAACAGAATAAAGATGCATCAAAATTTGATCACATCCAGTTACGGATTATACGACTCTTTTTGAATGGTGTTACCTTTCCCTACGAGGGAATGGATTTTAACTTTACCAAGAACAAATATGGTAAGCTCTGTGCCATGTTTGTAAACTTTCAGTCATCCTATTATCAGAAAGAAGCATGTCCGCTATTATCACCGCAAGACTTTAAGTCCAAGGCACCTCTGGTTGTGATGGACTGTTCATTATTGGAAGAGCCAATGAAGGAAACAACTATTGATATCCGACTAGAATTTGAAACATCTGCAGTTATTCCAGAAAAAACAACAGCCTAATTGTCTTATTGTCCACGAGGCGCAAGTGTTTTATCAACCGCTGTCCAACATGGTGACCAGGATTCCGAATGTGCCGACGCGGGAGATTTGAATGGCTTACATTCACGTGTCAGAATAATCAGATTTGAACGGTCAACCTGTGTGTGTGTGTGTGTGTCACAGGATGTGTTGTCCCCTGAGATTGTTAATGGGTTGTAGGTCATGGACGGGAATGAGCTTGAGGGGATTGTGAGGGTGGACAATTGAATTATGAGGTAAACAATTAAGAATGGAGATGGATGGTGGTTCTTGCTAGGTTGTGCGGAATGTAAACTAACCATGAATGAAGTGATGGTCAACATAATTCAATTAAACAAGGATTAAACGTAAGGAAATATTTATTAGCTTTTATTTTATTCTTCTTTTCCCCTATCCACTTCATCTTCTCTTCTTCTTCCTCATTATTCTCCTTTTTTCCCTCTAATGCTGCCATTATGGCAGCAATAAATTCATCATCACATTCCTGCAGCTGTTATGATTGCGGCAAAAAAATTATGACCAATGGATCATTACCAAATCTAAAAAGAACACAAAAGATGTGTATTAATAACATGGCAACAAAATTATTTTCAAGTTCTTGACCCATCAAACCATAAGACAGAATTTAAATAATTATAATTTTAAAGAAAGTCCTGTGTTGCAGAAAAGTATTTAAGGAGAACCAAGAAAGACAGATAAGAAAGTGAAAGAGGAGAGGGTCCGCCCCCTACAGGTAATGGATAAAAGGTGGAAAACCACACCCAGTTCAGGAATCCCTTGTGGTCACCAACACCCAAACTCACCAACTGTGAGCTCTTGAGGATATAGCAATATCTTGGGTGTACCAGAAGTGGTGGGGCTACATACACCCTGTCTCCTCAAGGAACTTGAGCGCAAGGCAGGAGGTAACAAAAAAAAAAAAAAAGGAATGCTGACTCCTCGCAGAAGGATGGTATCAGAAAAAGAAGAGACAATGAACCAACACCTTTAAGCTCCAAAAAAAAACATTTTCAACAATATTGTATTTGAATAGGACACCAATTTTACTTTTATTCAGTGGAAGAATTGGTTTAATATCTTGAATAGAAGAGAAGTTATAGTATAAGTATAATATGCCTGACATCTCCTAGTGAAAATTAAATTTCCTGTCAACGCCCATTTTTGATAGCACTGGCATTGTAAAATTTGTGCAAAATATTCTAACCGGTTTACCTCTACAGTTCTTATCCTTAGCCCGAACAAACTTTGCTATTCCTGGGTGTCCTACCAACCTATCTCTTCTTTTTGTTTGCAATCACTAAGAAAACTTGTTTTAAAAGAGAAGCCTGACACAAATGGAAGCAATGCCAGACTCAGCTGGGGACCCTGCGTTCGCCAACCCACGTCCCACTAGATGTGAGCCCCTTGGAGAAGACATAATGGACTTAGTAATTTTTTAAATGCAGCCCTCCATGCTTCCCTGTCCTGAGCTGTTTGTTTCATCTGTACATAGCTGCTGTTGAGGCGCTAGTTGGTTGCACATAAACACGCCTTGAAAGTGTGAGATCTTCAGCTGTTTTGCCACATGGAGTGAGTGGGATTTGAACCACAGAGCTATACCAACCTATCTCTTATTTTTGTTTGCAATCACAAAGAAAACTAGTTTTAAAAGAGAAGCCTGACAAAAATGGAGGCAATGCCAGACTCAGCTGGGGGCCCTGCGGTCGCCAATCCACGTCCCACTAGATGTGAGCCCCTGGGAGAAGATATAATGGACTTGTTTTGTCACATGGAGTGACTGGGATATGAACCACAGAGCTAGTGGTGAGAGAGACTGGCGTGCTACCACCCAAGCCACAGAGGCAATAATAATATTATGCCCAGAGCATCTTGACGGTGAAAGGAAGAGACTTCCTAGGCTTTGGATATCCCAATACTGTTGGGGTCGGAAGAGAACAAGAGTTGATTAAAAATTTATAAGTTTAAGGTGAAGCCTTGTATGGCGAGATTTTTTTAAAAAATGATGTCACAATTATGTTGATTAAAAATTTATCTGTCGACTATAAAACGTGTCAAGTATAATAAGTAGCCTGTACTGCAAGACAGAGGAAGCAAAACGTGTGTGCATTGTCTTCCAGCAGACGTGCCAAGTATGTATTTAATACTAATTAGAGAGTACTGTACAGAGTTTTATTATTGCGCTAGTTCCGCAATTTAATGACTGTAGTAATGTGGTTATGTAGTAATTTTAGGTGTGTAAAATCTGTTTGATAAACAGTGTTAATTGTGATGGCTGTATTAGTTTGTAATTCTGGTAAGGACTGCAGACAATCAAATTTAAGTAGTTCCTATTTTTTTACCAAATACTAGTCAACGACACCTAGCTGTGTACTTGGTACTAGATGTCATGGCCTATTGAATTCAAATGGGGTTTCAACATGCTTTATGATATGGTCAGGAGCGAAACTGCATGCTGGGGGTTGGTAGCCCTGTTGGTTCCTAACATTAGACCACGGCTGTCTCCTTCCCAATCCTCTCTCAAATTACAAATAAACACTCTAATACAGCCATACACAATGACATGGGTTATCAGACAGACACGCACACTCGCATGTCTAAGTCGCCAGCAGAGGTCTGGGATCAATTCCCGGCTCTGCCAAAAAAATAATTCTGTTTAGAGGGCTGGAACGTGACAGTCTTGTGAAGCAAAACTGAGAAGAGGTTGGTTCGATTCCCACCGTGGCAATCCTTGAAATGGTTTTCTGTGGTCTCCTCACACCTACTCGAGCCAAATGCTGGATTGGCTCCTAACTTTAGACCACGGCTGTCTCCTTCCCAATCCTCTCTCAAATTACAAATACTCACTCTAATACAGCCATAAACAATGGCATAGGTTATCAGACAGACACAGTTCTTGTCTTCAACTCTTCCTTCCATAACTAAGCTTGTTCTTCGTGGGTGTCTTAGTATGTGTCCTACCAACATATCTCTTAACTTTATTAGCAGTCGCCAGAAACATCTTTTTTCTCTTGTCTTAATACTTCTTTGTCTGTAACTCTATCTACCCATCTGACCATCATCATTCTCATGTAACACCACATTTCAAACGGTTTAATTCTCTCATTTTTTTGCTACTCCAATAGTCCAAGTTTTACATCCATAAAGTGCCACGCTCCAGACAAAGGATTTTAAAAATGACTTTCTAATACCTAAATCTATATTTGATGCCCAATGTCAACAGAGTCCTCTTTTGGTAAGACTGCTTTCCTTTTCCGAGCCAACCTCCTTTTTATATCTTCTTTGTTTGTCCATCAATGGTTAATTCGCTTCCTAAGTTACAAAAGTCTCATACTTCCTTCAGCTGTTTACCTGCTAAGTTGAGATGATGATGATAATTGTTGTTTTAAGGGGCCTAACATCTAGGCTATCGGCCCCTGATGGTGTAGCATTATCTAGGGTGCACCAGAAGTGGTGGGGCTACATACACCCTGCCTCCTTAAGGGCCTTGAGCACAAGGCAGGAGGTAAAAGGAAAAGAAAAAGAAGGCTGACCCCTCACAGAAGGAGGGTGTCAGGAAAGATGAGACAAGGGCCAATTAAGGCGGGAAAGGAAGAGACTCCCTAGGCCTCGGATACCCTAATACCGTCGGGGTCGGAAGAGAACAAGAGTCGACGAAGTGAGGTCGACAGGAAAGAAGACGGAGAGGAGCCCGGCACAAGTAAGTGGAAGCAATGCCGGACTCAGCTGGGGCTCCGTGGTCGCCAACCCACGTCCACTAGAACTGCTAAGTTGATGGTAAATATTAAAACTCAGTAATATTTCTAGGTTTGTGCTGTGTCTTGTGAGGGGTTTTGTCTAGGACACCAAGCTGGCTCATCAGCGGGCTCTTGGTGCGGGTGTTGGAGTCTAGATAATGTGAAACGTGAAGATAAGTCAAAATTTTTTGTAAGTCAAAACATGATACCCATTGCAATAGTTAGCTTTCTAAAAAAATCAACGTAAAAAATGGAATAATACTTACATCAAAGCGTTGAATGACGCGCCTACTTCGTCTTCATCATCTTGATGTCGATAGTCAGATGACATGGTGACGAATCATAATTTTTCAAAGACAGCAGCATCTTTATATACCCCAACACAAAAGTTTGTGGAGGCCAGACATAGATTTTATACATGTAACACACGTCTCTTGTCATCATGTTCCCTGCCAAATGTAGTTTGCGGAGGTCGACTATTATATGCTATACACACGTCTATTGTCATCACGTTTCCTGCCAAATGTAGTTTGTGGAGGTTGATTACCATATGCTATAAACACGTAACACGCGTTCCTTGTCATCGCGTTTACTGCCAAAAATGTAGTTGTGGAGGCCAACTACCATATGTTATACACACATTCCCTTGTCATCATGTTTCCTGCCAAATATGGTTTGTAAAAGGATGACTGCCAGGACATGACATGTGTTATACACATGTTCCTTGTCATCACGTTTACTGCCAAATGTGTGCAAACATGACGTTGTCCTTCTAGCAAATCGTATATAAACCCATGCAGTATCGGTAGACATCAGATCAGTCCACAATTCCATAGACTTCACATTGTGTGGGTCCTGAAGCTTCTAACAGGTGAGTGGTATTCAACACATCTTTTAAGTATCCAACTGTTGTTGCTTACACAGTTAATTTTCAAGATTGTTCAAGTGGATATATTTGAAAAGGGTTAAGCCCTAGCAAATGTGTCAAGTATAAACACTTGATGACTTGAGTTACTTATTTGTTCTTCACCCCTAGCAAATGTGTCATGAATAAACACTTGATGATTGAGTTACTTATTTGTTCTTTGCTTGCTAATAAATAGAGGTGGTGGTGGGGTTACCTTAACATTTTTAAATTTTTAAATAGTTTTCCTATACACATACTATTAACTTTCAGAACCAATATGTTAGCAATAATAATGGCCAATTCCATAGGCAGAGATTCTGGTCTGGAGACAAAACGTCCACAGGACTTGGTGGTTAATGAGTCCTATTTGGTGACTGCTGTTCGCAGAGTAAAGACTAAGTTCGGTGAACGAATTGTGTGCGAACTGGAAGATTTTGCTGTATTCCTACCAACGAGATTTAAGGAGCTCACCGACGAAGCCGTATCTGATCTTAACAAAGGGACATATTATCTAAAATATTTAGAACTGGAAAATAAAAGGTGTATGGTGGAATTCATTGAGGAAAACAATACAATTTAAAATTTGTTGTTAAAACGGAATTTGCAGGGAAAATAAACCCTGTCTCACTCTCTCTGCAAACCGTTCAGTTTTTTGTAAAGTAACATCATGTCAGCACCAGAACAGAGTTGGCAAAATGTGGATAGTTGTTTTCGTAGCAAGCTATGTACCACTAAATCAATAATGATGCAAACATTTTAGATCCAAATGAATATTTAAAAACTAGCTACAACATTTTTAAAGTAAAATACAAGACTGTTTAAGGAACATGTGGCGTTGAAAGTGAACGCTGAATTATCATGTAATTTTGTTATTTTAAAACAAGGTGTGGAAACCCATCAGGATATTTTTTTGCACTCAAAAATGACTGAATTATACCGCGCTGTTAATATACACAGTTGGTATATGGAAAATCTTGTTGATAAGCTAATGACACGCTTTGCCGAGTTTCACGAATTAGAAAGCGGCAAATCGTTGGAGGCTATCAATCACTTTAAAATTAATTTATGTACATTTGATCCAATTAATAGTGGTTCAGCTCATGTTGATTTACCCGAGAAGTTAAAAAAACGTCAAGCAGTAATTAACGTGACAATAATGACGTGTACTGTTTTGTTTGGGCACTTGCTGCAGGGCTAAGTCCTGCAAACAATAATGTTCACAGAATGGGTAAATATCACTAGAAATTTATGGAATTAATGATCAGTCTAAATTTAACAGACATAGAATGTCCAATGGACCTCAACTCCATCTCTCGTTTGGAATCTAAAAATCCTCTTTACTCCATTAATATATATGGAGTTGAAGATGACAAAGTTGTAGGTCCACTGCATCTGACAAAGACAAAAAGAGAGACATTTCAATTTACTGTACATTGAAGGTGAATCGTGTAATTATTATTGTTTCATCAAAGATTTTTCCAGACTAGTTCGTCCACAATTTACAAAGAATAAAAAAGGATATATACACACATCAAAAAAAGTTTTGCATCACCTCGGTTCCCAGATCTCCGGCATATAGACGTTGACTGTGTATATTGTATCAAAGATACAGTCCCTTTGACTGTTCATAGATGTCACTAAAACTGCTCAAAGATGTAAACAACCATGCATGAGCAGGGCCTATTAGACGAAGGGGGTACGACAGCCGATCAGTTCCAGTCATTCCACCAGGACGAAGGTACGCTGCTCATGTTGTCTGTAGTTCTACCATGCCTAGAAGGTCAATACCGCAGTTCGATCGCGTCCGCATTGTTACTTTGTGTCAAGAAGGGCTCTCAACAAGGGAAGTTTCCAGGCGTCTCAGAGTGAACCAAAGCGATGTTGTTCGGACATGGAGGAGGTACAGAGATACAGGAACTGTCGATGACAGGCCTCGCTCAGGCCGCCCAAGGGCTACTACTGTAGTGGATGACCGCTACTTACGGATTGCCGCTCGGAGGAACCCTGACAGCAATGCCACCATGTTGAATAATGCGTTTCGTTCAGCCACAGGACGTCGTGTTTCAACTCAAACTGTGCGCAATAGGCTGCATGATGCGCAACTTCACTCCCGACGTCCATGGCGAGGTCCAGCTTTGCAACCCCGACACCATGCAGCGCGGTACAGATGGGCCCAACAACATGCTGAATGGACCCCACAGAATTGGCATCACGTTCTCTTCACCGATGAGTGTCGCATATGCCTTCAACCAGACAATCGTCGGAGACGTGTTTGGAGGCACCCTGGTCAGGCTGAACGTCTTAGACACACTGTCCAGCGAGTGCAGCAAGGTGGTGGTTCCCTGATGTTTTGGGGTGGCATTATGTGGGGCCGACGTACGCCACTGGTGGTCATGGAAGGCTCCGAAACGGCTTTACGATACCTGAATGACATCCTCCGACCCATAGTGCAACCATATCGGCAGAATATTGGAGAGGCATTTGTCTTCATGGACGACAATTCTCGACCTCATCGTGCACATCTTGTGAATGCGTTCCTTCAAGATAACGACATCGCTCGACTACAGTGGCCAGCATGTTCGCCAGACATGAACCCTATTGAACATGCCTGGGATATGTTGAAAAGGGCTGTTTATGGACGTCTTGACCCACCAACCACTCTGAGAGATTTACGCCGAATTGTCGTTGAGGAGTGGGACAATTTGGACCAACAGTGTCTTGATGAACTTGTGGATAGTATGCCACGACGAATACAGGCATGCATCAATGCAAGAGGACGTGCTACTGGGTATTAGAGGTAGTGGTGTGTACTGCAATCTGGACCACAAATGCTGAAAGTCTAGCTGTATGATGGTACAACATGCAATGTGTGGGTCTCATGAGCAATAAAACGAGCTGAAATGTTGTTTGTGTTGATCTCTATTCCCTTTGTATTTAAAGGTTCCGGAACTCTTGGAACCGAGGTGATGCAAAACTTTTTTTGATGTGTGTATATATGTGTGATCGCTCTTTGCAATATTTCACCAGCAGTCAAAAGTTGACAGCACATACTGTTGATTGTGCCACACGACCAGCTGTGAAAATTACGTTTCCAGAAAAGAATGAAGCCAGTATGAAATTTCAAAATGTGTGTCGTCAAGATCCGCTTCCGTTTACAGTATATGCAGATTTTGAATGTTTAACCACACCCATCGATACGTGTAACCCGGACCCGTCACAACCGTACACTCAACAAGTACAGCAACACGTACCATTTAGTTGTGCCTTAAACGTGGTTTGTTCATACGACCCTTTGCTTTCAAATTTTAAATTGTATCGCAATGCAGATGTTGCTGCTTGGTTTTTAAACGAATTGGATGCCCTGGCCGATTGGGTGTACAATATCCTGGAAAATCCAATTCCGCTTCAAATGTCGGATGCAGACGAGGTGGCCTTCAGTCTTATGGTTTGATGGGTCAAGAACTTGAAAATACTTTTGTTGTCATGTTATTAATACACTTCTTTTGTGTTCTTTTAAGATTAGGAAATGATCCATTGCTCATAATTTTTTTGCCGCAATCATAGCAGCTGCAGAAAAAAACGAGGAATGTGATGATGAATTTATTGCTGCCATAATGGCAGCATTAGAGAAAAAAGCAGAATAATGAGGAAGAAGAAGGAAGAGAAGGTGAAGATGAAGTGGATAGGGGAAAAGAAGAGTAAAATAAAAGCTAATAAATATTTCCTTATGTTTAATCCTTGTTTAATTGATTTATGTTGACTATCACTTCATTCATGGTTAGTTTACATTCCGCACAACCTAGCAAGAACCACCATCCATATCCATTCATAATTGTTACTTCATAATTCAATTGTCCACCCTCACAATCCCATCAAGCTCATTCCCGTCCATGACCTACAACCCATTAACATTCTCAGGGGCAACACATCCTGTGACACACAAACACAGGTTGACCGTTCAAATCTGATTATTCTGACACGTGAATGTAAGCCATTCAAATCTCCCGCGTCGGCACATTCGGAATCCTTCGGGTGGGCTCGGAACCAATCGGCTGCAAAGCAAAGCTATATAGCTCCAGTCACCACCAGAGCAGACGTTCAGTCCACAAAAGAGACTGGACCGGAAAGGCTCGCAGAGCCTCTTCAACCCATCCCTCCCCCCTTTGTTTACCTTCCCATTCATTGAACCCCAGCCACGTGCCTTACTCCTACACCCCCCCTACCAACCTCCACCTACACTCCTAAATCAGTTCCTTGTCCTTCCTGGTTTGTTTACCTTTCAGGGTCCTGATGACCTCGAGGGTGGTGGACGACCTTGGGGTGAATGACCTCAAGGTCATGGCGCCTGCCACGCCCCACTAATTTGCATAAATAACGGTATTTGAAGCCGGGCCCTTCTAGCTCCTCTACTATTATTGTGAAGGGACTTGTATAAAAGCCCTGCGCCGAGGAGGACCAGCATCTTATAATCACAGCAGCAACTAAACAGGCTGACTGACTGGCTGTACTAACTTGTATCTATAGAATTGTCGACAGATTAATAAATACTTCAAAACTAACCAAAGGAGTTCTCTTTCATATGAATCAGATATCACGCATCAGGAGTAAGAACCACGAGAACTACTGACTTAACAGCAGTAGCAATAACCTAAACAGTGCAACACTGAAGAGGACTGTTAAGCGACAAACTTAACTGTGGGCCCTTTCCGGGATAGGTAACGATTATCCTTTCCAGATAATCTACGAGTAAGTTGGAATAGTGTTCTGACAACCTCACAAGGAGGCCTTTCTTCACTATACTAGCGACACCAAGGTACCTATCTCCAGCACTAGATGCAGTCATCGATTCTATGTACCAGACAGCAAGCCAGGAGTGAAACTGACAACCTCATAAGGAGGCCTTTCGACCATAACCAACTTCGCTGACTTGAAGGAAGGAAGTTCGCCGACAAACGTTCCAAGAAGCCAACGCTCCAAGTAACGCCTTTCGCAACAACCAACCGCCATCGCCGTGCGTGCCGACAACGTTCCAGAAGCGCTTTTCGACCACACGACGACACAGAAGAGAACCAACCGACTCCGCATTTCCAAGAGGATGCAGCCAACACTGATCATATTTTCTTGTCTGTAAGTCAAACTCCAAATAATACCTTATTTGTGAAAGAGCATTATTAGTAAAGCATTGTTCAGTATTTCAGGTAGACAGATTAGGAGATCAATAATAATAATAATAATACAAATTAAATAATATATTCTTTCCCTTTCAAACGGAAGCAAATTCAAGTAAACATTAACTAGTAGAGTTTGCCTTGTTTTTTTAAATTAAACTAGTAAATAAAACAAAAATAAATACGTAATAATAAATATTCGTGAGTTTCAAGAGGAAATAATTTAGTGGGCTCTAATTAGCAGACCTTACACTCTTTACCAAACTTTTGAATTAATATTGAAATTAAACAATTAAAACAAAAATATAAGAATAAAGTAACATCATTTCCTAACAAAAGTGAATTAGTGCAGCCCATACTGGTCTTACGCTTGTCACTATTAGAGGAATTAATCAAATAATTAAATATTTATTATAAACGAAATTTTGAAAACCGTCTTTATAAATTCAAACAAAATGCCTGAAATAGAGTTACTTTCAAAATTCGAATATGCTCAGATAAATTTTGCCTGAATTTAACGGCACAATTTCTTGCAGTCTTGACTATTTCTTAGCAAGAACAGAATCGTTTCTAAACACTCATAAGAGAATAGCATCAGCCACAAACTCTGTATTAATAAATGATTTTGTATTTAACGTTATAAAATCAAAACTGAAAGGTGAAGCAAGTAGCATTCTTGACTTAGAAGCCAACAGTACTTACGAGAAGTTTAATGAGAAACTCATAAGAAAATACGGCAACGTTAAAGTCGAGACTTCTCATCCAGGAGATCTCTAACTGCTTTCAGAAAAGAAACGAATCATACAATGTTTACCATGATAATTTAGAAGGATTGACTTTCCGATGCAAAAGCCTATGCAAACTCAATTACCAAAACCAAATTTTGGAATTGAAACTAAGGGAACTTGATGAGTTAAGCCTAAATACATTTGGAACCCTACAGTTCTTATTTAAGTTACGCACAGATTACAGACCTGAATCATTGCCTCAGTTTATGCAGGTCTTATGATAACGAACGCGCCATGAAGATTACATGGACCAACTAAGAGGAAAAATACCTCATAGCAGGTTTCCAACAGCTCGACCACTAGGCCACTCAGCACACAACCCATTTTCAAATTTTAACCCCGCTCCACCAAGGAATCCACCAAACCAAGCTTTCACGCAAAATCAAACTCACAGACCCTTCTTTAGAAATAATCCACAACCAATTTTCGGACACTCTCAAGCTCCGAACACTCAGCCTTTCAAGCCATCCAATTCCATGAATCGTCCTTACTCAACTCCTAATAATATTGGCCGACTTTTCACACCCTCTAACAACCAAAGATTTCCACAGCCGATGTCCGGTGTTTCAACCATTAGAGGTCATCTGAATTCTCACTTAGAACCTTCAGAAGGCATCGAAGACTTACATAATTTAGGTAATGCTCCTCAATTACCAGTTATCACACTTTTTGAACTAAAAATCTTAATTGACAGCGGTGCTTGCAATTCAATTATGAATCCTGAATTTGCACGCTCATTATTCGCAGAATATACGTTTAAAGAACCTTTTTGTATCCAATCAATCCACTCACAAACAATAGGAGAAGATAAAATTCAATCCCCTATTTTTCAGAATATAACATACGTTCACCTATTCAGGGTTATGCAATGGCATAATTACAGTACCGGTCAAAAGTTTAGGACCACATGAGGAAATCATGAAATGTCACCTATAACCTAAACTTATGCCACTAGACACGTGCATTTTTATTTCTGAGCTCTTGATCTAAGAGGATATATGTCGCCTTATTTTTATTGAGTTAGGCCAAGTATTGTAAAAGTTATGAATTTTTAACTGTTGGAAGGTCACAACAAAAATCACCATTTTCGGAGATAAGTTATAATGTACATGCCAACAGGTTGCAGTTATTGCCACCAATTTTTTTGTAGACTTAGCAATAGTTAGGGATCATTTTGGTATAAATGTAGAAATTCCGAAAAATTGCAGGACCTCTGTTTCTTTCGGGTTTATACATTTGGAAGCCAGCGCCAAAATGATCGATTTTTCCTTGTTCTTGTCACGCTTGCCGGAGGGCTTCCTCGCTACGTGGCTGCTTGAAACTAGTCTCGTCTAGTAGTTAAGCTTTTACCCAACAGATAGCATTCAAGTACCGATTTCTGGCTTGTGGGATTTAGCCGCCAGATTATTTTGGTGCTAGCAGTGCATAGCATCAGGAACTTGTAACTTTTGTTCACGTTTACAATGGGGAAAAAGTGTGTCAGAGAGTGCCAAGAGGCAAATTGTAGGCATGTTTAAATGCGGAACATCTCATAGAGGACTTAAGTATTAGTAAGACGCGTGTTACGAACACAGTAAGGAAATACAAACAGTTACGCGCTGTGAATGACTTGCCCCGCAGTGGACGGCCGAGGGTTACGACACCGCGCCAAGATCGAACCATTACCATGATTTCTAAGGCAAATCACCGTGCTAGTGTTCCCGCTATTTTGAGTGAATTCACGGACTCAGTGGTCATCGTGTGTCACGTCGAATTGTAGCCAGACGACTGCTAGAAAAAGGATTAATTTCATATTCTCCGTTGAAGAAACCTCTCCTAACTGCGATTTCGAGCCGGACAAGAAACTGGTGTCGTTCAAAGAGAAACTGGGATATGAATCGCTGGGGTAAAATGCTGTTCAGCGATGAAACGCGCTTTCAGCTATTTTCGTCACGAAAAATCAGGGTTCGTCGCTCACGAACTGAAAAATTCCTACCGGAATGTGCAAGTGCAAGGAGGAGGGGGAGCAGTCATGGTATGAGGCTGCATGTCAGCTGCGGGTACCGGTATTCTCCGTTTCCTTGATGGTACCATGGATTCCAAGGAGTATATTACTACACTCCAAGATAATGTGCCGCCTTCTGCTAAAAAGCTCCATGGTGATTATTACGTGTACCAGCAAGACAATGCACCATGCCACAAATCTCGCTTAACATTTGCGTGGCTGGAGGACGAGGAAATTCCTGTTCTGCCCTGGCCACAACGAAGCCCGGACCTCAGTCCAATTGAATACTTGTGGAATATTATTGGACTTCGTCTTGCTGCCTCCCAACCTAAACTGTGGCCAAGCTCCGACAGAAAATCTCCACGATCTGGAACGAGTTAACGAGTGAGGAATGCCGGAAGTTAGACAGCAGCATGCCAGGCCGTGTTCGTGAGTGTCTCAAACAGGCTGGAGGTACTACTCATTACTAGGTACAATGAGCAAGCACTTTCTTACATTTTGAAGTCGTCTTGTAATGAAATTATGATGTTATGTATGATGAAAATAAAATCTGCCATTTTATATAGGGTCGTCTTAAACTTCTGACTGGTACTGTACATTGACGAATTAATTGCTGGCGCAGATTTCATTCAACTAGGCGCAAAGATTAACTACGCCTCGAACCTAGTCACTCTCAACAGCACGGACATACCGTTTCACTTTCATTCCCCACATAAGAAAGAAAGCTTTCAACCCGCATTAAATGCACATCATCTGGCTATACCTGTTAACATACAACACGGAGACGTGTATATTTACAAATTTGAATATAAAGGAATGTGTTTTCCAGATGCTATCCTTCATGCAGAGAACTACCAGGTTCTATATCTCACAATCATTCAGTTGAAACAAGAGTCCACTGAAACCATACTAGTTGAAACTTTAGGGAATGTAACAATCAAACCACTGGAAATAAATTCCATTTCTGAAAGAAACATTCACGATCACCTCCGGACACAACACTTGAACGATCTAGAAAACAGAGCTATTCAAAACATATGTTCGGAATCCTCAGATGTGTTCTATTACCCAGGATGTGACATGACATTTTCAAGTGCAGTAAAACATTTTATTCGCACTACAGATGAAGACCCGGTACACCAAAGAAATTATCGGTACCCACCACCTCTAAAGCAAATATTAAACGAAGAAGTACAGAAAAGCTTTGACCAGGGAGTAATCACGCATAGTGAATCGCCATACTGCAATCCAGTCTGGATTGTCCCCAAAAAGCTTGACGCTTCGGGAGAAAAGAAATGGAGACTAGTCATAGGTTTCAGACAGCTGAACAAGAAAACTATCGAGGATAAATATCCCCTGCCTAGAATAGCAAAGATCCTAGACAATCTCGGTCGATGTCAGTACTCCAGTACTTTAGATCTGGCTCAGGGATTTCACCAAATTGAGATGGATCCCAGGTCTATCGAGAAAAAAGCCTTTACAATCGACAATAGACACCTAATGTTCAAAAGAATGCCCTTCGGCCTAAAAAATCCGCCAGCCACTTTTCAACGTGTGATGGACAATGTCTTACGTCTTATCTATACACGTTCTGCTTTGTGTACATTAACGACATAATAATCTTCAGCAAGTCGCTAAGCGAACATGTACAACACTTAACCCTTCCGCTACAAAAATTGAGGGAAGTAAATCTCAAAATACAACTAGACAAGACAGAGTCTCTTCAAAGAAGTTGCTTTTCTCGGTCACATTGTATCACAAGACGGAGTCAACCAAACCCCGAAAAGATCAGAGTAGTCAAGGACTATCCTATTCCGAAGTCTACCAAAGAAATCAAACAATTTCTTGGCCTTGCTGGATTTTACAGAAAATTCATCAAAGATTTCGCAAAAGTAGCACAACCCATCGTTCGCTTCTTAAGGATCCAAAGTCGATATAGAGAATACTGAATACAAGTCCGATTTTATGAACCTTAAGTCCCTCTTAATAAATGCTCCGGTGCTAGTCTATCGAGACATTGAAGAAGCATTCACATTAACCACGGACAGTTCAGATTTTGCTCTGGGAAGCGTCCTATCACAAAAGGGACACTCCATCGCATACTACTCCAAGACTCTAAACCCGGCAGAGAAAAACTACTCCACAATAGAGAGAGAGAACTATTAGGAATTGTAGAAAACTGCAAACATTTCAAGCCTTACTTACGGGGACGACACTTTCAAGTAGAATGTGATCACCGCCCATTACAGTGGCTCTTCAAGATAAAGGATCCTAGTTCGAGACTTTACCGTTGGAAGATAAAGCTTGGAGAGTTTGACTTTGATAACAACTACGTCAGAGGCAAAACTAACTATGTCGCAGACGCACTCTCTAGAGTAGAGATTAACATGGCTGATGAAACAGCTTCAAACGTTGCCATCCCTGGAGATGACACCTACCAAGATGGCATTGATAATGAAACTGTCTATTCAAACCAGGCAGACCCCATATTCACATTAAAAATATCTGAACGGAACTTAAACCAAAACCGCAATAAGATTATTGTAAAATATGGTAATTACCCCAAGTTACTTAAACAAAACCTGTTTAAAAATGTACCAGACACATGATTGTCACAAAGAAAAATCTTCAGGAAGATTTAGCAAATCACCTCCTCAAAATGATAGTAACCTCAAACAAGTACGCTACTTATTTTGACGACATCACTCTTGAGATCCCACTCATCAGGGCATACCAGAAGCTATTTACTTCTGAACTAATCATCATCATCAGGTCATCCAAATTTTTGGAAGACATTGAAAACCCCGAAACTCACGAGACAGCTGATTTCACATTATCATTCTGAAAACCACAATGGTATAGTAGAAACTTACGAACATCTTAAGACCAAATACTACTGGCCTCACTTAATAGAACAAATTAGGACAATTATTAATCAATGTAACCTCTGTCAGAGAAACAAATATGAGAGGCACCCTAACGAGGTATCGAACCAAGGTCCCATCACAGCCGATCACCCTTTCTCTCAAATTCACATAGACACGTTTCACTTCGAACAAAGTCGCATATTAACTATAACTGACATTTTCTCAAAGTATGGACAAGCCTACATTTTACCAAACGGTACAGATCTGGCCACACTAAGCCAATTACAAGTTTACTTTTCCCACCATTGATTTCCAAGAAAAGTCACACATGACCACGGAGGAGAGTTCTAAAACAATGTCTTAAAAGAATATTGTAAAGCCATGAACATCGAATATCACGCTACTACCCCCATTGAATTCTATATCTAATTCTCCAGTAAAAAGACTGAATTCGACCCTTGTCGAGAAACTTCGTATTGTTAAGGCCCAAGGGATCCTACACCCTTAGGACCTTACACCCCCCAAGAGAGATATAGGCATACACCCCTGGATCTGCAGACGGCTATACAACTACTCATACATCCTTCAACTATCAATCCAATTAACACATCTACAATCTGCCCAACATCGTACACCCCTTTCACCCCATAAAACATCCCCCATGCTAAATCAAGAGCCTCAACACTACATTTCTTCGAACACCAAGCCGGCACAGTTACCACAGCTGTTGACCAACGCTTGCGTTATCTTCACAACAAACCCACAAGGAGCTAGCTGCAACTCGGCCCCAATTGAGTAATGCTGACACAGCGACGTAAAACGTTTATAAGGACCAACGTCAGGGGACCGAACATCTGTTGGTGTCGAAGGCCTTGTTCGATTGTGTCGCGACGTCCTACCAGAGATGAATGTGTCTCCGAGCCCTGTACTCACAAAGTTATAATCTCCTTTCCAATTTGAAACCTATAAACTGATTGTATTTCTTACATTGTTCTACACAGTTCCTAATAAGAGGAACGCATTCTAACATGCTGGTATCAATAAACTAGCAACTACACTTACCACAGACCATTGCAGACAATTATTACTACACTTTGTTTTACCTCTTGCTTCCCTACCTGACCTATTGAACTGCCAGTATCCATTATTTATAAAACCACTGGGTAAGCAAGTAGCTACTTGCATTACCACAGCCTTGAAGTGTTTAGACGCACGCCTATCGAGAGTAAAGTTGCGTGATCAGCAATAAGTGAACTGCTCACACATTATATTTGATCAAGAAGCTATTAGCTCCGCTTAGACAGCGCACTCCTTAAAGCACGACCCTGATAGCCTGGAGCTTACGCCCCATCGTTCTAACACCCTCACATACACGCACACATTCGGAGTTCCGCACCTTTGTGGAAACTCACTCCATTCGGACAATCCACTCTAAATTCAACCATTTACACCCTTGTTCGTCCAACCCTCACTTCAGGACAGAACAGTATCTCCAGAGATCACGATAAGTTCTCTCCGCTCTCAGAGCTCGTGACCACCATAATCACTAGTTACAATTCCTCAACCCATTCCACTACTAAACAACCTACTTTCAACGTTCTATACGGACCATACTATAAGGCTTTAGACCACGTCTTCTCGCCATGTCCCAAAATCAACGAATACATTGAAAGACAAGGAAATCAGTTGAAAATTGTAAAAGAGAGGCATACTAAACCTAACACCGACACTTTCAATCATAATTACCAAATTAATGAAACTGTCTACGTATTAGATCCCCTCACCAGAAACAAGAAATCACAAAACCTGTAGAACGAAGGTTTCGTTACCAAAAGCGAAGAAAACAGGGTAAACTGTAAAATGAGAAACGGTAAAACTCATGTAAGGAATTTTCGGGACATTAAACCAAAAAGAAAATGTCTTATTCCAGATTCCTCCTTGGATATGGCACCATCATCACACAGCCCATCCAGACACAAGGATTCTTTGCCGACTCATTAGGACCAGCCTTAATAATTAACGATTATCACCGGTTCATGATTCACTTCCATTTAACAAGTTTAAAAGATTCTTGCAATAATATCCAAGACACTATCTCAAGTCTCGTGTCACGAAGCAATAATACTTTTCCTTATCTAATATCAGAATTAAGAGAAACAATTAAAGAAACAAAAAAGAATTAAATAAGTTGCTACCTGCTACACCTAGAAGTAAGAGAGGCCTCATAAATTGTTTAGGTAGTATAATTAAATTCATATCAGGTAATTTAGATCAAGATGATTTAGACAACATGCAAGAACAATTACAAGCATTAAGACAAAGTAACGCCAAGGAAATTAAACATATTAATAAATTAGTATCATTCAGTCCAGTGTTCAAAAGTTCTATAATAAAATGAACCATGTAAACTATAATATGAAAGTAAATAAAGATATTCCACAAGAAGAAGACTTCAAGATCAACCTTCTGGAACATCAAAAATATGATGATGATGATAATTGTTTTAAGGGGCCTAACATCTAGGCTATCGGCCCCTGATGGTTTGGGTGATCGTGAAGATGAAAATGAAAGGCAAACTTAAAACTAAAACTAACTACCAACCTACATACTAGAAGAAGAAATCGAAAACTAAAGGAGAATAAGGCTAACAAAGGACAGGAGGAAAAGAAATGCCCTCAATCCTCGAAGAATGCGGATTGAGGGACTTGGAAGGAAGGAGAGCCATGAAAGGCAGATAGGAAAGTGAAAGAGGAGAGGGTCCGCCCCGAAGGTAAGGGACAAAAGGGGAAAACGGACCCAGCTCAGGAATCCCTCGGGGTCGCCAACTCCCGAACTCACCAGCCGTGAGCCCCTGAGGGTGTAGCATTATCTAGGGTGCACCAAAAGTGGTGGGGCTACATACAACCTGCCTCCTTAAGGGCCTAGAGCACAAGGCAGGAGGTAAAAGGAAGAGAAAAAGAAGGCTGACCCCTCGCAGAAGGAGGGTATCAGAAAAGATGAGACAAGGGCCAATTAAGGCGGGAAAGGAAGAGACTCCCTAGGCCTCGGATACCCTAATACCGTCGGGGTCAGAAGAGAACAAGAGTTGCCCATGTGAGGTCGACAGGAAAGAAGACTGAGAGGAGCCCGGCACAAGTAAGTGGAAGCAATGCCGGACTCAGCTGGGGCCCCGTGGTCGCCAACCCATGCCCACAAGATGTGAGCCCCTGGGAGGCATCAAAAATATGTGCTCATGTGTACGAACAGATTAGATAAAATCATACAAGTGATGCAATATACTATTAGCTTGCCATTTAATGAAATGACAAATATCAAGATGTTCTCTCAAAAGGATTTAACAAAGGTAAAATATCTGCAACTAATCTGCCCAACAAAAACTATAATTCATACTGACCAGTATCATCAATTTGAGAACCTTAAACTGTCAAAGACACAACTTCTCATGATGAAGGAAGAAATGGTTGTAATAGCATACATGCCAATCACTGATGCTAAAACTTATACATTGCATAAAATTTCTCCTGTACCTAGCAATAATCTAATATTAATCCCTCCGGAAAAATATTACTTGCAAGGACCTACCTCAAGATGGTCTAACGCACCTTGTATAAACATTACTCAATATTACCTATGTATACTCTTTAATACTAGAATAACTTCATGTAATAACTACCAGATGTCAATTTGCATCTGTCAAAAACGAGGTACAACTCTTTCAACCACTAAATAAGAAGCATAGCCTTATCTCTAGTGAAAACCCTCAAATAATTTTGCAAACCTGCCCAGAATCTCAGAGAACTATAAAATAAGCAGGATCATAATATTATGTAATTTACTCAGATGAGTCTTGCCCTATTACAAGTATGGGTATAACTTTGCAACAGCAACTTACCAATTATGTGCACCTGTTTCCACTCCTGTCAAATCCAAACGAACAATATGTTAAGACCGAAATAAATTTCCATTCATCCCACCTCGATGTGAAAGGAATGAAGTTAGATTTAAAACCCATTCCAGAATATAATACTAAAATGAAAACTTTTGTGTCTGAGAACACAAGTATTATAATACTTATTTTCTGTGTTATCCTGTTAATATTTAGAACAAGGATATATTAATGTATTAAATCTGTAAAGAATAGACTTAAGAAAATTGTTATCGAGGACGATAACGATAACGATCAACAAAGGGTGGAGGAGTTATGTATTCCGTCGAGGATCGAACTCCAGACTAAACTAAGAATTATGATTATTATTACTAGAAGTATTTCTCAACATATTATTCTCAATGTGTTTACTCCACTATCTACAGGTGGTTACTTGTCAAAACACTTCCTATGAGTAACCAAGGAAATAACACCACGTATTTCCTCATGTGTTTCTCAATACGTTATTCTCAATGTGTTTACTCCAACATCTATGAGTGATCAATTCACGAAACTCTTGTTATCGGAACCATGAGTCCATATCCTGTATGTGAAATGTATATTTCCACAACATGTTATTTACAGGGTGCTCCCCTCCACAATGACGCGCATTATTATGAAGGGACTTGAATAAAAGCCCTGCGCCGAGGAGGATTGGTATCTTATAATCACAGCAGCAACTAAACAGGTTGATTGACTGGCTGTCTTAACTTGTATATATTGAATTGTCGACAGATTAATAAATACTTTAAAACTAACCAACGGAGTTCTCATTCATAGGAATCAGATATCACGCATCAGGAGTGAGAACCACGAGACCTACTGACTTAACAGGAGTAGCAATAACCTCAACAGTGCAACACTGAAGAGAACTGTTAAGCGTCAAATTTAACTCACGTGTTGAGCATAACTACCACCTGCTCTCGACGGCGTTGCCGCTTTATACACTTGTTTCAAGCTGGCTTCAGATACAGTTTGTAGGTCACGGGTGTATGAGGGTCTAACTGGATGAGACGTTGGTTTCTATTCACCTGTCGTAATGTAATAATGTCGGTCACACTCACAGGATGATAGAGCACCACGGACGGGTTTTCGCAGATGATGTAGCCACCAGGTGAAGTGATAAAAAAAATCGTAGAGCGAATGCGATGGATCTTGATTGGTGTAGACGTATGTGATAATATTACACGTGACAGATACGTGATGATCTTCAATGATTTTCACCGCTTGGTCAGACTTGTGAATCACGTTTGGTACTAACACTTGTGGTGAATAGCCTAACAATGGACCGATCGAACCTGGTTAAGACATAAAATCGATCTTAAAAGAAGAAAGAATACTGCAGCGATGTGTCACGTTGTTGGCTATGAGTTCAAACTTGCGTGTCCCGTCAAAAAATGCACTTAGACCCAATTCCTTGATGAGAGCCGTGTAGATATGATCGTGAATATCATCTACGGTGTCGCTGCCAGAAGGTAGATCTAACACTAAATCATCGTAGAGAACTTATTGCTGACGTCTTCAATAATGTTGCAGATTCTATTATATCCTTCAAACGAAACAAGTCCCAGCACGTAGGGTCGTCGTCTCAATTCAATAGGAGGATAAAAGTCGACGCACCTTGTCCATGCACTGTAAACGTTCTACTTTCTGTTGTCATAATGCCCACGTCACCACCGTGCTGGGTCTTATATAGAAAGGTCAAGCATAGACGACCGCACTGTAGTGTTAAAATTTTGCACTCGTTTCACATTATAGTATATCGCTGATGGCAATAATGGTGCCGTATATAGGCTGGTGATAGTACTATGGTAATTATGGGAGCATTGCATAAGGACATTGGTAATCATGATGATGCCGGGCATGACCGGATAATAATAATGATCATGACATTTATAATATTATTATAGTTTATAAATAAACATACTAAACATAATAATAATAATAATAATAATAACCATAGTAGTAATGATGGTTGCCACGTTGGTACTCTATGTATGGGTATATTATCCAACCATGTGGAACATGTATGTGTATAACCTTGTCATGATATAATTATGGAATACAAAATAATTTATAACTAATATATATTACCTTATAGAGCTCTTATAGGCGGCCATTTATTAGATACCCTTTTGCGCTGTGAACTCTCAACCATGCTTCTGAAGCGTCCTTAAGTGGCCGTTCCTGCTAAGGTACAGTGGCTAATCCGCTGTCTCATTTTGTTTTCTCCTATGCCCTAGTGGTTTTCCCACCGTGGTTAGGAATTCCACCTTAGCGTCGAAGGCGCGGCGCTTACAAGCGTTGTGCCGCCCTTAGACACTGAATCCACGCTTCATTTGCGTGCATCACGTGTTTTTGTGTTCATTGATACTCAGTATTCCACGGTTACTGTGCATCGTTGACCACTGTGTTGTCACCGTTAAAGGGTGCAACTGAAAGTTTTGGAGAGTGTATATGTTTGTGACAGAGGAGAGTGTATGCAATTTGTTGTTGGCAATATATTTACAAAAGACATGTTTATTGCGTTGTGGACCTGTGGACAAAATATATTAGTGGATTGCCGCTCGGGTGATCTGTAATAGAGCATAGAAATATTATACAAGCCATATATATCATTTATAGGCGCATGCCAATATTGCCTGCCTTTGGCACTCTATATTGCTGTCTCCTAACCTATGCCGGCTAGAGTCCTATCTTATCCTACTTACTCTACTTATTGTGTTATATTACCGGGCTTACCCTGGTACCGATTTTTGGTGACCAGTGCCGAAATATTCTACCTTAATGTAAGTTATCCTAGTATAATCTAACTTAATGTATTACCGGGCTTACCCTGATGACGGGTTTGTTGGTCATCAGGTGCCGAGCGGCGTTACTTAACACTATCTATCTTACTTATGATTGAAAAAAAATGTCTACTACTATTAAACCGAATGGATGGCCTTATTCTATTGCCGAAATGTGCTGTGCCACTACCTGGCAACAGCGGTCAGTTAAATTTGGACCAGAACGATCGCCTGAGGCAATTTACTTCCTCAGGACACCACCCGCACGAGTCCTAGAAACACCGGTTGTCTCTAGGGTCGCTGGATTCCGTTCCCTTAATTCTAGATGTCGACGTTTATCAACTAGTATTAACCTAGTCGCAGGCGGCTTACGGTGCCCCTGAGCAAACCGTTTCGCCTGCTGTACCATCCTGCTCGTTGCCATTGTTGTCGATATGTTGTCATAGTTGGGTCTGCCCACTGTAACCCCTGTAGACAGCTCGTTGCATGTCTATTTAATGCCCTCTGGTTGCCCGATGCGTCGCCATTTAGGTGGGCATTGGACATCGTCCAATGGCATAATATTATCTTCGCCTTCATTGGCAATCGTAGTCTGCTTTTCGCAGTAATATTCGCCTTTATCGGCCGCAGTAGTATGCTTTTCGCATTAATATTTCATTTCGCCTTTATCGGCCGCAGTAATATGCTTTACGCATTAATATTTCATTTCGCCTTTATCGGCCGGAGTAATATTTCACTCCAACGCACAGGAGTCTTGCTTCCCGCTATAGAAGCCCTACTTAACTTAAATTTAACTAGGAGTCTAGTCATAATGGGGTCGTCTTTAGGGTCGTCCCCTGAGTTCGGCGCGGAGTGAGCTATTTCTCCCACCATCCTCAGAAAGACTTCCCTGCAGGTCTTGGGTTCGATGACCATGGCACATAGTGGGTGTAACTGTCTCCGACAAGGGGGATAGGCTAGATGCACCCCTAGATCTTGACGTTTGCCCGTGCCAGGCCGCGAGTGCCTTAACCTTACGTGGTTCGTCTGTTTGGTCGGGTCGTTAAGTGAACTAGGGTAGGCTCAACATCGCCTTACCCGCTCTCAAAGTGTGGTGCCTTTGGCCTTTGGCTTGTGATGATGATGATGATGATGATAATTGTTGTTTTAAGGGGCCTAACATCTAGGTTATCGGCCCCTGATGGTTTGGGTGATCGTGAAGATGAAAATGAAAAGCGAACGTAAAACTAAAACTAACTACTAACCTACATACTAGAAGAAGAAATGGAAAACTAAAGGAGAATAAGGCAAATAAAGGACAGGAGGAAAGGAAATGTCCACAACCCTCGAAGAAGGCGGATTGAGGGACTTGGAAGGAAGGAGAGCCATGAAAGGCAGATAGGAAAGTGAAAGAGGAGAGGGTCCGCCCCAAAGGTAAGGGACAAAATGGGAAAACGGACCCAGCTCAGGAATCCTTCGGGGTCGCCAACTCCCGAACTCACCAGCCGTGAGCCCCTGAGGGTGTAGCATTATCTAGGGTGCACCAGAAGTGGTGGGGCTACATACACCCTGCCTCCTTAAGGGCCTAGAGCACAAGGCAGGAGGCAAAAGGAAGAGAAAAAGAAGGCTGACCCCTCGCAGAAGGAGGGTATCAGAAAAGATGAGACAAGGGCCAATTAAGGCGGGAAAGGAAGAGACTCCCTAGGCCTCGGATACCCTAATACCGTCGGGGTCAGAAGAGAACAAGAGTTGACCAAGTGAGGTCGACAGGAAAGAAGACGGAGAGGAGCCCGGCACAAGTAAGTGGAAGCAATGCCGGACTCAGCTGGGGCCCCGTGGTCGCCAACCCACGCCCACAAGATGTGAGCCCCTGGGGGAGATGCTTTGGCTTGTGTCGTTATCACCAATCAGAGTGTTTCAGATTCCTTTGTAAAAAAAAATATGGGCGTAACCTGTGTAAATAGGTTAATCTTTGTGTAAAATGTAAAATATTTCCAGTGTTGTGGGGTTGTATAGCTTCTAAGTACATAGACTACTTCTGGTCTACCATTGCTACGTCAGCTTTCCAGCAATAATGCTCTGTTAACCCTTTATGGAGGTGATAGTAGGGTCTATGACGTCAGGCACCCTGTTATTAGGATCTGGGGGTAGTTATTTGTAGAGTGGGCTGAAAGCATGGTAGGAAGAGGTAATGCATCTTTGGGCTCAAATAAATGGTGGCCTTGAGCCGGTAATGCTACTAGGATTGCTCCTACAATGAGTGGACTGGGGCAGGTAATTCCCGGGATTGCAAAGATATGAAAATTCCATGCAGGTTTGATAGTAATATCCTTGGTAAATGGATGGGATACTCATGCATGTATCTGGATATGAGGCGTCTGCACTCATGTACGGATAGGTGTAGGTTGAGGCATAATACTAATATATTCCTGTCATGCGGGAGTATTTAATTAACAAAAAGTGGTTAATATATATAATTGTGGCCTCATCTCTCATTTGGAGATGCGCATTATGCTTATTTAATGTTTGCCGACCCACCCCTAATACTCAAGTGGTAGCATCGTGATCCAAGGCGTAGTATGCCTTCTCTTTAGAAGCATGAAGTCTATCAACCCCTTGTGTATACTCTGTAATGTAGTGTAGCTGTTTTGGTCGTGTTCATGTGTCTGCGTTGGTTATGTTGGACGTGAGAAGGTTATTGGAAGGGAGTAAGGTGGTACGCTGGTAGCCTGTTCTCCTGTCATCCTCCCTTGGTCCATGTTGGCTTTCTATCCGCGCCTTGGGATAGTAAAGCTTCACGACCTAATCTGGTCTGCCATTTGTAGTGTGAATGTGGCCAGTGGTCGTAGTGCGACTGGCCATGTCCTAATCGCCTGGAATGATTTATTTTAGGAATAGAATCGCGAAAAGAAGTTATTGGGGGGGAAGTCTTGTTTCCTCAGAGCCCCTGTCTGTGTTCGCTTCTAATTAGTGAGCGCGTGTGTGTGTGTGCCTATGTTCCGCTACACCACGCGGACGGTTGGTCTGTTACAGGCTAAGTCGTAATATGTATCGCGAGTATGGGCAGGAGGCGCCCGTGGCCTGTCAACGTCTTGTCCATTGCTAAGTGCTTTTGCAGTGTTAAAAAAATGTATGTTATTATGATTGTTTTGCGTTTTTAATTTCATGGTCAATGCCGGTAAACAAAAGTGCCTTGTCACCAGCGGTATTGCGATGTGACGAAGTCTGCCAGTCAGCAGTTTGCATGTGTAATGTCAGGCTGGGATGTTATGTATGTCATCCGCTGGCATGTGCTTTCCTGCACGTATGCGAGTGTTGTCATTGTTTTAGATTCCTGGCGGACTTAATGTAGCAATTCGTACTATTTGCTAATACTATTGTGTGGTCACTATTCCGTAAGACCTTTGTCTTATGAGATTTCTATGCCTGTGTCTGGGAAATATATTTTCCATGTCAGGTGTATTTGAAATTTTATGCCTGGCTTTTGGCCGAAGGAAATGTAGTATTATCTGGTTGTGTGGTTGTATGGGCTAATTTCAGTGTGATTGGAAGCCTGGATAGCTGTTTTCCTGGTGTCCGATTTTCGCTGGGATTTGAACCAGTGACTTTATGTCATCCTCTGTGTTCTATGTTTGCGTTGTGTTTCAGGGATTGAGGTGTCCCCAGTGTGGTTTTTGCTTGTGTTTCTCGTACCAAAAATACCGTTGGATAGTTAGTTTTTGGTACGAGCGTGGTGTGTGATCATGGGTTCGGACCCGGGGTGCTGTAAAGGCTTGTCACGACGGTATTTGTGCCGTCCATATTATGGCACGTTCCCCGTGTATGTGCACTGCGCAAATGAAAGTACGCATACCTGTGCAAAGTTCGTATGTTTTTGAATTCTCCTCGTAGTGTAATTTGAGGATTTGTGGGGTTCTAGACTTGGCTTAAATGATGTCGTGTGTTCCGCACTGAGAGCTGCTAGTATAATGCTGTCTGTGAGCGTGCAGGTTATTCATGACACGTGCGTTATCGCTGAGTGTGGCGGTATTGAATTACAATGTCATGCGTGCTCACTTGTTTCGCTAATGCTGTGTGTCGGGCACGTGTGTGTCTAATCGGCTTGCTCTCTGTGACTGTGAGTAGTGTTTTTCGCACTGTAAAAAAAAAGAAGGAAACCTGTAGTTTAACATGACCGTTAATCTGTAGATCATGAGCCAGGGGACTTCCGTTTTACGTGGAATCCAAACCACAGGCCATGGCATTTCACTTCGAAAGTCTCAAATGCATTGGCCGCACTGTAAAAGAACCTCTCACTACTTACATTTGTGTCCCCAGATTTTGTGTTACTTGTAACGTAGGTCAAGTATATTCCTATCCATTGTTCAAAATGTCGTTATACACGAGTGTCTCCGGGCCGCTAGTCGCGTGTTTGGTGACTATGTGCCGGAGGTGATTTTGTTGTTGTTTTTTTCATTCATGACCACCTGTTAGTGGAACTGTCCCACCTATTTTAGCTTCCTACTCTTCTATCCTAGAACTGGATAGCTACCCGACCTTATGTTCCTGGTATTCAGAAGGTTGCGGGTTTGGAGACCGTCTTTTCTCAGAGTAATTGTTTCTGGCGCCATTCTAGGCTGTGTCTCCGGGACAGTTCTGTCGAGTGTTAGGATCGTATCCCGGTGCGGTCAGTGAGGTTTGAAGGCTATTTCTTGGCCTTCTTTCCACGTCTGCCAGCGGGAGTACCTCCCTTTGTTTTACTGTCGTGTGGCAATGTAAACTGATTGTGTGATTTCCAAAAATGTGCAGGGTTTCCCAAAGTCTGGGATTTTCATCCTACGGTGTGTTAGCGTTTTAGCTTGCGTGCTGTTGTGGAAATGAGAAAAAAGTCATATTACAGGCAGTGTAACGTGTCACGTATGCCTATGTATGGAATATATATAGTTCAACTTGGCCAATATTTCCTTCATTGGGCCTAATGACTGAGGCAGAGAAGGAGAAAAAAAACGAGCTATGCCCCGCTCCGTATTAAGAGAGCACTTTGAAAAGGTATAGAAGATATATTGTATGTCGCCTGCCCACTGCCGTATGCTTTGTTAAAGTGGGTTGCCCGACGGCGATAGTCTGTCAAAATTGTGTCGTAAACACTATGGAAAAAATGCTTAAAAATGGTAAGTAGGTCCTGACCGTACTATCCACCTAGTAGGTGACGTTAGCACTATGTAATCTAGTTACGTCTCAGGGAAATCTATCACTTTTGGAAAATAGTTTGAGATTCTTAATTCTTGTTACAATGAGGGCTCTCGCCCGTCACAAGGGAATCTATCAATCGGTTGGATCGGAACATAGAACACTTAGTCATTTCTACCTGGAAAGACCCGCTTAAGCTCTATGCTGTGATTTGTTGCTTAAGCTGTGTTCGGAATATCTCTTTCCGTCTTTAAGCCGCGTAGCTCACCTGATGGGCTTCTACTTGGCTTTGGATATTAGCACTTTACGTTATCCAAGTTATAATATGGACCCTATGTTCAGTAACCATTGATGGCCTGAGAAAAAAAATGCTAGGTGCCCACAATAAAAATCAAGAAGGATTTAGAATTATGTACTTTTGGTTTAGCCATGTTATACTGCATATAGATGTAAAAAAAATGTACCGTTTATGTTAGTGAGTCTGTATGTATTTATTGGCGTATTTACCCGTGTAAACGAACTTATGTGTGTTCCTGGTGGAAGTCGTTACTCCGGTCCGAGCGTCCTTGCTCGGAAAGGTAAAGGGTTCTGCCCTGTTATGAGATTATAGGCCCCTGAAACCCACTGGGCGCTTCTTTGCCATTTTTCGGGGGATTTTGTAGCAAAGTAAGCCTGGGCCTACTTCCACCATAGCGCGTGTCTATAGGTTTGAGTGTGCCTGTTTTCGAGGGCCTAAATGCGCTCTGCGCTACCCTAGTAGAGTTTACGGGGGTGTGTGTGTTTTTGCCTGAGTGGTTTTGTGGGGTAGGTAATAACACCTTTCCTGTACCCCGTGTACCGTGTGTGAGTGCGTGGTCACAATGTGTAGGCGTGTATCGTGCATCCTGAGGGACTGAATGCAACACCCTCTTATGCATTCGCACCTGGGGTACTAATGCCGGTATTCGCCTTCGTTCTGGCAAACTTGCCCTTTGAACTGGCGGTATAGGTCGCTTAATGGCTTGTGTCTGCCCTAGCAATGTGGTGGCGTGTAGCCTGACCGATTTCTGGCCTGTGGCCACGGCAGACTCCTGCCATTGCGTTTGCCTATCTGTGTGGGTGTGTGTAGGCTGTATGTACTGTAGGGCGGGCTCCACATCCTCAGCCCATGACGTGGTTACGTCCCGTTGTTTCCCTGTCATATAATGTGTTTCTGAGAGTCCTGGCTTCAACTCCCTCTCGTTCGTCCGCTCAGAGGGGATTGGCCTAGGGTCTGCTCCTCGGTTTGGCAAAATTGCCTTCCGAACCGGAGCTAAGGGATGTGTATTGGTGTAAGCTTGTCCCCACAGTGTATTGGAGTCTAACCTGGCCGTCTTCTGGACTGTGGCCATGGTGACCTCCTTCCCATGTGTGACAGTACATGGCGAGAGGGACATCCTCGCAAATTGTCGAGTCAGCGTATCCACGCTTATGTCCTCTCTCGGCTGGGCTGGTGGCCCTGCCATGTACTCAAAAATGGCCTTGTTGTTCTGGAGTTCACGGTATTCGTCCCAAATTTGGGCGTACTGACCGTTGAGGCTCATGGCCTGCTCAGCGACCTTTGTGCCATTGGTCCCTATGCGTCGGTGTTCCCTGATAAGTGTCTCCCATTGTTGGAACATAAACTCGTGTCGGCAGTGTAATTGCCAGTGTGCTTTAATGATTTGTGTACGGAGGGTGGGGATTTTCGCCCGAATCTTGCGATTCTTAGCGCTGCGGATTGGCCGGACAAGGGCTCTTATGATCCGCATGTACTGGGCGTGCAGGAGCTGCTGAAACCTTCTGAGGTAGTCCTGCCTAGTTTCAAAAACTCTGTGCCAGGCAATTAATTCCTGGTACTCCCCAATGCTCCTCAGCACAGCTAGGCGGTATAGAGGGGCCATGCTAAATGAAGTATGTGCCTTCTTATTTGAAAAAGAAAAGAAAAAAACTGTAACTGTGCGTGTTTGTCAGTGTATCCTATGTCTCTGTGATTCTTTCTGGGGCTGGGGGGTTGGTTTGCTAAGAATTTCCCCTATGTAGACAGTGCAAAGCAAAAAAAAACTGCTTTCTGTCTGAGAGGAAAGAGAAGAAAAAATTTTTCAGTCTCGCTTGGCTATATGCGGTACGGGCCGTTTTTACTACGAGGGCTCGTTGGTTGAGTCCTGTTCTACTATGCGTAGTACCTGGCCTCCACCATCTGTTTTAGATCCCTTATTTGGGGGTGGTAGGATCTAAAACGGAAGAGTTATTGTGTTGATTTAGAAGGAAATGTCTAAAAGGAGGTAGCTTCCCGTAGTCGGGCAAGCTGACCAGTGTAGAGTGTTGTTTTAGTGTTGGGGTGCTCCTATAAATAATGTAGGAGTGTTTTAGGGGATGGTACTCAATGCAAGGGTCACTGTGCTGGGCGTCCAGCTGACTGGTTAGATAATCGTATTGTACTCGTCAGCTATATGGCGCGGGCCGCTTCTAGCAAGCAGGCCGGTACGGGAATACGATGTTGCTTGCACTAGCAAGTATCTGGCTACTATAAGTCACGTCTAATAGTGACGGAGGGTTCAGGAAGGGAGTTAGGGCGTAAAGAAGCGTGTAAACAGTAATGCAGGTGTATGTACTGACCAAGTGTTTATTGGTCAGTGATAATGGATATGTGAGTCCCTTTTAAGGGATGTGGTGATGTTACAATGTGTACAAACTTGTCTATACAAATTGGGAGTAAGGTTACAAAGTTATAGGATTCTGAACACTTGCTGACTCACTCACCTGATGATACCAGCGTAGCCTCCGGCCGTCACGTTGAAAGACTGATAATTGAGAGATCCCCCTGACCTCCTTAGGACTCCTTTTTATATTCTTCGGCGCTATGCTGTCAGCATTGTGATGGCATAGCTGCCCCAGTTAATAATGTGTCGCTGTGTGTAATAGTTATGCAAGGATTGAGCCAGCTTTCTAGAATGGCAAGCTGTCCTTGCGGTGTTGATAGATGTTGGTCTGGCTTTACAAGGGTTGCCAGTTAGGAGATTTAGATAGATGATGGGGGGATGGTCTCCAAGGGGTGCATACCCCTGGGGTACTGTACAATATCGTTGCACTCCTTCCAAAATAGCGAACAAGCTCTGTCGGAGGAGGAAGTTTCCAAAAATGTCAAAGTACCACACGGTGCGCCCATGCCTTATCTAGCCCACTGCTAATTAACGGATAAAGAGAGTCCTTTTCAAGAAATGGAGACGAGATTAAAGAAGCAGATAAGGCAAGAAGGAAATCAGGATAGAATAATATATTCAAGTAGTATAAGAGAGACTCAACTGCCTAAGTTTTCAAATAAACAGGGGTGTCCTATGGAGTTCATGAATCAAGTAGAGGATAGATTTAAAGAGTCAAGATGGTCAAAATGAATGGAACATGGTAGTAGAGCTATTGGACCAGGCTTCAATAGGAGAAACTAAGGGGTGGTTTTTATTATACAAGCATACTTTGGTAAATTTTGAAGATTTGAAGATTACGTTTCTTGAAAAATATTGGAATGAGGATAACCAATCGCAAGTGAGACAAATTATTAATTCTGGCATGTATCATTCTGGGGAAGGGAGTAATATGACGGAAGTAAAGACAGAGTAAGAGCTCTCCTCCACAGCCTACTTTCCTGCGAACATTGCATATATCTCCCGAACGCATGATCGGGTTTTAACGAACGAGGTGTTGTTGGCGTTGAGGTGACGTCCTCTTTGCTAAGGATGTGTGTTAGTAATTTTTAAATGTTCTTTATATTGGCGCTATCTTGGAAACGAAGAATTTTGGAAAAAAATGTTTGTTTGACGTTATTGAAACGTCCCTAAGCCCTTTAGACAGACAGCAAGTTTCAAGTGTGTAGGACAAAACAAAATGATAGCCTACTTTCGCGAACATTGGCGATAATTCGTGAACGCATGGTCGGATTTTAACGAATGAGGTGTTGTTGGCGTTGAGATGACGTCCTCTTTGATATGAATGTGTGTTGATATTTCTTTTTAATTGAAAATGTATGTTTTTGAAATTGTCACTATTTTGGAAACTGTGAAGTTGAGAAAAAAGTTTGTTTGACGTTAATGAATGGTCCCTATGCGCTCTAGGCAGAAACGAAGTTTCAAGTCAGTTGGACAAAAGAAAATGAATTTTGAAAAATGTTCACTACTTTGGAAACGGTGAAGTTGACAAAAACGTTTGTTTGTCATAAATGAAAGGTGATGTTGTCCTCTTTACGGGGATGTAGCTGAAACCATGTTTTTGGTCTAAAACGGCGTTTCCCTTATTATTATTTTACTTCCCCAGATATTTGGGGGGGAAACGAAAAAAAAGTGAGAACCAGGTTTGGTGGGGGAAATCGCTGTTATGATGGTAAAAGTCATTTCTATGACGTTGGGAGGGGAGCCGCTCTCTCGCTTTTAAATCATAGAGAAAAGAGAATATGCAAGTCTTGAAGCTGACCGTGGCTCGAGGACCTAGCCTCCCTCTCTTACCACGAGAATGCCGTGGGCCCCGATTGCGTGGGAAAACGTTGACTCTGCACCTGTGCTCACTCTGGACCGTGCGAGATAACAGCCTCTGTTCGCACTCAGCCGTTACCTTGATCCCATGAGCCAAGATTATTCTGGTCTGAGAGCATTGTGTTCAAATGCTGATGCTGAACTTTACATGGTAAGCACACTCGGGTCTTGTGCAATATGTGAACCATTAATGTGTGCAGTTCTCCCAGCCACTCATTGCTTGCGAAAGTGTTTGTTACAGTGTGAGAAAATGATGGGTTGGCAATTCATCGAGACATATTGTAACGATTCGATCCCACAGCTGTTAGATTTATAGGGTTATTCATTTATTATTATGTCATTATTCTTATTAATTAATACATCGATGAGATGATTTTAATGTCATATTTGTGTAAGCGATTTTCTTTAAATTATTAGTCAGACAGGTTTTATTATCGTATTCGATTAGATTTGAGGTAAATATATATTTTTGTAAGGAGACGAAGTATACTGCATGTCGTAAATATATATTGCAACAAGTTTGGCAATAAGAACCAACTCAATGTGTCACATACAGAACGACGCAGTAGTTATTTCACCACGGTTAAGATACATCCACGGGATCTTAAAACCCACATGAGTAATCATCACTAGGCTACTATCTCGAGTTCATAAGGCACAAATATTTCAAATCATGGTGCAGGAACCACGCCATTTCTACTGAAGGTACCCGTCAACATATTGCAAATTGTGGTTTAACTTGAGTCCCATGATGATGAATGAGCCAAGAGTTCGTGGAGAGGGTAGCTGCCTAGGTATAGTGGGGGCTGCTTGCTACCACGTGACAAGAAGTATATAAACGCACTCCCGCTACTACACAGTCATTAGAGGAACGGCAGGTCATTAGTGAACAATTGTTCTGACCGTATGAGGAGAGCGCCAACTGAGACTCTTAGCTGTAAAGAGCTGAGCTAATACTCGACTTCCGACTTCAAGCCATATAACAAGATGTCTACCCGATAATAATATCAGTCAGCAATGGGTTATAGCTCAGATTTACAATAAATCTATAAGTCGCAACGGACTTGGTTATGTTAAACCATATCCAATGACATACTGCAACATTTTGAGAATTATGAGAAGGAACATCAATGTTATCTGTCGTGACATTTTACATGACGAATCTACAAGTAAGTAAGCATCAACAATTATTATTTCCGTCTCCATTTGCAATTTAGAGTCAAGCTCTTCAATTCAATTCATTTAAATGTTTATTTTCTTTTAAATTATCCAGCCGCGTTGAGTAAATTTAAATTCAATTGTTGTAACTATTAGTATTTTCATGAGTCAATAAATTATTTCTTTAACTTCATGTCTATATCTTTTCTTGTAGTTAGTTTATACTATGAGGCAATTCAATTACTCCTTAAATAAATACTGGATTGGTTAGATGACTTTGTCTCACCATGACCAGGGATAAGTAGGTCTCACTCTACTGCTGAAAGCCGAGATTAATTCATCAATTTCGATTCACTATAATAAATAGGGATCTGGCGCCCAACTCATATTATATTATACTATCAAAGGTAAGTACATACAACAGTGTATTTATTATTATCTTGTTTGTTTTAATCGTACCATTACAAATAGCACCACAACAAAGGCACCTATATTTCGACCCATTACACTTGGCACCACAACGAAGGCCTAATATTTCTCTTATATTACGACCCATTACATATGGCGCCACAGCGTGAGACACGAAAACCGTTCGGTACTTATGAGAGGAGTGTATGATTTCAGTGTAAATTGTCAGTGCTTTTTGGGGACAGTGAAGTGAAGTGAAATTTTGGAAAGGCAATCTTTATACGGTGTATTCGAGATGGCGGATGAGAAAGAGAAGCCTTTAGAGATTCCTGAAGGTGCATTAGCTGAGATGTCTGATAAATTACATAGAGATTTAGGTGAGAAAATAGGTAAGAATCATCAGAAGAATATGAGGATGTTAGATGAATGGAATATAGGTGAGAGCAGCATAGAGTCAGAGGAGAAAGTATAATAGAGGTAGTAGAGACGTTAGGGGATACGGAAGAAGAATCAGTGAAGACAGCCTGTAAGGAGACTGTAATTGAAAGCAGATTAGAGTCAGAGGAGATAATAGGAGAACGCAGACGCATCATCTATCAAAACCACCCCTAACTGGCAGACATAATAAAGCCAAAACAGCACCTTTTACACAGCAAGGGCGGCTGCCCAGATTGGGGAGCCTGCCAAATACTTGCATCACACTCACAAACATCTACACAATGGCTAACGAGGACACCTACATCGATAGAATGCCGACGAAGCAGCGCCAGAGCCTATAAGAGGAAGGCCTTAATGAGGACACACTCTCTCTCTATTATCAGGCATACAGTGTGTCAGCCGGAGGCCCTAGTACAAGCTGTTATCATCAGGTGAGTCAGCAGTGTTCCGATATCCTATACTCTGTAAAACCTACCCCACAAACTTGTACACATAATTTGCACAATTGTTCACATTTCCCTAAAAAGGACATACAATTTCATACATCACTGACCAATAAATACTTGGTCAGTAAACTACACCTTGTATTCGTAATTACACGCCTCTTCACATCCTAACACCCTTCCCGACTCTCGTCACGAGTAAGCGTGACAACAGTAGCCTGTAATCGCCGGCTCAAGTTCTATTGTGTCTCTCACACGCGACCGCTGGCCGCAAGCCGCCAGCATAGCTGACACCAGCAGGACTGTTATATAATTCATCCCGATCAGCTGGGAGCCCAGTACATTAACCTGGCTCAAAGGATCATCCCCTAATCGACGCTTACGTCTTCATAGGAGCACCCCCTAGCATTTAAACATTATACAACACTCTACACTGGTGAGCTTACCCAGCTACGGGAAGCTACCCTCTCTAGAAATCACCTTCCATATCAGCACACTAACACATCTGTTTTAGACCTAACCACCCCCAACTAAGGGATCTAAAACAATTTGGTGGAGGCCGGGTACCACGCACAGTAGACAAGAGGCTCATACAACGAGTTCTCGTGGTCAAAACGGCCCGTACCTCATACAGCCAAGCGAGACTGAAAAAAAAATTTTTGATCTCATATTACGTCACACGTTTTTTTTCTATTACATAGGAGTTTGTATTATTACACCCACCCCCATCCGCCCCATAGTGCAAAGTCGGTGAAAATTAAATGTCCACATTTAGAACCATACTAAGAGACTTTGCGCACCATTTGTCGGCTAGTACGACTCCACTCCTGCCGAAGCTAAAAATTAAGAACAGTGACTTAATAACTGACCAGACCGCAGTACAACTTCTCAGGGACCTTGAATTCAAGACATCAGAGATCCGCGCTCAACACCCTGCAGTGGCAGCACAAGTTATACATTTTACACGATCCCAGGCCAGTGAACACAGACAAGAGTCACTAATATCCAGCGCTAGTGAAGTAGATTGCCTGCCAACACTCCACCCCCTATTGTTGCAGCAACTGCAAATCACAGAGCAGAAAACTAATAATCTGCTCGAGCGCATTACACAGCTACTAGAGACAGACACTGTCAAGTCAGATAATCACACGACAGAAGCAGTTCTAGACATCCACACTATTCTGGAAAAAGTGAAACAGGATTTAGACAGGACTGTACACGTAGTCAAATCCACACAGTACGACAACACGCCATCAATCAGTACCGACATATCAGGTGACGAGCCACCTGGTAACATAACACAAGTGTCGTACACGGGAAGCGAGGCTAATTCCCCTCTGAGTAACCCAAACACCTCGGCACACGATAGCGGTGCGAACAACATAGACAGATCGCAATCACTACACAGGCAACAAGAGACAGCTGAAAACGAGATGAATAGACACACAGAGTACCCCATGATCCACCCCACAAAGGTCACGGGGGAAGGCCAGGATCCCGAGGAATACCTCAAGGCCTTCAATAGAACGGCTCGGATCAATGGTTGGAGCGAGGAAGTTAGGATACGGCTCCTTCCTGCATACCTCACAAAGGCGGCCATGACATGGTATGAGCTTCATGAGGACAACCTAGAAAATGCCACACGGGAGGAAATCACCTTATTGTTCAAAAGTGAATTCCAGCTCATACCAGATGATGACGATCTCTACGACCAAATTAGACAGAGGTCACAGGGACCTAAGGAAAGCGCCCAGGCATACATCAATGTAAAGTTGATAATGTGCGATAAATATAACGCAGCTATGACGAACAAGCAGAAAGTCAAGCTGTTAATGCAGGGCCTCAGACCATCCATAGTGGACAAGTTGTGTATTATGAACAACCCCACGGTCCAACATATGTTGAACAACATAAAGACCATAGAGGAAGGGAAAAAGATCACGGAAAAAGCTACGGAGAAAGCCGTGGATCAGCACTTCCAGACACAGAAAGACGACACTAATCATAAAATGGATGAATTAGTGGACAGGATGGAGAAATTGACCATAGCTGCCATCCAAGCAGGCGGGAGGCCGCTAAGGGATGAACACGTAGACACACAAGAGCTCTATTATCCTGAAAGGGACAGGGGGTACACCGAGAGGAGACACTACGGGAGGGAGGAAACTTACTACCCTCCATAGCAGCCGACAACACCACACGCACAGGACAGGCCACACTACCCTCCGCGGTACTCACCGGTATCGTACACGGACACAGAGCCGACATACCCCTCACGACGACCACCATCCCCGTACACACAGGAGTACTACCCTGGAGAGTACGAGCACACCATCCCCCGACGAAACAACCCGCCATCAAGCAGACAGGCCTACGCTGCCCCTCAATACAGGGCAGACAGGGAGTACCGGGATAACTCGCCCCCAAGCAGGCAAGGCTATGCAGCCCCGCAGTACTGGAAAAATGGGGAATATCGGGAGAAACCGCCCCCACGCAGGCAAAGCTATGCACCCCCACAATACAGGAGAAATGGGGACCGTCGAGGAAACCCACCCCCGACCAGACAGGGGTATGCAGCTGCCCAGTACAGGGAAAAAGGGAATCGACGGGAAAACCCACCCCCGCAACAGCAGACATACACCCCACCCTGGCGGAGACAGGGAAACTACCGGGCAATAACCGACAGGCAAGAAAACCCACAAGAGGGCGGGACAATATAGATACATACACAAAGAGCCCGGAACACTACCCCCTCCCCGACGAACACCCGAGGGAGTTCAGGGATGAGGCACCCCGCCGGACAGACAGGGGGGCAATACTCCCCACACCTAGCCACACACCGCAGGCGGGGAGCTGGCGCAGCCACCCCGAGGGGGGGCGCACATACAGTACAGGCAGGCGCACACCTACGTTTCAAAAAAACGCCTAGACGGGGAGGTTCGGCCAGCTGATGAAGCGGCTGTGGTTCCTCCCCCAGCACAACACCAGAAAGGCCCTTCCCCCAAGCAAACTCGTAAGAGAAAGGGGAAGAAGCAGCCAGCTAAAGCTAAGGCTGACGATCCGCCCCCGGGCCGTTTCCAGACACACCCCGTACAAGGAGACGGCAACTGTCTGTTTGGGGCCATGAGCTTCCTAGTCCAGAACACCGAGGACTATCATAGGGACTACAGACAGAAAACGGTCCAACATATCCTGGCCAACTGGAAAGAGTACCGAGATTTTGTGTCGGACGAACGGGAATACCCATTCCAGACCGGGGCGGATTACAAAAAATACATGGGTAGGGACGGCACCTATGCCAGCGCCGTAGAGGTGACCGCTCTCGGCAAGGTGCTTAAAGCAAATATCCACGTATACACTGACGTGCACTCGCCCCCGCTATTTACCACTGCGGGATTTGACAAGGACCTGCACATACTCTTTACAGGGAACCGTAAGGCGGGACATTATACGCCCCTCATAATTACGCACAAACAGACTGAGAATAAACCCACACCCTCCAAACAGAAAACCATACCCCCTACACCACAACGCAGGGTGGGAAGTGACCACACACAGGCGCAGGACGCGAGCTCAATCGGCATTGGGAAGCCACCAACAGGAGTCGAAATCGCGACCGCCTGGAACAAAAAACGGGGTAACAAGGGCAAGCTCAGGGTCACATTTGCAGACACACCTTCCCGAGAGGAAGAAAACAACAGCACACCTACACAAAAGCTGGGAACGGTCAGTACATTAAACGTTCGCCAGCAGACTTCTATTTTTACAGCGCGGGCGATTAAGAGAGCAGGCAATGTACTTGGTGAGCGCACTTTGCTGACCGAACCAAAGTACTCGGGACAGGAAGTAAGCCAAGAGGCTAAGCGTGCCCGGTACGATAAGCGGCCCGCTCCATGCCTTCCCAGTACAGATGTTACGCCGGTAGCAACAACAACAACATACACCCTACACAATACATCGGTGCAGGGCAATGGATTCCAGGTATCGGCCCTCACGATACACGCCAACATAAACGGGCACAGAGTGCAGGCCCTAATTGACACTGGGGCAGCGGTAAGTTGTATAAATAAAAGACACGTTACCGAAGGCCAAATACACGATGTCACGTCTACAGTCCCCCAGGGGTCTGCACCCCCTGGAAGCCACCCCCCATCATCTATTAAAACCACCCCTAACTGGCAAATCTCATAAGTCCAGAACAACATCTTTTACACAGCAAGGGCAGCCAACCAGTTTGGAAGGCTTGCCAAACACTTGCATCACACTCATAAACACCTACACTATAACTATCTGGGGCAGCTATGCCAATGGAATGCTGACAGTACAACAGCAAAGCCTATAAGAGGAAGGCCTTAAGGAGGACAGGGCTCTCTCTCCATTATCTGTCATACCGTGCGTCGCCGAAGGCTCTACTGCAAGCTATCACCAGGTGAGTATCAGTGAAGTGTTCAGAGATCCTATATTTTGTAACCTACTCCACAAACTTGTACACTTAAACTTATAACATTTATTACATTCCCCTAAAAGGGACTCACAATTCCATATTCACTGACCAATAAATACTTGGTCAGTACACTACACTTGTCTTACTAATTACACGCCTCTTTACGTCCTAACGCCCTTCCTGATTCCCGTCACGATTGACTGTGACAATAGTAGCCAAATAGTTGCTAGCTCAAGTCTCATTGTACTTCCCGCAGCGGCCCGACTGCCTAAGCAGCGAGCCGCCAAGATAGCTGACGCACGCACGTCGGTTATATAACTCTCTCCAACCAGCTGAGAGGCTAGTACATTAACCTGTACACAGAGGTTCATCGCCCGAGTTATACTTACGTCTTTATAGGAGCATCCCCTAGCATCTACACACTAAACAACACTCTACACTAGTCAGCTTACCCAGCTACGGGAAGCTACCCCCTCCTAGGCATCACTTTATAAATTGGTACATTAACACATACGTTTTAGATCTAACTACCCCCAACTAAGGGATCTAAAACAGATTGGTGGAGGCCGGGTTCCACGCACAGTAGACAAAGGGCTCATACAACGAGTTCTCGCGGTCAAAACGGCCCGAACCGCATACAGCCAAGCGAGACTGGATTTTTTTTTCTCAGACAGAAAGCATCATTTTTGCTCCGCACTACCTACACAGGGGAAATTCTTGTTAAACCAACCCCCCAGCCCCCAGAAAGAATCAGAAAGATACAAGATACACTGCCACACACGCACAGTTTTTTTATTTTATTAGAAGACGCATACACTTCATTCAGCATGGCCCCCCTATACCGCCTAGCTGTGCTGAGGAGCATTGGGGAATACCAGGAATTAATTGCCTGGCACAAAGTCTTTGAAACAAGGCAGGACTACCTCAGAAGGTTTCAGCAGCTCCTGCACGCCCAATATATGCGGATCATAAGAGCACTTGTCCGGCCACTCCGCAGCGCTAAGAATCGCAAGATTCGGGCGAAAATCCCCATCCTCCGTACACAAATTATTAAGGAAGACTGGCAACTACACTGCCGACACGAGTTCATGTTCCAGCAATGGGAAACACTCATTAGGGAACACCAACGCATAGGGACTAATGGCACAAGAGTCGCTGAGCAGGCCATGAGCCTCAACAGGCAGTACGCCCAAATTTGGGACGAGTACCGCGAGCTCCAGAAAAACAAGGCCATTTTTCAGTTCATGGTAGGGCCACAAGCCCAGCCGAGAGAGGACATAAGCGTAGATACGCTAACGCAGCAATTTGCGAGGATGTCCCTCTCGCCACGTACTGCCACACAAGGGAAGGAGTTCACCGTGGCCACAGTCCAGAAGACGGCCAGGTTAGACTCCAACACACTGCGGGACCCAAGTTACATAAATACACGTCCTTCAGCTCCGGTTCGGAAGGCAATTTTGCCAAACCGGGGAACAGAACCCAGGCCAACCCCCTCAAAACGGACGAACGAGAGGGAGTTGACGCCAGGACTCTCGAGTACACATGACATAACAGGGAGTAATCGGGAGGTAACTATGTCATGGGCTGAGGACGTAGAGCCCGCCCTACAGCACATTAAGCCCACATACACCTACACAAATAGGCAAACACAATGGCAGGAGTCTACCGTGGCCACGGGCCAGAAAGCGGTCAGACTACACGCCACTACATCGCCAGGGCAAACACAGGCAATCAAACGGCCTTTGCCGCTAGTCCAAAGGGCAATTTTGCCAGGACGAAAGCGGGCACCTGCATCTGTACCCCAGGTGCGAATGCATAAGAGGGTGTTGCCTTCAGGCCCTCAGGATGCACAATACACACCCGCACACTCTGACCAGGCGCTAACACACAGTACACGGGGTATAAGAAAGGTCTTATTACCTACCCCACCAGACCGGTCAGGCAAAAATACACACACCCCCGTAAACTCTACTAGGGTAGCGCAGAGCGCAATTAGTCCCTCGAACACAGGCACACTCAGACCAACAGCCAGACGCTACGGTGAAAGTAGGCCCAGGCTTACTTTGCTACAAACTCCTCCGAAAAATAGCAAAGAAGCGCCTCAATGGGTTTCAGGGGCCTATGCCCTAGTAACAGGGCGAATGTATTCACCTTTCAGACCAAGGACGCTCGGACAGGGATAACGACTTTCACCAGGAGTACAAAATAAACCAATATCACTTGCATATGATGTATATCACGTAGGCTCGTTTACACATGAGAAATACGATAATAGACACACAGAGACTCACAAACATAAACTGCACATTTTTCACGTATATACAGTGGAACATGGCTAAATCAAAAGTGTATAATTCAAAATTCTTCTTGTTTTTTTTTGGCCCCTAGCATTTTTTTCAGGCCATCAATGGTTACTGATCATAGTTGGTCCACATTATAACTTGGACAATGTAAAGTTTTTAATATGCAAAGCCAAGCGGAAACCAATAAATGGGCCACGCAGCTTAGGTTCGCAGAGAGCTATTCCGAACACAGCTTAAGCAACAAATCACAGCATAGAGCTTAGGCGAGTCTTTCTAGGTAGAAATGACTGAATGTTCTATGTTCCGGTCCCACAGTTTGATAGATTCTCTTGTGACGGGCGAGAGCCCTAATTGTAGGCAGGAATTAAGAATCTCAAACTACTTTTCAAAAATGGTAGATTCCCCTGAGACGTAACTAGATTACTGGCGTACTAACGTCGCCAAATAGGCGCATAGTACACTCAAGTCCTACTCCTCATTTTTAAACATTTTTGATATTGCTCACGACACAATTTTTACAGACTACCGCCGCCTGGCAACCCGCTCTGATAGGTATAAAGCATTTAACAGGCGGGAACACTATCAAAAGAAAGGGAAGTGATCCCACTGGCAGACGTGGAAAGAAGGCCAGGAAATAGCCTTCGGACCTCGCTGACCGCACCGGGATACGACCCTAATACTTGACAGAACTGTCCAGAAGACACAAGCCTGAATGGCACCAGAAATAATTACTCTGGTCAAAGACGGTCCCGAACCCGTAACCTCCTGAATACCAGGAAGGTAAGGTCGGGTAGCTATCCAGTTGCAGGATAGGAAAGTAAGGGACAGTTACACTAGCAGATATTCACACGCGGAAGACAATCAAATCACCTCCGACACCTAGTCATCAAACACGCGACTAGCGGCCCGGAGACACTCGTGCATAACGACATTTAGTACCATTAATAGAGATATATTCGACCCACGCTACATTAACACAAAACTTGGGGACACGAATGTATTCAGTGAAAGGTTCTTTTACATGGCGGAAAGCCATAATCACAACAAGAGAACGGGCAATCAAATTCACACACATACACGTGCTGGAAATATGAACAGAGCCAGACAAGTAACAAGTGAGTGCACACGCCATTGTAATTCAATACTGTCACACTCAGCGATAACACACTCCGCGTGGGCGACCTTTGCTGGCACACACAGACTGAGAGCACTCCAGGCTGAGCTGGGACATACACCTTCATTCATGCCAAGTCCAGAACCCCATAACTTCCAAAATTACACTACGAGGAGAATTCAAAAAGTCCAAACTTCTCACGCCAAAGCGTATTTTTATCCGCATGCCTTAAATACACGATGCGTGTGCCATAGTACATACGGCACAGATATCGTAATACCAGGTCCTTACAGCAAGCCGGGTCCGAACTCATAACCACACAACACACTCGTACCAAAAACTAACTAACCGATGGTATTTTTGGTACGAAAAACACAATCAAAATACATACAGGGGCGCTCAAAACCAACAGACAACGCAGACATAGAACACAGAGAATTACATGAAATTGCGGGTCCAAATGCCCAATAAAAATCGGACACCGTGGAAAACAACTATACAGACTCCCAACTACACCGAAATTGGCCCATACAAGTACATAAACAGGTAATACCACATTTCCTCCGGCCAAACACCATGCAAAAAATTTCGATTACACCAGACATAGGAAATAGATTTCCCAGACACAGGTATAGAAATTTCATAATCCCAGACAGTGACAACACTCACATACTGAGAAAAAGTCACGTTCCGACAGCCGACATACGCAATGTCAGAGACTTCATGTACACAACCAAATGAAAGCATAACATGACGAAATACTGACTTGCAGATTCCGCCGCATTGCAACACTGCCGACGACAGACACTATTGTTATATCAGAAGTGACCATGAAATCACAAACACAAACCAATTACCATGCCATACATTTTTCAGCACTGCTACAACAGTCGTGACATTTAGCAAAGTACAGACATAATAAGCCGGAATTATCTTAGGGCCACAGGAACATATCTACAAAGATGTTGAACATAGTCCCATACACACGCGCTCACTAATCAGGAGCTAATACAGACAGGGGCGCTGAGGGAACAAGACCTCCCCCTAATAACTTCATTTCTCGACTTTATTTCTAAAAAAATCATTAGAGGTTATCAGGACATGGCCAGGCACACTACGATCACTTGCACATTAACACTTCAAATGGGAGACCAGATTAGGCCGTGACGTCACAGCGTCACCACACTTTACTATCCCAGGAAGCGGATAGAAAGCAGACATGGACCAAGGGAGGATGACAGGAGCATAGGTGGATAATCCCAGCGGGATTACCAATATTCCACCCACAGGCTACCATTTTAATACCTTACTCCCCTTTCATAACCTTCCCAATTACAACATTAACCAACACAGACATACAGACACGATAAAAACAGCTACACTACATGACAAAATATACACCGGGGTTGATAGACTTCATGCGTTTAAAGAGAGGGCTTACTACGCCCTGGATCTCAATGCTAACACCTGAATATTAGGGGTGTGTCGGAAAACGACAATTAAGCGTAATGCGCATCTCCAAGTAAGAGATGAGGCCAAAGTTATATATTAACAACTTTTTTTATTAAATAATCCCGCATGAAAGGGACATAATATTATTACGCCTCACCCCATACCTATCCTTACATGAGAGCGCGTACGCCTCATATCCAGATACATGCATGGAATATCCCGCCCACATACCAAGGGTTATTATTTTTTGACCTGCATGACACTTTGGAAAAAAATTTTGCAAACCCGGGAAATACCTACCCCCGTCCACTCATTGTAGAAGCATCCTGGTAGCATCACCGGCTTTAGGCCACCATTTACATGAAGCCCAAAGATGCGCAACCCCCTCCTACCTTGCTTCAAGCCTATTCAACGAATAAAGCCCCCGGATCCTAATAACAGGGAACCTAACGCTATAAACCCTACTAACGCCTCCATAAAAATCAACAAAGCATTACAGCTGGAAATCCGACATAGCAAAGTAGACCTGAAGTAGTGTAAGTAGGGAGGCTGGGGGGGTTTTGACTCAAATACCGTTATTTATTCAAATTAGGGGGCGTGGCAAGGTCAATGAACTTGAGATAGGTCATGCTCAATGACCTTGAGGTAGGTCATTGACCCCCAAGGTCGCCGGGACCCCGGAAGGTAAACAAACCTTCGGAGGGTCCAGGAACCGGTTTGAGGGGGTGTGGGTGGAGGGGGAGGAGTGGAGATGGGGAGGGGGTGTGGGTGGAGGGGGAGTGGGAGGGGGAGGGGGGGGTGGTGGCGAGGTTGGGGGATGAGGGGAAGGATGGAAGAGTGTCTGCACGAGACCCTCCTCGACCCAGTCTCTCTCTTGGACTGAGCGCCTTCTCTGATATTATCCTGGGCTATATAGCTTTGCTTTGATCCCGACAAGATCCGAGTGTTGCCGAAGGTTTCCGAATCCTTGGTTGTGAATGAATCGTCAGAGAATTGAACGGTCAACTGGTGTGTGTGTGTGTGTGACGTCACAGCAGAATACGGGGATGTGGGGTAGGTCATGAACGGGAGTGTTTTGAATGGAAAACATTAGTGTAACTGGTGTGTGTGTGACGTCACAGCAGATTACGGGATGTGAGGTAGGTCATGAACGGGAGTGTTTTGAATGGAAAACATGAATTGCGGTGGATGGCGGTGGTTGTTTGGACCCTGACGTGATAGGTTGGTTAGGTGTGAATGGGTCTGAGAGACAAACAAGATGGGGTTGAAAGCGCTCAATGGTAAACAAACATCAATGGTATCGGGAGTAGTGAATGGAATTGAGAGAGAGAGAGGGGGAATGAACTGGTTGTTGAATGTGCTCAATGGTAAACAAACGTCAATGAATCTGGAGTAGTATTTCCTGTAAATGGTAGGGTGGGGGTCGGATACAGATCGCATAGCATGTTGAGTCGGCCAGCTCGACATGAAATAAAAACAAGAAGGTGTACACCAGATCTGATTTATTAATCCTTATTCTTCTTCCTCTTCATCTTCCTCTTCATCATCATCATCATCTTCTTCTTCTTCATCCTCTCCAACTCTCTCACACCCTTCCATCGCCGTCATTAACTGCGTAAAAAACTCCACCAACACTGGATCATTTCCAAAGCTATAAAAAAAATGTATACAATAAAGAGTACAACAAAATTGTTTTATAACGCTTGTTTATCTAAATATTGTATTGTGAATTGCTGGGAGTGTGTGAGAGCAAGTACAGTTCACCTAAGTCTGCAGCAGCTTCCAGCGGACGCCCTTAGGGTGAGCTACAAGTTCTGTTCATTTTTAAGTAGTTTCAAAATTTTGCTACTAGATATTAATGATACCTAGTGGTGAATGTTGGAACTTGAGTATGGGTTTCAGTGCTGGCAGTGTTCACGAACATGTGTGACTCACTTGAGTATGTAGGTGCTGTGAATTGCTGGGAGTGTGTGAGAGCAAGTACAGTTCACCTAAGTCTGCAGCAGCTTCCAGCGGACGCCCTTAGGGTGAGCTACAAGTTCTGTTCATTTTTAAGTAGTTTCAAAATTTTGCTACTAGATATTAATGATACCTAGTGGTGAATGTTGGAACTTGAGTATGGGTTTCAGTGCTGGCAGTGTTCACGAACATGTGTGACTCACTTGAGTATGTAGGTGCTGTGAATTGCTGGGAGTGTGTGAGAGCTAGTACAGTTCACCTAAGTCTGACCACATTTCAAATGCATCAATTCTCCTCTTTTCTGTACAGTACAATCACTTATTTTGTAAACCATTTGGTTGAGTTAGTCTCCCAGTAGCACATAGTCAAATATATACACTAGGATATACTTTAAAGTTATATACTTAAGTATGTTGAATATTACCTGAGAGACAAGGATCCAATTACAATCTGGTGTGAACGCTGTAAGCTCGTAGCCAACTCTACCTTCATTTCAATTCTGCTCGAGTATTTATACCCCTCCGAATACAGGAAACGTCTCTGGATTACCGTTCCTTTCACACAAACATGACCTCCATACGACATTACCCTGCGTTAATACAGGAATCGTTACTGACCTTCCTTTCACCAGAAATAGCTCCACACTGTATAACCCTGTACAACTAGCTTAAACACTTCTAATTAATCCGCCTTTCACCAGAAACCACACAGTATATAAAGAGAATGTTCCTTTTCACAACATATCATTCGCTGCAATGTCTGGGGACAAGATCAATGAAGTCATGAAGATGGAAGAAGAAGATAACCAGGAGGAGTTGACGCTGGATCTGTTAATGTAAGTATTATTTATTTACTAAAGCCTTATGTAGCAGCACGCCAGTCTCTCACGGTTGGGTGCGTGGTTCAATTCCAGTCACTTTATGTTAGATCTGTGCTGGGCAAACCAAAAGCAGACAGGTTTTTCTCTGGGAACACCAGTTTTCCCTGTCAAAATTTTCTTCCGGCAACACCCTCCACTATCATTTCTTTTTATCTGTCATTCATTTAAACATTGACTCTAAAAAGTGAGACAGGCTTGGGCAGCCAACACAGATCTTTCTCGCCGCTAGATGGAGTTTAATTCATTCCATTCCTGATCTGGTCAAATACTGGAAGCAAGCGGTGTTTTTTTTCTTTCTTCAAAATGATTAGAAATACTGAGCGTAGTTACCGCCTTTGTAGCCCATGTTTACTTGGGTGTGAGTAGAATTTGTCTGATAACCCGTGTTATTGCGATGAATAAAAAAAAGGATTGGGAAGGAAGTCAGATTTTTTTTAGGTGTGTTAAAATCCTTTAGTATGCCTTCCTTTGGAGGGGGAGTAAAGCCAGTGGTTACATGTTCTCACTTTATGACATGTAAAAGATCCGTCCACAGACTAAACTTGTGTGAAGCAAAATTGACAGGTTAGATTTTGTCAAAACAAGTTCCAACATTTACCACTAGATGGCATTATTATCTGGTAGCAAAAAACTTGGAACTTGTAGCTCACTCTAATGGCGTTCGCTGGAAGCACCTACATACTCAAGTGAGTCACACATGTTCGTGAACACTGCCAGCACTGAAACCCATACTCAAGTTCCAACATTCACCACTAGGTATCATTAATATCTAGTAGCAAAATTTTGAAACTACTTAAAAATGAACAGAACTTGTAGCTCACCCTAAGGGCGTCCGCTGGAAGCTGCTGCAGACTTAGGTGAACTGTACTTGCTCTCACACACTCCCAGCAATTCACAGCACCTACATACTCAAGTGAGTCACACATGTTCGTGAACACTGCCAGCACTGAAACCCATACTCAAGTTCCAACATTCACCACTAGGTATCATTAATATCTAGTAGCAAAATTTTGAAACTACTTAAAAATGAACAGAACTTGTAGCTCACCCTAAGGGCGTCCGCTGGAAGCTGCTGCAGACTTAGGTGAACTGTACTTGCTCTCACACACTCCCAGCAATTCACAGCACCTACATACTCAAGTGAGTCACACATGTTCGTGAACACTGCCAGCACTGAAACCCATACTCAAGTTCCAACATTCACCACTAGGTATCATTAATATCTAGTAGCAAAATTTTGAAACTACTTAAAAATGAACTTGTAGCTCACCCTAAGGGCGTCCGCTGGAAGCTGCTGCAGACTTAGGTGAACTGTACTTGCTCTCACACACTCCCAGCAATTCACAGCACCTACATACTCAAGTGAGTCACACATGTTCGTGAACACTGCCAGCACTGAAACCCATACTCAAGTTCCAACATTCACCACTAGGTATCATTAATATCTAGTAGCAAAATTTTGAAACTACTTAAAAATGAACAGAACTTGTAGCTCACCCTAAGGGCGTCCGCTGGAAGCTGCTGCAGACTTAGGTGAACTGTACTTGCTCTCACACACTCCCAGCAATTCACAGCACCTACATACTCAAGTGAGTCACACATGTTCGTGAACACTGCCAGCACTGAAACCCATACTCAAGTTCCAACATTCACCACTAGGTATCATTAATATCTAGTAGCAAAATTTTGAAACTACTTAAAAATGAACAGAACTTGTAGCTCACCCTAAGGGCGTCCGCTGGAAGCTGCTGCAGACTTAGGTGAACTGTACTTGCTCTCACACACTCCCAGCAATTCACAGCACCTACATACTCAAGTGAGTCACACATGTTCGTGAACACTGCCAGCACTGAAACCCATACTCAAGTTCCAACATTCACCACTAGGTATCATTAATATCTAGTAGCAAAATTTTGAAACTACTTAAAAATGAACAGAACTTGTAGCTCACCCTAAGGGCGTCCGCTGGAAGCTGCTGCAGACTTAGGTGAACTGTACTTGCTCTCACACACTCCCAGCAATTCACAGCACCTACATACTCAAGTGAGTCACACATGTTCGTGAACACTGCCAGCACTGAAACCCATACTCAAGTTCCAACATTCACCACTAGGTATCATTAATATCTAGTAGCAAAATTTTGAAACTACTTAAAAATGAACAGAACTTGTAGCTCACCCTAAGGGCGTCCGCTGGAAGCTGCTGCAGACTTAGGTGAACTGTACTTGCTCTCACACACTCCCAGCAATTCACAATACAATATTTAGATAAACAAGCGTTATAAAACAATTTTGTTGTACTCTTTATTGTATACATTTATTTTATAGCTTTGGAAATGATCCAGTGTTGGTGGAGTTTTTTACGCAGTTAATGACGGCGATGGAAGGGTGTGAGAGAGTTGGAGAGGATGAAGAAGAAGAAGATGATGATGATGATGAAGAGGAAGATGAAGAGGAAGAAGAATAAGGATTAATAAATCAGATCTGGTGTACACCTTCTTGTTTTTATTTCATGTCGAGCTGGCCGACTCAACATGCTATGCGATTTGTATCCTACCCCCACCCTACCATTTACAGGAAATACTACTCCAGATTCATTGACGTTTGTTTACCATTGAGCACATTCAACAACCAGTTCATTCCCCCTCTCTCTCTCTCAATTCCATTCACTACTCCCGATACCATTGATGTTTGTTTACCATTGAGCGCTTTCAACCCCATCTTGTTTGTCTCTCAGACCCATTCACACCTAACCAACCTATCACGTCAGGGTCCAAACAACCACCGCCATCCACCGCCATTCATGTTTTCCATTCAAAACACTCCCGTTCATGACCTACCTCACATCCCGTAATCTGCTGTGACGTCACACACACACCAGTTACACTAATGTTTTCCATTCAAAACACTCCCGTTCATGACCTACCCCACATCCCCGTATTCTGCTGTGACGTCACACACACACACACCAGTTGACCGTTCAATTCTCTGACGATTCATTCACAACCAAGGATTCGGAAACCTTCGGCAACACTCGGATCTTGTCGGGATCAAAGCAAAGCTATATAGCCCAGGATAATATCAGAGAAGGCGCTCAGTCCAAGAGAGAGACTGGGTCGAGGAGGGTCTCGTGCAGACACTCTTCCATCCTTCCCCTCATCCCCCAACCTCGCCACCACCCCCCCTCCCCCTCTCCCCCTCCCCACCCCCACTCCTCCCCCTCCACCCACACCCCCTCAAACCGGTTCCTGGACCCTCCGAAGGTTTGTTTACCTTCCGGGGTCCCGGCGACCTTGGGGGTCAATGACCTACCTCAAGGTCATTGAGCATGACCTATCTCAAGGTCATTGACCTTGCCACGCCCCCTAATTTGCATAAATAACGGTATTTGAGTCAAAACCCCCCCAGCCTCCCTCATGCACCGACTTCGCTCGAGAACAGTTAAATTATACATGCAATCTGCCCCGGCTTTGTCCGGGAACAGTTAAATTATACAAACAATCCGCCCCGGCTTCGCCCGGGGAACAGTTAAATTACACAAGCAGTTTGCCCCCGGCTTTTCCAGGGAACAGTTAAATTATACAAACAATCTGACCCGGTTTCACCAAAGTACAGTCATGGCCATCACCTGACCATGTAGCACCTGGGTGTATAACTTGTTTGATAACCTGTGTTCTTGTAATGGAATGAGGAGAAGTAGGAAAATGGTGAACGCAAGCTGCTGACAATTAAATTAGTGGCCAGCGATAATGGGTGTGTAGAAGGGTTTTGATAACTTTTGTGTGTATACACATATTTGCTAATGGCTTAGGTATACTAAAACACTATTATAGATATCAAATTCGATTTCAGAATGTCGGCAATAAAAAATGCGAATTCCATAGGGAAAGATGCTGGACCAGAGACTAAACGACTACAGGATCTGCAGGTAAACGAGTCTTATTTGGTAACTGCTGTTCGTCGAGTCAAGACGAAATTTGGTGAACGTATTCTTTGTGAACTGTCTGGAAAGAAGGCGACATTCCTTACCAGCATCTATCACTTGTTCTGAAAGCTCACTTGTTTGGTGCTGACCTTGTATTTGTAAAGGGAAGTGAAAAAAGGAATGGTTGCGTCAGTATGTTAATTCAACATGTCAACTTGTTGACCTTCATGATCTGGGATGTCCTGCACTGTACAACCTGTCCGTGCCTGATGAACCTCTACAAAATAAAACACTTCAAAATGTTTGGAAGCTTTTTGATTGGCTAGCTCGCAGAGCATGTCAAAACTTGCATGTTGAGTGCAAAGCGTCGTAACGTCAGCTTCAGTGTGAGACATACCAGTGATCAGTGTGGACGTGTAGTAATATGGCAGCAATTGAAGGTTTGGACTCAAACCCCACAGAGCGAGCTATTGTCAAGTTTTTTGCCTGTAAAAAAAAGCTTGACAGTTTCACAGATGAGGAATTGAACGCTTTGCCCAAGGCGTTCCTTTTTTATGTTGCTTCAAACGCGGTGAAAAATATTTGGCACAGTGTACCTAGTGAATGGAGCAGAGATCCTGGTCTGCGTGAACTACAACCATGCACTGACTTTAGTCATCACCAGCAAGTGTCTATTACTAAAATGCCATCCATTAGACAGTGTGGAACGTGTCAGCTCATCAAATTGTACCACGGCCATACAAATATGCCGTCCTGTAAAGACTTTGCTTCATCATTCCATGGTTGTGATGAAGAAGAGGAAGAAGAGACAGCAGCGGCCGTATCGCCAGCACCAAAAAGTAAGACAACGATTGAAAAAGATATATCGGACCTTTGCTGGTCATGGTCTAGTTAACAAGGCCATTGATGTACTTCCCATTGAACTGCATATTCCCGGCTATCAATTTTGTGGACCTGGGACTAAACTAAACCAACGTCTAGCACAAGGTAATTCTGGAATCAACAAATTGGATGCTGCGTGTAGAGATCATGACATTGCTTACAGCAACAAGAATGCAGAAGTACGTCGAGTTGCAGACCACATTCTTCTAAGAAAGGCTGTACAGCGCGTGACATCATCTACTGCTTCCATTGGTGAAAAGATTGCAGCCTTGATCGTGACAGGAGCTATGAAGTCAAAGCTAATGATTGGTGGTGGTTGTGGATTAGCGAGGAAAAGGACAAAGAAATAACCATGAATCAAATATTGTTAAGTATTTATTTGAGAGTCAGTCCACCAGATTACAGCATTCACAAAATATGTTTTGGTTTCTTCTTGTAAAAACATACAATTGTAATAAAAAAGAATTGAAAAATTAAAGTGTGTTCTTATTTACTAGGTGTGGAAATGTCCAAAAGGCAAGCTATTTACACCATCCCACAACCGTTTATTGTCATATGTAGACAGCGATGTTTTATTTTGATTTACTGTAAATATATTATGGTTCTTTGAAAGAATGCGTGTTTGCTGGTACAAGCGAGAGGTGTTTGTGTAGAGTACACATCGATATTCCTCAACATTGAGGAATTGTGTGACGCTACGAAGAACACCCTTCGCTTTGCATTGACCTTTATTCTTTTGTGTTGAAAATGCGTACATTTTCGGCGCCAAAGCCACAAATTCCGTCATAACATCGCCAGCACACTCATCCTTAAATAGACCAATGTGTTTTTTATTCATGGGAATTATGCAAAACATATTGTTAACCTCATAGTTTGAGGTATCAAAGTAACTTGGATGTTCTCTCATCACAGAGTAAATATCCGTCTTATTGGTTTGATAAATAAGACTGTCTGTATCCATATACAGTAATTTTACATCTCCAAACTTTTGTTTGGCAAACTCATAATGAAATTGATACATTACAAATTTTGAATAGTCAAGTATTACCATTCCTAAGTAAATTGGTTTGTTATACATGATTTCTGTCTTTGACAATTCAATGGTTACTAAATCAGTTTCAATAACTCGTACTGAATGGAAATTGGGCATAGCAATATATTTTCGTGCGCCATATCGACCATCCCAGTGGTTTACCAAATGAATAGTTCTTTGCTTTCTAATATTTTCCATAGATTTACCGTAGCATGCATTGTTCATTAATTTATAAAAATTTGACTCGAATGTAGTCTTGGCGTGCTGCCGATAATGAGTATTTAATTGCATGTACGGTTGTAACCATGGTTTCTGGTCAAAACAAATAATGCGGTGAATGGTTTGTAGCTTCAAACCGTGTTTCAAACATTGCATTAAATTTTCGATGTGTATGACGTAGCGATTTTTCGGATTTAACGTTGCCATCAACTTTTTATTGTTGGAACGTGAACTGGGAGGTTGTAGTTTTTCAACACAAAATGGTAGATCAGAATGATCATTGTGTATCTCGCGGGGATATAATATGTCAACTTCTAGAACATAGCCACGTGTGTTATTGCTCAACGCGTCCTGTAAATTAAAATTTGAAACTTCATCTGAAGTCAGCCATCGAAAATTTTGATACGGAAGCGGTTTTTCCATAGCATATCCGTATAAATTGTTACAATCCAGGTAGGTGAGGTATGTTGTAGGTTGCTTTGGTTTGTATGTATCCATATATGGATTATTTGCTTTGGCATGCTTTTGCACAAGCGATACAAGCCCGCCACGTATCCCGCGTTCAAAAAAGAGCAACATGTCGATGTCAGTTAATAGTTCCAGTTCTATTTCAGTCACCTTCAACATACAGTCCCAACTGTATCCGGCAAGGGTGTAGTAATGGGCTGGATCTAGATTGTAGATTTCAAGACATAGTTTGCGAAAGTGTTCAAACACGTCTGTCAAAAGTAGTGTATCAATTTTGAGGTATAAATCAGCATACTCGCCCAAAGTTGATATCTTGAACACGTCCCATACTTTTTGGGCGTGTAAATAGTCTTCTTCAGAAATATGACTTTTTGTTAAGTCATTGTAAAATTTATCCTTTGAAGGGAGTGCAGTTTCCTGCAAACATGCCCAATTGTTTACATGATTATAGGGAAACACCCCTTTTCGAATGCATAATTCAAATTGTTCGTCACCAGTAAAGTTTCGACGTACAGAATTCAAATTGTTTGGGTGAAGCCCTTGAACCAGCGCATCCAATGATGATACTTTTAAACCAGCTTTGTCAATAGGCCATTATACTATTAAAATTCTAAACATCTTCATGTGGATTTAAACATACCATCTCAGCATTTACAAGTACTGTAATGTACAGTTGTTGTTTAAGTCTTCAGTCTTTTGACTGGTTTGATGCAGCTCTCCATGCCTCCCTGTCCTGAGCTAATCGTTTCATCTCTACATAGCTCCGACACCCTACACCCGACACAATCTGTTTAACATATTCTAACCTTGGTCTACCCCTACAGTTTTTGTCCTCGAACCTTCCTTCCATAACTTAGCTTGCTATTCCAGGGTGTCTTAATATGTGTCCTACCAATGTATCTCTTCTCTTCATTAGCAGTCGCCAGAAATATCTCTCCTCTCCCACTCGTCTTAATACCTCTTTATTTGTTACTCTCTCTACCCATCTGATCTTCATCATTCTCCTGTAACACCACATTTCAAATGCTTCAATTCTCCTCTTTTCTGTACAGTACAATCACTTATTTTGTAAACCATTTGGTTGAGTTAGTCTCCCAGTAGCACATAGTCAAATATATACACTAGGATATACTTTAAAGTTATATACTTAAGTATGTTGAATATTACCTGAGAGACAAGGATCCAATTACAATCTGGTGTGAACGCTGTAAGCTCTTAGCCAACTCTACCTTCATTTCAATTCTGCTCGAGTATTTATACCCCTCCGAATACAGGAAACGTCTCTGGATTACCGATCCTTTCACACAAACATGACCTCCATACGACATTACCCTGCGTTAATACAGGAATCGTTACTGACCTTCCTTTCACCAGAAATAGCTCCACACTGTATAACCCTGTACAACTAGCTTAAACACTTCTAATTAATCCGCCTTTCACCAGAAACCACACAGTATATAAAGAGAATGTTCCTTTTCACAACATATCATTCGCTGCAATGTCTGGGGACAAGATCAATGAAGTCATGAAGATGGAAGAAGAAGATAACCAAGAGGAGTTGACGCTGGATCTGTTAATGTAAGTATTATTTATTTACTAAAGCCTTATGTAGCAGCACGCCAGTCTCTCACGGTTGGGTGCGTGGTTCAATTCCAGTCACTTTATGTTAGATCTGTGCTGGGCAAACCAAAAGCAGACAGGTTTTTCTCTGGGAACACCAGTTTTCCCTGTCAAAATTTTCTTCCGGCAACACCCTCCACTATCATTTCTTTTTATCTGTCATTCATTTAAACATTGACTCTAAAAAGTGAGACAGGCTTTGGCAGCCAACACAGATCTTTCTCGCCGCTAGATGGAGTTTAATTCATTCCATTCCTGATCTGGTCAAATACTGGAAGCAAGCGGTGTTTTTTTTTTCTTCAAAATGATTAGAAATACTGAGCGTAGTTACCGCCTTTGTAGCCCATGTTTACTTGGGTGTGAGTAGAATTTGTCTGATAACCCGTGTTATTGCGATGAATAAAAAAAAGGATTGGGAAGGAAGTCAGATTTTTTTAGGTGTGTTAAAATCCTTTAGTATGCCTTCCTTTGGAGGGGGAGTAAAGCCAGTGGTTACATGTTCTCACTTTATGACATGTAAAAGATCCGTCCACAGACTAAACTTGTGTGAAGCTAAATTGACAGGTTAGATTTTGTCAAAACAAGTTCCAACATTTACCACTAGATGGCATTATTATCTGGTAGCAAAAAACTTGGAACTTGTAGCTCACTCTAATGGCGTTCGCTGGAAGCACCTACATACTCAAGTGAGTCACACATGTTCGTGAACACTGCCAGCACTGAAACCCATACTCAAGTTCCAACATTCACCACTAGGTATCATTAATATCTAGTAGCAAAATTTTGAAACTACTTAAAAATGAACAGAACTTGTAGCTCACCCTAAGGGCGTCCGCTGGAAGCTGCTGCAGACTTAGGTGAACTGTACTTGCTCTCACACACTCCCAGCAATTCACAGCACCTACATACTCAAGTGAGTCACACATGTTCGTGAACACTGCCAGCACTGAAACCCATACTCAAGTTCCAACATTCACCACTAGGTATCATTAATATCTAGTAGCAAAATTTTGAAACTACTTAAAAATGAACAGAACTTGTAGCTCACCCTAAGGGCGTCCGCTGGAAGCTGCTGCAGACTTAGGTGAACTGTACTTGCTCTCACACACTCCCAGCAATTCACAGCACCTACATACTCAAGTGAGTCACACATGTTCGTGAACACTGCCAGCACTGAAACCCATACTCAAGTTCCAACATTCACCACTAGGTATCATTAATATCTAGTAGCAAAATTTTGAAACTACTTAAAAATGAACAGAACTTGTAGCTCACCCTAAGAGCGTCCGCTGGAAGCTGCTGCAGACTTAGGTGAACTGTACTTGCTCTCACACACTCCCAGCAATTCACAGCACCTACATACTCAAGTGAGTCACACATGTTCGTGAACACTGCCAGCACTGAAACCCATACTCAAGTTCCAACATTCACCACTAGGTATCATTAATATCTAGTAGCAAAATTTTGAAACTACTTAAAAATGAACAGAACTTGTAGCTCACCCTAAGGGCGTCCGCTGGAAGCTGCTGCAGACTTAGGTGAACTGTACTTGCTCTCACACACTCCCAGCAATTCACAGCACCTACATACTCAAGTGAGTCACACATGTTCGTGAACACTGCCAGCACTGAAACCCATACTCAAGTTCCAACATTCACCACTAGGTATCATTAATATCTAGTAGCAAAATTTTGAAACTACTTAAAAATGAACACAACTTGTAGCTCACCCTAAGGGCGTCCGCTGGAAGCTGCTGCAGACTTAGGTGAACTGTACTTGCTCTCACACACTCCCAGCAATTCACAGCACCTACATACTCAAGTGAGTCACACATGTTCGTGAACACTGCCAGCACTGAAACCCATACTCAAGTTCCAACATTCACCACTAGGTATCATTAATATCTAGTAGCAAAATTTTGAAACTACTTAAAAATGAACAGAACTTGTAGCTCACCCTAAGGGCGTCCGCTGGAAGCTGCTGCAGACTTAGGTGAACTGTACTTGCTCTCACACACTCCCAGCAATTCACAATACAATATTTAGATAAACAAGCGTTATAAAACAATTTTGTTGTACTCTTTATTGTATACATTTTTTTTATAGCTTTGGAAATGATCCAGTGTTGGTGGAGTTTTTTACGCAGTTAATGACGGCGATGGAAGGGTGTGAGAGAGTTGGAGAGGATGAAGAAGAAGAAGATGATGATGATGATGAAGAGGAAGATGAAGAGGAAGAAGAATAAGGATTAATAAATCAGATCTGGTGTACACCCTCTTGTTTTTATTTCATGTCGAGCTGGCCGACTCAACATGCTATGCGATTTGTATCCTACCCTCACCCTACCATTTACAGGAAATACTACTCCAGATTCATTGACGTTTGTTTACCATTGAGCACATTCAACAACCAGTTCATTCCCCCTCTCTCTCTCTCAATTCCATTCACTACTCCCGATACCATTGATGTTTGTTTACCATTGAGCGCTTTCAACCCCATCTTGTTTGTCTCTCAGACCCATTCACACCTAACCAACCTATCACGTCAGGGTCCAAACAACCACCGCCATCCACCGCCATTCATGTTTTCCATTCAAAACACTCCCGTTCATGACCTACCTCACATCCCGTAATCTGCTGTGACGTCACACACACACCAGTTACACTAATGTTTTCCATTCAAAACACTCCCGTTCATGACCTACCCCACATCCCCGTATTCTGCTGTGACGTCACACACACACACACCAGTTGACCGTTCAATTCTCTGACGATTCATTCACAACCAAGGATTCGGAAACCTTCGGCAACACTCGGATCTTGTCGGGATCAAAGCAAAGCTATATAGCCCAGGATAATATCAGAGAAGGCGCTCAGTCCAAGAGAGAGACTGGGTCGAGGAGGGTCTCGTGCAGACACTCTTCCATCCTTCCCCTCATCCCCCAACCTCGCCACCACCCCCCCCCTCCCCCTCTCCCCACCCCCACTCCTCCCCCTCCACCCACACCCCCTCAAACCGGTTCCTGGACCCTCCGAAGGTTTGTTTACCTTCCGGGGTCCCGGCGACCTTGGGGGTCAATGACCTACCTCAAGGTCATTGAGCATGACCTATCTCAAGGTCATTGACCTTGCCACGCCCCCTAATTTGCATAAATAACGGTATTTGAGTCAAAACCCCCCCAGCCTCCCTCATGCACCGACTTCGCTCGAGAACAGTTAAATTATACATGCAATCTGCCCCGGCTTTGTCCGGGAACAGTTAAATTATACAAACAATCCGCCCCGGCTTCGCCCGGGGAACAGTTAAATTACACAAGCAGTTTGCCCCCGGCTTTTCCAGGGAACAGTTAAATTATACAAACAATCTGACCCGGTTTCACCAAAGTACAGTCATGGCCAGCACCTGACCATGTAGCACCTGGGTGTATAACTTGTTTGATAACCTGTGTTCTTGTAATGGAATGAGGAGAAGTAGGAAAATGGTGAACGCAAGCTGCTGACAATTAAATTAGTGGCCAGCGATAATGGGTGTGTAGAAGGGTTTTGATAACTTTTGTGTGTATATACATATTTGCTAATGGCTTAGGTATACTAAAACACTATTATAGATATCAAATTCGATTTCAGAATGTCGGCAATAAAAAATGCGAATTCCATAGGGAAAGATGCTGGACCAGAGACTAAACGACTACAGGATCTGCAGGTAAACGAGTCTTATTTGGTAACTGCTGTTCGTCGAGTCAAGACGAAATTTGGTGAACGTATTCTTTGTGAACTGTCTGGAAAGAAGGCGACATTCCTTACCAGCATCTATCACTTGTTCTGAAAGCTCACTTGTTTGGTGCTGACCTTGTATTTGTAAAGGGAAGTGAAAAAAGGAATGGTTGCGTCAGTATGTTAATTCAACATGTCAACTTGTTGACCTTCATGATCTGGGATGTCCTGCACTGTACAACCTGTCCGTGCCTGATGAACCTCTACAAAATAAAACACTTCAAAATGTTTGGAAGCTTTTTGATTGGCTAGCTCGCAGAGCATGTCAAAACTTGCATGTTGAGTGCAAAGCGTCGTAACGTCAGCTTCAGTGTGAGACATACCAGTGATCAGTGTGGACGTGTAGTAATATGGCAGCAATTGAAGGTTTGGACTCAAACCCCACAGAGCGAGCTATTGTCAAGTTTTTTGCCTGTAAAAAAAAGCTTGACAGTTTCACAGATGAGGAATTGAACGCTTTGCCCAAGGCGTTCCTTTTTTATGTTGCTTCAAACGCGGTGAAAAATATTTGGCACAGTGTACCTAGTGAATGGAGCAGAGATCCTGGTCTGCGTGAACTACAACCATGCACTGACTTTAGTCATCACCAGCAAGTGTCTATTACTAAAATGCCATCCATTAGACAGTGTGGAACGTGTCAGCTCATCAAATTGTACCACGGCCATACAAATATACCGTCCTGTAAAGACTTTGCTTCATCATTCCATGGTTGCGATGAAGAAGAGGAAGAAGAGACAGCAGCGGCCGTATCGCCAGCACCAAAAAGTAAGACAACGATTGAAAAAGATATATCGGACCTTTGCTGGTCATGGTCTAGTTAACAAGGCCATTGATGTACTTCCCATTGAACTGCATATTCCCGGCTATCAATTTTGTGGACCTGGGACTAAACTAAACCAACGTCTAGCACAAGGTAATTCTGGAATCAACAAATTGGATGCTGCGTGTAGAGATCATGACATTGCTTACAGCAACAAGAATGCAGAAGTACGTCGAGTTGCAGACCACATTCTTCTAAGAAAGGCTGTGCAGCGCGTGACATCATCTACTGCTTCCATTGGTGAAAAGATTGCAGCCTTGATCGTGGCAGGAGCTATGAAGTCAAAGCTAATGATTGGTGGTGGTTGTGAATTAGCGAGGAAAAGGACAAAAAAATAACCATGAATCAAATATTGTTAAGTATTTATTTGAGAGTCAGTCCACCAGATTACAGCATTCACAAAAGATGTTTTGGTTTCTTCTTGTAAAAACATACAATTGTAATAAAAAAGAATTGAAAAATTAAAGTGTGTTCTTATTTACTAGGTGTGGAAATGTCCAAAAGGCAAGCTATTTACACCATCCCACAACCGTTTATTGTCATATGTAGACAGCGATGTTTTATTTTGATTTACTGTAAATATATTATGGTTCTTTGAAAGAATGCGTGTTTGCTGGTACAAGCGAGAGGTGTTTGTGTAGAGTACACATCGATATTCCTCAACATTGAGGAATTGTGTGACGCTACGAAGAACACCCTTCGCTTTGCATTGACCTTTATTCTTTTGTGTTGAAAATGCGTACATTTTCGGCGCCAAAGCCACAAATTCCGTCATAACATCGCCAGCACACTCATCCTTAAATAGACCAATGTGTTTTTTATTCATGGGAATTATGCAAAACATATTGTTAACCTCATAGTTTGAGGTATCAAAGTAACTTGGATGTTCTCTCATCACAGAGTAAATATCCGTCTTATTGGTTTGATAAATAAGACTGTCTGTATCCATATACAGTAATTTTACATCTCCAAACTTTTGTTTGGCAAACTCATAATGAAATTGATACATTACAAATTTTGAATAGTCGAGTATTACCATTCCTAAGTAAATTGGTTTGTTATACATGATTTCTGTCTTTGACAATTCAATGGTTACTAAATCAGTTTCAATAACTCGTACTGAATGGAAATTGGGCATAGCAATATATTTTCGTGCGCCATATCGACCATCCCAGTGGTTTACCAAATGAATAGTTCTTTGCTTTCTAATATTTTCCATAGATTTACCGTAGCATGCATTGTTCATTAATTTATAAAAATTTGACTCGAATGTAGTCTTGGCGTGCTGCCGATAATGAGTATTTAATTGCATGTACGGTTGTAACCATGGTTTCTGGTCAAAACAAATAATGCGGTGAATGGTTTGTAGCTTCAAACCGTGTTTCAAACATTGCATTAAATTTTCGATGTGTATGACGTAGCGATTTTTCGGATTTAACGTTGCCATCAACTTTTTATTGTTGGAACGTGAACTGGGAGGTTGTAGTTTTTCAACACAAAATGGTAGATCAGAATGATCATTGTGTATCTCGCGGGGATATAATATGTCAACTTCTAGAACATAGCCACGTGTGTTATTGCTCAACGCGTCCTGTAAATTAAAATTTGAAACTTCATCTGAAGTCAGCCATCGAAAATTTTGATACGGAAGCGGTTTTTCCATAGCATATCCGTATAAATTGTTACAATCCAGGTAGGTGAGGTATGTTGTAGGTTGCTTTGGTATGTATGTATCCATATATGGATTATTTGCTTTGGCATGCTTTTGCACAAGCGATACAAGCCCGCCACGTATCCCGCGTTCAAAAAAGAGCAACATGTCGATGTCAGTTAATAGTTCCAGTTCTATTTCAGTCACCTTCAACATACAGTCCCAACTGTATCCGGCAAGGGTGTAGTAATGGGCTGGATCTAGATTGTAGATTTCAAGACATAGTTTGAGAAAGTGTTCAAACACGTCTGTCAAAAGTAGTGTATCAATTTTGAGGTATAAATCAGCATACTCGCCCAAAGTTGATATCTTGAACACGTCCCATACTTTTTGGGCGTGTAAATAGTCTTCTTCAGAAATATGACTTTTTGTTAAGTCATTGTAAAATTTATCCTTTGAAGGGAGTGCAGTTTCCTGCAAACATGCCCAATTGTTTACATGATTATAGGGAAACACCCCTTTTCGAATGCATAATTCAAATTGTTCGTCACCAGTAAAGTTTTGACGTACAGAATTCAAATTGTTTGGGTGAAGCCCTTGAACCAGCGCATCCAATGATGATACTTTTAAACCAGCTTTGTCAATAGGCCATTATACTATTAAAATTCTAAACATCTTCATGTGGATTTAAACATACCATCTCAGCATTTACAAGTACTGTAATGTACAGTTGTTGTTTAAGTCTTCAGTCTTTTGACTGGTTTGATGCAGCTCTCCATGCCTCCCTGTCCTGAGCTAATCGTTTCATCTCTACATAGCTCCGACACCCTACACCCGACACAATCTGTTTAACATATTCTAACCTTGGTCTACCCCTACAGTTTTTGTCCTCGAACCTTCCTTCCATAACTTAGCTTGCTATTCCAGGGTGTCTTAATATGTGTCCTACCAATGTATCTCTTCTCTTCATTAGCAGTCGCCAGAAATATCTCTCCTCTCCCACTCGTCTTAATACCTCTTTATTTGTTACTCTCTCTACCCATCTGATCTTCATCATTCTCCTGTAACACCACATTTCAAATGCTTCAATTCTCCTCTTTTCTGTACAGTACAATCACTTATTTTGTAAACCATTTGGTTGAGTTAGTCTCCCAGTAGCACATAGTCAAATATATACACTAGGATATACTTTAAAGTTATATACTTAAGTATGTTGAATATTACCTGAGAGACAAGGATCCAATTACAATCTGGTGTGAACGCTGTAAGCTCGTAGCCAACTCTACCTTCATTTCAATTCTGCTCGAGTATTTATACCCCTCCGAATACAGGAAACGTCTCTGGATTACCGTTCCTTTCACACAAACATGACCTCCATACGACATTACCCTGCGTTAATACAGGAATCGTTACTGACCTTTCTTTCACCAGAAATAGCTCCACACTGTATAACCCTGTACAACTAGCTTAAACACTTCTAATTAATCCGCCTTTCACCAGAAACCACACAGTATATAAAGAGAATGTTCCTTTTCACAACATATCATTCGCTGCAATGTCTGGGGACAAGATCAATGAAGTCATGAAGATGGAAGAAGAAGATAACCAAGAGGAGTTGACGCTGGATCTGTTAATGTAAGTATTATTTATTTACTAAAGCCTTATGTAGCAGCACGCCAGTCTCTCACGGTTGGGTGCGTGGTTCAATTCCAGTCACTTTATGTTAGATCTGTGCTGGGCAAACCAAAAGCAGACAGGTTTTTCTCTGGGAACACCAGTTTTCCCTGTCAAAATTTTCTTCCGGCAACACCCTCCACTATCATTTCTTTTTATCTGTCATTCATTTAAACATTGACTCTAAAAAGTGAGACAGGCTTTGGCAGCCAACACAGATCTTTCTCGCCGCTAGATGGAGTTTAATTCATTCCATTCCTGATCTGGTCAAATACTGGAAGCAAGCGGTGTTTTTTTTTTCTTCAAAATGATTAGAAATACTGAGCGTAGTTACCGCCTTTGTAGCCCATGTTTACTTGGGTGTGAGTAGAATTTGTCTGATAACCCGTGTTATTGCGATGAATAAAAAAAAGGATTGGGAAGGAAGTCAGATTTTTTTTAGGTGTGTTAAAATCCTTTAGTATGCCTTCCTTTGGAGGGGGAGTAAAGCCAGTGGTTACATGTTCTCACTTTATGACATGTAAAAGATCCGTCCACAGACTAAACTTGTGTGAAGCTAAATTGACAGGTTAGATTTTGTCAAAACAAGTTCCAACATTTACCACTAGATGGCATTATTATCTGGTAGCAAAAAACTTGGAACTTGTAGCTCACTCTAATGGCGTTCGCTGGAAGCACCTACATACTCAAGTGAGTCACACATGTTCGTGAACACTGCCAGCACTGAAACCCATACTCAAGTTCCAACATTCACCACTAGGTATCATTAATATCTAGTAGCAAAATTTTGAAACTACTTAAAAATGAACAGAACTTGTAGCTCACCCTAAGGGCGTCCGCTGGAAGCTGCTGCAGACTTAGGTGAACTGTACTTGCTCTCACACACTCCCAGCAATTCACAGCACCTACATACTCAAGTGAGTCACACATGTTCGTGAACACTGCCAGCACTGAAACCCATACTCAAGTTCCAACATTCACCACTAGGTATCATTAATATCTAGTAGCAAAATTTTGAAACTACTTAAAAATGAACAGAACTTGTAGCTCACCCTAAGGGCGTCCGCTGGAAGCTGCTGCAGACTTAGGTGAACTGTACTTGCTCTCACACACTCCCAGCAATTCACAGCACCTACATACTCAAGTGAGTCACACATGTTCGTGAACACTGCCAGCACTGAAACCCATACTCAAGTTCCAACATTCACCACTAGGTATCATTAGTATCTAGTAGCAAAATTTTGAAACTACTTAAAAATGAACAGAACTTGTAGCTCACCCTAAGGGCGTCCGCTGGAAGCTGCTGCAGACTTAGGTGAACTGTACTTGCTCTCACACACTCCCAGCAATTCACAGCACCTACATACTCAAGTGAGTCACACATGTTCGTGAACACTGCCAGCACTGAAACCCATACTCAAGTTCCAACATTCACCACTAGGTATCATTAATATCTAGTAGCAAAATTTTGAAACTACTTAAAAATGAACAGAACTTGTAGCTCACCCTAAGGGCGTCCGCTGGAAGCTGCTGCAGACTTAGGTGAACTGTACTTGCTCTCACACACTCCCAGCAATTCACAGCACCTACATACTCAAGTGAGTCACACATGTTCGTGAACACTGCCAGCACTGAAACCCATACTCAAGTTCCAACATTCACCACTAGGTATCATTAATATCTAGTAGCAAAATTTTGAAACTACTTAAAAATGAACAGAACTTGTAGCTCACCCTAAGGGCGTCCGCTGGAAGCTGCTGCAGACTTAGGTGAACTGTACTTGCTCTCACACACTCCCAGCAATTCACAGCACCTACATACTCAAGTGAGTCACACATGTTCGTGAACACTGCCAGCACTGAAACCCATACTCAAGTTCCAACATTCACCACTAGGTATCATTAATATCTAGTAGCAAAATTTTGAAACTACTTAAAAATGAACAGAACTTGTAGCTCACCCTAAGGGCGTCCGCTGGAAGCTGCTGCAGACTTAGGTGAACTGTACTTGCTCTCACACACTCCCAGCAATTCACAATACAATATTTAGATAAACAAGCGTTATAAAACAATTTTGTTGTACTCTTTATTGTATACATTTTTTTTATAGCTTTGGAAATGATCCAGTGTTGGTGGAGTTTTTTACGCAGTTAATGACGGCGATGGAAGGGTGTGAGAGAGTTGGAGAGGATGAAGAAGAAGAAGATGATGATGATGATGAAGAGGAAGATGAAGAGGAAGAAGAATAAGGATTAATAAATCAGATCTGGTGTACACCTTCTTGTTTTTATTTCATGTCGAGCTGGCCGACTCAACATGCTATGCGATTTGTATCCTACCCCCACCCTACCATTTACAGGAAATACTACTCCAGATTCATTGACGTTTGTTTACCATTGAGCACATTCAACAACCAGTTCATTCCCCCTCTCTCTCTCTCAATTCCATTCACTACTCCCGATACCATTGATGTTTGTTTACCATTGAGCGCTTTCAACCCCATCTTGTTTGTCTCTCAGACCCATTCACACCTAACCAACCTATCACGTCAGGGTCCAAACAACCACCGCCATCCACCGCCATTCATGTTTTCCATTCAAAACACTCCCGTTCATGACCTACCTCACATCCCGTAATCTGCTGTGACGTCACACACACACCAGTTACACTAATGTTTTCCATTCAAAACACTCCCGTTCATGACCTACCCCACATCCCCGTATTCTGCTGTGACGTCACACACACACACACCAGTTGACCGTTCAATTCTCTGACGATTCATTCACAACCAAGGATTCGGAAACCTTCGGCAACACTCGGATCTTGTCGGGATCAAAGCAAAGCTATATAGCCCAGGATAATATCAGAGAAGGCGCTCAGTCCAAGAGAGAGACTGGGTCGAGGAGGGTCTCATGCAGACACTCTTCCATCCTTCCCCTCATCCCCCAACCTCGCCACCCCCCCCCCCCCTCCCCCTCCCCACTCCCCCTCCCCACCCCCACTCCTCCCCCTCCACCCACACCCCCTCAAACCGGTTCCTGGACCCTCCGAAGGTTTGTTTACCTTCCGGGGTCCCGGCGACCTTGGGGGTCAATGACCTACCTCAAGGTCATTGAGCATGACCTATCTCAAGGTCATTGACCTTGCCACGCCCCCTAATTTGCATAAATAACGGTATTTGAGTCAAAACCCCCCCAGCCTCCCTCATGCACCGACTTCGCTCGAGAACAGTTAAATTATACATGCAATCTGCCCCGGCTTTGTCCGGGAACAGTTAAATTATACAAACAATCCGCCCCGGCTTCGCCCGGGGAACAGTTAAATTACACAAGCAGTTTGCCCCCGGCTTTTCCAGGGAACAGTTAAATTATACAAACAATCTGACCCGGTTTCACCAAAGTACAGTCATGGCCAGCACCTGACCATGTAGCACCTGGGTGTATAACTTGTTTGATAACCTGTGTTCTTGTAATGGAATGAGGAGAAGTAGGAAAATGGTGAACGCAAGCTGCTGACAATTAAATTAGTGGCCAGCGATAATGGGTGTGTAGAAGGGTTTTGATAACTTTTGTGTGTATATACATATTTGCTAATGGCTTAGGTATACTAAAACACTATTATAGATATCAAATTCGATTTCAGAATGTCGGCAATAAAAAATGCGAATTCCATAGGGAAAGATGCTGGACCAGAGACTAAACGACTACAGGATCTGCAGGTAAACGAGTCTTATTTGGTAACTGCTGTTCGTCGAGTCAAGACGAAATTTGGTGAACGTATTCTTTGTGAACTGTCTGGAAAGAAGGCGACATTCCTTACCAGCATCTATCACTTGTTCTGAAAGCTCACTTGTTTGGTGCTGACCTTGTATTTGTAAAGGGAAGTGAAAAAAGGAATGGTTGCGTCAGTATGTTAATTCAACATGTCAACTTGTTGACCTTCATGATCTGGGATGTCCTGCACTGTACAACCTGTCCGTGCCTGATGAACCTCTACAAAATAAAACACTTCAAAATGTTTGGAAGCTTTTTGATTGGCTAGCTCGCAGAGCATGTCAAAACTTGCATGTTGAGTGCAAAGCGTCGTAACGTCAGCTTCAGTGTGAGACATACCAGTGATCAGTGTGGACGTGTAGTAATATGGCAGCAATTGAAGGTTTGGACTCAAACCCCACAGAGCGAGCTATTGTCAAGTTTTTTGCCTGTAAAAAAAAGCTTGACAGTTTCACAGATGAGGAATTGAACGCTTTGCCCAAGGCGTTCCTTTTTTATGTTGCTTCAAACGCGGTGAAAAATATTTGGCACAGTGTACCTAGTGAATGGAGCAGAGATCCTGGTCTGCGTGAACTACAACCATGCACTGACTTTAGTCATCACCAGCAAGTGTCTATTACTAAAATGCCATCCATTAGACAGTGTGGAACGTGTCAGCTCATCAAATTGTACCACGGCCATACAAATATACCGTCCTGTAAAGACTTTGCTTCATCATTCCATGGTTGCGATGAAGAAGAGGAAGAAGAGACAGCAGCGGCCGTATCGCCAGCACCAAAAAGTAAGACAACGATTGAAAAAGATATATCGGACCTTTGCTGGTCATGGTCTAGTTAACAAGGCCATTGATGTACTTCCCATTGAACTGCATATTCCCGGCTATCAATTTTGTGGACCTGGGACTAAACTAAACCAACGTCTAGCACAAGGTAATTCTGGAATCAACAAATTGGATGCTGCGTGTAGAGATCATGACATTGCTTACAGCAACAAGAATGCAGAAGTACGTCGAGTTGCAGACCACATTCTTCTAAGAAAGGCTGTGCAGCGCGTGACATCATCTACTGCTTCCATTGGTGAAAAGATTGCAGCCTTGATCGTGGCAGGAGCTATGAAGTCAAAGCTAATGATTGGTGGTGGTTGTGAATTAGCGAGGAAAAGGACAAAAAAATAACCATGAATCAAATATTGTTAAGTATTTATTTGAGAGTCAGTCCACCAGATTACAGCATTCACAAAAGATGTTTTGGTTTCTTCTTGTAAAAACATACAATTGTAATAAAAAAGAATTGAAAAATTAAAGTGTGTTCTTATTTACTAGGTGTGGAAATGTCCAAAAGGCAAGCTATTTACACCATCCCACAACCGTTTATTGTCATATGTAGACAGCGATGTTTTATTTTGATTTACTGTAAATATATTATGGTTCTTTGAAAGAATGCGTGTTTGCTGGTACAAGCGAGAGGTGTTTGTGTAGAGTACACATCGATATTCCTCAACATTGAGGAATTGTGTGACGCTACGAAGAACACCCTTCGCTTTGCATTGACCTTTATTCTTTTGTGTTGAAAATGCGTACATTTTCGGCGCCAAAGCCACAAATTCCGTCATAACATCGCCAGCACACTCATCCTTAAATAGACCAATGTGTTTTTTATTCATGGGAATTATGCAAAACATATTGTTAACCTCATAGTTTGAGGTATCAAAGTAACTTGGATGTTCTCTCATCACAGAGTAAATATCCGTCTTATTGGTTTGATAAATAAGACTGTCTGTATCCATATACAGTAATTTTACATCTCCAAACTTTTGTTTGGCAAACTCATAATGAAATTGATACATTACAAATTTTGAATAGTCGAGTATTACCATTCCTAAGTAAATTGGTTTGTTATACATGATTTCTGTCTTTGACAATTCAATGGTTACTAAATCAGTTTCAATAACTCGTACTGAATGGAAATTGGGCATAGCAATATATTTTCGTGCGCCATATCGACCATCCCAGTGGTTTACCAAATGAATAGTTCTTTGCTTTCTAATATTTTCCATAGATTTACCGTAGCATGCATTGTTCATTAATTTATAAAAATTTGACTCGAATGTAGTCTTGGCGTGCTGCCGATAATGAGTATTTAATTGCATGTACGGTTGTAACCATGGTTTCTGGTCAAAACAAATAATGCGGTGAATGGTTTGTAGCTTCAAACCGTGTTTCAAACATTGCATTAAATTTTCGATGTGTATGACGTAGCGATTTTTCGGATTTAACGTTGCCATCAACTTTTTATTGTTGGAACGTGAACTGGGAGGTTGTAGTTTTTCAACACAAAATGGTAGATCAGAATGATCATTGTGTATCTCGCGGGGATATAATATGTCAACTTCTAGAACATAGCCACGTGTGTTATTGCTCAACGCGTCCTGTAAATTAAAATTTGAAACTTCATCTGAAGTCAGCCATCGAAAATTTTGATACGGAAGCGGTTTTTCCATAGCATATCCGTATAAATTGTTACAATCCAGGTAGGTGAGGTATGTTGTAGGTTGCTTTGGTATGTATGTATCCATATATGGATTATTTGCTTTGGCATGCTTTTGCACAAGCGATACAAGCCCGCCACGTATCCCGCGTTCAAAAAAGAGCAACATGTCGATGTCAGTTAATAGTTCCAGTTCTATTTCAGTCACCTTCAACATACAGTCCCAACTGTATCCGGCAAGGGTGTAGTAATGGGCTGGATCTAGATTGTAGATTTCAAGACATAGTTTGAGAAAGTGTTCAAACACGTCTGTCAAAAGTAGTGTATCAATTTTGAGGTATAAATCAGCATACTCGCCCAAAGTTGATATCTTGAACACGTCCCATACTTTTTGGGCGTGTAAATAGTCTTCTTCAGAAATATGACTTTTTGTTAAGTCATTGTAAAATTTATCCTTTGAAGGGAGTGCAGTTTCCTGCAAACATGCCCAATTGTTTACATGATTATAGGGAAACACCCCTTTTCGAATGCATAATTCAAATTGTTCGTCACCAGTAAAGTTTTGACGTACAGAATTCAAATTGTTTGGGTGAAGCCCTTGAACCAGCGCATCCAATGATGATACTTTTAAACCAGCTTTGTCAATAGGCCATTATACTATTAAAATTCTAAACATCTTCATGTGGATTTAAACATACCATCTCAGCATTTACAAGTACTGTAATGTACAGTTGTTGTTTAAGTCTTCAGTCTTTTGACTGGTTTGATGCAGCTCTCCATGCCTCCCTGTCCTGAGCTAATCGTTTCATCTCTACATAGCTCCGACACCCTACACAATCTGTTTAACATATTCTAACCTTGGTCTACCCCTACAGTTTTTGTCCTCGAACCTTCCTTCCATAACTTAGCTTGCTATTCCAGGGTGTCTTAATATGTGTCCTACCAATGTATCTCTTCTCTTCATTAGCAGTCGCCAGAAATATCTCTCCTCTCCCACTCGTCTTAATACCTCTTTATTTGTTACTCTCTCTACCCATCTGATCTTCATCATTCTCCTGTAACACCACATTTCAAATGCTTCAATTCTCCTCTTTTCTGTACAGTACAATCACTTATTTTGTAAACCATTTGGTTGAGTTAGTCTCCCAGTAGCACATAGTCAAATATATACACTAGGATATACTTTAAAGTTATATACTTAAGTATGTTGAATATTACCTGAGAGACAAGGATCCAATTACAATCTGGTGTGAACGCTGTAAGCTCGTAGCCAACTCTACCTTCATTTCAATTCTGCTCGAGTATTTATACCCCTCCGAATACAGGAAACGTCTCTGGATTACCGTTCCTTTCACACAAACATGACCTCCATACGACATTACCCTGCGTTAATACAGGAATCGTTACTGACCTTTCTTTCACCAGAAATAGCTCCACACTGTATAACCCTGTACAACTAGCTTAAACACTTCTAATTAATCCGCCTTTCACCAGAAACCACACAGTATATAAAGAGAATGTTCCTTTTCACAACATATCATTCGCTGCAATGTCTGGGGACAAGATCAATGAAGTCATGAAGATGGAAGAAGAAGATAACCAAGAGGAGTTGACGCTGGATCTGTTAATGTAAGTATTATTTATTTACTAAAGCCTTATGTAGCAGCACGCCAGTCTCTCACGGTTGGGTGCGTGGTTCAATTCCAGTCACTTTATGTTAGATCTGTGCTGGGCAAACCAAAAGCAGACAGGTTTTTCTCTGGGAACACCAGTTTTCCCTGTCAAAATTTTCTTCCGGCAACACCCTCCACTATCATTTCTTTTTATCTGTCATTCATTTAAACATTGACTCTAAAAAGTGAGACAGGCTTTGGCAGCCAACACAGATCTTTCTCGCCGCTAGATGGAGTTTAATTCATTCCATTCCTGATCTGGTCAAATACTGGAAGCAAGCGGTGTTTTTTTTTTCTTCAAAATGATTAGAAATACTGAGCGTAGTTACCGCCTTTGTAGCCCATGTTTACTTGGGTGTGAGTAGAATTTGTCTGATAACCCGTGTTATTGCGATGAATAAAAAAAAGGATTGGGAAGGAAGTCAGATTTTTTTTAGGTGTGTTAAAATCCTTTAGTATGCCTTCCTTTGGAGGGGGAGTAAAGCCAGTGGTTACATGTTCTCACTTTATGACATGTAAAAGATCCGTCCACAGACTAAACTTGTGTGAAGCTAAATTGACAGGTTAGATTTTGTCAAAACAAGTTCCAACATTTACCACTAGATGGCATTATTATCTGGTAGCAAAAAACTTGGAACTTGTAGCTCACTCTAATGGCGTTCGCTGGAAGCACCTACATACTCAAGTGAGTCACACATGTTCGTGAACACTGCCAGCACTGAAACCCATACTCAAGTTCCAACATTCACCACTAGGTATCATTAATATCTAGTAGCAAAATTTTGAAACTACTTAAAAATGAACAGAACTTGTAGCTCACCCTAAGGGCGTCCGCTGGAAGCTGCTGCAGACTTAGGTGAACTGTACTTGCTCTCACACACTCCCAGCAATTCACAGCACCTACATACTCAAGTGAGTCACACATGTTCGTGAACACTGCCAGCACTGAAACCCATACTCAAGTTCCAACATTCACCACTAGGTATCATTAATATCTAGTAGCAAAATTTTGAAACTACTTAAAAATGAACAGAACTTGTAGCTCACCCTAAGGGCGTCCGCTGGAAGCTGCTGCAGACTTAGGTGAACTGTACTTGCTCTCACACACTCCCAGCAATTCACAGCACCTACATACTCAAGTGAGTCACACATGTTCGTGAACACTGCCAGCACTGAAACCCATACTCAAGTTCCAACATTCACCACTAGGTATCATTAGTATCTAGTAGCAAAATTTTGAAACTACTTAAAAATGAACAGAACTTGTAGCTCACCCTAAGGGCGTCCGCTGGAAGCTGCTGCAGACTTAGGTGAACTGTACTTGCTCTCACACACTCCCAGCAATTCACAGCACCTACATACTCAAGTGAGTCACACATGTTCGTGAACACTGCCAGCACTGAAACCCATACTCAAGTTCCAACATTCACCACTAGGTATCATTAATATCTAGTAGCAAAATTTTGAAACTACTTAAAAATGAACAGAACTTGTAGCTCACCCTAAGGGCGTCCGCTGGAAGCTGCTGCAGACTTAGGTGAACTGTACTTGCTCTCACACACTCCCAGCAATTCACAGCACCTACATACTCAAGTGAGTCACACATGTTCGTGAACACTGCCAGCACTGAAACCCATACTCAAGTTCCAACATTCACCACTAGGTATCATTAATATCTAGTAGCAAAATTTTGAAACTACTTAAAAATGAACAGAACTTGTAGCTCACCCTAAGGGCGTCCGCTGGAAGCTGCTGCAGACTTAGGTGAACTGTACTTGCTCTCACACACTCCCAGCAATTCACAGCACCTACATACTCAAGTGAGTCACACATGTTCGTGAACACTGCCAGCACTGAAACCCATACTCAAGTTCCAACATTCACCACTAGGTATCATTAATATCTAGTAGCAAAATTTTGAAACTACTTAAAAATGAACAGAACTTGTAGCTCACCCTAAGGGCGTCCGCTGGAAGCTGCTGCAGACTTAGGTGAACTGTACTTGCTCTCACACACTCCCAGCAATTCACAATACAATATTTAGATAAACAAGCGTTATAAAACAATTTTGTTGTACTCTTTATTGTATACATTTTTTTTATAGCTTTGGAAATGATCCAGTGTTGGTGGAGTTTTTTACGCAGTTAATGACGGCGATGGAAGGGTGTGAGAGAGTTGGAGAGGATGAAGAAGAAGAAGATGATGATGATGATGAAGAGGAAGATGAAGAGGAAGAAGAATAAGGATTAATAAATCAGATCTGGTGTACACCTTCTTGTTTTTATTTCATGTCGAGCTGGCCGACTCAACATGCTATGCGATTTGTATCCTACCCCCACCCTACCATTTACAGGAAATACTACTCCAGATTCATTGACGTTTGTTTACCATTGAGCACATTCAACAACCAGTTCATTCCCCCTCTCTCTCTCTCAATTCCATTCACTACTCCCGATACCATTGATGTTTGTTTACCATTGAGCGCTTTCAACCCCATCTTGTTTGTCTCTCAGACCCATTCACACCTAACCAACCTATCACGTCAGGGTCCAAACAACCACCGCCATCCACCGCCATTCATGTTTTCCATTCAAAACACTCCCGTTCATGACCTACCTCACATCCCGTAATCTGCTGTGACGTCACACACACACCAGTTACACTAATGTTTTCCATTCAAAACACTCCCGTTCATGACCTACCCCACATCCCCGTATTCTGCTGTGACGTCACACACACACACACCAGTTGACCGTTCAATTCTCTGACGATTCATTCACAACCAAGGATTCGGAAACCTTCGGCAACACTCGGATCTTGTCGGGATCAAAGCAAAGCTATATAGCCCAGGATAATATCAGAGAAGGCGCTCAGTCCAAGAGAGAGACTGGGTCGAGGAGGGTCTCATGCAGACACTCTTCCATCCTTCCCCTCATCCCCCAACCTCGCCACCCCCCCCCCCCCTCCCCCTCCCCACTCCCCCTCCCCACTCCTCCCCCTCCACCCACACCCCCTCAAACCGGTTCCTGGACCCTCCGAAGGTTTGTTTACCTTCCGGGGTCCCGGCGACCTTGGGGGTCAATGACCTACCTCAAGGTCATTGAGCATGACCTATCTCAAGGTCATTGACCTTGCCACGCCCCCTAATTTGCATAAATAACGGTATTTGAGTCAAAACCCCCCCAGCCTCCCTCATGCACCGACTTCGCTCGAGAACAGTTAAATTATACATGCAATCTGCCCCGGCTTTGTCCGGGAACAGTTAAATTATACAAACAATCCGCCCCGGCTTCGCCCGGGGAACAGTTAAATTACACAAGCAGTTTGCCCCCGGCTTTTCCAGGGAACAGTTAAATTATACAAACAATCTGACCCGGTTTCACCAAAGTACAGTCATGGCCAGCACCTGACCATGTAGCACCTGGGTGTATAACTTGTTTGATAACCTGTGTTCTTGTAATGGAATGAGGAGAAGTAGGAAAATGGTGAACGCAAGCTGCTGACAATTAAATTAGTGGCCAGCGATAATGGGTGTGTAGAAGGGTTTTGATAACTTTTGTGTGTATATACATATTTGCTAATGGCTTAGGTATACTAAAACACTATTATAGATATCAAATTCGATTTCAGAATGTCGGCAATAAAAAATGCGAATTCCATAGGGAAAGATGCTGGACCAGAGACTAAACGACTACAGGATCTGCAGGTAAACGAGTCTTATTTGGTAACTGCTGTTCGTCGAGTCAAGACGAAATTTGGTGAACGTATTCTTTGTGAACTGTCTGGAAAGAAGGCGACATTCCTTACCAGCATCTATCACTTGTTCTGAAAGCTCACTTGTTTGGTGCTGACCTTGTATTTGTAAAGGGAAGTGAAAAAAGGAATGGTTGCGTCAGTATGTTAATTCAACATGTCAACTTGTTGACCTTCATGATCTGGGATGTCCTGCACTGTACAACCTGTCCGTGCCTGATGAACCTCTACAAAATAAAACACTTCAAAATGTTTGGAAGCTTTTTGATTGGCTAGCTCGCAGAGCATGTCAAAACTTGCATGTTGAGTGCAAAGCGTCGTAACGTCAGCTTCAGTGTGAGACATACCAGTGATCAGTGTGGACGTGTAGTAATATGGCAGCAATTGAAGGTTTGGACTCAAACCCCACAGAGCGAGCTATTGTCAAGTTTTTTGCCTGTAAAAAAAAGCTTGACAGTTTCACAGATGAGGAATTGAACGCTTTGCCCAAGGCGTTCCTTTTTTATGTTGCTTCAAACGCGGTGAAAAATATTTGGCACAGTGTACCTAGTGAATGGAGCAGAGATCCTGGTCTGCGTGAACTACAACCATGCACTGACTTTAGTCATCACCAGCAAGTGTCTATTACTAAAATGCCATCCATTAGACAGTGTGGAACGTGTCAGCTCATCAAATTGTACCACGGCCATACAAATATACCGTCCTGTAAAGACTTTGCTTCATCATTCCATGGTTGCGATGAAGAAGAGGAAGAAGAGACAGCAGCGGCCGTATCGCCAGCACCAAAAAGTAAGACAACGATTGAAAAAGATATATCGGACCTTTGCTGGTCATGGTCTAGTTAACAAGGCCATTGATGTACTTCCCATTGAACTGCATATTCCCGGCTATCAATTTTGTGGACCTGGGACTAAACTAAACCAACGTCTAGCACAAGGTAATTCTGGAATCAACAAATTGGATGCTGCGTGTAGAGATCATGACATTGCTTACAGCAACAAGAATGCAGAAGTACGTCGAGTTGCAGACCACATTCTTCTAAGAAAGGCTGTGCAGCGCGTGACATCATCTACTGCTTCCATTGGTGAAAAGATTGCAGCCTTGATCGTGGCAGGAGCTATGAAGTCAAAGCTAATGATTGGTGGTGGTTGTGAATTAGCGAGGAAAAGGACAAAAAAATAACCATGAATCAAATATTGTTAAGTATTTATTTGAGAGTCAGTCCACCAGATTACAGCATTCACAAAAGATGTTTTGGTTTCTTCTTGTAAAAACATACAATTGTAATAAAAAAGAATTGAAAAATTAAAGTGTGTTCTTATTTACTAGGTGTGGAAATGTCCAAAAGGCAAGCTATTTACACCATCCCACAACCGTTTATTGTCATATGTAGACAGCGATGTTTTATTTTGATTTACTGTAAATATATTATGGTTCTTTGAAAGAATGCGTGTTTGCTGGTACAAGCGAGAGGTGTTTGTGTAGAGTACACATCGATATTCCTCAACATTGAGGAATTGTGTGACGCTACGAAGAACACCCTTCGCTTTGCATTGACCTTTATTCTTTTGTGTTGAAAATGCGTACATTTTCGGCGCCAAAGCCACAAATTCCGTCATAACATCGCCAGCACACTCATCCTTAAATAGACCAATGTGTTTTTTATTCATGGGAATTATGCAAAACATATTGTTAACCTCATAGTTTGAGGTATCAAAGTAACTTGGATGTTCTCTCATCACAGAGTAAATATCCGTCTTATTGGTTTGATAAATAAGACTGTCTGTATCCATATACAGTAATTTTACATCTCCAAACTTTTGTTTGGCAAACTCATAATGAAATTGATACATTACAAATTTTGAATAGTCGAGTATTACCATTCCTAAGTAAATTGGTTTGTTATACATGATTTCTGTCTTTGACAATTCAATGGTTACTAAATCAGTTTCAATAACTCGTACTGAATGGAAATTGGGCATAGCAATATATTTTCGTGCGCCATATCGACCATCCCAGTGGTTTACCAAATGAATAGTTCTTTGCTTTCTAATATTTTCCATAGATTTACCGTAGCATGCATTGTTCATTAATTTATAAAAGTTTGACTCGAATGTAGTCTTGGCGTGCTGCCGATAATGAGTATTTAATTGCATGTACGGTTGTAACCATGGTTTCTGGTCAAAACAAATAATGCGGTGAATGGTTTGTAGCTTCAAACCGTGTTTCAAACATTGCATTAAATTTTCGATGTGTATGACGTAGCGATTTTTCGGATTTAACGTTGCCATCAACTTTTTATTGTTGGAACGTGAACTGGGAGGTTGTAGTTTTTCAACACAAAATGGTAGATCAGAATGATCATTGTGTATCTCGCGGGGATATAATATGTCAACTTCTAGAACATAGCCACGTGTGTTATTGCTCAACGCGTCCTGTAAATTAAAATTTGAAACTTCATCTGAAGTCAGCCATCGAAAATTTTGATACGGAAGCGGTTTTTCCATAGCATATCCGTATAAATTGTTACAATCCAGGTAGGTGAGGTATGTTGTAGGTTGCTTTGGTTTGTATGTATCCATATATGGATTATTTGCTTTGGCATGCTTTTGCACAAGCGATACAAGCCCGCCACGTATCCCGCGTTCAAAAAAGAGCAACATGTCGATGTCAGTTAATAGTTCCAGTTCTATTTCAGTCACCTTCAACATACAGTCCCAACTGTATCCGGCAAGGGTGTAGTAATGGGCTGGATCTAGATTGTAGATTTCAAGACATAGTTTGCGAAAGTGTTCAAACACGTCTGTCAAAAGTAGTGTATCAATTTTGTGGTATAAATCAGCATACTCGCCCAAAGTTGATATCTTGAACACGTCCCATACTTTTTGGGCGTGTAAATAGTCTTCTTCAGAAATATGATGATGATGATGATGATAATTGTTGTTTAAAGGGGCCTAACATCGAGGTTATCGGCCCCTAATGATCTGGGTGATAGCGAAAATGATAATGAAATGGAAACCAGAACAAAATTATCGAAGACTGAAAATACGTACAAAAAGGAACGCGCATGGAAACAACTCACAATATGGTCCTACAAAAGGGATTTTAGAACGAAAAGTTGCACAAAAAGAATAGATTGAAAAAGACCCACAAAACGTAGGCTAGATTCAAAATACGTACAAAATGCAAAGTAGCGCCGAAATACTTACAAAATGCAACTGAAATTCAAAATACTTACAAAATGCAAATGAGATCGAAAATACGTACAAAATGTAATTGAGGTTCAAAATACTTACAAAATGCAATTGAAATTGAAAATACACAATGCAATTCAGATTGAAATATCCCAGTTCCAATCCAAATTATTCACAAAGTGCAATTGAAATTCAAAATACTTACAAAATGCAATTGAAATTGAAAATGCTTACAAAATGTACGGTAGATTCAAACGACTCATGTGGATTGACAATACTTACAAAAAGCAATTTAGATTGAAAATACTTGACAAATGTAATTTAGATTCAAAATACCCACAAAATGCAATTGAGAATCAAAATATGTGCAAAATGCCCACCAAACAAAATGCAATTTAGATTCAAAATTCGTGCGAAATGCGGTTTTGGTTGAAAATACTTACAAAATGCAATTGAAATTCAAAATACGCACTAAAATGCCCTGACGCCTGCATTGAAAGACTTACTAAAAAGCAATTTGGATTGTCAATCTTTACAAAATGCAATTGAGGTTGAAAACAATCGCGAGATGTAATTTAGATCGAAGAGACGTACAAAATGCAACATAGATCAAAAATGCCTTAAAAAAATGGTAAAAGGGAATTTAGATACACGGTGATGCGAGTAACAAAAACAGTGCGGGAATCTTAAAGAGAAAAGGAAATAGAAGGAAAAGAGGAGAGGAGAGGGGAGAGAGGAGAAGGTCCGCCCCAAAGGGAAGGGACAAAAAGGGGAAAACGGACCCAGCTCAGGAATCCCTCGGGGTCGCCAACGCCCGAACTCACCAGCCGTGAGCCCCTGAGGGTGTAGCATTATCGACGGTGCACCAGAAGTGGTGGGGCTACATACACCCTGCCTCCTTAAGGGCCTTGAGCACAAGGCAGGAGGTAAAAGGAAAAGAAAAAGAAGGCTGACCCCTCGCAGAAGGAGGGAATCAGAAAAGATGAGACAAGGGCCAATGAAGGCGGGAAAGGAAGAGACTCCCTAGGCCTCGGATACCCTAATACCGTCGGGGTCGGAAGAGAACAAGAGTTGACCAAGGGAGGTCGACAGGAAAGAAGAAAGAGAGGAGCCGGCACAAGTAAGGGGAAGCAATGCCGGACTCAGCTGGGGCCCCGTGGTCGCCAACCCACAACCCACTAGATGTGAGCCCCTGGGGGGGTCAGAAATATGACTTTTTGTTAAGTCATTGTAAAATTTATCCTCTGAAGGGAGTGCAGTTTCCTGCAAACATGCCCAATTGTTTACATGATTATAGGGAAACACCCCTTTTCGAATGCATAATTCAAATTGTTCGTCACCAGTAAAGTTTTGACGTACAGAATTCAAATTGTTTGGGTGAAGCCCTTGAACCAGCGCATCCAATGATGATACTTTTAAACCAGCTTTGTCAATAGGCCATTATACTATTAAAATTCTAAACATCTTCATGTGGATTTAAACATACCATCTCAGCATTTACAAGTACTGTAATGTACAGTTGTTGTTTAAGTCTTCAGTCTTTTGACTGGTTTGATGCAGCTCTCCATTCCTCCCTGTCCTGAGCTAATCGTTTCATCTCTACATAGCTCCGACACCCTACACCCGACACAATCTGTTTAACATATTCTAACCTTGGTCTACCCCTACAGTTTTTGTCCTCGAACCTTCCTTCCATAACTTAGCTTGCTATTCCAGGGTGTCTTAATATGTGTCCTACCAATGTATCTCTTCTCTTCATTAGCAGTCGCCAGAAATATCTCTCCTCTCCCACTCGTCTTAATACCTCTTTATTTGTTACTCTCTCTACCCATCTGATCTTCATCATTCTCCTGTAACACCACATTTCAAATGCTTCAATTCTCCTCTTTTCTGTACAGTACAATCACTTATTTTGTAAACCATTTGGTTGAGTTAGTCTCCCAGTAGCACATAGTCAAATATATACACTAGGATATACTTTAAAGTTATATACTTAAGTATGTTGAATATTACCTGATAGACAAGGATCCAATTACAATCTGGTGTGAACGCTGTAAGCTCGTAGCCAACTCTACCTTCATTTCAATTCTGCTCGAGTATTTATACCCCTCCGAATACAGGAAACGTCTCTGGATTACCGTTCCTTTCACACAAACATGACCTCCATTCGACATTACCCTGCGTTAATACAGGAATCGTTACTGACCTTCCTTTCACCAGAAATAGCTCCACACTGTATAACCCTGTACAACTAGCTTAAACACTTCTAATTAATCCGCCTTTCACCAGAAACCACACAGTATATAAAGAGAATGTTCCTTTTCACAACATATCATTCGCTGCAATGTCTGGGGACAAGATCAATGAAGTCATGAAGATGGAAGAAGAAGATAACCAGGAGGAGTTGACGCTGGATCTGTTAATGTAAGTATTATTTATTTACTAAAGCCTTATGTAGCAGCACGCCAGTCTCTCACGGTTGGGTGCGTGGTTCAATTCCAGTCACTTTATGTTAGATCTGTGCTGGGCAAACCAAAAGCAGACAGGTTTTTCTCTGGGAACACCAGTTTTCCCTGTCAAAATTTTCTTCCGGCAACACCCTCCACTATCATTTCTTTTTATCTGTCATTCATTTAAACATTGACTCTAAAAAGTGAGACAGGCTTTGGCAGCCAACACAGATCTTTCTCGCCGCTAGATGGAGTTTAATTCATTCCATTCCTGATCTGGTCAAATACTGGAAGCAAGCGGTGTTTTTTTTTCTTCTTCAAAATGATTAGAAATACTGAGCGTAGTTACCGCCTTTGTAGCCCATGTTTACTTGGGTGTGAGTAGAATTTGTCTGATAACCCGTGTTATTGCGATGAATAAAAAAAAGGATTGGGAAGGAAGTCAGATTTTTTTTAGGTGTGTTAAAATCCTTTAGTATGCCTTCCTTTGGAGGGGGAGTAAAGCCAGTGGTTACATGTTCTCACTTTATGACATGTAAAAGATCCGTCCACAGACTAAACTTGTGTGAAGCTAAATTGACAGGTTAGATTTTGTCAAAACAAGTTCCAACATTTACCACTAGATGGCATTATTATCTGGTAGCAAAAAACTTGGAACTTGTAGCTCACTCTAATGGCGTTCGCTGGAAGCACCTACATACTCAAGTGAGTCACACATGTTCGTGAACACTGCCAGCACTGAAACCCATACTCAAGTTCCAACATTCACCACTAGGTATCATTAATATCTAGTAGCAAAATTTTGAAACTACTTAAAAATGAACAGAACTTGTAGCTCACCCTAAGGGCGTCCGCTGGAAGCTGCTGCAGACTTAGGTGAACTGTACTTGCTCTCACACACTCCCAGCAATTCACAGCACCTACATACTCAAGTGAGTCACACATGTTCGTGAACACTGCCAGCACTGAAACCCATACTCAAGTTCCAACATTCACCACTAGGTATCATTAATATCTAGTAGCAAAATTTTGAAACTACTTAAAAATGAACAGAACTTGTAGCTCACCCTAAGGGCGTCCGCTGGAAGCTGCTGCAGACTTAGGTGAACTGTACTTGCTCTCACACACTCCCAGCAATTCACAGCACCTACATACTCAAGTGAGTCACACATGTTCGTGAACACTGCCAGCACTGAAACCCATACTCAAGTTCCAACATTCACCACTAGGTATCATTAATATCTAGTAGCAAAATTTTGAAACTACTTAAAAATGAACAGAACTTGTAGCTCACCCTAAGGGCGTCCGCTGGAAGCTGCTGCAGACTTAGGTGAACTGTACTTGCTCTCACACACTCCCAGCAATTCACAGCACCTACATACTCAAGTGAGTCACACATGTTCGTGAACACTGCCAGCACTGAAACCCATACTCAAGTTCCAACATTCACCACTAGGTATCATTAATATCTAGTAGCAAAATTTTGAAACTACTTAAAAATGAACACAACTTGTAGCTCACCCTAAGGGCGTCCGCTGGAAGCTGCTGCAGACTTAGGTGAACTGTACTTGCTCTCACACACTCCCAGCAATTCACAGCACCTACATACTCAAGTGAGTCACACATGTTCGTGAACACTGCCAGCACTGAAACCCATACTCAAGTTCCAACATTCACCACTAGGTATCATTAATATCTAGTAGCAAAATTTTGAAACTACTTAAAAATGAACAGAACTTGTAGCTCACCCTAAGGGCGTCCGCTGGAAGCTGCTGCAGACTTAGGTGAACTGTACTTGCTCTCACACACTCCCAGCAATTCACAGCACCTACATACTCAAGTGAGTCACACATGTTCGTGAACACTGCCAGCACTGAAACCCATACTCAAGTTCCAACATTCACCACTAGGTATCATTAATATCTAGTAGCAAAATTTTGAAACTACTTAAAAATGAACAGAACTTGTAGCTCACCCTAAGGGCGTCCGCTGGAAGCTGCTGCAGACTTAGGTGAACTGTACTTGCTCTCACACACTCCCAGCAATTCACAATACAATATTTAGATAAACAAGCGTTATAAAACAATTTTGTTGTACTCTTTATTGTATACATTTTTTTTATAGCTTTGGAAATGATCCAGTGTTGGTGGAGTTTTTTACGCAGTTAATGACGGCGATGGAAGGGTGTGAGAGAGTTGGAGAGGATGAAGAAGAAGAAGATGATGATGATGATGAAGAGGAAGATGAAGAGGAAGAAGAATAAGGATTAATAAATCAGATCTGGTGTACACCTTCTTGTTTTTATTTCATGTCGAGCTGGCCGACTCAACATGCTATGCGATTTGTATCCTACCCCCACCCTACCATTTACAGGAAATACTACTCCAGATTCATTGACGTTTGTTTACCATTGAGCACATTCAACAACCAGTTCATTCCCCCTCTCTCTCTCTCAATTCCATTCACTACTCCCGATACCATTGATGTTTGTTTACCATTGAGCGCTTTCAACCCCATCTTGTTTGTCTCTCAGACCCATTCACACCTAACCAACCTATCACGTCAGGGTCCAAACAACCACCGCCATCCACCGCCATTCACGTTTTCCATTCAAAACACTCCCGTTCATGACCTACCTCACATCCCGTAATCTGCTGTGACGTCACACACACACCAGTTACACTAATGTTTTCCATTCAAAACACTCCCGTTCATGACCAACCCCACATCCCCGTATTCTGCTGTGACGTCACACACACACACACCAGTTGACCGTTCAATTCTCTGACGATTCATTCACAACCAAGGATTCGGAAACCTTCGGCAACACTCGGATCTTGTCGGGATCAAAGCAAAGCTATATAGCCCAGGATAATATCAGAGAAGGCGCTCAGTCCAAGAGGACTGGGTCGAGGAGGGTCTCGTGCAGACACTCTTCCATCCTTCCACTCATCCCCCAACCTCGCCACCACCCCCCCCCCTCCCCACCCCCACTCCCCCTCCCCACCCCCACTCCTCCCCCTCCACCCACACCCCCTCAAACCGGTTCCTGGACCCTCCGAAGGTTTGTTTACCTTCCGGGGTCCCGGCGACCTTGGGGGTCAATGACCTACCTCAAGGTCATTGAGCATGACCTATCTCAAGGTCATTGACCTTGCCACGCCCCCTAATTTGCATAAATAACGGTATTTGAGTCAAAACCCCCCCAGCCTCCCTACTAGTGTATGCACTTAGAAGTTTCTATAACCCCAAAACACTTGAAAAAAATTTACATTGTATACACAGCAAATTATTTACACAGTACACTTATATTTTTCACATAAAAAGGAATCTGATAACACGCTGATTGGTGATAACGACGTAAGCAGAAGGCCAGAGGCACCACACTGGAGCAGAGCTGGGGAAGGTGATGATGACCCTTACCCCAGTTGGCTCAACAGCTCAATGACCCTAGTTAACTTAACGACTAGACCAAAAAGACGAACTACGTAAGGTTGAGGAATTCATGGCCCGGCACGGGCAAACTTCGGAATCCTAGGTGTGCCTAGCCTGCCCCTAGGACGAAGAGATGTTACACCCACTATGTGCCACGGTCGTTGAAGCCAAGACCTGCAGGGGAGACTTTCTGAGGATGGTGGGAGAAATAGCCAACTCCACGCCGGCATCAAGAGTTGACCCTAGGGACGACCAAAATAGGACTAGACTTGTAGTTAGATATCAGTAAGTGGGGCTTCTAGAGCGAGAAGAAAGACTCCTATGCGCGGGAGTGAAGCATTATTGCTGCCAACATAGGCAAAGAGGACCCGGACGCTAAATTCCCGGAGGATATTATTGTTGCCAACATAGGCGAAGAGGACCCGGACGCTAAATTCCCGGAGGATATTATTGTTGCCAACATAGGCGAAGAGGACCCGGACGCTAAATTCCCGGAGGATACTATTGCTGCCAATAAGGGCGAAGATGATATTATGCCATTGGACGATGTCCAATGCCCACATAAATGGTGACGCAGCGGGCAGCCAAGGGCATTAAATGAGGAGCATGGCGAGCTCTCACAGGGGTCAAAGTGGGCAGACCCAACAACGACAATTATGCAAAGGCAACGGCAATGAGCAGGCAAATACAGCGGGCAAGGCGGTTTGCTTAGTGGCACCGTAAGCCGCCTGCGACTATATTAATACTAGTTAATAATCATTAGCATAAATGTCGACAATTAGGATTAAGACGGAGGGGACTACGAGGCATTGTTGGGTTCCTGTCCCAACAATGTACTACAAGGGCACCCCCGCAAGAGAAATCGAACGGACGGCCACCAACTAAATTTTAGTACTTAAATCACAGTGCCATTTTTAAGGTCACTTAGATGTAAGCAAATTCAACAAGCGCTGTTGCTAAAATAGGGCACAGCACATTTCGGCTTTAGAATAAGGTCCACTCGGCTTGTATACACAGCATAGTTTTACAATTAAGGCAATTTTTTTAGACTAAGATAAAATATCTCGGCACCCGGTAACTAAAATTCCGCTACCGGGGTAAGCCCCACAACATATTAAGATAAATAGTGATAAGATAACGCCGCTCGGCACCTGATGATGACAAACCCGTCATCAGGGTAAGCCCGATAATACATTAAGTTAGATTAACTAGGTTAACTAAGACTAATATAAACACTTCGAGAGTAAGAAAAAACATTACGGCACCGTGTAGGGTAAGCCCGTTCATGCATCAAGTAAAACAATCATGTGTAAAGAGAATATGACATTAATAATGGCCACAGGTTAACACTAATCATGCTATTTTTTTTTCAGGGGAAAAAGAGCTTCAGCCAGTGAACACACTGACACAGGAATATGCAATATCCATATGTTTTTTTAACCTCTCTATTTTTCAGGCGTCGTCACCAGGAATATAGCACTGGTGACTATGATTTCACTGCCATACAGCAGCAGCATGTTATTTGTGCCATGATATTATTGTGTACCACCTTTACGCACTAATTTGTATTTGCAATTCGTATTCATCCTCACACAACCCAACACATACACCTCCATTTTTTTACAGCTACACTCCAGAAATCTGAACAGCAGGGTTGATACCTGTGGGGTATCAGGCTTGCTGACAGATCGACATAAACAAAGAACATAAAGCGTCAAAGATGCGACGCAACATACGGCAATGAGGGCGCAACCGATCTGTGGTGGCGACTCTCACTGTCAAGTGTGAAGGCATTCGCCCACAGAGAATGGTTCACAAAGTAAGGGTACATATCAGCGGCACGACGACTGAACTACACCGGGAAACGGCCGGATAGGATTAGCCGTGGGACGGCACATAAATACCAAGGGTCGCGTGCACGCAAGTTACAATAGACACGGCCGTCTAGATATAGCATAATTAATAATTAACATAGATAGATATAAGTATATAATGTAACATAATGTAATACTAAATACGGTAATATTGTTCAAAGGCACTACACACAAAATTATGATGCCACACACTGTGAACACACATATTCTTGCCACACACACATGTACACCATGTTTATGATTTGTTTTTTTCATTTTCTTTCTTCTAACGTCCCAATTTGTAAAGGTGTTCCGCTTTATCCCAACTCAATAAACATATTTTAAATATTTCCTTTAACTTATACCCTGGAACACCTATTTTTTCTATCTTCTTCCATCTTTCACATTGCAGGAAGCAATTTTTTCCCCAAGACAGAGCCGGACGGCACAATCACCCGTCCAGCCCTGGGTTTTTTCCTCCCTGCACAACAACAATATATTATCAAAACCATGTATTTTTTGTGGAACCTTTCAATATTTCAATGTCAATTTTTTTCTCATGCACTGCTTTAAAATGTCAAAGGTATATGTATATCCCAAAACCCACCCCTCTGAACACGAACTGATCTCACATCTACACGACATCCCTACATCAACACGCCATCACTACCTCTACACGGAACAGAAGAAACGAAGATCAGATACAAGGAAGATTCCACTACGACCTACTACATCGACACCCCAACTCCACGTTCCGTTCCCGTTCGCGGGGACGCGAACTAAACAGAGGAAGAGGTTTGTACAGTCCCCCAAGGGTCTGCACCCCCTGGAAGCCACCCCCCATCATTTATTAAAACCACCCCTAACTGGCAAATCTCATAAGTCCAGAACAACATCTTTTACACAGCAAGGGCAGCCGACCAGTTTGGAAGGCTTGCCAAACACTTGCATCACACTCATAAACACCTACACTATAACTATCTGGGGCAGCTATGCCAATGGAATGCTGACAGTACAACAGCAAAGCCTATAAGAGGAAGGCCTTAAGGAGGACAGGGCTCTCTCTCCATTATCTGTCATACCGTGTGTCGCTGAAGGCTCTACTGCAAGCTATCACCAGGTGAGTATCAGTGAAGTGTTCAGAGATCCTATATTTTGTAACCTACTCCACAAACTTGTACACTTAAACTTATAACATTTATTACATTCCCCTAAAAGGGACTCACAATTCCATATTCACTGACCAATAAATACTTGGTCAGTACACTACACTTGTCTTACTAATTACACGCCTCTTTACGTCCTAACGCCCTTCCTGATTCCCGTCACGATTGACTGTGACAATAGTAGCCAAATAGTTGCTAGCTCAAATCTCATTGTACTTCCCGCAGCGGCCCGACTGCCTAAGCAGCGAGCCGCCAAGATAGCTGACGCACGCACGTCGGTTATATAACTCTCTCCAACCAGCTGAGAGGCTAGTACATTAACCTGTACACAGAGGTTCATCCCCCGAGTTATACTTACGTCTTTATAGGAGCATCCCCTAGCATCTACACACTAAACAACACTCTACACTGGTCAGCTTACCCAGCTACGGGAAGCTACCCCCTCCTAGGCATCACTTTATAAATTGGTACATTAACACATACGTTTTAGATCTAACTACCCCCAACTAAGGGATCTAAAACACACGGGTGACATCCGGCTGGTAGCGACCAATGCTCAGACGCTAGAAAACGCGGGGGTGGCAAACATACATCTTAGGCTAGACCATTTTGCCACAACACACCCCATGTTCGTTATAGAACATCTTTCAGCGTCAGCCATAATTGGCATGGATTTCCTCGCTAAGTATGAGGCTAGCATAAATTTCGCTAGCGGTAAGATGCTTTTAAAGCACGACCAGATGCTCACCACACATCCCATGATATACACCAGGAACACAGATGGGACTCGAGCGGAGCGAGAAAATCACAAGCACCAGGCCTCTACACTGCACACTATCATCCAGCACACAGACACACACACAGGTAAGGCGGCCAAACACCCCCACGGACAGGACCTGACTCCGGAGCAAAATAAAAGACTCACGGAGCTCCTGGAGACCAACAGGGATATTTTTGCCCATTCGATGAAGGACCTCGCAGTAACAGACCTCATCGAACACCACGTCACACTCACCAGTGACCGGCCAGTACACCAGCCTCCCTTTAGGGTGAGCCAGAAGGAGAGACACGCCATCGACGCTCAGATCACGAAGATGCTCGAGGCAGGGGTCATTGTCCCCGTTATTTCAAGTTACAGCTCTCCAGTTCTGCTGACCAAAAAACGGGACGGATCCCACAGGTTTTGTACTGATTATCGTAGGCTCAATAAGTTAGTCGAAAATGATAGTTATCCACTACCAAGGGCAGACACCTATTTGGACGCCCTTAGCGGAGCTAGCTGGTTCAGTTCGATGGATTGTTATAGTGGATTCTATTCAATCCCCGTCTATGAACCAGATAGGCACAAGCTGGCGTTCGTTACAGAGAACGGGCTATATACCTAAACAAGGTTACCAATGGGCCTCCGGAACGCCAGCCAAACCTTCCAAAAGCTAGTGGATAAGACATTTTCAGGTCTAAAATGGCGTTCCGTATTAGTCTACGTGGACGACATAACGGTCTTCTCCAATACCTTCGACGAGCATATCGTACATTTGGAGGAGGCTTTCGCAAGGATCAGAGAGGCCAAGTTAAGGCTTAAACCTGCGAAATGTCAATTTGCCAGACAGCAGATTAACATATTGGGCCACATTGTAAACAGAGAGGGCATTATTCCCGACCCAGCGAAAACTGACGCAATAACGGGCATCCCAATGCCCACAAATTTGAAACAATTGCGCAGTTTTATTGGCCTGGCGTCGTATTACAGGAAATACATTTACAGGTTTGCGCACATCGCCCATCCCCTAACTGAACTCACACGTGAAAAAACGCCCTTCAGCATTAAACAGGAACACATAGATGCCTTCAACACACTGAAGCAACTATTGACCTCACCACCATTACTGCAACACTTCCATTGTGATAGGCCCACCTTTTTACACGTGGATGCCAGCCAGTACGGGCTGGGGGCGGCCCTATTGCAGGAGGATGCAGAAGGGCGCATACGGTCCATAGCCTTCGCTAGCAGGAAACTAACGGCCGTTGAGACTAGATACTCTGCCACAGAGCGGGAAATGCTGGCATTTTCGTGGGGAGTGAACTATTTTAGGGTATACCTCTATGGTATCCAGTTCACGGTAGTGACTGACCACGCGAGCTTGCTTTTTTGGGACAAATTCAAAAACCCAAATTCGCGGCTCAACAGGTTTATATTCCGCCTGTACGAATATAACTTCGTGGTCAAACACAAGAAAGGCGCTACACACCTAGACGCAGATGGGTTGTCTAGGCTACCAGTAGCCGATCCCCCGGATGACAGTAAGGACCACGAATGGGACCACATGCCAACTTTTTCCCTAACGGTGATTAACATCAAACAAGAGCAAGAGAGTGATCCATACTTGAAACAGATTCTAATGGCACTAGAAAACTTGGATAAGGTGGATTCCAAGACAGCACGGCTGTCTAGGCGATTTTTCCTAGACAAAGACGGGATACTGAAATTTAAGCCCACAGCCATGCACGATAACGCACCCATAGCGGTTCCGGAGTCATTGAAAGAGAACATAATGATCGGACACCACAATAGCCCACTGGCAGGGGCACATTTGGGTACGCACAAAACATACCTTAGAATCCGTGACAAGTATTATTGGGTAAACATGAAGGCCGACAAGACACCTTCGTAAAGACATGTCACACTTGCCAGCGATTCAAAACAAGGCCTGGCAAGCCTCATGGACTTCTCAACCCAATTCCCGTAGGAGAGCTATTTCACAGAGTCGGAATAGATGTTAAAGGCCCCATTACGACAAGTCAGAAAGGCAACAAATATATACTGGTTGCCACTGAGTATCTCACACGATACATGATTACGAAGGCTGTTCCCAAGGCAGACACGAACAGCATAGCCGAATTCTTATTTGACATAGTTACACGATATGGCCTATTCCAAACCTTACTATCCGACAGAGGTTATTATTTTCACCTCGAGAGTGCTCCAACAGTTTTTGGAGATACTCAGGATTAAGGCATACACTACCACGAGTTTTTCCCCGCAAACAAACGGACTCACGGAGATTATGAATAAAATAATTGGAATAGCGCTGGCTAAATTCACAGGGGATGCAGGGACAGACTGGGATGATTATCTGCAGCCCATCACTTTTAGTTATAACACTTCCATATCCACGGCTACAAAACACTCTCCACACTTCCTACTGCACGGATACACGCCCAGAAGTCCCATAGACAATATATGCATCCCACAGGACACTTACACGGACAATGCCGCCCGGCTAGAGCACTTGCAGATAGCTCGCATGAACGCTAGAAAGAACATAGCCGCGGCGCAGAAAAAGCAAAAAGAACGGTACGATCGGCAGAGAAAGACCGTGGAATACACACCCGGGCAATTGGTTATGGTCTCCAATTCTGCCCGTAAGAAAAACGTGTCCGAATTCCTCGTGCCACGCTGGTCAGGTCCCTTCAAAGTCTGCAGGAAGGTATCTGACCTAAATTACATAGTCAGCGTGCGCCATGGGCGAAAACTCATCAAAGACACCATACACGCCCGCCATATGAAGGCATATCACACCCGCCAAACAACATCTACATGTACAGGCGGGAACACTATCAAAAGAAAAGGAAATGATCCCACTGGCAGACGTGGAAAGAAGACCAAGAAATAGCCTTCGGACCTCGCTGACCGCACCGGGATACGACCCTAACACTTGACAGAACTGTCCAGAAGACACAAGCCTGAATGCCACCAGAAATAATTACCCTGGTTAAAGACGGTCTCGAACCCGTAACCTCCTGAATACCAGGAGTGCAAGGTCGGGTAATTATCCAATATGGAAGGATATAATAATAAAGGACAGTTCCACTAACACATATACATACGCACAATACAATCGAATCACCTCCGACACCTAGTCACCAAACACGCGACTAGCGGCCCGGAGACACTTATGCATAGATACAGCCCAGTGCCACTAAGAGGGACATATTCGACCCACGCTTTCATTACCACAAAACCTGGGAACACGAACGTACTTAGCGGAAAGTTCTTTTACATTACGGAAAGCCCTACTCACAACTACAGAGAGAGCACTCAGGCTTAGACACACACGTGCCGGACACGGAGCTTTGTCAAACAAGTAACAAGATAGCGCACACGTCAATGAAATTAGAGACTATCGCCGTCAGCGATAAGACACTCGTGACTGGGCGACCTTCACACATACAGACAGCAATATGCATGCGGCTCTGAGAGCGGAACAAACGCCATCATTCACGTCAGATCCAAAACCTTATAACTCCCGAAATTACAATACGAGGACCATTCCCAAAGACACAAACTCTTCACAGGAATGCGTATTTTCATCTGCGCATTTCAAATACACGATACGTGTGCCATGGTATATACGGTACAGATATCGTAATACCAGAACCTTAAAGCAGGCGGGTACGAACTCACGACCACACTACACACTCGTGCCAAAAACTAACTAAACAACGGTATTTTTGGCGCGAACAACACAATCAAAAGCCACACTGGGGACAACTAAATCCCAAAACACAACGCAGACATAGAACACGGAGAATTACATAATTACGGGTCCGAATACCCAGCAAAAATCGGACGCCATGGGAAACAAAAAATCCAGACGCCCAATTACACTGAAATTGCATCCAGACAAGTACATAAGTGGGTCAGACACATATCTATACGCACAGGAGGTTTTTTTCTCTCTTTTTTCCCATACATAATGGAGCATAGATTCGCCCCAGGGTACTCGCTACAACAGCCTACCTCGGCAGTGGCGACCCAGGAATTCCCAACAAGAGGGCGTAACGCAAATTCTAGGCCTCCAAGGGGATCACAATAGACTTCCCAGACATGTATTACACATAGTTACACAAAACAAAGTCTTTCTGAAAGCAGTGTACATACAACATAGGTTAGCAACAACGGGACAGATTACCACACTGGCACTCCCGGAATCCCAAGCAATGACAACATGCCGACGTTCGCAAAAAGGCACGTTCCGACAGCCGACATAGGTGACGTCAGAGCCTTCCCTTACACAAGCAACAACATTGACATACCACAGTGTATTTATTATTATCTTGTTTGTTTTAATCGTACCATTACAATTAGCACCACAACAAAGGCACCTATATTTCGACCCATTACACTTGGCACCACAACGAAGGCCTAATATTTCTCTTATATTACGACCCATTACATATGGCGCCACAGCGTGAGACACGAAAACCGTTCGGTACTTATGAGAGGAGTGTATGATTTCAGTGTAAATTGTCAGTGCTTATGGGGGACAGTGAAGTGAAGTGAAATTTTGGAAGGGCAATCTTTATACGGTGTATTCGAGATGGCGGATGAGACAGAGAAGTCTTTAGAGATGCCTGAAGGTGCATTAGCTGTGATGTCTGATAAATTACATGGAGATTTAGGTGAGAAAATAGATATGATGATGATGATAATTGATGTTTTAAGGGGCCTAACATCTAGGTTATCGGCCCCTAATGATCTGGGTGATAGCGAAAATGAGAATGAAATGGAAACCAGAACGAAAATTATGTGAGACGGAAAATACGTACAAAGAGAAACTCAGATGGAAACAACTCACAATATGATCTTACAAAAGGGAATTTAGAACGAAAGATTCACAAAAAGAATAGATTGAAAAAGACCCACAAACCGTTGGCTAGATTCAAAATACGTTCAAAATGCTATGTAGCGTCGAAATACTTACAAAATGCAACTGAAATTCAAAATACTTACAAAATGCAAATAAGATCGAAAAGATGTACAAAATGCAATTGAGGTTCAAAATACTTACAAAATGCAATTGAAATAGAAAATACACAATGCAATTCAGATTGAAATAGGCCCTATCCCAGTCCCAATCCAAATTATTCACAAAGTGCAATTGAAATTCAAAATACTTACAAAATGTAATTGAAATTGAAAATGCTTACAAAATGTACGGTAGATTCAAACGACTCATGTGGATTGAAAATACTTACAAAATGCAATTTAGATTGAAAATACTACACAAAATGTAATTCAGATTCAAAATACCCAGAAAATGGAATTGAGAATCAAAATATGTGCAAAATGCCCACCAAACAAAATGCAATTTAGATTCAAAATTCGTGCAAAATGCGGTTTAGGTTGAAAATACTTACAAAATGCGATGATGATTGTGATGATATTTGTTGTTTTAAGGGGCCTAACATCTAGGTTATTAACAAAATGCAATTGAAATTCAAAATACTCACTAAAAGGCCCGTCTACCCGCATTGGAAGACTTAATAAAAAGCAATTTAGATTGTCAATCTTTACAAAATGCAATTGAGGTAGAAAACAATCGCGAGATGTAATTTAGATCGAAAAAACTCACAAAATGCAACGTAGATAAAAAATGCCTTAAAAAATCGCTAAAAGGGAATTTAGATGCATGGTGAACCAAGTAACAAAAACAGTGCGGGAATCTTAAAGAGAGAAGAAAATATAAGGAAAAGAGGAGAGGAGAGGAGAGGGGAGAGAGGAGAGGGTCCGCCCCAAGGGGAAGGAACAAAAGTGGAAAACGGACCCAGCTCAGAAATCCCTCGGGGTCGCCAACTCCCGAACTCACCAGCCGTGAGCCCCTGAGGGTGTAGCATTATCTACGGTGCACCAGAAGTGGTGGGGCTACATACACCCTGCCTCCTTAAGGGCCTTGAGCACAAGGCAGGAGGTAAAAGGTGGGTAGATTATAGGCTAGGGAATAACCCACCCACCAAGGGAAGATGATTAAGAGAAGGAAGTAGATTTTGGATTGGAAAAGAAGGATAGAAGAATAGGAGGAGAGTCCCACAAAATTAATTAATTTGACTTTTAATCCATTTAGAAGCGGTTGCCACCGCAAATATGTGCTCGGATACCTAAAGTGGCTACGAGCTTGGTCGAAGCTGACGGGAACCGCAGCTAAGGCTTGGGCAGTTTGCCAGAGAGAGGCTTTAGTGTGTTTCCTTCCAAGCACGAATAAAAGTACTATAGGGAAGGGTGATGATCTGGCCAGACAAATAGTAAACGATTTATTGTATATGAACGAGGGCATAAACCTAGGAAGAGCTAGGAAAGCCAGGATCCTGCCTAACTGTAGTATCAGAGAAATGATGAATCCAAAAACAAATATTTAATTTATTTAACAATGCAGGAAGTTTGAGGAAATTAACAATTATGCAATATAAATTTAATAAACATAGTTCATTTGAACTTTTTAACAAATAGGTATTTTTTAATCTTATTAGCAATTTGAGGTCGCAGACCTCCGACAACATTAAACGGTTGCTCCAGGCAATTGACAATTTACAAGGTTTCAAACCTTACATGTTTCTAAAATCTTTATAAGATTTAAACAAATAAACAATGAAATAATTAAAGCTTGAACGTGAATTGGAGTACAAAAGTGTACCTTAAGAAATTCTTGAGAGAATGTTCTAGAGAAAATGACAATTTTGAAAAGGACAATAATAACAACGTGAAAATAAGATAGAAGTTCCTACAACTTCTTATATTTATACAGAGTTAATATATGGGAGTTATACAAAGAGGGCAGGTCACTTACTGTGAAACCTGGCGAAAGTGAAAAGGAAGTTTCTAGACTTCCTATGTTTAATTAGGAGTCACGAGAAAAATGGGGCAGTTTCCATTTCGTGAAACCTGAACATGACTCGCTCAAGAGTTTAGAGAATTGTTTTCCCTGATTTTGAAGGGAGGAACAATGTAAATTTGAAACGTGTGCTAGACACGTATCACAAAAATTATACAGAGATACTTAATAATAAACCAACAAAATGGAAGGGCACTTCTTGGAATGACACCTTATTGGAACAGACCTAGATTACAAATTTATTGCAGATTGTTAGTTAGAGGTTTAGGAAAGAGAAATGGGAATTGAGGAAAATGTTCATGGCCTTATTTGAATATAAGCGGACGATCGCGACGCGGTAGAAAAGTTGAGCAAGCACTGGTTTTCACTATAGTTCATTGAAACATATGAAATGTTCACTGTGGAGACACAAAGTTTATGAAAAAGAAAGTTATTGCAATTATAGGAAGAACTGATTGCACTATATAGGTGAGAGTCTATTTCTTGAAAAAGTTGTGATTTACAATTAAATGCGCCATAGAATGTTCCAGCGGTGGACGAAAATTCACTATTGTAGTAATTTAGTTTTAAAAAGAATTCTCCCAAGTACGTGAGAAATACATGACGGCAGGACTCGTAGATTGAGTACCGAATCTGGAAAATTCCAGAACAATCTTAGTAGTGAAATGGGGCTAATGTAAATCCAGCGGAGGAACTTGCTTTGTAAATTGTAGACAGTGGGTATTAGATAATATCCCACGTAGTGAGAAGATTTCTCATTTGGCAAGCATAAGAAATGCTGCTTTTCACTAAGATTAGCTTGATTAAACAAAGGCTCAACATGGAAAATCCCGCGGAGGATGATTCTTGCCCCAAAGTAAATAATTTCACACTGCCTATATTTAAAAGCACTTGGAAGTTAAAACCATGAAGATGAGGTTAAAACTTTTTTAAAAATGGTACTTATCTCGATTTCATGTTGAAGTCGGAGTTCCTTATGAAGACTATCTAGCCAACATGGCGTAGAAGAGTGTGTGCCTCTTGGTTTGAGGCAAGCTCGAGCGGAGCTTTGACTGAACGAGTCAACTGCAGACGAAGAAGTGAGAGCAGCTCAACGGAGCACGGAGAGACCACGGAAGGGGGAGAGAGTGGGGGTAGGAAACAAAAGGTATACATATCAGCATAACCAACTTAAATACAACAAAATAATCTTCTTTTGCTGAGCTGGTCTTCAAAGAGTTGACAACAGTATCTGGTAGCCAAATGGATGTGGAATTCCTCTTGCGCGAGGAAGAGTTGAAGAGCTTCAGAGATTTGTTGTTATATGACGCTAGGTGGGTCACAGAATATATATCTGGAACAGACTCATACAAAATATAAGAAATTTGCACATAGAGGAGAAAACAAATGATCACTGTTGGTGTTTGACAAAAAGGAAGGAAAGAACGTGCAAAAGCATTCAAAATTATAATCTCAGGTACCGTGCATTCGAAGAATGCACCATACTGGGAGGGGCAGACACCAACAGCGAGCAAGAAAAACAAGTACAGTAATGAACAATTGTCGAAAAGTAGTCTTGTGATCTGACCATTATTGGTCAAGACTCTGAATACCCTGACTCTCCTATCTCTTCCAGGGTAACACTTAGTCACTTTTCCAAAAGGCCCGACTAGGGGGGGTGGAACATCCCTAACCAAGACCAAGTCTCCCACTTGAATGTCGGGACTGGAAAGAAACCACTTCTGTCTCCCTTGCAAGGAAGTTAAATATTCCAAGTTCCACCTCTTCCAAAAGGAATTACGGAGGGCTTCAAGTTTACACCAACCAATAGGTAAATCAGAATCCCTGAAAGAATTAGGAAGGGGAGGATGGGCAGAGAGAGAAGTGCGTGTAAAGAAGCGACCAGGTGTAAGTGGAAGGAGGTCATCAGGGTCATTGGAAAGCGGAGTTGAAAGGCGAGAATTATCAACACTTTCAATCACAAAATAGCTGGAAGCTGAGGGAAATAAAGCACTAGTAAAGATTACGATACAATGCAAAAGGAGAATTAACAAGTTTAAACAAAGCGTATAGAAATAAGTACATCTACTCAAGACAAGAATATACCAATTAAACAAAGGAACTATGCGAGTAGAAAGCAAGAACGCCATAGGTAACAAACGAGTAGCCATAAACAATGACCTCAAGTTATAATGAGTATCAAAGGGTTTACTCAGAAAAATACTTAAGTCAGCGAAAAACGTGACAGGACAAGTATGAGTACAAAAACACATCGAATGTGACGACGAGAAAAAACCAGTTTGTTCATCAATGAACATTAAGATCGCAAAATATGTAAGCAAATTGCAATACATAAGCGCGTGAGAAATACGCAACGAAGTTTTGAAACGGGGATCAAAACAGTTATAGAATACGAACATGAGTAAGCGAGGGACGTAAACAAGCACGGCCTTGACACACATAGTACAACGAGATAAGACATATAAATAGCTGACAGAGTCCTTAAGCGGAACAAGTTTATTTTGGGAAGTAGGTAAACGGCTTCTGTACTGGTAGTAGCAATTCGCCAGACAATGCTTGGCAATCAGCCAAAGTTGAGATAAGAGAAACTTGCTTTGACCTTTGGTAATCATACAGGAAATAAACAACAACTTGGCGTTATTCAGGCTTGTAAACAAACAGGTTTGAAAAGCAAGTAGTTCGGAGTACACACACACTAGCTGAATCAGCTGTAACTTAAAGCAGATATTCAGTTTGAACGGCATGCAGTCAATCGTAACTTGGACGTGAAAAAGCGATTTAAAGCTATATGAAATAAAAGAGGAAATCAATTTCGCATAATTGAGAGGATCACGAAATCGGACAATTTTCAACAAAAAGAAGCTTAATTCTTCCGAGCAAAGAAGACAAGCTGGGACATTGAGAAGAAGGTTATGCATAAGAATAGTTATTCTAGATGCTATAGAATTCAGAGTTTCAATCGGTTTCATGAGCGACTTCCAATTGCGAGGAAGGGGGGAGGAGCCGGCCGTGGCCATCCTTCTACATAACGAAAGAAGTGAAACATAGCGTACAGCAAAGTGATGGTAACTGATAGCCATGGTTTTACACAAGGGGAAGATAGTTTTCGAGGAATAGTTTAAGCAATTAACTGCTATAAAAAATGACATAAGAAGATAGACAAAATAACACAAAGCAAGGCGAACTTGAATTGCCATTTTGTGCGGGAAGAAAGAAAAGCTATTTAAACAACTTACAGGGTTAGCGCAGTTGTTCATGATAAGACATCGTTTCGACAAGTGGTTTTCAAAAATATTGAAATCTGAAACATGAGCGTTCTCTTTTTCAGAAATGGGATTTATGTCAGCTGTGACGAAATGACATTGCGTTTTGGTTTGAACACTGGTATGTTTGATTTCACCAGTAATAACCCAACCAAAATCGGTGTCTCTAGCGACCACGGTTGAAGATAACTTGCGTGTTTGTTTGCGAATGCAATTCCAAAAAACATTGGCACTGAAAAGTACATCAATGGGACCTTGAGCATTAAACTGAGGATCGGCTAACCTTAAATGCGAGGGAATCTTTAAACCGGAAGTATTAATGGAGTGACTTGGAGTGTCCTTGCCAATACTGGTAAGAATGAGACAGTTTAAATTAAGATTGGTGTTTCTTTGGCAAACGTCTCTGATTTTCAATTTTGAAGACTGCAAAACTTGAGTTTTCAAATTGTCAATGCCGGTCACATTGATAGAAGTAGGCGATGACGAAAGACCTAGTTTTTTAATCAACAATTGCGAAACAAAGTTGTGCGTTGAAGCGGAATCGAGAAGACCAAGGGTTTTGAACCAATTTCCAAATTTATCTTGGATTTCAAATTGTACAGTGGTCAACAGGGTTTGCGCACTATGAAAAGTTTCGGCGTTGGAAATGCAGGAAGAAGCACTAGTTTGTTCGGAGCTGCTCTGCATGGAGCTTGAAAAGGCGGGTGCTGATGACCTCGATTTATCGTGAACGTGCAATAAAGAATGATGCGGTTTTTTACAATGGAAACAGAGATTTAATGACGTACAGTTCGAAGAAGAATGCTTAGATGACAAGCAATTGAAACAATGTTTGCTATTCAAGACAAACTTTCTTCGATCTTCGACAGACAATTCTTTAAAGGATTTGCACGAATACAAGGTGTGAAGCTTTTTACAGAGCGTGCATTTTAAAGATTTATTAAGCGGCCTGATATCTTCTTTTGAATGATTGAAAGAAGAACGGGTTTGTTTGTTTTCGACAAATGGGGGCTGATGTCCCTTTGAAGAAGCAAGTTTTTTTTCAAAAATTTGACACTGAGGATTCGTTTCGACTTTTTCGCACTGAAATGCGAGTGCTGTAAGGAATTGACATCGACTGTTGAGAAACGAGATGAGGTGTTCGAACGAATGTTCCTTGTTGCAGGTGAGTTCGATCTCCCAGGCTTTCAGTGTCGAAAAATCGAATCTTGATGTAGCTAGGTGAATAAGTATGGTGTCCCATGTTTGGACAGGCTGTTTTAGCTGGTATAACGCTCTGAAATTTAACTGCATAGAATCTAAGAGGTCTCTTAAAGATGTGACGTCATTAGGTTTGACGGCAGGTAAGTTGAAGAGACAACGGATATGACGAGCTACACTCAATCGTAAATTGCCATATCTCTCTTTAAGGAGATTAAAGGCGATGTGGTAGTTGTCTGCGCTTAAAGGCAGTGACTCTACCAAGGTCAAGGCCTCAGATTCCAAAGACGTGCGGAGGTAGTAAAATTTATGTATGTCTGGGATCTCGATATTTTCATGAATTAAAGAGCAGTAAAGTTCGTAAAAAGAATACCATTCAACTTCCTTGCCTGAGAAGTGCGGTAGGCTTATCTTGGGAAGTAACGGTTTCGGTTTGTTCTCGTGAACTGAAGCGGGAGCGAACTGGGCCGGATTGATGACCCTAGTGTCCGGTTCTGAGATATTGCGGATCAGTTGGTGGGCCTTTGCAATTCCTTCAAAGTACAAGGGTTCGACCTCGTCCCGATCCGATTGAAGTTCTGGACAAGCGGATTCGATGATGATGATGATAATTGTTGTTTTAAGGGGCCTAACATCTAGGTTATCGGCCCCTGATGGTTTGGGTGATCGTGAAGATGAAAATGAGAAAAGCGACCTTACAAACTAAAACTAACTACTAACCTACATACTAGAAGAAGAAATGGAAAAAATAAAGGAGAATAAGGCAAATAAAGGACAGGAGGAAAATAAATGCCCTCAACCCTCGAAGAAGGCGGATTGAGGGACTTGGAAGGAAGGAGAGCCATGAAAGGCAGATAGGAAAGTGAAAGAGGAGAGGGTCCGCCCCGAAGGTAAGGGACAAAAGGGGAAAACGGACCCAGCTCAGGAATCCCTCGGGGTCGCCAACTCCCGAACTCACCAGCCGTGAGCCCCTGAGGGTGTAGCATTATCTAGGGTGCACCAGAAGTGGTGGGGCTACATACACTCTGCCTCCTTAAGGGCCTAGAGCACAAGGCAGGAGGTAAAAGGAAGAGAAAAAGAAGGCTGACCCCTCGCAGAAGGAGGGTATCAGAAAAGATGAGACAAGGGCCAATTAAGGCGGGAAAGGAAGAGACTCCCTAGGCCTCGGATACCCTAATACCGTCGGGGTCAGAAGAGAACAAGGGTTGACCAAGTGAGGTCGACAGGAAAGGAGACAGAGAGGAGCCCGGCACAAGTAAGTGGAAGCAATGCCGGACTCAGCTGGGGCCCCGTGGTCGCCAACCCACGCCCACAAGATGTGAGCCCCTGGGGGTGAAGCGGATTCGATCTCGGTTTGAATTTGGTCATAATAATCATAAGACCGTTCGTACAACTTAAGACGATGTGTTAAGATATCTAAATCACACTCGGCGGGATTTAATTTGCTGATGAAATTTCGGAATCTAGTGAGTTGCCCTTTATAAGAAGAACGTCTGGCAATGAGAGTTTCATCTTTTTCAGTAGGAGCCATGATAAAAAGAATAAATTGAAATACAACTCACGAAACTGTAGAACCTTGGAGATGCTGTCAGGTTGGCAACAGCGAGAGAGTAGAAAGAACAGGACACCCCAAAGGAGACAGGAGCGGCCTCTTTCCCGTTCACAGGCTTTGCATGACGTAGATATAGCTGAAAGATCCAAAGGAGATATTAAAAATTTGCAAAGTATTGTCAAATGACACTTGACAAACAATGGACATAAAAAATGGACTCTCCTGGGTTTCGGCACCAAATTTTGGGTAGATTATAGGCTAGGGAATAACCCACCCACCAAGGGAAGATGATTAAGAGAAGGAAGTAGATTTGGGATTGGAAAAGAAGGATAGAAGAATAGGAGGAGAGTCCCACAAAATTAATTAATTTGACTTTTAATCCATTTAGAAGCGGTTGCCACCGCAAATATGTGCTCGGATACCTAAAGTGGCTACGAGCTTGGTCGAAGCTGACGGGAACCGCAGCTAAGGCTTGGGCAGTTTGCCAGAGAGAGGCTTTAGTGTGTTTCCTTCCAAGCACGAATAAAAGTACTATAGGGAAGGGTGATGATCTGGCCAGACAAATAGTAAACGATTTATTGTATATGAACGAGGGCATAAACCTAGGAAGAGCTAGGAAAGCCAGGATCCTGCCTAACTGTAGTATCAGAGAAATGATGAATCCAAAAACAAATATTTAATTTATTTAACAATGCAGGAAGTTTGAGGAAATTAACAATTATGCAATATAAATTTAATAAACATAGTTCATTTGAACTTTTTAACAAATAGGTATTTTTTAATCTTATTAGCAATTTGAGGTCGCAGACCTCCGACAACATTAAACGGTTGCTCCAGGCTATTGACAATTTACAAGGTTTCAAACCTTACATGTTTCTAAAATCATTATAAGATTTAAACAAATAAACAATGAAATAATTAAAGCTTGAACGTGAATTGGAGTACAAAAGTGTACCTTAAGAAATTCTTGAGAGAATGTTCTAGAGAAAATGACAATTTTGAAAAGGACGATAATAACAACGTGAAAATAAGATAGAAGTTCCTACAACTTCTTATATTTATACAGAGTTAATATATGGGAGTTATACAAAGAGGGCAGGTCACTTACTGTGAAACCTGGCGAAAGTGAAAAGGAAGTTTCTAGACTTCCTATGTTTAATTAGGAGTCACGAGAAAAATGGGGCAGTTTCCATTTCGTGAAACCTGAACATGACTCGCTCAAGAGTTTAGAGAATTGTTTTCCCTGATTTTGAAGGGAGGAACAATGTAAATTTGAAACGTGTGCTAGACACGTATCACAAAAATTATACAGAGATACTTAATAATAAACCAACAAAATGGAAGGGCACTTCTTGGAATGACACCTTATTGGAACAGACCTAGATTACAAATTTATTGCAGATTGTTAGTTAGAGGTTTAGGAAAGAGAAATGGGAATTGAGGAAAATGTTCATGGCCTTATTTGAATATAAGCGGACGATCGCGACGCGGTAGAAAAGTTGAGCAAGCACTGGTTTTCACTATAGTTCATTGAAACATATGAAATGTTCACTGTGGAGACACAAAGTTTATGAAAAAGAAAGTTATTGCAATTATAGGAAGAACTGATTGCACTATATAGGTGAGAGTCTATTTCTTGAAAAAGTTGTGATTTACAATTAAATGCGCCATAGAATGTTCCAGCGGTGGACGAAAATTCACTATTGTAGTAATTTAGTTTTAAAAAGAATTCTCCCAAGTACGTGAGAAATACATGACGGCAGGACTCGTAGATTGAGTACCGAATCTGGAAAGTTCCAGAACAATCTTAGTAGTGAAATGGGGCTAATGTAAATCCAGCGGAGGAACTTGTTTTGTAAATTGTAGACAGTGGGTATTAGATAATATCCCACGTAGTGAGAAGATTTCTCATTTGGCAAGCATAAGAAATGCTGCTTTTCACTAAGATTAGCTTGATTAAACAAAGGCTCAACATGGAAAATCCCGCGGAGGATGATTCTTGCCCCAAAGTAAATAATTTCACACTGCCTATATTTAAAAGCACTTGGAAGTTAAAACCATGAAGATGAGGTTAAAACTTTTTTAAAAATGGTACTTATCTCGATTTCATGTTGAAGTCGGAGTTCCTTATGAAGACTATCTAGCCAACATGGCGTAGAAGAGTGTGTGCCTCTTGGTTTGAGGCAAGCTCGAGCGGATCTTTGACTGAACGAGTCAACTGCAGACGAAGAAGTGAGAGCAGCTCAACGGAGCACGGAGAGACCACGGAAGGGGGAGAGAGTGGGGGTAGGAAACAAAAGGTATACATATCAGCATAACCAACTTAAATACAACAAAATAATCTTCTTTTGCTGAGCTGGTCTTCAAAGAGTTGACAACAGTATCTGGTAGCCAAATGGATGTGGAATTCCTCTTGCGCGAGGAAGAGTTGAAGAGCTTCAGAGATTTGTTGTTATATGACGCTAGGTGGGTCACAGAATATATATCTGGAACAGACTCATACAAAATATAAGAAATTTGCACATAGAGGAGAAAACAAATGATCACTGTTGGTGTTTGACAAAAAGGAAGGAAAGAACGTGCAAAAGCATTCAAAATTATAATCTCAGGTACCGTGCATTCCAAGAATGCACCAAAAGGAAAAGAAAAAGAAGGCTGACCCCTCACAGAAGGAGGGTGTCAGGAAAGATGAGACAAGGGCCAATTAAGGCGGGAAAGGAAGAGACTCCCTAGGCCTCGGATACCCTAATACCGTCGGGGTCGGAAGAGAACAAGAGTTGACCAAGTGAGGTCGACAGGAAAGAAGACGGAGAGGAGCCCGGCACAAGTAAGTGGAAGCAATGCCGGACTCAGCTGGGGCCCCGTGGTCGCCAACCCACGCCCACTAGAAGTGAGCCCCTGGGGGGAGGAAAGAAGACAGAGAGGAGCCCGGCACAACTAAGTGGAAGCAATGCCGGACTCAGCTGGGGCCCCGTGGTCGCCAATCCACTTCCCACTAGATGTGAGCCCCTGGGGGCGGGGGGAAGGAAGAGACTCCCTAGGCCTCGGATACCCTAATACCGTCGGGGTCGGAAGAGTACAAGAGTTGACCAAGTGAGGTCGACAGGAAAGAAGACAGAGAGGAGCCCGGCGCAAGTAAGTGGAAGCAATGCCGGACTCAGCTGGTGCCCCGTGGTCGCCAACCCACGCCCACTAGAAGTGAGCCCCTGGGGGTGATCTCAAATTCATAGAGAGCAGGAAGAGATATCCCATATGCCACTAAAAGTTGCAACCTTGTGTGTGGCATGCATATCGTTGATTACTATTTCTAAAAATTGTATAATGGCTTAGCCGAATAACACGTTCTATGTAAATGATGTATACACAAAAAATAATGAATAAGAAGGAAAATTGAATTTGTATTTTATAAACTTGTAAGCTCAACTAATTATATATTCAATTTTAATTTTGTTTTCTCTGAGAAAATGTTTTATTTACATCTTCAGGTTTGCATGATTTCCTTTAAATTCTTTTAATTTAATTGGGAGAATGATAATTTTGGTGAGAAATACAGAAAGTTACGTTTGGCTATACCTAACTTAGGTTGATACAAAATAGAGTGATTCTCTGTAATACTTCTGGTTTCATACCCGTGGCTAACAACTAGAATTCTATTTCTATCTTTAAAAATGTATTTATATATTTCAAAAGCATACAATTGTTTAATGTTGAAGACCCTTGTCTCAGCATACAGTCTCATAGTCGGATATAATCTATATTTCTTCATCATTATTCGTTGTATGAGATTCTGCACTATCTGAACACTTTTTAGTACATTTTCATAGGCGCATCCCCAGGCAAGAGTACCATATGTAAGAACTGACTGGACTAGAGCATGGAAGATGTCTCTTATTAATTTGTAATTGACAATATGTTTTAAATTGTGAAATATATAGATTGTTCTTCTTATTTTACTTGTAAGGTGTTTGCATTGGCTTTTCCATTTCATGTCACTATCTATAAATAATCCCAGATATTTAACTGTATCCACTTTAGCTATTTTAGGACAGTCACAGTTCTGATTACAGTTCAAAGTGTGTATTTTTAGTTCATTAAAATCATCTTCATCTGCTTTTAAACTGAATCTTACGAACTTTGATTTATTTATATTTAAAAATAGTTCGTTACCATCTAACCATACCTTTAACATTTTCAATGCCGCAGTTGCAATTTGTTTTACATTTCCCCATGTTCTACCTTCAACACAAACTACCGTATCATCTGCGTATGATATGACATTAACATTTTCAATTCCATGTATAGATGATTCAATATCGTTGATAAAAATCAAAAATAATAATGCCTTGTGGCATTCCTTTTTACACTCGTAAAGGTAGACTTGTAGTTCCATTTATTCTAACGTATTGAATCCTTTCAGTCAAGTAGCTTTCTATCAATTTCAGTGCTATGCCTCCGATGCCATATCTTTCCATCTTCTGAAGGAGAACATGGTGAGGTATGGTGTCAAAAGCCTTCTCTAAGTCGAGAAATATGCCCAAGGTCGGTTTCATACTGTTCATATTTTAATAAATTCCCCTAGTTATACACATGTTCCTTGTCATCACGTTTACTGCCAAATGTGTGCAAACATGACGTTGTCCTTCTAGCAAATCGTATATAAACCCATGCAGTATCGGTAGACATCAGATCAGTCCACAATTCCATAGACTTCACATTGTGTGGGTCCTGAAGCTTCTAACAGGTGAGTGGTATTCAACACATCCTTTAAGTATCCAACTGTTGTTGCTTACACAGTTAATTTTCAAGATTGTTCAAGTGGATATGTTTGAAAAGGGTTAAGTCCTAGCAAATGTGTCAAGTATAAACACTTGATGACTTGAGTTACTTATTTGTTCTTCACCCCTAGCAAATGTGTCATGAATAAACACTTGATGATTGAGTTACTTATTTGTTCTTTGCTTGCTAATAAATAGAGGTGGTGGTGGGGTTACCTTAACATTTTTAATTTTTTAATAGTTTTCCTATACACATAATATTAACTTTTAGAACCAATATGTTAGCAATAATGATGGACAATTCCATAGGCAGAGATTCTGGTCTGGAGACAAAACGTCCACAGGACTTGGTGGTTAATGAGTCCTATTTGGTGACTGCTGTTCGCAGAGTAAAGACTAAGTTCGGTGAACGAATTGTGTGCGAACTGGAAGATTTTGCTGTATTCCTACCAACGAGATTTAAGGAGCTCACCGACGAAGCCGTATCTGATCTTAACAAAGGGACATATTATCTAAAATATTTAGGACTGGAAAATAAAAGGTGTATGGTGGAATTCATTGAGGAAAACAATACAATTTAAAATTTGTTGTTAAAACGGAATTTGCAGGGAAAATAAACCCTGTCTCACTCTCTCTGAAAACCGTTCAGTTTTTTGTAAAGTAACATCATGTCAGCACCAGAACAGAGTTGGCAAAATGTGGATAGTTGTTTTCGTAACAAGCTATGTACCACTAAATCAATAATGATGCAAACATTTTAGATCCAAATGAATATTTAAAAACTAGCTACAACATTTTTAAAGTAAAATACAAGACTGTTTAAGGAACATGTGGCGTTGAAAGTGAACGCTGAATTATCATGTAATTTTGTTATTTTAAAACAAGGTGTGGAAACCCATCAGGATATTTTTTTGCACTCAAAAATGACTGAATTATACCGCGCTGTTAATATACACAGTTGGTATATGGAAAATCTTGTTGATAAGCTAATGACACGCTTTGCCGAGTTTCACGAATTAGAAAGCGGCAAATCGTTGGAGGCTATCAATCACTTTAAAATTAATTTATGTTAAAAAAACGTCAAGCAGTAATTAACGTGACAATAATGACGTGTACTGTTTTGTTTGGGCACTTGCTGCAGGGCTAAGTCCTGCAAATAATAATGTTCACAGAATGGGTAAATATCACTAGAAATTTATGGAATTAATGATCAGTATAAATTTAACAGACATAGAATGTCCAATGGACCTCAACTCCATCTCTCGTTTGGAATCTAAAAATCCTCTTTACTCCATTAATATATATATGGAGTTGAAGATGACAAAGTTGTAGGTCCACTGCATCTGACAAAGACAAAAAAGAGAGACATTTCAATTTACTGTACATTGAAGGTGAATCGTGTAATGATTATTGTTTCATCAAAGATTTTTCCAGACTAGTTCGTTCACAAGTTACAAAGAATAAAAAAAGTATATATATATATATATACATGTGTGTGATCGCTCTTTGCAATATTTCACCAGCAGTCAAAAGTTGACAGCACATACTGTTGATTGTGGCACACTACCAGCTGTGAAAATTACGTTTCCAGAAAAGAATGAAGCCAGTATGAAATTTCAAAATGTGTGTCGTCAAGATCCGCTTCCGTTTACAGTACATGCAGATTTTGAATGTTTAACCACACCCATCGATACGTGTAACCCGGACCCGTCACAACCGTACACTCAACAAGTACAGCAACACGTACCATTTAGTTGTGCCTTAAACGTGGTTTGTTCATACGACCCTTTGCTTTCAAATTTTAAATTGTATCGCAATGCAGATGTTGCTGCTTGGTTTTTAAACGAATTGGATGCCTTGGCAGATTGGGTGTACAATATCCTGGAAAATCCAATTCCGCTTCAAATGTCGGATGCAGACGAGGTGGCCTTCAGTCTTATGGTTTGATGGGTCAAGAACTTGAAAATACTTTTGTTGTCATGTTATTAATACACTTCTTTTGTGTTCTTTTAAGATTAGGAAATGATCCATTGCTCATAATTTTTTTTGCCGCAATCATAGCAGCTGCAGAAAAAAACGAGGAATGTGATGATGAATTTATTGCTGCCATAATGGCAGCATTAGAGAAAAAAGCAGAATAATGAGGAAGAAGAAGGAAGAGAAGATGAAGATGAAGTGGATAGGGGGAAAAGAAGAATAAAATAAAAGCTAATAAATATTTCCTTATGTTTAATCCTTGTTTAATTGATTTATGTTGACTATCACTTCATTCATGGTTAGTTTACATTCCGCACAACGTAGCAAGAACCACCATCCATCTCCTTTCATAATTGTTTACCTCATAATTCAATTGTCCACCCTCACAATCCCATCAAGCTCATTCCCGTCCATGACCTACAACCCATTAACATTCTCAGGGGACAACACATCCTGTGACACACAAACACAGGTTGACCGTTCAAATCTGATTATTCTGACAAGTGAATGTAAGCCATTCAAATCTCCCGCGTCGGCACATTCGGAATCCTTCGGGTGGGCTCGTAACCAATCGGTTGCAAAGCAAAGCTATATAGCTCCAGTCACCACCAGAGCAGATGTTCAGTCCACAAAAGAGACTGGACCGGAAAGGCTCGCAGAGCCTCTTCAATCCATCCCTCCCCCCTTGGTTTACCTTCCCATTCATTGAACCCCAGCCACGTGCCTTACTCCTACACCCCCCCCCCCCCCAATCCAACCTCCACCTACACTCCTAAACCAGTTCCTTGTCCTTCCTGGTTTGTTTACCTTTCAGGGTCCTGATGACCTCGAGGGTGGTGGACGACCTTGGGGTGAATGACCTCAAGGTCTTCTAGCTCCTCTACTATTATTGTGAAGGGACTTGTATAAAAGCCCTGCGCCGAGGAGGACCAGCATCTTATAATCACAGCAGCAACTAAACAGGTTGACTGACTGGCTGTCTTAACTTGTATCTATAGAATTGTCGACAGATTAATAAATACTTCAAAACTAACCAACGGAGTTCTCATTCATAGGAATCAGATATCACGCATCAGGAGTAAGAACCACGAGAACTACTGACTTAACAGCAGTAGCAATAACCTAAACAGTGCAACACTGAAGAGAACTGTTAAGCGACAAACTTAACTGTGGGCCCTTTCCGGGATAGGTAACGATTATCCTTTCCAGATAATCAACGAGTAAGTTGGAATAGTGTTCTGACAACCTCACAAGGAGGCCTTTCTTCGCTATACTAGCGACACCAAGGTACCTATCTCCAGCACTAGATGCAGTCATCGATTCTATGAACCAGACAGCAAGCCAGGAGTGAAACTGACAACCTCATAAGGAGGCCTTTCGACCTTAACCAACTTCGCTGGCTTGAAGGAAGGAAGTTCGCCGACAAACGTTCCAAGAAGCCAACGCTCCAAGTAACGCCTTTCGCAACAACCAACCGCCATCGCCGTGCGTGCCGACAACGCTCCAGAAGCGCTTTTCGACCACACGACGACACAGAAGAGAACCAACCGACTCCGCATTTCCAAGAGGATGCAGCCAACACTGATCATATTTTCTTGTCTGTAAGTCAAACTCCAAATAATACCTTATTTGTGAACTAGAGCATTATTAGTAAAGCATTGTTCAGTATTTCAGGTAGACAGATTACGAGATCAATAATAATAATAATACAAATTAAATAATATATTCTTTCCCTTTCAAACGGAAGCAAATTAAAGTAAACTTTAACTAGTAGAGTTTGCCTTGTTTTTTTAATTAAACTAGTAAATAAAACAAAAATAAATACGTAATAATAAATATTCGTGAATTTCAAGAGGAAATAATTTAGTGGGCTCTAATTAGCAGACCTTACACTCTTTACCAAACTTTTGAATTAATATTGAAATTAAACAATTAAAACAAAAATATAAGAATAAAGTAACATCATTTCCTAACAAAAGTGAGTTAGTGCAGCCCATACTGGTCTAACGCTTGTCACTATTAGAGGAATTAATCAAATAATTAAATATTTATTATAAACGAAATTTTGAAAACCGTCTTTATAAATTCAAACAAAATGCCTGAAACAGAGTTACTTTCAAAATTCGAATATGCTCAGATAAATTTTGCCTGAATTATACGGCACAAATTCTTGCAGTCTTGACTATTTCTTAGCAAGAACAGAATCGTTTCTAAACACTCATAAGAGAATAGCATCAGCCACAAACTCTGTATTAATAAATGATTTTGTATTTAACGTTATAAAATCAAAACTGAAAGGTGAAGCAAGTAGCATTCTTGACTTAGAAGCCAACAGTACTTACGAGAAGTTTAATGAGAAACTCATAAGAAAATACGGCAACGTTAAAGACGAAACTTCTCATCCAGGAGATCTCTAACTGCTTTCAGAAAAGAAACGAATCATACAATGTTTACCATGATAATTTAGAAGGATTGACTTTCCGATGCAAAAGCCTATGCAAACTCAATTACCAAAACCAAATTTTGGAATTGAAACTAAGGGAACTTGATGAGTTAAGCCTAAATACATTTGGAACCCTACAGTTCTTATTTAAGTTACGCACAGATTACAGAACTGAATCATTGCCTCAAGTTATGCAGGTCTTATGATAACAAACGCGCCATGAAGATTACATGGACCAACTAAGAGGAAAAATACCTCATAGCAGGTTTCCAACAGCTCGACCACTAGGCCACTCAGCACACAACCCATTTTCAAATTATAACCCCGCTCCACCAAGAAATCCACCAAACCAAGCTTTCACGCAAAATCAAACTCACAGACCCTTCTTTAGAAATAATCCACAACCAATTTTCCGACACTCTCAAGCTCCGAACACTCAGCCTTTCAAGCCATCCAATTCCATGAATCGTCCTTACCCAACTCCTAATAATATTGGCCGACTTTTCACACCCTCTAACAACCAAAGATTTCCACAGCCGATGTCCGGTGTTTCAACCATTAGAGGTAATCTGAATTCTCACTTAGAACCTTCAGAAGGCATCGAAGACTTACATAATTTAGGTAATGCTCCTCAATTACCAATTATCACACTTTTTGAACTAAAAATCTTAATTGACAGCGGTGCTTGCAATTCAATTATGAATCCTGAATTTTAAAGAACCTTTTTGTATCCAATCAATCCATTCACAAACAATAGAAGATAATATTCAATCCCCTATTTTTCAGAATATAACATAGGTTCACCTATTCAGGGTTATGCAATGGCAAATAATTACAGTACCGGTCAAATGTTTAGGACCACATGAAGAAATCATGAAATGTCACCTATAACCTAAACTTATGCCACTAGACCCGTGCATTTTTATTTCTGAGCTCTTGCATCTAAGAGGATATATGTCGCCTTATTTTTATTGAGTTAGGCCAAGTATTGTAAAAGTTATGAATTTTTAACTGTTGGAAGGTCACAACAAAAATCACCATTTTCAGAGATAAGTTATAATGTACATGCCAACAGGTTGCAGTTATTGCCACCAATTTTTCTTGTAGACTTAGCAATAGTTGGGGATCATTTTGGTATAAATGTAAAAATTCCGAAAAATTGCAGGACCTCTTTTTCTTTCGGGTTTATACTTTTGGAAGCCAGCGCCAAAATGATCGATTCTTCCTTGTTCTTGTCACGCTTGCTGGAGGGCTTCCTCGCTACGTAGCTTCTTGAAACTAGTCTCGTCTAGTAGTTTAGCTTTTACTCAACAGATGGCATTCAAGTACCGATTTCTGGCTTGTGGGATTTAGCCGCCAGATTATTTTGGTGCCAGCAGTGCATAGTATCAGGAACTTGTAACTTTTGTTCACGTGTACAATGGGGAAAAAGTGTGTCAGAGAGTGTCAAGAGGCAAATTGTAGGCATGTTTAAATGCGGAACGTCTCATAGAGGACTTAAGTATTAGTAAGACGCGTGTTACGAACACAGTAAGGAAATACAAACAGTTACGCGCTGTGAATGACTTGCCCCGCAGTGGACGGCCGAGGGTTACGACACCGCGCCAAGATCGAACCATTAGCATGATTTCTAAGGCAAATCACCGTGCTAGTGTTCCCGCTATTTAGAGTGCATTCACGGACATTAGTGGTCATCGTGTGTCACGTCGAATTGTAGCCAGACGTCTGCTAGAAAAAGGATTAATTTCATATTCTCCGTTGAAGGAACCTCTCCTAACTGCGATTTCGAGCCGGACAAGAAACTGGTGTCGTTCAAAGAGAAACTGGGATATGAATCGCTGGGGTAAAGTGCTGTTCAGCGATGAATCGCGCTTTCAGCTATTTTCGTCACGAAAAATCAGGGTTCGTCGCTCACGAACTGAAAAATTCCAACCGGAATGTGCAAGTGCAAGGAGGAGGGGGAGCAGTCATGGTATGGGGCTGCATATCAGCTGAGGGTACCGGTATTCTCCGTTTCCTTGATGGTACCATGGATTCCAAGGAGTATATTACTACACTCCAAGATAATATGCCGCCTTCTGCTAAAAAGCTCCATGGTGATTATTACGTTTACCAGCAAGACAATGCACCATGCCACAAATCTCTCTTAACATTTGCGTGGCTGGAGGAAGAGGAAATTCCTGTTCTGCCCTGGCCACAACGAAGCCCGGACCTCAGTCCAATTGAATACTTGTGGAATATTATTGGACTTCGTCTTGCTGCCTCCCAACCTAAACTGTGGCCGAGCTCCGACAGAAAATCTCCACGATCTGGAACGAGTTAACGAGTGAGGAATGCCGGAAGTTAGACAGCAGCATGCCAGGCCGTGTTCGTGAGTGTCTCAAACAGGCTGGAGGTACTACTCATTACTAGGTACAATGAGCAAGCACTTCCTTACATTTTGAAGTAGTCTTGTAATGAAATTATGATGTTATGTATGATGAAAATAAAATCTGCCATTTTATATAGGGTCGTCTTAAACTTCTGACTGGTACTGTACATTGACGCATTAATTGCTAGCGCAGATTTCATTCAACTAGGCGCAAAGATTAACTACGCCTCGAACCTAGTCACTCTCAACAGCACGGACATACCGTTTCACTTTCATTCCCCACATAAGAAAGAAAGCTTTCAACCCGCATTAAATGCACATCATCTGGCTATACCTGTTAACATACAACACGGAGACGTGTATATTTCCAAATTTGAATATAAAGGAATGTGTTTTCCAGATGCTATCCTTCATGCAGAGAACTACCAGGTTCTATATCTCACAATCATTCAGTTGAAACAAGAGTCCACTGAAACAATACTAGTTGAAACTTTAGGGAATGTAACAATCAAACCACTGGAAATAAATTCCATTTCTGAAAGAAACATTCACGATCACCTCCGGACACAACACTTGAACGATCTAGAAAACAGAGCTATTCAAAACATATGTTCGGAATCCTCAGATGTGTTCTATTACCCAGGATGTGACATGACATTTTCAAGTGCAGTAAAACATTTTATTCGCACTACAGATGAAGACCCGGTACACCAAAGAAATTATCGGTACCCACCACCTCTAAAGCAAATATTAAACGACGAAGTACAGAAAACTTTGACCAGGGAGTAATCACGCATAGTGAATCGCCATACTGCAATCCAGTCTGGATTGTCCCCAAAAAGCTTGACGCTTCGGGAGAAAAGAAATGGAGACTAGTCATAGGTTCCAGACAGCTGAACAAGAAAACTATCGAGGATAAATATCCCCTGCCTAGAATAGCAAAGATCCTAGACAATCTCGGTCGATGTCAGTACTTCAGTACTTTAGATCTGGCTCAGGGATTTCACCAAATTGAGATGGATCCCAGGTCTATCGAGAAAACAGCCGTTACAATCGACAATAGACACCTAATGTTCAAAAGAATGCCCTTCGGCCTAAAAAATCCGCCAGCCACTTTTCAACGTGTGATGGACAATGTCTTACGTCTTATCTATACACGTTCTGCTCTGTGTACATTGACGACATAATAATCTTCAGCAAGTCGCTAAGCGAACATGTACGACACTTAACCCTTCTGCTATAAAATTGAGTGAAGTAAATATCAAAATACAACTGGACAAGACAGTGTTTCTTCAAAGAAGTTGCTTTTCTCGGTCACATTGTATCACAAGACGGAGTCAACCAAACCCCGAAAAGATCAGAGTAGTCAAGGACTATCCTATTCCGAAGTCTACCAAAGAAATCAAACAATTTCTTGGCCTAGCTGGATTTTACAGAAAATTCATCAAAGATTTCGCTAAAGTAGCACAACCCATCGTTCGCTGCTTAAGGATCCAATATCGATATAGAGAATACTGAATACAAGTCCGATTTTATGAACCTTAAGACCCTCTTAATAAATGCTCCGGTGCTAGTCTATCGAGACATTGAAGAAGCATTCACATTAACCACGGACAGTTCAGATTTTGCTCTGGGAAGCGTCCTATCACAAAACGGACACTCCATCGCATACTACTCCAAGACTCTAAACCCGGCAGAGAAAAACTACTCCACAATAGAGAGAGAACTATTAGGAATTGTAGAAAGCTGCAAACATTTCAAGCCTTACTTACGGGGACGACACTTTCAAGTAGAATGTGATCACCGCCCGTTACAGTGGCTCTTCACGATAAAGGATCCTAGTTCGAGACTTTACCTTTGGAAGATAAAGCTTGGAGAGTTTGACTTTGATAACAAATACGTCAGAGGCAAAACTAACTATGTCGCAGACGCACTCTCTAGAGTAGAGATTAACATGGCTGATGAAACAGCTTCAAACGTTGTCATCCATGGAGATGACACCTACCAAGATGGCATTGATAATGAAACTGTCCATTCAAACCAGGCAGACCCCATATTCACATTAAAAATATCTGAACGGAACTTAAACCAAAACCGCAATCAGATTATTGTAAAATATGGTAATTACCCCAAGTTACTTAAACAAAACCTGTTTAAAAATGTACCAGACACATGATTGTCACAAAGAAAAATCTTCAGGAAGATTTAGCAAATCACCTCCTCAAAATGATAGTAACCTCAAACAAGTACGCTACTTATTTTGACGACATCACTCTTGAGATCCCACTCATCAGGGCATACCAGAAGCTATTTACTTCTGAACTAATCATCATCATCAGGTCATCCAAATTTTTGGAAGACATTGAAAACCCCGAAACTCACGAGACAGCTGATTTCACATTATCATTCTGAAAACCACAATGGTATAGTAGAAACTTACGAACATCTTAAGACCAAATACTACTGGCCTCACTTAATAGAACAAATTAGGACAATCATTAATCAATGTAATCTCTGTCAGAGAAACAAATATGAGAGGCACCCTAACGAGGTATCGAACCAAGGTCCCATCACCGCCGATCACCCTTTCTCTCAAATTCACATAGACACGTTTCACTTCGAACAAAGTCGCATATTAACTATATCTGACATTTTCTCAAAGTATGGACAAGCCTACATTTTACCAAACGGTACAGATCTGGCCACACTAAGCCAATTACAAGTTTACTTTTCCCACCATTGATTTCCAAGAAAAGTCACACATGACCACGGAGGAGAGTTCTAAAACAATGTCTTAAAAGAATATTGTAAAGCCATGATCATCGAATATCACGTTACTACCCCATTGAATTCTATATCTAATTCTCCAGTAGAAAGTCTGAATTCGACCCTTGTTGAGAAACTTCGTATTGTTAAGGCCCAAGGGATCCTACACCCTTAGGACCTTCCACCCTCAAGAGAGATATAGGCACACACCCCTGGATCTGCAGTCGGCTATACAACTACTCTTACATCCTTCAACTATCAATCCAATTAACACATCTACAATCTGCCCAACATCGTACACCCCTTTCACCCCATAAAACATCCCCCAGGCTAAATCAAGAGCCTCAACACTACATTTCTTCGAACACCAAGCCGGCACAGTTACCACAGCTGTTGACCAACGCTTGCGTTATCTTCACAACAAACCCACAAGGAGCTAGCTGCAACTCGGCCCCAATTGAGTAATGCTGACACAGCGACGGAAAACGTTTATAAGGACCAACGTCAGGGGACCGAACATCTGTTGGTGCCGAAGGCCTTGTTCGACTGTGTCGCGACGTCCTACCAGAGGTGAATGTGTCTCCGAGTCCTGTACTCACAAAGTTATAATCTCCTTCCCAATTTGAAACCTATAAACTGATTGTATTTCTTACATTGTTCTACACAGTTCCTAATAAGAGGAACGCATTCTAACACGCTGGTATCAATAAACTAGCAACTACACTTACCACAGACCATTGCAGACAATTATTACTACACTTTGTTTTACCTCTTGCTTCCCTACCTGACCTATTGAACTGCCAGTATCCATTATTTATAAAACCACTGGGTAAGCAAGTAGCTACTTGCATTTCCACAGCCTTGAAGTGTTTAGACGCACGCCTACCGAGAGTAAAGTTGCGCGATCAGCAATAAGTGAACTGCTCACACATTATATTTGATCTAGAAGCTATTAGCTCCGCTTAGACAGCGCACTCCTTAAAGCACGACCCTGATAGCCTAGAGCTTACGCCCCATTGTTCTAACACCCTCACATACACGCACACATTCGGAGTTCCGCACCTTTGTGGAAACTCACTCCATTCGGACAATCCACTCTAAATTCAACCATTTACACCCTTGTTCGTCCAACCCTCACTTCAGGACAGAACAGTATCTCCAGAGATCACGATAAGTTCTCTCCGCTCTCAGAGCTCGTGACCACCATAATCACTAGTTACAATTCCTCAATCCATTCCACTACTAAACAACCTCCTTTTAACGTTCTATACGGACCATACTATAAGGCTTTAGACCACGTCTTCTCGCCATGTCCCAAAATCAACGAATACATTGAAAGACAAGGAAATCAGTTGATAATTGTAAAAGAGAGGCATACTAAACCTAACACCGACACTTTCAATCATAATTACCAAATTAATGAAACTGTCTACGTATTAGATCCCCTCACCAGAAACAAGAAATCACAAAACCTGTAGAACGAAGGTTTCGTTACCAAAAGCGAAGAAAACAGGGTAAACTGTGAAATGAGAAACGGTAAAACTCATGTAAGGAATTTTCGGGACATTAAACCAAAAAGAAAATGTCTTATTCCAGATTCCTCCCTGGATATGGCACCATCATCACACAGCCCATCCAGACACAAGGATTCTTTGCCGACTCATTAGGACCAGGCTTAATAATTAACGATTATCACCGGTTCATGATTCACTTCAATTTAACAAGTTTAAAAGATTCTTGCAATAATATCCAAGACACTATCTCAAGTCTCGTGTCACGAAGCAATAATACCTTTCCTTATCTAATACCAGAATTAAGAGAAACAATTAAGGAAACAAAAAAGAATTAAATAAGTTGCTACCTGCTACACCTAGAAGTAAGAGAGGCCTTATAAATTGTTTAGGTAGTATAATTAAATTCATATCAGGTAATTTAGATCAAGATGATTTAGACAACATGCAAGAACAATTACAAGCATTAAGACAAAGTAACGCCAAGGAAATTAAACATATTAATAAATTAGTATCATTCAGTCCAGTGCTCAAAAGTTCTATAATAAAATGAACCATGTAAACTATAATATGAAAGTAAATAAAGGTATTCTACAAGAAGAAGACTTCAAGATTAACCTTCTGGAACATCAAAAATATGATGATGATGATAATTGTTTTAAGGGGCCTAACATCTAGGCTATCGGCCCCTGATGGTTTGGGTGATCGTGAAGATGAAAATGAAAGGCAAACTTAAAACTAAAACTAACTACCAACCTACATACTAGAAGAAATCGAAAACTAAAGGAGAATAAGGCAAATAAAGGACAGGAGGAAAAGAAATGCCCTCAATCCTCGAAGAATGCGGATTGAGGGACTTGGAAGGAAGGAGAGCCATGAGAGGCAGATAGGAAAGTGAAAGAGGAGAGGGTCCGCCCCGAAGGTGAGGGACAAAGGGGGAAAACGGACCCAGCTCAGGAATCCCTCGGGGTCGCCAACTCCCGAACTCACCAGCCATGAGCCCCTGAGGGTGTAGCATTATCTAGGGTGCACCAAAAGTGGTGGGGCTACATACAACCTGCCTCCTTAAGGGCCTAGAGCACAAGGCAGGAGGTAAAAGGAAGAGAAAAAGAAGGCTGACCCCTCGCAGAAGGAGGGTATCAGAAAAGATGAGACAAGGGCCAATTAAGGCGGGAAAGGAAGAGACTCCCTAGGCCTCGGATACCCTAATACCGTCGGGGTCAGAAGAGAACAAGAGTTGACCATGTGAGGTCGACAGGAAAGAAGACTGAGAGGAGCCCGGCACAAGTAAGTGGAAGCAATGCCGGACTCAGCTGGGGCCCCGTGGTACATTCTTGGAATGCACGGTACCTGAGATTATAATTTTGAATGCTTTTGCACGTTCTTTCCTTCCTTTTTGTCAAACACCAACAGTGATCATTTGTTTTCTCCTCTATGTGCAAATTTCTTATATTTTGTATGAGTCTGTTCCAGATATATATTCTGTGACCCACCTAGCGTCATATAACAACAAATCTCTGAAGCTCTTCAACTCTTCCTCGCGCAAGAGGAATTCCATATCCATTTGGCTACCAGATACTGTTGTCAACTCTTTGAAGACCAGCTCAGCAAAAGAAGATTATTTTGTTGTATTTAAGTTGGTTATGCTGATATGTATACCTTTTGTTCCCTACCCCCACTTTTTCCCCTTCCGTGGTCTCTCTGTGCTCCGTTGAGCTGCTCTCACTTCTTAGTCGGCAGTCGTAGTGATCAGTTAAGGCTCAACCAGAGTCAGCCTCCTGACCTAACGAGGCATTTTTTAAATTCCACGCCATGTTGGAACTTTAAGCATCAGTGAGGAACTTCACCTTCGCCATGCAACAAAGATAAGTACCTGATTCAAGTTTTAACCTCATCTTCATGATTTTACTTACCACATGCTTTTAACTATCTTTTATGGGCATTGTGAGGTTACTTGGTTTTGGGCAGAATCATCCTCCGCGGGATTTTCCATGTTGAGCCTTTGTTTAATCAAGCTAATCTTAGTGAAAAGCAGCATTTCTTATGCTTGCCAAATGAGAAATCTTCTCACTACGTGGGACATTATCTAATACCCACTGTCTACAATTTACAAAGCAAGTTCCTCCGCTGGATTTACATTAGCCCCATTTCACTACTAAGATTGTTCTGGAACTTTCCAGATTCGGTACTCAATCTACGAGTCCTGCCGTCATGTATTTCTCACGTACTTGGGAGAATTCTTTTTAAAACTAAATTACTACAATAGTGAATTTTCGTCCACCGCTGGAACATTCTATGGCGCATTTAATTGTAAATCACAACTGTTTCAAGAAATAGACTCTCACCTATATAGTGCAATCAGTTCTTCCTATAATTGCAATAACTTTCTTTTTCATAAACTTTGTGTCTCCACAGTGAACATTTCATATGTTTCAATGAACTATAGTGAAAACCAGTGCTTGCTCAACTTTTCTACCGCGTCGCGATCGTCCGCTTATATTCAAATAAGGCCATGCACATTTTCCTTAATTCCCATTTCTCTTTCCTAAACCTTTCACTAACAATCTGCAATCTAGGTCTGTTTCAATAAGGTGTCATTCTAAGAAGTGCCCTTCCATTTTTGTTGGTTTATCATTATTTCTGTATAATTTTTGTGATACGTGTCTAGCACACGTTTCAAATTTACATTGTTCCTCCCTTCAAAATCAGGGAAAACAATTCTCTAAACTCTTGAGCGAGTCATGTTCAGGTTTCACGAAATGGAAACTGCCCCATTTTCTCGTGATTCCTAATTAAACATAGGAAGTCTAGAAACTTCCTTTTCACTTTCGCCAGGTTCCACAGTAAGTGACCTGCCCTCTTTGTATAGCTCCCATATATTAACTCTGTATAAATATAAGAAGTTGTAGGAACTTCTATCTTATTTTCACGTTGTTATTATTGTCCTTTTCAAAATTGTCATTTTCTCTAGAACATTCTCTCAAGAATTTCTTAAGGTACACTTTTGTACTCCAATTCACGTTCAAGCTTTAATTATTTCATTGTTTATTGGTTTAACTCTTATAAAGATTTTAGAAACATGTAAGGTTTGAAACCTTGTAAACTGTCAATTGCCTGGAGCAACCGTTTAATGTTTAGAGGTCTGCGACCCTATTTGATAAAAAGTTCAAATGAACTATATTTAGTAAAATCATATTGCATAATTGTTAATTTCCTCAAACTTTTTCTAATTGTAAAATAAACAAATCTTTTCCCTTTGCTTTTTCATTTGCGAATATAAAGTTTAGGCAAAATCCTGTCTTCCTTGACTCTCCTCACTCAATGATATTAAAATCATTAATAGGGCTTTTACCATTTGTTGCATTTGAGCAAGAACTCTTAATTTTCACCTTACTAAAGTTCTTCTTAGCGATAATAGCTAATTCTAATTGGCCAGTAAGGCAAGTAAAGTTCGCTCAGCCAACTACCTGCTTGTGGAGACCCTCTCCGAAAACTTATGGTCAGTTTTCTAAGAAATAAGTGTTTCTTTTTGTCTAAACTTTTAGCCGGCTCCTCGCTGAGTAAAAGCTTAGCCATTGTTCAATGCAACCATTGGTTCATTTACCAAGATTACCCAATAAGGCATAATCTTTTATCATATTCCTTCTTAGAGACACTTGGTCGCCCTTACAGGAACTCCATAATTTTGGAAATTGAAAATACCAAACATGAGTTAAATCATTGGCATTCTTCGAATTACTTTGTAAAACCTAATTTCTTCGAGAAGACATACAGTAAATTTGTTCCTCTCAGTCTTGCCAGACCATCACCCTTCTCCATAGTACTTTTATACATGCTCGGGAGGAAATGTACTAAAGCCTCTCTCTTGCAAACCGCCCAAGTCCTAGCTGCGGTTCCCGTTAGCCTCGACCAAGCTCGTACCTACTTTAGGTATCCGAGAGTTAATTTCCATTGGCAACTTCTTCTAAGTGTATTTAAACCTCAACTTATTAACTTTTGTGGGACTCTCCTCCTATTCTTCCATCCTTCTTTTCCAATCTCAAATCCACTTCCTTCTTTTAATCATCTTCCCTTGGTGGGTGGGTTATTCCCTAACCTATAATCTACCCACCCCGTGGTCGCCAACCCACGCCCACAAGATGTGAGCCCCTGGGGGGCATCAAAAATATGTGCTCATGTGTACGAACAGATTAGATAAAATCATACAAGTGATGCAAGATACTATTAGCTTGCCATTTAAAGAAATGACAAATATCAAGATGTTCTCTCAAAAGGATTTAACAAAGGTAAAATATCTGCAACTAATCTACCAACAAAAACTATAATTCATACTGGCCAGTATCATCAATTTGAGAACCTTAAACTGTCAAAGACACAACTTCTCATGATGAAGGAAGAAATGGTTGTAATAGCATACATGCCAATCACTGATGCTAAAACTTATACATTGCATAAAATTTTCCCTGTACCTAGCAATAATCTAATATTAATCCCTCCGGAAAAATATTACTTGCAAGGACCTACCTCAAGATGGTCTAACGCACCTTGTATAAACATTACTCAATATTACGCATGTATACTCTTTAATACTAGAATAACTTCATGTAATAACTACCAGATGTCAATTTGCATCTGTCAAAAACGAGGTACAACTCTTTCAACCACTAAATAAGAAGCATAGCCTTACCTCTAGTGAAAACCCTCAAATAATTTTGCAAACCTGCCCAGAATCTCAGAGAACTATAAAATAAGCAGGATCATAATATTATGTAATTTACTCAGATGAGTCTTGCCCTATTACAAGTATGGGTATAACTTTGCAACAGCAACTTACCAATTATGTGCACCTGTTTCCACTCCTGTCAAATCCAAACGAACCATATGTTAAGACCGAAATAAATTTCCATTCATCCCACCTCGATGTGAAAGGAATGAAGTTAGATTTAAAACCCATTCCAGAATATAATACTAAAATGAAAACTTTTGTGTCTGTGAACACAAGTATTATAATACTTATTTTCTGTGTTATCCTGTTAATATTTAGAACAAGGATATATTAATGTATTAAATCTGTAAAGAATAGACTTAAGAAAATTGTTATCGAGGACGATAACGATAACGATCAACAAAGGGTGGAGGAGTTATGTATTCCGTCGAAGGTCGAACTCCAGACTAAACTAAGAATTATGATTATTATTACTAGAAGTATTTCTCAACATGTTATTCTCAATGTGTTTACTCCACTATCTACAGGTGGTTACTTGTCAAAACACTTCCTATGAGTAACCAAGGAAATAACACCACGTATTTCCTCATGTGTTTCTCAATACGTTATTCTCAATGTGTTTACTCCAACATCTATGAGTGATCAATTCACGAAACTCTTGTTATCGGAACCATGAGTCCATATCCTGTATGTGAAATGTATATTTCCACAACATGTTATTTACAGGGTGCTCCCCTCCACTATGACGCGCATTATTATGAAGGGACTTGAATAAAAGCCCTGCACCGAGGAGGATTGGCATCTTATAATCACAGCAGCAACTAAACAGGTTGACTGACTGGCTGTCTTAACTTGTATATATTGAATTGTCGACAGATTAATAAATACTTTAAAACTAACCAACGGAGTTCTCATTCATAGGAATCAGATATCACGCATCAGGAGTGAGAACCACGAGACCTACTGACTTAACAGGAGTAGCAATAACCCCAACAGTGCAACACTGAAGAGAACTGTTAAGCGTCAAATTTAACTCACGTGTTGAGTATAACTACCACCTGCTCTCGACGGCGTTGCCGCTTTATACACTTGTTTCAAGCTGGCTTCAGATACAGTTTGTAGGTCACGGGTGTATGAGGGTCTAACTGGATGAGACGTTGGTTTCTATTCACCTGTCGTAATGTAATATTACTGATGTCGGTCACACTCACAGGATGATAGAGCACCACGGACGGGTTTTCGCGGATGAGATGATGATGATGATCATTGTTGTTTTAAGGGGCCTAACATATAGGCTATCGGCCCCTGATGGTTTGGGTGATCGTGAAGATGAAAAGAAAGAAAGAAAGAAAGAAAGAAAGAAAGAAAGAAAGAAAGAAAGAAAGAAAGAAAGAAATGTAAACTTAAAACTAAAACAAACTACCAACCTACATACTAGAAGAAGAAATGCAAAACTAAAGGAGAATAAGGCAAATAAAGGACAGGAGGAAAAGAAATGCCCTCAACCCTCGAAGAATGCGGATTGAGGGACTTGGAAGGAAGGCGAGCCATGAAAAGCAGATAGGAAAGTGAAAGAGGAGAGGGTCCGCCCCGAAGGTAAGGGACAAAATGGGAAAACGGACCCAGCTCAGGACTTCGCGGATGATGTAGCCACCAGGTGAAGTGATTAAAAAAAATCGTAGAGCGAATGCGATGGATCTTGATTGGTGTAGACGTATGTGATAATATTACACGTGACAGATACGTGATGATCTTCAATGATTTTCACCGCTTGGTCAGACTTGTGTATCACGTTTGGTACTAACACTTGTGGTGAATAGCCTAACAATGGACCGATCGAACCTGGTCAAGACATAAAATCGATCTTAAAAGAAGAAAGAATACTGCAGCGATGTGTCACGTTGTTGGCTATGAGTTCAAACTTGCGTGTCCCGTCAAAAAATGCTCTTGGACCCAATTCCTTGATGAGAGCCGTGTAGATATGATCGTGAATATCATCTACGGTGTCGCTGCCAGAAGGTAGATCTAACACTAAATCATCGTAGAGAACTTATTGTTGACGTCGTCAATAATGTTGCAGATTCTTTTATATCCTTCAAACGAAACAAGTCCCAGCACGTAGGGTCGTCGTCCCAATTCAATAGGAGGATAAAAGTCGACGGTTATTTCCGCACCTTGTCCGTGCACTGTAAACGTTCTACTTTCTGTTGTCATAATGCCCACGTCACCACCGTGCTGGGTCTTATATAGAAAGGTCAAGCATAGACGACCGCACTGTTGTGTTAACATTTTGCACTCGTTTCACATTATAGTATATCGTTGCACTCCTTCCAAAATAGCGAACAAGCTCTGTCGGAGGAGGAAGGTTTCCAAAAATGTCAAAGTACCACACGGTGCGCCCATGCCTTATCTAGGCCACTGCTAGTTAATGGATAAAGAGAGTCCTTTTCAAGAAATGGAGACGAGATTAAAGAAGCAGATGTGGCAAGAAGGAAATCAGGATGGAATAATATATTCAAGTAGTATGAGAGAGACTCAACTGCCTAAGTTTTCAAATAAACAGGGGTGTCCTATGGAGTTCATGAATCAAGTAGAGGATAGATTTCAAGAGTCAAGATGGTCAAAATGAATGGAAGATGGTAGTAGAGCTATTGGACCAGGCTTCAATAGGAGAAACTAAGGGGTGGTTTTTATTATACAAGCATACTTTGGTAAATTTTGAAGATTTGAAGATTACGTTTCTTGAAAAATATTTGAATGAGGATAACCAATCGCAAATGAGACAAATTATTAATTCTGGCAGGTATCATTCTAGGGATGGGAGTAATCTGACGGAAGTAAAGACAGAGTAAGAGCTCTCCTCCACAGCCTACTTTCCTGCGAACATTGCATATTTTGGAAAAAAAAAAGTTTGTTTGACGTTATTGAAACGTCCCTAAGCCCTTTAGACAGACAGCAAGTTTCAAGTGTGTAGGACAAAACAAAATGATAGCCTACTTTCTCGCGCACATTGGCGATAATTCGTGAACGCATGGTCGGATTTTAACGAATGAGGTGTTGTTGGCGTTGAGATGACTTCCTCTTTGCTATGAATGTGTGTTGATATTTCTTTTTAATTGAAAATGTATGTTTTTGAAATTGTCACTATTTTGGAAACTTTGAAGTTGAGAAAAAAGTTTGTTTGACGTTAATGAATGGTCCCTATGCGCTCTAGGCAGGAACGAAGTTTCAGATGATGATGATGATGATAATTGTTGTTTTAAGGGGCCTAACATCTAGGCTATCGGCCCCTGATGATTTGGGTGATCGTGAAGATGAAATGTAAACTTAAAACTAAAACTAACTACCAACCTACATACTAGAAGATGATGATGATAATTGTTGTTTTAAGGGGCCTAACATCTAGGCTATCGGCCCCTAATGGTGTGGGTGATCGTGAAGATGAAAAAGAAATTTAAACTTAAAACTAAAACTAACTAATAAGGAAAAGAGGAGAGGATTGGAGAGGAGAGGGGAGGGGAGAGAGGGGAGGGGAGAGAGGAGAGGGTCCGCCCCAAAGGGAAGGGACAAACGGGGAAAACGGACCCAGCTCAGGAATCCCTCGGGGTCGCCAACTCCCGAACTCACCAGCCGTGAGCCCCTGAGGGTGTAGCATTATCTAGGGTGCACCAGAAGTGGTGGGGCTACATACACCCTGCCTCCTTAAGGGCCTTGAGCACAAGGCAGAAGGTAAAGGAAAATAAAAAGAAGGCTGAACCCTCGCAGAAGGAGGGTATCAGAAAAGATGAGACAAGGGCCAATTAAGGCGGGAAAGGAAGAGACTCCCTAGGCCTCGGATACCCTAATACCGTCGGGGTCGGAAGAGAACAAGAGTTGACCAAGTGAGGTCGAGAGACGAAGTTTCAAGTCAGTTAAACAAAAGAAAATGAATTTTGAAAAATGCTCACTACTTTGGAAACGGTGAAGTTGACAAAAACGTTTGTTTGTCATAAATGAAAGGTGATGTTGTCCTCTTTACGGGGATGTAGCTGAAACCATGTTTTTGGTCTAAAACGGCGTTTCCCTTATTATTATTTTACTTCCCCAGATATTTGGGGGGAAACGAAAAAAAAGTGAGAACCAGGTTTGGTGGGGGAAATCGCTGTTATGATGGTAAAAGTCATTTCTATGACGTTGGGAGGGGAGCCGCTCTCTCGCTTTTAAATCATAGAGAAAAGAGAATATGCAAGTCTTGAAGCTGACCGTGGCTCGAGGACCTAGCCTCCCTCTCTTATCACGAGAATGCCGTGGGCCCCGACTGCGTGGGAAAACGTTGACTCTGCACCTGTGCTCACTCTGGACCGTGCGAGATAACAGCCTCGGTTCGCACTCAGCCGTTACCTTGATCCCATTAGCCAAGATTATTCTGGTCTGAGAGCATTGTGTTCAAATGCTGATGCTGAACTTTACATGGTAAGCACTCTCGGGTCTTGTGCAATATGTGAACCATTAATGTGTGCAGTTCTCCCAGCCACTCATTGCTTGCGAAAGTATTTGTTACAGTGTGAGAAAATGATGGGTTGACAATTCATCGAGACATATTGTAACGATTCGATCCCACAGCTGTTAGATTTATAGGGTTATTCATTTATTATCATGTCATTATTCTTATTAATTAATACATCGATGAGATGATTTTAATGTCATATTTGTGAAAGCGATTTTCTTTAAATTATTAGTCAGACAGGTTTTATTATCGTATTCGATTAGATTTGAGGTAAATATATATTTTTGTAAGGAGACGAAGTATACTGCATGTCGTAAATATATATTGCAACAAGTTTGGCAATAAGAACCAACTCAATGTGTCACATACAGAACGACGCAGTAGTTATTTCACCACGGTTAAGATACATCCACGGGATCTTAAAACCCACATGAGTAATCATCACTAGGCTACTATCTCGAGTTCATAAGGAACAAATATTTCAAATCATGGTGCAGGAACCACGCCATTTCTACTGAAGGTACGCGTCAACATATTGCAAATTGTGGTTTAACTTGAGTCCCATGATGATGAATGAGCCAAGAGTTCGTGGAGAGGGTAGCTGCCTAGGTATAGTGGGGGCTGCTTGCTACCACGTGACAAGAAGTATATAAACGCACTCCCGCTACTACACAGTCATTAGAGGAACGGCAAGTCATTAGTGAACAATTGTTCTGACCGTAAGAGGAGAGCGCCAACTGAGACTCTTAGCTGTAAAGAGCTGAGCTAATACTCGACTTCCGACTTCAAACCATATAACAAGATGTCTACCCGATAATAATATCAGTCAGCAATGGGTTATAGCTCAGATTTACAATAAATCTATAAGTCGCAACGGACTTGGAGATGTTAAACCATATCCAATGACATACTGCAACATTTTGAGAATTATGAGAAGGAACATCAATGTTATCTGTCGTGACATTTTACATGACGAATCTACAAGTAAGTAAGCATCAACAATTATTACTTCCGTCTCCATTTGCAATTTAGAGTCAAGCTCTTCAATTCAATTCATTTAAATGTTTATTTTCTTTTAAATTATTCAGCCGCATTGAGTAAATTTAAATTCAATTGTTGTAACTATTAGTATTTTCTTGAGTCAATAAATTATTTCTTTAACTTCATGTCTATATCTTTTCTTGTAGTTAGTTTATACTATGAGGCAATTCAATTACTCCTTAAATAAATACTGGATTGGTTAGATGACTTTGTCTCACCATGACCAGGGATAAGTAGGTCTCACTCTACTGCTGATAGCCGAGATTAATTCATCAATTTCGATTCACTATAATAAATAGGGATCTGGCGCCCATACTATCAAAGGTAAGTACATACCACAGTGTATTTATTATTATCTTGTTTGTTTTAATCGTACCATTACAATTAGCACCACAACAAAGGCACCTATATTTCGACCCATTACACTTGGCACCACAACGAAGGCCTAATATTTCTCTTATATTACGACCCATTACATATGGCGTCATAGCGTGAGACACGAAAACCGTTCGGTACTTATGAGAGGAGTGTATGATTTCAGTGTAAATTGTCAGTGCTTTTGGGGGACAGTGAAGTGAAGTGAAATTTTGGAAGGGCAATCTTTATACTGTGTATTCGAGATGGCGGATGAGAAAGAGAAGTCATTAGAGATTCCTGAAGGTGCATTAGCTGTGATGTCTGATAAATTACATAGAGATTTAGGTGAGAAAATAGGTAAGTATCATCAGAAGAATATGAGGATGTTAGATGAATGGAATATAGGTGAGAGCAGCATAGAGTCAGAGGAGAAAGTATAATAGAGGTAGTAGAGACGTTAGGGGATACGGAAGAAGAATCAGTGAAGACAGCCTGTAAGGAGACTGTAATTGAAAGCAGATTAGAGTCAGAGGTGATAATAGGAGAACGCAGACGCATAGTCGAGTTGGTAGAGACGTTAGACATAGAGGAAAGTAACTTAAAGGAGAAACAGCACTAGTAGAGATAGTAGAAGATGATGATAATTGTTGTTTTAAAGGGCCTAACATCTAGGTTATCGGCCCCTAATTATCAGGGTGATAGCGAAAATGAGAATGAAATGGAAACCAGAACGAAAATTATGTGAGACGGAAAATACGTACAAAGAGAAACTCAGATGGAAACAACTCACAATATGATCTTACAAAAGGGAATTTAGAACGAAAAGATTCACAAAAAGAATAGATTGAAAAAGACCCACAAAACGTTAGCTAGATTCAAAATACGTTCAAAATGCTCTGTAGCGTCGAAATACTTACAAAATGCAACTGGCATTCAAAATACTGTACAGCCTGGGGGGGGGGGGGCAGTACCCCCTGAGAGCCACCCCCATCTTTCACCAAAACCACCCCAACTGGAAACACCATATTTCCAGGACATATCTATACACAGCAAGCGGTGGCCGCCTAAGCCTAGGAGGTTAGCCAACTGCTTGCAAAACATACACAAAAATTTACACTGACAACTATCTGGGGCAGCTACATTGACGCAATGCTGACCAAGCAGCGCCGAAAGGTATAAGAATGGAGTCCAGATTGGAGCCATTATCTGTTCTACTCTGTGCTTCGCCAGCGGCCCTGTCCGACATCTGTTCCAGCTTATCACCAGGTGAGATTCAGCTCGTGCTCAGACTCCTTTATTTTGTAAACACCAACCCGAAACTTGTACACCTCACAGATTGTATTCCATACTTGTCTAAACTCCCCAAGAGGGACACCAAACTACATCTACTGACCAATAAATACATGGTCAGTAAGCTACACTTGTATTACTGATTACACTCCACTTCACATCCTCATACCCCACCTGACCTTCGTCACAATTGCCCGTGACCATAGGAGCCAGTAATTGCTTCGTCAGACTCCATTGTACTCACAGCACGCGACTCGACTGCATAGCGTCGAGCCGCTGACCCAGCACATTTATTGAGTTACTCATTCCGCTCAGCTGGCAGGACAGTATAGTAGCCCGCACATAGAGATCCATCCCCTAGCAGATACTTGCATCTTGCAGGGACACTCCTAAGATATTAAACACTAAACACCAACACACTACACTAGTAAGCTCTCCCAGCCACGGGAAGCTACTCTCAACCAGGAGTAGCCTTCTAAATTAGCACAGTGACACAACCGTGTTTTATCCCAACTAGCCCCCCCCCCCCCACCAAGGCATTAAAACATATTTGGTGGAGGCGCTGCTACCACGCACAATAAGGGTAGGACTCAAACAACGAGCCGTCGTGGTAGAACGAGCCGTACCACAAGCAGCCAAGCGAAATAACGATTTCTTTTTCTTCTCAGAATACGCCCCACATTTTACCTTCATTTGACAGGGATTTACATTATTAAACCCACCCACCCTCCCTAGGAAGAACCCTCAGATTTTTTACACCAACAGCCAAACATACGTAGATCAAATGGCCCCTTATACCGTTTGGCCATGCTAAGAAACATTGCGGAGTTCCAGGACCTAATCGCCTGGCACAAAGTCTTCGCAACAAGGCAGGATTACCTGCAGAAATATCAACAGCTCCTGCGCGCACAGTACATTCGCGTCATTAAGACACTTGTCCGACCAAGGAGCACGGCTCAGAATAAGAAAATGAGAGCCAAAGTTCCCACCCTTCGCAGACAACTGAATCGCTCCCATTGGAGACTACACTGTTTACACGACGTAATGTTCCAACAGTATAATGCACTTAGGGAACAGCACACATATATAGGGACTTGTGGGACAAAGGTCGCTGAGCAGACCATATGCCTCAATAGGCAGTACGCCCAAATTTGGGAAAAATGCCGGTAACTCCGAGCCAACAAGGCCATTTTTGAGTTCGAGGCAGGGCCACCAGCCCAGCCGAGAGAGGACATAGGCGTAGATACGCTAACTCGGCAATTAGCGAGGATGTCCATCTCTACACCTAGCAAAACACAGGGGAAGGAGTTCACCGTGGCCACAGTTCAGAAAACGGCCAGGTTAGGCTCTAACACACCTAAGGGGCACTCGAATACATCCACACAATTCACAGCACCAGTTCAGAAGACTATTAGGCTGGAATGGAGGCAGACACAAGGGAAGGAGTCTACCGTGGCCATAGGCCAGAAATCGGTCAGACTACCCTCCAACACATTGCCAGGGCAATCACAGACAAATACACGACCCTTACCGCTAGTTCAGAGGGCGATTTCGCCAGAGCGGAGGCGGACACTAACATGTGTACCCCCAGTACAAATGCATAAGAGGGTGTTGCCTTCAGCCCCTCAGGGTGCAAAACGCACGCCTGTGCACACTGACCAGCCACAAACATAAAATACACGGGGCGTAAGAAAGGTTTTATTACCTACCCCACGAGGCCAGGCAGACAGGAGGACACACACCCCTATAGACACTGCCAGGGTAGCGCGGCACGCAGTTAGCCCCACAGGCACAAGCACACTCAGGCCAATATCGAGGCACTACGGTAGTAGTATAAAACGCTAGACTTTGAATATTGCATCATCACGACCAGATATTGCGTAATCGCGATGACGTCATGGGTCCTTAGAGCGAGCACGTGGTCCAGGTGGGATCAGGTGATTGGCTAATGGCTAGGATGACCACCACGCCTTGTGTTCAAATGGAGAGGACAGCAGAGGTCAGTTGTGTATCATGGCTATTAATTATTGATTTATTGAATTATATTTAGGTAATTGTTCAAGGAAGTGGAGAGAGTCTTGGGTGTCATCACTTTTGAATGAGAGTGTACGGCGAGGCGGTCGACATAGCTGGCTCGCTACCAGACATGTGGCGTGCATCTGTTCCGTTTTTTTGTTTTTTGTTTGTTTTTTATGCTCACGCTGTGCGGGCGAGGCGTGAGACCAGTCCGCGCTCTCCGCACATGTGGTGCATGGTTGATAAAGTTTTTTGCTCGCGCTCGCTAAATAAGTAAAGTGGCGTTGTAAAGCTAGACTCTGTTTAAGTACAGCATATATCACCAGAGCGTGGGAGTGAACTTGTGTTACTCCTTGTCGCTATGTTATGTCTGTTTAATTTAAATGATGTTAACATTTTTGTGTTCCGGCTTGCTTCATGATCTCAATCTGGTTACGCTGTTTTATAAGTCAAGTGTGAAATGAATCTTGGTGTGTTTGTTTCTTGTTTCATAGCCGCCATTAGTCAAGTCTGTAATTTTTAATGAGAGAACAAGATCTGAAGCCAGTTCCCAGAACTCCATGTGAAATGTTTAAAATAGCTTTTTGCAGTTTGATATTCACAATATATGAGAGCACTTGGCTATGAAGTAACACTCAGTTCAAAGTAACGCAGTTGACGTCTTACTCTTTCATTATGACTATGTACGGAAGCCTGCTTGTAAAGCTCCAGCAGCTAGGCGAGTTAAAATCTCTGGGAGAGCGAGCAGAGAAGCAAGGATTAAACTTTGCCGTGAGCGCTCTCAAAGTGGAGGAGGACGTATGGTTCAATAGGTTGAGCAATTTAGAACAAGACATGTTCAACTGTGAACTGATGGAGATCATTCGAGACCGCCAGCATTGTCGGGAATTGGTTTCGGATGGTGTAACTCCCCACATATTGGGAGTAATCATTCAGCGGCTGCAAGCGTTCGACTCAGACACGATTGAGCTGCTCGATTTTCCGCCGCTGGAGGAAGAGGGTGTGGGGGGTGGAGATCATGTGGACGTGGATGCCGAAGAAGAAGAAGTTCAAATTTTGAATTAAATGGACGGTGGACAGTGGTTGTTTTTAACTAAAATTGTGCAGTGTACATTTTTTTAAAAATATATTTATTTGATCATTTGTGGTTTACATTAATTATATAATATGACATAGTGAAAAATGATATGATCTTCGTTCTTAAAGTGATAAGTAGTTCTTTTTCCAACAATCTGCGGAGAATTGAAGATGCTGTGTTGTTTGCAGAGTTGAAATATGCTGGTCATGTGCACGGGTATAAGTACAATCATTCTTTTCTTTCTTGCGTGTGTTGGTTTTAGTGAGCTGAAAAATATATATATAGAGACACATTAATAATAATAATAATAATATTTTTGCAAGGAATTAAAAAACAAAACTTACACTGTTGTAATTAGAAGATATTTTTGTTGGGGATCCAAGAGTTGTGAGTTGAATCGAATCCAAGCCAAGATACGAAGGCTCGGGTTCCTTTTCTACGTAGTACTTTGTCGACTAAGTAAATATTAGGATGTTTTGTTCGTTGTAACTCTGCATCATAAAACGCTCCAAATATCGGCAAATTTTTATTATCTTTTAAAAGATATGTTCGTGGATTAGTATTTTGAACTTTATAAATTGTAAATAATTCCGTTGTCCAATTAGCTTCGTAGCCCTTAGTGAAGTGTTTCTTGATTTTTGATATTCTTACAATGTCACCGATTTTATATTTTGGTTTTCTTAAAGTTTCATTATATTGTGTTGGCAAGCTGGGTGGATTGTTTCTTTTTACATCAATAGGTTTCATGCCGATGCTGCGATGTATTTTGTGATTATACTTTACTAATAACTCAGGCAAAATATGTACCCATCGGTATGAACCTCGTGTTGTGAATTCTGTCCACATCGATTCCTTAAGAGTTCGATTAAATCTTTCTACCACGCTCGCTTTAATGGAGCTCCCAGTGGAATAATGCTTTAGATTTTGTTTCTGAGACCATGTTTTGAATTCACTGTTATAAAATTCCGTTCCTCGATCAGTGTGAAAATAATTGGGCAATCTTTTACTTTGAGAATAAACAAATTTTTAACTTTTTACAATCTCACTTCCTTTTTTGGTTTTAAGAGGAATTGCCCATGCATATTTCGAGTAAACGTCAATAATGGTTAATAAATATTTAAATCCATTATTCCATTTTGCAAGTTTGGACATGTCCACAAGGTCTGCTTCATGGAGGTCATCGATTCCTTTGCTAATAACACGTCGTCTTTTAAACTTTTTTTCTAAGCGGTGCGTGAAGTTCTTTTGCAATTTCTCGTCTGATTTCGTTCATAGTTATTTTCCAAACAATGTTTTATAACATACTGTGCATTGTTTTACAAACGTTGAATTGTTATTCAATATATCCTGCATTTCTTAGTTCTTCTTCAATTGCAAAGATTTCGCTGTCGAGTCCTGTGTGACCTGCAGCTTTCGATGCAATTAATTTATTTAGTCTTGATACCAATTTGTTTGGTTCATTCCAGTGAATGAATTCAATATTGTTTCCGCCTTCAAATTTCCAAATGGCTTGTGGTGTGATGTGTTTTTTTGACCATATCCAGTATGCATCGAAGTATTTGCTTCTTCTTCATTTTCATCAGCTGTTTTTATAATTCTATCTATGTCCTCAGTGATGATGATGATGATAATTGTTGTTTTAAGGGGCCTAACATCGAGGTTATCGGCCCCTAATGATCTGGGTGATAGCGAAAATGATAATGAAATGGAAACCAGAACAAAATTATCGAAGACTGAAAATACGTACAAAAAGGAACTCACATGGAAACAACTCACAATATGGTCTTACAAAAGGGAATTTAGAACGAAAAGTTGCACAAAAAGAATAGATTGAAAAAGACCCACAAAACTTAGGCTAGATTCAAAATACGTACAAAATGCAAAGTAGCGTCGAAATACTTACAAAATGCAACTGAAATTCAAAATACTTACAAAATGCAAATGAGATCGAAATTACGTACAAAATGCAATTGAGGTTCAAAATACTTACAAAATGCAATTGAAATTGAAAATACACAATGCAATTCAGATTGAAATATCCCAGTTCCAATCCAAATTATTCACAAAGTGCAATTGAAATTCAAAATACTTACAAAATGCAATTGAAATTGAAAATGCTTACAAAATGTACGGTAGATTCAAACAACTCGTGTGGATTGACAATACTTACAAAAAGCAATTTAGATTGAAAATACTTGACAAATGTAATTTAGATTCAAAATACCCACAAAATGCAATTGAGAATCAAAATATGTGCAAAATGCCCACCAAACAAAATGCAATTTAGATTCAAAATTCGTGCGAAATGCGGTTTTGGTTGAAAATACTTACAAAATGCAATTGAAATTCAAAATACTCACTAAAAGGCCCGGCAACCTGCATTGAAAGACTTACTAAAAAGCAATTTAGATTGTCAATCTTTACAAAATGCAATTGAGGTTGAAAACAATCGCGAGATGTAATTTAGATCGAAAAAACTTACAAAATGCAACATAGATCAAAAATGCCTTAAAAAATCGCTAAAAGGGAATTTAGATACACTGTGAACCAACTAACAAAAACAGTGCGGGAATCTTAAAGAGATAAGGAAATAGAAGGAAAAGAGGAGAGGAGAGGGGAGATAGGAGAAGGTCCGCCCCAAAGGGAAGTGACAAAAGGGGAAAACGGACCCAGCTCAGGAAGCCCTCGGGGTCGCCAACTCCCGAACTCACCAGCCGTGAGCCCCTGAGGGTGTAGCATTATCGACGGTGCACCAGAAGTGGTGGGGCTACATACACCCTGCCTCCTTAAGGGCCTAGAGCACAAGGCAGGAGGTAAAAGGAAGAGAAAAAGAAGGCTGACCCCTCGCAGAAGGAGGGTATCAGAAAAGATGAGACAAGGGCCAATTAAGGCGGGAAAGGAAGAGACTCCCTAGGCCTCGGATACCCTAATACCGTCGGGGTCAGAAGAGAACAAGAGTTGACCAAGTGAGGTCGACTGGAAAGAAGACGGAGAGGAGCCCGGCACAAGTAAGTGGAAGCAATGTCGGACGCAGCTAGGGCCCCGTGGTCGCCAACCCACGCCCACAAGATGTGAGCCCCTGGGGGGAATGTCTTCAGTGAGAAGCGGTTCAATTATATGTATATACTTATAAGATTGCGTTCCTCTTGGAGCTGCATTGCTTGTATAATTTATTTTGTGCACGTTTGAAACATTTAATAATTTCAAGTATGAACTTAAATCACTCCTATCTATTAGAGTGGGGTCTGGTACTTTCCTTTGAATCAATTCAAGTAGACCTTCTGTTATAGGAAATTTTTCACCACCAGCTTTTATCCACTTTTTATCAAAGAAAACTCGTTCATGTCCCAAGTATTGTTTATCATTTCTTATCGTTATACCATAGGTTCTATCCACGTTTTGTTTAATGAACGGATCAAAGTAGCTGTTAAGTAGTGAAATTATTTTGATGCTATCTCCATCTTCTTCGTCTGAAGTAGCAGTTGATTCAGAATCGTCATATTTTCCTTTTCTTTTTCGATTTTCTTTATTTTGAGTTGACGTATTAGCAATAGCTACAAGTTGATTTAATGAACTTGTTACTGGTTTAAAGTTAGTCTCTATACCTAATTCTTTACGTCTAACATCATTTTGAAGTGAAAGATACTTGTCTTTAACATCTTTTTTTAAGCGAGAAAGTTTATCCTTTACTCGACTTTCAGCTTTAATCTTCGAGCTCTTCTCCATGACTAAACTGAAATTGTGGTTGTTTTACTTATTTATAGTATATTCAAAATCGATTTGAAGAGGAAGATCATCAGTTTTATGTGTTTTAGGGTCTCTAAGTCGAAACTGAATTTCATCTTGCTCTTCAACAACAATATCACTGCCATCCAGTTCAATCTCTTGACGTATATTTAAAATTGCATACACAATTGGAGATCTTGGTGAAACAAAAATTGGTTTTAATATGCCTTTGTAGGGAAGTTGGTACTGTATGTTATGATTATGAAGCGTGTATACTGGTGAATTGATTGATGGTGTGTTGGAGAATTTCAGAATAAATTTCGATAAGTTCTTTTTCTTTACTTCATCTTTTAATATACCATATTCTTCTTTGGATGCAGTAAAACTTTCGAGTGGTTCTTTGTTAACCATATGCTCAATTTTTTCTAGTTCAGTTTTTAACTTGTTATATTCTTCCTTGGATTCAGCAGCATAACTTTCAAGATCTTCTTTTTTAACAATATTGAGATTGTTCACAACACCCTCAATACGAGTTTGTAAATTGCTTAAAATTTCTTTTAGTAGATTAACTTCAGTTCGTGAAGCAGCATAGTGTTCTACAAACCGTTTATTTGTCACATCTTGGTCGTTAACAGGAAACTCAACATTTGTTTGTTTTTGATGTTGTAGATTGTTTACAGTTTGTTTCAATTGATCAAATTCACGTCGGGAAGCGGCATATTGTTCAACAAACGTCTTATTTGCAACATCGTTATCGTATATGAGTAGTAGGGAACTTTAGACTTTGAATATTGCGTAATCGCGATGACGTCATAGCCCTTTGGGTGACGTCATGGGCCCTTAGAGCGAGCACGTGGTCCAGGGGGATCAGGTGATTGATTAATGGCTAGGATGACCACCACGCCTTGTGTTCGCATGGAGAGGACAGCAGAGGTCAGTTGTGTATCTTGGTTATTAATTATTGATTGATTATGGAATTATATTTAGGTAATTGTTTCAAGGGAGTGGAGCGAGTCTTTGGGGTCATAACTTTTGAATGAGAGTGTACGGTGAGGCGGTCGACATAGCTGGCTCGCTACCAGACATGTGGCATGCATCTGTTCCGTTTTTTTTGCTCGCGCCGTGTGGGCGAGCCGTGAGACCAGCCCGCTCTCTCCGCACATGTGACGCATGGTAGTTAAAGTTTTTGCTCGCGCTCGCTAAATAAGTCAAGTGTTGTTGTAAAGCTAGACTCTGTTTAAGTACAGCATATATTACCAGAACGTGGGAGTGAACTTGTGTTACTCGTTGTCGCTATGTTACGTCTGTTTAATTTAAATGATGTTAACATTTTTTGTGTTCTGGCTTGCTTCATGATCTCAATCTGGTTACAGTGTTTTATATGTCATGTTTATCTTCGAGTGTGTGAAATGAATCTTGATCTGTTTGTTTATAGATTCCTAGACGTCATTAGTCAAGTCTGTAATTTTTAATGAGAGAACAAGATCTGAAGCCAGTTCTCAGAGCTCCATGTGAAAATGTTTAAAATAGCTTTTTGCAGTTTGATATTCACAATATATAAGAGCACATAGCTATGAAGTAACACTTAGTTTCAAAGTAACACAGTTGTCTATCATCATGACCATGTATGGAAGCCTTCTTGTCAAGCTCCAGCAGCTCTGTGAGATAAAATCTCTGAGAGAGCAAGCAGAGAGGCTTGGGTTAAACTTTGCCGTAAGCGCTCTCAAAGTGGAGGAGGATGTGTGGTTTAACGGGTTGAGTAATTTACAACAAGATATGTACAATTGCGAACTCTTAGAAATCATTCGACAGCGCCAGCATTGTCGAGAGTTGACGTCAGATGGTGTAACTCCCCACATATTGGAAGTAATCATTCAGCGGCTGCAAGCAATCGATTCGGACAGTATTGAGCTGCTCGATTTTCCGCCGCTGGAGGAAGAGAGTGTGGGGGGTGATGATCATGCGGGCATGGATGCCGAAGAATATGAAGAAGAAGAAGTCCAAATTGTAAACTAAAATGGACGTTGGACAGTGGTTGTTTTATAACGAAAAAAATAATAATTTGTGCAGTGTAAATTTTTTTAAAAATATATTTATTTGATCATTTGTGGTTTACATTAATTATATAATATGAAATAGTGAAAAATGAAATGATCTTCGTTCTTAAAGTGGTAAGTAGTTCTTTTTCCAACAAGCTGCGGAGAATTGAAGATGCTGTGTTGTTTGCAGAGTTGAAATATGCTGGTCTTGTGCACGGGTAAGTACAATCATTCTTTTCTTTCTTGCGTGTGTTCGTTTTAGTGAGCTGAAAAATATATATATAGAGAGACACATTAATAATAATAATAATAATAATATTTTTGCGAGGAATTAAAAAAAACTTTCTGTTGTAATTAGAAGATATTTTTGTTGGGGATCCATGAGTTGTGAGTTGAATCGAATCCAAACCAAGATACGAAGGCTCGGGTTCCTTTTCTACGTAGTATTTTGTCAACTAAGTAAATATTAGGATGTTTTGTTCGTTGTAACTCTGCTTCATAAAACGCTCCAAATATCTGCAAATTTTTATTATCTTTTAAAAGATATGTTCGTGGATTAGTATTTTGAACTTTATAAATTGTAAATAACTCCGTTGTCCAATTAGCTTCGTAGCCCTTAGTGAAGTGTTTCTTGATTTTTGATATTCTTACAATGTCACCGATTTTATATTTTGGTTTTCTTAAAGTTTCATTATATTGTGTTGGCAAGCTGGGTGGATTGTTTCTTTTTACATCAATAGGTTTCATGCCGATGCTGCGATGTATTTTGTGATTATACTTTACTAATAACTCAGGCAAAATATGTACCCATCGGTATGAACTTCGTGTTGTGAATTCTTTCCACATCGATTCCTTAAGAGTTCGATTAAATCTTTCTACCACGCTCGCTTTAATGGAGCTCCCAGTGGAATAATGCTTTAGATTTTGTTTCTGAGACCATGTTTTGAATTCACTGTTATAAAATTCCGTTCCTCGATCGGTGTGAAAATAATTGGGCAATCTTTTACTTTGAGAATAAACAAATTTTAAGCTTTTTACAATCTCACTTCCTTTTTTGGTTTTAAGAGGAATTGCCCATGCATATTTCGAGTAAACGTCAATAATGGTTAATAAATATTTAAATCCATTATTCCATTTTGCAAGTTTGGACATGTCCACAAGGTCTGCTTCATGGAGGTCATCGATTCCATTGCTAATAACACGTCGCTTTTAAACATTTTTCTAAGCGGTGCGTGAAGTTCTTTTGCAATTTCTCGTCTGATTTCGTTCATAGTTATTTTCCAAACGATGTTTTATAACATACTGTGCATTGTTTTACAAACGTTTGAATTTTTATTCAATATATCCAGCATTTCTTAGTTCTTCTTCAATTGCAAAGATTTCGCTGTCGAGTCCTGTGTGACCTGCAGCTTTCGATGCAATTAATTTTTTAAGTCTTGATACCAATTTGTTTGGTTCATTCCAGTGAACGAATTCAATATTGTTTCCGCCTTCAAATTTCCAAATGGCTTGTGGCGCGATGTGGTTTTTTTTTGACCATATCCAGTATGCATCGTAGTATTTACTTCTTCTTCATTTTCATCTGCTGTTTTTATAATTCTATCTATGTCTTCAGTGAGAAGGGGTTCAATTATATGTCTATACTTATAAGATTGCGTTCCTCTTGGAGCTGCATTGCTTGTATAATTTCTTTTGTGCACGTTTGAAACATTTAATAATTTCAAATATGAACTTAAATCACTCCTATCTATTAGAGTGGGGTCTGGTACTTTCCTTTGAATCAATTCAAGTAGACCTTCTTTTATAGGCAATTTTTCACCACCAACTTTTATCCACTTTTTATCAAAGAAAACTCGTTCACGTCCCAAGTATTATTTATCATTTCTTATCGTTATACCATATGTTCTATCCACGTTTTGTTTAATGAACGGATCAAAGTAGCGGTTAAGTAGTGAAATTATTTTGATGCTATCTCCATCTTCTTCGTCTGAAGTAGCAGTGGATTCAGAATCGTCATATTTTCCTTTTCTTTTTCGATTTTCTTTATTTTGAGTTGACGTATTAGCAATAGCTACAAGTTGATTTAATGAACTTGTTACTGGTTTAAAGTTAGTCTCTATATCTAATTCTTTTCGTCTAACATCATTTTGAAGTGAAAGATACTTGTCTTTAACATCTTTTTTTAAGCGAGAAAGTTTATCCTTTACTCGACTTTCAGCTTTAATCTTCGAGCTCTTCTCCATGACTAAACGGAAATTGTGGTTGTTTTACTTATTTATAGTATATTCAAAATCGATTTGAAGAGGAAGATCATCAGTCTTATGTTTTTTAGAGTCTCTAAGTCGAAACTGAATTTCATCTTGCTCTTCAACAACAATATCACTGCCATCCAGTTCAATCTCTTGACGTATATTTAAAATTGCATACACAATTGGAGATCTTGGTGAAACAAAAATTGGTTTTAATATGCCTTTGTAGGGAAGTTGGTACTGTATGTTATGATTATGAAGCGTGTATACTGGTGAATGGATTGATGGTGTGTTGGAGAATTTCAGAATAAATTTCGATAAGTTCTTTTTCTTTACTTCATCCTTTAATATACAATATTCTTCTTTGGATGCAGTAAAACTTTCGAGTGGTTCTTTGTTAACCAATTGCTCAATTTTTTCTAGTTCAGTTTTTAACTTGTTATATTCTTCTTTTGATTCAGCAGCATAACTTTCAAGATCTTCTTTTTTAACAATATTGAGATTGTTAGCAACACCCTCAATACGAGTTTGTAAATTGCTTAAAATTTCTTTTAGTTGATTAACTTCAGTTCGTGAAGCAGCATAGTGTTCTACAAACCGTTTATTTGTCACATCTTGGTCGTTAACAGGAAACTCAACATTTGTTTGTTTTTGATGTTGTAGATTGTTTACAGTTTGTTTCAATTGATCAAATTCACGTTGGGAAGCGGCATATTGTTCAACAAACGTCTTAATTGCAACATCGTTATCGTATATGGGATTGTTTACGTGAGTAATTCGTTTACTCATCATATTTAAAGTTCCACCATCGTCTACGTTTAATAAGTTTTGTTTATTAAATTTAGTGATTAAGTCTTCTAGATCTTTTCGAGAGGCAGCAAAGTTTTCTAAGTAATATTTGTTTATTGCATGTAACGAATCGATTGGTTGAGATATGTTTGTTATTCTTCTATTTAACATATCTACAGTTTCATCATCTCTGTTTATATTCAAAAGAGATTTTTTAATTTCATCGAGTTCATTTGTTACATGAGTTTTAAGAAAAGAATACGTTTCCGCATCTTGATTTTGAATTGGATCTTTAACATTTCTTATTCTTTTGTTACCCAAGTCGAGAGTATCTTGATCATACGGAAAGTGATCTTCTGAAAATTCTCGCACTAAACCATGAATGAATTCTACTCGTTGTAACACTTCGGTTATTCGGGTCTCAAGATATTTTTTTATATTCGATGTATGTTGCTGCATTGCAATAAGGTTTACTGCATCATTTGCAGATGATGGTAAAGCTAAGCCCGCGAGACGTTTGTTTTGAAAGTCAAGTTCTTTTTTCTCTATTTTACAAATTGAAAAAATTAAACCTTTAAGGTCGTTAAAGTTTCGTTGTATGTCTTCTTTAGACTCGATTTTATTTAGCTCATTCAATAACTTCACTACATAACCTTTGTTGCACGCATCTTCAACATGAATTGGCGTTCCAACATTTTTTAACCGTTTGCCGTTAATACTTAGATGTCCGTCGCTTGTTGTTGTTGTTAGTTGATTTCCATATTGCACTAGCTTATCATCAACATATGATTTAGTTGCAATATCATGTCGTGAAGTCGGTCGTCCGATAGACACATTATTGGTTTTGTTAAACGATGTCATAGTTAAGTTGTTAACCACGCAAAAGCTATAACACGAATGGGCATTTAGCTCTTTTTGAAGTCATATTTATAACTGAAAATAAACATCAAATCCATTGCGATATCGGCCATTTTGTAAATCGCTATCTTTATCGATAACCAAAAAGCCAAACTTAGAGTTTTGCCAACAATACGAACAAATATCAAAGAACTGTTCATAGCTCATATCTGTATTTACATGATCGTTATATACGTGACGCAAGTTTGTTCCGTCTTGTTTAAAAAGAATTAAAAAATTAGCGTTATCTCTAATTAGATGTTTAGGTATACAAGAATATGTTTGACAAAGATAAAATACGTCAACGTTGTGATGACGACCTCTACTGAAATAATCTTTCGTGTGTTGTTTTTTATTGCTGGCTACATCATCAAAAACAAATATAGAGTTTTTTCTAGCTATTTCTGGAGGCATAACTTCATCATTATCGAAAAAAAATCACTTTTTATTTCTTTTATGGAGTCCAAAAACTTTTTTAATTCAACATTTTACTTTGAGCAAGTGATTTAGAATAAATATAAACGTTTTCAAAACGAACTCCATTTTTATGACACAATAAATTTAGCATTACGTTTGTTTTGCCACAGTTCGATGGACCGCAAATGATACATCGAATTGTGTTCGGTAGTAAAACACCATGCTTTCTTTTTTCACTTTTACTCAGGTTTTCAGCATAAGTAAGTAGAGGAGCAAGGAGGGTTCTGCTTCAAATACCGTTATTTATGCAAATGAGGGGGGCGTGGCAAGGTCAATGACCTTGAGGTAGGTCATGGTCAATGACCTTGAGGTAGGTCATTGACCCCAAGGTCGCCGGGACCCTGGAAGGTAAACACACCTTGGAGGGTCCAGGAACCGGTTTGAGGGGGTGTGGGTGGAGGGAAGGGGTGGGGGAGGGGGAGGGTGGGGGGTGTGGGAGGGGGGGGGAGGGGGAGGGGGGGGGTGGGGGACGAGGGGGGAAGGATGGAAGAGGATCTGCACGAGACCCTTCTCGACCCAGTCTCTCTCTTGGACTGAGCGCCTTCTCTGTTATGGTCTCGTGCTATATAGCTTTGCTTTGTACTTGATGAGATCCGAGTGTTGCCGAAGGTTTCCGAATCTTTGTCGGTGAATGAATCGTCAGATTTGAACGGTCAACTGGCGTGTGTGTGACGTCATAGTATATTACGGGATGTGGGGTAGGTCATGGACGGGTGTGTTTTGAATGGAAAACATGAATGGCGGTGGATGGCTGTGGTTGTTGAACCCTGACGTGGTAGGTTGGTTAGGTGTGAATGGGTCTGAGAGACAAACAAGATGGAGTTGAAAGCGCTCAATGGTAAACAAACATCAATGGTATCGGGAGTAGTGAATGGAATTGAGGGAGAGGGGGAATGAACTGGTTGTTGAATGTGCTCAATGGTAAACAAACGTCAATGAATCAGGAGTAGTATTTCCTGTAAATGGTAGGGTGGGGGTAGAATACAAATCGCATAGCATGTTGAGTCGGCCAGCTCGACATGAAATAAAAACAAGAAGGTGTACACCAGATCTGATTTATTAATCCATGAATTATATGTGGCATTAAAACCTAGCCACTTAACAAAAAGTTTATTGCCACGTTTTTGTACAATTTTTTCAACAAGATAATGCTTGGGATATTGCGTCCTTTGCAGTTCCTCCATGTAGAATCCTCCTTGGATTGGCTGCTTGTTGAGGTCATCAAGTAAATAAACAACTGGATTAGAAAGTTTTACCTTGCGAATACGAAATATTTCTGTGCTCCAGTTTGGTGTGTATCCTTTGGCGAAGATTGTTTTATGTTTACTGATGCGCACATAATCACCAATACGTAATTGATGACGTCGTGGATCTACTGTTTTGATTTTGTGATGAATGCGATCCAATTGTGCAATGTTCTTGGTTACAAGGCGTGGTTTCATTTTGATGGTTCTATGTTTAGTGTTGTTGTAACGTGTCACCAGGTCGCCTACAAGTTCAAGCCAGCGATAGGATCCTCTTGCTGTAAATTGTTCCCACATGCGCGTCTTGAGTGTGCGGTTGAAACGTTCTACAACACTTGCCTTTAGATTGCTAAAAGTGGAATAGTGATGGATGTCAAGTGATTTGAGATAAGCGGAAAAAGTCTTGTTGAAAAATTCTTTGCCTTGATCTGTTTGAAGCAAACGAGGTTGTCGTCTTGACCGCTGAACGATGGTCTTGAATGCAGCGGTGACCAGTTGTGCAGATTTATTCCGAACAGGTTCAACAAAGGCCATTTTGGAATAAACGTCGATGACGGTGAGCAGATAGTTGACCCCGTTGTTAGCGTTGGCATAGGGAATCATTTCAACCAGATCAGCTTGCCAAAGATCGTCAACGCCCCGTGTGATGACATGACGACGATGGTAGAGACGACGAGCTGGTCTATGCAACTCGCGAGCAATGCCAGCCTTAACAGGCGAGGGTGTATGAACACGTTGACTCATTAGACAATAATGCCAGCATGACGAAGCTCCTCTTCTATTTCTAAAACTTCCGCCTCGTGTCCGGTATGACCAGCCTGTTCTGATGCACGCAACAGTTGCAGACGTTTAACCAACTTATTTGGATTGTTCCAATAGGCGAAATCGATGAATGGTTTCAAAGTATTAAACGTGATACCGGACGCTGAATTTGCACGGCGAACACTTGCATAGGTGGGAAACAATTTTGATATGATGGTTTTATATTTGAAGCTCTTATTAGCATTTACTGCTTCAGAACGTTTATAATTACGTCTAAAACCATTTGTAACCATCAAGATGTCTTTATACTTTTCAAGATCTTCTTTATCATAGTCCTCGGTAGAAGGTGTACGTGAAAATAAAAGTTCTAAAAGACCTGGCGTCAATTTATAACGAACTGTTTTAACAATCAAAACATTGTCACTTATCTTGATTGGTGAATCGCCAATTCGAAATCTATTGTTTTCATAGCGAACACCATAGGTAGTATCAGTTTTCTTAGTAAAAAGATCTTCAAGGAAGGGAGTAACCAACGCACCATAATTTTGTAGTAAAATGGATTTTAACCGCACATATTGTTCGGGCGTATTTAATATTTCTTTAAGAGTAGGCTGCTTTTCTTTGAGTCTAGTGGGTGTTTCAGCAATTATTGATGTTTTCAAAAACTGGGGCAGCGGTGATTCTTTGGAGCTAGAAGACGGAAGCAATGGAGAAAAAACATCCTCAGGTTCTTCATCATTTTCTTCCTCCTCTTCAATTGTTTGTGTTTCTTTTGAGCGTGTACTAGGTTTTGATGTTCCTTTCAACACAGCTTCCAGAGGTGACTTCAAATGTTTTTCGACAAACAGTTCACTGTCGACATGTGCACGTTTTAGATAGCGAAACTTTTGTCGAATGCTATTTCGTGCACGGATTATGTGCTTTTTTAATTGACTCCCTGTTGTCGCCATGACATCTGAACTAATGATGTTCAGAAAAGCAATGCAGCTACTTAAATACGAATGAAATGATCAAATCCCATGCGGTAGCGTCCATTGTTGATGTTGCTCTGCTTATCAATAACAAGACAACTGTGGTGATGAGCTTTCCAACACATGGCACACAACTGTGTAAAGGCTTGAAAGGTCATGTCTGGGTTCACGTGATCATCGTAGACGTAATGCATGTTGCGCTCATCCTGTCGGAAGAGAACAATCACGTTGGCATTGTCACGAATCAACTGTTTTGGTATTCGCGAATAGGTTTGAGCGAGATAAAAACAATCAATATATTTATGACGTCCCATGCTAAAGTAAGCCTGAATAATACCCTGTCGTTCTGTGGCCACATCGTCAAAAATCATAAGCGAATGGGGGCGAACATTGTCTGGAGAAATGACATCTTCGTGTGCTGCGAATGTGAAGTAGCCCATGTTGCGCAGACCTGACATGACCTGTTCCAAGAACACATACAGCGGTTGATACAGCGATTTGGCAAAAATATAGATATTTTGAAAGCGCACTCCGTTTAAGGAGGTGATGAGGGTAAGCAGAAGATTGGTTTTTCCACATCCCGACGGGCCGGCGATGAGACAGCGAATGGAGGATGGGAAGAGTGATCCATGACGTTGTTCGGACGATGTTGAGAAGAGGTGTGAAGCCAAGTCTCCCACCGGAAGTGAATGTTGTTGCTTAATAATCTGCATATCAACTAAATGTGAAAGGGGAAGAGCTGGTCTCTATATACATGAGACAAACGGGTGTTTCAGTTCCAGTGTAACCATGGACGCCTTTGGAAGAACTCTCAAAACAAATGAACGATTTGCTTTGACAAACGATCCAAAACATGATACAGATCCGGCTACTAAACGATATGTCGATGCTAATGTATTGTCACGCACTACAGATGGCAATTACGACTTTAATGGAAAGCGATTGACCAATATAACAGAACCCGTATTACCCTCGGACGCATGTTCAAAAAAGTATGTAGATTATTACCGCTTACGACGTATCAAAGGAGATTATGAAGCTCAGAATAAACGTATTACAGGCGTTGCAGATCCTGTGAACGATCAAGATGTGTGCACCAAAGCCTATATGTTAACCAATGCTGTGGTGTTAACAGAAGCAAAGGACTATGACGTACACCAACGTCGAATCACTCAGCTGGCTCTTCCAACAAACAACACGGACGCTGCTCGAAAGGACTATGTAGATAACAAGGTGAAACAGGTGCTCAGTATTGTGCCCACCCTAACTGCAAAGGGCTATACAGCAAATAATGCACGCCTTGTGCATGTGGCTGATCCTGAAGATGATCAAGATGTTTGTACAAAACGGTTTTTAAACTCTGAAATGGAAAAGGTGTGGGAAATTAAGGAGAACGCTCTACAGATGAAGCGAAGACGAATAGCAGAAGTTGCTGATCCTGTGCAACCTCACGACGTGACAACCAAACGATTTTTGGAACAACGGTTATCGCTTTTTATTAAATCAATACCCTCTATATTTCTGCTTCACATTGTAAACCAACAACCGGTAAAAGATCCCAATAACCTCGCCTACATACTACGTTCGGGGTATGACAATTACCGTTTAATGTATGATGGTGCCATTCGTGTAATTGAGTATGCACCAGATTTGAAACATTTAGAGGTACGATTAAACGGTAGTGTTCAACCACTTATTGATCAACCGGTGAAAGCCGGAGACAAATTATTCTTTCACTTGAAACTCTCGTCTGAAGAAAAAGAGGCGGGGAAAACGATGAACGATTTTCCTCTGTATATAGAACTTGAATATACAGCCACCATTGAATAAATAACTACAGGTTCCCTTCCTGAGGAGCGTTAGTTGTGTTCTATACTTTGCGGTGTGAGGTTGTCTTGTTCTTTGGTCGCGATGGTGAAACAGAGATATGTGGTGAAGAAGAGGAAGAAGTTGTCAAGAAAGGGAGGCTTTAAAGCTATTCTTCATGCGGCACGTCAAGCTTCGCGCGGAGAAACAAATAGTGAGTTGGCTATTAAGAAAGCACTCCGAGCAGCACGATTGCATGCGAATCCCAAAAGTAAACTACGTTTTAGAAAACGTGCCCGAGTTATTCCTGTGCCGAAACGTGGTGGATTTTTACCTGCACTGTTTGCTGGACTAGCAGCCCTGGGTTCACTTCTTGGAGGAGCAAGTGCGGTAGCACGAACGGTGAAAGCTGTTGAGGAGGCGAAGCAACAGTTGAAGGAAAGTGAAAGGCATAATAAAACTATGGAGGCCATAGCACTGCGCGGCAAAGGTGTGAACATGAAGCTAGCACCCTACAAGAAAGGACTCGGCATTTACATGTCGCCAAAAAACGGTTAATCGATGCACTGCCACGACGAGCCATGACGCATGAGGAAGTTTTAAGATATGCAAAACAGCTTAAGATCTCCCACTTTCGAGGCGTGTTTATGCGCAACCAACTACCGTCTCGTCCACGGAGCCATGAAAGTGCAGTTGTCAATTTGGATGACAGTCATGGACCGGGAACGCATTATGTGGCCTACATAAAGCATGGGCGAACCGTGTGGTACTTTGACAGTTTTGGAAATCTTCCTCCTCCGACAGAGCTTGTTCGCTATTTTGGAAGCAGTGCAACAATACACTATAATGTGAAACGAGTGCAAAATTTTAACACGCAACAGTGCGGTCGTCTATGTTTGACTTTTCTATATAAGACCGAGCACGGCGGGTGACGTGGTCATTATGACAACAGAAAGTAGAACGTTTACAGTGCACGGACAAGGTGCGGAAGTAACTGTTGACTTTTATCCTCCTATTGAATTGGGACGACGACCCTACGTGCTGGGACTTGTTTCGTTAGAAGGCTATAATAGAATCTGCAACATAATTGAAGACGTCAATGATAAGTTCTACTACGATGACTATGTGTTAACTCTACCGTCTGGCAGCTACACCGTAGATGATATTCACGATCACATCTACACAACTCTCACCAAGGAATTTAGTCTAAAAGCATTTCTGGACGGGACACGCAAGTTTGAACTCATAGCCAACAACGTGACACATCGCTGCAGTATTCTTTCTTCTTTTAGGATTGATTTTAAATCTCAACCAGATTCGATTGGGTCATTGTTAGGCTATTCACCACAAGTGTTAGTACCAAACGTGATACACAAGTCTGACCAACCGGTGAAAATAATTGAAGATCATCACGTATCTGTCACGTGTAATATTATTACAGACGTCTACACCAATCAAGATCCCTCGCATTCGCTTTATGATTTTATTGTTACTTCACCTGGTGGTTATATCATCCGCGAAAACCCGTCGGTGGTGCTCTATCATCCTGTGAGTGTGACCAACATCAGGAATATTACCTTAAGACTGGTGAATAGAAACCAACGTCTCATTCGGTTAGACCCTCATACACCTGTGACCTACAAACTGTATCTGAAGCCAGCATGAAACAAGTGTATAAAGCGGCAACGCTGTCAAGAGCAGGTGTTAGTTGTGCTCAACACGTGTACAGGTTAACACGTGTCAACAAGCAGATCCTACAACAACTTGGTTACACCTTACGTCATGAATTCGATTCTAGACGTGACAAACCCTGTCGAAGTACAGGAGGGTATTGTAAGAATTGAACACCATTCCTACCAACCGTATACTCAGGGACTAAATAATAATGATGAGATTCGCATTACTATTAACCAACAAGATATCTACACGCTTCCACATGAAAGTTACATCCAGATTGAAGGGCAACTCACCAAATTGGATGGTACCATTCCAACAACGTCAAAGTTGGCCAACAATGCTTTGGCCTTTTTGTTTTCTGAGGTTCGCTACGTGATCAACGGTATTGAAGTGGATACTACTCGAAATGTTGGCATAACAAGTGTCATGAAACTTTATCCCTCGTATGGAAGCGAAGAGAGTAAAGCTTTTTGTATGGCTGGTTGGTGTCCCAACTCAACCAACGACTGGATGATTAACGATGATGGTACATTTACTGGACATTTACCTCTAAAATTAATACTAGGCTTTGCAGAGGATCATAAGCGCATTATTGTGAACGCAAGACAGGATCTGATTCTTGTACGAGACAGGAGTGATTATAATGCGCTAAAGGGAGCTGATACAGCGCCAATAGATACAAAAATTCTACTGCAACGAATTCTATGGAAAGTACCGCACGTTACTCTATCAGATCAGAAAAAATTGAGTCTGCTCAAGATTGTGGAGAAGGATACAGCTTTACCCATTCAATTTAGAAGCTGGGAGCTGCATGAATACCCGGTATTACCACTCTCCGATACACATACTTGGTCTATAAAAACCTCACGGTATACAGAGCGGCCACTCTACGTCCTGGTTGGATTTCAAACAGATCGCAAATATCAACAGAATAAAGATGCATCAAAATTTGACCACATCCAATTACGAAATATACGACTCTTTTTGAACGGTGTTACCTTTCCCTATGAGGGAATGGATTTAAACTTTAACAAGAACAAATATGGTAAGCTTTATGACATGTTTGTAAACTTTCAGTCATCCTATTATCAGAAAGAGGCATGTCCGCTATTATCACCACAAGACTTCAAGTCCAAGGCGCCTCTGGTGGTGATGGACTGTTCGTATTTGGAGGAGTCGATGAAGGAAACAACTATTGATATCAGACTAGAATTTGAAACATCTACAGTTATTCCAGAAAAAACAACAGCCTATTGCCTTATTGTTCACGAGGCGCAAGTGTTTTATCAACCGCTGTCCAATATGGTGACCAGAGTATAAATAGCATGTCTTCCTCCATTGCCCTTCACAGTCATGGAAAGCTACGATGAAGTCACAACCCCCTCTGCGAGGTGGGTCTGCAAATGTGAAAGTGATTCACCAGGCTCAGATGAAGATTCAAGGTTTACCATTTATCGCGCCCTAGTGAGTGAAGCTATAACTGCCTATCACAAGAATCATACTGTGCTTAGAATGCCGCCGCATCTGGTTCACTATTTACCGGATGGATTCATGTCTACGTTTGGTATTCATGACAGGGGCTACAACAACAAGCCCATCGCTAATCAAACAAATAATGTGGACGATGGCGTTGCCAAAGCTTCATCTTGTCATGTTGGAGAGCGGGTAGATTGTATGGACTGCAAATGCGATCGTTGCTCAACAAGTCGAGACGCTGATGCAGCATTTGAGATTTATCGCACCCTGGTGAGTTTAGCAATACGCGCCTACCATAAAGCACAATTTCTTCGTGAAATGCCGCAGCATCTGATTGCCTATTTACCAGCTTGATTTCTGACCGCGTACGGTGCACACGACATTGACCTTAATTGGGATAAGCTACCATTACACCTCCGTATGTCGGCGGATGTTGCAGCCTGCCGTCCTTGTCGTAGACACTTTATGCATCGAGGAGATTCTCACTGTGATTGGGATGGTCCAAATCCTATGATAAAAAATTGTAAGCGATGTACTGATAACTTTATGAATAAAATTGTGTAATTGATTTTGTGTGTATATTATTTTCCCGCTCCTATCCAATCAGTTAGTTGTTAAGAAGCAGCGGTGGTGGAAGGTGTGATATCCGTCGCCATGCCGAAAACATTGATTGTCGACGTGCAGGGTTTCAAGGTGAACGGAAACAAGTTTGTATTTAAAGAAGTTGGAATTATTGACTGCACAACCATGTGGGCACCAAGAGTAACCAGTTTTATCTTTGAACCACCGTTTCCATTGCATTTGCAGTCAGACGAGGACAGAAGACAAACAGAGTGGTTGCAACGCAATTTGGGACTAGTCTGGAAAGAAGGTGACATTCCTTACCATCATCTATCATTTGTTCTTAAAGCTCACTTGTTTGGCGCTGACCTTGTCTTTGTAAAGGGAAGCGAAAAAAAGGAATGGTTGCGTCAGTATGTTAATTCAACTTGTCAACTTGTTGACCTTCATGATCTGGGATGTCCTGCACTGTACAACCTGTCCGTGCCTGATGAACCTCTACAAAATAAAACACTTCAAAATGTTTGGAAGCTTTTTGATTGGCTAGCTCGCAGAGCATGTCAAAACTTGCATGTTGAGTGCAAAGCGTTGTAACGTCAGCTTCAGTGTGAGACATACCAGTGATCAGTGTGGACGTGTAGTAATATGGCAGCAATTGAAGGTTTGGACTCAAACCCCACAGAGCGAGCTATTGTCAAGTTTTTCGCCTGTAAAAAGAAGCTAGACAGTTTCACAGACGAGGAATTGAACGCTTTGCCCAAGGCGTTCCTTTTTTATGTTGCTTCAAACGAGGTGAAAAATATTTGGCACAGTGTACCTAGTGAATGGAGCAGAGATCCTGGTCTGCGTGAACTACAACCATGCACTGACTTTAATCATCACCAGCAAGTGTCTATCACTAAAATGCCCTCCATTAGACAGTGTGGAACGTGTCAGCTCATCAAATTGTACCACGGCCATACAAATATACCGTCCTGTAAAGACTTAGCTTCATCATTCCATGGTTGCGATGAAGAAGAGGAAGAAGAGACAGCAGCGGCAGTATCGCCAGCACCAAAAAGTAAGACAACACTTGAAAAAGATATGCCAGACCTTTGCTGGTCATGGTCTAGTTAACAAGACCATTGATCTACTTCCCATCGAACTGCATATTCCTGGCTATCAATTTTGTGGACCTGGAACTAAACTAAGCCAACGTCTAGCACAAGGGAACTCTGGAATCAACATATTGGATGCAGCGTGTAGAGATCATGACATTGCTTACAACAACAAGAATATAGAAGTACGTCGAGTTGCAGACCGCATTCTTCTAAGAAAGGCCATGCAGCGTGTGATGTCATCTACTGCTTCTATTGGTGAGAAAATTGCAGCCTTGATTGTAGCAGGAGCGATGAAGTCAAAGCTATTGATTGGTGGTGGATTAGTGAGGAAAAGGACAAAGTAATAAACATGAATCAAATATTGTGAAGTATTTATTTGAGAGTCAGTCCACCAGTTCATAGTATACACAAAATATGGTTTAGTGTTCTTCTTGTAAAAAACATACAATTTTTTTAATAAAAAGAATTGAAAATGAAAGTGTGTTCTTTTTTTTACAAGGTGTGGAAATGTCCATAAGGCAAGCTATTTACACCATCCCACAGACGTTTATTGTCATATGTTGTCAGCGATGTTTTATTTTGATTTACTGTAAAAATATTATGGTTCTTTGAAAGAATGCGTGTTTGCTGGTATAAGCGAGAGGTGTTTGCGTAGAGTACACATCGATATTCCTCAACATTGAGGAATTGTGTGACGCTACGAAGAACACCCTTCGCTTTGCATTGACCTTTATTCTTTTGTGTTGAAAATGCGTACATTTTCGGCGCCAAAGCCACAAATTCTGTCATAACATCACCGGCGCACTCATCCTTAAATAGACCTATTTTTTTTTATTCATGGGAATTATGCCAAACATATTGTTAACCTCATAGTTTGAGGTATCAAAGTAATTTGGATGTTCTCTCATCACTGAGTAAACATCTATCTTATTGGTTTGATAAATAAGACTGTCTGTATCCATATACAGTAATTTTACATCTCCAAACTTTTGTTTGGCAAACTCATAATGAAATTGATACATTACAAATTTTGAAAAGTCAAGTATCACCATTCCCAAGTAAATTGGTTTGTTATACATGATTTCTGTCTTTGACAATTCAATGGTTACTAAATCAGTTTCAATAACTCGTACAGAATGGAAATTAGGCATAGCTATATATTTTCGTGCGCCATATCGACCGTCCCAGTGGTTTACCAAATGAATAGTTCTATGCTTTCGAATATTTTCCATTGATTTACCGTAGCACGCATTGTTCATTAATTTATAAAAATTTGATTCAAATGTGGTCTTGGCGTGTTGCCGATGATGAGTATTCAATTGCATGTACGGTTGTAACCATGGTTTTTGGTCAAAGCAAATAATGCGGTGAATGGATTGCAGTTTCAAACCATGTTTCAAACATTGCATTAAATTTTCAATGTGTATGACGTACCGATTTTTTGAATTTAACGTTGCCAGCAACTTTTTATTGTTGCAACGTGAACTGGGAGGTTGTAATTTTTCAACACAAAATGGTAGATCAGAATGATCATTGTGTATCTCACAGGGATATAATAAGTCGACCTCTAGAACGTAGCCACGCGTGTCATTGCTCAACACATCTTTTAAATTAAAATTTGAAACTTCATCTGAAGTCAACCATCGAAAATTTTGATATGGAAGAGGTTTTTCTATAGCATATCCGTATAAATTGTTACAATCTAGGTAGGTGAGGTATGTTGTAGGTTGGTTTGGTTTGTATGTATCCATATATGGATTATTTGCTTTGGCGTGCTTTTGCACAAGCGAAACAAGACCACCACGTATTCCGCGTTCAAAAAAGAGTAACATATCGATGTCTGTTAATAGTTCCAGTTCTATGTCAGTCACCTTCAACATACAGTCCCAACTATATCCGGCAAGGGTGTAGTAATGGGCTGGATCTAGATTGTAGATTTCAAGACACAGTTTGCGAAAGTGTTCAAACACGTCTGTCAAAAGTAGTGTATCAATTTTGAGGTATAAATCAGCATACTCGCCCAAAGTTGATATCTTGAACACGTCCCATACTTTTTGGGCGTGTAAATAGTCTTCTTCAGAAATATGACTTTTTGTTAAGTCATTGTAAAATTTGTCCTTTGAAGGGAGTGCAGTTTCCTGTAAACATGCCCAATTGTTTACATAATTATAGGGAAACACCCCTTTTCGAATGCATAATTCAAATTGTTTGGCATCAGTAAAGTGTTGACGTACAAAATGCAAATTGTTTGGGTGAAGCCCTTGAACAAGCGCATCCAATGATGATGCGAGGAATCTATACGAATCTAAAAATCGTATACTGATTCCATTTCGCCATTTCGAAAACGAAATAAAATTTTCATGATTTTGTGGAATTAAAGAAAACTTTTGGTTTTCAAGGTTAGCAAATTCCTTAATAATTAAATGGCTGTCATACCGAGACATGTTGTGTAAGAAACAAGAAATATAGCGTGCTCTTTTATACGCCAAATTACATACACTATGAGCCGCTCCTCTAAATTTTCCAGTGTACCGATTATGGTCTCTCACTGGTGTGTCACAAGGTGCTATTGGGTTTTGACAAATGTGACAAGTGGTTGCTGTTGCAAAAACCGCCTCGTCTGCGTCCGACATTTGAAGCGGAATTGGATTTTGCAGGATATTGTACACCCGATCTGCCAAGGCGTCCAATTCATTTAAAAACCAAGCAGCAGCATCTGCATCGCGATGAGATTTGAAGTATGAAAGTGAAGGGTCGTATGAACAAATCACGTTTAGGGCACAACTGAATGGCACATGTTGCTGTACTTGTTGAGTGTACGGCCGTGTCGGATCTGGTTTACATGTGGGTGTGGTTAAACATTCAAAATCTGCATATACTGTAAATGGAAGCGGTTCTTGACGAGACACATTTTGAAATTTCATACTGGCTTTATCCTTTTCTGGAAATATAATTTTTACAGCTGGTTGTGTGATGCAATCAATAGTATGTGCTGTCAACTTTTGATTGCTAGTAAAATATTGCAAACAGCGATCACATATATGTACCCTATTTTTTTTTTGTAACTTGTGAACGAACTAGTCTAGAAAGATCTTTGATATAACAATAATGGTTGCACAATTCCCCTTCAATGTACAATAAATTAAAATGCTTTTCTTTTTTTCCCTTTGTCACATACAATGGACCAATAACTTTGCCCCCTTCAACTCCGTATACATTAATGGAGTAAAGCGGATTTTTAGATTCAAAACGAGAAATGGCGTTGAGGTCCATTGGGAATTCTATGTCTGCTAAATTTAGACTGATCATTAATTCCATAAATTTCTGGTGATATTTTCCCATTCTGTGAACATTTTCAGTTGCAGGACTTAACCCAGCAGCCAAGGACCACACAAAGCAAAAAACGTCATTATTATCCACATTGATGACTGCGTGATGTTTTTCCAACTGTTTAGGTAAATTAACATGAGCTGAACCACTGTTCATGGGATCAAAGGTGCATACATTAATTTTAAAATGGTTGATAGCTTCCAGCGATTTGCCACTTTCCAATTCTTGAAACTCGGCAAAGCGCGTCATGAGCTTATCGACAATGTTTTTACTATACCAACTGTGTATATTATCAGTGCGGTACAATTCACACATTTTCGTATGTAAATAAATCGGTTTGGTTACTTCAACACCTTGTTTTAAAATAACAAAATCACATAATAACTCAGCGTTAATCTTTAACGCTACATGTTCTCTTAAACAGTCTTGCATTTTATTTTGAAAAATGTTGTAGCTAGCGATTAAAAATTAATTTGGGTCTAAAAATTTAGCATCATTATTAATTTTTAAGCTACATAACTTATTATTAAAACAATTATCCACGTTCTGCCAACTAAGTTCTGGTGCTGACATCATGACACTTACAGTAATTACATTTACTACAAAAACAGCAAATCACTGAACAGTTTGCAGAGAATGAAAACAAACAAAGTTTATTGTCTCTGCAAATTCTGTTTTAACATTAACAAATTTTAAATTTTATTTGATTCTTCAATAAATTCTACCAAACATCTTTTGTTTTCTAGTCCCAAATATTTTAGGTAGATGGTTCCTTTGTTGAGGTCATTTACAGCTTCGTCGTTGAGTTCCATGAACCTCGCAGGTAAGAAGACAGCGAAATCTTCTAGTTCGCAAACTATTCTTCTGCCATATTTCGTGTTTACTTTGCGAACAGCTGTCACCAAATAGGACTCGTTAACTGGCAGGTCCTGTAATCGTTTAGTCTCCAGACCGGTTGCTCTGCCAATGAGATTCGCAACTGTTATAGCAGACATATTGGTTCTGAAAGGTAATTATAAAGTGTTTAGGTAAACTATTAAAAGGTTCAGGTACCCTCCACCTTTATTTATTAGCACATTAACTCAAACCCTGATCTATAGACTAAACCATCAAATGTGTATACAAAACTTATTTGCGAAGACGAGGAGTGTCCTAACAGCGCTCAGTCCCAGTAAATCAGTCGGATAGAGCGAGATAAGGTAATATCTCTTTTGACTGACGTCAAGCCTGGTAATGACTGTTAGTTGCAATAATAGTTTCATATATCCACTTGAGTAGTGTGTCCTGCATCCCCATCCAAACCTCTAGACTAAACCATCAAATGTGTATACAAAACTTATTTGAGAAGACGAGGAGTGTCCTAACAGCGCTCAGTCCCAGTAAATCAGTCGGATAGAGCGAGATAAGGTAATATCTCTTTTGACTGACGTCAAGCCTGGTAATGACTGTTAGTTGCAATAATAGTTTCATATATCCACTTGAGTAGTGTGTCCTGCATCCCCATCCAAACCTCTAGACTAAACCATCAAATGTGTATACAAAACTTATTTGCGAAGACGAGGAGTGTCCTAACAGCGCTCAGTCCCAGTAAATCAGTCGGATAGAGCGAGATAAGGTAATATCTCTTTTGACTGACGTCAAGCCTGGTAATGACTGTTAGTTGCAATAATAGTTTTATATACCCATTTGATATTATTATTATTATCCACTTGATAAATATTTAAGGTCAACTGTATAACCATCGACAGTTAGAGAAACTAAAGGTACTGTGTTCAATATTACCTGATAGAAGATCTTTGCAGCAAAGCGATGTGTATACTACCAACTCGTGGACTTCTCTGGCTAGCAACAATAATGTCATGGCTTATATACCCTTACAATCAGAGGCAACACACCGGTTTGCCCGCTTTCTCAGTAACTGGATGACCTCCATATTTAGTGTCCGCTTTCTCAGTAACTGGATGACCTCCATATTTAGTATAAATGAACCTGCTACTTTACAAAGAATTGTCATTCACTGCTACTGCTATGTCGGATCATGAAAACACCCATCATGGGGATGGAGAAGAAGAATCCGCAAATTGGGATTCATCTTTAGACATTTTCATGTAAGTAATATTCATTTTTTTTAATTGATACCAGACTAAAAAAATTAAATCAAAGCCTAGAACGCTAACCAATTAACCATGGGACTGGAATATATTTTTAATTAAGACAATACAAACACCCAGTCCCCAAGCCAGGGGAATTAATCACCAGAAAATACAATCCCCACAGACCTCCCAAAAATCTAACCCAGGACCCTCCAGTTCAGAGGCTAACAGCAGCCAAGAACAGTATAGTTGAGCCACACAGCTAAACACATAGTTGTATCTTGTCTCGCAATAAACAGTCAAGTTAATTATTACACTATTGTTTAAATGCAATGTCAAGCTTGGCTAACACTATTGCTGTTAATGTTAATAGCGTTTGTCAAATTGTGGTCAAGTAGCTTTGAACACTTAGATAGGTGTTAAGGTTTTATATACTTAGCCGGGTGTAGCCCAAGGACGGCCGACGGTGGGGCTCGAACCCACGCGTCTACCGAGTCCGTCCTGACAACCTTTTAATTGAATTTCATAGCTAGTTTTTTTTGTCGTGTGACCTACTCAGAGGCCAAGTGCAGGTCTTTCTATTCGACGTCGGTATGGAGTGGAAGATGAAACTGGGCAAGGATGTGGAAGGAATCGGCCGTGGCCTATCAGAAGGTACCGTCCCAGCATTTGCATGTGGAAGGAATCGGCCGTGGCCTATCAGAAGGTACCGTCCCAGCATTTGCCTGGTGTTGAAAATGGGAAACCACGGAAAACCATTTCAAGGACGGCCGACGGTGGGAAAAGCCTAGAACGCTAACCAATTAACCATGGGACCGGAATATATTTTAATTAAGACAATACAAACACCCAGTCCCCAAGCCAGGGGAATTAATCACCAGAAAATACAATCCCCACAGACCTCCCAAAAATCTAACCCAGGACCCTCCAGTTCAGAGGCTAACAGCAGCCAAGAACAGTATAGTTGAGCCACACAGCTAAACACATAGTTGTATCTTGTCTCGCAATAAACAGTCAAGTTAATTATTACACTATTGTTTAAATGCAATGTCAAGCTTGGCTAACACTATTGCTGTTAATGTTAATAGCGTTTGTCAAATTGTGGTCAAGTAGCTTTGAACACTTAGATAGGTGTTAAGGTTTTATATACTTAGCCGGGTGTAGCCCAAGGACGGCCGACGGTGGGGCTCGAACCCACGCGTCTACCGAGTCCGTCCTGACAACCTTTTAATTGAATTTCATAGCTAGTTTTTTTGTCGTGTGACCTACTCAGAGGCCAAGTGCAGGTCTTTCTATTCGACGTCGGTATGGAGTGGAAGATGAAACTGGGCAAGGATGTGGAAGGAATCGGCCGTGGCCTATCAGAAGGTACCGTCCCAGCATTTGCATGTGGAAGGAATCGGCCGTGGCCTATCAGAAGGTACCGTCCCAGCATTTGCCTGGTGTTGAAAATGGGAAACCACGGAAAACCATTTCAAGGACGGCCGACGGTGGGGCTCGAACCCGCGCGTCTACCGGGTCAGCAGAGAGCTTGAACCCGTGACCTAATGTTGCGCTACAGACTAGTTGGAAAAAAACTTTCTTTTTTTCTCCCAGTCCCACTTAAGAAACATGACTAATTTATTGTAATTTAATGCAAATTGTATTACCGGTTGAAGACCTGTTAAATTTATTGCCGCTGTCAAATATAATGGCTTTCATTATATTGCCAAGACATACCGCTTTAACAAAAATAAAAGTTAATAGCCTACATCATCAATCTTGATACCAGTCTAATGTCAAACGGGCTTTCAATATCTCATACATTAAAATTGTGTTGCGCTGTTATGTAAATTAGCATTAGTATACCAGCTTCTTACTCACTTCATGTGAGATCTGTGTAGGGATACCGCAAAAGTTGAATTGTTGTTGTTTGAGTCTTCAGTCTTTTGACTGGTTTGATGCAGCTCTCCATGTCTCCCTGTCCTGAGCTAATCGTTTCATCTCTACATAGCTCCAACACCCTACATCGGAGGCAATCTGTTTAACATACTCTAACCTCGGTCTACCCCTACAGTTCTTGTCCTCGACCCTTCCTTCCATAACTAAGCTTGCTATTCCTGGGTGTCTTAGTATGTGTCCTACCAACCTATCTCTTCTCTTCATTAGCAGTCACCGGAAACATCTCTCCTCTCCCACTCGTCTTAATACCTCTTTGTTTGTAACCCTATCTACCCATCTGATCTTCATCATTCTCCTGTAACACCACATTTCAAATGCTTCTATTCTCCTCTTTTCTGCTGCACCAATAGTCCAAGTTTCACTTCCATAGAGCGCCACGCTCCAGACAAAGGCTTTCAAAATGACTTCCTAATACCTAAATCTATATTCGATGTCAGCAGATTCCTTTTTTTTGTAGAAATGCTTTCTTTGTCTGAGCCAACCTACTTGCTTCGTCCATCACTGGTTATTCCGCTTCCTAAGTAACAGAAGTCTCCTACTTCCTTCAGCTTTTCACCTGTCAATTTGATCTCCATAGAGGTTTCTGATTTATTTCGGTTGCATTCCAGTATTTATGTTTTACATTTATTTTCATCATGTATTCTTTCCGTAAGACGGAGTACTTTATTCCAAATGGTTTTAAAATGTCAAACAATTTAGTCCAATCAACTTTATCAAAAGCATTTTCTAAATCTACAAAAGCCATGAACGTTCTCTTATCTTTCCTTATTCTACCTTCTAAAATCAGCCTAAGACTTAGTACAGCTTCCCTTGTTCCTACATTTCTCCTGAAACCAAACTGATCTTCGCCCAACTCTGTTTCTATTTGGCTTTCAATCCTCTTGTAAATCATTCTGGACAGGATCTTTGAAGCATGAGTAATCAAGAAGGTTGAATTAAGGATAACAAAATTAACAGTATTATTCTCTTCTTGCAAAACATTTTTTAAACTCAGCTTCCAAAAGCTTACATATAGCAGAACGCGGATTTTACAACTACAGAGGTGACAGCCGAGTTCAGCATTGCTTCCACTTACTTGTGTCAAGCTCCTCTCTGTCTTCTTTCCTGTCAACCTCGCTTGGTTAACTCTTGTTCTCTTCCAACTCCAACAGTATTAGAGTATCCAAGGCCCTTGCCACATCTTTTCTGATTCCCTCCTTCTGCAAGAGGCCAGTATTCTTTTCCCATTATTTCCTACCTTCTGCCTGTCATTTAATCATTGATGCAGAGAAGTGCAAGGAGTATGCCTCCATAACTTAGGAGGTTTTTTGCTGTGTACTTTAATTTTCCCTGACACAAACATCAAGACAGTTTATATCCTCGCCGCTAGATTGGGTATTCTAATGACATTGATAGACATTTTTTCTATTTTATAGTTTTTCAAATGACCGCGTCATCGCGGAGTTTTTTACCCGGATGATGATGATGATGGAGGAGGCCGAGAATGAAACGGAGGAAGGAAGTGAAACTGAAGAGGAAGAAGAAGAAGAAGAAGAAGCTGTCAAAAACAAGTAAATGTAAGAAAAAAACTATTAATAAAAAAAATTCTTGTTTTGATTTATTTGTCTATCATTCCCACTTTTATTTTTTTTTATATGAAGCTGAGCGAGCCAACATGTCAGGTGTCAATCTCAGAAATTCACTCCTGTGACATCACACATAGGTTGACCGTTCAAATCAGATTGTTCATTCTAACACCCATCCATGTCCATTTGATAGACATTTTTTCTATTTTATAGTTTTTCAAATGACCGCGTCATCGCGGAGTTTTTTACCCGGATGATGATGATGATGGAGGAGGCCGAGAATGAAACGGAGGAAGGAAGTGAAACTGAAGAGGAAGAAGAAGAAGAAGAAGCTGTCAAAAACAAGTAAATGTAAGAAAAAAAACTATTAATAAAAAAAATTCTTGTTTTGATTTATTTGTCTATCATTCCCACTTTTATTTTTTTTTATATGAAGCTGAGCGAGCCAACATGTCAGGTGTCAATCTCAGAAATTCACTCCTGCGACATCACACATAGGTTGACCGTTCAAATCAGATTGTTCATTCTAACACCCATCCATGTCCATTAACCATCTAGCACGCCTTCCATATCCTCAGCTCCATAACACATAAATTCAAATCTCCCAAGTCAGCATAAATAAAAAAATCCTTCGGCTGCACTAGGTCTCTGTGATTATGCCTCCATGGCTTAGGGAGAAGCATGCCAACCTCTCACCGCTGGGTCTGTGTTTCAAATCCCAGTTACTCCATGTAAAATCTGTGCTGGACAAAACAGAAGCAGACTGGTTTTTCTCCGGGTACCCTAGTTTTCCAGACAAACTTTTATTCCACCAACACTCTCCACCATCATTTAATTTTATCAGTCATTTATTCAATCGCTGACTCAGAGGAGTGCGATAGGCTTCGACAGTCGGCACAGTTCATATCTTCACAACTAGATGGAATATTCCAATGTCATCAATAGACATTACACCATCTTGTTTTTATTTCATGTCGAGCTGGCTGAACCGACATGCCATGCGTTTTGTATCCCCCACCCATTAACAATTTGTTTACCGTTAAGTATTAGAAAAAACAATCCCATCCATGACCTACACTACATTCTGCCTGTGACGTCCCAACCTCCATTCACAGTTCCATCTTCATTCACGTTTGTTTACCCGCCAACCTAGCACGTCAGGGATCAACAACCACCATCCATCTCCATTCATGTTTCCCATTAAAACACTCTCATCCATGACCTGTGCTACATTCCGTAATCTGCTGTGACGTCGCAACCTCCATTCACGGTGCCATCTTCATTCACGTTTATTTACCCGCAAACCTAGCACGCCAGGGTTTAACAACCACCACCCACCACCATTCATGTTTTCCATTCAAAACACACCCGTCCATGACCTACCTCACATCCCGTAATCTGCTGTGACGTCACACACACACACCAGTAGACCGTTCAATTCTCTGACAATTCATTCACAACCAAGGATTCGGAAACCTTCGGCAACACTCGGATCTCATCGGGCATAAGGCAAAGCTATATAGCCCAGGATAATATCAGAGAAGGCGCTCAGTCCAAGAGAGAGACTGGGTCGAGGAGGGTCTCGTGCAGAGCCTCTTCCATCCTTCCCCCCCTCGTCCCCCACCCCACCCTTCCCTCCCCCTCCCCCACCCTCCCTCCCTCCCCACCCCCACTCCTCCCCCTCCACCCACACCCCCTCAAACCGGTTCCTGGACCCTCCAAGGTTTGTTTACCTTCCGGGGTCCCGGCGACCTTGGGGTCAATGACCTACCTCAAGGTCATTGACCTTGCCACGCCCCCCTCATTTGCATAAATAACGGTATTTGAAGCAGAACCCTCCCTGCTCCTCTACTTTAGTAAATGAAATTACTGGTAGAGTGTTTCACTGCTTAACAAACTTCAGCATGTCGACGTTTACGTCTGAGAATGCACACTGCACAAAAAATCACATCACATCAACATATATTGCTTCCACACGTATCATAACTTGTATTATATGGAATAATAGTAGGATTTTCAGGATTTAAATCAACGTTGCCGACGTAAAACCGTCTTAAATATGGACAATATGGCGGCCATTTTTCATGATCATTTAAAGGATTGTCGTTTTCCCTCCAATTTTCAATTTCAATCTTACAGAATATACATTTCACCTTATCACCATGACCAGTATAATAACATCCTGCTGATGCTAAACAAAATTCGTTTGGTCAGGGAAGAGGCCAATTTTGAAAAGTTTTAAGTCTTTCATATTCAGATTTCAATTCTATGCTAGGAGAAATATTGTTTACGTATGGGCAAGAAAAAGCCCATTTCTTATGCTCTTCAAACGGATCATCATCTTCTTCCCAATAACTAAGTTGCAGATTACAGAAAGCACACCTAACCGTATCCTTATATCCATAATAGTAAAATCCTGCAGCTGCTAACCATGCAGTGTTCGTAAAACTGTCTGAAGACCAGGTCTTAAATGTTTTTAGCCGATCTCTTTCAGATTTTAAATTCATTTCTTTTTGACTCAATATCATTTGCATTAACTGTTTTTTGGAATACTTTACACAATTAAAATACTTCATGATGCTGCTTCACTTCACAAAGAAAAGATGTTCACCACACAAAGCTAAATGCGAACTGAGATGAATCAACAAAACACGTTAGCTAATATGCATGATTTTCATGTGTTGGGTTGGCCAAGCAGTCTAAGGCGTTAGACTTAAGATCTAATTTTCAGAAATTGAAAGCGAGGGTTCGAATCCCTCACCTGACAATATTATTATTTTATTTACATGTGAAGTGAGGAGGTAATTGATCATTAATAAGAACTTTAATATGAAATGGTACAAAAGACCTTTTCTTCTTTATTCATTTAGAATTACAATTAATACAATTTTATTTCTCTTGAAGTAATCTCATTCTTTTTTAGTTGTCCTGATGAGTGTGGGTGTGTTGAGATGATCTTCTTCTTCTTCTTTTTAGTTGTCCAGATGATTATTTTCTGTAGACAAAAAAAATATACACTGTGTTAAAAAGCAAACTAAAACAAAATATGTATAGCGGTCAACGACACTAGTAGATTTAATTAATCACCTTTTATAGATAGCGATTACAGTTATCACATTTGCAGCGAAGATGAAACAGTTGAAATTTCCTCTTTAGATGATCTGGTAGATGTTCCCACTCTAGACGAATTCGTTGTGGTTCATATATAGTCAGTACGTTTATAGGAAAGTAGTTCCAATCAAACTTATTAAAACCTCGAAGTCCATTGTTTCGAAACTTGTTTATTATCGAACACACGATTTTCATGATGCCATCAGAAGAATTTAACCAATGTTGAACAGCATTGACATTGAATTTAGCACAACTATTGCTTCCCATTGCTAGAGATGGTAAATGTTTTGGACAATCTGTAGGTAAACGATGGCTATGCCTCAACATTAGGTCTGACATTCCATCAATCGTATTAAGATCGAATAATGAGTCGGGGGAAAGTTCTTTTAGTGCAAACAAAGAAAATTCCTGTGGCAAATTATATACAACTAAATATTCATATTTATTCTTAATAGACTCAAAAAAAGAAGAAAGAGTTTTTTCACAATATGCTGCAACCCATGTGATAACGGGGCTGAATGATGGTATATTGCCGTTATTTAACATACAGTAAGCAAGTTCCAAACTGCCGTTTGGTAGCTTGCGAATGTCTGCAACTATTGGTTGCTTCTTATTCCACGTGCCAGCATCAGTAGAAGGAGAGTTTGTTGTTGTCAATTCCATGATTGCAACTAAAGTGAGAATACTTGTTTACTTGCTTGCTTATAACTTAGCAAATATTGGTTTAGATAATTACTTCATTCGTTAATGGTCTGTAAGATATTTGACGATCATGAATAAGAACACAATAAAGAGTTGTATCTTCAGGTATATTCTCACTTGTCTCGATTTCAATTCGCACATCGACTGAAGATGTCTTCACTGCTTCCACTTGTTCGAGACAATTAATTACAATAATCGGACAATGAGACTTAAATTCATCTCGTGAAACCAGAGTCTCTGAACGAACATCATCGATCTCATAATATACATTACGAAACTTAACAAACATGTCATATAACTCGCTGTAGTCATTTATGGCAATTTCAGAAGTTGGCATTTCATAGGGATAAAAAATTGAATTTTAAAAAACTCTTATAGATTTAATGTTACAATGGTCAAAATAGGAAGAGCATGTGTTTAGTAAATTTCTTCTAGTTTGAAAACCTAATAAAAATTGACGTGGTTTTTGAGTTTCAGAAGTTGTCATTACAGTCCAACTATATTTAGTTGTTCTAGGAAGAGAAGGCAAGACATGAACATCCCATGATCGAAAACCAACCTGAATGGGAATATTTTTCTGCATTAGTTTTAATCTTTTAATTTGTTCTTCGTCCGATAATAATAAAACGGGAATTTTTAGATAAACTTTAAATAACTTGACCTTAGAAAGATCGTTTTCGGTTGTCGATTGCAACGCACGTGCGTCACTTGACGATCGGAGAAGTATTACCTCATGCTTGCAGTTTAAAATCGGCTTTCTGTAATCCTCTGCTAATCCTAACAGGTTGCTTAAAGGAAGTATTATATGAAAACGTTTTGTGTTACTATCAACAATATTTGCTTCACTTGCTGGTGTTGTTAAAGAGGGAAAATAACCAGGATTTTGTAAAGCAGTATATTCGTTTTTTGAATATGATGCAAAGGTTTTTATAGAACTTGTTATACCTAGATGGCGTGTACGATCAATTTCTTTACCATTTAACGTGATGCGAATTTCGCTAAAAAGATTAGCCCCAAAATTTTGGTCAGGATGTGCTGTAGTAGAAGCAGCCGGATTTATGTTAGAAGTAATAATTTGACCTTCTAAGTGAAGAACACCTTCTGATAATAAAACTATGTTTTCTTCATTTTGAATCGGTATTCGAATTTCATCATTATTTTCGAATTTATTAGCTGAATAAGGTTGATAAACTCTTTCTTCTCGTCGCACAACTCTGTTGTCAACCTCTCTTTTATCTGTTATGTTAAACATGCTAAACATGTTAACAGCTTCAACTATAGATAGAAACTAAATAAGATTAACAATTGCATATATATTTATATTGAAATTAAAGTACGCGATAGCCTAAAGACTGTAAGAAATGTTTGTTGTTACTCGATAACTGTTTCTTAGATTTCAAGGTGCGATGTCGTTGTTTTTTTTTTTTTACAAATTTTAGCTGATTGATTTATATTATTTTTTCGAATCAGAGTCGACTTCTTTTTTTTTTCAAACTTTGAGTATTATATAGTATAACCATATTTGTGATTGTTTTCTAGTAAGCTTACTCAAGTAGAATGAAAACATAACAGTATTTCATTACTTTATATAGCAAGATATCGTGCTGGACGAATAATTAATTCTACAGTTAAATCTTCATCTTGAAAATCAATGAGCTGTTGAAGATGATCTTCAAGTTGCACAGATACATGTTGAATAACCTTGGTGTTCATAGGCAAAAAATTAATTGGTGTTGGTTGTACAACAATCGGGTAACCAGCAGGAACATGAGCTTTAAAATTATATAAAGAGTGTGTTGGTTTATGGTTCAAATAAGAACTCGTACCAAGCACAAGGTTGCAACATACTCGAATACTATTAACAGTGTTAATTTTAATCATATATTCAGAATGCTGAGTTGTGTTTGCCTTGAACTTTCTATGAGAAAATTCCAACAAATCTGCAATAGAATCTGCAACACCAAAATCTATAGCAAACACTTTCGAATGTAGTTTACAATGATAAAAGACTTTATCATAATTAATATAAAATGATGGGAATTTGTCTTTGTCACCTAATAAATGTTCAACTAATAATTCATTAATCTTTTCACTTAATTGTTTTAACGTATAGCTAGCATTGGGTATTATTAAAATCGCTCTATCCGCTTCGTTCAACTTTATAGCCAAAACGTTATTATTCTCGCTAATTGTTACTTCATTATCGATTCTATTTCGATCAATTTCAATTTCTCTTTTATTCTCTTTAGGGTAAACTTTCTTTTCAATACCTAAAGGCCCTGCTACACTGTTGGCTACAGTGAAATCAATATTAAACGGAGAAGACAAAACGAGACGGTTGTCTCTTTTTCCATCTATATCCTCTTCCACATACATTTTTGTTTTTTCTAAATGTTCTGGTATAAGTTTCGACAATGAGTGATAACTAAGTAAATCATCAAATGTTGAGCTAGATCTTCAAATTCATAAATACCCGGTGGTACCACTAAATCAATTGATAAAAAATTAGTAAAATGAATGCGAAATTTATTATTTCTGTTGGTAACATTTCGAATAGAATTAGATGTATACAATCCTGCAAGTCCTGTTTCAAAAAACTCTGCTCCTACAAGATCAATCGGGTTCTCCAATGTAACATCAATCTTCGAGCCTTTACCTTCAAGAGTTATCCGTCTTTCGAAAGCCATCTTTGAAATGTTTAAAGACGGTCTGTGTTTCCCTTATTTATACAATACAAGAAGACTAAACATAAATGTCCACAAATCGAAGAAGTAATCGATTGATATGAATGAAAATTATATTGTAGATAGCAATTTTTAAGATATGTTAAAATTTCTAATGGTGGTCTTAAATTACCAATACTATCAAAACAATGCACATATTTACCACGTTTACTGAAAGCCACCCAATGTGAACCGGATTTATCCATCGGTTCAAGGTTAACAATACAGTTTTCATTTTTTCGAGGATATCTTGGTAACGTATCTCGCATAAAGACTCCTCTAAAATTTGGAATCTTTAATTGATGTGCGTATTTAGCTAAATCGAAATTACTTAATGCTTTATTTGGTATTTGGTTAATTATCTTTTGTATGCAGGAGGATTTAAATAAATGCCTTGACCTCCTTTTCCTTGCATTGCTTCTATCATTCGATTGTGTCTTTTCATTTCTTTTAGTTCTTCTTGAGCAGCTTTCGCCTTGTTTATAGCAGACGCCACCCCTGCTGCTCCACCTGCTAGACCCCCCAAGCCCGACAAGGCTGCAAATATCGGAAGTAGGGGTAAAATACCACCTTGCTTTTTCGATGTTGTTCTTTTTTTTAATCTTTTCTTGTTTTTTTATTATTTAAGTTTCGCTTACCTCCTCCAATCTTAGACTTAGCTTTCATGATGCCACCCACTGTTAGTGCAGCCGCTCTCTCTCCAAATGATGCGTCACGGGATTTTACACGAGACCAAGCTTTTGAAGCTAAAATTTCATCAGCCTCTCTTCTTTTGTTTGAATCTTTATGCTTTGCGTAAGCAATGTCGTGCTCTTTGCACGCTGTATCTAATATATTTATTCCCGGATCACCACGGCTCAATCGCTTTTCTAATTTTGTTCCTGGTCCACAGTATTCATATCCCGGGATGTGTAATTCCACGGGTAAATTATCAATAGTTTTATTAAGTACACGACTAATTAATGATCCACTTCCTGTTCGTTTATATTGAGTGGTAGAGTTGCTCCTCTTACAACGCACCATTACTAAATGATATGTAATATAAAGTAATTATACATATATATATTTCTGGAAAATGGGAATGGTGGGGGGAGGTGTTTTTTTTTTAAATAATACACACAAAATTTGAGTTATTATTTATTCTTTTTTCATAAGCAAAGGAACACACAAAAAATTAGTATTATTAACAGCATAAAAGTGTGTGTGTGTGAAAGAAATAAAGTAAGTGAGATGAACTGCTTTAATCTCAATTTGTTTCTAATCATTTTTTCAGAGAAAAATGACCAAACGGTAAAGTAACAATTCCGTTTTCAGTTATGTGTCTTTTATCTTCGTTTGATGAAATTGCCAACTTATTTTGCCGAACAGTAAATACAGAATGAGATTTTGAAATTATACAAACTTGAACTTTGTTGACTTTTTCTCTGTTATAAAGACACTTTCGATACTCATCAATATTCATACTTTTACTCACACTCTTCTTAATGCCTTTAGCCTTACACAAGCTATTCATTTCATCACACAATTTTATTGCATACATTTTGGGTCTTAACCCCACAAATTCTTCAACAATCCTTCCAGCATTTTCATCTTTCATTAAACCAATTTCACCTTTATTTTGTCTCACAATGCCAAAAGGATTGTTTGTTTCATAGTTTCCAGTATCAAACAAATTTGAATGCTGTTTCATGAACTCATAAATATCATAATAGAATATATACATAAAACTATCGGTGTCTGTATAACAACCTCACATTTGATTCAGGATTTGCTAAAATAACATTGTAATGAAAGTCATTCATTTTACATTTAGACAAATCTAATATAGATGCACCAACATATACTGGTTGATTGTGAAAAATCTTTAGTCTACTCATCTCGATGACCATACATTGTTCATCGAATATAATTCTATGTTTAAAATTAGCCTTAGCTATTAAAGAACTAGCACCACGAGCTCCATGCCATTTGGTGACCCATTTGATGTCCCTTAACTTCCTCACATTCATCAGTGAACGACCAAAAATTGCATTATTCATCAATTTATAAAAATTCTTTTCAAAATCATTTTTGGCATGCTTTCGTTTCTCTGTGTTCACATCAATATATGGTTTTAGCCATTGGCTCTGATTGAATTCAATTATTCTGTGAATACGATCTAATTTCATTCCTAGTTGAATACATTGCTTTAACAATCTATAATGCAAAACATAACGTTCTTTATTATCTAGGGTAGCCATTAGCTTTGTCAACTTTTCGGGACATAGAGGGTAATCTGAATGTTTGTCATGTAACTCTTGAGGATAAGTCAAATCTACTTCCAAAATATATCCAATTTCTGAAGTATCATCAATAGTTAAAACATCAAAGCCTTCAACATTTGCAACCCATTTAAAGCCACCCGTTGGACGATATTCCATCATCGCATATCCATATAAATTATTAACCTCAAAGTACATTATGTAGGACTCTTGATTTTTCTCATCATAAGTTTTCATATACTTATTATTAGCAATCGCATGTCGTGTTATACACTGAACATTTCCTCCTCGAATAGATCGTTCAAAAAAGTGTAACATATCAATATCTTGAAGCAATTCAAGTTGAACGTTGGTTATCTTTTTCATAGCACACCAAGACATAGATGGAGCAGTGTAAAAATGAGCTGCATCAATGCCATAAATTTCCATGCCATTCGATCTAAAATTTTCAAAGACATCCGCCAAAAGAAGTGTGTCAACTTTTAAATACAAATCGGCGTATTCTCCTAATGTTTGACAGGAAAACGTTTCCCACACCGATTGAGCAAACTCATACTCTTCATTCGATATTGTTTGATCATTAAGACTGCTATAAAACTTGGATATTTCAGGTAATTTAGTTTCGTTAAGTACATCCATACTCGTGACGTATTCATAGGGAAACACGCCTTTTCTCGCAGTAAGTCGAAACTGTGCATCATCATTAAAATAACGTCGAGTTATTTGCTTTGAATCTTCGCTTAACGAAGATGAACATTGATCTAGTGAACAGGACAAGAAATTATATGTATCGAAAAATCTTAACTGAATGAATCCATTCTTAGCCCGTACATACTTTGTAAACCCTTTATAACGTTCCATATTCACCGCTAACAAACTTATATGACCAGGATTATGTAACACCTCTCCATCTTGTTTCTCACAAATTTCTTTAATTATAAAATGTCCATCATAGGCTGTTAGATTATGAAATGCTATAGGCAAAACCTTTGTTACTTTGTAATTTAAATTACAACTATTGTGTGCGCTTCCTCTATATTTTCCAGTTAAGTGACAATGATCGCGTACTTTGAGTTCATTAACTGCAATCGGTTTCTCGCAAATGTGACACATTTTACTTGACAAAAATAATCTTTCTTCATTTTCGGTCATCTTTAACATTGGCTTAACCGAAAAGTAATATGTTTGAAGTTTATCCACATTACTATAAAGTTCCTTTACAAAAAATTCAATGCAATTATTTCCCCTAAAGAGTTTGAAACTGCACAATTCACTATCAAAATTACGATGAAGGTATAAAGAAATGCTGTAAGGAATATGTTTATGTGTTAAAGTAGAGTTATGAATGTCACTATTTGGAAAACAGGAGGAAATTGGAGACAAGACGCATTCAGTGTCTGCATATATTATAAATGGAACTGTATCTTTAACTCGGAATTCTGTAAAATTAACAAATCTTTGTTCATCAGTCGGCATTATGCTTTTTGCAACAGGAAACTGTTTACAGTCTGCAAAGTGAACATTTAACTCATCAAGAATATAATATGACAAACAACGTCTACATATATAAATCCTTCTGTGAGTGCTAGTGACGCTTGAACGCACAAGGCGAGCAAGATTTCTAATTAAACAAAAGTGATAACTTTCACTGTTTCCAATCTGCAACATCAATAAGTCTACACTCCTTTCATATACTTTATCTGATACATACAAAGGTACAATAGTAAAAGGTTTTTTTTCCTTTTACTTCGTTTGTTCCCATACATACCCAATTGTTTTCATCATATTACACATTTACAGAAATATTGTTTTGGTTTTCAAACTTGTTTAAATATTTCATTTCCATCGGAATTGGAATACCATCTAAATTTAAAACATCTCTGTAATTAGGATAGGAATAAAGATGATTCACGTTTCGAGTTTTTGGATACAAACCAGCAACCACACTCCATGCAAAACAAGCTTCCTTTGTATCACACAAATTTAGCACTGCATGTTTATTGACTATTACGTCAGGCAATCGACTAGTATTGGACATTCCTACTTGAAATCCAACATATTTATTTATATTAATTCTCAAACTATGAATTTTTTCTAAAGCCCACCCGGAACCATTTGCTTCAAATTCGCTCATTTTTGTCAATGTACCTTCAATGATATTCTTATTATAAAATTCATTTAAATCAGTATACTCGAAAACTACCTCATTTTTGATAGCAAAATATTTTGTTTCTGATATGTCGCGAAGCACATATTGTGCACACAAAACTGAATTCACCTTTAAAGCTTGTACAGTTAACGCTTTCTTAACATACTTTGTAAACCAAATATTAGCATTCGCTAAAAATTCGCGAGGATCCAAAAACTCATTCTTAACATTTGATACTGCAAGTGTGTACACTCTAGAATTGAATGCCGTTTCAATTAACTCACAGCTCAAGAAAGATTCATCCTTTATTTGAATTGTAATTTCTTCGAAATTCACAGCTTGTTGCAATATGTGCTCACTAATAACTCTCCAACATTCAATCAACTCATCACTGTTCTCAATCAACTCGGTTTGAGTGTTTTCCCCGATTTGGTATGATACTGAAATAGCACTGTTTAGTTCACTTCGAAAATTGGAAACACTTTCAAATGCATTGTCAATTGGTTTCTTATATATTTCACTGTTATTATGTATTACAATATCGACCTTTCTACGTTTGCTAGGAGGCGAGGTCATTGTTGCTGTTGTCTAAGCAATTGTCCAATTTGCACTAATGTTAATACACCACCAACAGTTGGTGTACCATCACTGATGTCTAAGCATACGTCCAATTTGCACTATTGATAATACACCACCAGCAGTTGCTGTAACATCGGTTTACCATAAACCTATAATCTTTTAAAGTATATTCAAGCCATTGTGATAAATTACTGCCTGTAATCTCCAATGAACAATGAACAGCCTCAAAAGGAAATTCATCCTGAAGTTTACCAAGAAAATTGTTTCTATACTCATTCAATTTTGTTACATCGTAACAAGTCATGGAAAATTCGATTTTGAAAACTTCATCAAATGTATTGTATCCGAAGAAACAAATAAAATGTTCATCTTCACATAATTCTTTCAATAGATATCTTAGAACTGTTTCTGTCACCTCTCGCTGACTATCATCTGATTTGCTAACATTGGTAACGTAGACTGAAAATGTCGAAATTCCACTCGAAGATGTCCATTTGTTAAAACAAGCTTCTTTCTCATTACGACTCACCTCGTTATCATCTTCTTCCTCTTCTTCCGGTTGTTGAAAGCATACACGATGATACTCTATTAGCGGGTGCGATCGATGTTCAGTTCCACTCAGGAAATTAACAGTTTTCCACTTCATTATGCTGATCGTTTTATTAGTTTTTTTTAGATGATCTGAAAAAATTAAACAAATTAAGAAATAATGAGCAACTAAATATATCAATCGTTATATCAATCAATACATAATATATATATATATATATATATATATATATATATATATAATCCAATACTCACCAAAACATGTTGATGTGAGCGGTTCTTCAACCCAAAATACACCGTCATCAGTTTGCCATCGAGTACTGTTTCAAAATGACTTGATGTGAGCGGTTCTTCACCCCCAAATACACCAACATCAGTGTACCTCCCATTGAGTTTAGTTCATCAATCTCTGATGCGCTTAATTTTGAAAATACTGCTGGTAGAAATACACTTGTTACTTCACCTTCAATGTTAATATCCACCACAATTTTTCTTCCAAACCTCGTCTGTACGGGGCGAATAATTTGGACCACATACGGTAAATCAATGACTAGTGCTGCTAGTTTCTTATTAGAATACTCAGTACAAGATGATAAGTTATTGAACTTTGTTAGAGCTTCCATCACACAATTTGTTCCTCGTCGTTGACTTTCTTTATTTCTTTCACACACACACACTCTTCGCGCAAAAGTAAAAGTTAAACTCTTCCATGCACTCGTCCATTTATATATCCTTCACCCCCACCCACACTCCAGAAACCATATGCTGCAAACTAGCTTCTAACGCAAACATTTCTTTTTTCCGCTATTGCTTAAAGAAGTCAAAGATTACATTCTTAGCCAATGACGTTAAAGGTCAACTCTGTCTCACGCGAACACTGCAGACGAGATCAATCACACTGCTGCACATGCTCAAACTTGCATGGGTGTCAAATGACGGTTAGCATCCTAAGCAAAAAACAATAACAGCTGCACACCACATGTGTGGATAGCAACCGCCTCTCCGCTCAGCCCACCCGGCGCGAGCAAAAAAAAAACATAACAGCTGCACACCACATGTGCGGATCGCTCGCACTGGCACAAATGCTCACACTCGCATGGGTGTCAGATGACAGTTATCATCCTAATAAACAACCCCATGACGTCAACACCCATTAACTTTTTATCATCATCGCACAAACAAGCCAAAGCCCTTCCCACGCTAACACGTGCAGTGCACATGCTCGCTCCTGGACCACGTGCTCGCTCTAAGGGCCCATGACGTCACCCAAAGGGCTATGACGTCCTCGCGATTACGCAATATTCAAAGTCTAAAGTTCCCTACTACTTATATGGGATTGTTTACGTGAGTAATTCGTTTACTCATCATATTTAAAGTTCCACCATCGTCTACGTTTAAAAAGTTTTGTTTATTAAATTTAGTGATTAAGTCTTCTAGATCTTTTCGAGAGGCAGCAAAGTTTTCTAAGTAATATTTGTTTATTGCATCTAACGAATCGATTGGTTGAGATATGTTTGTTAATCTTCTATTTAACATATCTACAGTTTCATCATCTCTGTTTATATTCAAAAGAGATTTTTTAATTTCATCGAGTTCATTTGTTACATGAGTTTTAAGAAAAGAATACGTTACCGCATCTTGATTTTGAATTGGATCTTTAACATTTCTTATTCTTTTGTTACCCAAGTCGAGAGAATCTTCATCATACGGAAAGTGATCTTCTGAAAATTCTCGCACTAAACCATGAATGAATTCTACTCGTTGTAACACTTCGGTTATTCGGGTGTCTAGATATTTTTTTATATTCGATGTATGTTGCTGCATTGCAATAAGGTTTACTGCATCATTTGCAGATGATGGTAAAGCTAAGCCCACGAGACGTTTGTTTTGAAAGTCAAGTTCTTTTTTCTCTATTTTACAAATTGAAAAAATTAAACCTTTAAGGTCGTTAAAGTTTCGTTGTATGTCTTCTTTAGACTCGATTTTATTTAGCTCATTCAATAACTTCAGTACTTAACCTTTGTTGCATGCAACTTCAACATGTATTGGCGTTCCAACATTTTTTAACCGTTTGCCGTTAATACTTAGATGTCCGTCGCTTGTTGTTGTTGTTAGTTGATTTCTATATTGCAGTAGCTTATCATCAACATATGATTTAGTTGCAATATCATGTCGTGAAGTCGGTCGTACGATAGACACATTATTGGTTTTGTTAAACGATGTCATCGTTAAGTTGTTAACCACGCAAAAGCTATAACACGAATGGGCATTTAGCTCTTTTTGAAGTCATATTTATAACTGAAAATAAACATCAAATCCATTGCGATATCGACCATTTTGTAAATCGCTATCTTTATCGATAACCAAAAAGCCAAACTTAGAGTTTTGCCAACAATACGAACAACTATCAAAGAACTGATCATAGCTCATATCTGTATTTACATGATCGTTATATACGTGACGCAAGTTTGTTCCGTCTTGTTTAAAAAGAATTAAAAAATTAGCGTTATCTCTAATTAGATGTTTAGGTATACAAGAATATGTTTGACAAAGATAAAATACGTCAACGTCGTGATGACGACCTCTACTGAAATAATCTTTCATGTGTTGTTGTTTATTGCTGGCTACATCATCAAAAACAAATATAGAGTTTTTTCTAGCCATTTCTGGAGGCATAACTTCATCATTATCGAAAAAAAAATCACTTTTTATTTCTTTTATGGAGTCCAAAAACTTTTTTAATTCAACATATTTATTTGAGCAAGTGATTTAGAATAAATAGAAACGTTTTCAAAACGAACTCCATTTTTGTGGCATAATAAATTTAGCATTACGTTTGTTTTGCCACAGTTCGATGGACCGCAAATGATACATCGAATAGTGTTCGGTAGTAAAACACCATGCTTTCTTTTTTCATTTTTACTCTGGTTTTCACCATTAGTAAATGAAATTACTGGTAGAGTGTTTCACTGCTTAACAAACTTCAGCATGTCTACGTTTACGTCTGAGAATGCACACTGCACAAAAAATCACATCACATCAACATATATTGCTTCCACACGTATCTTAACTTGTATTATATGGAATAATAGTAGGATTTTCATGATTTAAATCAACGTTGCCGACGTAAAACCGTCTTAAATATGGACAATATGGCGGCCATTTTTCATGATCATTTAAAGGATTATCGTTTTCCCTCCAATTTTCAATTTCAATCTTACAGAATATACATTTCACCTTATCACCATGACCAGTATAATAACATCCTGCTGATGCTAAACAAAATTCGTTTGGTCAGGGAAGAGGCCAATTTTGAAAAGTTTTAAGTCTTTCATATTCAGATTTCAATTCTATGCTAGGAGAAATATTGTTTACGTATGGGCAAGAAAAAGCCCATTTCTTATGCTCTTCAAACGGATCATCGTCTTCTTCCCTATAACTAAGTTGCATATTACAGAAAGCACACCTAACCATATCCTTATATCCATAATAGTAAAATCCTGCAGCTGCTAACCATGCAGTGTTCGTAAAACTGTCTGAAGACCAGGTCTTAAATGTTTTTAGCCGATCTCTTTCAGATTTTAAATTCATTTCTTTTTGACTCAATATCATTTGCATTAACTGTTTTTTGGAATACTTTACACAATTAAAATACTTCATGATGCTGCTTCACTTCACAAAGAAAAGATGTTCACCACACAAAGCTAAATGCGAACTGAGATGAATCAACAAAACACGTTAGCTAATATGCATGATTTGCATGTGTTGGGTTGGCCAAGCAGTCTAAGGCGTTAGACTTAAGATCTAATTTTCAGAAATTGAAAGCGAGGGTTCGAATCCCTCACCTGACAATATTATTATTTTATTTACATGTGAAGTGAGGAGGTAATTGATCATTAATAAGAACTTTAATATGAAATGGTACAAAAGACCTTTTCTTCTTTATTCATTTAGAATTACAATTAATACAATTTTATTTCCCTTGAAGTAATCTCATTCTTTTTTAGTTGTCCAGATGAGTGTGGGTGTGTTGAGATGATCTTCTTCTTCTTCTTTTTAGTTGTCCAGATGATTATTTTCTGTAGACAAAAAAAAGATACACTGTGTTAAAAAGCAAACTAAAACAAAATATGTATAGCTGTCAACGACACTAGTAGATTTAATTAATCACCTTTTACAGATAGCGATTACAGTTATCACATTTGCAGCGAAGATGAAACAGTTGAAATTTCCTCTTTAGATGATCTGGTAGATGTTCCCACTCTAGACGAATTCGTTGTGGTTCATATATAGTCAGTATGTTTATAGGAAAGTAGTTCCAATCAAACTTATTAAAACCTCGAAGTCCATTGTTTCGAAACTTGTTTATTATCGAACACACGATTTACATGATGCCATCAGAAGAATTTAACCAATATTGAACAGCATTGACATTGAATTTAGCACAACTATTGCTTCCCATTGCTAGAGATGGTAAATGTTTTGGACAATCTGTAGGTAAACGATGGCTATGCCTCAACATTAGGTCTGACATTCCATCAATCGTATTAAGATCGAATAATGAGTCGGGGGAAAGTGCTTTTAGTGCAAACAAAGAAAATTCCTGTGGCAAATTATATACAACTAAATATTTATATTTATTCTTAATAGAGTCAAAAAATGAAGAAAGAGTTTTTTCACAATATGCTGCAACCCATGTGATAACGGGGCTGAATGAAGGTATATTGCCGTTATTTAACATACAGTAAGCAAGTTCCAAACTGCCGTTTGGTAGCTTGCGAATGTCTGCAACTATTGGTTGCTTTTTATTCCACGTGCCAGCATCAGTAGAAGGAGAGTTTGATGTTGTCAATTCCATGATTGCAACTAAAGTGAGAATACTTGTTTACTTGCTTGCTTATAACTTAGCAAATATTGGTTTAGATAATTACTTCATTCGTTAATGGTCTGTAAGATATTTGACGATCATGAATAAGAACACAATAAAGAGTTGTATCTTCAGGTATATTCTCACTTGTCTCGATTTCAATTCGCACATCGACTGAAGATGTCTTCACTGCTTCCACTTGTTCGAGACAATTAATTACAATAATCGGACAAAGAGACTTAAATTCATCTCGTGAAACCAGAGTCTCTGAAGGAACATCATCGATCTGATAATATACATTACGAAATTTAACAAACATGTCATACAACTCGCTGTAGTCATTTATGGCAATTTCAGAAGTTGGCATTTCATAGGGATAAAAATTGAATTTAAAAAAACTCTTATAGATTTAATGTTATAATGGTCAAACTAGGAAGAGCATGTGTTTAGTAAATTTCTTCTAGTTTGAAAACCTAAAAAATTGACGTGGTTTTTGAGTTTCAGAAGTTGTCATTACAGTCCAACTATATTTAGTTGTTCTAGGAAGAGAAGGCAAGACATGAACATCCCATGATCGAAAACCAACCTGAATGGGAATATTTATCTGCATTAGTTTTAATCTTTTAATTTGTTCTTCGTCCGATAATAATAAAACGGGAATTTTTAGATAAACTTTAAATAACTTGACCTTAGAAAGATCGTTTTCGGTTGTCGATTGCAACGCACGTGTGTCACTTGACGATCGGAGAAGTATTACCTCATGCTTGCAGTTTAAAATCGGCTTTCTGTAATCCTCTGCTAAACCTAACAGGTTGCTTAAAGGAAGTATTATATGAAAACGTTTTGTGTTACTATCAACAATATTTGCTTCACTTGCTGGTGTTGTTAAAGAGGGAAAATAACCAGCATTTTGTAAAGCTGTATATTCGTTTTTTGAATATGATGCAAAGGTTTTTATAGAACTTGTTATACCTAGATGGCGTGTACGATCAATTTCTTTACCATTTAACGTGATGCGAATTTCGCTAAAAAGATTAGCCCCAAAATTTTGGTCAGGATGTGCTGTAGTAGAAGCAGCCGGATTTATGTTAGAAGTAATATTTTGACCTTCTAAGTGAAGAACACCTTCTGATAATAAAACTATGTTTTCTTCATTTTGAATCGGTATTCGAATTTCATCATTATTTTCGAATTTATTAGCTGAATAAGGTTGATAAACTCTTTCTTCTCGTCGCACAACTCTGTTGTCAACCTCTCTTTTATCTGTTATGTTAAACATGCTAAACATGTTAACAGCTTCAACTATAGATAGAAACTAAATAAGATTAACAATTGCATATATATTTATATTGAAATTGAAGTACGCGATAGCCTAAAGACTGTAAGAAATGTTTGTTGTTACTCGATAACTGTTTCTTAGATTTCAAGGTGCGATGTCGTTGTTTGTTTTTTTAAGAAATTTTAGCTGATAGATTTATATTATTTTTTCGAATCAGAGTCGACTTCTTTTTTTTCAAACTTTGAGTATTATATAGTATAACCATATTTGTGAATGTTTTCTGGTAAGCTTACTCAAGTAGAATGAAAACATAACAGTATTTCATTACTTTATATAGCAAGATATCGTGCTGGACGAATAATTAATTCTACAGTTAAATCTTCATCTTGCAAATCAATGAGCTGTTGAAGATGATCTTCAAGTTGCACAGATACATGTTGAATAACCTTGGTGTTCACAGGCAAAAAATTAATTGTTGTTGGTTGTACAACAATCGGGTAACCAGCAGGAACATGAGCTTTAAAATTATATAAAGAGTGTGTTGGTTTATGGTTCAAATAAGAACTCGTACCAAGCACAAGGTTGCAACATACTCGAATACTATTAACAGTGTTAATTTTAATCATATATTCAGAATGATGAGTTGTGTTTGCCTTGAACTTTCTATGAGAAAATTCCAACAAATCTGCAATAGAATCTGCAACACCAAAATCTATAGCAAACACTTTCGAATGTAGTTTACAATGATAAAAGACTTTATCATAATTAATATAAAATGATGGGAATTTGTCTTTGTCACCTAATAAATGTTCAACTAATAATTCATTAATCTTTTCACTTAATTGTTTTAACGTATAGCTAGCATTGGGTATTATTAAAATCGCTCTATCCGCTTCGTTCAACTTTATAGCCAATACGTTATTATTCTCGCTAATTGTTACTTCATTATCGATTCTATTTCGATCAATTTCAATTTCTCTTTTATTCCCTTTAGCGTAAACTTTCTTTTCAATACCTAAAGGTCCTGCTACACTGTTGGCTACAGTGAAATCAATATTAAACGGAGAAGACAAAACGAGACGGTTGTCTCTTTTTCCATCTATTTCCTCTTCCACATACATTTTTGTTTTTTCTAAATGTTCTGGTATAAGTTTCGACAATGAGTAATAACTAAGTAAATCATCAAATGTTGAGGCTAGATCTTCAAATTCATTAATACCCGGTGGTACCACTAAATCAATTGATAAAAAATTAGTAAAATGAATGCGAAATTTATTATTTCTGTTGGTAACATTTCGAATAGAATTAGATGTATACAATCCTGCAAGTCCTATTTCAAAAAACTCTGCTCCTACAAGATCAATCGGGTTCTCCAATGTAACATCAATCTTCGAGCCTTTACCTTCAAGAGTTATCCGTCTTTCGAAAGCCATCTTTGAAATGTTTAAAGACGGTCTGTGTTTCCCTTATTTATACAATACAAGAAGACTAAACATAAATGTCCACAAATCGAAGAAGTAATCGATTGATATGAATGAAAATTATATTGTAGATAGCAATTTTTAAGATATGTTAAAATTTCTAATGGTGGTCTTCAATTACCAATACTATCAAAATAATGCACATATTTACCACGTTTACTGAAAGCCACCCAATGTGAACCGGATTTATCAACCGGTTCAAGGTTAACAATGCAGTTTTCATTTTTTCGAGGATATTTTGGTAACGTATCTCGCATAAAGACTCCTCTAAAATTTGGAATCTTTAATTGATGTGCGTATTTAGCTAAATCGAAATTACTTAATGCTTTATTTGGTATTTGGTTAATTATCTTTTGTATGCAGGAGGATTTAAATAAATGCCTTGACCTCCTTTTCCTCGCATTGCTTCTATCATTCGATTGTGTCTTTTCATTTCTTTAATTCTTCTTGAGCAGCTTTCGCCTTGTTTATAGCAGACGCCACCCCGGCAGCTCCGCCTGCTAGACCCCCCAAGCCCGACAAGGCTGCAAATATCGGAAGTAGGGGTAAAATACCACCTTGCATTCTCGATGTTCTTCTTTTTTTATCTTTTCTTGCTTTTTTTATTTAAGTTTCGCTTACCTCCTCCAATCTTAGACTTAGCTTTCATTATGCCACCCACTGTTAGTGCAGCCGCTCTCTCTCCAAATGATGCGTCACGGGATTATACACGAGACCAAGCTTTTGAAGCTAAAATTTCATCAGCCTCTCTTCTTTTGTTTGAATCTTTATGCTTTGCGTAAGCAATGTCGTGTTCTTTGCACGCTTTATCTAATATATTTATTCCTGGATCACCACGGCTCAATTGCTTTTCTAATTTTGTTCCTGGTCCACAATATTCATATCCCGGGATGTGTAATTCCACGGGTAAATTATCAATAGTTTTATTAAGTACACGACTAATTAATGATCCACTTCCTGTTCGTTTATATTGAGTGGTAGAGTTGCTCCTCTTACAACGCACCATTACTAAATGATATGTAATATAAAGTAATTATACATATATATATATATATATATATTTTTTTTTCTGAAAAATGGGAATGGTGGGGGGAGGTGTTTTTTTTAAATAATACACACAAAATTTGGGTTATTATTTATTCTTTTTTTTTCATAAGCAAAGGAACACACACAAAATTAGTATTATTAACAGAATAAAAGTGTGTGTGTGTGTGTCTGAATGAAATAAAGTAAGTGAGATGAAGTGCTTAAATCTCAAATTCGTTTCTAATCATTTTTTCAGAGAAAAATGACCAAACGGTAAAGTATCAATTCCGTTTTCAGTTATGTGTCTTTTATCTTCGTTTGATGAAATTGCCAACTTATTTTGCCGAACAGTAAATACAGAATGAGATTTTGAAATTATACAAACTTGAACTTTGTTGACTTGATCTCTGTTATAAAGACACTTTCGATACTCATCAATACTCATACTTTTACTCACACTCTTCTTAATTCCTTTAGCCTTACACAAGCTATTCATTTCATTACACAATTTTATTGCATACATTTTGGGTCTTAACCCCACAAATTCTTCAACAATCCTTCCAGCATTTTCATCTTTCATTAAACCAATTTCACCTTTATTTTGTCTCACAATGCCAAAAGGATTGTTTGTTACATAGTTTCCAGTATCAAACAAATTTGAATGCCGTTTCATGAACTCATAAATATCATAATAGAATATATACATAAAACTATCGGTGTCTGTGTATAACAACCTCACATTTGATTCAGGATTTGCTAAAATAACATCGTAATGAAAGTCATTCATTTTACATTTAGACAAATCTAATATAGTTGTTGTTGTTTGAGTCTTCAGTCTTTTGACTGGTTTGATGCAGCTCTCCATGCGTCCCTGTCCTGAGCTAATCGTTTCATCTCTACATAGCTACCACACCCTACATCCGAGGCAATCTGTTTAACATATTCTAACCTTGGTCTACCCCTACAGTTCTTGTCCTCGACCCTTCCTTCCATAACTAAGCTCGCTATTCCTGGGTGTCTTAGTATGTGTCCTACCAACCTATCTCTTCTCTTCATTAGCAGTCGCCAGAAACATCTCTCCTCTCCCACTCGCCTTAATACCTCTTCGTTTGTAACCCTATCTACCCATCTGATCTTCATCATTCTCCTGTAACACCACATTTCAAATGCCTCAATTCTCCTCTTTTCTGCTGCACCAATAGTCCAAGTTTCACTTCCATAGGGCGCCACGCTCCAGACAAAGGCTTTCAAAAATGACTTCCTAATACCTAAATCTATATTCGATGTCAACAGATTCCTTTTTTGTAGAAAGGCTTTCCTTGCCTGAGTCAACCTACTTTTTATATCCTCTTTGCTTCGTCCATCACTGGTTATTCTGCTTCCTAAGTAACAGAAGTCTCCTACTTCCTTCAGCTTTTCACCTGCCAATTTGATCTCCATAGAGGTTTCTGATTTATTTCGGCTGCATTCCAGTAGTTTTGTTTTACATTTATTAATTTTCATCATGAAGTCCTTCCGTAAGACGGAATCCATACCATTCAAAAACTCATTCAAATCCTCAGGCTTGTCGGCCAAGATGACGATGTCATCAGCAAATCTCAGAGTTGAAATTATTTCTCCTTGAATCTTCACTCCCACTTTAAATTTTTCTCCAATTTCCTTCATTGCTTGTACAATATAAAGATTGAAAAGTATGGGTGATAAGTTGCAGCATTGCCTTACACCTTTCTGAATACCAGCTTCTCTCTCATATCCTTCAGCTTGAATGACTGCTGTCTGGTTTCTGTATAGATTGTATATCACCCTCCTATCCCTGTACTTTATTCCAATAGATTTCAAAATGTCAAACAATTTAGTCCAATCAACGTTATCAAAAGCCTTTTCTAAGTCTACAAATGCCATGAACGTTCTCCTATCTTTCCTTATTCTACCTTCCAAAATCTGCCTAAGACTTAGAGTAGAGGAGCAGGGAAGGTTCTGCTTCAAATACCGTTATTTATGCAAATGAGGGGGGCGTGGCAAGGTCAATGACCTTGAGGTAGGTCATTGACCCCAAGGTCACCGGGACCCCGGAAGGTAAACAAACCTTGGAGGGTCCAGGAACCGGTTTGAGGGGGTGTGGGTGGAGGGGAGGGGTGGGGGAGGGGGAGGGAAGGGTGGGGTGGGGGACGAGGGGGGAAGGATGGAAGAGGATCTGCACGAGACCCTCCTCGACCCAGTCTCTCTGTTGGACTGAGCGCCTTCTCTGTTATGGTCTCGTGCTATATAGCTTTGCTTTGTACTTGATGAGATCCGAGTGTTGCCGAAGGTTTCCGAATCTTTGTCGGTGAATGAATCGTCAGATTTGAACGGTCAACTAGTGTGTGTGTGTGTGACGTCATAGCAGATTATGTGATGTGGGGTAGGTCATGGTTGGAAGTGTTCTTAATGGGAAAACATGAATGGAGATGGATGGTGGTTGTTGAAACCTGACGTGGTAGGTTGGTTAGGTGTGAATGGGTCTGAGAGACAAACAAAATGGGATTGAAAGCGCTCAATGGTAAACAAACATCAATGGTATCTGGAGTAGTGAATGGGATTGAGAGAGAGAGGGGGAATGAACTGGTTGTTGAATGTGCTCAATGGTAAACAAACGTCAATGAATCTGGAGTAGTATTTCCTGTAAATGGTAGGGTGGGTGAGGATACAAAACGCATAGCATGTTGGGTCGGCCAGCTCGACATGAAATAAAAACAAGAAGGCGTACACCAGATCTGATTTATTAATCCATGAATTATATGTGGCATTAAAACCTAGCCACTTAACAAAAAGTTTATTGCCACGTTTTTGTACAATTTTTTCAACAAGATAATGCTTGGGATATTGCGTCCTTTGCAGTTCCTCCATGTAGAATCCTCCTTGGATTGGCTGCTTGTTGAGGTCATCAAGTAAATAAACAACTGGATTAGAAAGTTTTACCTTGCGAATACGAAATATTTCTGTGCTCCAGTTTGGTGTGTATTCTTTGGCGAAGATTGTTTTATGTTTACTGATGCGCACATAATCACCAATACGTAATCGATGACGTCGCGGATCTGCCGTTTTGATTTTGTGATGAATGCGATCCAATTGCGCAATGTTCTTGGTTACAAGGCGTGGTTTCATTCTGATAGTTCTATGTTTAGTGTTGTTGTAACGTGTCACCAGGTCGCGTACAAGTTCAAGCCAGCGATAAGATCCTCTTGCTGTAAATTGTTCCCACATGCGCGTCTTGAGTGTGCGGTTGAAACGTTCTACAACACTTGCCTTTAGATTGCTAAAAGTGGAATAGTGATGGATGTCAAGTGATTTGAGATAAGCGGAAAAAGTCTTGTTGAAAAATTCTTTGCCTTGATCTGTTTGAAGCAAACGAGGTTGTCGTCTTGACCGCTGAATGATGGTCTTAAATGCAGCGGTGACCAGACTTGAAGATTTATTCCGAACAGGTTCAACAAAGGCCATTTTGGAATAAACGTCGATGACGGTGAGCAGATAGTTGACCCCGTTGTTAGCTTTGGCATAGGGAATCATTTCAACCAGATCAGCTTGCCAAAGATCGTCAACGCCCCGTGTGATGACATGACGACGATGGTAGAGACAACGAGCTGGTCTATGCAACTCGCGAGCAATGGCAGCCTTAACAGGCGAGGGTGTATGAACACGTTGACTCATTAGACAATAATGCCAGCATGACGAAGCTCCTCTTCTATTTCTAAAACTTCCGCCTCGTGTCCGGTATGACCGGCCTGTACCGATGCACGCAACAGTTGCAGACGTTTAACCAACTTATTTGGATTGTTCCAATAGCCGAAATCAATGAATGGGTTCAAAGTATTAAACGTGATACCAGACGCTGAATTTGCACGGTGAACACTTGCATAGGAGGCAAACAATTTTGATATGATGGTTCTATATTTGAAACCCTTATTAACATTTACTGCTTCAGAACGTTTATAATTACATCTAAAACCATTTGTAGCCATCAATATGTTTTTATACTTTTCAAGATCTTCTTTACCATAATCCTCGGTAGAAGGTGTACGTGAAAATAAAAGTTCTAAAAGACCTGGCGTCAATTTGTAACGAACTGTTTTAACAATCAAAACATTGTCACTTATCTTGATTGGTGAATCGCCAATTCGAAATCTATTGTTTTCATAGCGAACACCATAGGTAGTATCAGTTTTCTTAGTAAAAAGATCTTCAAGGAAGGGAGTAACCAACGCACCATAATTTTGTAGTAAAATGGATTTTAACCGCACATATTGTTCGGGCGTATTTAATATTTCTTTAAGAGTAGGCTGCTTTTCTTTGGGTCTAGTGGGTGTTTCAGCAATTATTGATGTTTTCAAAAACTGGGGCAGCGGTGATTCTTTGGAGCTAGAAGACGGAAGCAATGGAGAAAAAACATCGTCAGGTTCTTCATCATTTTCTTCCTCCTCTTCAATTGTTTGTGTTTCTTTTGAGCGTGTAATAGGCTTTGATGTTCCTTTCAACACAGCTTCCAGAGGTGACTTCAAATGTTTTTCGACAAACAGTTCACTGTCGGCATGTGCACGTTTTAGATAGCGAAACTTTTGTCGAATGCTATTTCGTGCACGGATTATGTGCTTTTTTAATTGACTCCCTGTTGTCGCCATGACATCTGAACAAATGATGTTCAGAAAAGCAATGCAGCTACTTAAATACGAATGAAATGATCAAATCCCATGCGGTAGCGTCCATTGTTGATGTTGCTCTGCTTATCAATAACAAGACAACTGTGGTGATGAGCGTTCCAACACATGGCGCACAACTGTGTAAAGGCTTGAAAGGTCATGTCTGGGTTCACGTGATCATCGTAGACGTGATGCATGTTGCGCTCATCCTGACGGAAGAGAACAATCACGTTGGCATTGTCACGAATCAACTGTTTTGGTATTCGCGAATAGGTTTGAGCGAGATAAAAACAATCAATATATTTATGACGTCCCATGCTAAAGTAAGCCTGAATAATACCCTGTCGTTCTGTGGCCACATCGTCAAAAATCATAAGCGAATGGGGGCGAACATTGTCTGGAGAAATGACATCTTCGTGTGCTGCGAATGTGAAGTAGCCCATGTTGCGCAGACCTGACATGACCTGTTCCAAGAACACATACAGCGGTTGATACAGCGATTTGGCAAAGATATAGATATTTTGAAAGCGCACTCCGTTTAAGGAGGTGATGAGGGTAAGCAGAAGATTGGTTTTTCCACATCCTGACGGGCCGGCGATGAGACAGCGAATGGAGGATGGGAAGAGTGATCCATGACGTTGTTCGGACGATGTTGAGAAGAGGTTTGAAACCAAGTCTCCCACCGGAAGTGAATGTTGTTGCTTAATAATCTGCATATCAACTAAATGTGAAAGGGGAAGAGCTGGTCTCTATATACATGAGGCAAGCGGGTGTTTCAGTTCCAGTGTAACCATGGACGCCTTAGGAAGAACTCTTAAAACAAATGAACGATTTGCTTTGACAAACGATCCAAAACATGATACAGATCCGGCAACTAAACGATATGTTGATGCTAATGTATTGCCGCGCACAACAGATGGCAATTACAACTTTAATGGAAAGCGATTGACCAATATAACAGAACCCGTATTACCCTCAGACGCATGTTCAAAAAAGTATGTAGATTATTTCCGCTTAAGACGTATCAAAGGAGATTATGAGGCTCAGAATAAACGTATTACGGGCGTTGCAGATCCTGTGAACGATCAAGATGTGTGCACCAAAGCCTATGTGTTAACCAATGCTGTGGTGTTAACAGAAGCAAAGGACTATGACGTACACCAACGTCGAATCACTCAGCTGGCTCTTCCAACAAACAACACGAACGCTGCTAGAAAGGACTATGTAGATAACAAGGTGAAACAGGTGCTCAGTATTGTGCCCACCCTAACTGCAAAGGGCTATACAGCAAATAATGCACGCCTTGTGCATGTGGCCGATCCTGAAGATGATCAAGATGTTTGTACAAAACGGTTTTTAAACTCTGAAATGGAAAAGGTGTGGGAAATTAAGGAGAACGCTCTACAGATGAAGCGAAGACGAATAGCCGAAGTTGCTGATCCTGTGCAACCTCACGACGTGACGACCAAACGATTTTTGGAACAACGGTTATCGCTTTTTATTAAATCAATACCCTCTATATTTCTGCTTCACATTGTAAACCAACAACCGGTAAAAGATCCCAATAACCTCGCCTACATACTACGTTCGGGGTATGACAATTACCGTTTAATGTATGATGGTGCCATTCGTGTAATTGAGTATGCACCAGATTTGAAACATTTAGAGGTACGATTAAACGGTAGTGTTCAACCACTTATTGATCAACCGGTGAAAGCCGGAGACAAATTATTCTTTCATTTGAAACTCTCGTCTGAAGAAAAAGAGGCGGGGAAAACGATGAACGATTTTCCTCTGTATATAGAACTTGAATATACAGCCACCATTGAATAAATAATTATAGGTTCCCTTCCTGAGGAGTGTTAGTTGTGTTCTATACTTTGCGGTGTGAGGTTGTCTTGTTCTTTGGTCGCGATGGTGAAACAGAGATATGTGGTGAAGAAGAGGAAGAAGTTGTCAAGAAAGGGAGGCTTTAAAGCTATTCTTCATGCGGCACGTCTAGCTTCGCGCGGAGAAACAAATAGTGAGTTGGCTATTAAGAAAGCACTCCGAGCAGCACGATTGCATGCGAATCCCAAAAGTAAACTACGTTTTAGAAAACGTGCCGGAGTTATTCCTGTGCCGAAACGTGGTGGATTTTTACCTGCACTGTTTGCTGGACTAGCAGCCCTGGGTTCACTTCTTGGAGGAGCAAGTGCGGTAGCACGAACGGTGAAAGCTGTTGAGGAGGCGAAGCAACAGTTGAAGGAAAGTGAAAGGCATAATAAAACTATGGAGGCCATAGCACTGCGCGGTAAAGGTGTGAACATGAAGCTAGCACCCTACAAGAAAGGACTCGGCATTTACATGTCGCCAAAAAACGGTTAATCGATGCACTGCCACGACGAGCCATGACGCATGAGGAAGTTATAAGGTATGCAAAACAGCTAAAGATCTCCCACTTTCGAGGTGTGTTTATGCGCAACCAACTACCGTCTCGACCACGGAGCCATGAAAGTGCAGTTGTTAATTTGGATGATAGTCATGGACCGGGAACGCATTATGTGGCCTACATAAAGCATGGGCGAACCGTGTGGTACTTTGAAGGTTTTGGAAAACTTCCTCCTCCGACAGAGCTTGTTCGCTATTTTGGAAGCAGTGCAACAATACACTATAATGTGAAACGAGTGCAAAATTTTAACACGCAACAGTGCGGTCGTCTATGTTTGACTTTTCTATATAAGACCGAGCACGGCGGGTGACGTGGTCATTATGACAACAGAAAGTAGAACGTTTACACTGCACGGACAAGGTGCGGAAGTAACTGTTGACTTTTATCCTCCTATTGAATTGGGACGACAACCCTACGTGCTGGGACTTGTTTCGTTTGAAGGCTATAATAGAATCTGCAACATAATTGAAGACGTCAATGATAAGTTCTACTACGATGACTATGTGTTAACTCTACCGTCTGGCAGCTACACCGTAGATGATATTCACGATCACATCTACACAACTCTCACCAAGGAATTTAGTCTAAAAGCATTTCTTGACGGGACACGCAAGTTTGAACTCATAGCCAACAACGTGACACATCGCTGCAGTATTCTTTCTTCTTTTAGGATTGATTTTAAATCTCAACCAGATTCGATTGGGCCATTGTTAGGCTATTCACCACAAGTGTTAGTACCGAACGTGATACACAAGTCTGACCAACCGGTGAAAATAATTGAAGATCATCACGTATCTGTCACGTGTAATATTATTACAGACGTCTACACCAATCAAGATCCCTCGCATTCGCTTTATGATTTTATTGTTACTTCACCTGGTGGTTACATCATCCGCGAAAACCCGTCGGTGGTGCTCTATCATCCTGTGAGTGTGACCAACATCAGGAATATTACCTTAAGACTGGTGAATAGAAACCAACGTCTCATTCGGTTAGACCCTCATACACCTGTGACCTACAAACTGTATCTGAAGCCAGCATGAAACAAGTGTATAAAGCGGCAACGCTGTCAAGAACAGTTGTTAGTTGTGCTCAACACGTGTACAGGTTAACACGTGTCAACAAGCAGATCCTACAACAACTTGGTTACACCTTACGTCATGAATTCGATTCTGGACGTGACAAACCCTGTCGAAGTACAGGAGGGTATTGTAAGAATTGAACACCATTCCTACCAACCGTATACTCAGGGACTAAATAATAATGATGAGATTCGCATTACTATTAACCAACAAGATATCTACACGCTTCCACATGAAAGTTACATCCAGATTGAAGGGCAACTCACCAAATTGGATGGTACCATTCCAACAACGTCAAAGTTGGCCAACAATGCTTTGGCCTTTTTGTTTTCTGAGGTTCGCTACGTGATCAACGGTATTGAAGTGGATACTACTCGAAATGTTGGCATAACAAGTGTCATGAAACTTTATCCCTCGTATGGAAGCGAAGAGAGTAAAGCTTTTTGTATGGCTGGTTGGTGTCCCAACTCAACCAACGACTGGATGATTAACGATGATGGTACATTTACTGGACATTTACCTCTAAAATTAATACTAGGCTTTGCAGAGGATCATAAGCGCATTGTTGTGAACGCAAGACAGGATCTGATTCTTGTACGAGACAGGAGTGATTATAATGCGCTAAAGGGAGCTGATACAGCGCCAATAGATACAAAAATTCTACTGCAACGAATTCTATGGAAAGTACCGCACGTTACTCTATCAGATCAGAAAAAATTGAGTCTGCTCAAGATTGTGGAGAAGGATACAGCTTTACCCATTCAATTTAGAAGCTGGGAGCTGCATGAATACCCGGTATTACCACTCTCCGATACACATACTTGGTCTATAAAAACCTCACGGTATACAGAGCGTCCCCTCTATGTCCTGGTTGGATTTCAAACAGATCGCAAATATCAACAGAATAAAGATGCATCAAAATTTGACCACATCCAATTACGAAATATACGACTCTTTTTGAACGGTGTTACCTTTCCCTATGAGGGAATGGATTTAAACTTTAACAAGAACAAATATGGTAAGCTTTATGACATGTTTGTAAACTTTCAGTCATCCTATTATCAGAAAGAGGCATGTCCGCTATTATCACCACAAGACTTCAAGTCCAAGGCGCCTCTGGTGGTGATGGACTGTTCGTATTTGGAGGAGTCGATGAAGGAAACAACTATTGATATCAGACTAGAATTTGAAACATCTACAGTTATTCCAGAAAAAACAACAGCCTATTGTCTTATTGTTCACGAGGCGCAAGTGTTTTATCAACCGCTGTCCAACATGGTGACCAGAGTATAAATAGCATGTCTTCCTCCATTGCCCTTCAGTCATGGAAAGCTACGATGAAGTCACAACCCCCTCTGCGAGGCGGGTCTGCAAATGTGAAAGTGATTCACCAAGTTCAGATGAAGATTCAAGGTTTACCATTTATCGCGCCCTAGTGAGTGAAGCTATAACTGCCTATCACAAGAATCATACTGTGCTTAGAATGCCGCCGCATCTGGTTCACTATTTACCGGATGGATTCATGTCTACGTTTGGTATTCATGACAGGGGGTACAACAACAAGCCCATCACCAATCAAACAAATAATGTGGACGATGGTGTTGCCAAAGCTTCATCTTGTCATGTTGGAGAGCGGGTAGATTGCATGGACTGCAAATGCGATCGTTGCTCAACAAGTCGAGACGCTGATGCAGCATTTCAGATTTATCGCACCCTGGTGAGTTTAGCAAAACGCGCCTACCATAAAGCGCAATTTCTTCGTGAAATGCCGCAGCATCTGATTGCCTATTTACCAGCTGGATTTCTGACCGCGTACGGTGCACACGACATTGATCTTAAAGACGAACAGTCTCCTAAAAGCGCTTAGTCCAGTAATCAGTTGGATAGAGCGAGATAAGGTAATATCTCTTTTAACTGACGTCAAACCTGGTAATGACTGTTAGTTGCAATAATAGTTTTATATACCCATTTGATATTATTATCCACTTGATAAATTGTTAAGGTCAACTGTGTAACCATCGACAGTTAGAGATACTAAAAGTACTGTGTTCAATATTACCTGATAGAAGATCTTTGCAGCAAAGCGATGTGTTTACTACAAACTCGTGGACTTCTCTGGCTAGCAACAATAATGTCACGGCTTATATACCCTTACAATCATAGGCAACGCCCCGGTTTGTCCGCTTTCTCAGTAACTGGATGACCTCCATATTTAGTATAAATGAACCTGCTACTTTACAAAGAATTGTCATTCACTGCTATGTCTGATCAGGAGAACACCCATGCTGATGAAGAAGAATCCAACAATTGGGATTCGTCTTTGGACATTTTCATGTAAGTAATATTCATTTTTTTAAATTGATACCAGGCTAAAAAATTAAATCAAAGCCTAGAACGCTAACCAATTAACCATGGGACCGGAATATATTTTTAATTAAGACAACACAAACACCCAGTCCCCAAGCCAGGGGAATTAATCACCAGAAAATACAATCCCCACAACCCTCCCAAAAATCTAACCCAGGACCCTCCAGTTCAGAGCCTAACAGCAGCCAAGAACAGTATAGTTGAGCCACACAGCTATACACATAGTTGTATCTTGTCTCGCAATAAGCAGTCAAGTTAATTATTACACTATTGTTTAAATGCAATGTCAAGCTTGGCTAGCACTATTGCTGTTAATGTTAATAGCGTTTGTCAAATTGTGGTCAAGTAGCTTTGAACACTTAGATAGGTGTTAAGGTTTTATAAACTTAGCCGGGTGTAGCCTTTGTGTAATAACTTGTACTAGTCGAGAATGCAAATTGTATGCAAGTAGTACTTTCTTCAACACTTGTTCATATATATTAATTAACTATAATAACAGCAGCTCCACTCGCTAAAGTGCAGCGTTAGGTCATAGGGCTCAAGTCGCCCACGGGTGTTAACTAGAAAGACATGCACTTGGCCTCTCCAGAGGTCGCACAATCATTATTCAATTCCTACCATTAGTTTTCATCACTCATTAACTCGTCCTGCCAAGCTTTTAATTTAATTTCATAGCTAGTTTTTTTGTCGTGTGACCTCCTCAGAGGCCGAGTGCAGGTCTTTCTATTCGACGTCCGTGGGTGACCTGCGCGTCGGGATGGAATGGATGAAGATGAATGAAACTGGGCAACGATGTGGAAAGAATCGGCCGTGGTCTATCAGAAGGTACCGTCCCAGCATTTGCCTGGTGTTGAAAATGGGAAACCACGGAAAACCATTTCAAGGACGGCTGACGGTGGAGCTCGAACCCACGCGTCTACCGAGTCAGCAGAGAGCTTGGACCCATGACCTAATGCTGCCTACAGCCTTGTTGGAACAAACAACTTTCTTTTTCTCCCAGTACGACTTAAGAAACATGACTAATTTATTGTAATTTAATGCAAATTGTATTACCGGTTGGAGACCTGTTAAATTTATTGCCGTTGTCAAATATAATGGCTTTCATTATATTGCCAAGACATACTGCTTTAACAAAAATAAAAGTTAATAGCCTACATCATCAATCTTGATACCAGTCTAATGTCAAAAGGGCTTTCAATATCTTAGAGTTGTAACAGTATAATTACTCATACATTACAATTGTGTTGCGCTGTTATGTAAATCAGCAGTAGTATACCAGCTTCTCACCGCTGATCTGCGGTTTAAATCTCACTCACTTCATGTGAGATCTGTGTAGGGTACCGCAAAGGTTGAATTGTTGTTGTTTGAGTCTTCAGTCTTTTGACTGGTTTGATGCAGCTCTCCATGTCTCCCTGTCCTGAGCTAATCGTTTCATCTCTACATAGCTCCAACACCCTACATCGGAGGCAATCTGTTTAACATATTCTAACCTTGGTCTACCCCTACAGTTTTTGTCCTCGACCCTTCCTTCCATAACTAAGCTTGCTATTCCTGGGTGTCTTAGTATGTGTCCTACCAACCTATCTCTTCTCTTCATTAGCAGTCACCAGAAACATCTCTCCTCTCCCACTCGTTTTTATACCTCTTTGTTTGTAACCCTATCTACCCATCTGATCTTCATCATTCTCCTGTAACACCACATTTCAAATGCTTCTATTCTCCTCTTTTCTGCTGCACCAATAGTCCAAGTTTCACTTCCATAGAGCGCCACGCTCCAGACAAAGCCTTTCAAAAATGACTTCCTAATACCTCAATCTATATTCGATGTCAGCAGATTCCTTTTTTGTATAAATGCTTTCTTTGCCTGAGCCAACCTACTTTTAATATCCTCTTTGCTTCGTCCATCACTGGTTATTCTGCTTCCTAAGTAACAGAAGTCTCCTACTTCCTTCAGCTTTTCACCTGTCAATTTGATCTCCATAGAGGTTTCTGATTTATTTCGGTTGCATTCCAGTATTTATGTTTTACATTTATTTATTTTCATCATGAATTCTTTCCGTAAGACGGAGTCCATACCATTCAAAAACTCATTCAAATCCTCAGGTGATGATGATGATATTTGTTGTTTTAAGGGGGCCTAACATCTAGGTTATCGGCCCCTGATGGTTTGGGTGATCGTGAAGATGAAAATGAAAAGCGAACTCAAATCTAAAACTAACTACCAACCTACATACTAGAAGAAGAAATGGAAAACTAAAGGAGAATAAAGCAAATAAAGGACAGGAGGAAAGGAAATGCCCTCAACCCTTGAAGATGGCGGATTGAGGGACTTGGAAGGAAGGAGAGCCATGAAAGGCAGATAGGAAAGTGAAAGAGGAGAGGGTCCGCCCCAAAGGTAAGGGACAAAAAGGGAAAACGGACCCAGCTCAGGAATCCCTCGGGGTCGCCAACTCCCGAACTCACCAGCCATGAGCCCCTGAGGGTGTAGCATTACCGACGGTGCACCAGAAGTGGTGGGGCTACATACACCCTGCCTCCGTAAGGGCCTTGAGCACAAGGCAGGAGGTAAAAGGAAAAGAAAAAGAAGGCCGACCTCGCACAGAAGGAGGTTGTCAGGAAAGATGAGACAAGGGCCAATTAAGGCGGGAAAGGAAGAGACTCCCTAGGCCTCGGATACCCTAATACCGTCGGGGTCGGAAGAGAACAAGAGTTGACCAAGTGAGGTCGACAGGAAAGAAGAAGGAGAGGAGCCCGGCACAAGTAAGTGGAAGCAATGCCGGACTCAGCTGGGGCCCCGTGGTCGCCAACCCACGCCCACAAGATGTGAGCCCCTGGGGGGCAAATCCTCAGGCTTGTCGGCCAAGATGACAATGTCATCAGCAAATCTCAGAGTTGAAATTATTTCTCCTTGAACCTTCACTCCCACTTTAAATTTTTCTCTAATTTCCTTCATTGCTTGTTCAATGTAAAGATTGAAAAGTATGGGTGATAAGTTGCAGCCTTGCCTTACACCTTTCTGAATACCAGCTTCTCTCTCATGTCCTTCAACTCGAATGACTGCTGTCTGGTTTCTGTACAGATTGTATATCACTCTCCTATCCCTGTACTTTATTCCAATTGATTTCAAAATGTCAAACAATTTAGTCCAATCAACTTTATCAAAAGCATTTTCTAAATCTACAAAAGCCATGAACGTTCTCTTATCTTTCCTTATTCTACCTTCTAAAATCAGCCTAAGACTTAGTACAGCTTCCCTTGTTCCTACATTTCTCCTGAAACCAAACTGATCTTCACCCAACTCCGTTTCTATCTGGCTTTCAATCCTCTTGTAAATCATTCTAGACAGGATCTTTGAAGCATGAGTAATCAAGAAGGTTGAATTAAGGATAACAAAATTAACAGTATTATTCTCTTCTTGCAAAACATTTTTTAAACTCAGCTTCCAAAAGCTTACATATAGCAGAACGCGGGTTTTACAACTACAGAGGTGACAGCCGAGTTCAGCATTGCTTCCACTTACTTGTGTCAAGCTCCTCTCTGTCTTTCCTGTCAACCTCGCTTGGCCAACTCTTGTTCTCTTCCAACTCCAACAGTATTAGAGTATCCAAGGCCCTTGCCACATCTTTTCTGATTCCCTCCTTCTGCAAGAGGCCAGTCTTCTTTTCCCATTATTTCCTACCTTCTGCCTGTCATTTAATCATTGATGCAGAGAAGTGCAAGGAGTATGCCTCCATAACTTAGGAGGTTTTCTGCTGTGTACTTTAATTTTCCCTGACACAAACATCAAGACAGTTTATATCCTCGCCGCTAGATTGGGTATTCTAATGACATTGATAGACATTTTTTCTATTTTATAGTTTTTCAAATGACCGTGTCATGGCGGAGTTTTTCGTTCGCATGATGATGGAGGCTGAGAATGAAAGTGAGGAAGACAGTGAATCTGAGGAGGAAGCAGAAGAAGAAGCTACCGAAAAAAAATATTTTAACAAGTAGTGGTAATGTAACCAAAAGAAAAAAACAATAATAATAAAAAATATTCTTGTTTTGATTGATTTATTTGTCTATCATTCCCACTTTTATTTTTTTATATGAAGCTGAGCGAGCCAACATGTCAGGTGTCAATCTCAGAAATTCACTCCTGTGACATCACACATCGGTTGACCGTTCAAATCAGATTATTCATTCTAACACCCATCCATGTCCATTAACCATCTAGCACGCATTCCATATCCTCAGCTCCATAACACATAAATTCAAATCTCCCAAGTCAGCATAAATGAAGATCCTTCGGCTGCACTAGGTCTCTGTGATTATGCCTCCATGGCTAAGGGAGAAGCATGCCAACCTCTCACCGCTGGGTCTGTGGTTCAAATCCCAGTTACTCCATGTAAAATCTGTGCTGGACAAAACAGAAGCAGACTGGTTTTTCTCCGGGTACTCTAGTTTTCCAGACTAACTTTCATTCCACCAACACTCTCCACCATCATTTAATTGTACAAGTCATTTATTCAATCGCTGACTCAGAGGAGTGCGATAGGCTTCGACAGTCGGCACAGTTCATATCTTCACAACTAGATGGAATATTCCAATGTCATCAATAGACATTACACCATCTTGTTTTTATTTCATGTCGAGCTGGCTGAACCGACATGCCATGCGTTTTGTATCCCCCACCCATTAACAATTTGTTTACCGTTAAGTATTAGAAAAAAACAATCCCATCCATGACCTACACTACATTCTGCCTGTGACGTCACAACCTCCATTCACAGTTCCATCTTCATTCACGTTTGTTTACCCGCCAACCTAGCACGTCAGGGTTCAACAACCACCATCCATCTCCATTCATGTTTCCCATTAAATCACTCTCATCCATGACCTGCGCTACATTACGTAATCTGCTGTGACGTCGCAACCTCCATTCACGGTGCCATCTTCATTCACGTTTATTTACCCGCAAACCTAGCACGCCAGGGTTCAACAACCACCACCCACCACCATTCATGTTTTCCATTCAAAACACTCCCGTCCATGACCTACCCCACATCCCGTAATATACTATGACGTCACACACACGCCAGTTGACCGTTCAAATCTGAGGACTCATTCACCGACAAAGATTCGGAAACCTTCGGCAACACTCGGATCTCATCAAGTACAAAGCAAAGCTATATAGCACGAGACCATAACAGAGAATGCGCTCAGTCCAACAGAGAGACTGGGTCGAGGAGGGTCTCGTGCAGATCCTCTTCCATCCTTCCCCCCCTCCCTCCCCCCCACCCTCCCCACCCTTACCTCCCACCCCTCCCCTCCACCCACACCCCCTCAAACCGGTTCCTGGACCCTCCAAGGTTTGTTTACCTTCCGGGGTCCCGGCGACCTTGGGGGTCAATGACCTACCTCAAGGTCCTTGACCATGACCAACCTCAAGGTCATTGACCTTGACACGCCCTCTCATTTGCATAAATAACGGTATTTGAAGCAGAACCCTCCCTGCTCCTCTACTACTTAGTACAGCTTCCCTTGTTCCTACTTTTCTCCTGAAACCAAACTGGTCTTCACCCAACTCCGTTTCGATCTGGCTTTCAATCCTCTTGTAAATTATTCTAGACAGGATCTTTGAAGCATGAGTAATCAAGCTGATTGTACGGTAATCTTCACATCTGTCAGCTCCCACTTTCTTTGGCATAGGGATGATAACATTCTTCTTGAAGTCAGGGGGTACCTCACCTGTCTCATAAATCCTACACACCAAGTGAAATAACCTGATCAGACCTTCATCTCCTATGCAGCGTAGCAACTCAATCGGTATATCATCTATGCCTGGTGCTTTGTTCCTGCCTAAGTCCTCTAATGCTCTGTCAAATTCTGCTCTCAATATTAAATCTCCTTTTGCATCCTCATCAATTTCCTCCTCCCTTTCCATTACATGATTCTCAATCTTCTTTCCCTTATACAAGCACTCTATGTACGCTTTCCATCTCTCAAGCTTTTCTTCCCTATCTGTTAGAGGCTTTGCATTTGTGTCCCTAATATTACAGCACTTAGTCTTCTTTTCCCCAAAAGTATTCTTAATCCTTCGGTAAGCTGTGTCTACTTTTCCTAATTTCAGACACTTTTCTATACCTGCACATTTCTCTTTCAACCATTCTTCTTTCGCTTCCTTGCACTTCTTGTTAACCTCATTTCTCAGACGTCTGTATTCTGCTTTCCCCTCTTCATCTCTTAGATTCTTGTGTTTCCGCCTTTCATCCATCAATTCTAGTATATACTGAGTGATCCACGGTTTTCTACCTATTCTTTCTTTCCTACCAATGTTTTCTTCTGCGGACTTTGTTATTTCATTCTTCAAAAGTGCCTATTCGTCTGCAATTGAAGTTTGTTTAGGGGTTTTGATTAGTCCTTACTTTATACTCTTCTTGAATCTTTCGTTTACATCCTTTACTTTCAGTCTGTCTATTGCCCACCTTTTTGGCTTTTGACTTTTCTTCAGTTTCTTCAACTTTAATCTGCATTTCATTACAACCAGATTGTGGTCAGAGTTTATGTCAGCACCAGGATATGTTTTACAATCCAAAATCTGGTTTCGAAACCTCTGCTTGACCATAATGAAGTCGATTTGGTAACGCCCTGTATCTCCTGGTCTCATCCATGTGTATATTCTTCTATTGTGGTTATTGAATAAGGTGTTAGCTATGACCAACTCATGTTCGGTGCAGAATTCCATCAGCCTGCTTCCTCGATCATTCCTTTCACCTAATCCGAAATCTCCTACTATCTTCCCTTCTCTCCCTTTTCCTACCACAGCATTCCAATCTCCCATTACTATAACATTTTCATCACCTTTGATATACCTCAGAGTGTCATCTATTTCTTCGTAGACCTTTTCAACATCCTCATCATCAGCTTGACTGGTTGGCATATAGACTTGTACCACTGTGGTGCACGTAGGTTTAGTATTGATTTTTGCTACAATAATCCGTTCACTGTATTGCTCATAATATTCTACCCGCTGTCCAAGTTTCCTACTCAATATGAGACCAACTCCTGCTTGGCCATTGTTTGATTTAGTGATAATGACCCTATAGTCTCCTGAGCAAAAGTCCTGTTCTTCCTGCCAGCGCATTTCACTAATCCCAACCAAATCCAACCTCAACCTATCCATTTCCCTTTCTAAGTTTTCTAACTTTCCACTTCTTAGCAGACTTCTAACATTTCACGCTCCGATCCGTAGAATGTCAGATTTCCTCTTTGTCACTTCTGTGATGTTAACCCCCTCTCGAGTAGTCCCCACCCGGAGATCCGAACGGGGGACTAGTTTACCTCCGGATTGAAATTTTACAAGGGAGGAGGCCATCATCACATGTATTTATGCATAGAGAGGTGCATATCCTCGGGAATAGCATTACGGCTGTAGTTTCCCGTTGCTTTCAGCCGTGCAGCAGAACGCAGTGTAGCCATTAGTTGGCTTATATTATCAATATCTTAACCGTCTATTAGACTAGTAAAGAAATGATTTATTCTGAAAGGCTGCTACTCCCTTTCAGAATAAGTAAAGAGCAATTCTACTACAAAATACTAACCTTCTACTAACAATTAAATACCAAAATTCTACTAACGAAAAAAATACAACAAATACTACTAATATAGATGCACCAACATATACTGGTTGATTGTGAAAAATCTTTAGTCTACTCATCTCGATGACCATACATTGTTCATCGAGTATAATTCTATGTTTAAAATTGACCTTAGCTATTAAAGACCTAGCACCACGAGCTCCATGCCATTTGGTGACCCATTTGATGTCCCTTAACTTCCTCACATTCATCAGTGAACGACCAAAAATTGCATTATTCATCAATTTATAAAAATTATTTTCAAAATCATTTTTGGCATGTTTTCGTTTCTCTGTGTTCACATCAATATATGGTTTTAGCCATTGGCTCTGATTGAATTCAATTATTCTGTGAATACGATCTAATTTCATTCCTAGTTGAATACATTGCTTTAACATTCTATAATGCAAAACATAACGTTCTTTATTATCTAGGGTAGCCATTAGCTTTGCCAACTTTTCGGGACATAGAGGGTAATCTGAATGTTTGTCATGTAACTCTTGAGGATAAGTCAAATCTACTTCCAAAATATATCCAATTTCTGAAGTATCATCAATAGTTAAAACATCAAAGCCTTCAACATTTGCAACCCATTTAAAGCCATCCGTTGGAAGATATTCCATCATCGCATATCCATATAAATTATTAACGTCAAAGTATATTATGTAGGACTCTTGCTCTTTCTCATCATAAGTTTTCATATACTTATTATTAGCAATCGCATGTCGTGTTATACACTGAACATTTCCTCCTCGAATAGATCGTTCAAAAAAGTGTAACATATCAATATCTTGAAGCAATTCAAGTTGAACGTTGGTTATCTTTTTCATAGCACACCAAGACATAGATGGAGCAGTGTAAAAATGAGCTCCATCAATGCCATAAGTTTCCATGCCATTCGATCTAAAATTTTCAAAGACATCCTCCAAAAGAAGTGTGTCAACTTTTAAATACAAATCGGCGTATTCTCCTAATGTTTGACAGGAAAACGTTTCCCACACAGATTGAGCAAACTCATACTCTTCATTCGATATTGTTTGATCATTAAGACTGCTATAAAACTTGGATATTTCAGGTAATTTAGTTTCGTTAAGTACATCCATACTCGTGACGTATTCATAGGGAAACACGCCTTTTCTCGCAGTAAGTCGAAACTGTGCATCATCATTAAAATAACGTCGTGTTATTTGCTTTGAATCTTCACTTAACGACGATGAACATTGATCTAGTGAACAGGACAAGAAATTATATGTATCGATAAATCTTAACTGAATGAATCCATTCTTAACCCGTACATACTTTGTAAACACTTTATAACGTTCCATATTCACCGCCAGCAAACTTATATTACCAGGATTATGTAACACCTCTCCATCACGTTTCTCACAAATTTCTTTAATTATAAAATGTCCATCATAGGTCGTTAGATTATGAAATGCTATAGGCAAAACCTTTGTTACTTTGTAATTTAAATTACAACTATTGTGTGCGCTTCCTCTATATTTTCCAGTTAAGTGACAATGATCGCGTACTTTGAGTTCATTATCTGCAATCGGTTTCTCGCAAATGTGACACATTTTACTTGACAAAAATAATCTTTCTTCATTTTCAGTCATCATTAACATTGGCTTAACCGATAAGTAATATGTTTGAAGTTTATCCACAATACTATAAAGTTCCTTTACAAACAATTCAATGCAATTATTTCCCCTAAAGGGTTTGAAACTGCACAATTCACTATCAAAATTACAATGAAGGTATAAAGAAATGCTGTAAGGAATATGTTTTTGTGTTAAAGTAGAGTTATGAATGCCACTATTTGGAAAACAGGAGGAAATTGGAGACAAGACGCATTCAGTGTCTGCATATATTATAAATGGAACTGTATCTTTAACTCGGAATTCTGTAAAATTAACAAATCTTTGTTCATCAGTCGGCATTATGCTTTTTGCAACAGGAAACTGTTTATAGTCTGCAAAGTGAACATTTAACTCATCCTCAAGAAAATAATATGACAAACAACGTCTACATATATAAATCCTTCTCTTAGTGCTAGTGACGCTTGAACGCACAAGGCGAGCAAGATTTCTAATTAAACAAAAGTGATAACTTTCACTGTTCCCAATCTGCAACATCAATAAGTCTACACTCCTTTCATATACTTATTCAGATACATACAAAGGTACAATAGTAAAAGTTTTTTTCCTTTTACTTCGTTTGTTCCCATACATACCCAATTGTTTTCATCATATTGTGCTCCATACACATTTACAGAAATATTGTTTTGGTTTTCAAACTTGTTTAAATATTTCATTTCCATCGAGACTGGAATACCATCTAAATTTAAAACATCTCTGTAATTAGGATAGGAAGAAAGATGATTCACGTTTCGAGTTTTTGGATACAAACCAGCAACCACACTCCACGCAAAACAAGCTTCCATTGTATCATACAAATTTAGCACTGCATGTTTATTGACTATTACGTCAGGCAATCGACTAGTATTGGACATTCCTACTTGAAATCCAACATATTTATTTATATTAATTCTCAAACTATGAATTTTTTCTAAAGCCCACCCGGAACCATTTGCTTCAAATTCGCTCATTTTTGTCAATGTACCTTCAATGATATTCTTATTATAAAATTCATTTAAATCAGTATACTCGAAAACTACCTCATTTTTGATAGCAAAATATTTTGTTTCTGATATGTCGCGAAGCACATATTGTGCACACAAAACTGAATTCACCTTTAAAGCTTGTACAGTTAACGCTTTCTTAACATACATTGTAAACCAAATATTAGCATTCGCTAAAAATTCGCGAGGATCCAAAAACTCATTCTTAACATTTGATACTGCAAGTGTGTACACTCTAGAATTGAATGCCGTTTCAATTAACTCACCGCTCAAGAAAGATTCATCCTTTATTTGAATTGTAATTTCTTCGAAATTCACAGCTTGTTGCAATATGTGCTCACTAATAACTCTCCAACATTCAATCAACTCATCACTGTTCTCAATCAAGTCGGTTTGAGTGTTTTCCCCGATTTGGTATGATACTGAAATAGCACCGTTTAGTTCACTTCTAAAATTAGAAACACTTTCAAATGCATTCTCCAATTGGTTTCTTATATTTTCACTGTTATTATGTATTACAATATCAACCTTTCAACGTTTGCTAGGAGGTGAGGTCATTGTTGTTGTTGTCTAAGCAATTGTTGATAATGATGATAATTGTTGTTTTAAGGGGACTAACATCTAGGCTATCGGCCCCTGATGGTTTGGGTGATCGTGAAGATGAAAATGAAATGTAAACTTAAACCAAAACTAACTACCAACCTACATACTAGAAGAAGAAATGGAAAACTAAAGGAGAATAAGGCAAATAAAGGACAGGAGGAAAAGAAATGCCCTCAACCCTCGAAGAATGCGGATTGAGGGACTTGGAAGGAAGGAGAGCCATGAAAGGCAGATAGGAAAGTGAAAGAGGAGAGTGTCCGCCCCGAAGGTAAGGGACAAAAGGGGAAAACGGTCCCAGCTCAGGAATCCCTCGGGGTCGCCAACTCCCGAACTCACCAGCCGTGAGCCCCTGAGGGTGTAGCATTATCTAGGGTGCACCAGAAGTGGTGGGGCTACATACACCCTGCCTCCTTAAGGGCCTTGAGCACAAGGCAGGAGGTAAAAGGAAAATAAAAAGGAGGCTGACCCCTCACAGAAGGAGGGTGTCAGGAAAGATGAAACAAGGGCCAATTAAGGCGGGAAAGGAAGAGACTCCCTAGGCCTCGGATACCCTAATACCGTCGGGGTCGGAAGAGAACAAGAGTTGACCAAGTGAGGTCGACAGGAAAGAAGACGGAGAGGAGCCCGGCACAAGTAAGTGGAAGCAATGCCGGACTCAGCTGGGGCCCCGTGGTCGCCAACCCTCGCCCACTAGATGTGAGCCCCTGGGGGATCATGAATAAACACTTGATGACTGAGTTACTTATTTGTTCTTTGCTTGCTAATAAATAGAGGTGGTGGTGGGGTTACCTTAACATTTTTAATTTTTTAATCGTTTTCCTATATACATAATATTAACTTTCAGAACCAATATGTTAGCAATAATGATGGAAAATTCCACATGCAGAGATTCTGGTCTGGAGACAAAACGTTTACAGGACTTGGTGGTTAATGAGTCCTATTTGGTGACTGCTGTTCGCAGAGTAAAGACTAAGTTCGGTGAACGAATTGTGTGCGAACTGGAAGATTTTGCTGTATTCCTACCAACGAGATTTAAGGAGCTCACCGACGAAGCCGTATCTGATCTTAACAAAGGGACATATTATCTAAAATATTTAGGACTGGAAAATAAAAGGTGTATGGTGGAATTCATTGAGGAAAAAAATACAATTTAAAATTTGTTGTTAAAACGGAATTTGCAGGGAAAATAAACCCTGTCTCACTCTCTCTGCAAACCGTTCAGTTTTTGTAAAGTAACATCATGTCAGCACCAGAACAGAGTTGGCAAAATGTGGATAGTTGTTTTTGTAACAAGCTATGTACCACTAAATCAATAATGATGCAAACATTTTAGATCCAAATGAATATTTAAAAACTAGCTACAACATTTTTAAAGTAAAATACAAGACTGTTTAAGGAACATGTGGCGTTGAAAGTGAACGCTGAATTATCATGTAATTTTGTTATTTTAAAACAAGGTGTGGAAACCCATCAGGATATTTTTTTGCACTCAAAAATGACTGAATTATACCGCGCTGTTAATATACACAGTTGGTATATGGAAAATCTTGTTGATAAGCTAATGACACGCTTTGCCGAGTTTCACGAATTAGAAAGCGGCAAATCGTTGGAGGCTATCAATCACTTTAAAATTAATTTATGTACATTTGATCCAATTAATAGTGGTTCAGCTCATGTTGATTTACCCGAGAAGTTAAAAAAACGTCAAGCAGTAATTAACATGACAATAATGACGTGTACTGTTTTGTTTGGGCACTTGCTGCAGGGCTAAGTCCTGCAAACAATAATGTTCACAGAATGGGTAAATATCACTAGAAATTTATGGAATTAATGATCAGTCTAAATTTAACAGACATAGAATGTCCAATGGACCTCAACTCCATTTCTCGTTTGGAATCTAAAAATCCTCTTTACTCCATTAATATATATGGAGTTGAAGATGACAAAGTTGTAGGTCCACTGCATCTGACAAAGACAAAAAAAGAGACATTTCAATTTACTGTACGTTGAAGGTGAATCGCGTAATCATTATTGTTTCATCAAAGATTTTTCCAGACTAGTTCGTCCACAAGTTACAAGGAATAAAAAAGGATATATATATATATATATATATATATGTGTGTGTGTGTGTGTGTGTGTGTGTGATCGCTGTTTGCAATATTTCACCAGCAGTCAAAAGTTGACAGCACATACTGTTGATTGTGCCACACAACCAGCTGTGAAAATTACGTTTCCAGAAAAGAATGAAGCCAGTATGAAATTTCAAAATGTGTATCGTCAAGATCCGCTTCCATTTACAGTATATGCAGATTTTGAATGTTTAACCACACCCATCGATACGTGTAACCCGGACCCGTCACAACCGTACACTCAACAAGTACAGCAACACGTACCATTTAGTTGTGCCTTAAACGTGGTTTGTTCATACGACCCTTTGCTTTCATATTTTAAATTGTATCGCAATGCAGATGTTGCTGCTTGGTTTTTAAACGAATTGGATGCCTTGGCAGATTGGGTGTACAATATCCTGGAAAATCCAATTCCGCTTCAAATGTCGGATGCAGACGAGGTGGCCTTCAGCCTTATGGTTTGATGGGTCAAGAACTTGAAAATACTTTTGTTGTCATGTTATTAATACACATCTTTTGTGTTCTTTTTAGATTTGGAAATGATCCATTGCTCATAAATTTTTTGCCGCAATCATAGCAGCTGCAGAAAAAAAACGAGGAATATGATGATGAATTTATTGCTGCCATAATGGCAGCATTAGAGATAAAAAGCAGAATAATGAGGAAGAGGAAGGAAGAGAAGATGAATATGAAGTGGATAGGGGAAAAGAAGAATAAATTATAAGCTAATAAATATTTCCTTATGTTTAATCCTTGTTTAATTGATTTATGTTGACTATCACTTCATTCATGGTTAGTTTACATTCCGCACAACCTAGCAAGAACCACCATCCATCTCCATTCATAATTGTTTACCTCATAATTCAATTGTCCACCCTCACAATCCCATCATGCTCATTCCCGTCCATGACTTACAACCCATTAACATTCTCAGGGGACAACACATCCTGTGACACACACACAGGTTGACCATTCAAATCTGATTATTCTGACACGTGGATGTAAGCCATTCAAATCTCCCGCGTCGGCACATTCGGAATCCTTCGGGTGGGCTCGGAACCAATCGGCTGCAAAGCAAAGCTATATAGCTCCAGTCACCACCAGAGCAGACGTTCAGTCCACAAAAGAGACTGGGCCGGAAAGGCTCGCAGAGCCACTTCAATCCATCCCTCCCCCCTTTGTTTACTTTCCCATTCATTGAACCCCAGCCACGTGCCTTACTCCTACACCCCCCCCCCCTACCAACCTCCACCTACACTCCCGGGCCGTGCAATGGGCAAGGTGAAGCAGTGCTAGCGAGAAATTTACTCGTGCCGGTCGAGCGTAGCCCCACTCGGTCCATTTCTGAGCAGTGCAGCACGACAGCACACTAGTACTGCAGCGCTTAGTCGCACAAGCACTGTCCATTTGACCGGGTACTGAAGTACGTTTAGTACTGAGCGCGGAGCCTGGACACTAGGCGCACTAGAGCCAACATTGTGTCATATGCGTGTGGTCTGCCGTGCTCATAACGTGGGGAGGACAAAAATAGCATAGTGGGAGAGTCACACATTAATGAATCAAACCAAAGACATATAAAACATGATATTTGGACGCACATGAACCAGATCTGCAGCAAGGATACAGAAATGTGCATACTTTTTGAGTGATGTAGCAGGTGCAGCGAGATATAATAGTCCTAAAATAGAATCAGGGGCCGGTATGGAATCAGGAGAGTTAAAATACATTTTTTAATTTGTTGATATAATGTCACAAACCAGCCGAGGTAGCTAAACACGTAAACGTGCATGGTCAGACTACTCCAAACTCGAAAGACCACACACAGCCACTCCATACATTACCTCATTAATTTCATTTGTCATTAACTCCTCTCATGAGATTGGTGTAATGAAGGCAACTATCCGCGAAATCATTCCCACAAGGAAACTGTCTCTCCACATCCCCTACCTCATAGCAACCCGAATAATTATGGGTAGAACTTAAATACTACATTAGGACTATAAAAGTGTATTTCAATAACACGATTCTGAATTCTCCAAATTACTAGATTGATGCTCTTCAGGGATATGTGAGTTCGAGAAGCATGCGTTAGTAAATTCATCAGGATTTTAAAAAGATACATATTCCGTCGCAATCTAAGGTCATTTATGTCTTTTATTCTTATATTCAAGTCGCCACCGTGGTGTAGTGGTCAGCATAATTAGCTGCCACCCAGGAGGTCCGCGGTTCGATTACCAATTTGAAAAGTGGTATGAGGACTGGATTGGGGTCTACTCAGCCTCGGGTGGTCCAAATGAGTAGAGGGGGTTCGACTCCCACCTCAACCATCCTCGAAGTGGTTTTCCGTGGTTTCCCACTTCGTCTTTGGGAAAATACCGGGGTGGTACCTAACGTAAGGCCACGGTCGCCTCCTTTCTTCTTCCTTGCCTAATCCTCCCACTCTTCCCATCTCTTCATCAGGCCCTTGTTCGCTTTGCAGGTGAGGCCGCCCGGGTGACGTGCTAGTCACACTCCCCAGTAGTGTCCCCGACTCAGAGTCTCAAGCTCCAGGACACTAGCAGTGGCGGTAAAGGTGGGATCCCTCGCCTAGTCCGTGGGAAAAGCCAACCCTGGAGGGTAAACGATAAAAAAAGATAGAATTCTTATATTCAACATGGCCTGAAAGTAGTAGGGAACTTTAGACTTTGAATATTGCGTAATCGCGATGACGTCATAGCCCTTTGGGCCCTTAGAGCGAGCACGTGGTCCAGGTGGGATCAGGTGATTGGCTAATGGCTAGGATGACCACCACGCCTTGTGTTCGCATGGAGAGGACAGCAGAGGTCAGTTGTGTATCATGGCTATTAATTATTGATTGATTATTGAATTATATTTTGGTAATTGTTCAAGGAAGTGGAGAGAGTCTTGGGTGTCATAACTTTTGAATGAGAGTGTGCGAGGAGGCGGTCGACATAGCCGGCTCGCTACCAGACATGTGGCAAGCATATGTTCCGTTTTTTATTGCTCGCGTCGTGTGGGCGAGCCGTGAGACCAGCCAGCTCACTCTGCACATGTGATGCATGGTAGTTAAAGTTTTTTGCTCGTCCTCGCTAAATAAGTGAAGTGTTGTTGTTAAGCTAGACTCTGTTTAAATACAGTATATATATCACCAGAGCGTGGGAGTGGACATGTGTTACTCCTTGTCGCTATGTTATGTCTGTTTAATTTAAACGATGTTAACATTTCTTGTGTTCTGTCTTGCTTCATGATCTCAATCTGGTTAAAGTGTTTTATATGGCATGTATAACTTCGAGTGTGTGAAATGAATTTCGATCTGTTTGTTTTTAGATTCCTAGACGTCATTAGTCAAGTCTGTAATTTTTAATGCGAGAACGAGATTGGATGTCGGTTCCCAGAGCTTCATGTGAAATGTTTTAAAGAGGTTTTTTGGCGCTCTAACTTCTTAATATATACCGGTATATAAGAGGAGATTGCTATGGAGCAGTAGTTAGCTATCTGTATCTGCAACATTATGAGTCTGTGCGAGGGGTTGATTGAAAAGTTAGTAAAATTGCAACACATTATGATGTTTGCGGAAAGTGCTCTGAAACAAGGGTTGCATTTCATCGTCAGTGCGACGAAAATAGAGGAGGAGGTTTGGTATAACACTTTAACACCAGGCGAAAAGGAGCTTTTTAGCGCCGAAATATTCGAGCTGATGAGAGATCAACACCACTGCCGTGAAATTATTTTCAACGGCGTGACATTTCACAATGTCAATATTATTATTGACAAGCTGAGAACCATCGGCTCGATGAATTTCAACGTGTTTGATCCCACATTGGCGGAAGAGCTAATGGCCGTGTTCGAACGGCCATTAGAAGAAGAGCATATGGAAGAGCATATGGAAGAAGTGCAAGAAGAAGAGGAAGACCATCGAATGGAAGAAGAAGAACATCGAGTGGAAGAAGAAGAAGAAGAAGACCGACAAGAAGAAGAAGAAGAAGAAGATGATGATGATGATGATGATGATGATGATGATGTTCAAATCTTAAATTAAATTCAATGGACAGTGGACAGTGGATTGAAATGTGCAGTGTAAATTTTATTTTTTAAATATATTTATTTGATCATTTGTGGTTTACATTAATTATATAATATGAAATAGTGAAAAATGATATGATCTTCGTTCTTAAAGTGGTAAGTAGTTCTTTTTCCAACAAGCTGCGGAGAATTGAAGATGCTGTGTTGTTTGCAGAGTTGAAATATGCTGGTCTTGTGCACGGGTAAGTACAATCATTCTTTTCTTTCTTGCGTGTGTTGGTTTTAGTGAGCTGAAAAATATATATAGAGACACATTAATAATAATAATAATAATAATAATAATATTTTTGCGAGGAATTAAAAAAATAAACTTACACTGTTGTAATTAGAAGATATTTTTGTTGGGGATCCATGAGTTGTGAGTTGAATCGAATCCAAGCCAAGATACGAAGGCTCGGGTTCCTTTTCCACGTAGTACTTTGTCGACTAAGTAAATATTAGGATGTTTTGTTCGTTGTAACTCTGCTTCATAGAACGCTCCGAATATCTGCAAATTTTTATTATCTTTTAAAAGATATGTTCGTGGATTAGTATTTTGAACTTTATAAATTGTAAATAATTCTGTTGTCCAATTAGCCTCGTACCCCTTAGTGAAGTGTTTCTTAATTTTTGATATTCTTACAATGTCACCGATTTTATATTTTGGTTTTCTTAAAGTTTCATTATATTGTGTTGGCAAGCTGGGTGGATTGTTTCTTTTCACATCAATAGGTTTCATGCCGATGCTGCGATGTATTTTGTGATTATACTTTACTAGTAACTCAGGCAAAATATGTACCCATCGGTAAGAACCTCGTGTTGTGAATTCTTTCCACATCGATTCCTTAAGAGTTCGATTAAATCTTTCTATCACACTCGCTTTAATGGAGCTGCCAGTGGAATAATGCTTTAGATTTTGTTTCTGAGGCCATGTTTTGAATTCACTGTTATAAAATTCCGTTCCTCGATCGGTGTGAAAATAATTGGGCAATCTTTTACTTTGAGAATAAACAAATTTTAAGCTTTTTACAATCTCACTTCCTTTTTTGGTTTTAAGAGGAATTGCCCATGCATATTTCGAGTAAACGTCAATAATGGTTAATAAATATTTAAATCCATTATTCCATTTTTCAAGTTTGGACATGTCCACAAGGTCAGCTTCATGGAGGTCATCGATTCCTTTGCTAATAACACGTCGTCTTTTAAACTTTTTTCTAAGCGGTGCGTGAAGTTCTTTTGCAATTTCTCGTCTGATTTCGTTCATAGTTATTTTCCAAGCAATGTGTTATAACATACTGTGCATTGTTTTACAAACGTTGGAATTTTTATTCAATATATCCTGCATTTCTTAGTTCTTCTTCAATTGCAAAGATTTCGCTGTCGAGTCCTGTGTGACCTGCAGCTTTCGATGCAATTAATTTTTTAAGTCTTGATACCAATTTGTTTGGTTCATTCCAGTGAACGAATTCAATATTGTTTCCGCCTTCAAATTTCCAAATGGCTTGTGGCGCGATGTGTTTTTTTTACCATATCCAGTATGCATCGTAGTATTTGCTTCTTCTTCATTTTCATCTGCTGTTTTTATAATTCTATCTATGTCTTCAGTGAGAAGGGGTTCAATTATATGTCTATACTTATAATATTGCGTTCCTCTTGGAGCTGCATTGCTTGTATAATTTCTTTTGTGCACGTTTGAAACATTTAATAATTTCAAATATGAACTTAAATCACTCCTATCTATTAGAGTGGGGTCTGGTACTTTCCTTTGAATCAATTCAAGTAGACCTTCTGTAATAGGAAATTTTTCACCACCAACTTTTATCCACTTTTCATCAAAGAAAACTCGTTCGCGCCCCAAATATTGTTTATCATTTCTTATCGTTATACCATATGTTCTATCCACTTTTTGTTTAATGAACGGATCAAAGTAGCGGTTAAGTAGTGAAATTATTTTGATGCTATCTCCATCTTCTTCGTCTGAAGTAGCAGTGGATTCAGAATCATCATATTTTCCTTTTCTTTTTCGATTTTCTTTATTTTGAGTTGACGTATTAGCAATAGCTACAAGTTGATTTAATGAACTTGTTACTGGTTTAAAGTTAGTCTCTATATCTAATTCTTTTCGTCTAACATCATCTTGAAGTGAAAGATACTTGTCTTTAACATCTTTTTTTAAGCGAGAAAGTTTATCCTTTACTCGACTTTCAGCTTTAATCTTCGAGCTCTTCTCCATGACTAAACGGAAATTGTGCTTGTTTTACTTATTTATAGTATATTCAAAATCGATTTGAAGAGGAAGATCATCAGTTTTATGTTTTTTCGGGTCTCTAAGTCGAAACTGAATTTCATCTTGCTCTTCAACGACAATATCACTGCCATCCAGTTCAATCTCTTGACGTATATTTAAAATTGCATACACAATTGGAGATCTTGGTGAAACAAAAATTGGTTTTAATACGCCTTTGTAGGGAAGTTGGTACTGTATGTTATGATTATGAAGCGTGTATACTGGTGAATGGATTGATGGTGTGTTGGAGAATTTCAGAATAAATTTCGATAAGTTCTTTTTCTTTACTTCATCTTTTAATATACCATATTCTTCTTTGGATGCAGTAAAACTTTCGAGTGGTTCTTTGTTAACCATTTGCTCAATTTTTTCCAGTTCAGTTTTTAACTTGTTATATTCTTCTTTGGATTCAGCAGCATAACTTTCAAGATCTTCTTTTTTAACAATATTGAGATTGTTAGCAACACCCTCAATACGAGTTTGTAAATTGCTTAAAATTTATTTTAGTTGATTAACTTCAGTTCGTGAAGCAGCATAGTGTTCTACAAACCGGTTATTTGTCACGTCTTGGTCGTTAACTGGAAACTCAACATTTGTTTGTTTTTGATGTTGTAGATTGTTTACAGTTTGTTTCAATTGATCAAATTCACGTTGGGAAGCGGCATATTGTTCAACAAACGTCTTATTTGCAACATCGTTATCGTATATGGGATTGTTTACGTGAGTAATTCGTCTACTCATCATATTTAAAGTTCCACCATCGTCTACGTTTAAAACGTTTTGTTTATTAAATTTAGCGATTAAGTCTTCTAGATCTTTTCGAGAGGCAGCAAAGTTTTCTAAGTAATATTTGTTTATTGCATCTAACGAATCGATTGGTTGAGATATGTTTGTTATTCTTCTATTTAACATATCTACAGTTTCATCATCTCTGTTTATATTCAAAAGAGATTTTTTAATTTCATCGAGTTCATTTGTTACATGAGTTTTAAGAAAAGAATACGTTACCGCATCTTGATTTTGAATTGGATCTTTAACATTTCTTATTCTTTTGTTACCCAAGTCGAGAGTATCTTGATCATACGGAAAGTGATCTTCTGAAAATTCCCGCACTAAACCATGAATGAATTCTACTCGTTGTAACACTTCGGTTATTCGGGTCTCAAGATATTTTTTTATATTCGATGTATGTTGCTGCATTGCAATAAGGTTTACTGCATCATTTGCAGATGATGGTAAAGCTAAGCCCGCGAGACGTTTGTTTTGAAAGTCAAGTTCTTTTTTCTCTATTTTACAAATTGAAAAAATTAAACCTTTAAGCTCGTTAAAGTTTCGTTGTATGTCTTCTTTAGACTCGATTTTATTTAGCTCATTTAATAACTTCACTACATAACCTTTGTTGCATGCATCTTCAACATGTATTGGCGTTCCAACATTTTTTAACCGTTTGCCGTTAATACTTAGATGTCCGTCGCTTGTTGTTGTTGTTAGTTGATTTCCATATTGCACTAGCTTATCATCAACATATGATTTAGTTGCAATATCATGTCGTGAAGTCGGTCGTCCGATAGACACATTATTGGTTTTGTTAAACGATGTCATAGTTAAGTTGTTAACCACGCAAAAGCTATAACACGAATGGCCATTTACCTCTTTTTGAAGTCATATTTATAACTGAAAATAAACATCAAATCCATTGCGATATCGACCATTTTGTAAATCGCTATCTTTATCGATAACCAAAAAACCAAACTTAGAGTTTTGCCAACAATACGAACAAATATCAAAGAACTGTTCATAGCTCATATCTGTATTTACATGATCGTTATATACGTGACGCAAGTTTGTTCCGTCTTGTTTAAAAAGAATTAAAAAATTAGCGTTATCTCTAATTAGATGTTTAGGTATACAAGAATATGTTTGACAAAGATAAAATACGTCAACGTTGTGATGACGACCTCTACTGAAATAATATTTCATGTGTTGTTGTTTATTGCTGGCTACATCATCAAAAACAAATATAGAGTTTTTTCTAGCCATTTCTGGAGGCATTACTTCATCATTATCGGGAAAAAAATCACTTTTTATTTCTTTTATGGAGTCCAAAAACTTTTTTAATTCAACATATTTACTTTGAGCAAGTGATTTAGAATAAATATAAACGTTTTCAAAACGAACTCCATTTTTATGACACAATAAATTTAGCATTACGTTTGTTTTGCCACAGTTCGATGGACCGCAAATGATACATCGAATTGTGTTCGGTAGTAAAACACCATGCTTTCTTTTTTCACTTTTACTCTGGTTTTCAGCATTAGTAAATGAAATTACTGGTAGAGTGTTTGACTGCTTAACAAACTTCAACATGTCTACGTTTACGTCTGAGAATGCACACTGCACAAAAAATCACATCACATCAACATATATTGCTTCCACACGTATCATAACTTGTATTATATGGAATAATAGTAGGATTTTCAGGATTTAAATCAACGTTGCCGACGTAAAACCCTCTTATATATGGACAATATGGCGCCCATTTTTCATGATCATTTAAAGGATTATCGTTTTCCCTCCAATTTTCAATGTCAATCTTACAGAATATACATTTCACCTTATCACCATGACCAGTATAATAAAATCCTGCTGATGCTAAACAAAATTCGTTTGGACAGGGAAGAGGCCAATTTTGAAAAGTTTTAAGTCTTTCATATTCGCATTTCAATTCTAAGCTAGGAGAAATATTGTTTACGTAGGGGCGAGAAAAAGCCCATTTCTTATGCTCTTCAAACGGATCATCATCTTCTTCCCAATAACTAAGTTGCAGATTACAGAAAGCACACCTAACCATATCCTTATATCCAAAATAGAAAAATCCTGCAGCTGCTAACCATGCAGTGTTCGTAAAACTGTCTGAAGACCAGGTCTTAAATGTTTTTAGCCGATCTCTTTCAGATTTTAAATTCATTTCTTTTTGACTCAATATCATTTGCATTAACTGTTTTTTGGAATACTTTACACAATTAAAATACTTCATGATGCTGGTTTACTTCACAAAGAAAAGATGTTCACCACACAAAGCTAAATGCGAACTGACATGAATCAACAAAACACGTTGGCTAATATGCATGTGTTGGGTTGGCCGAGCGGTCTAAGGCGTTAGACTTAAGGTCTAATTTTCAGAAATTGAAAGCGAGGGTTCGAATCCCTCACCTGACAATATTATTATTTTTATTTACATGTAGAGTGAGGAGGTAATTGATCATTAATAAGAACTTTAATATGAAATGGTACAAAAGACCTTTTTTCTTCTTTATTCATTTAGAATTACAATTAATACAATTTTATTTCTCTTGAAGTAATCTCATTCTTTTTTAGTTGTCCAGATGAGTGTGGGTGTGTTGAGATGATCTTCTTCTTTTTAGTTGTCCAGATGAATATTTTCTGTAGACAAAAAATATACACTGTGTTAAAAAGCAAACTAAAAACAAAATATGTATAGCTGTCAACGACACTAGTAGATTTAAATTAATCACCTTTTATAGATAGCGATTACAGTTGTCACATTTGCAGCGAAGATGAAACAGTTGAAATTTCCTCTTTAGATGATCTGGTAGATGTTCCCACTCTAGACGAATTCGTTGTGGTTCATATATAGTCAGTACGTTTATAGGAAAGTAGTTCCAATCAAACTTATTAAAACCTCGAAGTCCATTGTTTCGAAACTTGTTTATTATCGAACACACGATTTTCATGATGCCATCAGAAGAATTTAACCAATGTTGAACAGCATTGACATTGAATTTAGCACAACTATTGCTTCCCATTGCTAGAGATGGTAAATATTTTGGACAATCTGTAGGTAAACGATGGCTATGTCTCAACATTAGGTCTGACATTCCATCAATCGTATTAAGATCGAATAATGAGTCTGGGGAAAGTGCTTTTAGTGCAAACAAAGAAAATTCCTGTGGCAAATTATATACAACTAAATAATCATATTTATTCTTAATAGACTCAAAAAAAGAAGAAAGAGTTTTTTCACAATATGCTGCAACCCATGTGATCACGGGGCTGAATGAAGGTATATTGCCGTTATTTAACATACAGTAAGCAAGTTCCAAACTGCCGTTTGGTAGCTTGCGAATGTCTGCAACTATTGGTTGCTTCTTATTCCACGTGCCAGCATCAGTAGAAGGAGAGTTTGTTGTTGTCAATTCCATGATTGCAACTAAAGTGAGAATACTTGTTTACTTGCTTGCTTATAACTTAGCAAATATTGGTTTAGATAATTACTTCATTCGTTAATGGTCTGTAAGATATTTGACGATCATGAATAAGAACACAATAAAGAGTTGTATCTTCTGGTATATTCTCACTCGTCTCGATTTCAATTCGCACATCGACTGAAGATGTCTTCACTGCTTCCACCTGTTCGAGACAATTAATTACAATAATCGGACAATGAGACTTAAATTCATCTCGTGAAACCAGAGTCTCTGAACGAACATCATCGATCTGATAATATACATTACGAAATTTAACAAACATGTCATATAACTCGCTGTAGTCATTTATGGCAATTTCAGAAGTGGGCATTTCATAAGGATAAAAAATTGAATTTAAAAAAACTCTTATAGATTTAATGTTACAATGGTCAAAATAGGAAGAGCATGTGTTTAGTAAATTTCTTCTAGTTTGAAAACCTAATAAAAATTGACGCGGTTTTTGAGTTTCAGAAGTTGTCATTACAGTCCAACTATATTTAGTTGTTCTAGGAAGAGAAGGCAAGACATGAACATCCCACGATCGAAAACCAACCTGAATGGGAATATTTTTCTGCATTAGTTTTAATCCTTTAATTTGTTCTTCGTCCGATAATAATAAAACGGGAATTTTTAGATAAACTTTAAATAACTTGACCTTAGAAAGATCGTTTTCGGTTGTCGATTGCAACGCACGTGCGTCACTTGACGATCGGAGAAGTATTACCTCATGCTTGCAGTTTAAAATCGGCTTTCTGTAATCCTCTGTTAATCCTAACAGGTTGCTTAAAGGAAGTATTATATGAAAACGTTTTGTGTTACTATCAACAATATTTGCTTCACTTGCTGGTGTTGTTAAAGAGGGAATATAACCAGCATTTTGTAAAGCTGTATATTCGTTTTTTGAATATGATGCAAAGGTTTTTATAGAACTTGTTATACCTAGATGGCGTGTACGATCAATTTCTTTACCATTTAACGTGATGCGAATTTCGCTAAAAAGATTAGCCCCAAAATTTTGGTCAGGATGTGCTGTAGTAGAAGCAGCCGGATTTATGTTAGAAGTAATAATTTGACCTTCTAAGTGAAGAACACCTTCTGATAATAAAACTATGTTTTCTTCATTTTGAATCGGTATTCGAATTTCATCATGATTTTCGAATTTATTAGCTGAATAAGGTTGATAAACTCTTTCTTCTCGTCGCACAACTCTGTTGTCAACCTCTCTTTTATCTGTTATGTTAAACATGCTAAACATGTTAACAGCTTCAACTATAGATAGAAACTATATAAGATTAACAATTGCATATATATTTATATTGAAATTAAAGTACGCGATAGCCTAAAGACTGTAAGAATTGTTTGTTGTTACTCGATAACTGTTTCTTAGATTTCAAGGTGCGATGTCGTTGTTTTTTTTTTTTTTACAAATTTTAGCTGATTGATTTATATTATTTTTTCGAATCAGAGTCGACTTCTTTTTTTTCAAACTTTGAGTATTATATAGTATAACCATATTTGTGATTGTTTTCTAGTAAGCTTACTCAAGTAGAATGAAAACATAACAGTATTTCATTACTTTATATAGCAAGATATCGTGCTGGACGAATAATTAATTCTACAGTTAAATCTTCATCTTGCAAATCAATGAGCTGTTGAAGATGATCTTCAAGTTGCACAGATACGTGTTGAATAACCTTGGTGTTCATAGGCAAAAAATTAATTGTTGTTGGTTGTACAACAATCGGGTAACCAGCAGGAACATGAGCTTTAAAATTATATAAAGAGTGTGTTGGTTTATGGTTCAAATAAGAACTCGTACTGTACCCGATACCTATTTTAGGCTATCGGCTACGCCAGCTGACATTAAGCTGTAGTTGAAGTTTTGGGAAGCATTCAGATAAGATAGCGCATCGATCGCGTCAAGAAGAAAGCCAAGATGACGTAGGAGGTCAAGAATCAAGGAGGCATTGAAATCTGTAAGAAGATAGAATTATTAATAAGGATGTGAAGTTTTATTGAAATATATATGGGATTATAATAAGTTAAAACAACTTAGAAGAGTATATATGACATGAATTATATGTGGAAATAATTTTATGGAAATAAGTTATTGTATAACAGAACAGCCGAGAGGAGTCGGGTTCGAGACTATCTTCGTGACGTGGGAGCACTGTGGTGGGGGAGAATTAGCCACGTGCCGCTCGGAACTCATAAGCTGGGACGCAGCGCTTAGCAGTTCAGTTAGGCTCAACGAGGCGAGCAGTACAGAGCAGTCCTATAGCACAGCGAGACGGGCATTGAAGGTCACGCAACACACGTAAGCCGTCACGGCAAGTGTAGGCGACATATCTCGCATCACCGAGCAACAGAGGCCGAGCGGGTCATCGATCCAGCCGGGCTAGCCGAGAGGACAATTGTGGATAGCCGGGGTATTTCAAAACCGCACTGATCGCATATGAAGACTTTGTTTCAAGCTTCATTTCGACGTTGTTCGAACACAGGCTTTCACATTTAACATTATAACCATGCTGTTATATAATACATTCAAAGCGACTTTTTACTATTTAAAGTAAACTGAATGTTTAGCATAGGCTCTGATGAACATTACAGCGTGCATTTATAAGATTTTTATCTTATGCCATTTTCATGGATTACATATTATAGACAGATACAGGGTGTATCGTAATCTGGAACACTATCTAGTAAAATTTTTATTTTACTCAAGTAGAACTTCGCAGTAAGTTGAGAGAGGACTTACAATTCTCAAACTGAACATTTATCGGAACAGTGGCGTATATTAGAAGAAGAGTAGGGGGTCCGCTGTTACCATGAACTTTTCGAGAAGGAGTTGGACGATATCCGCTATGGGTAATTCGAGGTTCAACATGATCGAGTAAACGTGAATAGAGACAAGATGGCACCACAGAGCGATGGATTCGGTTCCTGACGAGAGGAGTCCAACAGCTGATTCGCTTGGGATTTCGAAGGAAATCATCATTTCATGGATGAAATGATATTCACGCCGATCTTATGAGAAATCTTTAGGTAGGGAAAATCGACGATCTTGGAAATTATATTACAACTGATAATGAAAGGTATTGTAAGAGTTCTATCTACCTGATACGATTATTTTCATGAATACTGGGCACACATGTATATTTTTCTAATAGGAGTGATTTGATTATTAAGACATGGTTTGAATTTATATACTTCGAATTTGCTAGAATATGGAGTGACCATATGATATGGCAGGCATCATTAATCGATATTCTCACCGTTGTTTGACTTTATTAAGAAGATGTTTGATCTTATAGACATTTTTCCAGCTAGGATATTTTTCATGGATAGTTTTTTTTTGTGTAACGAGTATTTCGAACTCGTGATCTGCAATTGATTATCAGAAACTACTTCGTCAGTTCATTGCATACTAGCGAGTGTGTATTATTCATCAGTAGGGATTTTTTTTCCATTGGATTGTTTGGAGATATTAAGAAGTTATTCACTTTAGTGAATGAACGTCGCTTTTATATGACAACTAGAAACTTGTTGATTCCTTTCTGGTACATTCACTCATATAGTCCACGAGATGGGGTCTGTCGTATTTATACGATTGTATGGTGGTACTCGCCTTACCCATCGTTTAGGGAACTATTATCCAAGTCGACGGGGCGAGGTCCTTCGTATTTATACGATTGCACGGTGGTTACACATCTTACTCGCCATTGAGGAACTCATTTTATCATCCGAATGTACACGAGATGTAAGTGAATTAAACAAGGAACTACTAGTCACATATCAGTCGAAATTTTGTTAAATAAAGTAACGATAAATGTCAACAGGATTGCATTTAGTAATTCTTGTTTGCCAATCCAATATTTTGTTGCTATACTCTTTTGAGAGTAATTTCAGTTTAACAGCTATTACAGCTGATGCTTTGATGATTTTTATAATTGTGTTTGATACCTTTGAGAAGGATTTAAAGTAATTTAATCTTGTAAGATTAATCATTAATGGTCATGATTATTTTGAGGCAGATCAGTATTGCAGATTTTGATGTGAGAGATTATAGCACATTGGTGTTTTTCTACGATGTGAATTATGAAACTTGTGAAAGAGAATTTATGCTATTTGAAAGCAGATCATAAATTACTGAAGTAATGTTTTTCCAATTGTTTAAGAAGTTGTCTAGATATAATCAGAGTAATTACAGTCATTGGAGATTATGTGCGTTAATAATTTGAAGCCATTTATATATTTTTGTAGATCATGCAACGTGGTTAAAAGAAGTTTGTGATAGGCATTTTGTGGAATTTGCCATTTGGTAGTTGCAACGTTGATAATGTATTTTGAAGCGGACATGAGGTCGTCGTACCCAGTCTAGCGTATTTGTTGAGATTCATGCTGTATGTGCTGAATATTTATGGAGTTTTTGTAGCAATTCTTATATTCAAATGTGATATTTGGAATATTGAAGAAATATAATGTCGTTGTGGATAGTTAGATCCAACGTGATGTCGTGGAGACAATAATATTTTTGGCATGATAATTAAATACGAGATATAACTTGGAAGTAATAAAACTGTAAGACAACGTTCTATAAACCCTATTAAACAATTTGTTAGGAAATTAAACAAGTAAATGAAGTTGATAATACAAGATTTTCTGAAAATAATAATTAATGAAATAATAATCTGAGATTTAAGCATGTTAACGATCTGACCTAATGAAATAAAAATCAGAATGACCTAATGAAATAAAAATCAGAATGACTAGATGAAATAATAAAATTAAATATCCAGATGATTGAAATTTAAATAAGTTGATAAATTAAATTTTGAAATAAATCGATGAATTAAATAAGTGGATGAATTAAAGATTGAATTGATTAAACTGATTGAAATAAATTATTAGACGATTGTAATGATGATGAATAACTGAATTAGAAGGTGATGATTAATTAAAGAAGCTGATGATTAATGAATTTTTATGGAATTAAATAAATTTAATTGAGAGATAATGTGAAGGAATTGCAACTTGAAATGTGAATTTAAATGATGTAATGGTGATGAATTAACGATTCTGACAGGAATATTTGGAATTTTGAAGTGAGAATTAATGTGAGAAATATTTAATTTGATAATAATGATGATGATAACCGATGAGAATTTGAATTTTCTGTAATTCACAGATAAGAGATTAATGACGATGTAAATAATGTAAATTAATTATTCAATGTTTAGGAACATTTGATTAACATGTTCTACGTTCAAATTATACCATGCAAACCATAATTTATGTGATATTTAACATGAGTGATTATTATATGTGTATGTTTAGGCAGATTAGTAACTTAATTAAATCCACATTGATGTTAAATTAAAGAGAATTAGGTCTCAGGTTTCACAAATGTCAGTGACGAAAGACATAGTGCGACAGTGATCCTGAGAACCCAAGAGAACTTTATACATTTTTCTTGATAAGTGGATTGAAATAATTTTGCATTAGAAAGGAGATGGTTCGATTTTTTGGACAATGACAATTTAACTTTGCATTCGACCATACTCTTAGGTAGGATTTATATTTAAAATGTCTGTCTGACTTTCAAAGTAAAATAAATTTGTTTTTATCTTAGTTGTGATCTGATGATGGTGTGATGTTCCTTTTTCTTTCCTTGTCTTGAGTAAGGCTTATCCGGAAAGGAAGTGGTTTTGCTAGGAATTCAGTTGATGGCGCCCATTTATATTTGAATTATTTTTATTAACTTAAGCCCGTAACGACCCTAGAGATACTTTGTCTCGTGAAACCCATTGCTTTTTCAAGAACTCAGCTGAATTTCCGACACATTCCTTATTTGACTAGAGGTTCATTTAACTCCGCTCTGTCCTGGAACTCCAGGGATGTGATGTTATAGCAGATGGGTCATCACATCCCCAGGACGAACGGGTACAGTACCAAGCACAAGGTTGCAACATACTTGAATACTATTAACAGTGTTAATTTTAATCATATATTCAGAATGATGAGTTGTGTTTGCCTTGAACTTTCTATGAGAAAATCCTAACAAATCTGCAATAGAATCTGCAACACCAAAATCTATAGCAAACACTTTCGAATGTAGTTTACAATGATAAAAGACTTTATCATAATTAATATAAAATGATGGGAATTTGTCTTTGTCGCCTAATAAATGTTCAACTAATAATTCATTAATCTTTTCACTTAATTGTTTTAACGTATAGCTAGCATTGGGTATTATTAAATTCGCTCTATCCGATTCGTTCAACTTTATAGCCAAAACGTTATTATTCTCGTTAATTGCTACTTCATTATCGATTCTATTTCGATCAATTTCAATTTCTCTTTTATTCTCTTTAGGGTAAACTTTCTTTTCAATACCTAAAGGCCCTGCTACACTGTTGGCTACAGTGAAATCAATATTAAACGGAGAAGACAAAACGAGGCGGTTGTCTCTTTTTCCATCTATATCCTCTTCCAAATACATTTTTGTTTTTTCTAAATGTTTTGGTATAAGTTTCGACAATGAGTGATAACTAAGTAAATCATCAAAAGTTGAGGCTAGATCTAAATCAATTGATAAAAAATTAGTAAAATGAATGCGAAATTTATTATTTCTGTAGGTAACATTTCGAATAGAATTAGATGTATACAATCCTGCAAGTCCTATTTCAAAAAACTCTGCTCCTACAAGATGAATCGGGTTCTCCAATGTAACATCAATCTTCGAGCCTTTACCTTCAAGAGTTATCCGTCTTTCGAAAGCCATCTTTGAAATGTTTAAAGACGGTCCGTGTTTTCCTTATTTATACAATACAAGAAGACTAAACATAAATGTCCACAAATCGAAGAAGTAATCGATTGATATGAATGAAAATTATATTGTAGATAGCAATTTTTAAGATATGTTAAAATTTCTAATGGTGGTCTTAAATTACCAATACTATCAAAATAATGCACAGATTTACCACGTTTACTGAAAGCTACCCAATGTGAACCGGATTTATCCATCGGTTCAAGGTTAACAATACAGTTTTCATTTTTTCGAGGATATCTTGGTAACGTATCTCGCATAAAGACTCCTCTAAAATTTGGAATCTTTAATTGATGTGCGTATTTAGCTAAATCGAAATTACTTAATGCTTTATTTGGTATTTGGTTAATTATCTTTTGTATGCAGGAGGATTTAAATAAATGCCTTGACCTCCTTTTCCTCGCATTGCTTCTATCATTCGATTGTGTCTTTTCATTTCTTTTAGTTCTTCTTGAGTAGCTTTCGCCTTGTTTATAGCAGACGCCACCCCTGCTGCTCCGCCTGCTAGACCCCCCAAGCCCGACAAGGCTGCAAATATCGGAAGTAGTGGTAAAATACCACCTTGCTTTTTCGATGTTCTTCTTTTTTTTAATCTTTTCTTGTTTTTTTTTATTATTATTTAAGTTTCGCTTACCTCCTCCAATTTTAGACTTAGCTTTCATTATGCCACCCACTGTTAGTGCAGCCGCTCTCTCTCCAAATGATGCGTCACGGGATTTTACACGAGACCAAGCTTTTGAAGCTAAAATTTCATCAGCCTCTCTTCTTTTGTTTGAATCTTTATGCTTTGCGTAAGCAATGTCGTGCTCTTTGCACGCTTTATCTAATATATTTATTCCTGGATCACCACGGCTCAATCGCTTTTCTAATTTTGTTCCTGGTCCACAATATTCATATCCCGGGATGTGTAATTCCACGGGTAAATTATCAATAGTTTTATTAAGTACATGACTGATTAATGATCCACTTCCTGTTCGTTTATATTGAGTGGTAGAGTTGCTCCTCTTACAACGCACCATTACTAAATGATATGTAATATAAAGTAATTATACATATATAATTATATATATTTCTGGAAAATGGGAATGGTGGGGGGAGGTGTTTTTTTTTTTAATAATACACACAAAATTTGGGTTATTATTTATTCTTTTTTCATAAGCAAAGGAACACACAAAAATTAGTATTATTAACAGCATAAAAGTGTGTGTGTGTGAAAGAAATAAAATAAGTGAGATGAACTGCTTTAATCTCAATTTGTTTCTAATCATTTTTCAGAGAAAAATGACCAAACGGTAAAGTATCAATTCCATTTTCAGTTATGTGTCTTTTATCTTCGTTTGATGAAATTGCCAACTTATTTTGCCGAACAGTAAATACAGAATGAGATTTTGAAATTATACAAACTTGAACTTTGTTGACTTTATCTCTGTTATAAAGACACTTTCGATACTCATCAATATTCATACTTTTACTCACACTCTTCTTAATGCCTTTAGCCTTACACAAGCTATTCATTTCATCACACAATTTTATTGCATACATTTTGGGTCGTAACCCCACAAATTCTTCAACAATCCTTCCAGCATTTTCATCTTTCATTAAACCAATTTCACCTTTATTTTGTCTCACAATGCCAAAAGGATTGTTTGTTTCATAGTTTCCAGTATCAAACAAATTTGAATGCTGTTTCATGAACTCATAAATATCATAATAGAATATATACATAAAACTATCGGTGTCTGTGTATAACAACCTCACATTTGATTCAAGATTTGCTAAAATAACATTGTAATGAAAGTCATTCATTTTACATTTAGACAAATCTAATATAGATGCACCAACATATACTGGTTGATTGTGAAAAATCTTTAGTCTACTCATCTCGATGACCATACATTGTTCATCGAATAAAATTCTATGTTTAAAATTAGCCTTAGCTATTAAAGACCTAGCACCACGAGCTCCATGCCATTTGGTGACCCATTTGATGTCCCTTAACTTCCTCACATTCATCAGTGAACGACCAAAAATTGCATTATTCATCAATTTATAAAAATTCTTTTCAAAATCATTTTTGGCATGTTTTCGTTTCTCTGTGTTCACATCAATATATGGTTTTAGCCATTGGCTCTGATTGAATTCAATTATTCTGTGAATACGATCTAATTTCATTCCTAGTTGAATACATTGCTTTAACAATATATAATGCAAAACATAACGTTCTTTATTATCTAAGGTAGCCATTAGCTTTGTCAACTTTTCGGGACATAGAGGGTAATCTGATTGTTTGTCATGTAATTCTTGAGGATAAGTCAAATCTACTTCCAAAATATATCCAATTTCCGAAGTATCATCAATAGTTAAAACATCAAAGCCTTCAACATTTGCAACCCATTTAAAGCCCCCCGTTGGAAGATATTCCATCATCGCATATCCATATAAATTATTAACGTCAAAGTACATTATGTAGGACTCTTGCTTTTTCTCATCATAAGTTTTCATATACTTATTATTAGCAATCGCATGTCGTGTTATACACTGAACATTTCCTCCTCGAATAGATCGTTCAAAAAAGTGTAACATATCAATATCTTGAAGCAATTCAAGTTGAACGTTGGTTATCTTTTTCATAGCACACCAAGACATAGATGGAGCAGTGTAAAAATGAGCTGCATCAATGCCATAAGTTTCCATGCCATTCGATCTAAAATTTTCAAAGACATCCGCCAAAAGAAGTGTGTCAACTTTTAAATACAAATCGGCGTATTCTCCTAATGTTTGACAGGAAAACGTTTCCCACACCGATTGAGCAAACTCATACTCTTCATTCGATATTGTTTGATCATTAAGGCTGCTATAAAACTTGGATATTTCAGGTAATTTAGTTTCGTTAAGTACATCCATACTCGTGACGTATTCATAGGGAAACACGCCTTTTCTCGCAGTAAGTCGAAACTGTGCATCATCATTAAAATAACGTCGTGTTATTTGCTTTGAATCTTCGCTTAACGAAGATGAACATTGATCTAGTGAACAGGACAAGAAATTATATGTATCGAAAAATCTTAACTGAATGAATCCATTCTTAGCCCGTACATACTTTGTAAACCCTTTATAACGTTCCATATTCACCGCTAACAAACTTATATGACCAGGATTATGTAACACCTCTCCATCTTGTTTCTCACAAATTTCTTTAATTATAAAATGTCCATCATAGGCTGTTAGATTATGAAATGCTATAGGCAAAACCTTTGTTACTTTGTAATTTAAATTACAACTATTGTGTGCGCTTCCTCTATATTTTCCAGTTAAGTGACAATGATCGCGTACTTTGAGTTCATTAACTGCAATCGGTTTCTCGCAAATGTGACACATTTTACTTGACAAAAATAATCTTTCTTCATTTTCGGTCATCTTTAACATTGGCTTAACCGAAAAGTAATATGTTTGAAGTTTATCCACAATACTATAAAGTTCCTTTACAAACAATTCAATGCAATTATTTCCCCTAAAGAGTTTGAAACTGCACAATTTACTATCAAAATTACAATGAAGGTATAAAGAAATGCTGTAAGGAATATGTTTATGTGTTAAAGTAGAGTTATGAATGTCACTATTTGGAAAACAGGAGGAAATTGGAGACAAGACGCATTCAGTGTCTGCATATATTATAAATGGAACTGTATCTTTAACTCGGAATTCTGTAAAATTAACAAATCTTTGTTCATCAGTCGGCATTATGCTTTTTGCAACAGGAAACTGTTTACAGTCTGCAAAGTGAACATTTAACTCATCCTCAAGAAAATAATATGACAAACAACGTCTACATATATAAATCTTTCTCTGAGTGCTAGTGACGCTTGAACGCACAAGGCGAGCAAGATTTCTAATTAAACAAAAGTGATAACTTTCACTGTTTCCAATCTGCAACATCAATAAGTCTACACTCCTTTCATATACTTTATCTGATACATACAAAGGTACAATAGTAAAAGTTTTTTTTCCTTTTACTTCGTTTGTTCCCATACATACCCAATTGTTTTCATCATCATATTGTGCTCCATACACATTTACAGAAATATTGTTTTGGTTTTCAAACTTGTTTAAATATTTCATTTCCATCGGAATTGGAATACCATCTAAATTTAAAACATCTCTGTAATTAGGATAGGAAGAAAGATGATTCACGTTTCGAGTTTTTGGATACAAACCAGCAATCACACTCCACGCAAAACAAGCTTCCATTGTATCATACAAATTTAGCACTGCATGTTTATTGACTATTACGTCAGGCAATCGACTAGTATTGGACATTCCTACTTGAAATCCAACATATTTATTTATATTAATTCTCAAACTATGAATTTTTTCTAAAGCCCACCCGGAACCATTTGCTTCAAATTCGCTCATTTTTGTCAATGTACCTTCAATGATATTCTTATTATAAAATTCATTTAAATCAGTATACTCGAAAACTACCTCATTTTTGATAGCAAAATATTTTGTTTCTGATATGTCGCGAAGCACATATTGTGCACACAAAACTGAATTCACCTTTAAAGCTTGTACAGTTAACGCTTTCTTAACATACATTGTAAACCAAATATTAGCATTCGCTAAAAATTCGCGAGGATCCAAAAACTCATTCTTAACATTTGATACTGCAAGTGTGTACACTCTAGAATTGAATGCCGTTTCAATTAACTCACCGCTCAAGAAAGATTCATCCTTTATTTGAATTGTAATTTCTTCGAAATTCACAGCTTGTTGCAATATGTGCTCACTAATAACTCTCCAACATTCAATCAACTCATCACTGTTCTCAATCAAGTCGGTTTGAGTGTTTTCCCCGATTTGGTATGATACTGAAATAGCACCGTTTAGTTCACTTCTAAAATTAGAAACACTTTCAAATGCATTCTCCAATTGGTTTCTTATATTTTCACTGTTATTATGTATTACAATATCAACCTTTCAACGTTTGCTAGGAGGTGAGGTCATTGTTGTTGTTGTCTAAGCAATTGTTGATAATGATGATAATTGTTGTTTTAAGGGGACTAACATCTAGGCTATCGGCCCCTGATGGTTTGGGTGATCGTGAAGATGAAAATGAAATGTAAACTTAAACCAAAACTAACTACCAACCTACATACTAGAAGAAGAAATGGAAAACTAAAGGAGAATAAGGCAAATAAAGGACAGGAGGAAAAGAAATGCCCTCAACCCTCGAAGAATGCGGATTGAGGGACTTGGAAGGAAGGAGAGCCATGAAAGGCAGATAGGAAAGTGAAAGAGGAGAGTGTCCGCCCCGAAGGTAAGGGACAAAAGGGGAAAACGGTCCCAGCTCAGGAATCCCTCGGGGTCGCCAACTCCCGAACTCACCAGCCGTGAGCCCCTGAGGGTGTAGCATTATCTAGGGTGCACCAGAAGTGGTGGGGCTACATACACCCTGCCTCCTTAAGGGCCTTGAGCACAAGGCAGGAGGTAAAAGGAAAATAAAAAGGAGGCTGACCCCTCACAGAAGGAGGGTGTCAGGAAAGATGAAACAAGGGCCAATTAAGGCGGGAAAGGAAGAGACTCCCTAGGCCTCGGATACCCTAATACCGTCGGGGTCGGAAGAGAACAAGAGTTGACCAAGTGAGGTCGACAGGAAAGAAGACGGAGAGGAGCCCGGCACAAGTAAGTGGAAGCAATGCCGGACTCAGCTGGGGCCCCGTGGTCGCCAACCCTCGCCCACTAGATGTGAGCCCCTGGGGGATCATGAATAAACACTTGATGACTGAGTTACTTATTTGTTCTTTGCTTGCTAATAAATAGAGGTGGTGGTGGGGTTACCTTAACATTTTTAATTTTTTAATCGTTTTCCTATATACATAATATTAACTTTCAGAACCAATATGTTAGCAATAATGATGGAAAATTCCACATGCAGAGATTCTGGTCTGGAGACAAAACGTTTACAGGACTTGGTGGTTAATGAGTCCTATTTGGTGACTGCTGTTCGCAGAGTAAAGACTAAGTTCGGTGAACGAATTGTGTGCGAACTGGAAGATTTTGCTGTATTCCTACCAACGAGATTTAAGGAGCTCACCGACGAAGCCGTATCTGATCTTAACAAAGGGACATATTATCTAAAATATTTAGGACTGGAAAATAAAAGGTGTATGGTGGAATTCATTGAGGAAAAAAATACAATTTAAAATTTGTTGTTAAAACGGAATTTGCAGGGAAAATAAACCCTGTCTCACTCTCTCTGCAAACCGTTCAGTTTTTGTAAAGTAACATCATGTCAGCACCAGAACAGAGTTGGCAAAATGTGGATAGTTGTTTTCGTAGCAAGCTATGTACCACTAAATCAATAATGATGCAAACATTTTAGATCCAAATGAATATTTAAAAACTAGCTACAACATTTTTAAAGTAAAATACAAGACTGTTTAAGGAACATGTGGCGTTGAAAGTGAACGCTGAATTATCATGTAATTTTGTTATTTTAAAACAAGGTGTGGAAACCCATCAGGATATTTTTTTGCACTCAAAAATGACTGAATTATACCGCGCTGTTAATATACACAGTTGGTATATGGAAAATCTTGTTGATAAGCTAATGACACGCTTTGCCGAGTTTCACGAATTAGAAAGCGGCAAATCGTTGGAGGCTATCAATCACTTTAAAATTAATTTATGTACATTTGATCCAATTAATAGTGGTTCAGCTCATGTTGATTTACCCGAGAAGTTAAAAAAACGTCAAGCAGTAATTAACGTGACAATAATGACGAGTACTGTTTTGTTTGGGCACTTGCTGCAGGGCTAAGTCCTGCAAACAATAATGTTCACAGAATGGGTAAATATCACTAGAAATTTATGGAATTAATGATCAGTCTAAATTTAACAGACATAGAATGTCCAATGGACCTCAACTCCATTTCTCGTTTGGAATCTAAAAATCCTCTTTACTCCATTAATATATATGGAGTTGAAGATGACAAAGTTGTAGGTCCACTGCATCTGACAAAGACAAAAAAGAGACATTTCAATTTACTGTACGTTGAAGGTGAATCGCGTAATCATTATTGATTCATCAAAGATTTTTCCAGACTAGTTCGTCCACAAGTTACAAGGAATAAAAAAGGATATATATATATATATATATATATATATATATATATATATATATATATATGTGTGTGTGTGTGTGTGTGTGTGTGATCGCTGTTTGCAATATTTCACCAGCAGTCAAAAGTTGACAGCACATACTGTTGATTGTGCCACACAACCAGCTGTGAAAATTACGTTTCCAGAAAAGAATGAAGCCAGTATGAAATTTCAAAATGTGTATCGTCAAGATCCGCTTCCATTTACAGTATATGCAGATTTTGAATGTTTAACCACACCCATCGATACGTGTAACCCGGACCCGTCACAACCGTACACTCAACAAGTACAGCAACACGTACCATTTAGTTGTGCCTTAAACGTGGTTTGTTCATACGACCCTTTGCTTTCATATTTTAAATTGTATCGCAATGCAGATGTTGCTGCTTGGTTTTTAAACGAATTGGATGCCTTGGCAGATTGGGTGTACAATATCCTGGAAAATCCAATTCCGCTTCAAATGTCGGATGCAGACGAGGTGGCCTTCAGTCTTATGGTTTGATGGGTCAAGAACTTGAAAATACTTTTGTTGTCATGTTATTAATACACATCTTTTGTGTTCTTTTTAGATTTGGAAATGATCCATTGCTCATAAATTTTTTGCCGCAATCATAGCAGCTGCAGAAAAAAAACGAGGAATATGATGATGAATTTATTGCTGCCATAATGGCAGCATTAGAGATAAAAAGCAGAATAATGAGGAAGAGGAAGGAAGAGAAGATGAATATGAAGTGGATAGGGGAAAAGAAGAATAAATTATAAGCTAATAAATATTTCCTTATGTTTAATCCTTGTTTAATTGATTTATGTTGACTATCACTTCATTCATGGTTAGTTTACATTCCGCACAACCTAGCAAGAACCACCATCCATCTCCATTCATAATTGTATACCTCATAATTCAATTGTCCACCCTCACAATCCCATCATGCTCATTCCCGTCCATGACTTACAACCCATTAACATTCTCAGGGGACAACACATCCTGTGACACACACACAGGTTGACCATTCAAATCTGATTATTCTGACACGTGGATGTAAGCCATTCAAATCTCCCGCGTCGGCACATTCGGAATCCTTCGGGTGGGCTCGGAACCAATCGGCTGCAAAGCAAAGCTATATAGCTCCAGTCACCACCAGAGCAGACGTTCAGTCCACAAAAGAGACTGGGCCGGAAAGGCTCGCAGAGCCACTTCAATCCATCCCTCCCCCCTTTGTTTACTTTCCCATTCATTGAACCCCAGCCACGTGCCTTACTCCTACACCCCCCCCCCCCCCTACCAACCTCCACCTACACTCCCGGGCCGTGCAATGGGCAAGGTGAAGCAGTGCTAGCGAGAAATTTACTCGTGCCGGTCGAGCGTAGCCCCACTCGGTCCATTTCTGAGCAGTGCAGCACGACAGCACACTAGTACTGCAGCGCTTAGTCGCACAAGCACTGTCCATTTGACCGGGTACTGAAGTACGTTTAGTACTGAGCGCGGAGCCTGGACACTAGGCGCACTAGAGCCAACATTGTGTCATATGCGTGTGGTCTGCCGTGCTCATAACGTGGGGAGGACAAAAATAGCATAGTGGGAGAGTCACACATTAATGAATCAAACCAAAGACATATAAAACATGATATTTGGACGCACATGAACCAGATCTGCAGCAAGGATACAGAAATGTGCATACTTTTTGAGTGATGTAGCAGGTGCAGCGAGATATAATAGTCCTAAAATAGAATCAGGGGCCGGTATGGAATCAGGAGAGTTAAAATACATTTTTTAATTTGTTGATATAATGTCACAAACCAGCCGAGGTAGCTAAACACGTAAACGTGCATGGTCAGACTACTCCAAACTCGAAAGACCACACACAGCCACTCCATACATTACCTCATTAATTTCATTTGTCATTAACTCCTCTCATGAGATTGGTGTAATGAAGGCAACTATCCGCGAAATCATTCCCACAAGGAAACTGTCTCTCCACATCCCCTACCTCATAGCAACCCGAATAATTATGGGTAGAACTTAAATACTACATTAGGACTATAAAAGTGTATTTCAATAACACGATTCTGAATTCTCCAAATTACTAGATTGATGCTCTTCAGGGATATGTGAGTTCGAGAAGCATGCGTTAGTAAATTCATCAGGATTTTAAAAAGATACATATTCCGTCGCAATCTAAGGTCATTTATGTCTTTTATTCTTATATTCAAGTCGCCACCGTGGTGTAGTGGTCAGCATAATTAGCTGCCACCCAGGAGGTCCGCGGTTCGATTACCAATTTGAAAAGTGGTATGAGGACTGGATTGGGGTCTACTCAGCCTCGGGTGGTCCAAATGAGTAGAGGGGGTTCGACTCCCACCTCAACCATCCTCGAAGTGGTTTTCCGTGGTTTCCCACTTCGTCTTCGGGAAAATACCGGGGTGGTACCTAACGTAAGGCCACGGCCGCCTCCTTTCCTCTTCCTTGCCTAATCCTCCCACTCTTCCCATCTCTTCATCAGGCCCTTGTTCGCTTTGCAGGTGAGGCCGCCCGGGTGACGTGCTAGTCACACTCCCCAGTAGTGTCCCCGACTCAGAGTCTCAAGCTCCAGGACACTAGCAGTGGCGGTAAAGGTGGGATCCCTCGCCTAGTCCGTGGGAAAAGCCAACCCTGGAGGGTAAACGATAAAAAAAGATAGAATTCTTATATTCAACATGGCCTGAAAGTAGTAGGGAACTTTAGACTTTGAATATTGCGTAATCGCGATGACGTCATAGCCCTTTGGGCCCTTAGAGCGAGCACGTGGTCCAGGTGGGATCAGGTGATTGGCTAATGGCTAGGATGACCACCACGCCTTGTGTTCGCATGGAGAGGACAGCAGAGGTCAGTTGTGTATCATGGCTATTAATTATTGATTGATTATTGAATTATATTTTGGTAATTGTTCAAGGAAGTGGAGAGAGTCTTGGGTGTCATAACTTTTGAATGAGAGTGTGCGAGGAGGCGGTCGACATAGCCGGCTCGCTACCAGACATGTGGCAAGCATATGTTCCGTTTTTTATTGCTCGCGTCGTGCGGGCGAGCCGTGAGACCAGCCAGCTCACTCTGCACATGTGATGCATGGTAGTTAAAGTTTTTTGCTCGTCCTCGCTAAATAAGTGAAGTGTTGTTGTTAAGCTAGACTCTGTTTAAATACAGTATATATATCACCAGAGCGTGGGAGTGGACATGTGTTACTCCTTGTCGCTATGTTATGTCTGTTTAATTTAAACGATGTTAACATTTCTTGTGTTCTGTCTTGCTTCATGATCTCAATCTGGTTAAAGTGTTTTATATGGCATGTATAACTTCGAGTGTGTGAAATGAATTTCGATCTGTTTGTTTTTAGATTCCTAGACGTCATTAGTCAAGTCTGTAATTTTTAATGCGAGAACGAGATTGGATGTCGGTTCCCAGAGCTTCATGTGAAATGTTTTAAAGAGGTTTTTTGGCGCTCTAACTTCTTAATATATACCGGTATATAAGAGGAGATTGCTATGGAGCAGTAGTTAGCTATCTGTATCTGCAACATTATGAGTCTGTGCGAGGGGTTGATTGAAAAGTTAGTAAAATTGCAACACATTATGATGTTTGCGGAAAGTGCTCTGAAACAAGGGTTGCATTTCATCGTCAGTGCGACGAAAATAGAGGAGGAGGTTTGGTATAACACTTTAACACCAGGCGAAAAGGAGCTTTTTAGCGCCGAAATATTCGAGCTGATGAGAGATCAACACCACTGCCGTGAAATTATTTTCAACGGCGTGACATTTCACAATGTCAATATTATTATTGACAAGCTGAGAACCATCGGCTCGATGAATTTCAACGTGTTTGATCCCACATTGGCGGAAGAGCTAATGGCCGTGTTCGAACGGCCATTAGAAGAAGAGCATATGGAAGAGCATATGGAAGAAGTGCAAGAAGAAGAGGAAGACCATCGAATGGAAGAAGAAGAACATCGAGTGGAAGAAGAAGAAGAAGAAGACCGACAAGAAGAAGAAGAAGAAGAAGATGATGATGATGATGATGATGATGATGTTCAAATCTTAAATTAAATTCAATGGACAGTGGACAGTGGATTGAAATGTGCAGTGTAAATTTTATTTTTTAAATATATTTATTTGATCATTTGTGGTTTACATTAATTATATAATATGAAATAGTGAAAAATGATATGATCTTCGTTCTTAAAGTGGTAAGTAGTTCTTTTTCCAACAAGCTGCGGAGAATTGAAGATGCTGTGTTGTTTGCAGAGTTGAAATATGCTGGTCTTGTGCACGGGTAAGTACAATCATTCTTTTCTTTCTTGCGTGTGTTGGTTTTAGTGAGCTGAAAAATATATATAGAGACACATTAATAATAATAATAATAATAATAATATTTTTGCGAGGAATTAAAAAAATAAACTTACACTGTTGTAATTAGAAGATATTTTTGTTGGGGATCCATGAGTTGTGAGTTGAATCGAATCCAAGCCAAGATACGAAGGCTCGGGTTCCTTTTCTACGTAGTACTTTGTCGACTAAGTAAATATTAGGATGTTTTGTTCGTTGTAACTCTGCTTCATAGAACGCTCCGAATATCTGCAATTTTTTATTATCTTTTAAAAGATATGTTCGTGGATTAGTATTTTGAACTTTATAAATTGTAAATAATTCTGTTGTCCAATTAGCCTCGTACCCCTTAGTGAAGTGTTTCTTGATTTTTGATATTCTTACAATGTCACCGATTTTATATTTTGGTTTTCTTAAAGTTTCATTATATTGTGTTGGCAAGCTGGGTGGATTGTTTCTTTTCACATCAATAGGTTTCATGCCGATGCTGCGATGTATTTTGTGATTATACTTTACTAGTAACTCAGGCAAAATATGTACCCATCGGTAAGAACCTCGTGTTGTGAATTCTTTCCACATCGATTCCTTAAGAGTTCGATTAAATCTTTCTATCACACTCGCTTTAATGGAGCTGCCAGTGGAATAATGCTTTAGATTTTGTTTCTGAGACCATGTTTTGAATTCACTGTTATAAAATTCCGTTCCTCGATCGGTGTGAAAATAATTGGGCAATCTTTTACTTTGAGAATAAACAAATTTTAAGCTTTTTACAATCTCACTTCCTTTTTTGGTTTTAAGAGGAATTGCCCATGCATATTTCGAGTAAACGTCAATAATGGTTAATAAATATTTAAATCCATTATTCCATTTTTCAAGTTTGGACATGTCCACAAGGTCAGCTTCATGGAGGTCATCGATTCCTTTGCTAATAACACGTCGTCTTTTAAACTTTTTTCTAAGCGGTGCGTGAAGTTCTTTTGCAATTTCTCGTCTGATTTCGTTCATAGTTATTTTCCAAGCAATGTTTTATAACATACTGTGCATTGTTTTACAAACGTTGGAATTTTTATTCAATATATCCTGCATTTCTTAGTTCTTCTTCAATTGCAAAGATTTCGCTGTCGAGTCCTGTGTGACCTGCAGCTTTCGATGCAATTAATTTTTTAAGTCTTGATACCAATTTGTTTGGTTCATTCCAGTGAACGAATTCAATATTGTTTCCGCCTTCAAATTTCCAAATGGCTTGTGGCGCGATGTGTTTTTTTTTACCATATCCAGTATGCATCGTAGTATTTGCTTCTTCTTCATTTTCATCTGCTGTTTTTATAATTCTATCTATGTCTTCAGTGAGAAGGGGTTCAATTATATGTCTATACTTATAAGATTGCGTTCCTCTTGGAGCTGCATTGCTTGTATAATTTCTTTTGTGCACGTTTGAAACATTTAATAATTTCAAATATGAACTTAAATCACTCCTATCTATTAGAGTGGGGTCTGGTACTTTCCTTTGAATCAATTCAAGTAGACCTTCTGTAATAGGAAATTTTTCACCACCAACTTTTATCCACTTTTTATCAAAGAAAACTCGTTCGCGCCCCAAATATTGTTTATCATTTCTTATCGTTATACCATATGTTCTATCCACTTTTTGTTTAATGAACGGATCAAAGTAGCGGTTAAGTAGTGAAATTATTTTGATGCTATCTCCATCTTCTTCGTCTGAAGTAGCAGTGGATTCAGAATCATCATATTTTCCTTTTCTTTTTCGATTTTCTTTATTTTGAGTTGACGTATTAGCAATAGCTACAAGTTGATTTAATGAACTTGTTACTGGTTTAAAGTTAGTCTCTATATCTAATTCTTTTCGTCTAACATCATCTTGAAGTGAAAGATACTTGTCTTTAACATCTTTTTTTAAGCGAGAAAGTTTATCCTTTACTCGACTTTCAGCTTTAATCTTCGAGCTCTTCTCCATGACTAAACGGAAATTGTGCTTGTTTTACTTATTTATAGTATATTCAAAATCGATTTGAAGAGGAAGATCATCAGTTTTATGTTTTTTCGGGTCTCTAAGTCGAAACTGAATTTCATCTTGCTCTTCAACGACAATATCACTGCCATCCAGTTCAATCTCTTGACGTATATTTAAAATTGCATACACAATTGGAGATCTTGGTGAAACAAAAATTGGTTTTAATACGCCTTTGTAGGGAAGTTGGTACTGTATGTTATGATTATGAAGCGTGTATACTGGTGAATGGATTGATGGTGTGTTGGAGAATTTCAGAATAAATTTCGATAAGTTCTTTTTCTTTACTTCATCTTTTAATATACCATATTCTTCTTTGGATGCAGTAAAACTTTCGAGTGGTTCTTTGTTAACCATTTGCTCAATTTTTTCCAGTTCAGTTTTTAACTTGTTATATTCTTCTTTGGATTCAGCAGCATAACTTTCAAGATCTTCTTTTTTAACAATATTGAGATTGTTAGCAACACCCTCAATACGAGTTTGTAAATTGCTTAAAATTTATTTTAGTTGATTAACTTCAGTTCGTGAAGCAGCATAGTGTTCTACAAACCGTTTATTTGTCACGTCTTGGTCGTTAACTGGAAACTCAACATTTGTTTGTTTTTGATGTTGTAGATTGTTTACAGTTTGTTTCAATTGATCAAATTCACGTTGGGAAGCGGCATATTGTTCAACAAACGTCTTATTTGCAACATCGTTATCGTATATGGGATTGTTTACGTGAGTAATTCGTCTACTCATCATATTTAAAGTTCCACCATCGTCTACGTTTAAAACGTTTTGTTTATTAAATTTAGCGATTAAGTCTTCTAGATCTTTTCGAGAGGCAGCAAAGTTTTCTAAGTAATATTTGTTTATTGCATCTAACGAATCGATTGGTTGAGATATGTTTGTTATTCTTCTATTTAACATATCTACAGTTTCATCATCTCTGTTTATATTCAAAAGAGATTTTTTAATTTCATCGAGTTCATTTGTTACATGAGTTTTAAGAAAAGAATACGTTACCGCATCTTGATTTTGAATTGGATCTTTAACATTTCTTATTCTTTTGTTACCCAAGTCGAGAGTATCTTGATCATACGGAAAGTGATCTTCTGAAAATTCCCGCACTAAACCATGAATGAATTCTACTCGTTGTAACACTTCGGTTATTCGGGTCTCAAGATATTTTTTTATATTCGATGTATGTTGCTGCATTGCAATAAGGTTTACTGCATCATTTGCAGATGATGGTAAAGCTAAGCCCGCGAGACGTTTGTTTTGAAAGTCAAGTTCTTTTTTCTCTATTTTACAAATTGAAAAAATTAAACCTTTAAGCTCGTTAAAGTTTCGTTGTATGTCTTCTTTAGACTCGATTTTATTTAGCTCATTTAATAACTTCACTACATAACCTTTGTTGCATGCATCTTCAACATGTATTGGCGTTCCAACATTTTTTAACCGTTTGCCGTTAATACTTAGATGTCCGTCGCTTGTTGTTGTTGTTAGTTGATTTCCATATTGCACTAGCTTATCATCAACATATGATTTAGTTGCAATATCATGTCGTGAAGTCGGTCGTCCGATAGACACATTATTGGTTTTGTTAAACGATGTCATAGTTAAGTTGTTAACCACGCAAAAGCTATAACACGAATGGCCATTTACCTCTTTTTGAAGTCATATTTATAACTGAAAATAAACATCAAATCCATTGCGATATCGACCATTTTGTAAATCGCTATCATTATCGATAACCAAAAAACCAAACTTAGAGTTTTGCCAACAATACGAACAAATATCAAAGAACTGTTCCTAGCTCATATCTGTATTTACATGATCGTTATATACGTGACGCAAGTTTGTTCCGTCTTGTTTAAAAAGAATTAAAAAATTAGCGTTATCTCTAATTAGATGTTTAGGTATACAAGAATATGTTTGACAAAGATAAAATACGTCAACGTTGTGATGACGACCTCTACTGAAATAATCTTTCATGTGTTGTTGTTTATTGCTGGCTACATCATCAAAAACAAATATAGAGTTTTTTCTAGCCATTTCTGGAGGCATTACTTCATCATTATCGGAAAAAAATCACTTTTTATTTCTTTTATGGAGTCCAAAAACTTTTTTAATTCAACATATTTACTTTGAGCAAGTGATTTAGAATAAATATAAACGTTTTCAAAACGAACTCCATTTTTATGACACAATAAATTTAGCATTACGTTTGTTTTGCCACAGTTCGATGGACCGCAAATGATACATCGAATTGTGTTCGGTAGTAAAACACCATGCTTTCTTTTTTCACTTTTACTCTGGTTTTCAGCATTAGTAAATGAAATTACTGGTAGAGTGTTTGACTGCTTAACAAACTTCAACATGTCTACGTTTACGTCTGAGAATGCACACTGCACAAAAAATCACATCACATCAACATATATTGCTTCCACACGTATCATAACTTGTATTATATGGAATAATAGTAGGATTTTCAGGATTTAAATCAACGTTGCCGACGTAAAACCCTCTTATATATGGACAATATGGCGCCCATTTTTCATGATCATTTAAAGGATTATCGTTTTCCCTCCAATTTTCAATGTCAATCTTACAGAATATACATTTCACCTTATCACCATGACCAGTATAATAAAATCCTGCTGATGCTAAACAAAATTCGTTTGGACAGGGAAGAGGCCAATTTTGAAAAGTTTTAAGTCTTTCATATTCGCATTTCAATTCTATGCTAGGAGAAATATTGTTTACGTAGGGGCAAGAAAAAGCCCATTTCTTATGCTCTTCAAACGGATCATCATCTTCTTCCCAATAACTAAGTTGCAGATTACAGAAAGCACACCTAACCATATCCTTATATCCAAAATAGAAAAATCCTGCAGCTGCTAACCATGCAGTGTTCGTAAAACTGTCTGAAGACCAGGTCTTAAATGTTTTTAGCCGATCTCTTTCTGATTTTAAATTCATTTCTTTTTGACTCAATATCATTTGCATTAACTGTTTTTTGGAATACTTTACACAATTAAAATACTTCATGATGCTGGTTTACTTCACAAAGAAAAGATGTTCACCACACAAAGCTAAATGCGAACTGACATGAATCAACAAAACACGTTGGCTAATATGCATGTGTTGGGTTGGCCGAGCGGTCTAAGGCGTTAGACTTAAGATCTAATTTTCAGAAATTGAAAGCGAGGGTTCGAATCCCTCACCTGACAATATTATTATTTTTATTTACATGTAGAGTGAGGAGGTAATTGATCATTAATAAGAACTTTAATATGAAATGGTACAAAAGACCTTTTTTCTTCTTTATTCATTTAGAATTACAATTAATACAATTTTATTTCTCTTGAAGTAATCTCATTCTTTTTTAGTTGTCCAGATGAGTGTGGGTGTGTTGAGATGATCTTCTTCTTTTTAGTTGTCCAGATGAATATTTTCTGTAGACAAAAAATATACACTGTGTTAAAAAGCAAACTAAAACCAAAATATGTATAGCTGTCAACGACACTAGTAGATTTAAATTAATCACCTTTTATAGATAGCGATTACAGTTGTCACATTTGCAGCGAAGATGAAACAGTTGAAATTTCCTCTTTAGATGATCTGGTAGATGTTCCCACTCTAGACGAATTCGTTGTGGTTCATATATAGTCAGTACGTTTATAGGAAAGTAGTTCCAATCAAACTTATTAAAACCTCGAAGTCCATTGTTTCGAAACTTGTTTATTATCGAACACACGATTTTCATGATGCCATCAGAAGAATTTAACCAATGTTGAACAGCATTGACATTGAATTTAGCACAACTATTGCTTCCCATTGCTAGAGATGGTAAATGTTTTGGACAATCTGTAGGTAAACGATGGCTATGTCTCAACATTAGGTCTGACATTCCATCAATCGTATTAAGATCGAATAATGAGTCTGGGGAAAGTGCTTTTAGTGCAAACAAAGAAAATTCCTGTGGCAAATTATATACAACTAAATAATCATATTTATTCTTAATAGACTCAAAAAAAGAAGAAAGAGTTTTTTCACAATATGCTGCAACCCATGTGATCACGGGGCTGAATGAAGGTATATTGCCGTTATTTAACATACAGTAAGCAAGTTCCAAACTGCCGTTTGGTAGCTTGCGAATGTCTGCAACTATTGGTTGCTTCTTATTCCACGTGCCAGCATCAGTAGAAGGAGAGTTTGTTGTTGTCAATTCCATGATTGCAACTAAAGTGAGAATACTTGTTTACTTGCTTGCTTATAACTTAGCAAATATTGGTTTAGATAATTACTTCATTCGTTAATGGTCTGTAAGATATTTGACGATCATGAATAAGAACACAATAAAGAGTTGTATCTTCTGGTATATTCTCACTCGTCTCGATTTCAATTCGCACATCGACTGAAGATGTCTTCACTGCTTCCACCTGTTCGAGACAATTAATTACAATAATCGGACAATGAGACTTAAATTCATCTCGTGAAACCAGAGTCTCTGAACGAACATCATCGATCTGATAATATACATTACGAAATTTAACAAACATGTCATATAACTCGCTGTAGTCATTTATGGCAATTTCAGAAGTTGGCATTTCATAAGGATAAAAAATTGAATTTAAAAAAACTCTTATAGATTTAATGTTACAATGGTCAAAATAGGAAGAGCATGTGTTTAGTAAATTTCTTCTAGTTTGAAAACCTAATAAAAATTGACGCGGTTTTTGAGTTTCAGAAGTTGTCATTACAGTCCAACTATATTTAGTTGTTCTAGGAAGAGAAGGCAAGACATGAACATCCCACGATCGAAAACCAACCTGAATGGGAATATTTTTCTGCATTAGTTTTAATCCTTTAATTTGTTCTTCGTCCGATAATAATAAAACGAGAATTTTTAGATAAACTTTAAATAACTTGACCTTAGAAAGATCGTTTTCGGTTGTCGATTGCAACGCACGTGCGTCACTTGACGATCGGAGAAGTATTACCTCATGCTTGCAGTTTAAAATCGGCTTTCTGTAATCCTCTGCTAATCCTAACAGGTTGCTTAAAGGAAGTATTATATGAAAACGTTTTGTGTTACTATCAACAATATTTGCTTCACTTGCTGGTGTTGTTAAAGAGGGAAAATAACCAGCATTTTGTAAAGCTGTATATTCGTTTTTTGAATATGATGCAAAGGTTTTTATAGAACTTGTTATACCTAGATGGCGTGTACGATCAATTTCTTTACCATTTAACGTGATGCGAATTTCGCTAAAAAGATTAGCCCCAAAATTTTGGTCAGGATGTGCTGTAGTAGAAGCAGCCGGATTTATGTTAGAAGTAATAATTTGACCTTCTAAGTGAAGAACACCTTCTGATAATAAAACTATGTTTTCTTCATTTTGAATCGGTATTCGAATTTCATCATGATTTTCGAATTTATTAGCTGAATAAGGTTGATTAACTCTTTCTTCTCGTCGCACAACTCTGTTGTCAACCTCTCTTTTATCTGTTATGTTAAACATGCTAAACATGTTAACAGCTTCAACTATAGATAGAAACTAAATAAGATTAACAATTGCATATATATTTATATTGAAATTAAAGTACGCGATAGCCTAAAGACTGTAAGAATTGTTTGGTGTTACTCGATAACTGTTTCTTAGATTTCAAGGTGTGATGTCGTTGTTTGTTTTTTTTTACAAATTTTAGCTGATTGATTTATATTATTTTTTCGAATCAGAGTCGACTTCTTTTTCTTCAAACTTTGAGTATTATATAGTATAACCATATTTGTGATTGTTTTCTAGTAAGCTTACTCAAGTAGAATGAAAACATAACAGTATTTCATTACTTTATATAGCAAGATATCGTGCTGGACGAATAATTAATTCTACAGTTAAATCTTCATCTTGCAAATCAATGAGCTGTTGAAGATGATCTTCAAGTTGCACAGATACGTGTTGAATAACCTTGGTGTTCATAGGCAAAAAATTAATTGTTGTTGGTTGTACAACAATCGGGTAACCAGCAGGAACATGAGCTTTAAAATTATATAAAGAGTGTGTTGGTTTATGGTTCAAATAAGAACTCGTACCAAGCACAAGGTTGCAACATACTCGAATACTATTAACAGTGTTAATTTTAATCATATATTCAGAATGATGAGTTGTGTTTGCCTTGAACTTTCTATGAGAAAATCCTAACAAATCTGCAATAGAATCTGCAACACCAAAATCTATAGCAAACACTTTCGAATGTAGTTTACAATGATAAAAGACTTTATCATAATTAATATAAAATGATGGGAATTTGTCTTTGTCGCCTAATAAATGTTCAACTAATAATTCATTAATCTTTTCACTTAATTGTTTTAACGTATAGCTAGCATTGGGTATTATTAAATTCGCTCTATCCGATTCGTTCAACTTTATAGCCAAAACGTTATTATTCTCGTTAATTGCTACTTCATTATCGATTCTATTTCGATCAATTTCAATTTCTCTTTTATTCTCTTTAGGGTAAACTTTCTTTTCAATACCTAAAGGCCCTGCTACACTGTTGGCTACAGTGAAATCAATATTAAACGGAGAAGACAAAACGAGGCGGTTGTCTCTTTTTCCATCTATATCCTCTTCCAAATACATTTTTGTTTTTTCTAAATGTTTTGGTATAAGTTTCGACAATGAGTGATAACTAAGTAAATCATCAAAAGTTGAGGCTAGATCTAAATCAATTGATAAAAAATTAGTAAAATGAATGCGAAATTTATTATTTCTGTAGGTAACATTTCGAATAGAATTAGATGTATACAATCCTGCAAGTCCTATTTCAAAAAACTCTGCTCCTACAAGATGAATCGGGTTCTCCAATGTAACATCAATCTTCGAGCCTTTACCTTCAAGAGTTATCCGTCTTTCGAAAGCCATCTTTGAAATGTTTAAAGACGGTCCGTGTTTTCCTTATTTATACAATACAAGAAGACTAAACATAAATGTCCACAAATCGAAGAAGTAATCGATTGATATGAATGAAAATTATATTGTAGATAGCAATTTTTAAGATATGTTAAAATTTCTAATGGTGGTCTTAAATTACCAATACTATCAAAATAATGCACAGATTTACCACGTTTACTGAAAGCTACCCAATGTGAACCGGATTTATCCATCGGTTCAAGGTTAACAATACAGTTTTCATTTTTTCGAGGATATCTTGGTAACGTATCTCGCATAAAGACTCCTCTAAAATTTGGAATCTTTAATTGATGTGCGTATTTAGCTAAATCGAAATTACTTAATGCTTTATTTGGTATTTGGTTAATTATCTTTTGTATGCAGGAGGATTTAAATAAATGCCTTGACCTCCTTTTCCTCGCATTGCTTCTATCATTCGATTGTGTCTTTTCATTTCTTTTAGTTCTTCTTGAGCAGCTTTCGCCTTGTTTATAGCAGACGCCACCCCTGCTGCTCCGCCTGCTAGACCCCCCAAGCCCGACAAGGCTGCAAATATCGGAAGTAGTGGTAAAATACCACCTTGCTTTTTCGATGTTCTTCTTTTTTTTAATCTTTTCTTGTTTTTTTTTATTATTATTTAAGTTTCGCTTACCTCCTCCAATTTTAGACTTAGCTTTCATTATGCCACCCACTGTTAGTGCAGCCGCTCTCTCTCCAAATGATGCGTCACGGGATTTTACACGAGACCAAGCTTTTGAAGCTAAAATTTCATCAGCCTCTCTTCTTTTGTTTGAATCTTTATGCTTTGCGTAAGCAATGTCGTGCTCTTTGCACGCTTTATCTAATATATTTATTCCTGGATCACCACGGCTCAATCGCTTTTCTAATTTTGTTCCTGGTCCACAATATTCATATCCCGGGATGTGTAATTCCACGGGTAAATTATCAATAGTTTTATTAAGTACATGACTGATTAATGATCCACTTCCTGTTCGTTTATATTGAGTGGTAGAGTTGCTCCTCTTACAACGCACCATTACTAAATGATATGTAATATAAAGTAATTATACATATATAATTATATATATTTCTGGAAAATGGGAATGGTGGGGGGAGGTGTTTTTTTTTTTTTAAATAATACACACAAAATTTGGGTTATTATTTATTCTTTTTTCATAAGCAAAGGAACACACAAAAATTAGTATTATTAACAGCATAAAAGTGTGTGTGTGTGAAAGAAATAAAATAAGTGAGATGAACTGCTTTAATCTCAATTTGTTTCTAATCATTTTTCAGAGAAAAATGACCAAACGGTAAAGTATCAATTCCATTTTCAGTTATGTGTCTTTTATCTTCGTTTGATGAAATTGCCAACTTATTTTGCCGAACAGTAAATACAGAATGAGATTTTGAAATTATACAAACTTGAACTTTGTTGACTTTATCTCTGTTATAAAGACACTTTCGATACTCATCAATATTCATACTTTTACTCACACTCTTCTTAATGCCTTTAGCCTTACACAAGCTATTCATTTCATCACACAATTTTATTGCATACATTTTGGGTCGTAACCCCACAAATTCTTCAACAATCCTTCCAGCATTTTCATCTTTCATTAAACCAATTTCACCTTTATTTTGTCTCACAATGCCAAAAGGATTGTTTGTTTCATAGTTTCCAGTATCAAACAAATTTGAATGCTGTTTCATGAACTCATAAATATCATAATAGAATATATACATAAAACTATCGGTGTCTGTGTATAACAACCTCACATTTGATTCAAGATTTGCTAAAATAACATTGTAATGAAAGTCATTCATTTTACATTTAGACAAATCTAATATAGATGCACCAACATATACTGGTTGATTGTGAAAAATCTTTAGTCTACTCATCTCGATGACCATACATTGTTCATCGAATAAAATTCTATGTTTAAAATTAGCCTTAGCTATTAAAGACCTAGCACCACGAGCTCCATGCCATTTGGTGACCCATTTGATGTCCCTTAACTTCCTCACATTCATCAGTGAACGACCAAAAATTGCATTATTCATCAATTTATAAAAATTCTTTTCAAAATCATTTTTGGCATGTTTTCGTTTCTCTGTGTTCACATCAATATATGGTTTTAGCCATTGGCTCTGATTGAATTCAATTATTCTGTGAATACGATCTAATTTCATTCCTAGTTGAATACATTGCTTTAACAATCTATAATGCAAAACATAACGTTCTTTATTATCTAAGGTAGCCATTAGCTTTGTCAACTTTTCGGGACATAGAGGGTAATCTGATTGTTTGTCATGTAATTCTTGAGGATAAGTCAAATCTACTTCCAAAATATATCCAATTTCCGAAGTATCATCAATAGTTAAAACATCAAAGCCTTCAACATTTGCAACCCATTTAAAGCCCCCCGTTGGAAGATATTCCATCATCGCATATCCATATAAATTATTAACGTCAAAGTACATTATGTAGGACTCTTGCTTTTTCTCATCATAAGTTTTCATATACTTATTATTAGCAATCGCATGTCGTGTTATACACTGAACATTTCCTCCTCGAATAGATCGTTCAAAAAAGTGTAACATATCAATATCTTGAAGCAATTCAAGTTGAACGTTGGTTATCTTTTTCATAGCACACCAAGACATAGATGGAGCAGTGTAAAAATGAGCTGCATCAATGCCATAAGTTTCCATGCCATTCGATCTAAAATTTTCAAAGACATCCGCCAAAAGAAGTGTGTCAACTTTTAAATACAAATCGGCGTATTCTCCTAATGTTTGACAGGAAAACGTTTCCCACACCGATTGAGCAAACTCATACTCTTCATTCGATATTGTTTGATCATTAAGGCTGCTATAAAACTTGGATATTTCAGGTAATTTAGTTTCGTTAAGTACATCCATACTCGTGACGTATTCATAGGGAAACATGCCTTTTCTCGCAGTAAGTCGAAACTGTGCATCATCATTAAAATAACGTCGTGTTATTTGCTTTGAATCTTCGCTTAACGAAGATGAACATTGATCTAGTGAACAGGACAAGAAATTATATGTATCGAAAAATCTTAACTGAATGAATCCATTCTTAGCCAGTACATACTTTGTAAACCCTTTATAACGTTCCATATTCACCGCTAACAAACTTATATGACCAGGATTATGTAACACCTCTCCATCTTGTTTCTCACAAATTTCTTTAATTATAAAATGTCCATCATAGGCTGTTAGATTATGAAATGCTATAGGCAAAACCTTTGTTACTTTGTAATTTAAATTACAACTATTGTGTGCGCTTCCTCTATATTTTCCAGTTAAGTGACAATGATCGCGTACTTTGAGTTCATTAACTGCAATCGGTTTCTCGCAAATGTGACACATTTTACTTGACAAAAATAATCTTTCTTCATTTTCGGTCATCTTTAACATTGGCTTAACCGAAAAGTAATATGTTTGAAGTTTATCCACAATACTATAAAGTTCCTTTACAAACAATTCAATGCAATTATTTCCCCTAAAGAGTTTGAAACTGCACAATTTACTATCAAAATTACAATGAAGGTATAAAGAAATGCTGTAAGGAATATGTTTATGTGTTAAAGTAGAGTTATGAATGTCACTATTTGGAAAACAGGAGGAAATTGGAGACAAGACGCATTCAGTGTCTGCATATATTATAAATGGAACTGTATCTTTAACTCGGAATTCTGTAAAATTAACAAATCTTTGTTCATCAGTCGGCATTATGCTTTTTGCAACAGGAAACTGTTTACAGTCTGCAAAGTGAACATTTAACTCATCCTCAAGAAAATAATATGACAAACAACGTCTACATATATAAATCCTTCTCTGAGTGCTAGTGACGCTTGAACGCACAAGGCGAGCAAGATTTCTAATTAAACAAAAGTGATAACTTTCACTGTTTCCAATCTGCAACATCAATAAGTCTACACTCCTTTCATATACTTTATCTGATACATACAAAGGTACAATAGTAAAAGTTTTTTTTCCTTTTACTTCGTTTGTTCCCATACATACCCAATTGTTTTCATCATCATATTGTGCTCCATACACATTTACAGAAATATTGTTTTGGTTTTCAAACTTGTTTAAATATTTCATTTCCATCGGAATTGGAATACCATCTAAATTTAAAACATCTCTGTAATTAGGATAGGAAGAAAGATGATTCACGTTTCGAGTTTTTGGATACAAACCAGCAATCACACTCCACGCAAAACAAGCTTCCTTTGTATCATACAAATTTAGCACTGCATGTTTATTGACTATTACGTCAGGCAATCGACTAGTATTGGACATTCCTACTTGAAATCCAACATATTTATTTATATTAATTCTCAAACTATGAATTTTTTCTAAAGCCCACCCGGAACCATTTGCTTCAAATTCGCTCATTTTTGTCAATGTACCTTCAATGATATTCTTATGATAAAATTCATTTAAATCAGTATACTCGAAAACTACCTCATTTTTGATAGCAAAATATTTTGTTTCTGATATGTCGCGAAGCACATATTGTGCACACAAAACTGAATTCACCTTTAAAGCTTGTACAGTTAACGCTTTCTTAACATACTTTGTAAACCAAATATTAGCATTCGCTAAAAATTCGCGAGGATCCAAAAACTCATTCTTAACATTTGATACTGCAAGTGTGTACACTCTAGAATTGAATGCTGTTTCAATTAACTCACAGCTCAAGAAAGATTCATCCTTTATTTGAATTGTAATTTCTTCGAAATTCACAGCTTGTTGCAATATGTGCTCACTAATAACTCTCCAACATTCAATCAACTCATCACTGTTCTCAATCAACTCGGTTTGAGTGTTTTCCCCGATTTGGTATGATACTGAAATAGCACCGTTTAGTTCACTTCGAAAATTAGAAACACTTTCAAATGCATCGTCCAATTGGTTTCTTATATTTTCACTGTTATTACGTATTACAATATCAACCTTTCTACGTTTGCTAGGAGGCGAGGTCATTGTTGGTGTTGTCTAAGCAATTGTCCAATTTGCACTAAAGTTAATACACCACCAACAGTTGGTGTACCATCGCTGATGTCTAAGCATACGTCCAATTTGCACTATTGTTAACACACCACCAGCAGTTGCTGTAACATCGGTTTACCATAAACCTATAATCTTTTAAAGTATATTCAAGCCATTGTGATAAATTACTGCCTGTAATCTCCAATGAACAATGAACAGCCTCAAAAGGAAATTCATCCTGAAGTTTACCAAGCAAATTGTTCCTATACTCATTCAATTTTGTTACATCGTAACAAGTCATGGAAAATTCGATTTTGAAAACTTCATCAAATGTATTGTATCCGAAGAAACAAATAAAATGTTCATCTTCACATAATTCTTTCAATAGATATCTTAGAACTGTTTCTGTCACCTCTCGCTGACTATCATCTGATTTGCTAACATTGGTAACGTAGACTGAAAATGTTGAAATTCCACTCGAAGATGTCCATTTGTTAAAACAAGCTTCTTTCTCATTACGACTCACCTCGTTATCATCTTCTTCCTCTTCTTCCGGTTGTTGAAAGCATACACGATGATACTCTATTAGCGGGTGCGATCGATGTTCAGTTCCACTCAGGAAATTAACAGTTTTCCACTTCATTATGCTGGTTGTTTTATTAGTTTTTTAGATAATCTGAAAAATTAAACAAATTAAGAAATAATTAGCAACTAAATATATCAATCGTTATATCAATCAATACATAAAATATATATAATCCAATACTCACCAAAACATGTTGATGTGAGCGGTTCTTCAACCCAAAATACACCGTCATCAGTTTTCCTTCGAGTACTGTTTCAAAATGACTTGATGTGAGCGGTTCTTCACCCCCAAATACACCAGCATCAGTGTGCCTCCCATTGAGTTTAGTTCTTCGATCTCTGATGCGCTTAATTTTGAAAATACTGCTGGTAGAAATACACTTGTTACTTCATCTTCAATGTTAATATCCACCACTATTTTTCTTCCATACCTTGTCTGTACGGGGCGAATAATTTGGACCACATATGGTAAATCAATGACTAGTTCTGCTAGTTTCTTATTAGAATACTCAGTACAAGATGATAAGTTATTGAACTTCGTTAGAGCTTCCATCACACAATTTGTTCCTCGTCGTTGACTTTCTTTATTTCTTTCACACACACACACTCTTCGCGCAAAAGTAGAAGTTAAACTCTTCCATGCACTCGTCCATTTATATATCCTTCACCCCCACCCACACTCCAGAAACCATATGCTGCAAACTAGCTTCTAACGCAGACATTTCTTTTTTGCACTATTGCTTAAAGAAGTCAAAGATGATGATGATTATGATAATTGTTGTTTTAAGGGGCCTAACATCTAGGTTATCGGCCCCTGATGGTTTGGGTGATCGTGAAGATGAAAATGAAAAGCGCTCTTAAAACTAAAACTAATTACTAACCTACATACTAGAAGAAGAAATGGAAAACTAAAGGAGAATAAGGCAAATAAAAGACAGGAGGAAAATAAATGCCCTCAACCCTCGAAGAAGGCGGATTGAGGGACTTGGAAGGAAGGAGAGCCAAGAAGTCAAAGATTACATTCTTAGCCAATGACGTTAAAGGTCAACTCTGTCTCACGCGAACACAGCAGACGGGATCAATCACACTGCTGCACATGGTCAAACTTGCACGGGTGTCAAATGACGGTTAGCATCCTAAGCAAAAAACAATAACAGCTGCACACCACATGTGTGAATGGGAACCGCCTCTCCGCTCAGCCCACCCGACGTGGACAAAAAAACATAACAGCTGCACACCACATGTGTGGATTGCTGATAGTGGCACACATGCTCACACTCGCATGAGTGTCAGATGACGGTTAACATCCTAATAAACAACCCCCATGACGTCAACACCCATTAACTTGTTATCATCATCGCACAAACAAGCCAAAAGGTCAACCCCTTCCCACGCTAACACGTGCAGTGCACATGTTCGCTCCCGGACCACGTGCTCGCTCTAAGGGCCCATGACTTCACCCAAAGGGCTATGACGTCATCGCGATTACGCAATATTCAAAGTCTTAAGTTCCCTACTACTCCTGAAACAATACCTCGTGGAATTTACCTACACATAAGATATACCGCAAAATAAGCAAGAAGACACGAAATCCTTCAAACCTTCAAGTTTTAGGACACTATTCATTATTTCAACACTATGGCGAACATTAGTGCTATTCTTTTTTTTTATATAACAATTAGCCTATTTTGCTCTGAAAATTACAAAATATGTTGTCCGTCTTTCTACCAGCTTGTCTGTATTTCTTTCGGTGGAGTGCCTAAAACTGTTTTGTTTGTTAGTTCTTGGAACTATTCGATTTTAGGGTTATGGTACGGTACGCGAACCGACTTCCTAACTTACCAGGGGCTATGTAATGCAAAAATACGAAGAAATGTGTACTATTATAGTTCGCCCAGTGTAGAAATTACATGGTATTGTGCAATTGATTGCGCTGACAATGAAAGGGACCACCTTGTGGTGTAGCGGCTAACATTCTTGGCTGTCGCCCCGGTGGTCCGGGTTTGATTCCCTGCCCTGCCTCGAAATTGAATTTCGGTTTGGGGTACTGAAATTGTATCAATGATACGTAAGTCATCCAAGCGGTGCTCATTTCGAGGACTTGCGCCAGGCCAGTGGGCACGAGTTTTCTTTTTTATACATTCTTATTCTGCAATTCGAATTGAGAGCACATCACTCCGTTGAGTTGTAAGAATAGCTTCCGTAAAATATTCTCAAAGGCCTATGCTACAAGTAGCCCTCATGAGTTATGATGATGATGATGATGATGATAATTGTTGTTTTAAGGGGCCTAACATCTAGGCTATCGGCCCCTAATGGTTTGGGTGACCGTGAAGATGAAAATGAAAAGCGAACTTCAAACTAAACCTAACTACTAACCTACATACTAGAAGAAGAAATGGTAAACTAAAGGAGAATAAGGCAAATAAAGGACAGGAGGAAAAGAAATGCCCTCAACCCTCGAAGAAGGCGGATTGAGGGACTTGGAAGGAAGGAGAGCCATGAGAGGCAGATAGGAAAGTGAAAGAGGAGAGGGTCCACCCCAAAGGTAAGGGACATAAGGGGAAAACGGACCCAGCTCGGGAATCCCTCGGGGTCGCCAACTCCCGAACTCAACCAGCCGTGAGCCCCTGAGGGTGTAGCATTATCTACGGTGCACCAGAAGTGGTGGGGCTACATACACCCTGCCTCCTTAAGGGCCTTGAGCACAAGGCAGGAGGTAAAAGGAAAACAAAAAGAAGGCTGGCCCCTCACAGAAGGAGGGTATCAGGAAAGATGAGACATGGGCCAATTAAGGCGGGAAAGTGAAAGACTCCCTAGGCCTCGGATAACCTAATACCGTCTGGGTCGGAAGAGAACAAGAGTTGACCAAGGGAGGTCGACAGGAAAGAAGACAGAGAGGAGCCCGGCACAAGTACCTCATGAGTTAATCCAATTGCATATGTATATGTAGACTAATCCAGATATGGTATTTAAGACATTTCATTTTCATTGCATTCTAAGTTCTGGGCATACAGTAGGAAAACCTCGAAGCTAATTTTGCAATTTTCAGTGAATCAACATCCAAAATATAGTAAGCATCATTTGTAGGGAGACTGTACCAGAGAGAGCATGCATTGCTTGAAGACATGGTGACATAGTGCGTAATTTGTGCTCGTACAACGAAGGAGGTTGTCAGGAAGGTGATGATGATGATGATGAAAATGGTGATAACGAGGAAGACGGTGAAAAATTACTTAGGAACCAAGGGAATATAAATAACCGATACTTTAGACTGAAGCGGATCTATGGTAAACACAAAATGAAATTGCAGGTTGAATGCGAAAGTACAGAAACTATCCAATCACCACATTTTATGGAGATTGACTAATCCAGAAGTAGACATGAAAGGGAGTAGCCTAGTACAAATAGGTGGAAGCAAAGGATGCTCTTGTGTGAGACCTCCATGGGCGTAGCCAAGACTCTGTATACTGCAAACACTGTGGAGTGCCTGATACCCTAGCTCACGTTCAAAAAACATAATTAAGAAGGGGATTTACTACAAAAGTTAGGAATCGCCAAAATAGATCTAAGATGCAGCTGTAACATTTCAGAAATGTTACGCGATCCATGTATTTGTGTCTTTCTCGTGTTAGAAGCAAAAATGCAATGGGCATAATAATTGTTATTGGCCATAAGAAGGATACAAGATTTTTGCTGGACCCCACCATCAGATGTGAATTAACCTTCGGCATAACAAAACAGGTAGTTTAGAGAAAACGATAGGCTTCAAAGAGAAGTGAAAGCTTGTGGTACGTTTCGAATAAGCGAGAGGATCAACATCAACATTTTTAAATCACTCATCAAGTTTGGGTATGCCTAAGTATAAATGACCTAATTTTGCTATCAATGAATCCATTCAATAATAGAGAATTCATCTTCAATGTACTCGGGAACAGTATGAGACGTAGTCTATTGCTGCCCAATAACATTTTATTGCTAATATTAATAGTATGATAATAATAATAATAATAATAATAATAATATGAAGGGAAGATAAGAACGGCTTTACGAAACCATGTCGGTACGGGCTGGCCGTGCGCGCCTGAACTGACGAGTTCC